>LR990611.1:31586089-32917937 GCA_905147815.2 Phalera bucephala | reverse complement strand
AGCGGCTTCAGCTCTTAACCACTGCGCTAAATCGTCGTAATCTGTAAATGTCATGTTTGTGAACGCGTCCACGACGAAATGTTCGAGCTAACTTGTATACAAGATGTATCGTAAACACCAAGAGATCTCAGACACCCCGATTAAATCATTGCTTCACAAATTTAATGGGAAAACCAACCTTCAACATTTAAAGTTTTTTACCCTTTTATACCCCAATTTTATCAATAAAACTTTTATGTATATTGAGAAATACATTTTAGAATTTCCGTAATGTGTGAAAAGTGTTTTAAAATCTCCGTATTGCTCTTAATGTAATAGCGCATTGAAGAAGCTACAGCATTTGTTACAAATTGAAAAAAATAAGATGCATTAAAAATAGTTGGAATCAATTCAGTTAGCGATTTAGAACAAACTACTTTCAGGAGATTCGTAGAAGAACCAAGGTCACCGACATAGCCCTTAAAATTAGCAAGCTGAAGTGGCAATGGGCGGGCCACATAGCGCGAAGATCGGACGGGCGTTGGGGCAGAAAGCTTCTAGATATACCACGTATTGGCAAGCGTAGCGTGGGAGGACCACCTGCCAAATGGACCGACGATCTTGTGAAAATCGCAGGAAGTCGTTGGATGCAGGTGGCATCGGACCGGTTACGCTGGAAAGCGATTGGGGAGGCCTATGTTCAGCAGTGGACAAGTATAGGCTGAGATGATGATGATGACTTTCAAGTCTTGCGTTAATTATTTTACACCTTGTATATACAAAGCTAGAAAGCTTATTTTGTATTCGAATAACCTCGCAAATCACCACTCGAAGATATCCTATTATGTATAAATAGGATAAAAATAATGCAAAAAGAAGCGGGTATAATAGACCACTTCCCGTTGTAAGATTGAAGAAATTGTCGCACAGATAAACTCTATTATGAGTTTTATGACCAACTATCTAACTCAGGGCTTTGCCGCCCGCATTTTAATACGCACTTCCCTATTTACTCGCTACGTATCAGCTGTAATAAAATAAACAGACATAAGATTTTTTATAACAATGGCAGCTGTGGCAGCTTTCTTACAATAGACTAAAAGTATGTCTTACATAATGGGGGTATTTAATTGATCAAGCTATCTCAAGCTTTGGAATAAAACTCGTCTCTATTACGGCATTACGGCAATAGATTGACGTTAGCGTAACTCTATCGAATTGGTATGCCTTGCTTTTTGCTCTACAAATTCACTAATAAAACATGAACATGATAGCATGCTTTCTCGACAACGTGTGTGTGTGTGTGTGAATGATCTACGCTGTTGGCCGCGGGGCCTTTACAGCTTCACCGGACAAGAGGGCGAGCATGCAACCACTACGCTCGAGCCAGAAGGGCAAAGGGGCAAGTAGTTCAAGGGCGCCTCAAGGAGGAACGGCCTCGGCTTGGGCAGTCGCTATGGGGGAGAGCGTATACTAGGTATCTCGCCGTCGTGCTCTGCACCGGCCGGCGCCGGCGAAGTCGGTATCTGATCATGTGTGCGGTATCTGTATCCGAAAGAAGGGATGTAAGGACATCGGGAGGAGGTGAGTGAAATTTCTCGACAACGTTACGCTACCATCAATCTGTTCGTACTATGCTCAGATCGAACCTGTAAATAGAAAGTATCTGCAAATAGCACAAAATTATTTTTGTGTACATGGCATTGGGTTGTAAGGGTCCTGACTAGCAGTACTCCAGGACCAAGCCATCGTCACCCGCTCACGGTGCGACCTGCTAATTAACAAACGATGCTCTGGCGGCCCGCCAACCCGCATTAGACAAGCGTGGCGGGTAAATGTCTAAACATTCCAAGAAAGAATAAATGAAGAGACAGATGACTCACAAGCCCCAAGTTTCAGGCTGTTCCAGCTGGGACACGGGCGTGGGATCTTAGCTGGTGCAAGGGGTGTTAACAATCTCCGGGTGGGATTTCCTAAATGGCGACCAGATGGACACCGACGCCAGGGAAGAGAGAAGAGAGGGTCTAAAGTGGCCAAGAAACTATACACATAAACATATAAACTTACATATAAACTTTATTATTAAGTGGAAAATCATGGAAGAAACCTTTGCCCAGCAGTGGGCCGAAAGACGTTATTTAAAAAAATACATGGCATAAGTATCGCCCGACCCCCTAAACTTTATATTTAATTTTTAAGATTATATATTAGTGTTCAGACTCTATAGAAAAGACAGCTATTTTAAACCCAATCAAAAGCTCTGCTCATAATTGACTTATTCTAAAAATGGCTACGCGGCGCACCGGCCAAAGCTTTTAGTCTGTAATTGAAAAAACCAACCCAAACGTATATAATTTCTAACAAGATTCATATCAATTTACGACGCTTAAATATTATAAAACATTTCGCGTGTTAAGAAAGTAAAGTTAGTAGTTTTAACTCGACCGAATTGACCTCAACCCAGTTACTTTACTTTAAGTTACTTAGTTGTTAAACCACCCGTTTTATGTTAGCTAACACACACCGTCACGCCTATATCCCCAAAGCGGGGGTGGCAGAGGTGTACTGAATACACCCACGTATTGCCGACGATGTTAGACCCCATGTAATAGGGGGCGAGCCTATTGCCATATACCGGCCACAATTCCAGACTATGGACTATTACTGGGAAGTTTTTTCGTTAGAAAATCTTTATTTGTCGGACTTAGGATTTGAACCCAAGACGTCGTGATCACCAAGCGATGCGCTTTGCCACTAGACCAACGAGGCAGTACGTTAGCTAAGGTAGTAATATTTATAGCGTATCGCATGGACGTGTAAAAATGCGGACGGAATAATAATAATAATAATAGGCCCCCCAAAAACCCTACCTTACGTCCGAGCCGAACAACTGGCCACGTGGGGGGCGGACACGCGTAATATCAAAACATACGTAGCTAACAAGGTTCAGGTAACCCTTTATGGAGATGAGTCAAAGAAGGTATAATTTACAGCCGCTGCCCGGGGGTCGCCGGGGCGCATCTGGAGCCAATGCTGGATGCTACAGCATGCGAACCATCGGCGGTGGAGAATTGAGCAGGCGGGATCTCACCGATAAAAATGCCACAGCCGAAATCACCACATCACATACAATCACTAAATCATCAACAACGTCATCACCACTCAGTAGCCTTTTTCCATCACCTAATTCATCCCCCAACCCACTTAGTCATTACCTTCAATCATCCCAATCATCGTGTACGTCTTCAGTAGTGTCAGTGGGTGTTGTCCAGGAGGCATATGCTAGTAACCCTGGACCCACTACTGGCGAAAACCGTGCGAGAAAAAAATGGACTAATGACATGAACATTTTCATATGGCGCACATATCTCATCATCACTAATTTAGAACAAAACACTCGTGCATATTTAGACCAATTATATCAAGAGTTTTCGGAAAAATACCCCGAGATGGACGCATCTAAAAAAAGATTAGGCGATCAACGGAGAGCTATAGTCAATAAAAAATTACTACCCCTTAGCACACTAAATAAAGTTAAAGAAGAAGTAACTATTTACTTACAGCAAAATCAACAATCTTACTCAACAGTTTCACAAAACTTTTGGAAATCGACTAATAAATTAAATAGTAAGCCGGGTTTACCTGTGAGTATCAACGGGACTAGTGACTTGGTAGGCACAGCTGAGATGTTTAAAGAGCACTTTACTGTAACATCGCCTCTGGGACCATCACAGCATGCATGTAGCGTTGGTTGTAGTGGCCAGGAGGTTAGTGCCCGATTTTCGGCAAAAGAAGTAAGAGAGGTCATTAAATCTATGTCGAAGGGTAAGTCTCCGGGCCATGACGACTTGAGCATTGAGCACCTTAAATATGCAGGTACTCATCGGCCCCGAGTGCTGGCGATGTTCTACTCCTTATGTGTGGGACACTCGTACTTACCTTCGCAGATGCTCAAGACTGTGGTTGTCCCGTTCGTGAAGAATAGGACTGGCGATATTAGTGACAGGAGCAATTATAGACCCATCTCCCTGGCCACTATTATCTCAAAAGTACTTGACGGTTTGCTTAACACTCAGCTTGAAAAACACATACATATACACGACAACCAATTTGGTTTTAAGTCAGGTCTCTCCACAGAAATGGCGATATTGTGTTTAAAGCAAACTGTCAAATACTATACCGATAGGAGTACGCCTATTTTTGCTTGCTTCCTCGACTTATCGAAGGCGTTTGACCTGGTTTGTTATGACATCTTGTGGCAAAAACTACAACAAACATCAATGCCAGCGGATTTAATACGTCTTTTTAAATATTGGTACATGAATCAGGTCAACGTTATTCGGTGGGCGGGGGCCTATTCGACCTCATATAGGTTGCAGTGCGGAGTGAGGCAAGGGGGGCTAACCTCACCTAAACTTTTCAACCTCTATGTAAAT
Organism: Phalera bucephala; assembly: GCA_905147815.2. Lineage (NCBI taxonomy): Eukaryota > Metazoa > Arthropoda > Insecta > Lepidoptera > Notodontidae > Phalera > Phalera bucephala. Next base: position 32,913,522 of record LR990611.1, on the reverse strand, counting down.
GCGCTGATTGAGAGGCTGAGCAGTACGCATGTCGTTTGTCATATTGGAGGAGCATGCCTTAATAATATTAGTTATGCTGATGACATGGTGCTGCTGAGCGCCTCAGTGAGTGGATTATCGAAGCTGCTTGGCATTTGCGAAAAGTACGCTGACGATCACGGCTTGTTGTACAACGTGAGAAAAAGCGAGTGTATGGTCTTTCAGGCCCGAGGCAGATGTCTGGGTAATATACCGACCATCAAATTAAAAGGGTGTCCCCTAAATAGAGTCGACAAATTTAAATACCTAGGTCATGTGTTAACCTCGGACTTGAAAGACGATGTTGACATAGAAAAGGAACGTAGGGCGTTGTCTGTTCGTGCCAATATGATAGCCCGCAGATTCGCTCGCTGTTCGAGAGGAGTCAAAATAACCTTATTCAGGGCATTTTGCACTTCTTTCTACGCGAGCAGTCTGTGGGTCGCTTATTCGCGGGGACAGTACGGCGCCTTACGTGTCCAATATAACAATGCGTTCCGGGTGCTTTTGGGGCTGCCTCGCTTTTGTAGCGCTTCGGGAATGTTCGCCGAGGCGCACGTGGACTGCTTTTTTGCAACCATGCGCAAGCGGTGCGCGTCCTTGCTGCGCAGGGTGCGGGCCAGCCGCAACAGTATCCTTAACGCATTGGCGGAGAGGTTTGACTGTCAGTACTTGAACCACTGCAACATGGTTCATTTACTGACTAATGCATTGTATTAATATTATGTAATGGATCTTGACATCTGAAAATAAATAAATAAATAATAATAACAAACCACATGCCGAATGAGATGGTCCAATGAAATTAACGAGATGATTTTAAGAATTAACTTTGAAATCACAAACTTAGAGACCAACCTTACAGCGTACAGAAAAAAGTTATACGACAAATTTATTGAAAAGTACCTACATTTATCTCATCTCTCTGAACAGCGGGTATCTGATCAAAGAAGAGCAATAATTAATAACAAAATTATATCGCATGAACGCATACAACAAATAAAACTTGAAATAGAAATGCAAATACTCTCAACTCAAGCTATTATCCTCACTAACTCTCAAACCGATTCACATAACACGCTCTCTCAAATATATTATACAAACGCACCCACAACCGATACTGAAATACAGTTAACAGATGTACAAACAAACACTCGTAATCTGATTAGTGAAGAACAACAAAATAATCATCAGCAATTATTATGTAGTTCGATTATACCATCAGAATTCGACAGTAAAATTAATAAAACATTCCAGACCGCATACAATAAATATAATAACACAGATCCTACACAAAGACCATACATACCCCGACAAAAGATATTGAAAAAATTTACACATATAGTGAACCATATAAACTCTAAAATAATTCCTCAATATGTTTCATATGATCACAGCTTCAATGAAATACACACTATAATATATTGCGCAGCGTATACTGCAGCAATGGCTAACGGAGCTAAAATAAAAGAAAACTTACACTTTAATAACACTAATAAGGAAAGTATACCACATTGGCAACGAAGATTACAGCTAAAAATACAGAACTTGAGGAAAAGTATAGGTAGAGTAACACAATTTATACAAGGTAATAGAAGCAGGAGGCTCATTACACTTGTAGAGGAAATTAAAGGAAAATACCGTATTCATTCACAACACGAAGGGCCCAATACAACCGATGAACAGTTACTAGACACACTTAAACAAAAACTCAATGCCACTGCCAGCCGATTGAGAAGATATTTAAATTGTACACTTAGGAAACAACAGAATACAAAGTTTATGAACAGTGAAAAACAGTTTTACAGAAGACTCGGCATGGGACTGCAACAGGCTACAATTACTCAAAATAACAGAGCCTCTACAGCAGCAACACTCGAGCAATTCTGGTCTAGTATATGGTCTAACACAACACGCCGAATGGATCCAATAATTGTCGCAACATACAACAAATATAACGGAAATGCAGTTTAGCCAAATAACAGTAGACATTTTTAAACGAGTAATATCAAGAACACAAAATTGGAAAGCACCAGGAACTGACCAAACCCATAACTTTTGGTATAAAAAATTTACTTCCGTTCATGATATTCTGCTTCGACATATTAACGAATTTATCTACAACCCGACTACAATGCCACCATATATCTCGCAAGGAGTTACTCATATGATACCTAAAGACTTAAATGATCTCGCAAACCCATCCAAGTACAGACCCATGACATGCCTACAAACCGTTTACAAAATAATTACATCATGCCTTAGTGAGCTCATTTACGACCACGTAGAAAAACACAAAATATTAGCCGAGGAACAGAAAGGATGTAGAAAACAGAGCCAGGGGTGCAAAGAACAACTCCTAATAGATTCAGTTGCAATGAAGCAGGCGGTTCGTAATAAAAGAGACTTCAGCACCATGTACATTGACTACCGTAAAGCATTTGATTCAGTACCTCATAGCTGGCTCATATACATATTAGCCCATTATAAAATAAACCCTACAATAGTGACATTCCTTAAAAATACCGTGAAAAACTTAAAAACTGAACTTAAAATTACTACCAAATCCTCTTATATACACACAAAACACATCCCCATTGGAAGGGGTATTTTCCAAGGAGATGCCCTTAGTCCATTATGGTTTTGTCTGGCCTTAAATCCACTGTCTTACTTACTTAATACAAATGATAAGGGCTTAGAAATTGATACAGATGACGACCAACTTACACACACCACACTCACACACCTCATGTATATGGACGACATAAAACTTTATAGTAACATAACACACTCACTACATGATTTAGCCGACATCACACAAACATTCTCAAACGACATCCAGATGGAATTTGGCATCGATAAATGTAAAACACTAACAATAACTGCAGGGAGAATAGAACAAAATGAATACATATTGAACACAGGAGAGAAGGTAGAACCAATGGACCAAAACAGTACTTACAAGTATCTAGGATTTCAACAATCACACCACATACACCAAAAAGAAACAAAAACTGTAGTTACCAAGAAATTTAACCATAGACTGAACACAATTCTTAAATCACAACTCAATTCACGTCATATAGTTAAAGCCATCAATACATATGCAATCCCTATTCTAACATACTCATTAGAAGTTATAAATTGGTCACAAACTGAGCTAAAGAATCTACAACGCACAATCAACACCACAATGACATCTCATCGAAAACACCACCCTAGATCTTGTATTCAAAGATTAACACTACCCCGGGAAGATGGCGGAAGAGGAATAATCGATATACTTAACCTACACAACAATCAAATATCAATTTTAAGTCTCTCAATAAAGCATGCCGACAAGCACCTTACGCCGCTTAATCTACATGACGGAAATACACAATTGAATCAGAAAGTTAGTACTAGAGCAGACAAAATCTTAGCATGGACACAAAAATCATTACATTGGAGACACTACCAAGACTTACACAGACCACATATTGACACAAAAGCATCAAATAATTGGCTAACTCGGGGGGATCTGTTCCCGGAAACTGAAGCATTTATTATAGCCATACAAGACCAAATAATAGATACGAGAAATTTCGAAAAATATATTATCCATAGACCTAATCTCATAACAGACAAATGTAGACGCTGCCATACTGGCTCAGAAACTATACAGCATATAACTGGATCCTGTAAGGCCATAGCACAAACGGACTACAAACATCGACATGATCAAGTTGCTGCCATAATCCACCAAGAGTTAGCTGTAAAACATTTACTCATCCCAAACAAAACGCCATACTACAAATACATACCACAAATAATTCTAGAGTCTACAGATTTCAAATTATATTGGGACCGAACAATAATTACAGATAAGACTATACATTTTAATGGACCAGACATTTTACTGTATGATAAGATCAAGAAGATAGTTTACCTCAGAGACATAGCCATACCCAATACACACAACCTTACATCAACCCACACAGAAAAAAAAAAAACAAAATACACAGATCTAGCCATTGAAATAAAAACCCAATGGAGAGTCAACACTGTCAAAACAATCCCTATCATCCTGTCGTCTACAGGGGTAGTACCACATACACTTCACACAAGCCTTAATATGCTAAACATTCACTCATCCATATATGCCCTTCTACAAAAAGCAGTCATACTCAACAATTGCAGATTAGTAAGAAAATTTTTATCTATGGAATAGATATAAAGATTTTTCCACTCTGTAAGCACTTGGCTCCGGCCGGTGCCTATGGATGCACCTCTCCTCAACGGAGAGAGAAAGAGAAATCTTGAACATAATAATAACAGTACACTTTATTGTACACCAGCAAAACATTAAATTACAAACAATTTATAAACAATAAATAAGTACAAATGGCGGCCTTATTGCTGAAAGCAATTTCTTCCAGGCAATCGTTGGGAAAATTACAAATAACGATAGTAAGGGGCAGTTAGTGGCGTACATTATTAATAATATAGATATATATATATATATACCTAACTATACATACACACATAACAATACATACACAATTATATACCTGATTATGTAAATATACAAACATATTATAATTTAATCTATTACATAGTATAGCTAAACACTGACAAAGATTATATAAAAAAAAAAATGCAAACAGTTAAAATATGGATAAGTAGTGATGCTTAACCATTGCTTTAAACGACTTTGCACGTCTTACTGTCATGGGCAATGCATTCCACAAACGAACAGCTTGAATCGTAAAGGATTTGTCGAAGAAATTTGTGGAATGCATCGGCATTATCAGCTTCAAATTCTTCGATGATCTTAGGAACCTTAAATGTGTCTCATGAAGAAACTCAAACCGATCTTTGAGATAAGCTGGGGTTATCGGATTAAACAGAACACTGTATAGAAGCGATAATATATGAGAATTCCGGCAAAGGCGAATTGGTAGCCACTTGAGCTTTGTACGAAATTCAGGAACATGGTCATATTTGCGCAAGCCAAATATGAACCTTATACAAAAATTTTGAAGTCGCTCAAGCTTATTAAGTTGCTGCTCTGTGAGGTCAAGATAGCTGGCGTCTGCATAATCGATAATAGGAAGTAGAAGGGATTGTGCGAGTGCAATTTTAGTGGCTGTTGGGAGAAAATTGCGCAACCTTCTTAAAGAGCCTGCGGAGGCAAAAACCTTGCAGCTGTGGTCCCCAAGTGAGGTTGGTATCGATGTAGATCCCCAGATCTTTAACACTGTTACTTATCGGTATAGTGATACCATTAAACATGATTTGGGGGAGTTGCGACCAATCAAGACGTGCAGTGAGTCTGGGACTGCCAACAACAATGACTTGTGTCTTAGTTGGGTTGACATTAAGACCGTAGCGCCCACTCCATTCACATACCTTAGACAGATCATGGTTCATTGTGTTCACAGCCTCCGAGAAGTTTGCCAATGGTGCTTGGGTGTAAAGTTGGAGATCATCTGCATAAAGGTGGTATGACGAACGTAGTTGATTGGGAATAGAGTTAATAAAAACAGCGAAAAGTAAAGGAGATAGAACGCCACCCTGTGGTACGCCGGCACTAGTGTTACACCAAGAAGAGTAAGTTTCTTCGATGCGAATGCGTTGCGGGCGACCAAACAGGTATTTACGAAACCAGTCAGTTGCCGTTGGAGATATGTTAATAGAGCATAGGACTCCAAGCAAAATGTCAAGATCTACAGTGTTAAAAGCATTGCTGAAGTCGAGCAGTGCTAATAAAATCAAATTGCTATTTTCCATACCTACTCTTATATCGTCTGTGATTTTCACCAGTGCAGTAACGGTACTGTGGCCAGGACGAAAGCCAGACTGGAAAGGATTAAGGAGAGAGTTATTATTGAGAAATCTGCTGAATTGGTCATGGACAAGGCGCTCAAGAACTTTGGATAGGAAAGGTAATATTGATATAGGACGATATTCGAAGACAGATTTAGGATTGGATTTTTTAGGCAAGGGCGTTATTTCGGCTTCTTTCCAAGAGGATGGAAAGTCGCCGCTGGATATAGAATGGTTAAAGATATGGCAAATGATGGGAAGGATTTCGTCAAGAATAGGAAGAATAATTTTGCAGCTAATACAATCACTGCCGATAGCATTGGATGTGATCGATTCTATGCTCCTCTTAACATCACAAGCGGAAAATTGACTTAAGACAAAATAGGGCGTCGGAATAGATGAAAGATAGTTAAGCGTGCTTAATTTTGTAATCTTATCAAAATTAGACAAAATTGAGAAATGCTTATTGAGGAGATTGATATCTAAATCTTTGGGAAACTTATCTTGACGAGATTCACCGACCCCCATTGATTTCGGAAACTTCCAAACGGAATCTCACTAAAACAAAAATTGAATCCGATTATGAGTCAGTTCGCGTGTACGAACGAACTGAAACGCACACACTCACATCATAGTAAGCCTTATCGGTCGCTAATACGGAACCACACGCAACAAACCTCGTCTGACAGAAGTCGATTTCGTGATGAGGAAAGAAAATATGTCAAAAGCGTGTACGTACTGTTACATCTCTAACTCCTACGGCTATATTGCTGAATTACAGTTCCCACATTATTCCAATTCTGCTAAAGCCAATCAGCAGTATATGGCTTTATAAACCCTGAATTTTTGAGAAAAGTCAATCATAATTCACTTGGTAATTGCTGCCCAACTACGGTCCTGATTTCTGCCTGCCGGTTGGCTCAGCAGTGAAAACTAAGCTACCAAAGAGATCTGAATTCGGCAAATAACTTCAGGAGGTCTCGCGTATTAGCGACAAAGTACCGCGTTACCAGTGTAGGCAGTTATAATAATTGTGGAACAAATAATAAATAAGTGTCTTGCAATCTAGCTGTTTTTATTTTGTAACAACTGAGTGCCCGGACCTAACAGGGCGAACTGAAATATTCAGCTCGTACGACGTAACATCGAACTGTCCTTACTAAAAAGTACTCTGTGCTGCCTTACTATTGGGCTTCACCTTTTATTTGGCGAAATTCCGTCCGCCTTTTCTTATACGTCCATGGTGTATCGTTGAAATGCCGGGAGCGGGACACAAGGCTATATATTCTAAGTGGCAAACAGAGAAAGATGGCATTGCCAACCCCAGACATAAAAAGGTGAGGAAAATGATGATAACCCTAAAGAGCTCACGTATTAAGCACTTGAATAGAGGAAAAAGCAAAGAATAGTTTTCGAAAATACATTTAGGAAATGCCCAAGAGGTAAAAGTTAAAAAAAGCTATTGATAAGACATATGGGCATTTATGCCCGACTTAATAGAGGAAAAATTTTAAGGAAAGTTTTTGAAAAGATATTTGCACGATAAATGAGACCGTCATGCAGTGTTGATAAAAGGATGTGATTTTTGGGGTAAATAGTAATACACATTTTAATTTGACACACAGGTTTGTCACATGGATACTTTATGTGTAATATTTTAACCATCCTTTCCCGTCATCATTTATATTTACAGTTTTCAAAGTCAGCAACATAAGTCGCCTAACATTCTCCGTTTTTCAAATCACTAGCACACTATTATTCTGCGTTAAATACATTATTGATGTTGATGTAGAATATATTTGAATATGCTGCTAATAATTTGGTGTTGAAAATGTTTATCGACGTATGTTAAATAAAGAGTATTTGAAATTGTGAGCCTTAGGCTACGTTCGTTGCTGTCTGTGACTTCACTGACATGACTTTGCTGTACATTTCCAGCCAGTGCAAGTAGAATTATACACGTTGTAATTTTAGTAGTCTTGAAGCGACAGCATGTGACATATCCAATGTCTGTGCACTGGTACTTAAAAAATAAAACAACAACATTTCAAAAAGTAACATCTTTGTAACAACACTGAATAAATGCTTTAAAAAAAACAGCTCTTAACCTATACCAAGCCCACAATGATATCGAAGGGCGGCGCGGCTCGTCAGCTGGCCGGTAGATAACCTCCGTGTTCCGGAGTTTTCCCCTGGCTTATCTATCTATCTATCTATAACCTCACGCTAGATCCCTTGCGGGGTAGGCAGAGAGTACAGAGTCGGGTCCCCTGGCTTATGATATTCGGATAGGTCAGTAGGTAGATGTTACGTATCGAAATGCTATTTTTATCCATAGTTTTATTATATACCAGTAAATAGTAGGCATTGCATATATTACCTGGGCTATTGCTCCAGGACAATTAAAATTACACCTTGTATAAACCAGTTATAAGAGATAAAGAGAATTACACACCGTCACGCCTATATTCCCCAAACGGGGGTGGCAGAGTACACCCACGTTTCGCTGACGATGTTAGGTCCCATGTAATAGGGGGCGAGCCTATTGCCATATACCGGCACAATTCAAGACTCCGGACTCATACTGGGAATTTTTCGTTAAAAAAACTACATTTGTCCGACTTAGGAGTTGAACCCAGGACCTCGTGATCATAAAGCAATGTGCTTTGCCACCAGACCAACGAGGCAGTCAAAAAGAGAATTATAGTTATATTTATGTAAAGGAATAATAGTGGCGCTAATATTTTATCTATAAATATACACATACACACCTATATACTCTTTGAAATAGGTAGCTAGTAAATATAACCCTGTAGACCTAGGATTTGCAGAATAAAAGTCATTTTAGGTATACAGGCGCGAGTAATATTTTCAGGCGAGTTAACTCAGCCGGCTGACGGCTACCGCGTGCAATGTACATACTATGATGGACGACTTTTATTGTCAATTTACAAAAAAATGTATATTTCGATGTAAATCTTTGACGTGTTATATTCCTGAAGGGAGAAGCAGAGGTTAGTATTATTTTCTAACCCATTGTGTCCCACTGCTGGGCAACGGTCTCGTCCCTCCTCCTTAAATACAATTCTATCCTTAGCCAATGCTAGCCATTCAGGGCCATAGAGGCCATGGCGCCACCGCTTCTTAAGTTTTTTTTTTCTTTTAGATATATAGTAGCCCCACACTAGGATATATTCCTGTGTCGTGGGTGCGTTTACAAACATGAAAATTCACATACACACCCAGACCGTAACAATAATTGTAGGTCACACAAAGATTTGTCCCGTGCGGGAATCGAACCCGCGACTACTAGATACAGTGGGCGGAGCGGGTTAAGCTCTTCAGCACTGCGTTAAATCGTCCGTCAATAAAAACTTCTTTCCACTATTATTTTAAATTTGAAGTCATTGTGACGTAGTGTACATTAACTTTGTGTAGTTACAATAGTTCCAAGTGACTCGTTGGGCTAGTCGCAATTAATGCGCTTTGCGATCACAAGTCTATCTAAAAGTTACAAGCATCAGTGTTGAGTCTGGAGTTGTATATAGCAATAGGCTCGCCCCCTAAATAATGGATGAATATAGGCGTGACGGATGAATGAATATTTATGTTTGTAGTACGAACCAAGTGTGGGAAAAAAGATTTGTCAGCCTGAAAGTAAACCAAGTACTAATGGGTGATGTTTTAAAGGGCTTAAAAAATCTTGTATATGATAAAAAAAATAAAAAAAAACACCGTCACGCCTACATTCCCCAGAGGGGGTGGCAGAGGTGAACTGAGTACACCCACGTTTCGCCGACGATGTTAGGTCCCATGTAATAGGGGGCGAGCCTATTGCCATATTCCGGGCACAATTCCGGACTCCGGACGCGTACTGGGAATTTTTCGTGAGAAAAACTACATTTGTCCGACCTAGGATTTGAACCCAGGACCTCGTGATCACAAAGCGATGCGCTTTGCCACCAGACCAACGAGGCAGTCAATTGTATATGATCTTACTTAATAATTTTGTAAACAAAAACTGTATAAAGGTGAACGTAATTGAAACACCTTATCTAAAATTGGGGCGATCTTAGCGCTGTGGGAACGCCGCCACTTATGTACTTAAGCTACACAGTCATATAAATTTATTTAGATTAACAAAATGTATGCACCGCAACATACTAACTATATGAATCGTATTATCTCGTCTAATCCTATCCTACTAACATTATAAATGTAAAAGTTTGTATGCTTGGATATTTCTTACTCAATCACGCAAAAACGCCAGGTTTGGATGAAATCTGGAACACAGATAGTTTATTACCTGGATTAACACATAGGATATTTCGTCCCGAAAAAATTTTATGTTCCTGTCTAAAGTCATAGTGGACGAAGTCGTAAGCAAAAACTAGTTTTGTAATAAGAAAAACGGCAAATACTTTAATATTTGAATGCTGTTATCACTTACTAAACACTACACATAATTAAAAAACTCGTTTTCTTAATATTCCTCGACTTATTCAACATTAAACATTATCAACTCTATACAGTGTATACTAAATTTTGATGGCTCTAGAGGTTTTTCTTAAATTTTAAGGATTTTCTAGGACATCTTTCATTTGTCAGACTACCGACCATTCACTAACTTACTGTTTTTTCTAAACGAGAACGATTTCCAAAAAAAAATGTTATAGCCCAAATAAGTAAGAACCGTCACGCCTATATTCCCCAAGCGGGGGTGGCGGAGGTGTACTGAGTACACCCACTTTTTGCCTACAATTTTAAGTCTCATGTAATAAGGGGCGAGCATTTTGCCATATACCGGTCACAATTTCAGACTAAGGACTCATACTGCGAATTTTCCGTTAGTAAAACTACATTTGTCCGACCTATGATTTGACCTAGAACCTCGTGATCACAAAGCAACGCGTTTCGCCACTAGACCAACGAGGCAGTCAAGTTAAGTCTTAATAAGTAAATACCAATAATTAATAATAAAAGTTATGTTATTATCTTGATGCCTTTTGTTCAATGCGCTGGCCATTTGTCTTTTGCATTTCCGTGTCACTGATATTCAAACATGAATGATTACGCCATTATCGAGATTAAATTTTAGATGCCTGGGCAACAAGTCAGCTATTGCAATTTTAGTAAAGTTGTCGTTCATTGACTTCATAATCGTTGTTTTTGACAGTTTTGATAATCTATTAATTCAATGGTATCCTTATAGTTTTCCATAGGCATATCATTTGAAACATTTGTTTGTATTTGTTAATAAGACTATAAAGAATTTAGTAGATTACCGACTTAGGCATAATTGTAAAATAGCAGACTTGGGGCCCTGATTGGTGCCATACCCCTGACATTAGAATTCCTGCATCAGTTCCTGGGCGAATTTCCCCAGTCTTAACATATATGTACGTACATAGATTTCCCGATGTGAACGTCCCGCTTGCTCTCATGAGGAGTGAGGGAAACGCAAGCGGTCGAAACTACATTAATATTTTCAAGATCTTTCAACATGAAATCGACCATTGGTCCATTTCTAAATGAAACTTGTTCGTGCATGTGTGCGTAGAGAGAAATGCGTTATAGAATTACATTTTAAATCTCCGTATGACTTTCAATCAAGAATAAAATTAGTTCGTTATAGCGCACTGAAGGAGTAATAGCATTTTTAGTAAATCACAGATTTCAGTTACCGATTTAGCACAAACTACTTTCAGGTCTTGAGTTAATTATGTTACACCTTGTATGATCTGTTAATGCTTACCCTTAGTTGTGGACTCTGTTTGCTCAGAACAGAAATGTAACATATCGCTAAACGTGAGGTCCTATAATTGGCTCACAGGTGTTATTCTAAATTATTTATTAGATTGCATAAAGCAGTTCGACTTCCATAAGCAATAAATAAAAGCTGCCCATTGAATTATTTTATTATTATTTGCACTGCCTTTGGAGTCTTTTATGATCAAGTCTAATAAAACATCAGCATTAGTCGATGGACGTCCACTGGAGGATAAAGGCCTTCGCCTAAGATCGACGGACGATTTGGCGCAGTGGCTAAGACCTTAAGCCGCTTCGCCCACTGGGTCGAATAGTCGCGGGGTTCGATTCCCGCACGAGACAAATCTTTGTGTAAGTCACAATTATTTGTTTCGGTTTAGGTATATGTGTATGTGAATTTTCATTTTTGTATACGCGCTCACGACACAGGAATACATCCTAGTGTAGGGCTACATGTTAAAAAAAAAGATGGCCCAATGAACGGCTTTATGCTATATTCATCCAGCTTTTATCTTCGATTTTCAACAGGTCATTCACCATCTTGTTAAAAACATATTGTTTTATAATTTTGTTATTAAAATCTCATATTCAGCAATGCATTTGCTACAAATATACATAATTAATATAGTATTACTTCCAAATCAGGGTAAATAGCGACACTGGTGACTTAAAAACTTGAGGTAAAAAAATGTAAAACGAAATCCAATTTACCTCGTTGATTTGAAAAGCAAGTACAGCATGAAGTGATTTCTGTGTTCACTGATCGATGAAACGAAACATCAGAACATTACTAGTTAGAAAGAGTGCCAATGATACACGAACTGATATTGCTGATTGGTGACATGGTAGGAAGCAATAGGAACAGGCAAGGTATTTTTTTACTCTTTTGCTTATTGTAACTATATTACGAAATGTGAGATAGAAAAGTGCTGCAGTTTTTTTTTAGTCTGAATTTATGGAATGTTCCAAATTATTGGCTTAGATTGTTAGCATAATGTTAAGAAGTAATTTACACAAAGTAGAATTCGCTCGGTAAAGTATATGTGCATCGAATTAATGCAACAATAAAAGAAAAGTATTTACTTAAATATCGAAAGAAAGAGTAGGATAGTAGATCTGCAGGGAGGAAGCGAGACTAGTTCCTTCCCAAAAGACGGACTTTTTGGAGCGTAACACCAGTGCATTCCTCTCGGAGATCCCAGAACCCTTTTACAGTCTTAATGCTGGTAACCGTGGTGTTTTTATTCGGTAGTAGTGCGAAATGCCCCGCAAGTTTCCCCTAGGCTCGCGGAAGTCCTATGCAAAATTTTCTTCTGCTATTAAAAAGGATAGTTAGTCTAGTTTATAACGGCAAAACAACAACACTACAACAGATATTAGTACAATAAGAAAACACGTACTTTCCTTCGAAATTAGAAACTTGAAGACAAACTTTTAGAAATCAATACAAAAGTAGAGCTCGACGTTCGTAATTGAATTTTATTCCAATTTGATTTAATTATCGTTTGAAATGCTGTCTGAAAGCCAATTAACTGAACTTTCATTTCGACTGGACTGTATTATAATGCTTACCGATACAATTATGGACTATTGAATAAGTACTACAAATAGGAGTCAAGGCCCTGTAGACTTAGTGAAGTTTTTTGTAATAGTAACATTAATAACTACCTATAAACTTATCAACTTCGGCTATTTGGTTATTAGCACAAGTAATCCATAAATTAAATATTAATAGTATAAAGAGGAAAGATTTGTTTGTTTGTTTGTAATGGATAAACTCTGAATCTACTAGACCGATTATAAAAATTCTTTGACCATTAGAAAGGTTTTTGTACCTGGGGAAAATCCTGCATAGGACTTCCGCGAGCCTCGGGGGAAACTCGCGGGGCGTGTCGGATTCTTACCGACTAAAAACACCAGAGTGGCCGACATCAGCATTTTGGAGGGGCTCCAGGATCTCCGTATGGAACACACCGGTAGGAGACTTGACAACCCGACGTGGGCCACACAATGCCGCCGTCCCCCTCGGAGACCATTAAACAGCTACATTATCTAGAAGTAATATAGGCTATATATCATAGATCCGGTAGATGGCGTTGTTGTCGGTAACTGCTAGTTATAAATAACTTGATGATACTCGTAATTGAGATTAAATTTCATCGTGGCGGTTTTAGGGAGAGGGCTTTGTCCGGCGGTGAACGGCTGTCTTCAGAAGATCGAATCAAGATTATATACTACATGTTAATACTGCTGATTTATTAAATGCTAGCGACCCACCCTGGCTTTGCACGAAGCTAGATTTGCGAGAGGGGCTTAGAACCCCGGATCAATACAGGTCAGGAGTTCTACCGCTAGGTTATTATTATCTGTTACTCCCTAAGACGGAAGTTACACAGTCTGACTGTCAGTCAGTGAGTGATTCTGATAGGTATATGATACCAAGGAGCATTTACAACTTCCTATTTCAACACACACCGACGTCTGTATCAAACGCTCCTAGAGGTATTTGACAAAACTACTTTTACACGTGAGCACTGAAAATCCAGCCGTAAAATAAAATAGTCATAGAGAACCCCTATCTTCAACAATGCTATAATGTTGTTTCATCTCACCCAACGTAGTGTACCCTCTTAACTTAACTTACAAACTTGCTATGTAATCTCTGGTGTATCTTGTGCAAGCAAGATAAACTTGGGCCTTGTCAATTCAAGTGACGGGTCCAAACAGCGGCCCTTTGTCATCTAGACGTCCTACGGCGATAACCTAAACTATTTAAATAATTTACGAGCATATTGCCAAGCGGCCATATCTTGTATGGCCAGCGCCATAAGAAACAGAATATTCTTAATTGTTTTAACTCGGATCAGATCTCCGGCACGCCTATAAGCCATCGCGCGTAGCAAAGGTGTACTGCATGCACCCACTTTTTGCTGACGATTTTAGGACGAGCCGAGAGAGATTCTGGGAATTTTTATATATAAAAACTACTCTAAGTTTTTTAAATCACCTGCACTTGATTGCTTGTATTTTAAACCAGATCCACAATTTTTCTTATATCATATAATATTTTAATACGATCATGTTGCTAATGTTTGGTTTTGACTTCGTATGTCTACCAACGAATATTACCGATTTGAAAAATTTTGAATGTGTACTTCTGTCCACGTCTAAAAGTAGGTGTCGAGGCCATTGCACTTTGAAGTTCTTCGAAACACACGACTATCACTTGAATTAATGGTGAAGAAGAAAACTTTGTGGGAACCTTACATAATCGTGAACTTAAAACTTGAAAGATATAAATTTATAGTCACTGGAACTAAGCAATGCGAAATTTCACGATGCCTATTATTATACACCTCTTTGGTGTAAATAAAACAGATCAGGATGCACACTATTTGAGACTAGACTAGACATCATGCCAGATCTGTTGCGGGGTAGGCAGAGAGGACAGAGTTCCAACAGTTTCTTTCCTTACATACCTCTCCGGCTTCCTCCACTCTCATACACGCTCGCCGGTTACAGAGACCCTGGACTTGTCCTTCAGAGAAGACTCGGTCTATTTAAGACTAATTTCTCTAAAATACCAATTGTTACATATCAAATATTTTAAAAGGTTAATTATTGCATATCAGTGCCCAATTTTACTTGCAATGTTTTTGTAAGTTTATTTTTCCTCCCTAACTTTTTTAACAAAAAAATATTAATCATATTCATACTTTTCCCCGAGATTTAATTCACCAAAACTTTTAAATGTAACGCTATCTAGAAGCCAACATGAATATTTTGTTATTGCTTTACGAGCACCTAGTTTTCCTGAGATGAAAAATAGCTTACGTGTTAATCCAACCCGTGAAAAGCTTTGCTTCAAACAGAATTCTGGCCGACTACCGTAGCGCATGAAAAGGGAAATTAAATTTCATGTATGTATATAACGAGTATATATAGTATAATAAAGGTAAAGTATACTTCTAAACATCCTACAAAATACTCTACAAAGTATAATTACGATAAGAAACATCATGCCCGACATATTCCAAACCACTTTATTCTTAACCACATATATATGAAGTAAAATATTTTTTGCTATTAAAGGCCCGTTTTTCCTTTTATTTTATTCTCAGGGATGACAATTAAGATTGATGGAACAATAAATTGGTTTCTATCAACTGTCCAAACTATACTTAACGTAATATCTATCGATATATCTACCTATGGGAATTGAATAACCAAAAATAAAGCCGTAGCTCCACTGGGCAATCACATTTGAGTAAACTGTAAAATCGTCGACTACCAGAAGTAAAAATGAGGAAACTTAAGCTGAACAGAAGCTAATAAAATGTTAGTAGTATCCTGAGTAAGGGTTCTGTTCGAATGGACCCCAGTAGATAATCTATAGAATATATAATATGCCCCCAACTAACACATTATATACCATACCCTGTAGTCAACATTCTATGTATTGAGACGATCTGTATTAAGACTACAAGCCAGCTAGCTTGCAGTCTAAATACAGATGGATACAAATTTGCAGTTTATAAGCGGTTTTAGTGCAGTCGATACTGTCACCCGACTTCATGCACCAAAATCTTCTTTCCAAATCTAACTTGCAGTATAAATTCAGATCATCCAAATAGACACATACAGTACCTGTACTTCATACAAAAGAAGAACTAAATCTGCTCTTGTAATCGTAGTATATGTAAATACGTATGCCTGCGTTTTCATGGGCTTTGGTATATGTGTGTTAAGATATTTGCTTTCCCTCCCGTCTTCTAGGAATGTTAATAAACAGTAACTGTACCGCTGAGCGAATTAAGGCAGCAAGCTTCACCGCAAAGTGTTTAGTGCCTGTGTATTATCACACACCATTCAAAATAGCACGAGACACTAACAAAAAATTTAAGCATACAAACGGAGGAGAACCGTTCGCCCGACGTTGCTACGACCACGAAACTAATATAAAGAGGAGATGGCATTATTAGATTTCCCTATACAATCAAGCGTGTCGCGGCGCGAGATGAAGATGACGTTACATCCCGCCCACTTTTGTATTTGCCATCTACCTGAGAATGACCGAGTGACGTAAACCACGTCCACCGCGATGGCGTCAGGGCCTAGTTAGAAGATACAGTGCACAGTTGCTCAGGCCGACTCCACTTCATATTTGCTTCGTCGCCACGACGTAAAAACATCAAGCAATACGCTGGAGCGAAATAAATAAATCCGAACTCAGCTTAGTGCGTCCATGTAAGTTGGCAGCCCCTAGGGACGCTGGCGAGCGATCCTTTGTGTTAAATTCTGAAATTCTGACCAGTTACATAGACCAACGTAGCGTACTGTTAGAAGTTATTTTGTAACTCAGATAAAGTGATGGTATGAATACGATTAAAGCGAAGAACGCTCCACACACAGGATTGAGTAGTCACGAGACAAATTTTATGTAACCCACAAATGCTTGTTTTGATCTGGGTGTAGGTATGTGGACGTGAATTTCATGCTTCTAAACGCACTCACTATACAGAATTAAACCCTTCGTTAAAAATATATTTATTGTAGTTTGTGACTGACATACCCACGTCCAACTATTTTCTACAATTTCTATCCCGGGAGGCAAAAAAGTGGAAACTAATATCGTCATTTTCAATAACAAGTTATTCGAGGCAGACAAAAGTTTCAGTTACAAAGTAAATGTAACTGAAAACATAAAAAAATATCTCCTTATAATATAATTTAACTGAATGCAGAATAAAATTCTGAAAAGCTACAATATTAATAAGAGTAACGACTGCACCGGATGTTTCAATTCAATATTTCATCCCTTAATTTTGTCTCTGCGCCGTAGGGCAAAAGTAGCTTCCATATTTAAGTGTCGGAAGCGTAGAAAAATTATAATTAACTTACAATAATTTGGTGGTCTCGTTAAAACGTATACGCATATCCGAGTGGCAGACACCCTTCGAAGTAATTACGGAAGGGACGTCGCCGGGGTTGCTCCTCGTAAATTTTACTCTTAAAACGATTCTAAATATCTCTAAATTCGTATTAAAATACAGTTGCCATGGAATAGACGAAACAAATATTTAGTTGTTTTTTTTCTTACACAATTTGATCACAAATATAGATTAAAAATCATTAATCATCGTCGGATTGTCGGTTGTATGTAGGTTGTCAGTTAGAAATTTCCCGCTACGATGCCAGTTACTAAGTGGGTTAGTAGGTCATTATGGTAAAATGCCGTAATGCCGCGTAAAGCTGGCTATAAAAATTCTTAATTAATTCTTAATTCTTTATTGTACACATACACAAATTGTTACAAGGTAAATTAATGTACAAGGCGAGCTTAACTAAAAGTCGAGTTTTCCACCAGCAAACCTTTGAGTGAAAGAGAAACAAATGATGAAAATGAGGATAGGAATTAGTGTACAACACAAAAGCAATAAAAGATATTTATAGATAGAAAAGGTATAAACTATAATACATCTCCAAATATACTACATGCTATACATTACCATAAAATAGACTACATGAATACATACATACAAATATCTTACATAGATAGGAAATGTTCTCTAATTCTTTTCTTGAACATCTGTAAAGTAGGGCTATCACGTAAAGAGTGTGGGAGGGAATTCCATAGGCGCACAGCACGCACAGTAAATGAACCATCATATCGACTTGAGCTATGACGAGGTGCACTAAGAAGAAGAGAAGAGAGAGCGACAAGGTTTTCCCCTGGGGACTAAATACTCAAAGCGTTCACGAAGATATACTGGGGAATTAGGATTATGAAGAACAGAGTAAAGCAAACAGAGAATATGACTATCCCGACGCAGCCGTATAGGCAGCCACTTCAACTGCCTTCGGAATTCTGTCACATGGTCGAATTTCCGAAGGCCAAAAATGAAGCGAATGCACAGATTCTGCAGACGTTCCAGTTTATTAAGGAGTTCCTCAGTTGCGTCAAGAAAGCTTACATCAGCATAGTCGAGAAGAGGTAAAAGAAGAGATTGGGCAAGAGTTATTTTGGTTTGAAGCGGCAGGAACTTTTGGAGCCGTTTGAGAGACTGAAATGAGTAATAAGATTGGTAAAACCAATAATGAGAGCTTGTGATTTAGCCGGATTTACCAGTAGGCCAAAGCTTTTTGCCCAGTTATTGATGTTCTGAAGATCATTATTGATGGCAACAATAGCAGCATTAAAATCATCAACTTTAAAATGATGATAAAGTTGCAAGTCGTCTGCATAGAGATGATAGTGTGAAGATGTAACTTTAGGAATTGCGTTAATAAAAACTGAAGGAGCAAAGGAGAGAGTACGCCACCTTGCGGGACTCCCGCAGCCAGATTGCACCACTCAGAGGAAGCCTCATTGGATCGAACCGACTGTGACTGACCGAAATTCCTGATTTCCGAGAGGATTTCCGGCCTAGAAGCGACTATATAACCCGCTTGTGTAGTCAACCTTGTCAAGTGGTTTCTCCCGAGTGCCTGGACGAACACTTTCGACCCCTGGTTCTGCTCGATGGCTTTCTCGATCTCAAGCGTGTTGGAAGCTCGGAGGTTGCGTCGAACCAGCCTAGTGATCTTTTTATTTAAGGCCCGGTTTTCTGACTAGGTTCAGGGGGCATTTTGGCGTCGTTCGCTCATAAGCTCCAGAGTCTCCCTCGAAAGTTTAGATTTCCTGCCTGTACGCCTCGTTTCGCAGAATTTAGTGCCCTTTTCATTTAAAGTCTGTATCTACTGGTCGAATTTCTGGTGAACGCTGTCAGTGGTTTCTAAGGCAGCGAATCGGTTATCCAATTGTAGCTGGAAAGCTTGGAAACCCATAGCGGCTTGGAACAGATTCGGTCGGAGTCTGGACTTCATCAAGCGGACTCTTTTGCGCTCGTATTTTATATTCAGATTGCCTCGTACGAGCCGGTGGTCGCTTCCGGTTTTAAACCTTGCGATCACTGCGACATTTCTGAATATGCGCCTCTTATCCGCCATGATAAAGTTGATCTCACTTTTTATTTTACCATCGGGGCTCCACCACGTCCACCTTCTCTGGGGCTGTTTTTTGAAGAAAGAGTTCATCATAAACAGCCCTTATCTTTCAAGAAAGTTGACGAGCATTTGCCCCCTGTCGTTTCTGCTGCCATAACCATATGGTCCTACGGAGGATTCGCTGTTTGACTCCCACTTTGGCGTTAAAATCTCCCATGACAACGTTGTAGTGTGCCCTAGGGGTATCATGAAGGGCCTTAGAGATGTCCTCGTAGAGTACCTCTATGTCCTCGTCAGAGTGTGCCGAAGTCGGTGCATAAACTTGCACGATCTTGAGGGTGTACCTCTCGGTCAGCTTAATTATGAGGTATGCCACTCTTGTCGACACACTGGATATTTCTACAACGTTGTCAGCGAAGACTCTATGGACCAGAAACCCGACGCCACCCTGGGAAAGTTGATCTCCCTCTCTAAAATACAAAAGATGGCCAGATTCTAGGGTTATGGTGTTTTCTCCCTCTCTTCGAACTTCTCATAAACCCAGAACGTGCCATCTTATGCATATGTATGCCTCTGTCAATAAACTTACATATACGTACTAATACCGCCTGGTGCATCCACCGCCATGAGTCGTCTAGGTTGAGAGGGGCATCCCTTGGGCAGTTAGGCGGGCAGGCGCTAGTTATTCGCTAGTGTAAGCCATTAGTCGAGTTTAGGACATAGTAAATGAAAATTTTATCCGTCCTCTGTAAAGATATTTACGTAACCTTATAAGTGGCGTTCGTTTCTAAGAAAGGATTGTTACAGAAAATTTGGTTTCCATATAGATAAGTAACAGGAGCAAGACCCATTTTGTAAGAGCTTAGAGATTGACTACTCATACGTTATAAGAAACCATTATTTCTTTTGTCTTTTATTTTATTTATCCATATGTATTAGGGCCCTGAAGTAAGTCTCAGCCTAGTACGTACATATTATGTCGATATTATACAGGACAAAAACTCAGAACGAGATTCAAAAAAATATAGATAACAGCAGAGTTGTAACGCAACAAGAGTTGAAAAGTTTTCATAATTTTCACAAATTCTCAATAGCAGTCAAGAATTATGTGTTTGTAAAGGCAATTAGCTCACCCCCATTATAGTGGGACCTAATATCCTCAGCAATATCATATCAGTATAGCCTACACCTCTGTCGCTTCTGCTAGGGTAATATAGGTGTATCTGTGATTACGTTTTTCACCTCTCTTACAAATAACAATTTCGACCAATTGACCCTAGGACAAATTAACCAACTTACGTAAATATGGGTTGGTATTTCTTCGGCACGTATACATATATAGAACCTATGTCACACTCAGCAAAGTTGTTGACATGGAACTATGTACTTATTGGATACACGTGTAATCGACGTCAACGTTCTACATCACGCTAACTATTGGTTGCGAGTAGTAATTGGCTTTCGAATTTATTAGTCGATTAATTGAGGTAACTTAGGCATCGCATGGCTAGTTATACATTTTTAATATCACACGTCACTACATCTCTGTGCCCATTTATTCTAACAAAGGTATGCGGTTATAATACGGACACAATTTACGGCAGAAAGAGAACCTGTGAAACATATTTTACTAACTAAATTTATTGTAAGCCGAAGAATAGAATGTAAAATTATGGAAAGAAATATGTTTTAGAGTAGGCATATTACGTAAAGAAAATAATACTTGAATACGTTCATATATCTACGAGTATGTAGATTTATAGTATGGCTTTAGTGTTAGTGTGGGTCGCTAACTTTCACATTATCATCATATCGATGATAGTGAAGCATTCACTTTCCTTATCAATTTGAAGTTAGGTTTTGAAGTACTCTGTACTCTCTGCCTACCCCGCATGGGAACTGGCGTGATGATATAGATAGATAGGTTTGAAATATTTTTGTATACATAGGCCCACACTAGGAACAATTCCTGTGTCGTGGGTGCGTTTACAAACACGTAATTAACATAAACACCCACGTCGAAACAAATATTTGTGGGTCACATAAAAGATTTATCCCATGCGGGAATCGAACCCACGACTACTCGATCCAGTGCGCTGAGCGGGTCTCTTAACCACTCAACCAAGCCGTCCGCCAAGTATATTTATTACAAAATTATGGCATATACTATATTTAAGACTGTTGAAGCAAATTGTTTGCTATAAGTTTTTATAATCTCACACACACAATTGCACACATGACAAATACTGTAAATTTGAATTTGAATATTTTACAGAATGTTGCGAGAAAATTTTGGTTGACAAAATTTTAGAGCTGTGGTGTCAGTCGAGACAAACAGTACATTTATTAATGGTGAAAATAACTTTACCGAGTTGGTGACGTACATAGTATTTGTATATTTATATCATCACGTACGTTTCATAAATCTTTTACCTCAAATGTAAGCGCTGTGTAAATATTATTAATAAGGTATAAACTGAAAAGTGTTCAGACGTTTTATTCTATTTTCCTCTTCTACAAGAAAGCTTCTGCTACGCACTATAGAGTGAACAGAGAAACCACCCTATATACAATAAAGACTACTATTTACCAAAGCTTCCGACTATGGGTTCTGAGGCGCTCGTAGCGCTGTGGTGCTGCAGTGTTTTTTTCTTTTATCATCTCCTTGCTTTGGAAAGCAAGTATAGCTATTGATCCTAGTTGCTATTTAATGTGATAATTTTTAGGGCAAGTTAGAAATTTTATGAGGTGTTATAATTTCCAAAATTTACGTGACTGCGCTTTCGCGTGCCGAATGAATAAATAAAATCTAATTGTTTTTCATCTTGATTTGCGAGAGAAGGTGGTAGCCCAAGAGTGGGACAGTTCTATCTATATCATCACGCCAGATCCCTTGCGGAGTAGGCAGAGAGTACAGAGCTCCAACAGGTTCTTTGCTTACATACCTTTCTGGCTTCCTCCACTTTCATATTTCGTCTTACGTGGGACAGTTAAGCTGATTTATTGCTATCTTACACATGTCCAGAATTTTTATAAAAAGTTGAAGTTTGGATAATTAGAGGACAGAACCCTTTTAAAATATATAATAAGCTTTCACTTTTCCATGTAACTTTGGAAAATATAGCGACATCAATCATGTTAATACACGGAACAAAGACGATCTTATTGTACATTCTACTCCTCTTCACAGAATAGTAATTCTTCTAAATCTGTATATATTATGTAGGTGCTAGATTCGAAGAACTGGGTTTCATGGATGTTAGTTTTTTAGAATCAAGAATGCTACGAACTTAACCTTTCCTGTAGAGAACACCTCCAACAGTTCTACCTCCACTTGAATAATATGTATCCTTTTTTTAAAGTCGATTTTTGCATAAAACCATGTACGTGAAGCCCAATAGTATATTAGTATATATATATATGTATAGAAGAAAACCAAAATTATGGTTTTTGAACGGGAGGAAACCAGAACGAATGCGAGCATTGTGGTTGGTAACGATGGTAGTGATGTATATGTTGGATGCGCCTCAGTAAGGATGGGAAATACACCGCTGATATAGAGAGAAGACTAAATGCAGGTAATAGAGTAAATGGTGCGATGGGAAGGCTACTTGGGAGCCGGCACTTAAGCCAAAAGGCGCAGCTGGCCATGCATTACGGATTGCTTGTTCCAACGCTGTTATATGGCAGTGAGAGTTGGGTATGTAAGGAGGAGAACGAAGGCAGGATAAATGCGGTCGAAATGCGATCTCTGCGGAAAATGTGCGGAGTCACGCTGACTGCCCGTATTCGCAACGGCGTAGTAAGAAAGCGAGTAGGTATGAAAGATAGTATCGGTGTAAAGATGAGAAAGGGTATGCACCGTTGATTCGGGCATAAAGAAAGAATGCCAGAAGAAAGAATGACAAAACAGATATACAATGCGAAAGTGGAAGGATGTAGGTACCGGGGAAGACCTAGACTATCTTACCATGACCAAATAGACCGTGTCCTTGTGGTATATAATCCTTCTGATCTTGATTTGTAAAAGAAAGCTTTTGCCCAGCGCAGTGGGACAGTAGTAATAAGGTGATTTATTAATTCTTCATAATAGAAATAATTAATTTAATTCATTAAGACTAAAGTTTTCAGTCAATGTGTGTTACCAGTGATGATATATGGATCAGAGACGTGGTCTCTTACAATAGGTCTCATAAAAAAGCTTAGAGTTGCTCAGCGAGCTATGGAGAGAGCTATGCTCGGCGTTTCTCTACGCGATCGAATCAGGAATGAGGAGATTCGTAGAAGAACCAAGGTTACCGACATAGCCCTTAAGATTAGCAAGCTGAAGTGGCAATGGGCGGGCCACATAGCGCGTAGATCGGACGGGCGTTGGGGCAGAAAGATTCTAGAGTGGCGACCACGTATTGGCAAGCGCAGCGTGGGACGACCGCCTGCCAGATGGACCAACGATCTTGTGAAAATCGCAGGAAGTCGTTGGATGCAGGTGGCATCGGACCGGTTACGCTGGAAAGCGATTGGGGAGGCCTATGTTCAACAGTGGACAAGTATGGGCTGAGATGATGAATAGAAATAATGGAATCCCCCAATGTATTGCTAAAGCTCGTTTCGCAAAGTTATTTCGGTAACTAAGTATTTTGGATAATAATTGGACGGATTGACGGGTATCGGGTTCACTCGGATAACGGGCAGCTTGTTGGTTGTTATCAACATAAAGTAATCAAAAGCTTTGACCTCTGCCATCATTGCCGGCCACTGGGTTGACCCTCCGCGCTAATAAATTCAAAACCTTGACGCCTCGCCTGACAATTTAGGGAGTTGCAAGGTTACCCATTTGGGAATTATTTTTAGTGACGACGCAACGTATTCATTGGTAATCTTGGAAAAAACAATATATCGACGACATACTCATTGATCTTCTTCAGAGGTTTACATTATATCGTCCTCTTATGGGAAAAAAGATCTAACCCACATTTTTCTAAAAATAACATAACAATATTTGAGTTTAGAATTAAACAATTGTTTGTGCGTGCTCTTTGGTTCGATGTTGGAACTATGATGATGGTCGACTGCCTCGTTAGTCCAGTGGCAAAGCGCATCGTTTTGTGATCACAATCTATGATAAGTATGGCATGGCGCAAAAGGTGACTTATTGTTATAATGCCAAAGCCTATTTTAGGTTCTATGCCACATATAGATACTTTAAATACACAGAAATGTAGATCTTAGTCTCCACATTACAAATATGTGCTTAGCTCAATATTAAATTCTTAGATTTACGCGATTACTACACATGCAATTTATCGCACACGGATTTTATCGCGGGCTATTTTTTATTACGGGTCAAAATTGCTACTTACTGTGATTATCGTAAGGACGGCAGTATATGGCTTCGAACTTTATGTAACGATTTCCATATTAAGTTCTTATCAGGACTAACGACTTAACTTGCCTTCCAGAGGCGCTCGAATAATTAAACGCCATAAACGGTAACCCATCTCAGTATGACCGAGCCGACCACTTCATAACATTGTTGATCGCAAAGAACACCGCGGTATCACAGTGCTGCGAGCGCCTTGCTATAAATATCTTGCGGTGTGTGTCATATTATAAAAATCTGTCCTTGTGTAGGAAAAGTATCGCCCGGCGAGTGTCAGTTATGTTAAATAAATAAAAACTTTCACTAGACAAACACGTAACTGTACTGTTTCAAACTAAATAACGCTAGAAATTTTTAGACTGGCACAAATTAAAATCTTTCTATCTTTATTCACAGTTTCCAACTACTTAATCTTACATAATGCTGTAGTAATCAGTCATAAAACTGTCCTACTTTTGTCAAAAACTATTAGGCACTTCGGAATGTACCTAAATCTAAAATAAATCGCCTTTGTATATCACCTGTGAAATTACAACTGTTAATGTACTGTATACAATAAAGGATTAAATAAATAAATAAACAATATTATGGATATACATTAAATATAAAGACGAAAATGAGGAGCGGCCTCTAAACTTTTTATAACTACAGTGTATAACCTAAATAACTCAAGACCTCAATTAGATTTTTAGTTTACAAATTCAATACGAAAATCAAAATACCATATTTAAGAACTTAATCACTAATTTTTTGAGAACTTAGATATCCAAATTAATTACAAAGCCTGAAGTATTGAGGAATAAAATCGCTGTTTTACTTTTAATCATCGTTAAACGTATTTAATACAGCGGATCGTTCTTCGATCGTGATTCAATCGATTGGAATGAGTTACAGAAAGTTTAGATGATTTTGAATCTATCTATCTATATCATCACGCCAGATCCCTTGCGGGGGGTAGGCAGGGAGTACAGAGTTCCAATAGGTTCTTTCCTTACATACCTCTCTGGCTTCCTCCACTCTCATAGTTCGTCTCATACACGCTCGCCGGTCACGGAGACTCTTGACTTGTCCTTCAGATAAGAGTCGGTCTATTTGGTCATGGTAAGATGGTCTAGGTGTTCCCCGGTACCTACATCCTTTCACTTTCGCATTGTATATCTGTTTTATCATTCTTTCTTCAATTAGACAATACATATTAAAAATAGTTGTATTTGATTCATTTACCAATTTAGAACGAACTACTTTCAGGTCTTGCGTTATTTATGTTGTATACCGTATGACATCCTTAAAATCGGCCATGTATGAAATGTTAGTACATACTTATTTAGTATAACGATCATAAGTGAGGTAGCACCGAAAACATCCAGGGCCCGACAGTTGAGTGCGGTCGAAGAGAGCTGCTAAAAATACCTCCAACCGTTGCTTTATGGTTTCTACCCGCTTTTCCAAAGGACCGAAGGGTTTACCAAAAGCCTTGCATATTTTACACCCTAACACTTTTTCAAATGAGTTAATTGACTAGTCACTGGAGCACCTCGCGATACAATGACGGATACATAAATCAGCGATTTCAAAACGTTTTATGGATGGAGATATAAAATAATTTGAATTTAAAAACCAGCTTTTATAGCAAAAAATACAACGAATATATCTATCTTGTTCAGGGGGGAGTTCCTATGGCTTCCAACCAGCTTCATCATCAGACCCTGGACACCATCCGGGTCTAAAGTACTCGACAAGACAAATCCATCGAGCCCAAACACGGCGGAGTTATATTAAGTACTTGTGTTGGTTGGTTCCATTAGCCACCTTTCGGCTTCATCATTAGACCCTGAACACTATTTGGTTGTATAGTACTTCTCAATACTAATCTAAACGAGCCTAAACACGAGAGGGTTACGTTGTATAGTTCACATGTCTCTATGGCCACCTTCCGACTCCATCATCCGACCAGCTTCACGGTACCATATTATTGCATTGTCATCGGACTTAGACACATATACCAAATTTCAGCTCAATCGGATACCCGCAAGGGCTTGAAAAATGGATTACAAGATTTGAACCGGAAAGACAGACAGACATACGAACATTGCAAAGTGGTCGGAATCCCACTAAACAAAACGTGAACCCCAAGAGTATGTCACCAGCGTTTCAACTCGTACATACACGCCATTCACGCCATTCGCAGTTTATCTTCTGACTGTGAAACGACTTCTGTCAAACGAGGTTTGTTGCGTAAGGCGGCTGATAGACTTACTATGGTATGATCGTGGCCGTTTCAGCTCATCCGTTCGCGCGAACTGACATACTATTGGCTCCATAGTTTTATGCAAAAGTCGACTTTCAAAAAAGGAACATATTATTCAAATGGAGGTAGAACTATTGGAGGTGTTCTCTACAAGAAAGGTTGAGTTCGTAGCATTCTTGATTCTAAAAAACTAACATCCATGAAACCCAGTTCATCGAATCTAGTACCTACATAATATATACAGATAAAGATCGATTCATGCATCAAGTAGATTGCGATTCTTGCCGCTACGTCACTCCGTCTATATTTAACCATGCACATATATTTTCCAACAAGTTATCAACTTCAAAGCTTATCTAGAGATATTCTTTTTATTGCTCTGAAGAAGTTGGCAAAGTTCACTCGTACTGTAAAGATCGATCACTGTAACGATCAGTTGTAAAAACTTTATATCGTATTAGCCCGATCCGAGCTTGAATTTGACAAGACAGGATTGGACTGCTATGCAATCATATACTTAAAACTTGTGGTGCATCAGTTTGCACGTGATTGAAGTATCAAGATGGAAAAAACCGGTCGTCTCAGAAAGATTTCAGTATCGATTTTTCTAAATAAACGTTATAGTTTCATTAAGGTTTAAATAATTTAGGTCTTAGGATGTCAAACTCAAAGTCAAAGATTATTTATTGGTATAGACCAATGTAACAGCTCTTACAAACATCTAAATTATTACATTTTTACATCTACCATCGGACCGGAACGCGACCGCCACTAAGAAAATATGGTGAGAAACCCAGCGGGCTAGTTTTTTAACTTAATTTGTTTAGAATTTCTGTTTTTTTTTTCTTTTTTTTTAAATTATATTATATTGCTATAACTATAGCATTGTTTAATGTTGCTGATTGAGGAGCTGCTCAAACCCAATCTGTTTTATCGTTAAGATAAACTGAATTTTTTTTATTTTTATTTTATTTATTTTATTTTTCTCAGACAACAATATGGTCCATTATACTGTGTCCTTCGTTCTCGATATAAACTATATTAGCAGCTCTCTCGAGTCGCTTGGCAACCGCGCGTCATTTAGCCAATTGAAAAGTCAACGCCGCCTCTATGGTATCTGTGGACATAACCTCTGCAAGCATTCTTTTGAAAGCGCGGCAGCCGACGCTTTGTAATAAAGTTTTTGGTCGACATTTAATTTAATAACTTGTTATGGCACTGAAATTATATAACAAAAAGATTGTAATATACTCAAGTGACCTTGTGAAATAAATTTAAAACATCGTATAGGCAAATTTAGAAAAGTTTACGTCCTGGCAAAGAAGTACATTCTAAAAAATCAACCGATAGTTGTTTATTTGTGGTGTTTTTCAGCTTTTGTTTATTTATATAATATCTAATATTTGGAGACGTGAGTTTCGTCATATTAAAATTTGGGAAAGCTTCGTCGTCCGAAAAGTAAACTTATGAAGTCTACGTCCCTATTCGTGTACAAACAGTTTAACACGAAATATACCTGAACACGATTATTAACCGTCTATAAATTGGCAATGTTATACCTCCAATAAGAGAAATTAGGGGGACGTTCATCAATTATGATGATTGTTCAGGATCGATGGCATTTTAAGGACACGGGTGATGTACGAGATACATCGATGTGGTCCGCAAGACTTGACGATAATTCAAGGACACGAGTGGTGTACGAGATACATCGGCGTGATCCGCAAGACTTGGGGCCCATACGAGATATGTGCTGAAGGTCATACTACTCATAGGTTTCATCCATGAGGTGTTCCTGTGCAGTTCACATTTCTACAATGGTAAGAATCAAAAATGTTACCTAAAATACATACCTTAAACATGCCTAAAACAGTAAATACAAAGACTATTGCTATAAACTATAAGCAATTTGTCATATTATATCTCCAAAAGGAGACTTACTGAAAGGGTAATTAAAGTGACATTGTTTATGTATAACAATACATTATTAATAACAAAAGTCACTCCTTTGCAGAAACATAGTGTTTTTATTGATTTCATTATTAGACATACTTGTATAATAATACTGAAATAGCCCAAACTGGAGCTTATTACACAAAGAATTGTGCAAAATTATGAGTACTTGTATTAAAAAAGTTAAATCCAGCAATACTTATTCCTGAACAGGGTTTATAACCAAATAAGCCAAAGTAATATACTAATGGCAATGCCTGTTGTAACTGACAAGCAACAGGACTGTGGATACATTCCAAATATAATATCTTATCCTACCGATGCTGCGGCAGGCAGGTTGTGGGATAATTTGTGTTATGCACAAAGATACTTAAAAGATAATATAAAATACCTGGTCTATCCAGTTAACATAGAACTAATAATTATCTATCAATATTATCAACCTAGACTCCTTGCAGGGTAGCCAGAAAAGATTAATCCTAACAATACAGTCATGAAACCTTTATTGAGATAAGAACCTTTATGGTCAGCAGTATATATTTTGCATAAAAGGAGTGTTAATATAGTGGATTATCAATATGGAATTATTAACTAGCTAGTCATAGCCAGTAGTTAAAATTTCATAAAACGACCACCGTTGTAACCAATATAGAACAACAATCCTCATCCTGGGTATGGAAATATTAAGTCACAGTGTACCTATCAGTTCACCAAAAACAACATCACGTTGGACATTGGAAATCTCCTACCAAAGAAAGTGAGGTACAAAAAGCATGATAGGCATTTTACACAAGGACTTGGTTTATAAGTTGCTGAAAAATTCAGAAAAACTATCAGGAATATAACATGGGTTTTACAAAGAAGCCATAATATTGGAGGTTAAAGGTATTCACTGACGGTGGTATGTATCTATGACACTAATAATGCCTTCAACGACAAACATAATTTTATTGGTTTTTGTGCAAGTACTTGCACTTCAGACAAGTGAATCTTGTCCTACATATGTTTAACATTATGTATAGAAACATTATTATTAGAAACACTATTGTTTAATAATTTGAAATATAATTTATAGCTATTTTTATTAAAAATAAAAATAAAAACTTAATGCTAACACGTTAGACCTTACAGTCATAATAAATATACTAATAGAAAATTTATTAGTACCTATTCAGTTTTCTATCATGTAATGAGTTCAATGGTTTTGGGTTCTTGATTATTTCCTGCATCAATTATAGTGTACTTAATAATATTAGAAATTTGAGGCACACAATGGAAAGCTATACATCAATTCATGATTTGGAGAATTAGATGTTTTTACTGTATTTTTGTTTGATCATATGATAATCAATAAATAATATGTAATTAAATAAGATTATTCAAGAAATTAATAACTATAAAAAAAATAGTTTTGTAATTAGTTTGGAATGTGTACAGTTATTTTGAACACCAGTGATGTTTTCTGGTATAGTTATGATAACACAAGTACAAACTGCTACCATTAAAGTAACAAGTTGGTTTTAGAGCACTATATATGTTGTAATTTATTTAAAGGTGTTTCAGTAAAAAATATTGGATTGAGATATCATACAAAAATTTGCAATTTTGGTATTGTTATACTTAAATTATTACATCCACATGTTACATGTATCTTATAAATAGGTATCTATATATAAAAAGAAAATAAAGTCATGCAAATGACTTGATAATAATATCCATTTGAAAATTTAATGATATTATGTTGACAAGCTACGGTGGATGAAATATTGAGTTACAGTAGTTGAAAGTATGGATTATCTTAAACAAGAATAATCAAAAGTATATTCTTATCACAGGTATGATAAATATTATGTAGTATCAGCAATAATCTAAGTCCTAAGGAACTTGATATTATTTATTTATTATTAATGGGGGATACATAATAATAAGTTGAGTAACACTCAATTCTCACGGTTGGACATCTAGAACTAACTAGAAAGTTACCCATTGCAATTTTTGTTTTTACTTATAAATACAGTCACATACAAAGAAGCAAAGGAAGTGTGGTATGAAATGAAAATTTCATGGTATGAAATAATTCAGTTATGAATAGGATTCCCAATATGATACAGTTGTAACCCATGGTTCGGTTTAGTCGACTGTAACTTATTCGCTTCTTAAGTTATTACTAAATTAGTAGTGTATTTTTTAGTATCAGTAATGTAATTGGTTCAGGAGTGGTCCAATCGTATTGCCAAAACGAACGTTCGCGGGCGTTATTGCGCAAGAACGAATCGTTAAGTAATACATAAATATTTATGTAGCCAAGGATTTATTTGTCGGCGCACACTCAGAACATGGAAATGATTCCGGGATAGTTTCGGAATTTAAATTGAATTAATAATAGTGGTATAGTAATAACACTGAGGTAGGTTATGTTTGTTTACCACGCATTAGTACTGCCCTTCGTTCCAGACTCTAAAATTGGGGGGAAGGGGGCGCGAGATTATATAGGTAAAGCACATAGCCTTATGGGAGGAATATCTCCAGATAAGGTGTGTGTGTGTGATGTACGCTGATGGCCGCGAGGCCTTTACAGCTTCACCGGACTTAATTCCATATAAGTTCATTAGTACAAAGGCCTCTAGTACAAAAAAAAAAAAATGTTAAATTTTCATATATGTACATCTTTAAAGATTAAAAATATAACTAACATTAAATATAGCCGAATGTTGATATTAAAAAAAAAAAAAAAAAAAAAAAAAAAAGAAAATCATAAATTAAATATGTAATGATAGCAAAACCATTCTTATAATCACCAAGTTAATTCGTAGCCTTCGTTTGGTACCGTACTCAAAAGGAGATCATTTGACAAAAAACAGTTGAAAGACACATTAGTGGGGAAATAGGTTTCCCTGTTATATTTGTATCATATTGTTATAGATTGGGTACTAACAGACTTTGTTTTCAGGTCTAGTACACAGTAAGGGTTTCTAGCTATCTATCTATCTCTATCCATATTATGACGCCAGATTTCTTGCGGAGTGGGCAGAAAGTGCAAGGTTCCGACGGGTTCTTTCCTTGCATGCCTGCCTGGCTTTCTTCACTCTCATAGTTCGTCTCATAATGGTTGTCAATGATACAAGAATTATTATAAAGGATTTAATTTTATATAAACAAAACTCTAGATGGGCAATTCCTCAACTCTTGTTATATAGAAGATATCTATAGAAGAAAGATCTCTATAGAAGACATAACAGATAGAGACTGCACTGATATCTGATAAGTAATGATTGATTAATATTACCCGGTATTAATGAATTTTGGACAACAGGTGTGGTATAAAGGTATATAACAGGTGCTTTAAAGGTTTTGTTGGGATGGATCTACACTACATAACATAATATGTTATAGAATTTAATTATATAAATTTATTTTAAATAAGTTAGACAGACTGGTTGTAAGAAACAATATATGTGTATATATTTGTTGTTTGTGTTGTATGGCAAAACAAAGAACGGGAATGTGTTATAGTACAAATATACTAATGATAAGTTATTTTTTAGAGGTCACGCTCAAAAAAAAAAAAAAAAAAACCTTTATGTGGTATACTTCAACTTTACCCTTATAGCTCTAAACAGCTGCTAATATAGTTTATATCGAGAACGAAGGACACAGTATAATAAGTGATCAAACGAACTTACCTGAAGTGAAGTTCGATCATTATTATACGAAGTCCTTCGTTCGAAGATATAAGTACCCAACCCGCCCTGCCCGTTGGTAAAGTTGAAATGTACTACTTCTAAAAGGAATGCTTGCAGAGGTTATGTCCACAGATACCATAGAGGCGGCGTTGACTTTTCATTTGGCTAAATGACGCGCGGTTGCCAAGCGACTCGAGAGAGCTGCTAATATAGTTTATATCTTCGAACGAAGGACTTCGTATAATAATGATCGAACTTCACTTCAGGTAAGTTCGTTTGATCACTTATTATCGGTTAGTAGGCTTAAGGTCTAAGTGTTAGTAACATACAATTACAATTAAATATAGAATCCATTATCACAATACAAATATAAATCCAAATCAGATACCCTTACCTGACCAGTTCAGCCTGTATATAACCGTGCTTCAATTTATATATGTGATGAGTGGAGAGTTCACTCACTTTACTAACCTGCCCACTATAAATGTTGTAATACCCTTTCTTACACAGTCTTGTTTTGGTTGCCATTTTAAACTTATTGATGGGCATGTTTCGGATATCTATAGGTAATTTGCTGTAGAAGCATATAGGTACATCGCCCCATGAAAGAATTACTAATAATGTGGAGACGGGTAGAATGTACAATAAGATCATCTTTGTTCCGTATATTACATGATATATATTTTTCAAAGTTTCATGGAAAAGTGAAAGCTTATTACATATTTTTAAAAGAGTTCTATCCTTTAACTATTTAATAATTTAACTTTTTATTAAAGTTTTGAACGTGTGTAATAATAGACAGTAATTAGTTAAACTGTCCCACTTTCAGGCGAACACCTTTTCCCCCAATCAAGGTGAAAAATTATAGGATTACGCGACTGAATATGGAGGCGACCCCGCTGTCACGTAACTTTTGGAACGAGGGATTATACCCTCCTGAAATTACTAACTTGCCCTAAAGATTATCACATTGAATAGCAACTAGGATCAACAGCTATACTCGCTTTCCTAAGCACGGAGAAGACGAAAAATCCTTAGTCGGCAGCTTTGGTAAATAGTAGTCTTTATTGTATATAGGGTGGTTTCTCTGTTCACTCTATAGTGCGCAGTGGAAGCTTACTTGTAGAAGAGGCAAATAGAATAAACCGTCTGAGCAATTTTCCGTTTATACATTATTAATAATATTTACACAGCGTTTACATTTGAGGTAAAAGATTTAGGAAACGTACATAAATGATATAAATATGCAAATACTGTTGTTACAAACTTGGTAAAGTTATTTTTTCCATTAATATACTGTTGGTCTCGACTGACACCACAAGAGAAAATGTTGCCATGCAACATTTTCTTTTAACATTCTGTGAAATATTCAAATTTAGAACATCTGTCATGTAGCAAACCTGTTTGCTTCAGCAGTCTTACGTAGATTATAATCTATACATATAATAGAACTGTAGGGAAGTCGTAGTCGTAGTGGAACAACCCAGGGGTATCATACTATTGATGTAGAAGCCAATTCTACAATTTTTGGCTTTCGTGTCTGTTTGTTTGTCTGTCTGATTAAAGTGTCTGTCTGTCTATCTGTCGGAGGGTATGAACCGGCATCACGCAAAAACTACCAGGCGGATTTTGATAAAACTGCATGCAGATACCCTAAAGTATTGGCTAACGTATTGCATAGTATTCACCCCGGAAAATCAAAAGGTTTAATTATTTATTTATTTATTTATATTTTATGCACTTATGGTTTCTCCAGAAAAGACGAAAATAAGTGAAACATTTGATTCCTAATAGACTTTTCCTAATTCACTTTACTCCAAACCTGTTTGATGGGTTTCAATGAAATTTTGTGTAATTGTAGCCTGTACAAAAGATCACAACTCTGTATACTTATATTTTTAAAAAACTTAACAGTTTCAGAGGAATGGAAATGCAAAATTTCTGGAGGATAGTTGATTTTATTTCTCCATATTAACACGGCCAAACGGATTTAAAAGAAACTGAATATGGAGGTGTCTCTTCAGCCTTGGAATCATGCTATCCAAAAAAAGTCCTACCTACCTATGTCAAATTACAAAAGAAACGCGTGCTAAGCCGCGGGTTAAGGCTAGTTCTATAATAAATATATTTGGCGGCTTGGTCAGTGTGGTTAAGAGCTTAACTCGCTCAGCGCACTGGATCGAGTAATGGCGGGTTTGATTCCCGCCCGGGACAAATCTTTTATGTGACCCACAAATATTTGTTTCGACGTGGGTGTTTGTCTATGTGAATTACGTATTTGTAAACGCACCTACGACACAGAAATTGTTCAGGTGTGGTGTTACGTTTAAAAACAAATACTTCAAAACCTAACTTCAAATTAATAAGAACAACATTTACTATCATCGATATTATGATAATGTGAAAGTTAGCGACCCACACTAACACTAAATCCATACTATAAATCTACATACTCAAAGGTACACGAATGTATTAAAGTGTAATTTTACGTAATATGCCTACTCTAAAACATATTTCATTCCACAATTTTACATTCTGGTCTTCAGCTTACGATAAATTTAGTCAGAAAAATGTTCCACAGGTTATCTTTGTGCCGTAAATTGCGTCCATATTATAAACGCATACCCTTGTTAAAATAGATGGACACACAGATGTAGTGAAGTGCGATATTAAAAATGTATAACTAGTCATTCGATTCCTAAGTTACCTCAATTAATCGACTAATAAATTGGAAAGCTAATTACTACTCGCAACCAATAGGTAGCGTGATGTAGAACGTTGATGTCGATTACACGTGTATCCAATAAGTACATAGTTCCGTGTCAACAACTTTGCTGAGTGCGTCATAGGCTCTATATATGTATACGTTGGTTAATCTATACTAGGGTTAATGAATCGAAATTGTTCTTTGAAAGAGAGGTACAAAACATAATCACAGTCACACCTATATTCCCCTAGCGGAGTCGAAAGATGTAGGGTGTTACGATATGATATCGCCGTGCAATGGAAGGCGAGTCTTCCATTTTACCGGGTAAAATACTTATGGCGAAGTTTGCACCTGATGTTGCTATGTATGTTCACAGAAGACGGCTATAATTTTTATAATGTATGTCCATAAGTCGACTACTGGCTTACAATGGCACATCACTAGTACCCGCCAGCCCAACTGCCCAAGGGACGTCCTTCTCGACCCAGACGACTCACGGCGGTTGCACCTGGCGCTGTCATGACTTCGCCTAATTTGAATGTTTAACAAGTGATAAATATTAACAAGCTACGAAAACGTACCTATAATTTTATATTGGTCGGATAATTTTATTGTATAACTCAGGAATGACATTTACATGAAAATTATAAGGTTAGGTATCGCCAAACCTACAAAAACTGCTGAACATTTATGGGGCGATTCAGATGTCTTCTTATCAGAGCTATCTTAATTTTATATTTGAATAAGCGTGTTATAGGGTACGTTGATAATGTTTGAGCAAAGAAAATTCTAGAAAATAAACAATCTCATACTGAGTTCTTAGATTTACGCGAATATTACACATGAAATAAAACTATTTTTTCCGGATTTTATCGCGGTTTATTTTTTAAGTTTTTTAAGTTCCCGACGTTTCGAGTGCTTTGCAGCACCCATGGTCACGGGAAGGACTGAGGTGGTAGACGTCCAAAAGGTATAGTTGTTCCGGGGTACCCTCAAACTTCTTAATTATTTTTGTTGTTGTTGGTCCGATCTACGCAGAATGAGCTCACGGTGTCTTGAGGTCTTGCAGTGTTATGCTTGGTTTTGGATTTGATTATATTAATTACTGGATCCCAAGTCGATGGAAGCACC
The DNA here is from genome assembly GCA_905147815.2 of Phalera bucephala. Lineage (NCBI taxonomy): Eukaryota > Metazoa > Arthropoda > Insecta > Lepidoptera > Notodontidae > Phalera > Phalera bucephala. The sequence continues at coordinate 32,876,839 of LR990611.1, read as the reverse complement.
CAGCCATCTTCTCTATTGAAATTAGGATGTTTTTTAATTTCAATAGCCTCGCGAACCATCCTTGGTAGGAATCGGTGTTCTTTCACGAGGATTTGTGGTCTATAAAATCTGATGTTATGGCGGGTGCGGTCAAGGACATGTTCACAGACTGCAGACTTCTTTGATCGACGGTGTCATCTCTCTCAATCTCATACTGTTGTTTATTTAGTATTACGTCTCAAAAATTTACACGTCAGAACGTAAGTCAGTCATAAATGTAGTTGTAAAAACAGATTTTTGTACTCTGATACTGACTGCCTCCTTGGTCTTGTGGCAAATCGCATCGCTTTGTGAGCACGAGGTCCTGGGTTCAAGTCCTAGGTCGGACAAGTGGAGTTTTTCTAACGAAAACTTCCCAGAACATTCCGGAGTCTGGAATTGTGCCCGCAATAGGCTCGCTCCCTATTACATGGGACCTTACATCGTCGGAAAAACTTGGGTGTACTCAGTACACCTCTGCCACCCCCGCTTGGGGAATATAGGCGTGAGGGTGTTTCTTTTTTTTTACTGTAATTTCTTTCTGTAATACGGGCGTAAATGAACTGAAACTAATTAGGAGAATTAAGGGAGATATGTGTCAAAATTGTAGTAGGTATTTAACATGTTGTAGTCTCTGCCTACCCCTATGGGATATAGACCTGATATGTATTACAGTAGAATACCAAAATACGTAAAGCTGTTTTAATACACCAAGCGATAAACAGAAGTGGTCAGAAGAAAAAGTCGATTGGGAAATCGTACAATCCCGGATATCATAGTGCGTGCTTAGAAATATAAAAGTGAAGATAACGACGGAGATTGGATATTGCAGGCAATAGTTCTGTTTGCTTAGGCAAGCAATAAAAGATCCGAAGTATGTAAGTGGCCCCAAATATCGGCACTTACCTACACGCTTAGATAAGCAAGTTAAAGTAACTATACAGGTACCTGTTAAGGAAGATATTCATTCGCCAGTAATGTAAGTAAAATAAAAAAATAGAACAATCTTTAAATTATTATTATTTATAGGCAATCTGCATCATAATACAGAGAAAAATAAACACGTCCACGCGTATTCCCCATCTGGACCCAACAAAGCACAATTCGAGACACCAGACTGCTACTAAGAATCTCTCGATAGAAAAACTCCAGCACCGATTTTTCCGATCGAGAAATCGATCCTAGGGTGTAATGATCGCCAACCACATGCCGGCCATCGCTTCACTTATCAGCAAGGCAATCAATGATACCTTTTTATATTAAAAAGTACATCATAAGTAAAGTACAACACTTGATTCTCAAAATGCTACATCGACGAAAGCTTCACCTGTCATGTCTTTTATTTGGAGTTATAAAATATAAATCACCTACTTATCTCTACGAAAAATTATCCTGGTTATCAAGCCAGAGGTCCACTGGATCTCGCCGGTGTGCTGTGCAGCTTGCAACTCAGCGACATGGTTCTGCTGCTTTTAAAGGTAGTTTCCGCTACGCTGCCACAAAGTGTTGGAATAATATTCCACCACCGTTGAGGAACCTGCAATATAGCATTCCTTATTTTAGAAATAAAATAAAAAAAAATCTGCTTGACCATCAGAATAGCCAAGAAACTTTCTTGCATGATACTAGCGTAATATAAGGAGACTTTGTGATGGCTTATAGGATTAGGATAGTATTATTTCTGTTAACTTTATAGGTATATTTATAGGTTGTAGCTTTCTACTTACTGGTTAATGCGTATCCCTCTTGCAATGGTGAAATAATTGTTTCCGCCATTTCTGATCGACGATCGAACCTACCTCGATACCACTTGTTATTATCACGTACCCACAGTAAGCCGTTAATATGTACAAAAATGATTAAATCATTGGATCTTTTGTTGAATAGTAGATTTAATGTTATTTTATTTTTAATGAGGTTTTGTTTGACACTTGTGACATATTTCTTCACTTTTTTTATTTTTTATTATTTCTTTCTTTCTTTTGTTTTTTTTTTATGCGTGTACGGTGTAGTACACAATTTCTACTTGGCGCTGTAACTCGTATTAAGGTCACTAGTTGTCTCTAAAAGTGCGTTCCAGTAGGCAAGCGAAGCGCTCCCTACAGTGTTTATGACATTTAGTCATTCCATAAGTCCATACTGGTTCAGCGGAAACGGCGCTTGGGCATTTTTAATAGCAACTGGAGCGCACTGCAAATGTGTAACCCTACGCTCGTGAGAGCGCTCTTTCAGCGCGCGATGGTGAAGCGCTGGAGTAAACCAACGGCTAAAATAACATTTAAGAAAGCGCTTACAGTTTTCAGCCCGGCATGTTGAGAGAGCGCTCGTTGACTAGCATAAGACTATTACTGTTTCATTTTGTATTTTATTTTTTTTCTAGTATTATTATTTTTTCATAGTCTCACTGAGAGCAAAGACTTCGCTAATCTGCGTCTTTTGTTATTTGTCGTGCTGTCAGATCAACGGTCCGCAAAAAGGTGCTAACGGAAGATCAGCGCTGGCTGTTTTCAGTCAGCAAACTTGCTGAGTTAGGACCCTTTTTGTAATGCACGTCCTATTTTTATCTGAATTTATTACCTTATGTCATGTTATCTTGTTGCATACACTATATAGTCATAAGCTTTCATGAAACTACTTGTGCGTTACAAAATAAACATTTTTTTTAATTATTTATTTATAAGAATCTGCCGTGATGATATAGATAAACAGATAGATACAGTACATTATAACGATAACTAAATTGATTTATCGATAATTTGTATCTTGCTACGCGAAGTAGCTCGTCTCTATCTTTCATATAAATTATTCCATTGATAAACCTCTACATTCCTTTAATCTGTCAATGACGTTTTTTTCCTTTTTGTTATTATTTTTTAACGTCTAGACCACCAGAAACCACCAGATGTATGAAGTTGCGTGGACCCAACTTATCAAGAGCTGTGTTTAAAGGCAAACAATTATTTACAAGATAAGAACACGGCCGTATCTTCCCACCGTGTTGGTTTCGTGTTTGTCAAATTATATTCTATTCATCTTCCGCGCGGCTCTTTACCCCTGCATAATGGCCCCAACCATTAACCCTTTGAAGTACCAAGCACCCTTGTATCTATAGAAATCGTTATAATAAAACACTAGAAATGGATTTTGTGCGTATGTGTGTTTGAGTGATCTACGCTGATGGCCGCGGGGCCTTTACAGCTTCACCGAACAAGAGGGCGAGCGTGCAACCACTACGTTTGAGCCAGAAGAGCAAGCGGCAACTAGCTCAAGGCTGCCTCAAGAAGGAACGGCCTTGGCTTGGGCAGTCGCTATGGGGGAGGGCGTCTACTAGGTGTCTTACCGTGGTGCTCTGCACCGGCCGGCGGGCAAGGGATTCTTCGACCTCGCCGGCGAGGTGGTGTCTGATCCTGTGTGCGGTATCTGTATTCGAAAAAAGAAAAGTAACGGCATCGGGAGGGTCGGTAAAAATATACTGCGGGCGGCGGTAGCGGCAGAACGCACGATTACGTTCGAAACTACTGTCACCGCTTTGCCATGCACAGTTTAAAGAAATAGCCACATACGAGTACTCACATTATCGCTGTAATAAATATATTTCCGGTGAATTTTAATCTTCCTTACTGGGCTGGAAGCGAAAGAAAAACTTAGAATGCCCCAGTAGCCATACTTTTGCTTGGCTGGTGGTAAGAGTCCACCAAAGGTAGTAACGTCATCCGATCAACGACCAGAAAAGGAAAATTTGAAACAAACCCTATACCAACCCGTCTGGCCAGCGTGGTATAGTAGGCCAAAAACCTCTTAATATGTTAAGACACCAAACGCAAAGGCCCCCAGTTCCCGGTAGTCCCGCTGTCCGCTGCCACGGTAGCGGTCGCGGTAACAGCGGGGCAGGGGGTGCGAAGAATCTCCGGGCTACGACACAAGGCTACCAAAAACACCTGACCCTGGCTACGTACAATGGACGCTCTCTACGACTGGACCAACACCTCGCTGAACTCGAGGTAGAACTAGGTCGCATAAACTGGCACATATTGGGGTTATCCGAAGTCCGAAGACAGGGCGAGGACACGATAACCCTTGAGTCAGGCCACCTGTTTTACTTTCGGGAAGGTGATCGGCCCTCTCAGGGCGGTGTCGGTTTCCTGGTCAACAAAGCTCTCACTAACAACGTTGTGGAAGTCAGCAGTGTGTCGACACGGGAAGCGTACCTCATAATTAAAATCACCAACAGGTACACCCTGAAGGTGGTACAGGTATATGCGCCGACCTCGACATACTGCGACGACATAGCCGAAGCCATGTATGAAGACATAGCCAAGGCATTACATGGCACCACCAAGGCTCACTACAACGTTGTTATGGGGGACTTCAATGCCAAAGTGGGAGTACAAGAACGCGGCGAAACGATAATCGGACCCCACGGCGTCGGGCGCCGAAACCACAGGGGGCAGATGCTGGTCAACTTTCTGGAGTCGCAGGGGCTCTTCTTGATGAATTCGTTCTTTAAGAAGAAGCCTCATAGAAAGTGGACATGGCGAAGCCCCGACACTGTGACGAGGAACGAGATAGACTTCATCATGACTGACAGGAAGTCTATATTTAGAGACGTCTCCGTGATCAACAGGTTTAATACCGGCAGCGATCACCGACTTGTTCGAGGCGCTCTAAATATGGACTTCAAGGCCGAAAGACGTCGCATGATGAGGTCTACTCTCAGACCTACTGCGCCTCAAATAGCTTTAGGGTCCGAAAAGTTCCAACTGGAGCTTCAAAATCGTTTCGACCTGCTGGAAACCGAAGGCAATGTTGACGAGAAAACCGACACAGTGGTCAAAACGCTACAGGATGTGTCTCGAAGGGTGTTTCCCGGCAAAAGCGGTAACAGAGAGTCTAAACTCTCGCTCGAGACTCTCGAACTTATGAGGCAGAGACGGGAAATGTCATCCACGCAGGCGTCTTCGCCGGATGGGAGGAACCTCAACCGGAAGATCCGGAAGCGGGTGCGACGTGACCTCCGATGTTCCAACACCCGCGCCATCGCGGCTGCGATTGAACAGAACAGAGGCACCAAAGTCTTCGCTCGCCAGCTAGGTAGATCCCATCTGACGAAACTTAATACAGCGGATGGCAAAACCGTGACCTCCAAGTTCGAGATACTCGAGGAAATTGAGAGTTTCTACAAAGACCTGTACGCATCACGGATGGCTAAACCCTCGAGACCCAGCGCTGACGACCACAGAGCCCCACTAGCACGCCACGATACGGAAGACATCCCTGATGTCAACCAGGACGAGGTCAGAGTGGCTCTCGAGCAGCTCAAAAACAACAAGTCGCCAGGCGATGACGGAATCACCACTGAGCTCCTAAAAGCAGGCGGGACTCCAATCCTGAAAAAGCTAGCGAGTCTCTTTAATTCCGTCATTCACCAGGGCTTAACACCTCAAGCGTGGAGCGGGAGTGCGGTGGTTCTGTTCTTCAAAAAAGGTGACAAAACCTTGCTGAAGAACTACAGACCCATCTCACTCCTGAGCCACGTCTACAAGTTGTTCTCGAGAGTACTCACAAACCGCCTCGCCAGAAGACTTGACGAGTTCCAGCCACCGGAACAAGCCGGGTTTCGAAAAGGCTACAGCACCGTAGACCACATCCATACTGTTCGGCAGATTGTACAGAAGACCGAAGAGTACAATCAGCCGCTGTGTATGGCTTTCGTGGACTACGAGAAAGCCTTCGACTCCATCGAAACCTGGGCGGTTTTGGATGCTCTGCAGCGATGTGGCATCGATTGGCGCTATATCGAGGTGTTGAGATGTCTGTATGATACCGCCACAATGACCGTCCAGCTCCAGGGCCAAAAGACCAACCCGATCGAGCTGCATCGAGGGGTAAGACAGGGGGATGTAATATCCCCCAAGCTCTTCACCAATGCACTCGAAGACGTCTTCAAGACGCTGGACTGGACTGGGCGGGGCATTAACATCAATGGCGAATACATCTCACACCTTCGGTTTGCCGATGATATCGTCATCGTGGCAGAGTCACTGGAACAGTTGAGCGGAATGCTGCATAGCCTAAATGGAGCCTCTCGAGGTGTCGGTCTCGGCATGAACTTGGATAAAACCAAGATCATGTTTAATGAGCATGTCACGCCGGGACCGATCTACGTCGATGGTTCGATGCTCGAAGTTGTTCGGGAGTATGTCTACCTTGGACAAGTTGTCCAATTTGGTAGGAACAACTTCGAGAAAGAAATCAACCGCAGGATCCAATTGGGTTGGGCAGCATTTGGCAAACTACGTCACGTTTTCGCTTCGCCTATACCGCAATGCCTGAAGACTAAAGTCTTTAACCAATGCGTTCTACCTGTTATGACTTACGGGGCCGAGACGTGGACACTCACAGTGGGACTAGTCCACAAACTCAAAGTCGCACAGCGGGCTATGGAGCGAGCTATGATCGGCGTCTCTTTGAAGGATAAAATTCGTAACGAGGTAATCCGACAAAGAACCAAAGTTACCGACATAGCTCGCAGACTCAGTAAGCTAAAGTGGCAATGGGCTGGTCACATCTGCAGAAGGACCGACGGCCGATGGAGCAAGCGTGTCCTAGAGTGGAGACCGCGACTTGGTAAGCGTAAGGTAGGACGGCCCCCAGCTAGATGGACCGACGACCTCAAGAAGGTCGCTGGGACGGACTGGATGCGGAAGGCGGGGGACCGTGTGCAATGGCGCGTGTTAGGAGAGGCCTATGTCCAGCAGTGGACTACGATAGGCTGATTGATTGATTGATTGATTGAATTTTAATACATTATAAGTACAGTTACAAGTTTTTTAAGCCTTTTTGCTGTTGAATATACTGCAAAATACCAACTTCAGGCACTAAATTAGTCCCCCGGTACTGAATCATTTTGTGATAATTTTCTTACATTGTGTGGAGAAGTTTACGCGCCTACACCACTTCTAGTAAATAAACCACGCTTTTACTCCCCAAGCGGCAATGGCAGAAGTGTACAGCGTATACCCACATTTCGCCAACGATTAACTCCCATGTTATAAGGGGCGAGCCTATTGCCATATACCGGGCACAATTTTTGACTCCGGACTGATACTGGGAATTTGTCGATAGAAGAACTACATTTGTCCGACGTAGAATTTAAACCAAGGACATCATGATCGCAAAGCCCATCATTCTCCACTAGACCGACGAGGCAGCTACCACTTCTAGTGCCTTATAATAACGATTTAGTTGTATCCCTTTTTCGCTAGATTGATTTTCTTAAGTACTCTTGTCCCCGGCTGATCGATGTTAGTAAGTGAGGTGCGGTCAACAGTACCCACTTAAGGAAAAAATGGAAATCTACGCAGTAAAATGTGAGTGGGGTTTGTTTATGGGATGTTTAGGGGGGCAGCTTATGAGATGCACATACTGTGTTGGTTTCGTGCCGTATTACCTGGGGGTATATGGAGAATACGTGAGGGAAAGTGGTTGGTTATGTTCGTTATTTCGATGTTGATGGTGATCTAAATATATTGGGAATGCGTGCGACAAGTGTACTCTGGAATATTACTTACGTAATATATACAAGGTGTATCATAAATAACGCAAGACCTCACACAATCCGATCAGATAATAGCTTCACAAATTTAATACGAAAACCAAATTTCCAAAATTTTAAGTTTTTTACGTTTTTTAAGTACTTTTATACCTCAATTGACAATGAAACTTGTATATGAGAGGGTGCGTATTGAGACATAAGTTTTAGAAATGCATTTGAAATCTCCGTATTGCTTTGAATCGAGAATAAAATTAGTTGGTTATAGCAATAAAGGAGTAACAGTCTATTTTGCAAATTAAAAAAATAAGATGAATTATAAATAGTTGGAATCAATTCAGTTACCGATTTAAAACAAACTACTTTCAGGTCTTGCGTAAATTATGTTACAGCTTGTATATATATTTTTTAACATATAGTTCATATGTGGGTATGGGGATATGATATTTCCCCTTTATTTTTTTGTGTCTCCTGCTTTGCAAAGGAGGGAAAAGTAATTTGACCTACATAACGTATTTCATCATAATGAGTTTAAATTGCCGAGTAAAACTGATCGAGAAGTAACTAACCTGCCATTTACTCAAGTGTAGTAAAAGAGGCAAATTACGAGTATTCCTAAGCCAAAAGGCAATTTATTCTATGTTAATTTATTTTTCGGTAATTCCAACTTCGGTAACATTATCCATTAAGAAAAATCTGTTGTCTGTAGGTAGGTATTAAAATCGACGCCATTTCCCCATTGCCGCTCAATGCACAGCCTATTAGCGTCCATTGCAATGTTTTCCTATTCGACAGAGCGGCTACGAGCGTCCGCTCCGGATTAAGCCACGGAAATAATGCAGATTAAAAAAAAGCCGTTCTCTTTTTAAAACTCTGTACATTTTTTATCGGTGCTTAACTTGCGGTACAAGTTAAGTACAATTTAAAATATGTACCCTAGAGATACCTAACTTTCTAATATTGACCTTACCGATCTATACATATATCTATAGCATCACGCTGGATCCCTTGCAGGGTAGACAGAGAGTACAGAGTTCCAACAGATTCTTTCCTTACAGATCTTTCTGGATTCCTCAACTTTCATAGTTCGCCTCATAGACGCTCGCCGGTTACGGAGACTCTTGACTTTCCCTTCAGATAAGCCACGGCACACCTATATTGATCTTCACTTGTATTTATTCTGAGCAAAACCCCACAGTTGTAATATGAAAAACAAAAGCTCCTATAAACTAGGAAGAAAACATCATGAAGGAACTAAAAAATCCGAAAGACCCTAAAAAAATCGAAAGACTAGTAATTATATACCTAAAAGAAAAATTATAACTGGTCAGTCCTTGTTACATTGGATCAATAAAACCTTAGTAGCATATCGTCATAAAATGTGGGCGTCGGGTGTACTATGTAGTACACCCCTGCCTAATACTTAGGGAAAAACAAACTCATGCATGTTTATCATATATCATATCTCACGATTTGTTATAAATATGATCAAGACCGGGGGGCCTAGCACGAACAATTTAACGCTATTGTTAAGTAATTCTTTACAATCACGATAACTTAATTAAATCCATAATATCTCTTTATTTTATCTGATATAACAAAATAAACTTATTTTGTAAGCAAACATTATAAGGTGTGTGCATAGATACATAGGTCTTACTCCAAGAAGTTCAGAATCCAATTATTTTATAAACGATGCTCGATATCATCCACGTGCTTCTGAAAATAGGCACAGATGTAATGATTGGTATTGACTTAAGATAAGCTAGACATGAATAATCAATGAATAATATCAATTTTAACGCGAACTGTTTCATGGAAAATAACTTGAACGCTAGTTCTGACGATTTCAATAAATCAATCGCCGATACATATAATGTACAGTCACCAGCGAAAATTGTTACATAAGCGGATTATTGACGCCAGACAGACACACCAATTCTGAATTGCCCCCCTCTAACTTAGGACTAAAATATCTACGTGAAACATAAATGTGCGTTTTACCTACCACTCCCTAACAGACGGGAGAGATATTTTTCTTTTTAACCGACTTCAAAAAGGAGAAGGTTCTATGTTCGGTTGTATGTATGCTTTTTTTTTATGTATGTTCAGCGATTGTTCTGTCAATTGTGGACCGATTGTGATGATTTTTTTTGCATTGGGTTCAGTATAGCTCCGCGGTGGTCCTATTTTAATTTTATTGGCATTGGACCTTGGACTTAGAAGATACACCAGGGAACTCCTTAACGACAAACAATAGGCATGTGTAAATTGAGATATTATGAGTATTTCGTCAATCCTATAGGTACCCTACTATAGAACTAAGCAGTATATTAGCCAACTTCAAAAAAGGAGGTTCATAATTCGTCCTTTTTTATAACTCCTTTGCTTATGAACCGATTCTGATGATTCATTTTGCATTTGGTTCAGTATAGTTTTGAGGTGGTCCTATTTTATTTTTATTGGTATTGGACCTTGGACTTTGAAGATAGAAGAGGGAACTCCTTAACGGCGAACAGCACGAATGTATTGATTCCGTTATTATAGTCATTATATTAATCCTGTAGGTACCTTACTTTACAACTTAGCATAATAATATAATATCGGTATATAAATATTACTAAATAATTCATTCGTCACTTAAAATTGTAAAATAAAAATCTTTTAAAAAAAAAGGTAAACCGACTTCAAAAAGCAAAAAATATATATTTGAAGTCGGTGCCAAGTAACTGACTGCACCAACCAGCACCGATATTTTTTTTTATTTTGTGTTATGTTGGAACACAAACCTTGTATTACGTCGCTATATAATACTTTGTACCGTAACCAAGCATGGACCGATATACCAGGTATAAGAAACAGATACGCAAAACCTAAAAATCGATACTGGTTACATTCGATCTTGCAAAAATAATTACAACCTATTGAGCAGTCATTAAACAACAGTGTAAATATAATAACTGTGAAAAACGCAGGCTCGCCCCCAACAAAGTTGCAATTAAGACCAGCGCCCCAAGTCTGCTATTTTTAAGTGTTTTGTAATTAAGACATGTTATAACTTTCGTTTAATTACAATTATGCCTAAAGTCGGTAATCTACCAATTTCTTTATGGTCTTATTAAAAAATACCGAAAAATGGTTCAAGTGGTACCCCTATGGAAAACCGTAAAGACACCATTTAGACCATAACAGTGTCCTTTCATCCTATTTGGATGAAATTTGTCACAGTTCAGCCGATTTAGCGTGATTGAGTAACAAACATCTAAATATCGAAACATACAAACTTTCACATTTATAATGTGAGGTACGATTAAGTAGGATATTAGTAAGATTATCATCTTTAACAAACCATAGCCACCCAATGCTAAGTGTAGTTCTCTTGCATGGCATTCCATTCTCTTCGGTTTTGTGCTTTCCACATCCATTCCCTCCAGCCACCTTCGCCGGGTCATCAGTCCACCTTAAGGGTTGTCTCCCTATATTTCGATGACCAGAAGGCTTAGCACGAACGAATTGACGTTAGAACAATGCTATTGAATTGATTTGCCATCCTTTTTACGCAACAAATTTCTTACATATAGATGAACGCGACCGCATACTTCCTTGACAATATCACGCTGATGTCAATCTGTTCGTGCTGAGCCTTCCGTTAGGGGTGTCCACACAAGTCCCTTTACCTGATCTGTTTCCCTTTTTCTTGATATCCGACATATTTCCATCTTTTTTATGGGACTTAGCCCGCCACACATTCGCACCATTGTAACTCCCGTAAGCCAGGAGTTACAATGGTGGGGCTCCAGCCTCCTGTCCACAATGGTCTCCTTAGATGACACCAAGGTTTGAACCTTGGGGTGTCCCGGGAAGTGCTTTAACTGTCTTAGAACCGGCAGCAAATTATCACCCCGCAACATATTTTCAGCCCTCTAGTTTCCGTCTGCACTCTCTTCGGTATCGCTTAAGGAATGTAGGTAGGATTTGTTCCTTGTCGGTTTTGATGTTTTTAACACGGTCTCTTATAATTGAAGATTATTGCTGTATTTAAGCTTACTTTCTTTTAGGTGCATCGTGCGAAGAAATTTAATGAGAGATAATACGTAAATACATAATTTACTTATGCAAAAATGGTACCTAAGCTTTCGGCAATTTAGTTGAATCATTGCGTATTAATATTTGCAATCAATTTAACGGATATTGTATCACTAGGATTAGGTTGTAAGTAGCTGTAATCTATTACGATCATTAATGAACGCAGGGATTAAATATTAACAAATTAATATTGGATTTTCATATCAACAAAATATTAGTCTTTATTATGGGCATCAGAACTATATTTAAAAGACAAAATGCTTGGAACAGTGCTACTACAGCTCCACTGGAACATAGACAGACTTGCAGCATGCCTTAATAAATGCTACATACAATCTTAATACATTCCGAAGTTATGATAGAGTGTTCATTTCCGAATTCATTTCATTTCCTCGTATCATACGCATACTTGGTAGGTTCTCTTGAATATTCAGGCTTCTAGACATTTTTTCACCATAAGCAAGTGTCAATCATTAGGTATTGAAATTATACTCTGCACAGTTTACCAAATCACCAAAGATGCAAGCCTTGATAGAAGCCCTCATGCTGGTACTCAAAAAGCAAGCGTCAAACTAGCCGCTTTTTATTCTATTTAATGTAGTCTAATTTTTTATTTCAAAATTAACGTACCTAAGTTACAACAAACTTAATCTAATGAATACTAAAATAAGTAGGTATTTAAATCAAGGCTGTGCACCGTCAGAATTAACCAATATTCGTCCTTATTTGTAGGTGGGTCAGGGTCGTTCTGTAACATCCAGACACTTACCTGTTACGGAATAGTCTGGCGATGTCAGAAAACAAAGAAAACCACATTTTTAAATAGATTTTTTCGCGTACTAGGCCGATTTTTGTTCCAAATGGTGGAAACTAGAATTCATTCAAATATCCGGGGTTTTGGCAAAGGCAAAGGTATGAATTGCCTGACATTAGTAAACGCGACAACCTAAACGGGCATACTCACATATGCTTACACCTGAATAAGTATAAGTAAAAACAATGACAATCAGTGAAACCGAAACGCTGGTAGGTACCTCCATATAAGCAGTTCTATAATGGTAACGAACATTCATTGGCACACACCAAAAATAGGCGGCTGCTACATAAATATTAATTTTACCAACATAATATTCATTCATAATACATCTCTTAGAACCGCAGGTATAAATAAAACTCAAGCCTCCAGAGAAAACTCGTGTAAACTTTTCTGTTTCAAATTATGATCGGCAATCTATTTCAATCCTTGTTCCCACATGTCAAAGCTCTTATTCGTTATAACGAAACGCGGCGCATTACAATATCTTCCTAAAATGATCGTGTAATCAAATAATTTATTTTGTATAAGCCCTGCGGGGGCGCTAACAAATAGTCAATTAACATTTTTTTTCAACTAATTTAACTACTAATCTACCACCGGATCGGAACGCGGCCTCCACTGAGAAGATCCGGTGAAGAAACTCAGCGGGCTTGTCTTTTTTATTTAGTTCTCTTTCTCTTTTTTCTTTTCTTTTTTTTCAATCATATTATGTGGATACAGTGTTTAGGTTACAATTAAATAGTTTACGATCTAGCTCCAGTGTGATGCCTTACGGTCGAGATATGAATCTAATGATGTTATCTGTAAAGAGCGTCTAAAGGATTCCAGATGGACCAGTCCCCACAAGCAGCACCCGTTCACGAGTATGACTGCTATAACAGGCATCACTGTATGACATTAAACTAGTGTTGGGTATTATTTAATTTTTTTTTCTAAAAATGGATGAATGGATGAATGGAGACCCACACTAGGATATATTCCTGTATCGTGGCTGCGTTTATAAACATGACAATTCACATACACAAATACCCAGACCCAAACAAATAATTGTGGGTCTCACAAAGATTTGTAGCGTGAGGGAATAGAACCCGCGACTATTCGACCTAGTGGGCGGAGCAGCTCAAGCTCTTACATGCGCAAAATTGTCCGTCAATTTACTGACTGATCCTACAATTAATCTTATAATTGAAGGATCAGTCAATTAAAAATTCAATTTCAATTAAGGTAATACCTTTAAGGTACTCCGGAATAACATTGAATTTTGGACTTCAAACGTCTCGCGGGAGGGACCGCGACCATGAGTGCAGCACTCAAAACCAAAAATAACCTCTAACAACCAAAAATAAATCGCGACAAAATCAGAAATATTTTAATCGCATTTCAATTGTTTTCACAATTAATTGTTACTCAACTCTGCGTTGAACAATCATTTTACGAAGTTATCATAACGCGCCGAGTCACGTATTTAGTTGGTTATAACGAATAAGCGCCCAGTTTGATTACACACGTCGAGCGGCGGGGCGCGGCAGGTCAGTGGGGGGAGCGGGGTATCAGGTCGAGCAACAGGCGCCGGCTGATCAATGAGCATCCCCCGCACCCCGCGCCGATCCACCTGCGCCGCACTTGTTGCGCGCACGACCCAAACAAATGCAAATAGACATGGCAAAAATGCCTCACTGTTCAGGTTCTATCATTTGTATCTGAAACAGTGCAACGAATCGAATCCCAATATGCCTCATTTGGAACATTTAAATCTTTGAATAATATCTACCATCGGCTAATTTCGGGCACAGTCGGCCCACCGACCGAAATCTCGTCAGGTATTCGTTCGTTCTGTAAGACACACCAACGCCCCTTGTTAATGTCATCCATAGGCCAAAACATCCTTGTCGGACTAGACTGGTGAACGTAAGATCGAGATTCAGATATAAATGAAACATTTGTTTTGTTTCAACTGTTTTGTATCTTGTAGTTCTCGTTTATGTTTCATATCACTGAATCGTTTCAGCAAAGATCGACACAGGCCTAAATGCAAACTCTGCGGGTGAAACCCTCACACCATTCCCAACACTATTCCTTCACTTCTAAGAGCTATAATATTTTCGCTCCTAACATTGCATTGTTTCCTCGAGTAGGCTCGACAAGTAATAGGTATTATCTGTTCATTTGCTCAATAAAGTTTAACTAGATTCATTGCGATGTTTCAATTTAAACTATATGCACAACGCAAAAGAGTCACTTTAGTACTTAAGATATTTATTTTAACTAGGAATTATTCTTGTGTCGTGGGTGCGTTAAAAAACATGATTTTCACAAACACCAACACCTAGCCCGAAATAAATATTTGTGGGTTACATAAAGATTTGCACAGCGCGGGATCGAACCAGCAAGCGGGGCGGATTACAGTCTTATCACAAGCCGTCGTTATTTAAAGGTAAACTTGAAGATGGACGTAAAATATATAGATATGGATATAAGCATGTCTACAAAAAGGATGCGTTTCTGTAATGCGACGCGACACGTCTCGGCATATTGTATAAATCTATGGTCTCGGCTTAGATTAGTCTAAGGGACCCATACATAAGTAACGCACGGTGATAAAGTTGCGATGATGACCGTGCCATTACGTGGTCTTTTGTTCACATCTGTACGTACCTATTAGCAGGGGAACAAAGTTGTGTCTCCATGGGGCCACGCGATGTCTCAGTTAAGCCCTTTCATGCCGCAGTAAACTTAGCGTGCGTTCGACTTAAAAAAAATCTAGCATAGAAAGGGCGCCGTTCTTGGAAACTAAATCGGACTCGAATGGTCGTGCGTTAGTTAGGCGTTGTGCGGAATTGCACATTGACTGTTTTTGATTGGTCATTGTGCATCACACACACAAACACGAATCCCTTGTGGAAAATACAACCAATTACCGACAAAGTTAAAACTACGTGTCAAACAATTGAACGAGTTCCTAGACTTCCTAGTACCTTTGACTTGGACTTCTTACCAAATGATTCCTATTTCGGCTAGGTGTGGTTGAGGTCTTCGTCGTATGATCAAAAAGAAACCCCGGCCTGTTGGTCTAAAGAATTTTGTAATGACAGAAAATGGCCTCATGTCAGATTTTTAGAGTGCAAGCATTTGGTTTCCAGACAAATGCCTGGCCTTGGACGAGCAGTCATTTTACATTTGTCTCGATCAATGCCGCCGGGCAGTTGCATTTATTTTGATATGTATTTTACCACTATACGAGTACCTTTAGTTGAAGAAATCAAGATTATGAAACTTCACAAAAGGGGCACTTTGATGTTCAACAGATTTGCTGAAAGAAATGCTATTAAATTTAAAAAGTTTAGCCTGATGTTAAGAGGAGAAGCTCAACAACTTGTATCTGGGAATGTGGTAGTGCTAAAGTGAACGGATTATGTGTGACTTATAGTTTATGTTTTAGAAGTGCTAATATTTTGTTTATGCAATGAAATTTTGTTTTATTATTTTAGTGGATATTCTATTAGAACACTGTGGGTAATTGTTGCCCCAAGTAATTAGCAAGTCTATCAATTATTGACTAAGTTGATTTTTATACAATGTTCAATATCATTTGTAGATAATAATTGCCCAACAAACTAACGATCTAACACCACGCACGAGCGTGCGTTGGCTCAATGGTAGCTCTGAGCGCACGAAAGTGCTAGTTAATTTTAACTGAGACTATTTAACTAAGATTTTAACTATTTTTGATAGTCTTGTTGAGTCGCCCAAATATAAAAAAGTGCACAGTGTTATTAAAATACATGATTTTTTCTGTTTTTAAAAGGGATATTGTAAAATTTATGATCTCGGTATCGGACCCGTGCATAAGTAACGCACAGCGATAAAGATGCGATGATGACTGTATAATTACATGGCCTTTTGTACGCGTCTGTAGGTACCTATTAGCTTTGATGTTATCTGTACATACCCGTACTTAGAAATCATATTGTACATAGGTATCTCATGAACGTAATTTCGTTTATTTCATACCAGCGGAAATCAGATAATAATCTACTTTATCAGTTTTATGTGACATGATGCCAAAAATACTCCTTTTCAAACTTTAGATAAAGAGATTATGCTTATTAATATTATCATATATCCCGGCATTTAATATTTATTTAGCGTATAAGATCAATTAACGAAAACCAAATATCCCACATACCTATGTAATTAGACAAGCTTAAGAATTATATGCGTGTTTAGGTAAACACAAAATTAAATTTCGGAGATGATTTGATGGACGACTTAAGTCCAATGGATTAAGTGCTCGCGGGTTCTATCCCCAACGGGACAAATCTTTGTGTGACCCACAAATATTTGTTTCGGTCTGGGTATTTGTGTATGTAAATTTCATATTTTTAAACTCACCCACGACAAAGGAACCATTTACCATAGAGGGCCTACGTTTAAAAAAACTCTAATCTTCCGCTATTGTAGAATTCACCAAAACTTGCTTTAGGTGTGACACATTAAGTTTCAAAGATTTTGCATATTTAAGTACAGTCGCCTGCAATAAGATGTATTCGTTTGATTCCAAAGCTTAAATAATACTTATATAATCATCAACTTGGGCACCAATCATCCACATAATTTCATTTAAAGTAACGTCGTTGAAATCGTTTAGCTATTATACATGATTATAGCACAAATTGGTAGTTAAGTGCTTTTATATGCTCTCTGGTTATGTGCATAATTTTTAAGTTTTCAACTCATATATCTCAGAGCACGCGACGTGCATAAATCTTTATTTTTGTAAAAGAAAACTTTGCCCCGCACTTGGAATTATTTATAATCTAATATAACACGTTAGACACGAAATTGCGAAATCAACATTACACCAAATATTATTCTAATATATGTCTTCAGCTGTATAGTCATATATAGCTATAGGCATAATTTATGAATATCTTCCCCCAAACCCACGGAAATAAAGATTATATGCAAAAAATATTATAATATACTAGGATAACTCTTTTATTATTCCTATGCCCTGTGGAGATAACAAGACGTGACAAATATTTTTATTTGGCTTAAAAGACAAGGATCCAAAACTGATTGGATAAAACAGTAATAAATCGGTAGTGAAAGTCATAAACCTAATCGATTATATTTTGTGTACAGTATTTGATTCCATCCATATCATAATAAATTATTTTCTTTAATATAATCACAGACATCCACACTGTTTAATTCTGACATTTGATTGACTGCGGTCCAAACGACGCACAATGCGCTATTACGCCGTTTTGGAATGCATATAATATAAGCGCTAAGTATTTTAAAACATGGTTCGAATCACAGGCTTTACATTATTAATTGATCAATCGTCGTATAGAATCTTTTGAATTTGCAAGCACTACTAAACGTAGTGCCACTAAGGTGGTGCCTTGCCTGAGCAAAAAATGTGAATGATCGCAGTGAATGTCAAATCTAGCTATTTTTATCAGGCTTGCCAGCGTAAAGGTTTTACCCATACATTATGAAAAAAGTACCTATGTGGTAGGCAAAAATTATAATAATACTAATTTCAGGTATGTCGCAATTTGAATAACTTGTTATATATTTATTTCATATTAATAACAACCTCTCTGTTTAACCATTTCGGTTTTATTGAAGAGTTTATTGCTACTTTTAAAACTATGATAGATATGAATTGACAAACATCTTTGAATATCAAAATAGTACGAAGAAGATTTGACGGATAATAGTGCCAGTCACAAATTGATTATATATTTGATAATAATTCAAACATATTTATTGAATTTCGGGGACATGATAGATTCAAGAATGTCGATTCATTCTAAGAAAAATCGATCTTTGGATCGATTCAAATTGAACGCGCCAGAATCGATACTCGATTAAATCGAAGATTAAAAATTCGATCTCGATTAATCGATTTGAAGTCGATTCTTATTAATTTGCCGATTGAATAAAACTATTTTTGTTTGGATCCCTCCTTTTTATAAATTCATAATGCATTCAATTTAGAGATTATCAAAAAGACAACTGATATATGATAAACTCATGTCTGGTACGTAGATTTCTAACAAAGAACATGTTTTGCTATCATTTATATCCCTGATTTACACAACTTAAATAAGTAGTATTTTCTTTTCCACGATTCAATAAAAAATAGGGGGCTATTTTTTATTGAATCGTGGATCGATCCGTTTCGACGGTTTTTGGAATCGATCTACTGGATCGATTCAGTGGTTTAGATCGGTTTAAAAAATCGATTCTCTGGCTAAAAAAACGATTGAGCCCGATTTTATTTGATTAATTGATTTTAAATCGACGTGCATAATTTGAGATTTCTATTACGGGGAAACATTTTATTATGAGTTTGTAACCCCGATTTTTGTATTTGTAAGTAATTTCCATTTTGTGCTCTCGTAGAAACAAAATTATCAACATCGATAAAAAGAATAAACGATATTATCGTGCATCAGTTCCTAGTTCCGAAAGTAAGTTGACCTTGTATTTTAACCCCGTTGCTCGGTGTACGTTGGCTTGTAATCAGACATGAATAAAATTATTGGAAAAAGTTGGCGTGACGCCGCTTCGTTAATAGTGCTCACAAAGCGGAATAGCGACGTGCTGTCGAGAGTGCAGAGTTGCGGCGGAGTTAATTACGACATATTGTTGCAGACTCGGACGCAGAGCGCTTCGTTTGCAAACAGCATTGTGTTTCCCGGCGGCGTGAACGAGTCCGCGGACGGGGCCGACCGCTGGTTGGATCTGCTTGGCTCGTTCGGCTACACGCAGGAGGACTTCGCGTCGCTACACCGCCCCGGCTCTGTTGTCACACAAGCATTCAAAAATAATCCTATAAGGAGGTAATATTTAGTGGACCTTGACACATCGTCTGATAAGAACAGTAAACATTTCTACGTATTTATAGATGTACAGCTGGATATCCATATATGTGCCTATAGACATTTAACAAATGACATGAGAATTTAGGTATAGTATCATCATAATAATCAACCTTCAATGCTTGAAAGAAAACATCTAAATAAACTATAACATTGAATGTCTAGTGAACAATGCACAGTTTAAATTGGGTGAAAAGTATCACGACATTGTGCAGGGAGTTTCTTGTATGGCATGAGTTAACACTGAGAAAGGCATTTTGATTTTTTTTTACCTTGGTTACTAAATAAATAATGATAATAGCCCTGTTAAGAAACTGTCCCATCATTCGGCACAGGCCTTCTCTCAAACTGAGAGGGTTAGGGCTATAGTCCACCACGCTGGCCCAGTGCAGGTTGGTGAACTTTACACACCTTTGAGAAACTCTTAGGCATTCAAGTTTCCTCACCATGTTTTTCCTTCACTGTTAAAGCAACTGATAGTTAATTTTTAATATGCACATTCTTTCGAAAAGACAGTTGCATGCCTGGGTTTGAACCCGAGACCTCTGATTGCAGGCCAACAGTCTGACCACTAGGCTATCACTGCTTACCTGCTACCATTTAGTTAATGTAAAATATTCGAGTAATTCCGCCTGGATGAGGCGTCTTATTAGTTTACTAAAATGTTGAATATTGTACTGTATATGACACGATAGAAAGCTCATATTTCAATGCTTTACTTTGATATCACTGTTATTGTCTAGTTAGTTGCTATCACTGCTTATACCTTTGTTAAAACTTTTTTACCCTAATGTGTTCCACTGCTGGGTATAGGTCTCCCTGTCTTTCCTCCAACAATCTCTATACCCTGTCAATATTGGCCATTTTGCTTGATATGCGACTAGGTTGTTGAACCACCATTCAAAAACAAACATGATTAAATCTTACTAATAGGAAATTCTATTGGGCACACTGCTAGTCAAGCAGTAATAGTTTAGAATCAGTTTAGACTCTCGCTATATTGACCAACTCCCTAATATAACGTAATTGCAGTGCGAAGTTTGGTACCATATAAACTATGAAACAAAGTTTGCTTTGCTTATTGATATATCGCTTAATATGACCTATTTTTAAGATACTGTGTTTATTTCTTACTAGCGGCCTGTCCTGGCTTCGCATGGATGGATATATATTTTTTTAAACATAGCCTATGTTACTCAGGGATAATGTAGCATTCTAATGGTGAAAGAATTTTTGAAATTGGCCCATTCGTTTTTGAGTTTATTTGTTACATACATACAAAAATACAAATCTTTCCTTTTTATAATATTATAGTATAGATGTAAAAAGTACAAGTATATTACAATAATTTTATTTTGTTCAGACAAGTCATTGTTCCCGTATTTGGCTAAGCTAACTTAAAAAATGTTACTAGTTCTATAGACACTTTGCTGTTATTTTTTTTCTATTACCAACAAAAATAAAGTTTTTTTAATATATTTTTCATTTCCCTGCAATGTCATTCAGCATTAATTATAGTAGTACGTAGTATTCATAAGTTAGAATATTTATTCCTCCAACAATCTCTAATTATTAAAAAATCTATTGCTTGCTTCCCACCACATAACCACAATGAAATATTTACGTCACTATGTTTATCAACACAAAGTATAAGGTTTTATTTGCCACACTATCAATTTTGTCAATATGTATTGTACAAAGTAACACGCACATACTAAATATATTGTCCTCTACCAATTGTGACATGTAAGGTATCTTCCAATTATGATTTATTAGAATATTCTCATCATGTATTGGATATTTGTAGGCATGTTGAATTACGAATAACTGCTATAAGAGAGACTTTTGAGGAGTTGGGGCTATTCATCTGCAGTCAGAAGAAGAAGGAAGACAGAAGTAGCTTATGGGCAGATACCATCTCTGATTTTAATGTCAAACATTGGCAAAAACTGGTAAGGAATTTGAATTGACATATTAATGGTTATTTAAAGAAAATTTAGATTACTGTTGCTCATGTAAGATATAATACATTGGGTATTCTTGGTACATATTTTATCACCAAAATAGCGTTTTAACTATATTTTGAAATTCATGTGATGCATGTTCTATTTCCTATTTAGAATCACTATTCTTACTTGTAAGTTTAAAAAAAAGGAAGGAAATTTTGTATGTAGTTGCCAGTACTCATATTTGTGTCACTGGATTAGGAAAATAATCCTACTCTCCTTCCTGTACAATGCAACTAACATACTATAAAAATCTTTTATAAAAAAAGGTAAACCAACTTCAAAAAGCAAAAAAATAAATATTTGAAGTTGGTGCTGGTTGGTGCAGTCGGTTACTTGGCACTGACTTCAAATATTTATTTTTTTGCTTTTTGAAGTCGGTTTACCTTTTTTATAAAAGATTTTTATTTTACAATTTTAAGTGACCAGTGAATTATTCTATAGTAGGGTACCTATAGGATTGACGTAATACCCATAATATCTCAATTTACACATGCCTATTGTTTGTCGTTAAGGAGTTCCCTGGTGTATCTTCTAAGTCCAAGGTCCAATGTCAATAAAATTAATATGGGACCACCTTGGAGATATACTGAACCCAATGCAAAAAAAATATCAAAATCGGTCCACAATTGACGGAAATATCGCTGAACATACATAAAAAAAAAAAAAAAAAACATACATACAACCGAACATAGAACCTCCTCCTTTTTGAAGTCGGTTAAAAACTATTTAATATCAAGCAGCTTACCTTCATGGTAATAGCTACTACTTAATTAATATTTAATTAATACTTAATATTTGAGATCGCTTCACAGCTTGTCATTTACCTTCAAGTATTTAAATATGAAGATGTGGTATCAAACTGGCAAATTTTTGCCTCTATTTTAACCATCTAAATAAGCACACATCTACAAAATGGAAATAATGTCTTTCTATTAACATGACAATGCACAAATGTAAGACAATATCACCCACATACACAACATCTATGAAACCTATGGTCAGTGTTAAGCCTAAATTGATTGAGCGGGATCTTTGTCAACATAAATCACTGAAGATTCTCAATATTTTTTTATTACATGCACAGTTTTTTTGCATCAAATCTATTAGGTTTCCTGTTCAAAATAATTTGCTACTAATATTTGGTTATGATAATATTTACCAGTGTTGGTAAAAAATATGAGAATGTTAAGTGAATCATGTTGCTGACTATAATATGCTGGAATACAACCTCCTATATAATATACTTACTCAATATTTGTGCTTTGAGATGTTTTAACCCAGCCCTTTATTGGTTTGATTTTGACCATATAGGGATGTGAATGAGAATATTCTATTCTGTACCGCCTCATTGGTCTAGTGGTGCAATGACAGCTGGCAATGCCATGGCTCTGGGTTTTAATCCCATATTGGACAAAGTTTAGGTTCGCTGTAAAGAAATTCTCAAAAGCACTCCAAAGTCTGGAATCGTGTTCAGTACTATGGCAATAGGTATATAATAATAATATTTTTTTAGGCAATAGGCTCATATTAGGCGTCAATATTTGGATGTACACAGTACACCTTTGCCATCCACTATTTCGGGAATATAGTGTGACATGACCTGTAAACCATACCTAGACTGTTCTTTTTTTAACTTTGTATACACCTCGATTTGTGAGAGAATGCCTTTGCCCAGCACTGGGACAGTATAAGCCGCTATTATTATATATTATTATACATATTTTACTTGTTATTCCAGGTAAGTAATAACCCAGAAGAGTTATACAACCTGTGTAAAGAACACAGCTGCTATCCGGACATATGGTCTTTGAACTACTGGAGCAATTGGCTTACACCACAGAGGTGGCCCAAGAGATTTGACACAGTATTCTTTGTCACCGCACTGCAGAACAAACCCGGAGACATTGGGAGCAGTTCTGAAGTGGCTAAAGTAGAGGTAATCGTTAATTGTTTATAACACCAAATTAATAATCATTATATGAATATATTATTATAAATTAATAAAAAACACATTACACACACTACCATGTATTTGACACAATACACTTCAAATTGAGAAAAGATTAATACTGTTTGTTTTTATTATTATTTGTCTATAGTCTTGCTGAATGTCAAACATAACCAGCAAACGATGAAAGAGTTTTTACAAAAAACATCGTTTACAAGGAAGTTTCGTATTATCGAAATATGTATATCAAGTTCAATGGACAGAATTTTCTTTTTGGTTTTTTGTTTAAATAAAAAAAAAATTAAAGAAAAGGTATTCTTTATTTTAATCATATTTTGTTTTTTATTTAATTAAACTTCATATATTTTGTTTGAAAAAAAGGCCAATTAACAGTGTAGCCTTAGCAAAATCTGTGATTATAGAAGTATAGTCTTTGACAATAGAACCTTAATAATGTTCAAACAACTAAATTTAAATTAATTATGGTCGAGTTTCGACCAATGGGCAACCACTAGTTATCAGTTATCATAATTTTGCAATGAAATTATACTTTTAGGAACATAACTTAACTATTAAATTTTACAACATCATATTTTGAAGTTTAAATTAACTTTGAAGTATAATATTCAAACAAATAATAAATGCCAACCAGCTCTGGTTCCTAAGAATGTCACTATCCACCATGAACCAAATTGCTATATGAAGATGAGATGTAAGCTAGCTGACCTTTTGAATTCCACTAAACTTGATGTCATCGTGGTGGGCCTGGCCTGGCCTCAGTTTGTCATCGCTACTTGCTCCATTCGCTACAGTTCCCATAACTATTAAATATTATCTAATTTTTATTAAAAATTAAACCCTTAAAATGGAGTCATGTTAACATCAAATTTTTGCATGTTAATATCGACGTTTTGGTAGCAAAAATGATATTAAATTTTGTTGTAGTCCTGTAAGTTTTTTTTCGTAATATTTTATTACTTCTATTACGAATGCCATCTACCGTAATATAATTGAACTTACAAGTAACATTGACATTGACGAACCGCTTAGTTTCTACCATTCTTTGCCAGATGGCAAATACAAAAGTAGGTAGGCGTAACGTCATGTACGGTGATGATGACTCTGCAGACGGCTTGCTCGATGTCCGTGTCGGTGGTTACCAATTTGGCAGAAGCATTGTGGCAGGATTTGTCAAAGGGAAGATCTTCCAGCCAGAAGCTTGTTGTGTCTGGCGGGGCCTACCACTCTCCCAAAGAGTTGTTGTCGGGGCCTTGTATATATGTTACACGTCGTGCGCACTCTTAATATCGCGTTCTAGACATGTAGTCGCAACTATGTAGCGATGTATAGAGTTGGCTACAGTCCCTCTCGCCCTGTGGCACTCCGCACAGTGCCACGCCTAATGGTATAGAAAAATCTTATTACACCATCTCCTCTTCGTATTTACTTTGTGCTATCCACACTCTCAGTTGTTCATATGTAATGTGATGAACTACTTTTTATTGTATGTATATTATTTATTATTTTATTCAAGTACGTTATAAAAAGTCACTTGTAAAAATGAATGAATGATGACAATTATGTGGAATTAATTATTCTTACTTTATGCTCCAACTCTTCATCCAACATTCTTCTATTTTAGTGGCTTAGTCCTGAAGACGTATTGAACAGGAGTGACAGCGTCTTGTTCCCCCCGCAACTTTACGAGCTGCGTCGACTGTCCCATGTGAGAGACATTGACGAGCTCATCAGATTCGCCAGGGAAAGAAGTGGATATGGCACAGACCTGTTCTTTCCATATGTTGTGAAAGTTAAAGATGGAGCCGTACACCTATTACCAGGTAATATTAATAGTTTTTGGTTTTATGCATATTAAGCATCATCCTGAATTTTTATGATTTTTAAGACACCTTTCCATTTTTGCCGTCGAGTAACATTTGGATGATTTTACTCTCAAAAATACTCAAAAAGGTCAACTTAACAACTTGAGCATGTTTCAATTAAATTACTAATTACATACTTTTTTAGGTGATGACTTATACCCTTCAAGTGTAGAAGACTACAACGACAATACAGTAAAATATTTAGACAAAACTATATTAGAATTAAGAGAAAGTCATAAAACCATACATAGATTCGAAATAAATAAGGAGACTAAGAGAACAGAATTTATATTTAAAAACTACAAACCCAAGAACCACATCAACATGGGCGACATGATCATGCCAGCAGTCACATTGTAATCAAAGAATTCCATAGTTCCAGTTGATGCCTTAAAAGTTGGCCTTATTAGAAGTACAAATAAACTAACAGTAGTGACTGAAATCCTATTTGAAGCATTTAGTGCAATAGTCTAGTCGAGATGGCGGGCTCGGGACACACATGGCCTAACAGCCAGGACGACTACGAGCTCCACGACGCTATCGGCGTGGGCGCCACGGCCGTGGTGCACGCCGCCTACTGCCGCCCGCGCGCCGAGAAGTGCGCCATCAAGCGCATCAACCTCGAGAAGTGGAACACCTCCATGGACGAGCTGCTCAAGGAGATCCAGGCCATGTCCAGCTGTAATCATGAAAATGTCGTCACCTACTACACGAGTTTCGTCGTCAAGGAGGAGCTGTGGCTCGTCCTCAGACTCCTGGAAGGGGGCAGCTTACTTGACATCATCAAACACAAGATGAGGGTCTCCAACTGTAAGCACGGCGTGTTCGACGAGGCGACCATCGCCACCGTCCTGAGGGAAGTCCTCAAGGGTCTAGAGTACTTCCACCAGAATGGACAGATACACAGGGATATCAAGGCCGGTAACATCTTGCTTGGTGATGATGGGATCGTACAGATCGCCGACTTCGGTGTGTCGGCGTGGCTCGCTACTGGCCGCGACCTCTCGCGTCAGAAGGTGCGGCACACGTTTGTCGGCACGCCCTGCTGGATGGCGCCCGAGGTGATGGAGCAGAACCATGGCTACGATTTCAAGGCTGACATATGGTCGTTCGGTATAACGGCCATCGAGATGGCCACAGGGACCGCCCCCTACCACAAGTATCCGCCGATGAAGGTGCTCATGCTGACGCTGCAGAACGACCCGCCTACGCTCGATACCGGCGCAGAGGAGAAGGACCAGTACAAAGCGTACGGCAAGACGTTCAGAAAGATGATATCGGAGTGCCTGCAAAAGGACCCAGCGAAGCGGCCGTCCGCCACCGAGCTACTCAAGCACTCGTTCTTTAAGAAGGCGAAGGACCGCAAGTACCTGATGAACACGCTGGTGTCCATCGGGCCGAGCATGGAGACGCGCGTGCACAAGGCGAGCCGGCGGCAGCCGGGCGCGTCCGGGCGGTTGCACCGCATGGAGACGGGCGAGTGGGTGTGGGAGAGCGACGAGGACGAGGACGGCGAAGACGAGGCGGCGCGCGACCGGCCCATGAACCAGCTGGCGCGCGCCGACTCGTCCGACAGCGAAAGCGACACCGAGCGGCCCGCCTTCAGCATCGGCTCGCTGCGCGCGGGCAGCGCGCCGCAGCTGGAGCTGGTGCTGCGCATGCGCAACGCGGCCGCCGAGCTCAACGACATCCGCTTCGAGTTCGCGGCCGGCAAGGACTCGGCGGACGGCATCGCCACGGAGCTGGTGGGCGCGGGGCTGCTGGACGCGCGCGACGCGCCGGCCGTGGCGCAGCAGCTGCAGCGGCTCGTGGACGACGCGCTGTTCCCGCCCGCGTCGCCCGCCGCGCCGCCGCGCTCCGCCACCTTCCGCCTCGCCTCGGCGCCGCCCGAGCCCGCCGACGAGCAGAGCCTCGTCGGCTTCGCGCAGATCTCCATCGTCGACTGACGCGCCCGCCGCCGGCCCGCGTTCCTCCTGCGTATTCTATGGGTGGATAAGGAATTATATTAGTTTTATCGTTTATGCGGCGCTCGCTCTCCCGCGCCGGCCCGCGACTTGCGCTGGACCGTCGGCGCGCGAGAGTTATCGCCGCGTAGCTCAAATGAATGTATATTTTACATTATGATTATAAGGGTGAATCTGAATTTATAAAAGTATTCTTCTTTTTTTGTGATCGTACCGCGTCAATTTTGCTGCTTATGAAACACTGTAATCGATTAGTAACGACGTTCGTGAACTCGCGACGCATTAAAAATATATTATCGACATCCTGAGTCGGGGCCGCGCGAGTTGGTCGTCGACCTCGGAGGTGAGTCTGAGCACTGTTATATTTTTCTTACGATTTTGTATTGAAATACTATCTATTTTATATTACGTTAAACAACTTTCGAGTGCCATATTTTATCAAATGGTTAAAAATTATTGTACAGCAAGTTTCATAATGATTTAATTGTATGATGTAATCATTACAGTGTTAATTTAAAATAGCAGGTCTATATGCACCATAGAATGTTTCTTTTTACATTGTTATTTGTTTGTTGCTTATTTTGGAAGTATTTTAATAATAAAACATAAAATCGATTTCGGCAGGATGTTTTATTAAAACCTCTTATGATTTTTCAAAATTTTTAACTAAAAGCTAACTTTTTTTCTTAAACTACAGTTACAATAATCGTTTGTCGAGTTCATAGTGATAGCAGGGTATTTGCATTTCCAATTACATCTTAATCAGTCCAAGGTTGTTACATCAGCGGCACAAGCCCCCACAATAACTATCATACCAACTGACACTACGCAGTGACGAAACATACAAATGGTTAAAACACAGATTTTGGCATCTACAGTCAAAACAAAAGTTATATCAATAAAGACGCGAACAGATATTAGTAACAACATCAACGTGTGAACTTAAATTCCATGATTAGTACGATCCTGCAAGCATAAACTGCATACTTCACGCTTATAGCATTAGCGCTGCCCAAAAAAAAACGAATAAGAATATTGGGTAGATTAGACAGAGAAGTTTTAAATAAACGAAGCATAGAATGGTTCACATTAGGGCACCCTAAACATAAAAAATACATAAGAAACCGACAGGAATGGGTTGAAAGTCAGCGCCTGTAGCCAAGTGGACAATCTACAGTCGTTCACGCTAATAGAAAGCGCAAAAATGTAAGGGAATGACATTTTTCAACGAAAAGTCACGTGGTCAAAGCAATGGGCTATCGATTGCGACAAGAGAATAGAAACAAAACGCTTGCCACTTGTCTAGGCCCCACTTTATGCGACCCATAGATCCACATAATATGTGAGGGTTGCATTGTTTGCAAAATGTTCCTAATATCTATACGCGGCTCAACTTCTTCAAATCAACAATTATTCATTCTTATTTATAAGGAGATTCTTAATTCTAAGCGTAATAAGAATAAAAGCAATAACGATATAAAAATAAGTTTTAGGTACAAATTCAAACTTAACAACAGTAGCGTGTTGGTCCACAAGAAAATAAAAAAATCTATTTTACCAGCTACGAGTATCGTTTAGTAGACTAATATTTTAACGAAAATTAAACCACTGTCATTTTACAAGTTACAAACTACACGCTATGCAGTCCAGAGTTTAGTCATTTTAATTGACGTAAAAACGACAGTGAAGCGCTTAGAATGCAGAGTTAAATGGCAACATTATGAAATGCAACTATGGACTATGGCGATTTGATGGAGTCACGTTACAAGAATTGTGGCCATCCACGTCAGACCTCTAGCTTTCAAACTAAGTATTGATATTAAATAGCCATTGTACTATATGGGCCAAACTTGGGTCACCAAAACGCGCATTGCATTGTGGTGTCATCGCAATGTCGTTGCTATGTCGTGTTGCATGGGATTCCAGCGTCATTTGCTAGTCTGACCACGGGAGCGGTAAGGACTTCAATTGCATACGCACCCTTCAAAACACAATACCTTCTTCCAAGAAAATTCGCATTTAATTTACCTATTCTTAATGCGTACTGTTAATAATAATGGAATTAGCTCCCACTATCTGTTACCGGAGATATATAACTTGGGTATCTTTAAATGCAGAGTGATTGGACTAATGAGCAGGTAAGCCGCATCTTTTACACTTTCCAACGGGTGAGAACTCATCATCATCTAGCCTATACTTGTCCACTGCTGAACATAGGCCTCCCCAATCGCTTTCCAGCGTAACCGGTCCGATGGCACCTGCATCCAACAACTTTCTGCGATTTTCACAAGATCGTCGGTCCATCTAGCAGGCGGCCGTCCTACGCTGCGCTTGCTAATACGTGTCTCCACTCTAGAATCTTTCTGCCCCAACGCCCGTCCGATCTTCGCGCTATGTGGCCCGCCCATTGCCACTTCAGCTTGCTGATCCTTAGGGCTATGTCGGACGAGTCCTCAATAAAGTAAAACATTGGTAGGCGCCAAATTCAAAATTGCCCTTAATGCTCATGACTTTAGCTACAACGTTGCGAGACATCACACGAGGTGACGATGCATTGGGTATCGTTCAATGTATAATTTTATCAAGTTTACAAAGCATCAAGTTTTGTTGTGACTCAACAACACAGTTTTATACAGGCAGGGCGGATTTTTGAGATGGGGCAGTAAGGGCGGCTGCCTGAACCGTTGTAGCTACAGTAAAACGATCTTAGGAGACTATCCTTAACTTTTTGTGACATTTTGAACTGCATTTACAGATTTAAAAGAAAATGTACAGACAGCAAGAAAATGGGGAATTTACACAAAAAGTTTTTTAATGCCAATCGATCGTTTCGTATAAGAATCAAAAACTTCTATTGGACCAAATGAGGTTGGAGTACTATAAAAGTCGGAAATGTAGTTCTCCAACCTAGTGGTGTAAGAATGAGCGCTGATGTCGAGCGTTTAGCGCTCACGAGCTTTGAAACACGTAGAAGACGCGAACGTTCTAACAACACTACTCCAACCCGCAGTTGGTCCTATAAAAGTTTTTAATTCTTATAAGATACAGGATCCAATGGCATCAAAAAAGTTTTTGTGTTATTAGCCACAATGATCTCCTACAAAATGTATGGGATTCTTTTTGCGATTTCTGACTTGTCTAGTACTCGAACCACAGTTGGTCCAAAAGAAGTTTTTGGTCTATATGAGAAACAATAGATTGGCATCAAAAAAGTTTTTGTGTCAATAGCCTATTTGCTTGCTGAGTGTAAATTTATTTTTCAAAATCTGTAAATGCAGTTCCATATATCGCAAAAAAATTAGGAATACTCTCCTAAGACCGCTTTTCTATATCTACAACGGTTGAGATAGCTACCCTTACTGCCCCGTCTCAAAAATCCATTCTGTATAAGTACATAGTATATTTAGTGTAAAAAATATTGAAATTGTCATGATTGTATCGTTACGTATCTTAAACTAGTGCTAATATATTAATGTTACGTTCGAGAAGAATCCATGTAGTGACTAGGCGAAAAGAAGCTTTCAATTAAGTGCTTAAATCTAACACACTCACTCTAATAAGGCATTAACAACATTGAATGGTGTCAGTGACGTAAAAAAGAAATTAAAATGTATGCGTTTACAATAAAATATAAATTATTTATTCAAAGTAATTCACGTTATCTCGTTCCTCACTGAGTGAATTAAATGCTCGATAGAGAATTATTTGACTAGTGTATAAAAATAAATACTATGGCACTTACAAAAATAAATATTTGTGCGCAAAATTATAATACTCAGTAACACACTATAAAATAAATAAAGCGATCTATAAACAAATGCTTTTGGAAGACTAAATTATTAGTGGAATGTTATTTAGAAGTGTAAAAATATAATTTGAGATTCATAGTAAAATCGCGAGATTTTTGATGTGTAACATCTTTTCTATCGGTTGCTGGATATTTTTGTGGGAAATTTTGGAAAAGGGACGGAAATGTGTTACAGGAAACCGAGGAAGCGCGCCTTATTTGATTTGACCAATGAGCGCGCGCTATTTGATTTGACCAATGTGCGCGCGCGGTGGAACCGCGGAAGCGCGCTCTATTTGATTTGACCAATGAGCGCGCGCTATTTGATTTGATCAATGTGCGCGCGCGGTGGTACCGCGGAAGCGTGCGCTATTTGATTTGACCAATGAGCGCGCGCCATTTGATTTTACCAATGAGTCATCTTAATTTCATAGTAGGATAACATGTCAGTGTTACACATCATATGCGACTACTGTGACCCTCGCTCGTTTTTTTATTACTTTATCAAGCGTTTTGTGTTCATTTTTAAACAGATCACTTCTGCAGATATTAAACGTGGACCGACATAACTAAGTTCGGTCTACGCTGCTAGAAAAAGAATTAGGAACTTAAAAATTACAAATCCTTTGTGCGATGCGAGAAAAGTATAGTGCTAAGCTTACAAATAAATTGTACTATGAGAAAGCGTATAGTGGTGACTCACTCGGTCCAAGTACGCGAATTTATTAATCGACCTCTCCAGAAAAACAAAAACAAGACTGATTCATAAAACACCCTTTCTTAAAGCAGATTTCTACAATCCAGTATTATTTTAATCTTACTGTAATGCGAGAAAGAGACGTGGATATAAGCAGTTTATAGCGTCATCTATTTCTCGGCAAAGTAAGATTAAAGTTGTACTGCTAAAGAGGTTGCGGGTAAATAAAGCGTTCATCATATAAACTTATGAATATAAGGTCCGCTTAATATATGTGATGTCTAACCAATATTTTAACGAGTCAATATGTACACTCACAGATAGTATTGTAAACAAAACTAAAAAAACTTTTGGAATTTTTACATACCGTCCAAAAATTGAACAAATTTGTAGGGGGAAATTATTTATACAACACAACGTGTCTGTTGTTGGTTTGGCAAATTTTCAAAACCCAGTATGCTATGTCCAACACAAGCCTAATTTCAATAGCATAGATATTCACCCGTATAAAACATCGACGGAACTTTACAAAATTAGTTAGATATTTACAGTGTCACGTTTCTATTTCTCTGGATAGGCCGTTGGGTGCCGGCCGGCGACTAGAGCGAGCGGCCGGCGCATTTGACACATGGAGCTGCGCAGCGGAGCGCCAATGCGAATCAAAACAGCTCCACCACCTTCCGCTTGAGATATTCCTTCAGCGGCGCGTAGTACTGGCGACGGAGGGCGACGAGTTCGGGCTTGCGTTTGAGTGCCTGCAGCGGCGCCCAGTCCGTCTCAAACAATACTAAGGCCAGTAGGCCCAGCGCCAACCACGCGAAGAGGAATGAGGGTACGAAGGCCCGCAGCAAGCTGAAGGGCCGCGGCGGAGGCTGCAGGGCGGCGGCCGCGGTGCTCCACTCCTCGCCAGGTGCCTGCGACGCCACCGTCTGTGACGTCACCCCCGACTCCGTAGAAGAATGCTCGAATGAATCCCGCAGACTGTATTCGTGTGGTACCACTGAAAACAACAATTCCATGTTGACCTTGCATGACATTTGTCTACTATTATGTAATAAATAATAAATCCAGCCATTAGTCATCATGGGCTAAAGATATGACTGTTTGGAAGGAGGAGGAGACTGCAGTAAGACACAATACGTAAGCTAAAAAAATACAAAGTAAACTGTTCTCTCACATATCGCCTAATGTAATAAGGGCGTTACCGGACATGATCCCAAACTACGGACCGCAATTGAGATTTTCTGATAGTGAAAACTATACTATATAATAGCTCAGGATTAAATTTTAATGGGAAGTTATGAAGCGGTTAAATGTTTCGTAGTAAGAAAGCAAATAGGTATGAAAGAGAGTATCGGTGTAAGATGAGAAAGGGTATGCTCCGTTGGTTCGGGCATATAGAAAGAATGTCCGAAGAAAGAATGACAAAACTGATATACAATGCGAAAGTGGAAGGATGTAATGTGATGTACCGGGAAAGACCTAGACTATCTTACCATGACCAAATAGACCGGGTCTTATCTCAAGGACAAGTCAGGAGTCTCCGTAACCGGCGAGCGTGTATGAGACGAACTATGAGAGTAGAGGAAGCCAGAGAGGTATGTGAGGAAAGAGGCTGTTGGAACTCTGTACTCTCTGCCTACCCCGTAAGGGATCTGGCGTGATGATATAGATAGATAGTATGTGTTTGTCTGAATAATCTACGCTGTTGGGTGCAACAATGCGAGCCTACAACAATTACGCAAATGTTTTGGCTGTTGCTGTACTATTGTACTGTACTGGCGGGCAGGTGCAGGTGCGGCAGGTGGTCCGCGCAGGCGAGCGCGATGTGGACGGCGCTGTGTCTCGAGGGTTTATAGTTACCGGGCGGCTTGTGCTCGTCGGCGGGCAGGTGCGGCAGGTGGTCCGCGCAGGCGAGCGCGATGTCGACGGCGCTGTGTCTCGAGGGTGTATAGTTACCGGGCGGCTTGTGCTCGTCGGCGGGCAGGTGCGGCAGGTGGTCCGCGCAGGCGAGCGCGATGTCGACGGCGCTGTGTCTCGAGGGTGTATAGTTACCGGGCGGCTTGTGCTCGTCGGCGGGCAGGTGCGGCAGGTGGTCCGCGCAGGCGAGCGCGATGTCGACGGCGCTGTGTCTCGAGGGTGTATAGTTACCGGGCGGCTTGTGCTCGTCGGCGGGCAGGTGCGGCAGGTGGTCCGCGCAGGCGAGCGCGATGTGGACGGCGCTGTGTCTCGAGGGTGTATAGTTACCGGGCGGCTTGTGCTCGTCGGCGGGCAGGTGCGGCAGGTGGTCCGCGCAGGCGAGCGCGATGTCGACGGCGCTGTGTCTCGAGGGTGTATAGTTACCGGGCGGCTTGTGCTCGTCGGCGGGCAGGTGCGGCAGGTGGTCCGCGCAGGCGAGCGCGATGTGGACGGCGCTGTGTCTCGAGGGTGTATAGTTACCGGGCGGCTTGTGCTCGTCGGCGGGCAGGTGCGGCAGGTGGTCCGCGCAGGCGAGCGCGATGTCGACGGCGCTGTGTCTCGAGGGTGTATAGTTACCGGGCGGCTTGTGCTCGTCGGCGGGCAGGTGCGGCAGGTGGTCCGCGCAGGCGAGCGCGATGTGGACGGCGCTGTGTCTCGAGGGTGTATAGTTACCGGGCGGCTTGTGCTCGTCGGCGGGCAGGTGCGGCAGGTGGTCCGCGCAGGCGAGCGCGATGTCGACGGCGCTGTGTCTCGAGGGTGTATAGTTACCGGGCGGCTTGTGCTCGTCGGCGGGCAGGTGCGGCAGGTGGTCCGCGCAGGCGAGCGCGATGTGGACGGCGCTGTGTCTCGAGGGTGTATAGTTACCGGGCGGCTTGTGCTCGTCGGCGGGCAGGTGCGGCAGGTGGTCCGCGCAGGCGAGCACGATGTCGACGGCGCTGTGTCTCGAGGGTGTATAGTTACCGGGCGGCTTGTGCTCGTCGGCGGGCAGGTGCGGCAGGTGGTCCGCGCAGGCGAGCACGATGTCGACGGCGCTGTGTCTCGAGGGTGTATAGTTACCGGGGGGCTTGTGCTCGTCGGCGGGCAGGTGCGGCAGGTGGTCCGCGCAGGCGAGCACGATGTCGACGGCGCTGTGTCTCGAGGGTGTATAGTTACCGGGCGGCTTGTGCTCGTCGGCGGGCAGGTGCGGCAGGTGGTCCGCGCAGGCGAGCACGATGTCGACGGCGCTGTGTCTCGAGGGTGTATAGTTACCGGGCGGCTTGTGCTCGTCGGCGGGCAGGTGCGGCAGGTGGTCCGCGCAGGCGAGCACGATGTCGACGGCGCTGTGTCTCGAGGGTGTATAGTTACCGGGCGGCTTGTGCTCGTCGGCGGGCAGGTGCGGCAGGTGGTCCGCGCAGGCGAGCACGATGTCGACGGCGCTGTGTCTCGAGGGTGTATAGTTACCGGGCGGCTTGTGCTCGTCGGCGGGCAGGTGCGGCAGGTGGTCCGCGCAGGCGAGCACGATGTCGACGGCGCTGTGTCTCGAGGGTGTATAGTTACCGGGCGGCTTGTGCTCGTCGGCGGGCAGGTGCGGCAGGTGGTCCGCGCAGGCGAGCACGATGTCGACGGCGCTGTGTCTCGAGGGTGTATAGTTACCGGGCGGCTTGTGCTCGTCGGCGGGCAGGTGCGGCAGGTGGTCCGCGCAGGCGAGCACGATGTCGACGGCGCTGTGTCTCGAGGGTGTATAGTTACCGGGCGGCTTGTGCTCGTCGGCGGGCAGGTGCGGCAGGTGGTCCGCGCAGGCGAGCACGATGTCGACGGCGCTGTGTCTCGAGGGTGTATAGTTACCGGGCGGCTTGTGCTCGTCGGCGGGCAGGTGCGGCAGGTGGTCCGCGCAGGCGAGCACGATGTCGACGGCGCTGTGTCTCGAGGGTGTATAGTTACCGGGCGGCTTGTGCTTGTCGGCGGGCAGGTGCGGCAGGTGGTCCGCGCAGGCGAGCACGATGTCGACGGCGCTGTGTCTCGAGGGTGTATAGTTACCGGGCGGCTTGTGCTCGTCGGCGGGCAGGTGCGGCAGGGGGTCCGCGCAGGCGAGCACGATGTCGACGGCGCTGTGTCTCGAGGGTGTATAGTTACCGGGCGGCTTGTGCTCGTCGGCGGGCAGGTGCGGCAGGTGGTCCGCGCAGGCGAGCACGATGTCGACGGCGCTGTGTCTCGAGGGTGTATAGTTACCGGGCGGCTTGTGCTCGTCGGCGGGCAGGTGCGGCAGGTGGTCCGCGCAGGCGAGCACGATGTCGACGGCGCTGTGTCTCGAGGGTGTATAGTTACCGGGCGGCTTGTGCTCGTCGGCGGGCAGGTGCGGCAGGTGGTCCGCGCAGGCGAGCACGATGTCGACGGCGCTGTGTCTCGAGGGTGTATAGTTACCGGGCGGCTTGTGCTCGTCGGCGGGCAGGTGCGGCAGGTGGTCCGCGCAGGCGAGCACGATGTCGACGGCGCTGTGTCTCGAGGGTGTATAGTTACCGGGCGGCTTGTGCTCGTCGGCGGGCAGGTGCGGCAGGTGGTCCGCGCAGGCGAGCACGATGTCGACGGCGCTGTGTCTCGAGGGTGTATAGTTACCGGGCGGCTTGTGCTCGTCGGCGGGCAGGTGCGGCAGGTGGTCCGCGCAGGCGAGCACGATGTCGACGGCGCTGTGTCTCGAGGGTGTATAGTTACCGGGCGGCTTGTGCTCGTCGGCGGGCAGGTGCGGCAGGTGGTCCGCGCAGGCGAGCACGATGTCGACGGCGCTGTGTCTCGAGGGTGTATAGTTACCGGGCGGCTTGTGCTCGTCGGCGGGCAGGTGCGGCAGGTGGTCCGCGCAGGCGAGCACGATGTCGACGGCGCTGTGTCTCGAGGGTGTATAGTTACCGGGCGGCTTGTGCTCGTCGGCGGGCAGGTGCGGCAGGTGGTCCGCGCAGGCGAGCACGATGTCGACGGCGCTGTGTCTCGAGGGTGTATAGTTACCGGGCGGCTTGTGCTCGTCGGCGGGCAGGTGCGGCAGGTGGTCCGCGCAGGCGAGCACGATGTCGACGGCGCTGTGTCTCGAGGGTGTATAGTTACCGGGCGGCTTGTGCTCGTCGGCGGGCAGGTGCGGCAGGTGGTCCGCGCAGGCGAGCACGATGTCGACGGCGCTGTGTCTCGAGGGTGTATAGTTACCGGGCGGCTTGTGCTCGTCGGCGGGCAGGTGCGGCAGGTGGTCCGCGCAGGCGAGCACGATGTCGACGGCGCTGTGTCTCGAGGGTGTATAGTTACCGGGCGGCTTGTGCTTGTCGGCGGGCAGGTGCGGCAGGTGGTCCGCGCAGGCGAGCACGATGTCGACGGCGCTGTGTCTCGAGGGTGTATAGTTACCGGGCGGCTTGTGCTCGTCGGCGGGCAGGTGCGGCAGGTGGTCCGCGCAGGCGAGCGCGATGTCGACGGCTGGCCCGCTGAGCAGGCAGCCGCCGTTGCACGCGCCCTCGGCCGACACACTCTCCTCCAGCGGCGCGCTGTGCGTCGACCGCGGCAGGCTGCTGTAGCCTGCGCAACATATATAAATTTCGAGACATCGAGATTTTACGAACTACTTACTAGACCAGCGTTTCCCAAACGGTGGGTCGCGACCCGGCACCGGACAACAAAAACAAAATACCGGGTCGCAACATTGTCTCATTGTTTACAATCAATCATACTCGTTCATGATCAAGAGACGTGTTGCTTTTGTGTCAACGCGAACGCTCGCTCCGCTGTTGCACTGAGGAGTGAGCCTGGTCCTTTGTTTTACACGCCCTGCGCCCCGCGTATTGTTTCCGCCCGCTACCACATGGACATAAACATTCAAATGTGTTTTTTATTTTCTCTATATTCTTATGGTGGGTCACGACGGGGAAACATTAAATTACTGGGCCAGAGCATAATAAAGTTTGGGAAACGCTGTACTAGACAATATACCACTTAAAAGGCTACATCGATAATAAATCATCGGACCACTCATCGATCGGGAGAGTGATAGAGATGCAATTACTTTAGAACTGAATAACAAGAGATGGATATATTGAGCGGGCGCTCGGAAATAAACGACTTAATGAGCTAAACCTCATTTTCCAAAAAAAAAAATAGAATGAAATAAAAAAATGTTTTATAAGAACTTTAATACGATTATTCTTTATATTTTAAAATAAATGACATTAAATAGTTATTAACAGGGTGTATGCAGCTAGTACATTTCCTGTAAGTATGGGATTTGAAACAAGATTTTTAGTACTACACCTTCCCTATAGATGTTGCTATATTAAAAGTTTCATTTAAAAAATCCATAGACTAAAGGTAAAAATCTTACTTAGTTCGTTTAGTTATATTTTTTAATCATATTTTTTTCTATTTGCCATTACAATATTTATTACACTGTTATTTTTTATCTTTATAATTTAAAATTACAAATAATATTGTAGTCATTTCAGTAAAAAGGGACTACTTGTTCTGTCGATTGGTCTTATACTACCCGCAGAAATGAAACGTAATACCACGTATAACCTGTGTGATTATACTTATTCTTTGAATGTGTGGTGTGGAAGTCTTGAAGTACTTCCGGGCTGTGACTCTAAACTGTGATACCCGTATATTATGATTTTCTTCAAACATTTATCATCTGCGCGTTTTGAACTTCGATTCCGTGGCGATGGAAAGACGTAAACAAACGTGTGTGCTGTGTATAGTTAAGGGCCTTAATTGTAAAACAAAGTTTTAATAAATTATTTTATGTAATATAATGCAGTGTTTCATTTCAAAAACAAATTCGGAAACTATTAAATAAATACAAGTCACAGTAAAGTTATATGTCGATATAGGTAGCAATAGCCACAGCATTGATGTATACCTAGCTATAGTTCTATACATAGCTGCCCCATACCAATGTATAGTTAGCTATAGTATACAAGCGTAATTATTATAGTTATAGTTCTATAAATAACAATATTTAGTTATGCACTCGGTCGGCAGATGGCGTTAGTTCGAGAACCGAGCTGATGACTCTATATCCGTATGTATAATGTACTCTGTGGTTCTTAAGCTTTTCGGGTTGGAATTAGAAAATGAAAAACAATAGAGATAACTATAGATTTTTTATCGATAAAATTTCATTTAATAGCTCCAATGAGCCCTTCTACTTACTAGAGAGGAGTCCTCAACTGAAGTTGAAGAACCGTCTCTACTAAGTATTAAATAATTACTCAATGAAATTTGATTTTACGGATTTTATCGCGGTTTATTTTTGATTTTTAGTTCCCGTCGTTTAAAATCCGTAAAATAGTTTTATTTCATATGTAATATTCGCGTAAATCTAAGAACTCAGTATAATTACTCAATGTTTGAATACCTATACCACGGTAAACAATATTTATACTGTGGCCATACTGAGTATGCGACACGTTAATGGTCGCCGAATACGACGACAGAAGTCGGTTCAAAGTAAAATTAAAATATAAACTTTTATGTAAAGTCATAATCCACAACGCAAGATCCACACGTGTATGTGTGCGAGGGCCATAGATGAGAGAAATGTTAAAGTATGATACGATTCTTGAAATAAAATTATTTAAAAAATATTAGGATTGTAAAGTTTAATTACCGAAGTCTCCAGTCATAGGCGTAGATGGAGTCGCCGGTACACTCGACGCTTTCCGCTTACCCCCAGTACTAGAGCCCTCCGCCTAAATAATAATATAATAATATTAGCCCTGTTAAGAAACTGTCCCACCGTTGGGCACGGGCCTCCTCTCAAACTGAGAGGCTTTAGACCATAGTCCACCACGCTGGCCCAGTGCGAGTTGGCGAACTTCACACACCTTCGAGAAACTCTTAGGCATGCAGGTTTCCTCACGATGTTTTTCCTTCACCGTTAAAGCTAGTGATGATACTTTTTATCCTTAATTAACAAAATTCAATTAATAGAAAATATATTTCGTAACTGGAAATACTGAAAAAAATCATTTTCATCAAGCAGCTTGTGACGAATTGCTTGGGCAAGTTTCTAGTTGTAATATTCATGTTTTTTGACTTAATATAGGTGTAAGTGTTCTTATAATATGGTTTTCTACTCATTTACACACCTTAAAACAACACTTAAAGATAAGTAAGTGTGCATTCCTATGTAGCTAAGTGTAACAATATGTAACTCTGTATACCTGTGCATCCCTAGGCGCCAGCAAGCCGTCCCTCTCGAGTATCTCTCGCTCGGTGCGGCCAAAGTACTTGAACTTGGTGCCCCACGAGAACAGCCCACCGCTCGAGTACACGCACGCGTCCGACGATGAAGGCAACCTGTAACAAAAAATAGCCTTTATTTATAATGTTTAGCAAACTCTTTAGAAAAACTACTTTAATCTTATTTATTTATTTAATACTTTATGCACTACAGGCATAAAGGGGGACTAAATGTCTGAAGCATTTACTACCAGTCTACCTTAGGGTGATGCAGAAACTAGTGAATTAGGTGCGAACCAGTAAAAAAATTAAAAATAAGTGTAACAAATATAAGTAACAAAAATACATAGATCCCAACTACATACATATCTCTTATCTATACTAATACATATTATTAAAGATGAGAAAGGGTATGCTCCGTTGGTTCGGGCATATAGAAAGAATGTCCGAAGAAAGAATGACAAAACTGATACACAATGCGAAAGTGGAAGGATGTAGGTACCGGAGAAGACCTAGACTATCTTACCATGACCTAATAGACCGGGTCTTATCTGAAGGACAAGTTAGGAGTCTCCGTAACCGGCGAGCGTGTATGAGACAAACTATGAGAGTAGAGGAAGCCAGAGAAGTATGTAAGGAAAGAACCTGTTGGAACTCTGTACTCTCTGCCTACCCCGTAATGGATCTGGCGTGATGATATAGATAGATAGATAAAGAGGAAAGATTTGTATTTTTGTATGTATGTAACGAATAAACTCAAAAACTACTGGACCGATTTCAAAAATTCTTTTACCATTAGAATGCTTCATTATCCCTGAGTAACATTGGCTATATTTATTACTAGAAAAAATTAGGCATCCCTACTAAAACTTCAATAATGTAACGCAAGGTGTACAAAAATTAGCCATAAAATGCCTTTCATCGCATGCGCTGCGGAAACTATTGATGATAGAACAAAAAAATGTTTTACAATATTTAAGAACATATCAATATTTACAAAAAACTTCGCGGTGCCATATGTCCAACTATTGTAGTTACCTACGTCACTATACATACTTTTTTACATTTTAAAAGGCGATAGAAATACCGACCAAAATCAGACCATGTTATCCATACCTTTGTATTAATCCTTATCCAAATAAATCGTATTCAAGACTGTTTCAATACCTGTAGATTACTTTTTGAATTATTCAA
This sequence comes from Phalera bucephala, assembly GCA_905147815.2. NCBI lineage: Eukaryota > Metazoa > Arthropoda > Insecta > Lepidoptera > Notodontidae > Phalera > Phalera bucephala. The sequence goes on along the minus strand of LR990611.1, from coordinate 32,835,837 downwards.
ATCAGACATTCCATTCAAAAAATATTACGAATTTAAAAATGTCAAAATCTAAGCAAAATACTAATAGAAAATTACACGCCGCCGCGCTGTGCGCGGTGTGGCCCCACGCAGCGGGGCATATATATATATTAAAAAAAAAATTGATGACGGCCAAATTGTGATCTTACTTTGACGTGAAAAAGAGACAGAGCTATAAACTGCATATATCCACATCTATTTCTTACAGGAAAGTTAATAATACCTTATTAAAAGATTGTGATACAAAGCCCGGGCTTTGTATTCATACACAACCGATACTTAACTACTCCATTAGCAAACAATATTATCTGACCAAAGTAAGTGACGAAACTCAAAAATGTTGTTGGTAATAGCATCATTTTCTTTTTAGTTTTTAGCCTTTTTAGTTGTGTTCTTATTTCTCTTGGCTAATGATATGCAGGCACAATACAGCAATAATAGGTGTCTGCAGCCGGTTATTCGGTAAAAGTCGACACAGCTTCAGTCGGATTTATCCGACAAATATTTGCATGCCCGTACAGCCAATGTCGTATTTATCGGTAAAAAAACCTTTACCCGTAAAACAATATCAATAGACAAATTTTTGATGTATTTTTCGGTCATTCAGCTACGACATATTATCACAGTTAATAAAATAGATATGGAATAGTCAACAAATATATACAAAACAAGAAGCTGGCCTGCAATCAGTGTGCCGTCATTAGAACTGAACGGGTTGGCAGTTTTATGGAGTTGTTATATGTGCAGTTTTAATGCAGATCGTCTGTTTAGACCCATCGTTTTTTTTTCACGAAAAATATTTTACACTCACGTGAAAAACAGCATCTGTTCTATCGCGCAACACCACACATGGCGACACGCAGGGCCATTCGGACACTTGAATCCGACTGTGTGCTTCTTCTGCAAAACAACCATTTATATGTTCACTATAAACAAGTATTTTAGAGTGGGAGAAGGCAGAGAGGTCTGAAAGAACCTATTGAAAATCTGCAGGGGCGCATTTACCAGCAGGCTAAGCAAGCTAGAGCCTAGAGGCGGCAAATTTGGCACAAATATCGTTTTTTTCTTACAGAAATTAAAAAAAAAACATTCTTATATACATGGAGAAAAGAAGTCTCGAAAATTTAACAAAAATTACAATATTTCAGTACTATACAGTATACCGAATACTCCAACGTCTCTATATAAAAAATTACTAAACGCTTTGTAAAGTATACTTTTACCAATATGATTTCTTTAAATATTCCAATAGTGTGTTTCAATATTACAATTTAAATTTAGTAATTTTGACCCATTTTATTATTAACCTTTGCTATTTTTTTTCTTTGTGTACCTAAAAGGTATTAGATCCACTCGCACAATTCAATCAACGCGTAATATGTTTCACCACATACATATTGCATGCTATAAGCGCTAAGGCTCGAAGGTATGCTCTATTAGCGCCTAACAACCGAGATCTCGGTGTTTCGTTACAAGACTATTTTTTGTGTAAACTTCACTAAATCATGAGTGGTAAGAATAATCTAGGAACTGACACAACGATCCCATAGTTCAATCAACAATCATACTAATAACGGGAAAAAGCTGATATAATGATGACGATAGGGCACAAACTATAAAATTGCAATTTCAGTAACACAGAAAACGTAATTTTTTTATTTATTTTTTAACTTAAAGTAACGTGGCCCCACTCTAGGATTTATCCAAGCCCGGCAAACCTCGCAATCTCCCCGCGGGCTACCGCCCTATCAGTCTCCTCAACTCCCTGGCCAAGATCTACGAGCGCCTACTTCTGGCGCGGCTCAAAGACTTCATAACGTCCAGGGGTATCCTTATCGACGAGCAGTTCGGCTTTCGAGCCAAACACTCTTGCGTCCACCAAGTGCACCGCATCACGGAGCACATCCTTTCCGGTCTCAATAGACCCAAACCCGTCTACACGGGCGCCCTCTTCCTAGATGTCGCGAAGGCATTCGACAAAGTCTGGCACAACGGCTTGATCTACAAGCTCTACCAAATGGGTGTGCCGGACAGACTCGTGCTCATCTTACGAGAGTTCTTGTCAAATCGCACCTTCCGTTATCGCGTCGAAATCACGCGCTCCACTTCCCACTCCATCAGTGCTGGAGTCCCACAGGGCTCAGTTCTCTCTCCGCTCCTGTTTAGCCTTTACACGAACGACATTTCTCGTTCGAGTAAGGCGCATCTAGCCCTATTCGCGGATGATACCGCTCTCTACGTCTCGCATAGGAATAAGGGTTTCATTAACAGAAACCTTCAGACAACCGCCAATTCCCTAGGGAATTGGTTCAGGAAGTGGCGTATTGAGGTGAACCCGGACAAAAGCGCTGCGGTGTTCTTCTCCAGAGGTGCCACCCCGCGCCACTCCCTGCGCCGCCCTAGAAGTAATCTCGGCCAAGTGACCATGTTCGACTGACCCATTCCCTGGGTCAAAGAGGTCAAATATCTAGGGGTCACCCTAAACAGTACCATGTCCTTCGGCCCGCAAATCAAGCGGGTCCGTCACCGAGCATCCTTTGTGCTCAGTCGTCTCCATTCGTTAATCTGCAAGCGGAGTAAAATGTCCCTTAGAAATAAGGTGACGCTTTACAAAACTTGCGTTCGACCCATCATGACTTATGCGTGTGTTGTGTACGGGCATTCGGCCCCCTCTCACATCGCTAAACTCCAAGTGGTTTAAAACCGCTTCCTCCGTAAAGCCGTAGGAGCCCCCTGGTTCGTACGGAATGTCGATCTCCACTCCGATCTAGGTCTCGAACCTATTCGCGCCTATATTAAAAAGGCGACAACACGACACTTCGCGAACGCATCTACCCATGCAAATTCGTTAATCGTAGCCGCCGCCGACTACGATCTCCCCCCCGACCCCTGCCGCCACCGCCGGCCGCGACATGTTCTCACCGACCCCCCCCCGATGCTTCACCGATGATTTTTGAGTCATCCCTTCTTTCCGCTCAGAATACGGGCGACGACGAAGACGTAGTCGTAGATCCCCTCCCATAGCCGGCGGTTGACCGGTGCACTTAGTAGTGCACCCGTCCCCCTACAGCGACTGTCCCAACAGAGGGCGCCTCTATTCGAGGCGCCCTCGAGTATGTCGCCCCATGCCCTTCTGGCTGGCTAGAGCGTAGTGGTTGCACGCTCGCCTTTAAGTCCGGTGAAGCTGTAAAGGCCTCGCGGCCAACAGCGTACATCATTCACACACACACACACACACACACACACACACACACACACACACACACACACACACACACACACACACACACTCACACTCACACACACACACTAGGATAATTGTGGATCACACAAAGATTTCTCTCGTGCGGGAATAGAACCCACGACTATTAGACACCGTGGGCGGAGCAGTTTAAGCTCTTAACCACTGCGCTAAATCGTCCGTCGAATTAATATGATTGTGATAAACTAGGGTATTGAATTGCAGAGGTTAGTAGGGGCGGCAAAAATTGAATAGCCTTCTGGCAAATGTGTAGATCCGCCACTGGAAATTTGTACTCTCTGCTTACTACGCAAGAGATCTGACGTATAGATATATATACACACAATATAAACAAGTCTATGTCCATGTTTAGTGCTTTGATTTAGGCGAATATTACACAAGAAATAAAACTATATCTCAGATTTCATCGCGGTTTATTTTTGATTTTTAAGTTCCCGACGTTTCGAGTGCTTTGCAGCACCCATGGTCACGGAAAGGACTGAGATGTTAGACGTCCAAAAGGCATAGCTGTGCCGGGATAACATAGAGGGGTTAATTTAATTGCAATTAAAATTTGAATTGATGGAGCTTACAATTAAAAAAATGATTGAATAATGCTCAACACTGTGTAGATATGTCGATGTTTAGTTTTACGAATTGTACTCTTGGACACTTGTAAAGTGTGATTTAGTTAAAAACACAAAGGTATTGTCAGTACAGGTATGGAACGTCTATTAATCACGTAAGCCTCGAAAGAGGGTTTGGAGAAATCATGAAATATCACAAGGGAGCGGGGTGTATGATACCACGTGTATTTATTTTTTAATTTGACGCACTTTTTTTAAAGTTGCTAAAACATCTCGTGATAAAGAGCGTTTTGGAGGGTAGTCAAAGAGTAATATTGTCGATATGTCTTAATATTCAAAACTTGTGGTATTTCGAATAATAATGTTAGTGGAATATTAACCATTATGTATTCATATGTGCATGAGTAAAGGTAATTGAAACAAAGTGATAAAACGTGCCTTTTCGATTGCCCACAAAACGACCGTCGCAGTGGGTATGTAAAGTATCCATCGCTTTACTATCCAGGGTGGGGTACTTCATCAATTTCATTATCATCGTTGTCATCAAGTTCATCGGGGAGTTAATTTAAACAAACACGATTATGCATCTAACGGGACACTGGCAAAATACACTTAAAATTAGTGTGAAGCCATAACGTGAAGAAGAAGAAGAACATCTCGTGATTAATGAACGACCCCTAATCATGAAACTTCTATCTTCAGGCGAACAACGACCACTGCACGACAAAAGCCTTCACGCCGCCACAATAAAACCTAAATAATCTTAATACAATCATGCCTTACCTCAGGATAATTTAAATGTACGATAAACATGCGTCCTTCGAAGTTAATTTTATGTACTTCGGACCATTTGAAGTGGTTCGTTTTCCTGCTACCCTGGAACGTCAAGATGCCGCTGTGGTTGATACCTAGATACAACTGGTTGCCTCTGTGGTCCTGAAAAATAAAAAAAGACAACACACAATTTGTTACTTTTAGGTGATATTCGGACAACTAAAAAAAATTATATTATTACTTGCTTTAACGGTGAAGGAAAACATCGCGATGAAACCTGCATGCCTAAGTTTCTCGAAGGTGTGTGAAGTATGCCAACCCGCACTGGGCCAGCGTGGTGGACTATGGCCTGAACCCTTTCAGTTTGAGAGGAGGCCCGTGCACAACAGTGGGTCAGTTTCTTAACAGGGCTAATATTATTATATTATAGTACAGAGCACTTTCAACGCCCATTATAAATTGTAAGATTATAACCATCATAATTATTTATTAGTCAAGAGTCTCCGTAACCGGCGAGCGTGTATGAGACAAACTATGAGAGTGGAGGAAGCCAGAGAAGTATGTAAGGAAAGAACCTGTTGGAACTTTGTACTCTCTGCCTACCCCGCCAGGGATCTGGCGTGATAATATAGATAGATAATTATTTATTTATAAGTTATTCTTAAGTTGTTCTCATAATCATATTGTTTAGAATCATGGGTACTTTGATCCGTTACAATGATGAAACGAAGACCTGGTGAAGGTCGCTAGTAAAAACGGGATTGAGGGGAGTGCTGAGGCGCCCTCCAAAGAAGCTGACCATTCTGCGCGTCGAGTCCAAGTGAGCCGCGAACCCCCATAATTCCAGCTACGGGAGCTGCGGCGGGAGAACATGTTCGCGACTAATCATAATTATCTAATGTGTAAAATGTACCATAGATTAAGTTGTAAGGAATAAAGTAAAACGCTGGTCTCAGTACAGCCCTCACTAGTTGTGACCCCAAAGAATAGGACATAAGCGAGGGCCGAAACGGCCTCGCTCTCAGGATCGCCACGCATACAACACAAACCGATGGTCGTAGAGATATTTGGGGAGGCCTTTGCCTTACAATGGACCTTAGAATAGTTATTCCGCACGACCGACGGTCACAGAGTAACTAATCGCGTGAACGTGTGACTATCTGCTTCGCAGGTAGTAATTGTTGCTTCAATTTGATGCACGCCCGCGGTCTGGATTATTTTTATTCTAAGCATTGAACGTCCTTCATCGACGATTCGCAAGCTTTTATATTCTTACAGCAGCCGTAACACGTTCGGCGACACGTTTCTTGCGCAGGCCAAAATCTTGTCGGTTCGTGATTCGAGTCTTCGACGGAAATCAAAATAGTGTTATCTATACTTTTGTCACGGCACGTACGACTTACGGGGCCGAGACGTGGACACTCACAGTGGGACTAGTCCACAAATTCAAAGTCGCACAGCGGGCTATGGAGCGAGCTATGCTCGGCGTCTCTTTGAAGGGTAAAATTCGTAACGAGGTAATCCGACAAAGAACCAAAGTTACCGACATAGCTCGCAGACTCAGTAAGCTAAAGTGGCAATGGGCTGGTCACATCTGCAGAAAGACCGACGGCCGATGGAGCAAGCGTGTCCTAGAGTGGAGACCGCGACTTGGTAAGCGAAAGGTAGGACGGCCCCCAGCTAGATGGACCGACGACCTCAAAAAGGTCGCTGGGATAGACTGGATGCGGAAGGCGGAGGACCGTGTGCAATGGCGCGTGTTAGGTGAGGCCTATGTCCAGCAGTGGACTACGATAGGCTGATTGATTGATTGATTGACGTAAGACAAACGTTGTGTGTGTGAGTGATCTACGCTATTGGCCGCGGGGCCTTTACAACGGTTATCTCAAACCTAGAGCAACAAAATGCGCCGCCTGTGTTAGTAGCCAAGACTGTATAATTAGACAATATTTCCAACAAATCGTCACCATTTTTCGCCTGATACATAAACTTTTAGAATATTTAAAATTATTAAACAACTGCACAAAAAAACAACCACCTTGACTGGGTGTGGGTCCACTCCGTACGTGTCGAGTTGGCACGCGATCTTGAGGAATGTCCGCTCGGCCTCCTGCGTCGACATGCCCTTCACGCCGCCGCTGCCACCAGGCGTGCCTTCCACCGGCTCCCTGTGCAACTCCTGTAAATTTCATAAATAGTATTTACTTTTTCCTTCTACCATAACACTGTCACGCCTATATTCCCCAAGCGGGGTTGGCAGAGGTGTACTGAGTACACCCAATTTTCGCCGACGATGTTAGGTCCCATATATTATTAGGGGCGAGCCTATTGCCATATACCGGGCACAATTCCAGACTCCAGACTCGTACTGGGAAGTTTTCGTTGGAAAAATTACACTTGTCCGACCTAGGATTTGAACCTAGAACCTTGTGATCACAAAGCGACGCGCTTTGCCACTCGACCAATGAGGCAGTCTTTCATAAAAAAAAAAAAATGAAACTTTTGAAATTCCCCAGGTGCTCGTAGCGCTGTAGAACCGCGGTGTTCTTAGCGATCACCAAGGTTAAACAGCGTTTGACTCGGATGCCCTGAGATGAGTGATCGTTTGAGATATTTTCATATTCAAGCGTTAACGTGCTTTGAAAGGCACGTTAAACCGTTGGTTCCAGTAGTCGTTAAGCAGAGTTGGAAGCCTTATAGGTGGCTTGATAACTTCGAGCAGCAGGTTGGCACATACCTACCTCCGCCAATCCACGCTGGGTCCGCAGACACTCTCTCACCTCGATTTATGAGAGTAGGTTTTGCCCAACAGTGGGCCATTATAGGGTGATATTATTATGTTATTATATATTCCCCATGCGGGGCAAGTGTATCAAAGATGTACATTCTACAACCACCGATCAATCGATGATGTTAATGTCTCAATATAAAACAGCTAACCTATTGCCATTATATCGGACACAATTCCAGACTCCAGACTGTCGTTGAGAATTTTTCGATAGAAACAAGATACTACTTCAGTCCGGATATTTGTCTATGTGAATTATCGTGTTTGTAAACGCACCCACGCCACAGGAATAAATCCTAGTGTTGGCTACGTTTTTATAAAATAAAAAAAAAACTGTTCGACCTAGGATTCGAAATTTGGAACCCAGGGCCTCGTGAATGCGAACCGCAATATGTGCCAATAAACCAACGAGGCAGTAATAAAAACTACTCATCAAGATTAATGGAATACCTTATTACCCAATACAAATTATTTTTAAAGGTAGGTACCGCGTGTTCCGATTCTTCGAATCATTTATAAAATTTCTCGTAATTAAGCGAGGGAATGTGTGATTTTCTTAGTAACAAATCGTTATTAAGGTCGCCTAAACGATTTTAGATATAACGATAATATGGGGCTTATTTAAAGTAAAGAAATAATGTTAAGGTCAATTGAGTTAGTAGTTAATTAGGTTGTATTTATAAAGTAGTTTACTCGTGGTAATAAGAAAATAATCTAGTTAAATCCTAAACTTTTAAACACACCGGAAAGAAGCTCATTTCTGTACTAATGAGTTGGGGCTATAAACTCATGGTCGGATTCTAATTTAAACATTTGAAGATAGTATAGTTAAGTATAGCTTAAATAACTGCCTTCTTTGTTTAAATTATTTGACACTAGCAGTTTTCTGCGGCTTTGCACCCGATTGGCAACAGCGCCACCTACCGGGTCCATTCTGGATAATGTAGCTTTGTAATAGTGAAATAATTATTAAAATTGGTTTAGTATTTGCAGATTAAAACCAAATAAATGTACAGCCATCCACCCCGATAACAGTGATAGCCTAGTGGTCAGACCGTTGGACTGAAAAGTTAGAGGTCTCGGGTTCAAACCCAGGCACGCACTTTTGTCTTTTCAATTGCATGTGGGTATTAAAAAATAACGATCACTTGCTTCAACGGTGAAGGAAAACGTCGTGAGAAAACCTGCATGCCTAAGAGTTTTTCGAAGGTGTGTAAAGTTCGCCAACCCGCACTGGGCCAGCGTGGTGGACTATGGCCTAAGCCCTCTTAGTTTAAAAGGAGGTCTGTGCCCAACGGTGGAACAGTTTCTTAACGGGGCTAATATTATTATATATCTTCGCTTCGCACGGCTGAATTATACACATAAACCTTTCTCCACCAAAGGATGGAGTGATCCTCTTGAATCACTCCATCCTTTGGTGAAAACCGTATGTAAATCCGTTCCGTAGTTATTGAGTTTATCGCGTTCAGACAGACAGAGACGCGGCGGGGGGATTTTGTTATATTATATGTAGTGATAAATGAGTATAGTTTTCGTCACTTAAAACTACTTCTCTTGAAATGCTTAAATCGGAAACCAGAAATTACTGTCGAAAACTTAAGGACTTTTAACCTCTCTTCAGTTAATAAAAGTGGATTTTAGTTTACTTAAGACAATATCACCGAATACCACACTGTGGCAAATAAAAATAATTATTATCTTAATCATAATAAAAATGCATAATATCAATTAACGTATGTCATTTATCTATAAATAGTTAATTTTTTTTTACATAATTACTGAGCTCAAATCATGGTCAATGATATCGAAAGGGAATTGTTATCAGCAATGCAACCGCCGTTATGACCCAAATTTTCATAGTTGATAAACCCGTTTGTTTATGAGCTTATTAGAAACAATTTATGTACATACGAGGCATGCCTTTTAAGTTCTGTCGTTTCCATATTTCCCGGCAATTTTGAATTTGGAACTGTTCTATATTCGAATGTGTTTAAATTTTGAATCTCAAAACAGTTGAAAGTATTAGGATTAATGCTATTGTTTAGTCACAGCGTCGATTGGAATCCGTCAGGTTACGTACGAAAATGAATCTTTCTAAGGAAAATGTTCGTGCAATAATTTTCTACAACTTTAGAAGAGGCCTGACACGGCTTCAGTGTTTTGAAGAGCTAACATCTGTGTTCAGTGATGAAGCCCCATGTCTGCGGACTGTCGAACGCTGGTATTTAGAATTCCAGCGTGGACATACTAGTGTTAGTGGCAAATCTCGCGAAGGACGCCCAAAATCCGCCTTCACTGAAGATAACATCATTGCTGTGAGACAACTAATTCTCGAAGATCGTCATGTGACGTATCGAGAGATAGAGGCTCTATTAGGCATCTCAGGGACAACCATTCAGAAGATCTCGCATGAAGCGCTTGGTGTGAGAAAGCTAGTTTGCCGTTGAATACCGCATCTGCTTTCCGACGATTACAAGGCGGCCCGCCTCAGATGGTGTAAGAAAACTCTGCAAAGGTTCAACCGAGGAGAGTCAAATCACGTCTACAACATCATCAGTGGTGACGAATCTTGGATCTATGTCTCAGGATCGTAGGATTCCAAACAACAATCTACAATCTGGGTCTTTCAAGACAAGCCAAAGCCGACTAAAGTTGTTCGTTCTCGAAGCACTTCAAAGAAGATGGTTGTCAAGTTCGTTGGAAAAACCGGCCATGTTGCGACTATTGCACTTGAAGATCGTAGAACGGTGAACGCAGAGTGGTATACCACAGTTTGTTTACCACAAGTCATCGCCGAACTTCGAATATCTAACTCAAAGCGACGCATCATCCTGCACCACGACAAAGCAAGCTCACACAGCGCTCGTCAAACGATTGAGTATTTGAAGCAGGAAAAACTAGAAATTCTTGACCATCCTCCATACAGTCCTGACCTAAGCCCTAAAGATTTCTTTACATTTCCTAAAATTAAGAAAAGTCTTCGTGGTCAAAGGTTCCAGTCCGGTGAAGAAGCAGTCGACGCTTTCAAGTCAGCCATTTTGAACACCCCCACTTTAGAGTGGAATAAATGTTATAATAATGGAAAAGTGTATTAAGCTACGTGGTGAATACTTTGAAAAACAATAAAAAGTACTATAAGGTTCTAGTTGTGGTTTTTTCTTCAAACGACAAAACTTAAAAGGCATGCCTCGTCCTCCACTCCGATCTAGGTCTCGAACCTATTCGCACCTTTATTAAAAAGGCGTCAACACGTCACTTCGCGAACGCATCTACCCATGCGAATCCGTTAATCGTAGCCACTGCCGACTACGATCTTCCCCCCCCCCCCCCCCGACCCCTGCCGCCACCGCCGGCCGCGACATGTTCTCACCGACCCCCCCGATGCTTTGTCATCCCTTCTTTCCGCTCAGAATAATGGCGACGACGACGACGTAGTAGTAGATCCCCTCCCATAGCCGGCGGTTGACCGGTGCACTTAGTAGTGCACCCGCCCCCCTACAGCGACTGTCCCAACCGAAGGCGCCTCTTTGAGGCGCCCTCAAGTATGTCGCCTCTTGCCCTTCTGGCTGGCTAGAGCGTAGTGGTTGCACGCTCGCCTTTAAGTCCGGTGAAGCTGTAAAGGCCTCGCGGCCAACAGCGTACATCATTCACACACACACACACGGCATGCCTCGTAAGTAATTAAAAAACGTACTACGTAAATACTGAGTAGGTAGGTTGCATACCGCATCTTTATGTGTTCCATGTTTCAATAATTTCTATTTATCAGCGGTTTTATTTAGACTCAAAACTTACAGGCGACAAAAATATAATTTTCAGCCGTTGGCTCAGTAGGAATTATTCCGGTGTGGTAAACGAATTTGAAAACATTTATTTGACTTGCACAAATTCTCAGACTGACACGTAGGTGCAAAAACTTCTACGTGCGGGATTGAAACCAGTGCAAATTGATTCAGTAAACAGAGCAGGCTAACTACACTCAAACTGCCGCTACCGCCATCCGCGGCATATTCTCAACGACCCTCCCGATGGATGCCCTTACATCCCTTCTTTCGGATATAGATACCGCACACAGGATCAGACACCGACCTTGCGGCCAGGTCGAAGAATTCCTTGCTCGCACTATTTACAACTTCCCTGAACTTAACTAAAATGGATCTAAAAATTTGAATGATTCCTATATAATATATTAAACAGCTTATACCTTAAGGGGTTATCAGAGACAACAAAAATAGGTACCTAAGTTTTCTATATTATGTCCTCATGACTTGACGATGATGTTAGCAAAGTCAGCCACTCCTGGAGTAGTCACATTGTTATCACATAGTTACTAAATATGGATAAAAAAGAGAGAAATAAAATAACATCACCCGGCTGGAGCGCTATCGACGGGTACAATACGTCCAATAACACTTCTGGCAGCGCTTTAATCATGAATATGTTTGTCTGCTACAGCAGAAGACCAAGTGGGAAAGTTCAACTGCAGCCTTGACAGAAAGAACACTGGTTTTCATCGGAGACAAGACACAACCTCCACATCTATGGCTTCTTGGACGAATTGTAAGGAGCTTTCCAGGAACAGATGACGTAACGAGGGTTGCAGATATTAGGACAAAGAAGGGAATCATTCGAATAGCCTATAACAATATCTGTCCCCGACCCATTTCTTCAATATATCCCACAGGATCTCTTCAACGCGGGAAGCATGATTACGCGTGAACTAAACGCAGGCGCCAGCGACCATCGACAGCTCCTACCACTACTACGGCGGCCCACTTCACTTGCATCCACCGGCGCCAAAAGACACCACCAATCGCGGCCCTTAATTGTATAATCTAAATACATCTTTATACAGTCCGCGTATTTATTTTCTCTAAGCTAGGGATCTGACAATGATTATATCTATACTTCCCATCATCATCATCATCATCAGCCCGTGTCAGTCCACTGCTGGACGTAGGCCTCTCCCATGGCACGCCACTGAGCTCGATCTTCAGCTCTCCTTCTCCAATCCCTGCCCGCTGCCTTACGAATATCGTCGCCCCACCTAGCTACAGGGCGCCCTACACTACGTTTGCCGACACGCGGTCTCCACTCAAGAACCAGTCTGCCCCATCGGCCATCGGTTCTGCGGCATATGTGACCTGCCCACTGCCACTTCAGCTTGCTATACTTACTTATATATACTTACCATAGCTAAGAGCAAAAAAAAATTGCTATAAGTAATGCGAGTCCAATAATTGCAGATAAGAAGCGCGCACACATGCTATTAAAAGTGGCAGCTACCAAACGATTTGACAACAACTTTATAAATTGTATGAGCACGCAATTTAATGCGACAGTCGCAATCCATTTGCAGTAAAATTTGAAATGAAGCATAAGTTGAATCCGCGGCATTTGCAAGCACCAATCAGTGGCGAGAATATGTTGTTAGTTGAATGACGAGATTTTCGAGTTATTCCTGTATCGTGAGTGCAAAACAAATATTTGTTTATCACACAAAGATTTGTCCGGTGCGAGGATCAAACCCGCGACTGCTCGATCCAGTTTTAGATATTAAGCGGGGCGGCTTAAGCACTTAAGCACTAAACGAAGGCATCCGTCAATTCAAATTTCTTAATTTGAAATTTATCATTTTGAGAATTTTGTTGTTATCATTCATCATTTATAGTAACATTTAAAACAAACTGACTGACCTGTATTCTGGCTTCAATCGTGTCCGTTTGTCTGAGTAACAACCTCATCTCTGTGACATAGTTGCCAACATGAATATTAGGGTCATAATCGCCCAGCTCAACTGCAATTTTAAATGTCATTTTTATATTATTGTACTTGGAAAATATGTTATTTAAAGAGAGTGTATAAGTACATAAACAGACTTACCCTACGTTCACACGAGCGCTTTTTCAACGCGCGTAAGGTTAGCGCTGGAATTAAATAAATGGCTAACAGTACATTTTTAAAAGCGCTATCCAGCGCTTTAGCTCCGCGCGTTGAAGCGCTTATGCGAATGAGGGGTTAGTGGATGTTGCTGATAAAAGAAATAGAGGGTAGACATAACTCTACAATAAATCAGGGCCGTTATTCACTATGACCAAAACGCAGCCAATAAGAGGTCAGATGGTGTTAATATTTTGATTACATCCATTCATACCCAAATTCAAGCAATCTAAAACCGCTCTTTTAAGTACAATGAAATGTAAGCTAAATATTTCGAATTATGAAGCAAATTCTCTATACATTAGCCACATTTTACCTTTAACTGAATGACCTACTTTGTATTATCAGTGCTCCAAGCATAGCAGCCTCATTGGAAGTACAATACAGCCTTCCATGTAGTAGGTCCCTCTTCAATTGCAAATATATCTGGAACCTCGTCACATCTTCCTTCAACAGTAATGGATTTGGAGGGTAGAACTTGACTCGGAAACTGAACAAGATTGGTGACGCATCTGTAAATTATGTTATGTTTAGCATGATAGCAGCTTATACTGTTCCACTGCTATAGTATTTTCTACATAGGATGGGTACTGATAGGTCTAATTGCCAAACGAAATTATACTTTATTCAATGGCAATAATAATGTGTTGCCAGTGATGACTTACGGCACTGAGACCTGGTCGCTTACGATGGGCCTCATAAGAAGGCTCAAGGTCACCCAAAGGGCGATAGAGAGAGCTATTCTCGGAGTTACCCTGCGGGATCGAATCAGAAACGAGGAGATCCGCAGGAGGACGAAAGTCATTGACATAGCACTCAGAATTGCTAAACTTAAGTAGCAGTGGGCGGGGCACATCGCTCGTAGAACTGACGGCCGTTGGGGCAGAAAGGTTCTCGAATGCGACCACGTACCGGAAGACGTGGAGTGGGTAGGCCCCCTACAAGATGGACCGATGACCTGGTGAAGGTCGCGGGTAGAAGTTGGATGCGTATAGCACAAAACCGGTCGTTGTGGCAGTCTTTAGGAGAGGCCTTTGTCGTGCAGTGGACGTCTTTCGGCTGAAGAAGAAGAAGAAAATGACAATGGCAATAAGAGGCATGCCTGTTTCTATACTAATGGTGTTATGCCTTAACACCATTGAATTAAATATTAATTTCGTTTGGCAATTAGAACTGTCAGTACCCATCCTAAGTGAAAAAGACTATAGGCAAAGACTTCTCTCACAAATCTAGGTGACAGAGATTAGGTCATACTCCACCACGCAGACCCAGTGTGGATTGGTGCAGGCAGGATGGTGGCCACCTGCTGTTGGAAATTATCAAGCCACCTGCTGTTGGAAATTATCAAGCCACCTATAAGGCTTTCTACTTAGCTTAATGACTACCACATTAAGTGATAGCCGAGACCAACAGCTTAATGTGCCTTCCGAAGCACTGAGACACGCGAATATGAAAATGCCACAAACGATCACCCATCTCAGGCCGACTGTGAATAGGCTCAGAATTAGCACTTTATCAAAATTATTACTGCCTCGTTTATTTAGTGGCTAATAATTCGTGTAGCGATCATGGTCCTGGGTTCAAAACCTCGGTCGGGAAAAATGTATTTTTTGATAGAAAAAATTCCAGTATAAGTCTGGAGTCTAGCATTGTGTCCTATGGCAAAAGGCTAGGCCCCTACATCATGGCACCTAACACCCGTCGGCGAAAGTTGGTGTACACAGCACACTGCTGAAACCCTATAAATCTGATGGTGTTTATTTTTATTGTGTTATTACTACTTTCATGAAATGACTACTTTTAAATTAAGAAATGTAGCATATGGAAATGAAAGGCGGTCTGAACCAGCTCCTTAGTCTATAGCAGAAATCTCTCAAATCTCAGACAAGGGGAGGCCTACACTATTTATGATAAGGCGTAGAATGTTCTGTGTTACTACAGGACAAGGCCTCTTTTTATTCTATCTTCCAAGGCTCCTATGGTTCAAGGCATAATTGAAGCTATTTTCTTTATAAACATCAAGTTGGTCTCATTATCTTTCTTCTAGGTCTGATGTTTGTTCTTTATATCAGAGGACTACTTGGTCTATTGATTATATTAATCACTCTTTTTTAACCGACTTCCAAAAGGAGGAGGTTCTATGTTCGGTTGTATGTATGCTTTTTTTTTTTTTTTTTTTTTTTTATGTATGTTCAGTTTTGCATTGGGTTCAGTATATCTCCAAGGTGGTCCCATATTAATTTTATTGACATTGGACCTTGGACTTAGAAGATACACCAGGGGACTCCTTAACGACAAACAATAGGCATGTGTAAATTGAGATATTATGGGTATTACGTCAATCCTAGGTACCCTACTATAGAATAATTCACTGGTCACTTAAAATTGTAAAATAAAAATCTTTTATAAAAAAAGGTAAACAGACTTCAAAAAGCAAAAAAATAAATATTGGAAGTCGGTGCCAAGTAACCGACTGCACCAACCAGCACCGACTTCAAATATTTATTTTTTTGCTTTTTGAAGTCGGTTTACCTTTTTTTATAAAATATTTTGTTAAATTAAGTAAACAGTTTCAGTCCTGACACTACAATATTTTATATTCTAGTCTAGGTTTTCATGCACATGAAGTTTGTAAAGACCTCTAACAGGAATAATATTGTGAGAACAATATTTTATTAAAAAATAATAAAATACTTAGTTAATATAAAATACTTCTTAATTAATTATTAACAGAGTTGATTGGTTGCGAACAAATAACATTCTTTTTTGTTTCTTCACTAGTGTAGATGTATCACACGCAACTCTTAATTCAAAGAATTATTTAACTAACATCAACAACAGTGAAATCCACTCATAGGTTTTAATTAAATAAAAAAACAATTACCTTTTACTTGTTTTAGTATTAACTTGGCCATATGCAACCAGTGCTGTAAAAAAAATAGATATTAACAAAAATTAAGACAGAATTGTAGGACTAACATGGATATAAATTCATGAGGACAAATTATGAAACAATTGAATAAAAATATTTGGCATGCAGGTACAATAAGAACATACATGATATCTATGATCGAGACAAACAAAAATTATTTATGGTATCTGCTCAAGGAAAACTATATGATACATATCATAGCTTTTGGACCTGTGTCAATCATTGCTGAAATGTGAATTAAGTGAATTCAGTGATATGAAACATGAATAAGAACTACAAGATATGAAAAAGTTGCATTAAAACAAATGCCTCATTATATCTGAATCACAATCTAACATCCACCAGTACCTACCTAATACTAGGTATGTATTGAAATCAAAAATTGCAACAAACTGGTCAATTTCAATCTGAATCTACATTTTGATCTTACAATCACCAAACATACTGTCTTACTGAATGAACAAATATCCAACGTGATTTCGGTTTATGGGCCAACCATGTCTAAATACAACTGATTGATTAATATTACACAAAAATTCAAATGTTCCAAATGAGGCATATAGGGGATTCAAATCTTTACACTGTTTTAGATACAAATGATCAAATCTGAACAATGAGGCACATTTTCCATGTCTAATAGCTATGAATTTATACAGGAATTCGAGTCAATGATAATGACATCATGGTCAAACCCCAACAAAGTATGCCTAATAAATTCTGTGGCACATAATGAGTATGCTGAGTTTTTATGAGCAAAATTTAAATTTCATGAATTGCATAAAGATTATTAGAATTTTTTTCTCACCCTCTGGCCACCGCCGTCGACATAACGAAGCCCGAAGTAATCAGTCTCAGTTAGATTTAACTGTTGACATACATGCTCTAACAAATACTTGCCTTTATAACTTGGCTGAAATGAAATAAAGCATTTAGTCACTTTATAGACTCATTCATTATGAACTTTACCCTTACAACTTACATGAAATTCGCATTCTAATATTTCTGTGTCTTCTAAAAGTCGCACTGTGCATTTATAAACAATATCTCCTCGACTTTTAAACATGTTGACTATCACTTTATCACGAAATGACGTAAATTATTTTTACAACTTTAAGTACATTGTAAACACTGTTAACTTAATTTATATATTTCATTTAAAATTTATTTCGAATTTCATTTGTTTCGCATTTCAATTCGACGAAGAAGATTGAATGGGGTGCGGACTGTGAGGTGCGGGAGGGGAAAAAATTTGACATTTGCCTTCACCTACAATAGAGGTGGGCGATTGTGAATGATTTACATAATGGAGACATTTACTAAATACTAATATTGATAATCGATCATGAAATTAGTAATTACTAATTTTCATAATCGAATGACGTAACTAATTATTATTACTAATTTTAGTTAAGTCATAATCCCGTCAATAGCAATCATTCATTGAGTCAATCGTTTGTTATCCGTTGCGTAGCACAGTCGTTTTTTGGTTGTTGTGGTTTACTTTGTCTTTTATTTATATTGAACGAAAAACTATGATTAAATATCTTATAGGATACCTGTTAAGCGCAAGTTCATAAAAAGTAATATTTTTTCAAATATCTAATTAAACACGTAAGAAATAGTTTTACAACTCTATTACTCAGGAGCGTACGCCGCTGGCACAGCAGGTACATACAGTGAGCCCGCGCCAAGTGCTATCGCATCATTCCCATCGGCCATGCCGCCGCGCGTGGCGCGTAATCGAACTTAGCTAGCCCTTTAGCCTTCCCCCTGGATCGCCGCAAGGTGTAGACGTGCAGTGGAATATATAAAAAAAATAATTAGAAATTTAAAATCAAAATGTTCAAATTAAATACACAACTAAAATTAGGATAACATAGGTGTAAAGAAGGCATTTGGTGTGAGAAGACACTACGTGAGTAACTTCATATGTTCTCCTGGTACTTAATATTTGCAATACAACCCACCAAGTCCGTATACCGCTATCAACAAGAATAATTTGTATTTGAACCCTATTATTGCTGCTGCCCTGGTACCCGAGGCTGTGCTCAACTAATCAACGTCAAGGAAATAGCCGCCATTTTCGGATCCCCGCTTGAGACACGCCTACTTTTGCACCATTGGCTAATAACCTAATTAGAAATTTGCAAATCAGGTGATAAAGTACCACCTTAATCGATCCCTACTGGTTGCCAACTGCGCCCGCGCCTCTGGAAGTGGAGCCGGTCTACCCCACTCATTGACCTTTGATACTTTAACTCCTTGTGATTTATATAAGCCTAATACTAATAACTTATGATGAATACATCCACCTCGAATACTAATGTTGGCGAAATGGGGATCGACAATACTCCACCAAACTTTGTACAGTCGAGAAATAAAAGAATGAGAGATGAAGATTTACCCACCGAATTTACCCGATTTAAAGAGGAAATAAAGGGCTATTCTCAACATTTATAACTGGTCAACAAAAGGAACTTAAAGGAATTATTACGAACCTTCAAGAGATTCAACAAACGAATAGTAACATTGAGGCCTCTATCACGCTTCTCACCAGCCAAAATGAGGAACTTCGTAAAAAAATAGATTTGATAGAAATACAGTCGAAAAAAGACCGTGAATACATAATTACACTTGAAGAGAAAATTGAAGACTTACATAGAAGTACGCGGAAAACATGCATAGAAATAAAGAACGTCCCGAGGAAACCCCAGGAGACTCGCGAGGATTTAATTAATATGGTACTAAGTTTGTCAAAGAATATAAATCTCAAGCTGGCCCCACATGATATAAAAGACATTTTTAGAATGCAAAAAAGAGGGAAGACGTAAATAATACCCCTATTGTTGTGGAGTTGGGATCTGTCATCTTAAAAACTGACTTTCTAAAAAAAAACAAGTTATTTAATAATAATAATAAAAATAAACTACAAACAAAACAACTTGGTTACACAATAAATGAGAATATCCCTGTCTTTATATCAGAACAGTTAACTTCTTAAGGTGCCTGGCTTTTTTTACTTAGCTCGAGACTTGGCAAAAACCAAGCAGTATAAATTTTGTTGGACTGCATTTGGTCGAGTTTTCGTAAGGCAAGATGAAAATTCGCGAGTAATTCTTATAAAAAGTGAGTCACAGGCACATCATCTCTTACAAGGCTCATGACTAATAATATATGTTATACACATGAAAACCTCTCTTGTCATTCCGTTATTAATAGGATGCCACAATTCTATTGGGACTCTAAACGGTGTCTTATTAATTATAATTAAATTAACTAACCTTAGAACATATGTTAAGAACCTACAACAACCTACTTTAATACAAATAAAATTACTCTACACTCTACACGACAATACACGCCACTATAATACACTCACACACACAACCTCACTCTCAGAAACTCTACGCATTATCATAGAAGCGCCCTGTCTTCACTACGAATATTCATCTAAAATAATATCAAGTCTTAAATTCGATCATCAAAGAACTCATACATTTGATGAACTAGAGAAACCCATACTACATTTTACCTTCGATGTAAATGGATAGTAATCTCAATGCATTACAGGACTTAGACTATTCTGAAATAGCAAACTCTGATGTATGCAATATTGAACATTTATCTACTAACTCCCAATTTCAAAATCGTTCCCTGACAATATTGACTCAAAATATGAGAAACATATACAAAAATTTTGATGACTTACAACTTAACTTGGCACAGTTAACATTTGAAGTGGATGTACTGGTGTTGACTGAGAGTAGACTTAATAACAATCGTCAAATACCGTTGTTAAATAATTATACTGTATATCATACGACGAATCAGCTTAATCAAAATGATGGAGTGGTAGCGTACATTAAAAATTGTCATATGCCACAGGTGACAGAAATTAACCTGACTCATGCATCTGCTCTTCAATTAATCATTACTAATTATACCATCTTAGGCGTATATCGCTCCTCATCAAATGCTTGCGCTAACAGCTTTATCAATTCTATTAACCAACACCTTGAAACTATAGCTACTCACAAAAATCTAATCTTAAGTAATAGGTTGAATTATCTAGACATGCTCTCGGTACATGGGCTATTACCAGGACATTGCTTACCAACCAGAGAGGAGAGTTGCCTTGATCATGCCTTTTTGAAACTAGATAAACACAAAAATACCGCTTTTGTTGCTATTTTGACCACAAAAATTACTGATCATGCTATGGTACTACTAAATATATCTCACACACAAAAAATTGAAAACTTTAATAAATCTATAAACATCATCAACTTTGAAAATGCTTTTCAATGCCTTTTAAAAACAGACATATCATTTTTTAATATATACAAAGATCCCAATATACTAGCAAATAAGTTAATAAGTATGATCAAGGCAATCTATCCGCTCAAATACTACGATTAGATCTATACCCAGTTGCAAGCGTAAACTAAAGCCCTGGATATCTGTGGGAGCAGTGCGTTGCATTAGACTAAGAAATAAAATGCAGCTACAAATAAGAAGAGATCCATATAACATAATTTTGAAAATAACATTTTATTTTTATTTATTTATTGGGTTTATCAACAGGTGCTACAATCTTACATGCTTAACGTTTAAAATTTTAGTTCTAGGTACTTATATCTAATTGCACACCATATAACAGATAAACACTTCATTCAATTAATAGTGTAGATTAAGTTTACATTAAGACATACATAAATTAAGTTTTAAACAGAAAACAGAAAAATTGTATACATACATATAGCTATAAAGTTGATAAAGACTTACGAAATGTATAAGGACTGTCGAAATGGATATCCAATATATCACTATACTTATTATATAGGTTACACATTCGTGGGATAGGTGAAGATCGGCCCATGACCGTTCGGTATCGCGGCATCGAAAATACATTTTTTATTATTGTACGGGGGTAATGATATGGAACATCGTATCCAAATCGCTCCAGTAACTGTGGACAATCGTTACAGTTTCTCATTATTTTAAATAAGAACATTAAGTCCAGTGTATCTCTCCGTCGATCAAGACTGGTCATTCCAAATTTGTTAAGCCTATCTCTGTAGGATGATACTTTTTTCGCTTCACCTGTAGCAAATGCCAAATGGTTCATAAAACGCCTTTGTATTCTTTCGATCCTTAGTGTGTGCGTTGCGAAGTGAGGCCTCCAAATCACTGATATACAAACGACATACAAACGCTTTCGAAATTACTGTGTTAATCTGATAAAAAAAAACTAAAAAGAGAATATCATCGAAAGCAAATAGGAGCATCCCTAAAAAATACGAAACAACTTTGGTTAAAAATTACTCGAATCAAAAACCCTAAGCCATCAAACTTAAATATACTTAATATTACACCTTGCCCCCTCGACTCGTTAAATTGCGTAAACCATTTTTTTGTTGAAATAGGTAAAACATTAGCGGAAGGCATTCCAACTCAGGCGACTCTACGAAATTCAGCTTCTCATTCTTACTCATCATCTACCTCGTTCGTACTGCTGGAAACTGATCCTCAGGAAGTAGATGGCATACTCATGGCTCTCGATTCTGGTAGCGCACCAGGCTGTGATGATATACCCACGAAATTCCTAAAGGTGGCTAGAGATTATATCGTACCCATAATCTGCCAGCTAGCAAATGCATGCTTTGAAAAAGGTATTTTTCCTCAGGCTTTTAAAAAATCTATTATTACTCCTATATACAAGGGAGGGGACGCAAGCGATGTCAATAATTACAGACCGATATCAGTTCTACCATCCATTTCAAAAATTTTAGAAATATTACTTAACATTAGACTCATTAACTATCTTAATAAATATAACATTCTATCCAAATCTCAATATGGATTTAGAAAAGGATTTTCCACTCAAGACGCTATTACCGCCTTGACCTCGGAGATTGTATCAAACGTAGACAAGGGTGATAAATGTTTAGTGGTGTTTTTGGACCTCAGAAAAGCCTTTGATACGGTTTCCGTCCCCATTCTTCTGCAAAGACTTGAAAATGTAGGTATTCGAGTAACTCCTCTTTGTCTTTTCAAAAGTTATCTCCAGAATAGGACACAACAGGTTAAAATCAATAATTTATATAGTAACGAGGAAAACATAATGTTCGGAGTCCCGCAGGGAAGTGTCCTAGGTCCAACACTTTTTCTTGTCTATATAAATGATTTGTGCAATCTGCGAAGCAACGGTGGGCGGATCTTCTCTTATGCGGATGACACTGCGGTCGTTTATTCCGGAGTTTCTTGGAAGGCGGTACAAGATGCTGCTATCAAGGGCCTGTTTGAAATAGCTAGCTGGCTCAATGCCCATTTGTTAACTCTTAATACAAATGCCGCGTGGTTCCCGGCTTAGAATAGGACCAACCCATCTCATCCCATCGGGTGTCGTACAAGGCGACTAAGGGAAAACTAGGGAATGGGCAGCAGCGTTCCCTTAACACTTCGACGATCAATAACTGCGCTCGCCAACCCGCCTGCCAAGCGTGGCGAGTATGGCAAACACCCCCAATTATGGAAGAAAGTAGGAAAACCAGGCCCCTAGTCCCCGGCGGTCCTGTTCGTCCTGGCCACGGTAGCAGCCATGGTAACGACAGGACATGGGGTGCTAAGAATCTCCGGGAGAGATTCGGCTACCACCAAAACCGAAAATTGGCCCTGGTGACATACAACGCACGCACATTGAGGACAGATGAGAAGCTAGTTGAGCTGGAAGAAGAGTTAAACAAGTTGCGGTGGAGTATTGTTGGTTTATCGGAGGTCCGAAGAGAGGGCGAGGACACGATAACCTTAAAATCCGGCAACTTGTTTTACTACCGGGAGGGCGAACAGCAGTCCCAAGGTGGTGTCGGATTTATCGTCCACAAGTCACTCATAAACAACGTTGTGTCCATCACTAGTGTGTCGAGCAGGGTAGCGTACCTGATACTCAGAATATCCAAAAGATATTCGCTGAAGGTCATACAGGTCTACGCACCGACCTCGGCATACTCAGATGATGAGGTCGAAGTTATGTATGAGGACATTAGTAGAGCCATACATACTTCCAAAGCACATTTTACAGTAGTTATGGGTGACTTCAAGGCGCGGCTGGGCCAACAGGGCGATGATGAGCTGAGAGTGGGGCAATTTGGATATGGGCAGCGCAACCCCAGGGGTCAGAGGCTGGCCGAATTTCTGGAGAAAGAGGGACTCTTTATGATGAACTCTTTCTTCCAGAAGCCGCCTCATAGGAAATGGACCTGGATGAGCCCTGATGGTTCCACAAAAAATGAGATAGACTTCATCATGAGCACCAAGCGACAAATATTTAATAATGTCTCCGTGATTCATAGGGTAAAAACCGGCAGTGATCACCGAATGGTCAGAGGCACATTAAATATTAATGTCAAAATGGAAAGATCGCGTCTGATGAAGTCTACGCTCCGACCTACTCATGCATATATCCAAAACCCCGAGAACTTTCAACTCGAATTGTCAAACCGCTTCGAATTGCTAGACAGCAGCGCATCAGTGGACGAAATCAACAACAGGCTGGTAGAGACTGTTCATACGGTCGGGTCCAAGTATTTTAAGACCCACGGTAAAAATAGGCCTCAAAAACTATCTGACTACACCCGAAACCTCATGGCTGAGCGACGTTCCATGACGCTCCAAACCTCCGATGATGCTAAGTCCTATAGGCAGCTTAATGGACAGATATTGAAGTCCTTGCGACACGACTTACGGTCCTTCAATTCAAGGCGTATTGAGGAGACCATAGAGCAGAACAAGGGCTCTAAAGTGTTCGCAAGAGACGCGTCTATTGGGCAGAGCCAGTTGACGAAGCTGAAGACGGAGGACGGAAACGTAACGTCAAATAGGTCAGAGGTGCTCAGGGAGATAGAGAGGTTCTATGGACAGTTATACCTCAGTAGCTAAACCTATTGTTGACTTGGTAAAAGACCCAAGAGCCAAGCTAACCCGACACTGCACTGAAGATATCCCGGACATCAGCCTGTGCGAAATTAGGATGACTCTCAAACAACTAAAAAACAACAAAGCGCCGGGTGAAGACGGAATTACTGCAGAACTTCTGAAGGCGGGTGGATCGCCGGTACTTAAAGTCCTTCAGAGGCTATTTAATTCCGTCTTGCTTGAAGGGAAAACGCCGGAAGCATGGAACAGGGGTGTGGTAGTGCTGTTTTTCAAGAAAGGTGATAATTCTTTATTATAGAACTATAGGCCCATCACACTGCTGAGCCATGTTTATAAGTTGTTTTCGAGAGTCATTACGAATCGTCTCGAACGAAGGCTTGATGACTTCCAGCCTCCCGAACAAGCCGGTTTCTGGAAAGGTTTTAGTACCATAGACCACATACATACGCTGCGGCAGGTTATACAGAAGACTGAGGAGTATAATCGGCCACTATGCTTGGCGTTTGTGGACTATGAGAAAGCCTTTGATTCGATCGAGACTTGGGCGGTTCTTAGATCTCTCCAGCGATGCCGCATTGACTATAGGTACATCGAAGTGTTGAAGTGCTTGTATAATAACGCCACTATGTCAGTCCGAGTACAGGGGCAGTGCACGAAGGTGATCCCCATAAAAAGAGGAGTAAGACAGGGAGACGTCATTTCTCCGAAACTGTTTACGGCCACCTTAGAGGACGCCTTCAAGCTCTTGGAATGGCAAGGACTTGGCATCAACATCAATGGCGAATACATCACTCACCTTCGATTTGCCGACGACATTGTGGTCATGGCGGAGTCGCTGGAAGATCTAGGACGAATGCTCGGTGACCTCAATAGAGTATCCCAACAAGTGGGTCTTAAAATGAATATGGACAAAACAAAAATAATGTTTAATATCCATGTCGTACCCACCGCACTCACCGTTGGGAACTCTACTCTTGAAGTTGTCGACGAATACATTTACCTGGGACAGGCGGTCCGGTTAGGTAGGTCCAACTTTGAGAGAGAGGTCAATCGACGAATCCAACTCGGCTGGGCAGCGTTCGGGAAACTGCGCAACATCTTCTCATCCAAAATACCTCAGTGCCTAAAGACTAAAGTTTTTAGTCAATGTGTGTTACCAGTGATGACATATGGATCAGAGACGTGGTCTCTTACAATAGGTCTCATAAAAAAGCTCAAAGTTGCTCAGCGAGCTATGGAAAGAGTTATGCTCGGCGTTTCTCTACGTGATCGAATCAGGAATGAGGAGATTCGTAGAAGAACCAAGGTCACCGACATAGCCCTCAGGATTAGCATGCTGAAGTGGCAATGGGCTGGCCACATAGCGCGAAGATCGGACGGGCGTTGGGGCAGAAAGATTCTAGAGTTGAGACCACGTATTGGCAAGCGCAGCGTAGGACGACCGCCTGCCAGATGGACCGACGATCTTGTGAAAATCGCAGGAAATCGTTGGATGCAGGTGGAATTGGACCGGTTACGCTGGAAAGCGATTGGGGAGGCCTATGTTCAGCAGTGGACAAGTATAGGCTGAAATGATGATGATGATGATAATACAACTAAAACGAACTTTATCTGTTTTACTCCGAATCAAAGAACCCAACCAGGAACGGACATTGAGTTGAAAATCCATGGGTGTGACAATACTGCTGAGCCTTTCAACTATAGTTGTAAATGCCCAACTATAAAACAGGTAAGTACCATAAAAATATCTGGGTGTAATGCTAGACCAGCGATTATCATGGCAATCTCACATTGAAATTATTATGAGTCGTACTAGGAAATTTATTTGGATGTTTAAAACATTACGCCATGTGATGTCAGCCCAACTATTAAACAGAATATATACTGCCTTGGTGCAGTCTATTATAACATACTGTATACCTGTGTGGGGCGGCGCAGTAAAAACCAAATTCCTTGATATTGAAAGGGCCCAACGATCGCTTATTAAGGTCATGTATTTCAAACCATACAGATTCTCTACAGATGACCTCTATAAAAGTAGTAATTTATTAACGGTTAGAAAACTATATCTTCTATACATAACCCTAAATCTTCACAAAACATTACCTTTTAATATGGAATATCTGAATAGAAGGCGGAAACATACTGTTGCCCATTCTGAAAATGTTAGAACTGTCTTCGCCAGACGTCAGTATAATACGCAATCTGCATTTATATATAACAAACTAAATCAAAAACTGAATATTTACCCAATGAAGTTATATGAGTGCAAAAGAACTGTAATAGAGTGGATGAAAACGCTAACATACGAAGATGTTGAAAACATCTTAGTTAGAATCAGATAATTGACAAGAGTTACCAGTGCGCGAAACACCTCACAAACACAGACAAACACACACACACAGAAACACACATGCCCACACACATACACACACACACACTATACTAGAACTAAAATTGCATGTTAGCGTCTATTTATTTATTTTATTTATGTTTACTTTTATGTTTCCTCTGTTTTATATTTCTATAAGTCAATTTTATATTTTGTTGCTACTGCTTTAACATTGTCTGCATAAGTATATGTATAAGGGAACTGCGAGACAACCCCAACACAAGTATTCATATCACTTACTGGGGCTGCCTCAATTTTACATAAATCTACAATGTATGAGATACCAATAAACCAATTTTTTTTTTATCTATTGACTACTAATTCATTACTAATGGTTATAATCGAGATATCTCGAGATATTTTCATAATCGAATGATTCCATTAGTATATCTCATAATCGCCCACCACTAAGCTACAACTATACAATGCGCCATAGTATGTTGAAGTTATGACTGAAATAATCACGATTCAAAAGTAACCCCTCATTCGCATGGACGTTTTTTCAACGCGCGGTTCTGTAACACTATACATCTCTTTCAAAAAATATACTATTAGCTTTTTATTTCATTCTAGCGTTTAACTAATGCGCTTTGAAAAAGCGTTGCTACGAACGTAGGGTTAAGACAATTCGGAAAAAGAAATACTCTACATATTTTACTGATCTATACTAACCATTGATATATTACAATAGATTGAGCACTCTGCGAAAAAAACGTGATGACAAGGATACTCACTTAGAGCCCTACGTCTCTTTCTAAGTAGGGTGACCAAACATTAGTACGATTATGGATTTGTTGACATATAATTAACGTATAATTCTCGGGCACTGTTTGTTGCCGTAATTCTTTCTTTCTACGCATATGCCTCATCTCAAATAAGTAGTAGTCAAAGTTTTTGATTAAATTGCACATTTTCTTGTTTTTTCAGAATCTGTAATTCAGCTCCAAATATCGCAAAAATTAAGGATAGTCTCCTAATGCCGTTTTTCTGTATCTACAACCCTTCCTGTCCCATTTTAATCCATCCTGTACATAAAGACGAATTGAGAACCTTGTTCGCTTTGAACTCTGTAATAAATGGTATACAGCGTATTTAAACCATGTCATAAATAGGTATAGTCTGTATTACTTCTACCTTATGGTCACCGTACTGCATCGTAATAGGTGAGAGCGTGACACCGGTCTCCAGGTTATTGCTCTCACTTATCATTGTTTATCGAGTTGTTTAAATCATACAAAATTCAATGTTGTGTCTGTGAGTAAGAGTTTCATTTTCTTTAGTACTGAATCTATTGTAATATATCCATGATACTCACCAACGGACGATTTAGCGATTTAGCTTGAGCTGCTCCTCCCACTGTGTCGAATAGTCGCGGGTTCGATTCCCGCACGGGACAAATCTTTGTGTGATCCACAATTATTTGTTCCGGTCTGGGTATTTGTTTGTGAATTTTCATGTTTGTAAACGCACCCACGACACAGGAATAAATCCTAGTGTGGGGCTACGTTTTTTTAAAAAAAAGAACAAATAAAAGAACAAATATTACTAGCTAATTATATATTTTTTTATTTAAAATACAGAAGAAAAATGCTTGTAAAAATAAATGAAACCGGTATGTAATAAACTCAAATAATTTATCTGCATAAACCCTACGACAAATAGTCAATTTTTCATTCAATTATTCGATACACATTACACATGCAACCATAGATATAGTAAGTACTACGCAATTAGGGGCCGTTCGCACGAGCGTATTTATGCAGCGCTGGAAAAAACCGTCGAGATGAAACAAATGCGTAAAATAAAACAGTACATGCGTTCACACGTGAGCGATTTTTTATCGCGACCGATTTTAATCGCGCTTGTTCTACTTTCAACGCTCGACGTTTAAGCGTTTAAGCCGTGATCACACTTGCCGAATCCAACTCCGACCAGACTGCCTTGAGACGCCATTACAAGGCAGTCAGGTCGGAGTCGGAGTTGGATTCAACTTCACCCGACCCCGATTGCGACCAAAGTTTTTTTATGTGATGCAGTCATTGTGATGATAAGTATCAGTGTATCGATGTAATATGATATTGTTGTCGTGTAAAGAAATAATGTGAAAATGAAAGTCATTGATGATGTATCGAAACATCAACCTTTTATTGGGCTTTCTTTATGCGTATGTCTCTTCATCGTTCCTGTCCGGATAAATAGAAAAATAGGTAGATTGACAAATAATTATTTTAGATCAGTCAGCGCGCGCGCTTCCTCACAGAGGGACGTGTAGCGTAAAGCGACATGGAATTCAGCACTAAGGGTGAAAACGATATATCAGTGTTATAACAGGCAACACATCGACGTTTTAAATTCGAGTTATTTATGTTTCGATTTCGCTTTAGGTTAGTACAATGCAGTTAACAGATGTAGTGTTAGCATACATACCTCTAAGGAACTATATTATTGCATTGTCACCGAATTTATATTCGTATGCTAAATTTCAACTCATGCAGACGCCCGCAAGTGTTTGAAAAATGGATCACAACTTTTGAACCAGAATGACAAACAGACGTCCGAAAAAAAATAGCATAAATAGCTTCTGAAATATCGATTTATCGATATTTTTAAAGCGATGTTTTTTGTTACAAATGCTCAAATTATACATTGGCAATAAAGAAAGTTTAATAAAAATTGATGATTCGAAACATCACCAATCACTTTTATTTTATATCGATCATTAAGAATAAAGAGGTATTATTTAACCGACTTCTAAAAAGGAGGAGGTTCTCAATTCGACTGTATGGTTTTTTTGTATGTATGTTACTCGAACATTCCTTCAATAGGGAATATGCGTGTATTTTTTTTATATTTTTATACGATAGATTACATCAATATATAACTGCATAAAAAATTTAAGCGTCAAAAACAAAATGTAAAGGGCAAAAAAAAATGTTGAAGATAGCAAACAGATAAGAGCATTTTAAACGCCCGCCATTTTGGCGCGCTTGGTGTGACGTCAAAGTCTAATAACAACCAATTAGTGAACAGCTGTAGAAGTATTTTATTCTGTAATATATTTTTATTTTGTATTTTGCGACTATTATACAATGGAACAACACTGTGTTGTGCCTAGGTGTAAAAATACAATAAGAAATGCACCCGATAGGTGCGGACATAAGGAGAAAGTGGTGTAAAATGAGAAAAAGATACATAGTATCTCCATCAACTTGTTTATATTGCTGCGAAGATCACTTCAACGTAAGAATTAACTTAAATATATTTTTTTAGCTAACCTATTGTGTCCCACTGCTGGGCAAAGGCCTCCCCCTTCTCCTTCCAAAGATTTTTATCCTTGGCCAATGATGGCCATTCAGGCTGATATGCATCAAGATCATCGTGCCACCGCTTTCTAGGCCTACCACGACGACGATGTCCGTGTTCTGAGACCCATTCAGTGCTAATCTTAGCCCACCTATGAGTGTTCATTCGGGTCATGTGACCAGCCCAATCCCACTTGAGTCTAGCGGTTTTTACGCCCATATCTATTACACGGGTCATAGAACGCAGCACAGAGTTCCGCACTCGATCCATGCGTTTAATACCCAAGATGCTGTGCTCCAATGTCCTTTGACAAACCTTGAGTTTGGACTTTTGAGCTTCGGTTAGTGACCATGTCTGCGCACCGTAAGTGAGAACAGGCAAAATACACATGTCGATGAGTTTGCGCTTCAATGTCAAGGGAAGGTCGCCCTTCATATAGTGTCCCATGGACCAGTAGCTCTTCCAGGCATTTTCAATACGGCGATCGATTTCTTTGCTTTGCCTGTTTTCGAAGAAGACTAGCTGGCCCAGGTATATGTACTCATTAAGATAGTGTAGGATTTGCCCATTCACCTCTACTTTGTGTTTGATGCTGTTAGTCATGATTTGAGTTTTTGACCGTTTCATCATAAGTCCAACCTCGAGGCTTGTCTTGCTCAGTTCTCCGAGCATTTCTTCTAGTTCGTGGGCTGTTTGAGCAAAAAGGACAATGTCATCAGCAAAACGCAAATTCGTAAGTCGGCTACCATTGATGACAATACCCTTTGTTGCCCATGAAACCGCTAGGTTCTTAAATATTTCCTCAAGAGCATTTGTAAATAATTTTGGTGAGAGCGGGTCACCCTGCCTAACGCCGTTTTCTATTTTAAAGGTTGGATCGGTAGAAGAAGAATTGGTTTTTATTGAGGCTGTGCTTTGATTAATTAAATAATTTAAACTAAAATGTTGTCTTTGTGTAAATCGACAACAAAAAATAACAATAAAACTAACTCAATAGCAAACATCCAACAAATATGCACTTGTTGACATTTGTAGCCTTTGACGTCATATTCGATCTGACCAATAGGGTGGCGTTCCCGCTAATTTGAATTTCCCACTCATTTTTTGTACTTTCAATAATTATTTTCTTAATAAAAAAGTAATGTTATTAAAAAAATATTGGTATAGACATTATTCTAATGCGATAAAGTTTGTAAAAAAAAATGAATTATGAATCGATTTTGATGATTCCTTTTTTGAAATCCAGGAATGTGGACGCGACTTTTTGTGTAAAATCAATATGGGTATCATTTTTAGAGTTTTAGGTGATGCTGATTAAGAATATGGGGTTAATTAGGAAATCCAAGATGTTGTGTATTTGAGTAGTGCTCGTGTGTACTAGTGTTTGATGACCTGTTTTGTGCGCACAGCGCCTAATAAAGTACTTCGCACGTTAGTTGGCATTTAATTAACGTAACATTATAAACTACTCCATTATATTTACTGATTCTCTTAGTTGCTTGCAATCTCTGCATGTTAATCCATTTAGCAACCATATGAATCCGGTAAAACCTTTTGTTGGCCTGGATTCCTGGATATTCGGGTATTCAGAGCAATGAAACTGTGGATGGTCTGGCAAAACTAGCAAGCCCCCAAGGCCGTTCAGATAGTACTGTTTATTGTAATGATATCATATTACTTCCACATATACAGGTATTTGACACACATATACAAATTTTATCGGACAATTTAATCCATAGTCCAAACCAACCCTGGTTCTCCAAATTAAAATTGACTAAGAAAACGACTTCTATCCTTTTCCGTCTTAGATGTAATCATTGTTACAGTGCTGTACATCTTTATTATCATATAATTTGAATATAAGAAACTCGCCGTTGTGCGAGTTGTGTGGCCAAGTAATTGGCGACCTTAGTCACAGTTTATTTTCCTGTCCTCGTTAAAGTTTTTCATCCTTACACCATTTCCTTATTGAATGTGAAGCTCCTCTTGCTAAGAATTTATCAACTATTCTGTCATAATCTAACAATTGATATATTTAAGCGATTGTAAAGTTTATTGTATATCATAATTGCTGAACCAAATGGTTTGCAATTAGGTTTTAGTTTTTTATAATCTCACTACTGGTACACATGACAGATGTTGTACATTTGAATTGAAATATTTTCACAGAATTACTTGAGAAAGTTTTTGATTAGCAAAAATTTTGTTAGAACTGAAAGAGCTGTGTTGTCAGTCAAAGCAAACAGTACAATAATAATTTTGTACAATTATACCATCATGAACGTTTTGTAATAACTTATATACCTATACTGTATAAACGGATTAATAATGTGTATACCGTGAAGTATTCCAGCCTTTTATTTCAAGCTTCCCATAAAAAGGATTGCTCTTACACTGCGCATTAGAGTGAGCAGAGAAACTGATCCTGGTAAACAATAAGGATCTACGGACCGCTGCTGTTGCCCCCCCCCCCCCCCCCAGAATAATAATATCTATATTTAATTTTGTAACATGTCTATAATTGTTTTTCAAGTTATCTTATTCAATTCATGTTTATATTGCCCACTTTTCGCAAATCCGACAAACCATTCCGTTGTATAATCTATGAAGTCGATCATCTCTTATTATTGTTCATCGGGGAGTTGAATTCTTTTAGAAATCTTACATACACGATTAAGCATTTCACTAAACATTGGAAAAATACACTGAAAATTAGTGTGAAGCCATAACATTTTCAAGTGATTTTTTAACGCTCGTGTGAACACTTATTTTGCAAGCGATTAAATATCGCCTATGGCGATTTATTCCAGCGCTGCAAAAAACCGCTCGTGCGAACGGCCCCTTACACATGCATGCAACATTTTTAACACACGATTAATAAGAATGATTCTACTTTACTATTGTCTGTGGACAAAATTTTGTATAAAGATGAAACGGATTAGTTACCTATAATTGCAATATAATGCAATACCTACTTCATAGTTTCAATAGTTCAGCTGCAGTCCGTTGATAATCTGAATCTAAATTTAATCTGTGTCGAATTATGAAACTCATATACATTTTTTTTGTAAACTGGTATGGATTCAATTTCTGAACGTCTGAATTTGCAAATGTGTAGGTATACGTCACATCCTTCGCCTTTCTTTTGTGTTACCATACTTAACACATTTTGCTTGAGAAGCAGGAATCTAAAGAGCTTCTAAAATCACATAAGTTTGAGCTGTTTTCAAAATACCAAAGTTTGTCTTACCTGCACTCCCGTTTATTCGAGTCTATTATCCTTATACTATCATCATCTCAGCCTATACTTGTCCACTGCTGAACATAGGCCTCCCCAATCGCTTTCCAGCGTAGCCGGTCCGATGCCACCTGCATTCAAAGACTTCCTGCGATATCTTTATACTATACAATCAATCAAAAAAAATCATCAAATGTCGCTTTTTTTGTAAAATTTTATTTAATTGGTACAACAACAAGACAAAAAAAATGTATGTTAATATATTTAAAATATGAGACAATTTAATATGACAGCTTAAGATTATTAAGAATCAAATGGCATTACACTTTTAAAACAAATTCAGAAACCAAACGTAAGCGACCTATCAAAAATCAATGTTTATTCAGTTTTAATAGTATAATCACTCATGCTGATCTAAACAGTGTAAGTATATTACATTCTACAACATTTAAATCCTTTAATATTTTCGTCCTTGTCAAATTGAATTCAATGTCAGGCTAATCTAAATTTGTGTATGGTCACACTAAAATCCGGAAGTGACTCTCCTTCTTCCAGCCAGCTGAAAGAACGACAATTTCTCGTCCATTCTGTTGGAGTCTATCTCGGATATTACACGTGGATTGTAATCCGTGGTGAGTGTCAGATAGAAGAAATAGTGCAGTGTATAAAAAAGTGATTTTATTTTACCGTAAGCAAATGATTGTGATCTGCATATAGTATTTGTATAATCGAAACCGTAATTTCCAAAACTTTTATATCGATGTGGTGTAAAGAAAACTTCCTAAAAGTTCACTATTACAACCTGACGTTGCTTTAACTTTTTTGTTTTGTTCATGATTTTAAATCTACTTGTTCATAATAATCGTTTGAATTTGGAAAATTGCCCTGTTGCAATTGCTGCTTACGCGTCACTCTTGTTCACCGACCGGCTCGTTCCACCACGTGGTTGATGCAAATTTGTTTTTTCGATCCCGTTAATTTGGTCCCTATATTGACATAAATTTATTGTAAAGTATGGCCGTAATATGGTTCTTTCGCTTAATTGTTAGTGATTTTTTTATACATTTGCCGTAATGGCTGACATCCATTGTGAAATGTCAAGATAGGGCGAGGCGGCCATGCGGCCGCCATATTGCCGGGCGCGCGATACATGAGGTTTCGACCTTGCAGATGCCGGTTCGCATCATACTACTTATTGCGAAATTCGGAGCAATAACACAACATTTAATAAGTTTTCATTTGTTTGTTCTAGACTAACCAAAAATGGGCAAGGAAAAGATTCACATTAACATTGTCGTCATCGGACACGTCGACTCCGGCAAGTCCACGACCACCGGTCACTTGATCTACAAATGCGGTGGTATCGACAAGCGTACCATCGAGAAGTTCGAGAAGGAGGCCCAGGAAATGGGCAAGGGTTCCTTCAAATACGCCTGGGTGTTAGACAAACTGAAGGCTGAGCGTGAGCGTGGTATCACCATCGATATCGCCCTGTGGAAGTTCGAGACTGCCAAGTACTATGTCACTATCATTGACGCTCCTGGACACAGAGATTTCATCAAGAACATGATCACAGGAACCTCGCAGGCCGATTGCGCTGTGCTCATCGTCGCCGCCGGTACCGGTGAGTTCGAAGCTGGTATCTCCAAGAACGGACAGACCCGTGAGCACGCCCTGCTCGCCTTCACACTCGGCGTCAAGCAGTTGATCGTAGGTGTCAACAAAATGGACTCCACTGAGCCCCCATACAGCGAGTCCCGTTTCGAGGAAATCAAAAAGGAAGTCTCCTCATACATTAAGAAGATCGGCTACAACCCAGCTGCTGTCGCTTTCGTACCCATTTCTGGCTGGCACGGAGACAACATGTTGGAGGCGTCCACCAAAATGCCCTGGTTCAAGGGATGGAATGTGGAGCGCAAGGAGGGTAAGGCTGAAGGCAAGTGCCTCATTGAGGCCTTGGATGCCATCCTCCCCCCTGCTCGTCCCACAGACAAGGCCCTGCGTCTTCCCCTTCAGGACGTATACAAAATCGGTGGTATTGGTACGGTGCCCGTAGGCAGAGTTGAAACTGGTATCCTCAAGCCCGGCACCATTGTTGTATTCGCCCCCGCCAACATCACTACTGAAGTCAAGTCCGTGGAGATGCATCACGAAGCTCTCCAGGAAGCCGTACCCGGAGACAACGTTGGTTTCAACGTAAAGAACGTGTCAGTCAAGGAGTTGCGTCGTGGTTACGTCGCTGGCGACTCCAAGAACAACCCACCCAAGGGAGCGGCAGACTTCACAGCACAAGTCATCGTGCTCAATCACCCCGGACAAATCTCAAACGGTTACACACCCGTGTTGGATTGCCACACAGCTCATATAGCCTGCAAATTCGCCGAAATCAAAGAGAAAGTTGACCGTCGTACTGGTAAATCCACTGAAGACAACCCTAAATCTATCAAATCTGGTGATGCCGCCATTGTCAACCTGGTCCCCTCCAAGCCCCTGTGTGTGGAGTCCTTCCAGGAATTCCCTCCCCTCGGTCGTTTCGCCGTGCGTGACATGAGGCAGACGGTCGCCGTAGGCGTCATCAAGTCTGTAAACTTCAAGGAAGCCGGAGGTGGCAAGGTCACCAAAGCCGCCGAGAAGGCCGGCAAGGGAGGCAAGAAGTAGCTAGCGTTGTTAACAGCACAATTTTTCATACAGCTGCGATACTTCATTCACCGAAAGGTGTTCAGAAGGAAAGAAGGGCTACGAACTCATTCCTTTTCTATATTTTTTACAAGGCTTATACTGTAACATTATTTTATAATTTATATAAGGTTATATCTGAGCTATTTTGTTATAACTGCAAACTTATGTGTAAATTCATAGAATAAAGGTAGCCTCCAGTAAATTACTTGAATTTGATTTCATACCCAATATACTCTTCATTCAACAATCTATACAAAATGCATAACATTCACATTATACACAATCAAAAATAAATAGCGTAAAAATGAATCTTATGGCCTAAATAAAATTGCGAGGTGAATGAACTCTCCTATTTCTAGATACTTGAATGCGGACGAAGTAAATTTGATATTTGCCCAGCTAGTGGCACACATCATTGTACACCTATTCCGTACCTATCTACCTCCTTAAAATATACTTAAATGTTTCTTTCGACTTTGACTTCGATTAGGGGTTGGTTATTGCTAAGATTTATTACAAAGAGAATATCGCGTGGTTGTGGTGGGGCGCATAATAAAGAATTGTGGAGCGTAATTTTGTACTGGGAAAGCCTTAAACTAAAGAAAGTATAAAAAAATTACCACGACCGTATACCCTACGGGGTAGCTAGAAACATCCTAATTAATATGATTATCCACCTTGGATGGAAGCGAGAGATCTGCGAGTACGGAAAGAAACAATTAAAACTGTGACTGTGCTTCTTAATCTGCCTACCCCGCAAAGGATTATTTATTTAGATAGATTCACCTTTCACTATTTGAACCTATTAATACCGAGATCATACGTATGCATACCTGCCACGCTGTGATACCTACCTAGATATAACCTGCATGAACATTTAGTTACCTAGTCTGATATCCTCTTTTAATAAGTGTACCCAAGGATCTGCAGTAGGTACTGATGATTTTAGGTTTCTAGGTTAATATGTGAATATACAGTATCTATAACTATATTATTTATTACCTAGTCGTTTTATCTAACGAGTGCATCGTATATGTCATTCATGGAAAGGACATAAAATGTGCTTATATATGTATTGTTCATGAAATGCTTAAAAAAGATTTTAAAATCAATTTTTACTTCATACAGCGCGGTTTCAGTCCCATTAGTGGGGCCGGCGGCTATTATTTTAACGCACCTTCGTTTTGATAATGGAAAATACCTGGCTCATATTTTTTGTTTAATAAAAATAAGGTGAATCACCTTTACGTAATAATGTGTCATGGATCACCCAACTGAATAATCATGAATAAAGTTGCAAAAGGTTGAACAATAACTTTGAAATCGTCTAATCAATACATATTGTTTTCTGATCATGTTTCTTATTTCAAAATACCTATTGCTCAAAAGATGCCTTATTTTCAATGATATACGTACTGATTAGAATTCACGTTTTATATCTCTTACAATAAGTACAGTTACGACACGTTATATTATTGATCCGCAACGTGTTCTCTCATTGCATTCGTGGCATAAGCACACCGGCTCACGTGGCGCCTTTTACGCCTGGTAATAAAATGAAGGCAACTTATGTTGCCAAAATGTAATTGTATTGATTTTCTGTAGGCGGTGCCTCTCATGGGCTGGCAAAGTCTTGCGTACTGTTTCTGTGAAAGTTCATTACTCTCACCTCGTCGTGACCTCGCCTCATAACTCGTGTCTTGTTTTTTGACACCAACGTTTTATAACATATTCACTAATTTCTGTCGCTTCCACGTGTTAAAACATTTTAGTCAATCTTTTTTTTAAACGTAGACTCACACTAGGATTTTCTCCTGTGTCGTAGGTGCGTTGGCAAACATGCACTCCTTATACACAAACACCCAGACCGAAACAAATATATGCGGGCCACGCAAAGATTTGCCCCGTGTGGGGACCGAACCGGCGGAGCATCTTAAGTACCAAATTGAACAATATAATCTATGCGCATTCCTCATACCTTTCGCAAATATTTTCGTATTAAAAAGCCCATAATGCCAATACATACTGATCCAGACAAGATATAAATTATATTAATTAATATATTATAAGCCTCACGGCTATATCCCATAGGTGTTGACAGTGTACGTTCTTGTAAACTCGTCACAAGACTTACAAACATGTGATGAATTAACTTTGTGGGGAGTTTACAATGACCCAATAGGTATAGGTAATTACCATGTGTAGAAAGCATGGAAGAACGAAATACGTAATTTACGAGGAAGCCAGAGAGGTATGTAGGGAAAGAATCTCTTGGAACTCTGTACTGTCTGCCTACCCCGCAAGGGATCTGGCGTGATGATGTAGATAGACGTAATTTTTTCATTTAT
This sequence comes from Phalera bucephala, assembly GCA_905147815.2. Taxonomy (NCBI): domain Eukaryota; kingdom Metazoa; phylum Arthropoda; class Insecta; order Lepidoptera; family Notodontidae; genus Phalera; species Phalera bucephala. The sequence continues at coordinate 32,797,659 of LR990611.1, read as the reverse complement.
TTTGTCCTGGAATACTAGATCTGTCTATCTCATCAGGCCAGGGAAAAGTAGATATGAGTAGAAAACCGTCCCAAATTATACTGTTATAAGTATCTACGATAGGTAAACGCGTTAAATAAAAATAAAGCTTATAGGATTTAACTGTTCTAAGGTAAAAAGCGAAATAATATTTGGACTGTGCTATGGTTTTTTATTACGTAGTTCCTAGGTAATTTTGTTTCGGAATATTACAAGGCAAAATTCTGAAACAAAGTTACCTTAGAACAACGTTATCTGGATCAGCTGTTGTATTCCAATATTGGAATGCCCGACCACCTATTGTAACACCTATCGTAAGTATACGACTCAGACCACTTTTTGGTGTCATCATAATCTCGGCCTATATTTGTCCACTGCTGAACATGGGCCTTCCCAATCGCTTTACATCGTAACGGGTCCGATGCCACCTGCATTCAACGGCTTCATGCGATCTTCACAAACATTTCACAAGATCGTCGGTCCATCTGGCAGGCGGCCGTCCCACGCTGCACTTGCCAATACGTGGTATGTTTGGAATATTGGGTAAATAAAAATAACATACAAATAACAATGTTTATTTGTCTACACAGTATTTACATAATTAGTATCTAAGTTTATCTAATAAGAGATATTATTATTGCCTTCTTCTCCATTTTCTTCTTGTTCTATGATTGCGTTGGCCCATTGTTCTGCACGTCTGTAACGCTGTTGCTTTACGTAAGGTGCATACAATGTCCTATGACCAACGACCAGTGCAGAAGTAATGGATATCGCCATAAGCATTTTCATGAATGGACTGGACCTCCTCAACCACCGTCGGAGACTCTCCATTTTACTCAGCTTTAGTAGATTCTACTGCTTCAGTAATCCTGCTTCTCCTGTAATCGTCAAATACAGGTTTCCAAATGTAAATTCCACCGATAACACCTAAAACCGACACCAGTGCAATTTGTCCTACTGTTATTCCTCGAGGTTTACGGATACGCATTGTCGACCAGTGCAGTATAGAAAACAAATTACTATGATAAAACTCTCATTGTTATATATTATGGGATTCTCTTAGAAAAATGTTTATTTTTAGGTTATGTCATTATATCATTCATTTCACCGGTCAATCCCATTCCTTCCAGTTTACAGCGGTTCAAGTGTTCCAAAATTCACATTTTTAGCATTACGCAATGTGCTGAATCAAAGAAGTATGAAACAATGCTGAATTTATTATTAATCACACACGACCACGTCAATCGACAAACAAATTTAACAGTCGATTGGCAAGTGGCTATAAACGGTCACTGTCCAGACAGAATCCAGACGCTTGCCACTGGCTATTGTACTTATACTTCCTACTTTGCTAAAGGCATTCTTATTGGTATTGAGGTAATGAGCTCATGTAATAAATCAATACTCCTGTACACATTGGTCAAGACTTTATAATAAGACTGTTAGCCAATCTGCTGGCGTGCGATTTGAGCTGTTGTCTGTTTTTCAATTCAGATCAAAAGGTCATCGGTAGATTGATGGTCGTGCATTTATGCTTATACGTTGATCGCGCCTTTAGCATGTAAAGAACACGTTCCCGTGGCACAGCTGACACAAATCAAACACAACAGAGATATCTTGTTTACGTGAAGAGTTCCCATGATCTGGACACCACGTGGATCTATAATACTCATCAAGATAAAGCAACCAGCCCAAATACTACAGGATTATATTGAGTAATTGGATAGTTCCACTGCCCACCTTCTGACTTGTGGCTCTATCATCAGACCCTGAATACCTTCTGCTTGTATAGTACTTGTCAATGCTAATCCAACAAACTTAAACATGAGGGGGTTCTGTACTGTAGTTGACACGTTTCTATGTTCACCTTCTGACTCTATCATCAGACCAGCTCCATGGTACCATAATATTGCAGTGTCATCGAACTTATATAGTACGTATGCCAAATTTCAGCTCATCGTATACCCCAAGTGTTTGAGAATTGCATATCAAAATTTATGCTCTCGTCGGACGAAGCTGCGATCATCCTACACACTATCCAATTTAACACCAGACTTAAGAGAAGGCAGGCTGGATGTCAAATTTTGTAATTATATTAAAGGTTTCGCCACATAGTCGACGCACCGCGACGGTGGCGTGGCTTAGGGAGTTGTAATGTACTGAAATGTACAGGATATGCCACACAGCGCAGCCCCGCTCGGCGCGACGGCAAATGTCACAATCGAACGTAGCTGAGCGCTTCCGTCGCGCTTCGTCGGCTATTTGACCAAACCTTCATAAAGTTAGGACAGTTCCGCTGCACATTGTCCCATTCCATCCGATATTGTCCGACGAATTAGGTAGTTAGGATCGGCAGGTGTGTCACAGATTTGACAAAAAACCTTCACTTGATGATCAATGACATTTCATTTCACATTCAACGGGAAAATAAACAACACATGTTAGCGACTTTAATGTGTACTACAGAAACAAAATATATTATATATTTTCACTGAAAATAATAACTTTTGGCATAATGGCACGTGTGCCTAGATTGGTTCCTAACATATTAATTACAGGTAATAGTATAGACGATCGATAAAATACGTATAATTATTTAACCAATAATTTTGTTGAAAACAGTCTTGACGTGTATTTAGGTACACCGGGGGTTGGCAAATCTACAATTAGTCGACAACTCGCCGACAAAACTAAGTTTACTTGGCGTGAAGTGTCCAAATTAGCTGAGGAGCACAACTGCCTGGACGAATATGACCCCGAGTACCAGTGTCCCTTCTTGAATGAAGATAAGGTATAACAGTCCAAAATATCATAATTTTTACACCTTATATTTACTTGTTTGGTAACAGGTGTGAAACTTAGTTATGGTTATATCAGCCAGATGGTAAAACATTAATCTTATCAAACAGTTTCAAATCCATATAATACTTATAAGTATTTTCATGTATAAGAATTTTTGGTTAAAATTGCTTTGTATGCTTAGTATCATGCTCATTTTTTTCACTTGTTTCAATATAAGGTGAATTTATTAACAAAAGTATAACTTTAAACCATTACTGGGCAAAGGCCTCAGAAATATAGGCATGAAAGAAGTAGATCCCACTGCACCACACAGATCCATTGATTGGTGAAGTATTGTGGCCACTCGTTGTAATTTACTAAGTGATACTATAAAGATTCCAAATTGGCTTACAGCATGAAGTGTTAACCAGAACCTTGAGGCAGCTTGAGCTGAATCTACTTACCTGTTGATATAAGCAATACAAATGATATCAGTATTTTTAAAAATAAACAAGCCATTATTATTGGAAAAATGTTACTATCATATTAAAGAATTCATGGAAGACTATCTTTTGCCAGTGACTTTAGACAGAAATCTAAAATTTTTCCAGGATAAAAGTATCCTATGTATCAATTCAGGTAATAAATTATCTGTCTGTCAAATTTTACTAAAAACCGTTCAACAATCATTTAAACATACAAAGTTTCACATTTAAAATATTGGTAGGAGAAGTCGTAGCTTAATAAGTAGTAATAAACTATAAATATGTACAGGATTATATATGTTAAGAAAGAAAAAGAAAGAAAGAAAGTTTTGAAGCACCCTAGCAGGGTCATGTACACATAAATTATAGTTACATCGGTAACTTAATGTATGTTGTGTAAAAACAGGATCAAAGATACTATTGGAAGACATGGGAACACTTTTTGTTTCTTAAGTCTTGGTTAAGGGTGCAGGCCGCTTTGCTCTCTGGATTGAGTAGTTACAATTTCCATCACAGATAGTAGAAATCTGGGGTATTTGTGTTGTAACCCAAACAATGTCCTACCTTATATCATGCTCTGCGTGCCCTAATGCCTGCACGCAGCAAGATTTGATGTCTGCTTCCGACAATGTAATCAATATTTCCCATCTTCTGGGCCGCATCCATATAGTTATAATCATGTTTGCCATCGAAATGCTAAGATGGGACAAATCATTTACAAAACAGGAAATGTTTTGTGTAAGCAATCAAGGAATAGGATTGGTTGCATCTTCATGGACTTTACAATATTATATTTACAGAAAATAAACTTAAATGAATTATTTCCAGCTATTGGACATAATGGAAGGCATGATGGTGAAAGGTGGTAACATTGTTGACTACCATGGCTGTGAGTTTTTCCCGGAGAGATGGTTTGATGGTGTATTTGTCATAAGAACTAATAACACGGCACTGTATGATAGATTGTCAGCCAGGTAGGCCAAATATTACAATAGAATCATATTTGTTACTTGTTTCTGTCACTTTCTGATCAAATTTGAGTTAAGAAGATTAAACATGCTTTTAAGTGGTATAAAGATTAGCTCTATTTGCATAGTATCACTTAACAACAGGGACTTGCCACCTGATTTAGTTAACTCACCACAGAGTTCAGCTTAGGATTACCTACTGGCCTTTCTTGGAGATGTATTCTATTATTTTTAAACTAAGGGAATTTTCCAAATTCTTGGGGTAGATATATTGATTTGTGTAGGTTTTGGTATCTATCCTAAAAAACATTTATTTATTTAGGAAAACAACATAATGCATAATTTTATATCATAGCCCCACAAAACTGTTATAGACAATGAAGAAACACGCCTTCTTCCCTATCAGTGCAGTATTATATTGTACTGCAATACCGAATGTTCATGTTATTTTTTCAGAGGATATACAGGCAAGAAATTGGAAGATAATATACAATGTGAGATATTTGAGACATTGCTGGAGGAGGCCCAGTCTTCATATAAACCAGACATTGTGAAAGAACTGCAGAACGATACAGAGGAACAGCTGCAGAAAAATCTGGAAATTATCATTGAATGGATAGAAAGGTGGAAAGAGGAAAATATATAGTTTTAAAAATATGTTTGGACTTTTATTTAAAAAAAACAAGTAAATTACTTTAGAGCTTTTGTTGAAGGCACCTGGCAATGGATCGTCATTGACAACTAAACATTTCCCCTCGTCGCTCTCAATGCTTTTTTTGACCTAGTATAAGATAAACATTGTTTATCTAAAAAAGTTTTCTGCATTTAAAATATACACCTATATGGATCACTATTCCAAATTTCAGTATTATTTATCTTATCTATATAAATCGTAATTCGTAATAATAAATCCATCAAATATTTAATAATATATCAATGAACCAAACACAAGAAGCTAGAAGAATAGGCGCGTGAACTTGTCGCCACTTTTGAGCAAATTATTACTGAATGCTTCAGGACTGCGTGGACCCATGTATGTGATATAGTGGCTAAACTTGTTACGAGAGTCTTATAATAACAGAAATATTGTCTATTTTTTCAAACTATGCATTTATGGAAAAACGGCTAGTGGTTTTGAACAAAATCGTGCGCTATTCCACTTTTAGTAAATTTCTAGACAGAAACAATAGGGGGTCTGTCCAAGAGCGTGCTCGTCGCGACCACTGCCAGTCATTTTGGCTGCAATCTTGGACCGATGACGTACCGCGGTGCGGGCTAGGGCGTCCCCCCGAGGCGACGCGTACCGGCTCGACTCCGTCGGTACGAATATAGGTGGAAGCGGCGATGGGGGCCGCCACCCATCACGCCGGGTCCCTACAGATTGGCGCCGCGCAGTCATTGTACCCTTGTACAAAGGCAAGGGCTCACAATATGACTGGGCCAATTACAGAGCCATTAGTTTGATCAGCTTGGCAGCCAAGGTGTACGGTAAAATTATTGAAAGGAGAATGCGCGAGAAGTCCGATGGAATGTTGTGCGAGGCACAAGGGGGTTTCAGGTCCGGAAGAGGATGTTCGGATCAAGTTTTCTCCCTCCGCAACATCGTAGAGAAGCATCTGGCAGTGGGCCGGAAGGTTTTCTGCGGTTTTGTGGATCTGGAGAAGGCGTTTGATAGAGTTGTGCGAAAGAGACTTTGGGACATTTTACCTGAGTATGGTATAAATGGCACTCTGCTGCGGGCCGTCCAATCCACCTATGTGGACTGCAAGGCATGCGTAGGGTGGGTGGTAACATGCCACCCTGGTTTGACGTTAAAACGGCGTCAAGCAGAGTTGCGTGTTGTACGCTAGATTGTTTATAATATATTTGGATAAAAGTCTTTAAAGACTGAATGCAATGAATGAAGGGGTAAAAATGGGTGATCTAGTGGTAAATCATCTACGATATGCAGATGACGCGGTTTTGAAGGCGCCAACAGCCACTGATCACAGTTATGAAAGACGAATGCATGAAAAATGGCTTACAGTTGAATGTAAAAAAACCAAAATTATGGTTTTTGAACGGGAAGAAACCAGAACGAATGCAAGGATTGTGGTTGGGAACGATGTGCTGGAGCAAGTAAATGAGTTTGTATATCTTGGATTCAGTAAGGATGGGAAATACACCGCTGACAGAGAGAAGAGTGAGTGCAGGGAACAGAGTGAATGGCGCGATGGGAAAGCTACTTGGGAGCTGGCACTTAAGCCAAAAGGCGTCGCTGGCCATACATTATGGAGTGCTTGTTCCAACGCTGTTACATGACAACGAGAGCTGGGTATGTAAGGAGAATGAAAATAGGATAAATGCGGTAGAAATGCGAGCTCTGCGGAAGATGTGCGAAGTGAAGCTGAGCGACCGTATTCGCAACAGCGTAGTAAGAAATAGCGAATAGGTATGAAAGATAGTATCGGTGTAAAGATGAGAAAGGGTATGCTCCGTTGGTTCGGGCATATAGAAAGAATGTCCGAAGAAAGAATGACAAAACTGATATATAATGCGAAAGTGGAAGGATGTAGGTAACGGGGAAGACCTAGACTATCTTACCATGACCAAATAGACCGGGTCTTATCTGAAGGACAAGTCAGGAGTCTCTGTAACCGGCGAGCGTGTATGAGACGAACTATAAGAGTAGAGAAAGTCAAAGAGGTATGTAAGAAAGAACCTGTTGGAACTCTGTACTCTCTGTCTACCCCGTAAGGGATCTGGTGTGATGATATAGATAGATTCTAGATTCCCGAAAAAATGTAACAGATACACTCAACTATAGCACTGTAAGGGTTTTCTTGATGCTCCTTTGGAGGTGTGGAACCCTAAAATTACATAATATAATAAATAAGTATCTAAATAAAACTACAGTTTATAAATACAACCTAATTTTATTCATTTTTTCACCAACACTATAAGAAATGCATTCAAAATTACTGTATTTAGATCAATCTTAAATAGATTTATAAAACTAACATGTCAAACTTTGTTGTGATAATGTACATAAACTTAAACTGGAATTGCTGTGAACACACAACGAGTCTGACATGCCAGTGGTTCTGTCAGTCACGCTCACACACACGCGGTCTCACTCGCACACAGATCTTTCATGGAAAGTTTTACATTACAACATTGTGTTTACAACTCCTCCTTCTTGGGCTTGCCCTTTCTGTCCCACCCGCTGAGCTCGCTGGAGGCCTGCTCCGACACGTACTTGATGAAGTCCTCAAGAGTGCGACCACCCTGTAATCGTTTTGTTAGTGTTAGTCTTGGCATTATTGGAATACCTTAGAAAAGTTGACTTTCTTTTAAAAAGGAGAAATTGATGGTGTGTCTGTCTTATAACTAACTTATTTGAAAAATTTTAAAATTTGTTCGAATTATCTTTCTTTGGACAAAGATTTAACAAGTTGAATAAGTGGAATTCAACTCTAGCAACTAACAAGTGAAATATATATATGTATTTTACTGCTTTGCAAGACGGTTATCATGGCGAACTTTAGGACAGGCCCTGTTATGCAGGATTTTATCATTTTATATGTGAACATATTCAATCAATCAATATTTTATTTGTCAAGTATAGGTACAATACATCTTGTTGTTATATATATATATATATATATATATATATATATATATATATACTATAAAGATCTCTATACTTTGCCGTATATACGTACAAATGTCAGTGGATAAGATAATTAACTGTAGTTACAATTATAATGTCACAAAAATTCTTTGTTAATCGGTGTTATGTCATCATCAATAATATATATTGATTAGCTAAGAGTTCACTTTATACATTTGTCATTTATAAAATCATCTACTGAGCAATAGCATTTATTGATTAATAGCAATGTCAAGGTCTTTTTAAAATTATTTATATCCATGATCTTAATCCGATTTGGTAATTTATTATAAATAACCGCTGCCATGCCTAGAATATTCTTCCGTACCAATGCGGTTTTACATTTACGGGTACAGATATCATTTTTGTACTGATTTCGAATTGACTGTGCGCAAAGTAGACACGGTTTCAAATTGTTGAATGTTTTCTTTTACAAACAACGCAACTTGTAGAATATATAAGAATACAGTTAGAATTCCAACTTCTTTGAAAGCTGATACACAACTCTCTCGCGTATTCAGAACACACATCTATCTTATACACCTTTTTTGGGATTTAAATATTGATTCTCGATCGGTCGAGTGACCCCAATACATTATACCGTATCTTAAAATTGATCCCACTAGACCATGGTATGCAATTAATAAAGATTCTCTGTTAATTTTCTTTGAAAGTTGTAACAAGGCATATGCCGATTTATTTAGTTTCTTGCATGTCTCTTCTATACATGCTGTAACATAATAAACGCAAGACCTGAAAGTTTGTTCTATATCGGTAACTGAATCGATTCCAACACATTTTAATGTAATTTAATTTTTTTTTAATTTGCAAAAAAGGGTAAATAAATTTAATTTTTTATAGCGCACTGGAGGATTAACTTCAGTGCGCTATAAAAAATTAAATTTATTCTTGATTCATATATATCGCTATATCATATATACGCACACATAGACGTACAAGTTTCATTGTTAATTGGGGTATAAAAGTGCTTTAAAAAAGGGTAAAAACTTTTAAATTTGAAAATTTGGTTTTCGTTTTGACTTTATGAAACAATTCTCTAATCGGGGTGTCTGAGGTCTTGCGTTTATTATGTTATACCTTGTATGTGTTTTTCATGTTAACTTACTATCTATAAACAATCCTAAGAACTTTGTAGTATTTATCTGTTCTACATTAAAGCCTTTGTGGTTAATATTACAGTCCGGATGAGTTATTCTTTGATAGAAATGCACAATTTTTGTTTTATTTAGATTAATTAGTAAATTATTATTATTAAGCCAGTTTATAATGTCGGAAAGCGTGTTATTAATGTCATTTATATTCATCTGAATTGTCGCATTTTACAATAGCAGTGCTTTCATCTGCGAAGAGAATCATTTGTTGTTGTACCATTTTTGAAAGATCATTTATGTAAATCAAAAATAACAATGGACTTAGCACACCCCCTTGTGGTACACCGTATTTAATAGGTCTTGGTTCCGATAGATAGTAAGATTCCAATTTTTGTATCTTTACAAAATCTAGATATTTCTGTGTATTGAATTCTGTTGGCCAAGTAAGATATTGAGATACTGGTACATCAATGTGTGATCATTTCAAATATTTGAGGACAAGGATGTGTGTAATTTCCACAAATTAAGAGACTTACATTGTATCTGACTGGTTTCTTGGTGTTGTCCTTGGGTTTCCAGTAGATGGTGGGGAAGCCGGACACGTCAAACTGCGACTTGGGCCAGTCGTTGGCGGTGGCATCGATCTTGATGATATCGACCGGCTCGTCCTTCAGCTGTTGAAGTATGAAGTATGTTAGAATTGTATACAAATTAGGGGCAATTTAACTTCAACAACAGTTTAATTTCCTCAAGTAAATTTTGGGTAAGAGAACATTGTATTATATTATCTGATGGACGAGTCAAGTCTTTGTGACAGGCAAGTGTGCATGAGATAAATTATGAGAGTGCGAGAAAGGATTGTAGGCAAAGATGCTGTCGGAAATTTGTACTGTGTGTGTGTGTGTGAGTGATGTATGCTGTTGGCCGTGAGGCCTTTACAGCTTCACCGGGCTTAAGGGCGAGCGTGCAACCACTACGCTCGAGCCAGAAGGGCAAGAGGCGACATACTCGAGGGCCCCTTGAAGAGGTGGCTTCGGTTGCGACAGTCGCTGCGGGGTGAGGGGGTGCACTACTAAGTGCACCGGTCAACCGCCGGCTAGGGGAGGGGATCTATGACTTCGTCGTCGTCGTCGCCCGTATTCGGAGCGGAAAGAAGGGATGACAAAGCATCGGGGGGATCGGTGATAACATGTCGCGGCCGGCGGTGGCGGGGGCGGCAGGGGTCGGGGGAACGTAGTCGGCGGCGGCTACGATTAACGGATTCGCATGGGAAGATGCGTTCGCGAAGTGTCGATCAAGATCGGAGTGGAGGTCGACATTCCGTAAAAACCATGGGGCTCCTACGGCTTTACGGAGGAAGCGGTTTTGAACCGCTTGGAGTTTATCAATGTGAGAGGGGGCCTAATGCCCGAACACCACACACGCATAAGTCATGATGGGTCGTACATAAGTTTTATAAAGTGTCACCTTATTTCTAAGGGACATTTTACTCCGCTTGCAGATTAGCGGATAGAGACGACCGAGCACAAAGGATGCTCGGAGACGGACTCGCTTGATGTACGGGCCGAAGGTCATGGTATTGTACAGGCTAAACAGGAGGGAAATTTGTACTCTCAACTTATCCCGCAAGGGATCTGGCGTGATGTTGATATATAAACATGCATCATTTTAATTTTAGCTCATTTCACCTTCTTTAAGATATAAGTCTCCTCCCTCTTACGCCATATAGGGATACAAATTTTGAGTTATGTAACCTGTCTTCAGGTAATTTTAAATTCAGTTGATATACCTGCTTACACACTTTTGATTTTTACTTAATTCTTCTGACACGAAATTAAGCCGGTTATGTTATCCAAGAACCGCATACCTTGTCGCCAAGTTCCTCCCACACGGGCGTGAGTTTCTGGCAGTGTCCGCACCAGGGCGCGTAGAACTCGATAAGAGCGTCTCTGCCGCTGTCGGTCACCAGCTCCTTGAAGTTCTTGCCGACGGCGACCTTCACCGGCCCGTCGTTGTTCTCAGGGACCGCCTCCGACTTGATGAAGGGTTCCAGTTTGCCGTCGAGCAAGTCCTTTGTGAAGGCAAGGAGGTTTTCGATGCTGTCGAAAAATATTAGAATAGGTGAGTACATGATAAAGGTTATTTATGATATATACATTATTCTTTATTGTGAGTTGTAAGAATATATTGAGCATAAAATATAAAGATAGTCTAGGTCTTCCCCGGTACCTACATCCTTCCACCAAATAGACCAGGTCTTATCTGAAGGACAAGTCAGGAGTCTCCGTAACCGGCGAGCGTGTATGAGACGAACTATGAGAGTAGAGGAAGCCAGTGAGGTATGTAAGGAAAGAGCCTGTTGGAACTCTGTACTCTCTGCCCACCCCGTAAGGGATCTGGCGTGATGATATAGATAGATAGATAAAATATATGAATAATATTTGATGTACGACTTGGTCTAGCGGTTAAGGAGCTCAAGCCGCTCCGCCCACTAATTAGAGTGGTCGCGGGTTCGATTCCCGAGGTAAATCTTTGTGTGACCCACAAATGTTTGTTTCGGTCTGGGTGTTTGTGTATGTGATTTTCATGTTTTTAAACGTGATACAGGAAAAATTCTCTCTTTCAAGCAACCTTTATAATGGAGAATTATTAATTTATGATGATCTAGAAAGCATAAAGTACATCGTTTGACCGAATATTGTTAGCGGAGTTGCATTTCGATTGCCGTTATGGCACTTTAATTAACACCTATCAAGTGCTATTAAATGATGATCTTAAACCGCGCCTCAAGAGGTACAAAGTCCATTTGAATCATCGCAATTTCGCATAAAATTATTCATTCCTTCTTTAGTTTAAAAATTTACAAAGGCAAATTAAAATGATTTGAGAACTTGCATAAAATTCCAATGAATGAAGTTAATGGAGCGTGAAACTTAATAAAGAACAAAAGCAATGCTCTCGATAAGGTGCCTGCAAAAACAATCGTGGCTTCAAACAATGCTATCAGAACATTGAATGGCGTGAGATTCCCCGAGACAACTATGTTCTTATATTGTCCAAAACTTGGCGCTTGTTCAAGTTTGCGAAGAATTATTTTAATTTAAATGCATCCGAGATATGTAACTATTTAAGTCGCAATAGTACTTCGTAATCGTCACGCCTATATTCCCCAAGCGGGGGTGGCAGAGGTGTACTGAGTACACCCACGTTTCGCCGACGATGTTAGGTCCTATGTAATAGGGGGCGAGCCTATTGCCATATACCGGGCACAATGCCAGACTCCGGACTCGTACTAGGAAGTTTTGGTTAGAAAAACTACACTGGTCCGACCTAGGATTTGAACCCAGGACCTCGTGATCACAAAGCGATGCGCTTTTCCACTAGACCAACGAGGCACTCTTAATGGTTTACTAAATATTTTCAATCATTTTACTACTCTGGTAACATGTAGGAGACTAGTCTATAAGCATGATGAAACACGAATCAATGTTACTAGTTCTCATTGACATTGTCGCCCGTTACATTGCGAATAATAATAATAATATTAGCCACTAAATTGTCCCACCGTTGGGCACGGGCCTCCTCTCAAACAGAGGGGGTTTAGGCCACGCTCGCCCAGTGCGGGTTGGCGAACTTCAAACACCTCTTAGGGATGCAGGTTTCCTCACGATGTTTTCCTTCACCGTTAAAGCAAGTGATAATTAATTTTAATACGCACGTACTTTCGAAAAGACAGAGGTGCGTGCCTGGGTTTGAACCCGAGACCTCTGACTTTGCAGTCCAACGGTCTAACCACTAGGCTATCACTGTTATTTTTACATTACGAATAATAAAAATAATAATAGCCCTGTTAAGAAACTGTCCCACTGTTGGGCACGGGCCTCCTCTCAAACTGAGAGGGTTTAGGCCATAGTCCACCACGCTGGCCCAGTGCGGGTCGGCTATAAGACATCGAACGAAGGATATGTTGATATCAGCTTTAACAACCTTCGCCCGGAGCACAATGTTACTACGTTTTGACAAATATTGTTCATTGTTCTTAACGTCACGCTCTAGAACGAGTGCTTTGTTAGCGGTGGTAAATTCGCAAATGCGTAAATGTTCGCGGTGGAGACCAAGACTCGCATATAAACCTCAAACCTAACATTGCATAAGCCGTTCCATTAAAATGCATTTCGGCGAAACATGCGGACTTATTGCCTCTGACTCACAGGGGGTTGAAATTAGATCGCCCTCACATTTTGAACTCTAATTTTTAACGAGGTGCGAAGAGTTCAAATCTGGATGGACAGTGTTTTTTCTACCAAGACACATTTAGATTGGGACCTAACACCGTTGTCTATATGTGGGTGTAAGTACACCTTACATCTCTGCCATCCCCGCTTGGGGAATAAACAATAATAAGTAATTTAATTCAGGCAACTGAAATCGTTGGATGCAGGTGGCATCGGACCGGTTACGCTGGAAAGCGATTGGGGAGGCCTATGTTCAGCAGTGGACAAGTATAGGCTGAAATGATGATGATGATGAACTGAAATTTTACAAAAAATATTATTTCTTTTAACTTACAGGCCCATAGAATATATACCTTACAGACTAACAAACATATAATATATAAAACACTTATATATCACTCACGAACTATGAGAGTGGAGGAAGCCAGAGAGGTATGTAAGGAAAGAACCTGTTGGAACTCTGTACTGTCTGCGTACCCCGCAAGGGATCTGGCGTGATGATATAGATAGAAAAAACTAAGTAACATGTGTTGCCGGCGACATGTTGCGCTGTACAGGGGTGTCTCTGTCTCCCACGAAATCTTCTGAATACGAAATATCTCGGCCAGAAATCGCGTAAAGGCGTCACGCGTTTTTTTATTTAACGTACATACATGAAAACACACAATTATAAAGTGCGTAGGGTACCTGAATTCGGTGCTCATGACGAATTTGTTGCCGTCAGCGTCACGGCCGGCGACCACGGGCTTGTCTCCCTTCGCGAAGTCGATGCCGTACTCGTTCAGCTCGTGGGTGAAGTCGTCCTTGTCGCTCACGGCGAACGTCACTTCGGGCACTTCCTTGGCGACCTGTGTGCAACAAATTAAATAGTTTTTTTTTTTTGACGGGAAATCGAAGAGTGATGTCGTCAATATGTTTTAATTTCCAAAACTTGTGTTATTTCGAATTATAATGTGTCAAGAGTCTCCGTAACCGGCGAGCGTGTATGAGACGAACTATGAGAGTCGAGGAAGCCAGAGAGGTATGTAATTAAAGAACCTGTTGGAACTCTGTACTCTCTGCCTACCCCGCAAGGGATCTGGCGTGATGATATAGATAGAAAGAAGTACATGAAATGCAATAGGTGGCTCGTAACGCTCAAAACTGCTAAAATTATGTAAAAAGTAAAAACAAAGGTATGTGTGTAGAATACATAAATATACAAGCTGTAACATAATAAACGCAAGACCTGAAAGTAGTTTGTTCTAAATCGGTAACTGAATCGATTCCAACAATTTTTAATGTATTTTACAATTCTTTTAAATTTGCAAAAAATGCATTTACTCCTTCAGTGCGCTATAAAAAATTAAATTTATTCTTGATTCATAGCAAGAAGATTCCAAACGCATTCCTAAAACGTATTTCTCAAAACGCACACATACACGTACAAGTTTCATTGTTAATTAGGGTATAAAAGTGCTTTAAAAAAGGGTAAAAACCTTTAAATTTGAAAATTTGGTTTTCGTTTTGGCTTTATGAAGCAATTCTCTAATCGGGTCGGGTCTTGCGTTTATTATGTTACACCTTGTAGTTAAAAAAGATGACAGAAACAGGGTATTGTACTATGTTTGTCTCGAATCATTATGGGAAGAGCAAAGAGATCTCATTGATTTTTTTTTATTAAAACCTAGCCCCACACTAGAATTTAGTCCTGTGTCATGGGTGCGTTTATTTATAAAACAAGAAACAAAAACTCTCTCAAGATTTTAGGGTGGGGGACCGACCTTAAGCACACGGTTCCTCCAGTAGTTAGTGCCCTTGGGGTTCTTGACGTAGTCGACATCGTAGAAAGCGACCACCAGGGGGTTGGTGAAGTCCTGGATGTTGTCCTTCTGACGGATACCGACCAGGCCGTGGCTGTGGAAGAATAATAGTTATCACCCGTCCAAATACATCTGAATACTCTTAAAGTAAATAATTTCCTCTTTTTTTAATATTGAAACAGTGTGAAGATCAAGAAGTCGCAGGTTCGATTCGAGCACGAGCATTTCTTTGTGTCACTTTTCTTCTTTTATATTTGAATACAGAAATGAAATTATCGAGAAACAGCGATGGGAAAAATGTAATCAGATTAATGATTACGATTACATTTAGTAACACTTAACAATTATTATCATATTTAATTTTTAATCTTCAGTCATGATTGAAGGTCACGAAATGTGAAATCATTGATCTGAGCGCTAGAAAATAGCAAAGCAGATCGCAACATATTAAGTAACAGTTTTTATATTATTTGAATATAAAACAATTAATTGATAATTTAGTTCCGCTGCTCAACCAAACGGCCCTTGGAGTTTTTAGGGATTCTCCACTTTTTACCCTAACCTTCATACCCAAACTTGAGAACAAATTTTAGAGCACGGATCGGAGAATGAAACAACAAACAAAATAATAATGTACAGAAGTCAAGCTACATACAACGCGCGCTCGAGCAACGCACACATAGACATCGCTCGCGGACACGATATCTCGGCACGGTTAGGAACAGTGCGAGCGCGAGTGCCGTCCGCTTCAGACACGCGCCTTGTGATGTTTTTTATGCAGAGATGAAACAACAAAAAAGTTATTATAACTGTTCAGTTGATGGATGTTTAAATTCTACTTTAAACTTTGAATTGTCGTTTTTTAAGCTACTAGTTGTATCAGAGAAGTAAGTAGGTATTTGCTTGTATTTTAACGTAACTCAGAACAGTAGGTAGGTAAGCGCCGCCCGCCGGCCCCGCGCCATTAAAGCGAACATGAGTTTTTGGCCTTGTAATATTTTACAATTTATATTATTTATTGTAGTATAAGCTAAGTAAGCCTTGTGTTCAAAAATTCCCTAAACCGTTTCGAACCGCTAGATATTTTTTCAGCTTAAGGTTATAAATTTTAAGATGAAGTTATATTTTGTTCAGGCGAGTGAGTGAGTGGTTGAGATTGATACATAGATAAGATTTTATAGATTCAAGTTGCCTTCGTGCTCGTGTGTGTGAAGCTCATGCCATTAAAATTGAATTATTTTAGTTATTATTTCCGTTCTTCCTGTTTTATTCTCAACAATCAATCAAACATAGATACGAGTGCCACTACCACGATAGTTTATTCGCATAAGCCAGAGTTGATAGCCCTAGCGCGACCGCCGAGCGTAGGTATGAAAAGTGAAATACATACATGAGCTTGACTTCTGTACATTATTATTTTATGGTCGCGCCGAGCGGGGTTACGCTGTGTGGCGTCTCCCTTACATGTCAGTACAAAACAACTCCCCAGGTCACGCCAGAATACTTACAAGTTCTCCTTGATGAAGGCCTTCAGGGAGTAGGTCTCGGGATCGCCCTTGTAAACCACTACCGAGTCTTCGAACTTGTTCTGCAGCTTCTTGGGACGGAACAATACTACGTCGTTCCTGTTAAACATACATCACATTTTAACATACAACATTTTTTAAATTTAATGGAAGCCAGATAAGTCCGTAAGAGAAACACTTGTTGGAACTCTGCACTCTCTGCCTAGAGTTGGGATCTGGCGTGATAATGTTTGATGGAGAGCTTTCCAGGTTTTTAGATTACCATGTAGACTTAGTTTTAAGACATGTTCTTAGATTAAAATGATTTGTAATCAAGTGTCATAAACGAACGAGATAAATCCCGTGCAAGTTTGTTACTTTTTTTTTTTCCTGTTTTGTTTTTTAAGAAAACGTAGCCTCACACTAGGATTTATTCCTGTGTCGTGGGTGCGTTTATAAACATGAAAATTTACATACACAAATACCTAGACCGAAACAAATAATTGTGGATCACACAAAGATTTGTCCCGTGCCGGAACCGAACGAAGTGTAAAAAGTTAAAATATTATATTATCCATGTTATTATCATAATTAATGAAGATTAGATTATTTCGGTAAAAATACAAATTCAATGGTAAGTATTATTTCAGACCTCTTTTATTGTCAACACAGTATAGGTATAGTGTACATACTTTTATAGAAACCCAAATAATGGGTGATAAAGGTTATTGATGTGATGGCAAGGTTTAATCAAATTAAACAAATATTTTTTTAATAGTAGAATAGTATTAGCCCTGTTAAGAAACCGTCTCACCGTTGGGCACCGGCCTCCTCTCAAACTGAGAGGGTTTAGGCCACAGTCGACCACCTTGGCCCAGTGCGGGTTGCTGAACTTCACAAACCTTCGAGAAACTCTTAGGCATGCAGGTTGCCTTACGATGTTTAAACTTCACCATTAAAGCAAGTGTTAGTTAATTTTTAAAACGCACATGCTTTCAAAAATACATGAGGTGGGTGCCTGGGTTTTGAACCCGAGACTTCTGACTTTGCAGTCCAACGGTCTAACCACTAGGCTATTACTGCTTTTTTTATTTTTTATTATATCTTATTGAAATTATAAAACCCCGCCTGGGGAATATAGGCACTACGGTGAAATTATAAAACAAGTATTTTAATAGAATTTTAGATTTTTAGAGGGGCTTTTATTTTCATTGCTTCTTTATTATTACACCAGTTTATACGGATGGTAAGTTCAGTAGTAAATTGACAACACAATGATGGGTGGGTTACGTTATGATCGCTACTCGGTCGTGAAGCATATCGGGTAACGGACGGGACCGATTAGACGCAGCTTCGATAACGATTTTCCGCAGTTTCACACTACTTAATAGTTTATAATACTTAAGGATGTGTTTACAATCCAGTGTAGTAACTTCCCGTTATTAGGATAGGCAATTGTTTAAATTACGTTTTCTTTTTTTATGATTATAATATTTTGCTGTTTTAAATTTAAACCGCCGAATGTATCCCTATAACCACTTTCGACAAATTAGAACATTTTAATGCGGAAGTGGAAGGTACGTACCCGCGAGCGCTTAGAATGTCATTATCAATTAGACTAAGGCTTATCTGATGGATTGGAAAATTAATAGATTAAAAAAGTCATTTTTTCTTTTTTAAGAATTCAAGAATAAGCATCGGTTTAAATTGAAGGAGTAGCAAAGTGGTAAAAAACGGTACTATTAGAAAGTAAAAGAGTTGTGTATTTATAAAGAAATTGATTTAAGAAATATTGGTTAAGAGATCACAAAACTATTAAAAAAATGTATGTTCGGGCATCACACAAACACCGAATGTGAAGGTCATTTTTAAGAGACCTTCACATTTGAAAAGTTTATAAGTATATAGTGTGATATGTTTTATAGAAATTAACAGGGTAGAACTTAAGATATTTATACATAAAATTACAGGACCCGTCCTCTTACAATCATTACACGACTCTACAAAAAAATTTTCGTTCTTTGTCCTAAAGTTTATACTATTATTTTCCAGTTAGTTATGCACAAAAACGAAAAGAAAATACCTTTTTTCGGTATAAAGTTTGCTTTTGTGATAGTTATAATAATAATACTCATTTTTCAATTTTTTCATAAATTTTAATTGATTTTAATATTTTTAAAAAGACCGCGCGGTGAGAGTGGGGTATTAACGTTTACACTGTGCCGCTAGATGGCACCCGAGTGATAAACAACCATCAGGTGTTATTTACAAGCCCGGAATAACTTAAAATGTCGTCACGAAAGTGCAAATACGATGCTGATGAATTTTGTTTTATATGTGGTCAATTTATTAAAGTTCGAGACGTGAAATATGAACTAAAGACATCTCACGTTCTCTGTGAAGCCTATGAAGCATATTTTGACTGTCCTGTACGGAATCAAGATAAGCCATGGGCTCCACATGTTGCTTGTAGTTATTGTAAAAGGTGTATGGAAGGTAAGCAATTTTTATTTAATTAAGCGATGAATCCAAAATAAGAGACATATTAATTTTTATTTTTAGGTTGGTATCGAGGTGAGAAAAGGTCTATGAAATTTGCAATACCAAGGATTTGGCGAGAACCAAAAGACCATATTACTGACTGCTACTTTTGTATGGTGAATCCGAGTAAAAGACGTAGAGGTAAAAATGCAAAATCTATTGAATATCCTGACCTCGAATCTTCTTCTGCTCCAATTGCTCACGACCTGACACGACCAGTACCTGAGCCACCAAAAAAATTATCGCAGAAAAGTAGCTCATCTTTTAGTTCTTATAAAAGTAATTCCGATAAGGAGTTTTTGCCTACACCTGAACAACCAAAACACTATCTCATTACTTCAGAAGATTTTAACGATCTAATTAGAGATTTAAATTTGCCAAAAAATAAAGCAGAGCTTCTAGGCTCTCGGTTAAAACAGTGGAATTTGCTTGATGATGTTAAGATCACGGATCAGCGGACTAGGCATGAAATGTTTGCAACGTTTTTCACGAAGGAAGATGGACTTTGTTTTTGTAATGACATTAAAGGTATGTTTGAAGCAATTGGCATACCCTGTGTCCCTAGCGAATGGCGTTTATTCATTGACAGCTCTACAAAAAGTTTAATAGCAGTTCTATTGCACAACGGAAATAAATTTCCGTCTCTTCCAATTGCTCACTCAGTACATCTTAAAGAAAATTATGAAAGTGTCAAAATTTTGCTTGAATCTGTAAAGTATCGTGAGTATAACTGGGAGCTGATTGGAGATTTTAAAATGGTGGGATTTTTAATGGGGCTACAGGGTGGATATACAAAGTATCCGTGTTATTTGTGCTTGTGGGATAGCAGAGCGGATTCTAAACACTATATTCAACGGTCATGGCCTGTAAGAACAGAATTGTGTGTCGGAAAACAGAACGTCAAATTTGAGCCGATTGTTGAAGCGGAAAAAGTGTTAATGCCGCCTTTGCACATTAAGTTAGGGTTGATGAAACAATTTCTTAAAAAACTGGATGAAACTTCAGAAGCTTTTGGATATCTAAAAAAATTTTTCCCGAAGTTATCGGAAGCAAAGGTTAAAGCTGGGGTTTTTGTTGGTCCGCAAATAAGACAGATTTTCGCCGATGAAAAATTTCCAACGTTGCTGAATCGTACTCAAAAAGCAAGTTGGAACAGTTTTAAAGCAGTAGTTTCTGGATTTTTAGGAAATAATAAAGCTGAAAACTACGAAAAGTTGGTTGAGGATATGCTTACAAATTTTAAGGCCATGGGCTGCAGGATGTCATTAAAAGTACATATGCTGCATGCTCATTTGGATAAATTTAAAAACAATATGGGAGCCTATTCCGAAGAGCAAGGAGAACGTTTCCATCAGGACATCATGAATTTTGAACAACGCTATCAAGGCCAATACAATGAAAACATGATGGGCGACTATATTTGGGGTTTATTGAGAGAAAGTAGCTATGAACATAAAAGAAAAAGTAAAAGTGTGCACTTTTAAGTTATTTTCCACTTTTCTGTAAGCTAATTTGATAGTAAAACTTAATAAAAATAATAAACATTTTTATTTCAATAGTTTTATTTTCAATCAAAAATTAAAATCCGAGATTTTTAAAAATTTCGTTCAATCAGTCTTCTAAGCACAAAAGCAAAGTTTTTCATGCCATATATTTTTTTTTCTGTTTTATTACGACCTAAACTACCGAAATTTAATGCTTTGCAATGAAAGTCAAATTTCATGTTGACCCGTGTTATCGACAACGCGTATTTAATATAAAATTATTTTATTGCTATTTTCTACATGAATGCTTTCATTATCGTTCGACCTACAAACATACAGCCGTTGTAGTAAAATCGTTAAAATATCTGTAACACTTAATCATTATCATAACTATTTATGTTGAGGAAATGCCGACATTTAAACTTTTTACTCAATAGTTATGTAGGTATGGAAAGATGGTTGTATATTCTGATTACTCCGTCATGCATTTAACGACTTAACGACAACAGAGATATCGAAGTAAAGCATTGAAATGAGCTTTATATCGTGTCTTATACGGTATAATATTCAGCATTTGAGTAAACTAATAAGACGCCTCGTCCAGACGAAATTACCCGTAGCAGGTAAGCAGTGATAGCCTAGTGGTTACACCGTTGGACTGCAAAGTCAGAGGTCTCGGGTTCAAACCCAGAGAGCACCTCTGTCTTTTAGAAAACATGTGTATAGAAAATTAACTATTACTTGTTTTAACGGTGAAGGAAAACATCGTGAGGAAACCTCAATGCCTAAGAGTTTCTCAAAGGTGTGTGAAGTTCGCCAACCCGCACTGGGCCAGCGTGGTGAACTATGGCCTAAACCCTTTCAGTTTGAGAGGAGGCCCGTACCCAACAGTGGGACAGTTTCTTAACAAGGCTGATATTATTATTGGGTAAAAAATGCCGCCATTTCTTCAACATAAATAGTTATGATAATGATTAAGTGGAAGGATGTAGGTGCCGGGGAAGACCTAGACTATCCTACCAT
This sequence comes from Phalera bucephala, assembly GCA_905147815.2. Lineage (NCBI taxonomy): Eukaryota > Metazoa > Arthropoda > Insecta > Lepidoptera > Notodontidae > Phalera > Phalera bucephala. The sequence goes on along the minus strand of LR990611.1, from coordinate 32,776,053 downwards.
GACCAAATAGACAGTGTCTTAGCTGAAGGGAAAGTCAAGAGTCTCCGTAACCGGCGAGTGTGTATGAGACGAACTATGAGAGTGGAGGAAGCCAGAGAGGTATGTAAGGAAAGAACCTGTTGGAATTCTGTACTCTCTGCCTACCCCGCGAGGGAGCTGGCGTGATGATATAGATAGATAGATAGATTAAGTGCTACATATATGTTATCGATTTTACTACAATGGATGTTTGTAGGTCGAACGGTCGACGAAGCATTCTTGTTGAAAATAAAAATAAAAAAGTGATAAACAGCACCACCTACCTGAAACATTTGAGCAAACATAATTGTGGCCTGTGAACAGTTCAATTATTCGATTCGACATCCAGTTACAATGAACGACACACGCAACACTTGTGTAAACGTAGACACAACATATTTACGTGATATTAGTACGTTAATTACTTTATATAGCCATTTAATATTAAATGATAATTTGGCCAATAAGGAAATAAAAATTTTATGAACGATCTTTGATTTTGCAACAATTCTAGTAAACAATTTTTTTGGATCTGGTGGTGAAACAAGACTTTCACCAAATTATTTAAAATAATGTTTATACAGTTAGACAAAGATCTATCGGCCCGCGGCCAAAATCGGAACTAACGCTGGCATCAAGTGAAATTTCACTTCATAACAATTGCAGAGTTGCGGTTTGTTATGAAATTTACTTATGTTCTTATTTTAATAAGTAACCGTGCAGACCCACCTGTTCAAATATTTCCCTGGAAGTAAGAAAATTTTACTAACTGATAACCCTAATTTCACACCAACGCCCCCCTGTCAATGTCATCCACGGGCCGAAAGATCAGACATTTTGATTTTTGAACACTTCTAGAAATAAACTCTTTGGTGCTGGTCAAATACAGACTTTCTCCAAATTATAACAAAAAATAGCCAGAGAGTTCTGTAAGGAAAGAACCTGTTGGAACTCCGTACTCTCTGCCTACCTCGCGAGGGAGTTGGCGTGATGATATAGATAGATAAAAAAAAAATATATAGAATTCAATAGAAAATATTGTTATTAGACATTTATATTACATGTGTAGAAGGCTGCTTACTTATAACTAGCTCTTTACCACCCTACTAAACGAACGGATAGAATAGGCGGGTGTGTAGACAGGATCGCGGATTTCACATATTTTAAATTGAGGTGATATTGAGGCCGGGCATATTATTGTTGTACGTTTTTAATCTAATATTGGCGCGCATAACTATATGGTGTTTTATTGCATGCGCCATGGCCATCACAATAAGATGCTTAGCGTTCGATAGCTATAATTGCTGCATGGCATCACAATTACTGTCACGAAAACCTTTTAGTTAGTTGATTAAACCACAGTAAATATAAACAATATGGCATGTTAAGAAAAATTGGAAATTAGGGTGAGTTCCAGTTTAGCGACATTATGTTAGTATGAGCTTTGTTGGTTTATTTCGGTCTTATTCTGTTTAATAATGGGAATATTATTATGCTGATTTTTTTCTATGATTTGTTCTATTGTAATATTGTTTTTTTTTTCACATAATTATGAAACTGAATTTATGCTAATTTCCATGTTTTTCATATAAATTTATCTGTTTTACTCTTATTATAAGAAGAAGAATGAACAAACAAGAATGAAAACATATTTATCTAAAGAAACCAGTCATATACATAAGTAATAAAGATAATAATAACAGATATTGCTAGATTCTCGTCAGCAAAATGTTGTGTACATGGCTCTAGTATTGTTAAAGAGGTAACAACATCACCTCAATTTTGCCCAGCTCATTAAGAACTTAAGAATTCTGACTCTATTCCATTTTATATAACCACGCCAGATCCCTTGAGGCAGAAAGTACAGAATTCCAACAGTTATTTTCTCACATCCCACTCTAGCATCCAATTTCGTCTCATGCACGCTCGCCAGTTATAAAGTCTTGACATGCCTTTCAGATTCTCTGCAGCTCTGATTAATTATGTAAAAACACTTACTTGTATCCAGCCTTTTCTAGCACCTCCTTAGCAGACGAGTGACCAAAGGTTAGCTCTTCGCGCAACTTGTCAGCGGTCTTGAGGAACTCGCCCTTCAGATCAGTCTCCTTCTCGAAGAAGCCAATAACGACCACATCCTCCTTTGCAATGAAGGACTCGTAGTCAGCAACAGTGAGGAGATCCTTGGAGCTGGGGCCGACTTGAGCGCGCATGTATTTCACGATGCCATCTGTTGGGGTAAGGGTTGGTCATTGTGCAGTTAGAATGATTGTAGGGCAACTTGTGAGAGCTATTAATGAGTAAAGATTGGCCAAGTGCACTTGGACAGTTTTTTTTTTGTATAACCCTCGAGAATTGTACAGCTGTGTTCATGCTCTAGGAGTGGAAGTTTTCAAGGGTTTTCTCAATGCAAGTAACCAACATAAATAAATTGGTGAAAAGCTATTTGTTTTAGTGACATTTAAGGATTTTTATAGGAAAGCAATTTAAAGTTAAAAATGTGAAAAAGAAATCACCAAATCCCGTGCAGGGTAAACAGAATGTTACAAGCTTTTAAATATTTACAAAAATATATTTGGGCTATCTGAATGAGAGTAACTTAGTCTAGATTTCAATAAAAAAAACATGGGTAAATTGATACTGGATAAACATGTAACCCACAGCCCTGTCCACAAGATAAACTAAAATTCTGTTAAATAGAAGAGTTTATGTGCACTGGCCAACCAGCATGTATTAAACCGGAAAAAAATCAACAACTAAAGATTGCTACTACCAGATGAGCTAAGTTTGTTAATGATCATCTTTTTAAATTGATACTCCGAGTGGGCAAAGATGTCAACATCAGGAAAGTGCGTTTTACATGTTTCCAAGAGCCAACATAGCGGGACCTGCACATCAGCGTTAGTTCTGCACCTAGGTGTTTAGAACAAACAGGGTGCGCCAACCCCACATACCATCACAGTTCTAGGTACAACATAACATTGTCATTTCCGAGATCGTTACAGACAAACTTATTATTACTTAAGCTATAAAGGATCATGCTCATAAGCAAAATACGCCTAGACTCCAAGCTAAACCAATCATAACGTATTAATTAATAGTTGAGAATAGGGGATCCCAATGAGAAAACATTTGTAGTGAATTAAACGCAGAAACTTTTTGCACCATTTCAAGCCAGTGAATATATTTGTGATAAAAGGGACTCCAAATTGGTACTGCAAATTCCTTGTGAGAACTGATTAAGGCTTTATATAAAAAGTAAAAGTACAGATGTGCGTATGAAATCTTAAGAAGACCGTAGACAAAACCATACATTTTAAAGGCTTTACTGACAATATTATCAATATGGAGATAAAAGTGAAGCTTCGAATCGAGAATAATACCCAGATCACAGATGCAATCAACTTAACTCAGTGGAGTATTATTTAAAGAGTAGTTATGTGTGAATATTTTTGGTTTTTTTTTGTGAACCTTATGCAGTGACATTTAGGTACACTGAGTTTGAGCTTGTTACCAAAACAGTAATGCGTACATCTATTTAGAATTATCTTAAATTGTTCTTCTGTAAAGTTCATGAAATAGTATGAAAGAATTTTTTCTTTGTATCTGTAAGCCCTGGTTACAATTATGGTTATTTTAGTAATTAGCCTGCAATGGATAAGTGAATGTAGTTAGTGTTAAAGATATCCACAATCAGTACCATTTATCATCATGATTAACAGGAAATTCAACTAACTTTTTATCAGTACTACCAACAATAATAAATTTAATTAAAGTGGTTCTACTTTTTACTAGTGCCTTTATTTTAAAAATATTGGAATTTAAATTGTGTTTAATTTGTATTGAATGTGGAACATTATATAAAATGTAGAAATATTACTCTTATTAATAAAATGTGTCTTATCTGAACAGCAAGTCAAGAGTCTCCATAACCAGAAAGCGTATATGAGACAGGCTATGAGAGTAAGAGGAAGCCAGAGAGGTCTGTAAGGAAAGAACCAGTTGGAACTCTGTACTCTCTGCCTGTTGCAAGGGATCTGGTATAATAATATAGACAGATAGAGAGATTAATTATAATGTAATGTTATTTTAGAGTATTACACTGTAGTTTAATTACTGAAGTAAAAACTACAATTTGGATAATTCTGAATAAAGGTTAAACATGACTATGCATAAATATGTTTTGCTTAAATATATACATTCAAAAGACAAAAAAAAGAGGTTTCTTTATAGCCAAGCACTAGAGAAAGCAAAATTAATAATGTGTTGTTTATGTATTGCCAGTGTTGTGTGTGTTTCTGTAGTGCATTTATTGCCATACATCATTTTTAATACAAAATATGAAAGTACCTTTCACTCAGATCTCATGAGAAGATAAAAATACTTTTAGTCGGCTTGTTAATTTGCTGGTTAATTTCTGTGTTAAATCATATGTTCTACTTCTAACAGGACTCTTGTCTAACATAATCTAATAAGAATATTGGTTTTTATAATTTTGAAATCATTAAACTACCCTTGAGGTAGAAAAAAAAGCAGTACCTACATTGTATAAAAGGCAATGATCTTTAATTGTTTGTATAATAAGTTAACAGTTCTAGAACTTACTTGACTCCCTGGGGCCGTTGTACTCCTGGGAAAGCTCTCCCTTCCTGAAGATCTTCAGCGTGGGGTAGCCGGACACCGAGAACTGCTCGCACGTGCTCTTGCCACCTTCAGTACAGTCCACCTTCGCCAACGCGACAGGAGTGTCATCGTTCTTCAATATACCGGCCGCTACCGCGTACTCCGGCTTCAGTCTCTTACAATGACCGCACCTAATAAATACAGCCATAAATCAACTAATTCCCCATAAAAATTCATAGTCCTCCCTTCACTTTTAAGTAAAATATTAAATTACTCACCATGGTGCGTAAAACATGACTAGAGCGGTATCATGTTGGGCTATCACCGACGAAAAGTCGGAATCTGTAAGCTCTAAAACATCTTCCTCCGCAGCCCTACATAAATAGATTACACCTAATAGTAACGCGAATTTAAGTGATCCCAACATTTTAAATATATACCGGCGCTTTTCTAAACCCCTGCGCAATTCTTCGCCGTCTAATTCAAGCTGAGTAAATTACGATGAAGGGACAAGGACCGGAAAAATACACGTATGATGCCGCTGATGACACTTGCTGCCGGCACAGCGTTGGCTGTTTCTGATTGGTCCATTAGCATGTCGTTCAAAAACCATTATAATTGTATAGACGTTTTATTATCTTATCTTAATATTTTTATATTCATAAAAAAATGTATCCAATAACCTTAGCAAAATATTGATACACCCATAAATGTTTTATAAAATATTAATTTTCAGTTTAGTTTTCTACTTTAAAATATTTACTTTGCAATGCTAAGAGACCACTACTTAGTGATGCCCAGGAATAAAGAAGTAATCTACTAAAATCTCCTTCTTAATTCGCGCTCGAGATGCCATAACTTTTTCTTCCCGCAAGGCATCTGGCGTGATGATATAGATAGATAGAATAGATTATTAATTTATCAATTCTGTATAATATTTCTGCTGCAATTTTTTATCAGCAATTATTCTACTATGTCTCTGTTATGATCAACACAGTTAAAACTGAAAGTGATCACCAATAGTGAAAAGCACATTAAAACGCAAGGGATCTGGCGTGATGATATAGATAGATAGAATAGGCAGGTCTCTAAACTCGGATTCACGATATTTTGTTTTAATAATGATTATGTTATAAGGGCTATTGAGAGAAATCAATCCACACCGGGTCCTTGTCCAGTAACTTTATAAAACTAAAACTGAACCTGAACTCTATTGAACTGAACTCTTAAAGGAAATAGAAAAGATTAGAGATTATAGCGGGAAGAGTCAAGAAAAAAGATCATGTCAAAAGAAGTGATTGATTCTTTGGTTTGAATTATTACATAAAATTAGCATGTTTGTGGTACGTATACTACATTTGATTAGTTAATAGTTAATGATATTATACAGGTCATTAACCAACGATTACAATAGAAAAAAAATGGTAGTTTTATCAGGTTGCTATCCTCCCTGATAGCTTAAGTGTGGTAACACCAAAACTATCGCTTTTTGTCAGTTGGCTTTGCTGTCAAACGGAAAATGGCAGCGACGAGTGTTGTCGTTCTCGATAGAGGCAACAATACAACTTGTACCGTAAATCTTTTCGGTAAGTATTGTTTGGGATATTTTATTTGTCAATGGAATTATGCATTAACTCAATTTCGTGGCTAATTTAATTGTAATTAGTTTGTATTATAGTTGCCGCATAACCTACACTTGTATATATTTTCAAATAGGACGCGCGTAACTTAAAAATATGTTTATAGTTTACAAACTTGCTAAGAATGTAAGTTAATAATCATAATTACTTTCCCGCGTTATCTGAAACAGTCTGTGTGAGGCGTGTCGTGTATTTGGAGGTGTTTAGTTGATAGGTAACAAGTTTTTTTCACACTGAATAGAATAAAGTTGTCTGCGGCGGGCTTGACCTTGGCTATTGGATTGTAGGAAGTAAACTGCTTTGAAATTGTAGGTTGGTATTTGATGTACTCACAAAAAATAATCATAAGTCATACTCATGTAATAATTTGACTAATGCATTAGATGATTATGCCTGGCTGTATTAGATTAGCTGTCTTAATATAAATATGAAATTGCGGTACTTAAAATTAATAATGCTTCAAAAACTACAACATGTTAAACATATAAATGTTAAAATGTATATTAGATTGCTTATTTTTTGCTCATCTACATAATTATGAAAAGATGAGGAAAAAAATTTATTTATTAATCATTTTCAAATGTGGTGTGCTTTGTTTCAGGTGCTACAGTAGTATCATGGAGAGTAAATAATCAAGAACAATTATTTGTAAGGTAAGCTTCATTGATATTGATTAAATATGAGAAACAATATTATTCATGGGAATAATCATCAATAACATCTGGGAGGTCACCTGTCCTGAAGTGAACCTAGTATCTCAAATTCAAATCATTTATTTGTGGATAATAGGTTAGATAGGATGTTACATGTAAATAGTCATAAGTTCTACTATATCCTGCCATGCATCAGGCGTACAAAATTATAAAGTAATATGAAATATATAATGTCATATTTTTAATAAATTAATTTAAAATTTATATTAATGATCTTATTATTAGTATTAAAAAAACTATATAATGCTATTTTCCCTCTAAGAAGTTGTCAATGGAATAGTACTCTTTGTCTATTAAAAAATTACTTAACATATTTTTAAAAATATTAGCACTACTAATTTTCCTTATGTGTAGGGGTATTTTATTATAAATAGTAGGCCCCATACAGACTATACTTTTATGCATAAGATGTGTCTTACAAGGTATTGGGTGTATGGTATGTTCCCGACGGCTTCTATAGGATATGTATTGTATATATGCATATTACTTTTTACAAAAGCTGCAACCTCGCAGATGTAAAGAGAGGGTACCGTTAGTATCCTTAAACCTTTCAATTTTCCTTTACATGATTCTCTCAATCCTAGACCAGTTATCGCACGCACACACCTTTTTTGAGCTTTAAATACCTGCATCTTATTGGTTGAGTTACCCCAAAAAATTATATCGTATCTCAGTATAGAAGCTACATGTCCATGATAGGCTGTCATTACCGCTGATAATCTAATTTGATCCATTAATCCTCAGAAGTAGAGGTACCTTCTTTAATATAAAAATATTTTATTAAAATCATCCAGACAGCACTTGATATGAATATAGATGTAAAAATGTTATAAATTCCTTCTGTTAGTTGTTGCCAATGGTATTTCATTTACACAGATTTTGCAAACAAATAATGTTTTTTTTTCTTGCATTTCTGACTTATTTCCGCTGAAAATTACCATCCAACCTTATTTGGAGGTAAAGTAATATTCTCCTGAATTTAAATAAAGTAATAACTCACAATTATCATTGGCTGATTAATTCATCTTTGACACTGTGTAATTACACTTGTGGCTGTAACATTTGCATTAATTAACTATGCCATTTGTATTTGCATGCATTAATTCCGTAATGCTTAATGGAAGCAGGGTAAGACTATAATTCACACTAAAATGGCTTCTTGATTATCTCACTATTTTTTAGGGGAACATTAAATAGTCTTAGCGCCAGAGGTTCATGTGGTTAATACAATAAAACATGGAGTATGGTGCCTAAGTTATATTAGGATAAGATATTTGACTTAAATGTTTTGAACACAATAGTTATACTAGCTACCATTTGCGCTATTAGGATTCTATTAAAAAAGTAAAAATCTGGCATCTTAAGTATTTCGCTTCAAATCTTGTAAACAATAAAGAAAAACTTCCAACTAATATTATAAATGTGAAATTTTGTATCACACTGAAATCGCTAAACGGATTTGGATGAAACTTGGTACTTTGTTACCTGAATTAACACATAGGATACTTTTTATCCCAGAAAAATGTTAGGTTCCTGTCTAAAGTCAACGCAAACAGAGTCCCGGACAGAAGCTAGTTATAACATAGATCAATCAATCAATCAATCAGCCTATCGTAGTCCACTGCTGGACATAGGCCTCTCCTAACACGCGCCATTGCACACGGTCCTCTGCTTAACATAGATGTTAATAATTAATTATACAGGTCATTAGCCACCATTAAGTGATGGATGTAAAATGTATTGCTCTTCGTTTAACGCCCACCAGGTAGTATGTCCATCATGATAGCTATCATGGATGCAAGATCGTAATCAGTCATGTAGTACGCCATAATCTCCAAAATCTTGATACAATTTGATGATACGATACATAGATAGGGTATCCCTCAATGATACAGGTGTAGACACAGCTTAAGACAACATTTTGCGTAGAAAACTATCTAAAATCAACGCAAAATGATCAACCACCCACCCCAACGAAAGTTGTTGTATGTTAGATGAATGCATCAAACACCGACCTCACTGGGGAGGTCGAAGAATCCCTTGTTCGCCAGCTAGCGAGAACATCACGGCTAGACACCCTAATTTATGCCCTCGACGCTCTAGCGACTCTCTAAGCCGAAGCCTTTCCTCCTTAAGATTGCCCCCTTTGTCCTTCTGGCTGGAGTGTAGTTGTTGCATACATGTATGCTGTCCGGAAAGGTTTACACCACCAGTCTTTACAGATCCTTCGGCCAACAACGTAGTTATTCACATGCTTAAACATCAAGAAATTTCGCTCTTATTCGATGTTCAAATCGGGAGGGCACTAAGGCCGTATATTGTAAAGTCTTTACCACGCAGGTTAGTCATAATATGGTCATAACGGTCGATTTTTACGAAAGCCGTCATCGCGTTATTTGTTTTCGATTGATACATTGTGTATTAGGATTCGTATGATCTTACACGAAGCAAGCGTTAATAACACCGCGATAAAGCCTATATAGATGTGGTAATGAGGTATTGCGTTAATATAATGTATGTAAAGGCTTAAATACCTTGCAAGGGATCATCGTCAGCCCATACCAATTTCTGCCAGTCGCTCTATGAAGATTATCGTTCTACCTGGCCTGAGGGCGTACTGCACTACGTTTGCCAGTGCGTGGTCTCCACTCAAGAACTTGAATAGAATCCGGAACGCAAGATATTTGGCGTGATGATATAGATAGGTAAAGTCTTCTATCCTTTCCTTACATGCCCTATTTTAGCCAGCGTGACTTGCCTCTGCATAAAATCCGTTGCCGGCTCTCCACCGGCCGCGAAGCCCCTCATTGTTACCAAGTAAGTTACCGTGATTGATGGTAAACAGTATTGTATTTACATTTGACATTTGTTTCTCGTAAATGTCGCGGGATTCTGGTCGCGTAAATATATAGCCGGATGCTATACAAACACGAGTTGCTCTGTAATATAGCCGCGGCCAAATAAATCACAAACACTTGAGGACTATCTGTTGGTAATGTGATAGGCCCCGAATAACATTCTTGAACATACACATTGTATTAATTTAGACACGAATCGTATTAACCAAAATTATTAGCCCAAACAAACGAAGCAGAAACGGACGGCTTGGTCTGTGGTTTAGAGCTTAACCCGCCCCGCCCACTGGATTGTGTAGTCGGGGGTTCGATCCGCACGGGACAAATCTTTGTGTGACCCACAATAATTTGTTTGGGTCTGGGTATATGTGTATGTGATTTTCATGTTTGTAAACGCACCAACGGCAGGAATAATAGTTAGTATGGGGCCGCGTTTAAAAATCAGACGTAGACAGTCATGGTTGGACTGGTCCATAAATTTCAAGTCACTCTTCGAGTGCGAGATATGGAAAGGGCTATGGATAGAGTTTCTCTAAAGGATAGAATCTGGAACGAAGTATACCGAAAGGGAACCAAAGTTGTCGCCCCAGTCGGATTAGTAAGCTGAAGTGTCCATATTAGACGAACAACTGATAATCGCTGGGGCAAACGAGTCCTACCGCGATAAAACGTGTCTTTTACTCCATGCACTTCAAGAAGTATGTGGATTAGATACTGAATATTTACAAAAATGTTTTTTGATTCTATAGTTTAAAATCTGGTAAAAGTAATACATGTTAAATTAAATTTTCTCTATAGAAACAAAATCTAAAGTCATAGATAGATAGATAAACTCTTTATTGTGCACCAATAATGTAACAAATAGTGATTGGACATAAACAACATCACAAGTAATACAAAGGGCGGCCTTATTGCTAAAGAGCGATCTCTTCCAGGCAACCTTAGGAATGGAGAATTTTCAAGTGATAGGAATGATAGTAACGAGAATTATTAACATTACTTAAATATAATAATAACAAAAAGACGCTAAGTTAATAAATACAGAAAATAAAATCATTATAAATACTAATAGGTAATACTAGGATAAGCAAATACATATTTGAAAAGTGACGCGAAACTATAATGAAGGTGCTAATACCGGATCTGGTAAGCGGTCTGATAAGTCATCTCTGTTGCTTTGAATATTCTTATTTCAACGCAAAACGCTTAAGAACAAGTCAATAGAATTTACTTAAAAGCTTAAAGAATAATCCTATGAAAGTGTTTGTAAAGCAGTATTTTATTTCATAGTGTAGGTTATGGAAAGTTGTAAAATTTTTTTTTGGCACCTGTCGTTTATTTCTTAGCGCTTCTTCAATATATCCGTCCCTTATTATTAATTTGCAAAGTAATTGCATCACTGTCATTCTCCCGGTCTATAAGTCGTCGATCACAGTAGCCCCTTAAGGCCACGGATCGGCAAATATAGTGCAGGCCTCACGCTAGTTAGAGCGAAGATCTTCGGAGGGCAGCTGGCAGAAATTGGATGAGAGTGGCCGAGGATCGTACTCAGTGAGGTGCATTTGGGGGAGGCCTATGATTAGTTTCAAAAAACATTGCCAAATCAAGAACTAGGTCCTCAACAAGATTGACCAATGATCTTGTGGAGGGCGGAAAAGAATAGGAAATTACTTCGCCATTAAAATTTGGTCTGGTTAGCAAACTACGAATATACTTCTTCAAAATATTGTCCGGAAAGGGTAAGAGCGAAATAATTTTAAGACAATTTATTAATAACTTTAAGGCTGCTGTGTCCTTTGGAATAGCTAGGTACACTGAATTGTAGTTTAGTATCCCTGCTTACCAGCATTGTTTTGGAACAACGCCAGGTTTTAATGCCCTCTTCACTTTACAACCTAACTGGCCGTTTTTAGTTTTTATTGTAACAGACATTAGAGTTGTGTTGTTTGTAGGTATACTGTGTCTTATATCTTTGACGTAATGTATTTTACCTGTGTCGTGTATGCTATGTTAAGCATGTCTTTGGAAGTTTTCAGTTATCAATAACAATAAAGAATCCTTTAAAAAATGCTTTTAAAAAAATATACCAGCACGGTCGTACACCCCAAGTGGGGCTGGGAGAAGTGTACTGTATACAACCAAATATCACTCTAGTTAGGTCCCAGTATAACCCAATATAATAGGGGGCAAATCTATTGCTAATAAACCAGCCACAATTCTAGATTTTTTTCATAGATAAACTACATTTTGTCCAACCTAGGATCCGTAAGCAGGACAAGTCAGGTCTTAGTCTAATATGTGTAAGAAATTAGACAGACGGAACATTAATTAATTCAAATTGTAGAACTACGGATACCCAGGCTTTGGCGACTCAATAATACTTTTCGTCCTGCCAAATCAAACGACCATTCATTCTTATTCCACTCCATTTCACACCGATAAAGAGCCCCTTTAAGGCAGCCTTAAATTGTGTTCAGTATTGATTTTGGTCATCGCAATAAAAGCAAAAAAATCTGTGAAGTGCTAATTAAGCACGGAAAGTGTATATTTAACAAGCGTCGACATTACACACAGTGTGCCTAGTCCATAAAATAGTAACTCTTTTGTCCGGCGTATGGTTCACAGAAGACTTCTACAGAAGTTATTAATAACCAATTAATATAAATTAATCAACATGCCGATAAAGTTTTAAAAAGGTTCTTAGGTGTCTCAATAAAAAAACAGTAGCGACAGACAAACGTAAAAGAGTGATCCTAAAGGAGGTCTGTTTTATATTTACGGAGGAGAGAACCCTTAAAATTGTCCTTGAATTTGTCCGAGTCTAAACGACCGCCTTCCGCTAATGAGATATGCTCGATTAGCGAGGATTTGGCAGTGCCCGGCAGCACAGTGCGGGGAAAGACGATACCACAGAACTAAAGCCCATCAGGCTCACTGTAACGCATATGTTCGAAATTTCGTATATGTTATCATTATATGTATTGATTGGAAAGATATCCCTGGGCCCTAAGTCTACTATTTTTACGTGATTTGTAATTATGACATGCTATAACATTCGTTTAATTGCAATCATGCCAAGTCGGTAATCTGCTAAATTCTTTATGGTCTTATTTACAAATACCGACAAATGTTTCAAATGGGGTATGCCTATGGAAATCCATAAGGACACCATTGAATTAAAAAATGTAAAAACCTACGATTTTGAATTCAACGAATGACAATTTTATTAAAGCTGCTTTAGCAGACGTGGTGCCCTGCATGTCTTTTGTATTTATAGTTAGATTGTGGAATTAGCGTGCGGTTTCCAGCTGGGCTGCTGAAATTTGACAAAAAGTAATAGTTGAATGATATAATTCTGTCATCTAAACAAAGCATCCAAACCTACATAGATTATCTATTATCTAGAATTTCTTGTGGAGCCATAATAACATTATATTTTATTCTCTACCTACAATCACAGAGGTGCAAAAAAATCATATACCCACGATAATCGAAGACAATTACCACAATCACTCATCGAAGTCAAAAGCTCTCGGAAAAGCGATTAATACAGCTATTGCAAATTAATTAAATCGATGTAGAAGTATCGATAAAGACAATGCAAGTCAATGCTTTTCCATATCGGTCGGTTAATTTAATACAATAGCAGTGGTTACATGCTTATCTGGTTCCTTTATGTACATATTGATTATAGAGTTTCCGGAATAGTCTTCAATTCAGTATTATCATAATTTTATAGTAATAGCTTTGATTGCTAGATCTTTTTTCAAACCTCTATACAGAGGGGTGTTATAAGTTAAGCCCCTGTTTTTCCGTGCCTGAACCTATCCTTACATAATTTTAATACCTGATTGATTCCAATATTATCTTATAATTTTATTATCATGCTGTGTCCCATCAGATAACCGTTAATGGTAATTGGAAATTGCATTATGGTAACAGCTTCTGTATTCTAAACCTGTATTAAGCTTACATTTTTTGAGATTTGAGACCATTTCTTTTTTATATTTCTGATAATTTTCGGATAAATAGGTGATATTAGGACTATCTCGAATGTATCATCATAAATCCTGTTTTCTTTGAAAGTCGGCTAGTTAAACACAGGATTTCGGTCCATGGTGTTCACATTAATCATCATTGATGATCATGCTCGTAGTTACACTTAAGAGGTACTTATCTTGAAACTTCGTAGCTTATACCTAGGTTATATTCAGTTTAATCGCGCAGCAGTGAGCTCAAGAAGAGACATGAAACTGGCCAGTGTACTTATAAAACAATTCTGTTTTCTATGAACCGGTGCAAGAATGAATATCAAGGCAGTGAGCTAAATGGACATGTAAATGAGTCGAAGCTTATTGTCCTTTTTACTATATGAGCACTGCCGGATTTAGGGATCGCAACAATTAAATGAGATCATTTAATTAATATTCATAACCTTCTTCATAAGCCACCCTGCCAATTACCTTGACACGCAGCAGTGCTCATTGGTAGTAGAGATTACCGTTGTAACCACACCCCTGCCTTACGTTAGCGCAATTAATTCCAAATCAATTAACTGACAACACGTATTGTGCGGATGCAATTTGGCGCTTGAGCAAAAACTCGTCTCCGGCCGCGAACAGCTCCAACAAACGACCGAATGCTGCTAATGGTCCTATGTGCGGCGCACATATAACTAGCCATCCGCACACTTTGTTCTACGTTCATTGTTAACTCGTAACATTGGTACGGATTAATTTGTTACACCAATTGTATTGTTTTTTTTTCTGTCCCTAAATCTTTCAAGTGCGCTGTGTGCATGCGTGGAACACCAGACGCATGTTGTTTGAATTAGCTAATCCTTAATATAAGCAAGACGCCAATGGGTGTTTGATTTAAACTTTTAAGTAAAGAATTCCTTTGAAGTAAAGGGACTTTTATGTAGTCGCTTACTATATTATCCACTCTTAAACCAACTGCCTAAATTAAATGTAAAAGTTTAGATGTTTGTTGCTTAACCACGTCTAAACGGCTGAACAACGGAATAACTCATATTATATGAATTTGGTAGAAAGAATCGCTTTGGTCAAGCCCTGGGCAAAATCGCAAAGAAAAACCTATTTAGCAACTAGGCTATTGTCTATATTAGCCGTATCTTATAAAACTGCCCTAAAACTGCTTAGTCATTTGAGTGTTCATCGTCTAAATATAATGGCTCATATACAGCTCTAACTCTTATATCGTATTAAATGTTATTGTACACATTTGCGTCATAATATTCTGTAAATGCGGCGTCAACTCATTCAGTTGAAGCAATTCACCCACAGCTTTCCATAATCGCCTGAATACTAAATAAGTCTATTAATGTGTTATGGTCCGCAAATCTGTCGTTACATTAGCACATTTCAAATCAATACCAGTATTTGTAATAAATGCAGGTATTGATCTTATGTTATTGCTCGCCTTCTAAAGGCAATAAATATTATTTGCTACTTTTGGTAACATTTAACTTCTGGTGTGACCAAAATGGGGATATTCCAAATAAAAAAGTTACGATCTTTCTAGACTGTCGAATAGGTGACTGATTTATGATGTTAAATGACCTTTCCCGCGTTCCATAGACCATGTCAATCCGCTTATCTGGGTTCACGTAAGGTGATAAGCCGTTACATAAGACTACAGCACAAAAGACCTTGATTTCCTACAGTTTTTTGCAGATCCCTAACATTTTTTCTAGATGTTATTGGATTTGGAACTACGATGGAGACAAGAAATGAAACTAACGTGTTCATTTCATTGACCAATATGTTCATGAAGCGATTAGATATCGCTAAGTGAATAAGTTCGTGTTTTGAACTTAACGTGGCTGGTTCGTGATTGTCGGTTTTTCCGTTCACAAGCGTTAAATTATAGTTTTCAAGGTTTAATTTGGCTATTCTTTGATGTACGTCTTTAAAGTACTTTAAAGCATTAGTTTTCGCGGAAAAGGGTATGTTCGCCTTATAATTATGTAGATTGCGCGCGGTTTTGTATATTTTTTTGTTCATAGAGCTTTTAATTTGTCGCCGGTAGGAATTTGGTAAATTAAATAAGCAATGTCCACGGGGTCCTTGCCGTCGACAAAAACTTTTCGGCACGCGCCTTCTGTTCTAATATCCAATATAGTTTGTACTCTTGGGGTTTTTGCGCCTCCGTCGTTGAGCCGACGTGACGCAAACGCTTGACCCTTTTATGACTGAGGGATTTTTCGAGGGCTCTGAGTTTTGGAATATACTGCTTTGCCACACTCGGACGGGATATATTTAAATTGGATAGTGTTTTGACAAGTGGTAGTAATGTTTCTGATTAAGGTACTTGGGTTTGCTTGGTTGGTATTAACCTTAACCTAGTATTGACCCAGCTGACAAAGTTTGCAGAGTGCGAATGATGTGTCAATAGTTAAAATGATCAACAAATTAATAGGGGAGCGCCAGGATTTTGCTTGTCTGATTTTTGTTATTAATTCTATGCTGGATCTCGTCATTGTGTTTATATAGTTGCTAGAGTCATGTTTGTCGAGCTGTCTTTTGTATAAATAAACAACAGTTGTGTTTTTGTTCACAAAATTTATGACATAGGAAGTGAAAGCAGCGGGACACTAGCTCTAACATAATTCCTAGTTAGTCGTGTGCGGGTTGAAACAGGGAGTCGTACATTACGCAGCCCTGGCACAAAATTGCGCGGCACATCCCTGCGGGTGGCTGTATCAGAGCGGTGCGCGGTGGCTCGAGGCCCGCCCCTGCTCTCCGCGTCTTGTTTTTGTGGTCGCGTCTGCAGCCGCCCCGAGTCGCCGCCACTTTCTTCCCGCCCCGCCCCGCGCTAGCCACCGCCTCCCCGCGCACCGCCGATGACAAATGGTCCCCGGACACCCCGCTCGTCCCCCGGCCCGCTAATGCCCAGATAATTTTATGCCGCTCCCGATGCACAGACAAAGCCGGGTCGGGATGACCGCGAGATTACCCCATCGATCGTCGTCGACGCGCGTCAATGAGTGCAAGCTTTATTTTATACTCAGCTTCACGGATCAACGGTGGCTGAGACGGGTTTATCGCGCCATTAGCTGGAAATTGATGATGCTCGCAATTATATTCTTCGATATTACGTTTCGAATGCAGAACACAATGCAACAGTTTTCCAGTAACGAGATCAGATCCGGTATCTTAGATTACGTTTTCTAATCGGCAGTACCGGTAGCAGCTCGCGGCGCGACGTGCTCCAACGACTAAATGGTCTTATATTTCAAAAAAAAAAAAACAAAAATGAAACAAGACGTAGGTAAAGAATGTCAGCGTCACCCAGCCGGCCAGCGCCCCGCGACCTCTCTACAGCCGCCGTCGGTCACACGCCATTGACTCCGCTGAATAGTCAGTCCCGCTCCACGACCGTCACATTATCTCCCGCCTTCGGCTCACTTGATAAATCTTGATTTAAACGCTCGGGGTGTTACTAACTCTAATTGTACCTAAACCTGTCGGCTTTAGTTCCTGCATTTAACTTTAAGAACTTTAAGAATCATGTTATCCCAAACATGCTTGTTCTCGAAAGCTTCTGGGTTCTATTTGTTTCAAAATGTTATTAATAAAAAATAAAGCGTCTCTAAGTCTGTCCACTGCACGTGCTGGCTTCATTATGGTCGACAGTGTACACATGTGCCGCTTTTTTTTTCGTTCGTGTGACACCCAAGACATCAATTGGTCCACGAGTTTAACAGCTGCATGTTGCAACATTAGAGGATCGAACGGCTCCCAGTCGTTTCCATCTCGGCAGATTTAGCGGGCCGATATGTAATTTAGTAATCCAACCGACACCCACCTACAATATTCATTGTCTGATTGCTTAGTCGGTGATTTACTACAATTATCCTGCAGGTTTGCTAACTCGGACTTGATTTATATTCGGCTGTGAGTGTATCTGCCCAGAGTTGTAATTAACGCGCACGAATATAATTTATCACTATCCATACATCTACAATAAAATTTGACGTCAGTTCTTAACATAACGACGTGACCCATAGGTCAGGTAGCTCATAAGCTATGCTTCAATATTTACTACATAAATGTAGGATTTCTAAGCGATTTGTTTTGTAAACAGATGTTGGAGTATGAACTGAATTTAAAGGAAAGCATTAATTTTAAGTCGAAATATTATAAAGATTAGAACTGTTGAAGATGTCTGTGTGCATCATTACTTATATTATTATCGGCCTACGCGTGTATTGCGTGGCGATCACAATTTTCGTCTGCTCATGATGGCTCTGTCTACTTTTGTTTGGGCGTCTAATTATGTAACTTGTATTAGAATGTGCACGCAATTCTGTCGAACAATGCACCTAGATAGAAAAATATTCAATACACTGATTGTTGTTTTGATTGTAGAAAAGGGATCTAATAATTTCATAGAACTTTTATCAGTGCTTGTGATTTATTGACTAATCACTAAATTGTAAGTTTGATACAAGTTTAGGAATACTTCAAAACTTGAATTGCGATGAATGAGTTTTTTGGAACCTTATCGGTAGCTTTATTGTGGGCTACGAGTAAATTTTCATTACAGTTATGTTATGTCGATGTTTATTACAAACCTATTTAAAGGTTTGTTGGCGAAAGTTATCTCTATGACTATTTGGGAATGGTTTTTATTTAAGTTTAAATGAATAACTGTAAGCTTTAGAATTGCTCTATCGACTATGGATTAAATCACTGTCAGTAGCGTTGTATTTGTTTTGCTCTTTTCAAACGTCCGTTACAATGGTGTTTCCAGTAACTAGAAAACCTTCACTGTTCAGATTTTATTGTGCCAAATAGTATTCGAATGATCGTGGGTACAGTGCCGGTGTCGTAGCGAGTGCATGACATCATCAGAATATGTCTCGAGCGGCCTTACATGGTCGCATCGCGTATGATCTATTGACTAACAGACACTTGGTACAGCTGATAATGATCGTGACGCGATATTTAGTTCGGGATCCGGCTAAATATGGTCACATTGATTCGGCGCGTGCTGTCAAATGGCGGTTTTTTGCCAACCAGTGTGTCAGCGGTGCACCTTGTATGTTTTAACATGAATTAAGATTAGAGTCGACGATAGGCTTGATAATTGTTTTTGTTGTCGTTGTCATGCATTGTGGAGTTTATCTTTGGATACGTGTGTAGCAGAACGCTGGAATGTAATACATTATTTATTGAACGGAGAGTTTTCATTTTAACTCCATATAAATCTATAGTTAATTCACCACGACAACGTATAATCTATATGTTCGGATTTTACTTGCCTATTTTTTAATGTATATTTGATCGCTTCGTCAATATCTGACTGATAATTCAAAATTGATAAATAAAACTTCGGATTAATACTTACAAATATCTATTTCTTTAACTCATAATTTTCTTAATGTTTACCAGTGCGACAATCATAATTAGCATACTCACATTATCTGAAACCGAAACGCGAACCGTGGCTGTTTGTCTCTCCCAGATTTCGGGTAATCGGCTTATCTGGCGGGGTGGTGTTTGTTAAATTGGCGCTGTTAAGTCGCCACCGCAGCCCGGCCCCAGGGCGGAGTCCCCGTCTTATTAATCGGCTGTCTGGTACATCTGCTGGCCCTATTTACAGCCCTGACCCCTGTCGTCGAGGTAAAAGGAGTTTTGTTGCAAGACCACTTAATTCTTGTTGTACTATTTGTCTCTGTTCCGTTTTGTTTAAGGCGTTACATTAACTAACCGAGCGCCTCGCAAACACGAACAGTTTGTGAAATGTTTTGACTTAGTGTAAACCTACTGATTCAGTCAAAGGTTTTTTTTTTAAACGTAGTCTCACACTATGATTTATTCCTGTGTCGTGGGTGCGTTTACAAACATGAAAATTCACATACACAAATACCCAGATCGATACAAATAATTATGGGTCACACAAAGATTTGTCCCGTGCGGGAATCGAACCCGCGACTGTTAGAAACAGTGGGCGGAGCGGCTAAAGCTCTTAACCACAGCGCTGAATCGTCCGTAAAATAAATGGACCGTGAAAATTATAGCGGATTTCGACTAGCTGTTAATTTGTTGTCGTCATTTAAATTTGTATATTCCGATCACAGTTTAAAAATAAATACGTTTGAATAAGGTAATGCATCAAATTCGAAATTTGTAGTTCAGACACCATAGAGAATCCGGTATCTTTTTTAATAAATAAAAAAAAACAATGAACTGAAATAAACTGTGAATGATATAAAAACCGGCGCTTTTGAAATGTCGCGAACAATTGAATTGTCGAAATGTTTTCCTTCTTTATCTATAGTTTTTGCGAGTTTAGCTTCTTTAGCTGCAATTGAACGTTCATTCACCAAATGGTAAAATATTCCTCAAAGTAAAAGAACAAAACAACTAGAGCTTTTGGGCACATAAAATGGCGTAGAAAATAGCGAAAATTGGTGAAATCAGGTACTTAATCATCATCACCATAAGGAATGAGGTATACAAATTTGAGATTTAACATATATGCTTTTGTTGGATTCTAGGATTTCGTTAAGAAAAAAATAGCAAAAATGACTAGAAACCGGGACTGAAAAAAGGATCAAAATTTAAAAGTTTATTGTATTTTCGGGGAGATTTATTTCGTTGATGGCAGTCGTCAACTTTTCTGATATTATATAAAGAAACTAATAATATAATAATAATATTAGCCCTGTTAAGGAACTGTCCCACTGTTGGGCATGGGCCTCCTCTCAAACTGAGAGGGTTTAGGCCATAGTCCACCACGCTGGCCCAGTGCGGGTTGGCGAACTTCACACACCTTCGAGAAATTCTTAGGCATGCAGGTTTCCTCACGATGTTTTTCCTTCACCGTTAAAGCAAGTGATAATTAATTATTATTACGCACATAAATTTCGAAAAGACAGACGTGCGTGCCTGGGTTTGAACCCGAGACTTTTGACTTTGCAGTCCAACGGTCTAACCACTAGGCTATCACTGCTTTTTAAACGAAAGAAACTATTGATAAAAAAATTATTACGTAAGTTCCACTTGAACTTGACTAGTTTTTGAACCGAAATTTATTCCAACTTATGAGCAGTGTTAGTGTAGGTAGGTACTTGTACACGAATATATTATGAGTTCCGTTTTCCATGATACGCGGCAATAGCCAAATTGTTCATTCCAACTTAAGGTCATACACACAATTGATTGTAATCTCAACTTTGAACATGTATTAACAAATTACAAGTTGCCACTTCGTAATAACAGAAATACTTATGTAATTATATTTTATGCATGTAACTGTACTAATAGGGTACAAGGAAGCGTAAATCATGGCTATCAATCAGTGCTGGTTTAGTAAATGAAAAATTAACGAAATTTAATGAGCTTATATCCAAAGTAATGTATAATGAGTCGTTATCATATTATGAAACGTTCTTCGTGCATATTTTTTTATATTATCCTCCTATATAATTAATAGAATTTTATCTTTTCTTATAAGCTTTGAACGAATTAGCGTGTTTAGGTATACTTATAAAAACTTATCGAGAATGACGAGTATTATTCGATATTAATTAGCTGTATTCACGTCCAAGAAATTGATGTGGATTATAAGTTTGGTGTATGGCGCAATATCCGTAATATAGAATTGGGTATTTCATTATTTATTCATTTGTGTTTTTGAAGAGAACGAATGCATTGATTTTGCCTGTTTAAAGGCTTGTGGGTTCTTTATCCAGCTAATGAGCACAAAATGTAATTCGAGCAGTTACGCTCTTTTAGCAGGTGCATAATGTCTGCATAATTGTCTATGATTTTTTCCCTGATAATTATCTGTGTAGTAGAAAAGTGCCACTCATATTTCTAGTGTTTTGTGGCATATAATACGATTAAATGTTTTAAAAAGTATTTAGTATCGACTAAGCGACCCTGATGCTGCCCCTTATACCGTCTAGTACCCCTTGGAGAATATTGTAAATATTGATATAAATGTAGTTTGTTGATAGCCTAACGAATATTTAGCAGAACGTTTTCCTTGTAGATTAGTAAGTTAAAATACTGTATACTCGATAACTTGTTAGTGCTCCCGCAGGGTTTATACAAAATAAATGATTTGAGTTTTTACGCAGCACTTCGGGTTCGGCGAAACCTATTAGGCGTAGGGAAACATAATGTGAAAAGCTCCAAGTACGAAAGATCCTAAAAAAACGTAAGACGAAATTTTCCTCGATGTAACTTGGCAGGTTTGCACCCTGTGTGAAATGTGGATGTACACCCTAGCATGCCGTAAAAACGTGCATGAGAGGTATTATTTGACATTAGTGTAAATAGAAAATGGTCTGAAAACCTAGTACCAAGGTAACAGGATCAGCGAGAAGGTATAAAATCACGTACTCGTAACAACGGCCCGTCGGCACTACGTCCTCTAGTACGCAGCCTCAGGCACCTACGCGTGTTCCGGCAGCGTGCACTTTCATCGCGCGGCCCTGTACCACCGCACAAGGTTACCCATGTTGCTACCCACCTGTTAAAAGTGCTACTCTCCTGGTACTTGTCGTAGACTTCGACACAATGGTGTGTTTATTGCGGTACCATTAGTTTCTTTCCTTTGCTTGATTAACAACTATCTCGAGTATTGGATTGTTCTGCTGCCTATATTACTATAATTTAAGTTAACAATTTCTATTAGCTCTGTAATGATTGTCAGGACCTATGATTGTTCGGGTGCTTTGATGATTATTTGGAAGCATTTTCTATAGTGTTCGTTTCAATGTGCCCTTATTGTGGAGCTTGGATTTTTCACATCCACGGTCTACTCAGTTTTACATCATCTTGGCCAGTACGTGTATGTACATGTCTATGAAACTAAAAGAAGAAAATGTTGAAAATAGTATTGATGCAACCTGATGTTAAATAGTTTTCTCCAGTACAATGTAACAGGAAAAAAAATTAAGTTATTCGATTGGTCAGACTAAGCGGTCGGACCACGCGGTCATAGGGTTTTTGGTTTACTACAAACAATAATTCTAATGGTGCTACGAGGCACAAAAAGTCTCATTGTTCTTCTATTATTTTTACCAAAGTCTATTGGCGCGTGAAGCTGCTAGCGTTCATGAGGTCCTGGTTTCGAATCCTAAGTAGGACAAAGTGTTTCTGGGATTTTCTAACAAAAAATATTTTAGTAGATTTACGGAGCCAGTAATCTTGCTGCTTGTGGGTGAAATGTGAGTGTACATAGTACCTTAACCGCCTTACATGGGAAAGGCAGACATGACGGTGTTTTTTTATTATTTTGTGTTGTATTGGTACTATGCTGCATCCAGCAAAATATATTCATTGTAGTAAGGGAAATAAAACTCTTTAGTACATAGAATTATGAGAAATAAAGTTTCTAACCCGATAGAATTAGAGTGCCTAATTCTTTAATTCTTTATTGTACACACAGAAAATGTTACAAAATAAAAATAATAATAAAATAAAATGTACAAAGGCGAGCTTAACTCAAAATTGAGTTCTCTGACAGCAAACCTTTGAGTGACAAAGAGACAAAACATTAAAACAAGGATAGAAATGAGTGTACAACACGAAGGGAATAGTTTTAGATAATAAAATGATAGAATACATATAGATAGAATATACACCTATAAATATACTACACACTATACGATAACATAAAATATACTACTTGATATAATACATACATACATATAACTTACATAGATAGGAAATGTTCTTTAATTCTTTTCTTGAAAATCTGCGGAGTGGAACTATCGCGTATGGAGTGTGGAAGAGAATTCCACAAGCACACTGCACGTACAGTGAATGAGCTATGATACCGGCTCGATGTATGCCGAGGAGTACTAAGAAGAAGAGAAGATAAAGAGCGACAGGGTTTTTTCCTGGGAACCAAATACTCAAAGCGTTCCTGAAGATATGCAGGGGAGTTAGGATTGTGAAGCACAGAGAAAAGTAAAGAAAGAATGTGAGTATCCCGACGCTGCCGAATAGGGAGCCACTTCAATTTAGTCCGAAAATTCGTCCGAGCCTATTCAAATAAATCAAATTTTCTTGTTGTGCCATTATCATATTCTGTCAGCGAATGTGTATTGGAATCCTCTGAATATTACTATTACATTACCTATGATAATTATTCATACATACATCAGCATTGTGCATGCATATTAAGCACAAAGAAAGTACAATATTAAACGAGGTACCATACAATTTTACGTCAGACAAACATAATTTTATATTCCTAAATACTGAGTATCTAAAAATTATTATCCTATGAAAGGCATTAGCAAACTACAGATGACGTAATCTGACACAGAATATACTTGAAATATCCCAGATTAAGTCAGAACTATGGATTATAAACGAAGTATTAGCTGTTAGATCTGACTTGGACAATTGCGTTGGCGATTCTAGTAATAGTTACTTTACCCGGGGCACTATTGTGTGATAGGCTAGACACACAAAACATGATCAATGGGAGGAGTTTGGTTTTGTAGCTTCGAGGTATTAAGTTTATTATCATTGTGATATCTTGATTCAAGAACAACATAGCGCTGACTTGAAATGTCGAATGGAAATATTGTAATGTTTAGTTAAGCGGTTTTAAACAAAGAAAATTACTTTGGCTATACCATAAAACGAAACTGTATAAACATTTATTGAACAAAATTTATATTTAAAAAGCCCGTTTCAAGATTGCCCGATAGAAGCCGTAGAAATTCCCAGAAAGTTAATGGAGGTACTAGAAATATTAACAAAAGGAAACACTAAACTTATGTATACACCTGGAAGTTTCTAAGTGGATTGCAAAATATTTGCACAAGTATTCAAACATTTTGATATAAATATCTTGTAAACCCCTAATCCCTGCGTGGTAAAAATTGACACGTGCGAAATTGTGGATACAAAGGTTTCTATTGACATAGGTCGTATCTATCGCACACGTTTGCCATTTACTTTTTACGCCCAATCATACTCGATTGAGTGTGAAATTGATAAAAAGTAATGCATATAATAGCTCCTTAGTAACTAAACTCCGATATGTTTTTATATTGTTACATACAAGTAAAAAACGCTCAATGCAAGTCATAACAAAGATTCAAAATTTCATGATTACTTCGATCTGTCAATACAAAATCAACGATACTATTTCATAGGTCTTTAATACAAGAACACCCTGATTATTATTACATTAGGTATATTGAGCGTTCATTATAAGACTATTAGGAAAGTCTCCTTCCATCACTCTATTCCTTCTTATTAATGAGCTTACAGGATCAATCCTTCAGGAAGTTCATCTCGCTATCTCGGCCAAGCTCTTGTTACAAATTCGCGAGTCCTTGTTACAATTATTGTTCCGAATCTGTTATACACTTTGCCAAAAAGCTATTCCATTCTCCATGGCCAGTTCACAAAGTGTGAGTGTGGGCTTATATTTTTTCAAAACTATGCTTGTGCACTGCAGGTGATTATACGGAGAATGTAGAGTGTGGAGGTTGTTTTCATCAGCACTTTTAAGAATCTAAAGCATCTCTAAGAATTTCTGATCGAGCTTTATTTATTTATAGGGCTTACCGACTAAAACATACATAGCTTTTATATCAAACTGATTAGATTGAAATTTAAAAAAGTTTGTAACCTATTTACCCCATGTTGCCTGAAAGGAAATAATTTGGCGTAGTGGATTTATTCATGGCCATCAATATTATAAATTACGAGTAGTAAGCTTTGAAGGAAAAGTCAAGAGTCTCCGTAACCGGCGAGCGTGTATGAGACGAAATATGAGAGTAGAGGAAGCCAGAGAGGTATGTAAGGAAAGAACCTGTTGGAACTCTGTACTCTCTGCCTACCCCGCAAGGGATCTGGCGTGAGGTTATAGATAGATAGATAGTTGTAAGCTTTGCGTTGTTTCTGCCTTCGACATATTCATAGTTAGTTCATACTTGATAAGTTGCTAAAGCACTTCTTATAGAGCACAGGCCGAGGAGCTGACGACAAAATCATCGGCGATACGAAGATATGTTAATCTCTTTCCTTTAATAAAAACTTACTGAGATTAAATTTCAAACAGTTAACAAATACAATTTTTTTATTATTATTAACAAATTCAATCGTTTCCTTATTACAAGATAATTATGTTTTTAATTACTTAAGTCAGAAAATTTTCTTGTAGACATTCGTAGAAAAGCTTGCAAATAATAAATAGTTGAAATAGTCGTCAGTAGATATACCGAATGACATTATTATCTGTGTTATTATGTACCATTTGGAATTCTAATTCTAGTATTGCATCACAAGTAATGACTTACCATATAATTTTAGAATTAGAATTCCAATTCAAATTCGTATTTCCAAAATGCATTACATTTGCATTTACAAAGCTTACACTATCTAAACTTAACTATCTAAAAGTCGAATAGTTAGCCGTGCCTACTGTTAATTTTTTTAAAGCATTTATCTGTTTACTTGTTATCCCACTTGTTATTACGCTTAGTACACATTGCTCATATACAGTGTACGAGTGTATTACTTTTAGATGATATTATAATAATGATAACCGGTTGCCGACTGCTTAAAACTTTGAGGTGCGAAGTAACATTACTTCGCTCCCTTATTTATTAATGTAAGCTTATAATGTGATGTGTTTTGTGACCGTAATTGATTTGCATTTCATTTCTTGTGCATGCACAATTCTTGGGTAGGCACAAGAAGGTGAAGAGACAAGTCTAATTGGCGATGAATAAGGAACTGTTTCATAGAAATGCTTATTATTTCGTTCAAACTTAGGCCAACTTTGTTTAATGTATTTGGTGTGTAGTTTTACTACTGTTGTACACAAGTATGTGTGTAAATTTGGAATTGTACCACATCAGGTAAGGCGCACATTAATGCGTAAGTTGGAAGGTATGCTCTGGGGCGTCGCTGCGGCGGATTAAATGCTAGTCATTAAACAGTAGCGAGTAGCCAGTAGCGCTGCTCGTAAAATAAGACGCACTTTAATGTCATATCGGCTCGATGTTTTTTCTACTACCGGTTATTTGCTGTAGATAATGATATACCGGCCGGCTGCGATCGAAGCTCCTAAAAAGATCTAATTGCGTCCTATAGTGTCGCGACGTTTATGCGACCTTTAATTTGTTGTAGCACGGGAGCCACAGCCTTTATCCACGGTTTTTTTCTCCAAACCAGTTTACTGTCTTCTCTTAATATGTCAAAGTAACACGCTTCGAGTCATTAACTCGGTAGCGCTTCAAATAGGTTTTACTATGCTTTTTGTGCCAGAAACTCCACTTTTTCAACAAGCCCGCTAGTTAAAACAATAAGAGGATTCATCAACTATGAGGAAGGGTGTTTATTGGAACATGTCTGCGACTTTGTTGCGTTTCTTATAATTTTTTTTTCAATATAGATTAGTTAGCTTTTTTACCTTGTTTCGGATTAGGTAATGCAAAGGGAACCAGTTAATTTTACATTTTTATTGAAGCTTGCATTGTTTATTAAATAACATCTATAATTTCTCGTCTTCACCCTATCGCCTGAATAAATGTAACCGTTGAACCAATATTAATGAAATACCATTCATGGGTAGAACTGGTCGGCGAGTAAATAAAAATGCCCGCAGAGGTAATTACAATGTTATCGTTCAATGGCCGTTTGCAACTTGTGTGAAGCCCAGGCGGGGGTGTGTTGGATGCGTTCATCTCACGAGAACTTTGCGTTCAACAATGTTGAGAAACGCGAGCAGCACATGTGATCAATAGTTTTATGAAAGTCGAGAACAATGAGAATGAGAGATAGCCGCGTGAAACTGTCGCGGGTCATGGCGTTTTTGTACAATATTGCGATGAGCAACTGCGCGCCCCGTCGCGACGAGGATTACGAGTATAATTTGCACAAGCTTCGGGTTGTACAAATTCTATAAATTAAAACTTTCAATGCTTATTTGGAAACTAGTTAAAAGGATTTTCATGTTATTTGCATTAATAGTGTTCTATCGTTTGTCAGATCAGGAAAGATCCTTGAAATTGCTCATACGTGCATAAGATTGTACTTCTAAAATGTTTTATTTTACTTCTAAAGTTTTGATACTGTGCAATAAAAACGTAGCCATGTTCAAAAGATTCATTAGCAAAAAAGATTCGGTTCATTAGCTACTTCAAAAAAGAGCTTTAAGAATACCTATTTACTTTCATGGCACAGAGCAAGGGTGGATTTATATGGGTCGTTACAAATGCCGAGCCCTTAATTGGTCCGAAAATCGCACGAATTTGGGTGACTTTATTGTAACGGTTATAGAGAGAAAGCAATTGGCTCCGATGGTATATTTATTGTCGCTATTTATGTGGACCGGGAATGGCGGAGTGGAACGAGTTTGCGTCGTGGTAAAAACTCGGCTGGTGCCGAAGCGGGAATGTATCGGTCCCGGCGGCTCAAGGAGGAATTTCATCCGGAATCTCTAATTAAAACTTTATCTAGTCCCTGTGCCGTTTCGTGGAACACGTACTATTGGATTGACATTACGACGGCGAGGCGTGCAGTTTCAAAATTATTTTCAAACTTTTGATTGCGAGTTGTGTGTGATACTCCTCGCGAGTGTTTTCGCTTGCCTGTTATATTACCACTTTAGATTAATGATGACTCGTAACTATTGTTAATGATAGCTACTAGTCATCACTATAGACAAGTAGGTTCGATCCTAATTGAAAAGCGCTCCAAAAAATACAACGGGTTAATTGACGTCTACTAAAAATTTAAATGAAAAGTGAGGCATAATATATTGTTCTAAAAATATGAACTGATATACAATGCGAAAGTGGAAGGATGTAGGTACCGGGGAAGACCTAGACTATCTTACCATGACCAAATAGACCAAGTCTTATCTGAAGGACAAGTCAGGAGTCTCCGTAACTGAAGAAGAGGAAGCCAGAGAGGTATGTAAGGAAAGAGCCTGTTAGAACTCTGTACTCTCTGCCTACCCCGTAAGGGATCTGGCGTGATGATATAGATAGATAGATAGAAAAATATGAAAATATTATCATGGGAACAGTAGCAATATTAAAAAAATATAACAATTTTAATCGATATTTTTATCTTGCGAAGTTATAAAGTCATTTACTAACAGATGAAGAACATAATTGGTAGCCTGAGAGCTTACGTTCTTTACGTTTTATTCTACTCGATCCAGTTTAATCGGTTCTCGAATGCCACTAGGTATTATCGATGTCAAAATGCAATTATCGTTAAAACCTTGTAAACCAATATACCGTTGGCACTTGGTCCAGGATGAATTCCTAACGGTTTGTCCGTATCGGCTACGGCAGGCCTAGCATAAGTGGCAAATTTTAGCTATTTTTGTCGAGTAATTATTGTAGATACTAAAATTAATTAATATAATAACATGATAAGTATCTGTTGATACCAGCTAGCCAGAACCCTTGGCAGAGAGTACACCGTTCCGAGAGGTAAATTTGATTATGATGATTAATTGTGATTCACTGATCATCATTAGATACTCTTTTGGGCTTATTCCGTTATTATTCATATGAGGGCTTCCAAACACAAATCGCTGACGTAGGCTACTCAGCTGCAAGACTGAAATGGAGCTGGGCCGGACATATTTGCCACATGTCGGTTGCGTTTTAGGCTAAAACAACCACACAGTGGATCCCACCAGGCGGGAAACGAAAGCTTGGCAGGCCCAAAAAGAAGAGGTGAGACGAGCTGGACTACTGTGATAAGGACTGGCATCAGTTTGCACTTAACCGGGATACGTAGAAGTAGGGAAGAGAGGCCTTCGTCTTGCAGTAGGGCAGTATAGGCTTATAATAATAAATACAATGGGGAAGAAATAGTGATTTCATTCTAGCGGGCAGTCGGTCAAGCTAGCTTTATATCCGCCCTGTTAATATTTTTTCGTGACCGTGGTGCTTTATAACTGGGCTTATCCTAGTTGTAGTCTCCTTTTCTATGGCTGATCTGCCAATTATTTTATTTTTTGTGTCTCCCGCTTTGCAAAGGAGGGAAGTGGAATTTTTATTTTTCCTACTCCTCCTGTTTTTCTTTCTAATTAAATTTGTTGCGGGTTTCAAGACAATTAAAGTGCTTCCCGGAACACCTTATCGGATTCCGGATCCGGGCTTACATGAGTTACAATGGTGGGAAGGAGTGGCGGGCTTAGTCCCAAAAAAAAAAGCTTTATATCCGTTTGTTGCTTAGGATACTACCAGTTGTATTAGCAGTAGCAACACGGCCAATAATTCTTTTGTATCCCATCCCATCCTTATAGAAACAGACGGAAAACCGTAGGCAGCTCTTTATAGTAATTTTTTGAACCTTGGGGCTGCTCCACTCTTGCATTGCTACCTGACACGTTAATTTGTAGTACGTCACAAATTTAGTTGAACGTAGCACATCTTTGCCATCTTCATTTGAGGAATATAAGCGAACGGTGTTTATACAAGCTGTAACATAATAAACGCAAGACCTGAAAGTAGCCTGTTCTAAATCAATAACAGAATTGATTCCAACTATTTTTAATGTACGTTACATTTTTTTAAATTTGCAAAATATGCTTTTACTCCCTCAGTGCGCTATAAAAAACGAAATTTATTATTGATTCATAGCAATTAGGAGATAATAAATGCATTCCTAACCCGTATTTCTCTAAATGCACACATACACATACAAGTTACATTGTTAATTGGGGTATAAAAGTGCTTAAAAAAGGGGTAAAAACCTTTAAATTAGGAAATTTGGTTTTCGTTTTGAATTTATGAAGCAATTCTTTAATCGGGGTGTCTGAGGTCTTGCGTTTTAGTATGTTACACCTTGTATATGCTTTTTATTAAAAAAACATCATAAAACAATCAATTTGTGTAATATTTAAATTTATCAGTACTCTATAATGTTACCTATACCCTTAATGTCAGGTTAGGTAGTTGCTGTCGCTTCTAGCCGAGTACTGGTATAAATTACCCGTAAGTATTAGTAAATAAACTTATTCATGTACCCATATATATCTGTATGTAACATACATCTATTCATTTTGCTAGAACACCTAAGTGTTTGCTCGTTGAACAGATTATCCGTGTGAATTACGTGCACCCGCCATGTTAACGTGGGAGTCGATTTATGTATCCGATTTCTAGAATCGATATCTAAATCGATAATTAATTTTCCGACAATTTGTTTCCATGTTTCTTAACCCTGATTGTTTGAATGATAAACAAGTACTTATCTACCTTGCTTCTATAATTACTTATATCTAGGTATCTCGTAGCGATCCTGTTAGTCATGTCTCGTTCGTTAGTCGATTTTGTCCTTTTATGGTGCTTGCTTTTACCGTAGCGCATAATTTGTGTTTATGATAATTAGGGTACTATTCACCCGTAACTAGCTAGGAATTACTGGACACTTAACAGCTATAGTACCATGTGCACTCTACTTGATAGTATCAAACAGGACTCGTACTCATAATGGATTTAATTGATTCCATAAAATTTTATGCGAAGACCAAGTAATCAAGAGGATACGCTGATAGTCAGTATCTGTTATGTCCAGACTGTTGTATTAGTACGCAGGATCCGCATCAAATTTGCAAGTACCTAATCATTTAATAGGTCGCAGCTTACGGGGTGTTGAAAAATTCTCATTATAGCAATCACTGGTGAAACATCCAGAATTCATAGGAATTTCTTAACCTTCATCCGTTTGATACGTCACAATCGTAGCTTATTAAATACCACACACGTTTATCCTTATCGGATGCTTTTACTGAACTTATGTGTTTGTAAAGATGCTCGTTGAAAGTGCAAATTCCCAACGCGTCAACCTGCGATGACGGGTTGTCTTCCCTTCGGCCGTCATTCGCGGCGACCACTCGCTCCACAAACTCCGAAATGCTAAAAATGGCATAAATAATTTATACGTGGCTTGCTCGAGCTCTGTTTTTGTCGCGTCCGACCTGTCCACTGATGCATTTATAATATAAGGGTGCTTTTTGCGTAGTCCCCCTTCGGCGTAGGAATGCAACCGCTAAAATTGATCATGTTTCAAACGTGAGCTGAAGGAGTAATGCTGCTGGTGCCGATGGATGTGGTCGGACTAAACTGTTGCGGTTCCGGCTAATGCATACGAATATTGTAGTTTTGCGGGTCGAGTCGTGATCTGTGCACGAGGAATTAGTTATGCACGATCTTTGTTGTATAGAGGGATTTAAATGTGAGTTGTGGTATTTACGGTTGTCATAAAGCGGTTCCGTAGTCTTGCTTTTTTTGCAAAGTCTACGACTTGTCAGAGTTTTGATGTTTAGAGCTGGGGTAGAATTTATAGATGACGAAAGTTTTAATTGTGAGGTAATCGTCCGAATTGAAAGTTGTAATACGCTGGCTAACTAGCTAAAACGTTGCAACGATATAAGTTTTGCTTAGCGTCCGCTAAAACAAGTAAATAACCACCAACAGATTTCATTAGGTTCTAAACCCAGTAAAACATCCTATTTTTCAAACGAGTTTCAACAGTTTCTGCAGGCACTGACAAATATTTTCATGCAACCGAGCAACGACTCATATATTTTAAGACCGTTAGGCCCATAAGCTTCATTTTAGGGTCCTTCAAATGAACTTAGTTCAATGGCAAAGACCAATCATCCTATGCCTGCTTTGTGTGTCGCACGTGGCGAGTTCAGCGCTCGTAACAACGCTAATGATGTGGATACCAGACGAGATAGATAATTAGATAGCTGCTTGACAAACAAATGATTCTACGGCTTTCAATTATATCTTCACAACCTGCACGCCACATGGCGACGGTACTTTTTATGTAGAATGTTCTAACAATACTATAAAGGCAAGCAATTATTGTGGGGTAACGATCAGAGCAACCGATCACCGGATCGTGCGGTTTTCGGATTCGAGTTTTAGAATCGGAATACCCAACTCGAAATTGAGGATTTTGATTAGATTACAAATTGGATTTTGAATTCGGCTTCCGTTCTTAAAAACGTTTTGTGCATAGCATTAAGAACAAAACAAATTGCTTAATTTGAAAGTATTTTTTTGTAAAGGCTATGGTTATGATTTTGACAAATCCTTTGAAAAATGTGTCGTCTGTGCCTTGAGGCACCCCATTTTGAAATGACCTCGCAACAGAAAATATTTTTATTAGCAATTGGTGCTCTCCGAAAAGATCCCTTGCAAGAAGCTTCCAAATAAATAAATAAATAAGTTGTTATTTCCTTTTCCACATTCAGTAATTTGGTTGATATATTCGATATGTACTAGGTACTTTTATTTCTTGACCGACTTCAGTTTAATGAAAAATAACTAATGATTATTATTTTTGTTTTCGATTTAAGTCAGTGAAACTTGCTATGGGAAAATATTAAGAAATAAAGGCTTTAATCGAATAACTCGATCCTTTCAATAATCTGCTTTGAAAGAAATAAAGGCTTTAATCGAATAACTCGATCTTTTCAATAACAGTGATTCGTTTTGGTATGTTCGATGTCAGATATCGACTTGACAACTATTTCGCTGTTGCAAATTGGTTACTATATTGTTATTTTTTATTGTTGCAGTAAACAAGCAGTATTCGACGGAAAGAGGGCGATACGAGGAGGAATACCGTTCGTGTTCCGTAAGTAACTACTAACTCATCAAGTTTGTCATAATGTTTTAACTTTATCGGCGTGTAAGACAGCTACTAAGAGCTTCAGATTTTCTAACTACCCATCATAAGAACAGAATGTACGTAGGATTGGAGTAAAAAATATCAAATAGCAATGATTTTTAAATAATTCCTTTTCAATTATTTAGTAATAGAAAATTCTAATAAGGACTTCTTAAAATACTTTAATTGCTGGTATTCCTTTGAAGCCGTTTATCAATGCTTGGTTATGTATCTAAAAGCCAAAACCCAATGAAATAAAGGCTATGTTGAATTTCATAATACGTACCTACTTTACCAAAACTTATCATTCCTCCTTTACCAAAAAAGTAATTAATTAAATTGAACTTAAAGCTTTTATATTTAAAGTTCATTTTAAATCGTTACTCTAGATGGTTTTTGTCATTTAATCGTGTAATTTTGTTCGCAGCTCAATTCGGACAATGGGCGTTCGGTCCGCAGCACGGCTTCGCGCGGATAGCGCGCTGGCACGTCGAGAAGATGCCGGAGCGGTTGCCCAGCGGCGACGTCGAGGCGGTCTTCAGCCTAATGGATGATGACTTCACGCGGTCCATGTGGCACTTCCAGTGAGTACGAGTAAATTACGTCTGAGTCCACCATTATCAGCCGAAAGACGGCCACTGCAGGACAAGCAAAAGATGGCCAAGACGACTAGGCATCAAGCTTTTTATAGCTCACCTTTACCAATGTCTATCTTATGGAGCGCCTGCCCACTCCACATCTTCTTAAAACGTAGTGATTATATATATGGTCTTTGGTGTCTATCTACATTTTATATGAAATCGTTTATTTTTTAGTTCTTACTAGTTAGTGAGTGTAATTATGGTTACAGTTGATCATATTCATGAGTTCTTTACCTGATGTGCACCTGTCCCTTACACCACACGATAATGTATATAATGGTAACTATAATGTGATAATGTATAAATATCGATGATTTTCTTTGACAACCAGGTTCAGACTGACGTATAGGCTGATCCTGCGCGAGAAGGAGCTGCACTTCAACATCGGCGTGTACAATCCTAGCAAGGAGCTGACGTTCAGCTGCCAGCTGCTGCTGCACACCTACTTCAAGGTGCCTGACGTGCGCCGCTGCCAGATCACCGGCATGCACGGGTGCATGTTCATCGACAAGGTATCAAATACAACCTGTATTAATAACTAACGTAGTTAGTCTTAAGGAGCCGCACTTCAACATTGGCGTGTACAACCCCAGTAAGGAGCTGACGTTTAGCTGCCGACATATACCACAGGTAGTAATTTTCACCTACAGGCCAATCCTTACCTCCCGTTTATATCTCGCTCAACAGTAAACAGAGGAGTCGAGATGGACAGCGAAGTAGGTAATATATAACACGTGAGGCATTACTAGAGTAAGTTACAGTCTGTCTAATGAGTGAAAAAGGGCGGTAAATTTAAATTAATTAGGTCGTGCAACCTCGGGTGAATTGCTATTAAATACTTTTATGACTTAAACAAAATGTGGAGCGTAAGCAAAATATTGTGTAAATAAGTTTATTATTTTAAGGGACACATTGATACTCACAGGGTAGTGGATGAACCAGGGAGGAGAACGAGTAGGGAGGGAGTTACATAGAAATTATAGATTTCTAATATATTCCATTCTTTCGTGTGAATTATTTAAAAGTCCTTATTTTTTTTGCTATGGAAACCCGATACTTATCGACCTTAAAATATAAAATCAATTTCTTGTAAGACTTTCAATTTTTTATTTAAAATATGAATTGTCTGGAGATCAAAGTATCATATATGCAATCCATCAAGGCAATGCCACGGAATTGAATAACATTTTACATTCAGAGGTGTTAAATTTAAATCATGTAAAATATGGAATGAAAACATAACAACGTAGTAAGAAAGCGAGTAGGTATGAAAGATAGTATCGGTGTAAAGATGAGAAAGGGTATGCTCCGTTGGTTCGGGCATATAGAAATAATGCCAGAAGAAAGAATGACAAAACAGATATACAATGCGAAAGTGGAAGGATGTAGGTACCGGGGAAGACCTAGACTATCTTACCATGACCAAATAGACCGTGTCTTATCTGAAGGGCAAGTCAAGAGTCTCCGTAACCGGCGAGTGTGTATGAGACGCACTATGAGAGTGGAGGAAGCCAGAGAGGTATGTAAGGAAAGAACCTGTTGGAACTCTGTACTCTCTGCCTACCCCGCGAGGGAGCTGACGTGATGATATAGATAGATATATAGATAACATAACAAATAAATCTAGCATATGCCAAAATCAGTTCGTCTATGTCTATGCTTCACTAGAATAATGTCTCATGTATTGCCAGCTTATGAGAACGGTAAAATCACCGGCAGCTTTCATTAGACAGACTCTAAAAAATAACAGTATTAAGATTGTTGCGTTGCCTAGTTTGTAGTTAACTTCTCTGCTCACTTCCTTCCACAAGTGGCCTGAATGTAAATCAGGGATAGGGAGTTCTACATCGACATGTAAACGGTGAAACTGTAAAGGCCCCGCGGCCAACAGCGTAGATCATTCACACACACACAAAAAAAAAACCTTAGTATATATAGGACTTATCTTTAGCTGCCAGCTGCAGAATTCAAAGTGGACGACCAGTAATGTTCATCGACGCAGTACATACCGATAGTATTTTTACCTATGAGCGATAACTTCGAAGTTCAACTTGGACGTTTATAATCTCAGCATGCTTTGAGCTTTAGTTACCAGCAGACTTCAAAGTGCCCGACTCGTGCTGCTGCTAGGTTACCCGCATGCGCTGGTGTATGTTCCTCGACAACGTTGACACAATCGATGCTGTTTCTTATCAGAAACAGGATCGATTGGCATTAAAAAAAGAGTTTGTGTAAATTTCCCATTTTCTTGCTGACTGTACATTTTTTTCTTAATCTGTAAACGCAGTCCAAAATATCGAAAAAACTTAAGGATAGTCTCGTAAGACCGTCTTCCTGTAGCTACCACGGTTGAGGTAGCAGCCCTTACTGCCCCGTCTCAAAAACATAGATGGGCAAAATGTATTCAGTTTTATGATTACAATTGCATTTTTAGCAAGATTAAAAGTGTAATCGTAATCGTTGAGGATTACAAAATGTAATTGTAATCGTTAATCATTAATAAACCATCACGCCTATATTCCCTAAACGGGGGTGGTTAATCATTAATCTGATTACATTTTGCCCATCTCTGCTCAAAAATACACCCTATATATGTTATTAAATTTGAGCGTTTTTTCGCGCCTTTATCAAAAAGGCGACATCGCGATATTTCGCGAACGCGTCCACTCATAGAAATCCGCTAATCGTAGCCGCCGCCGACTACGGACCTAACTCCCCTTCTATCAGCCGCTACCGCCGTCCGCGGCATGTTCTCGACGACTCTCCTAATGCCCTTACATCCCTTCTTACGGATACAGATACCGCATAAACGATCAGACACCGACCTTGCCGTCGAGGTCGAAGAATCCCTTGCCCGCCGGCCGGTGCAGAGCACCACGGCGAGACACCTAGTATACGCTCTCCCCCATAGCGACTGCCCAAGCCGAGGCCGTTCCTCCTTGAGGCACCCTTGGGTTTGGCTTAAGCTTAGTGGTTGCGCGCCTGCCCTCGTGTCCGGTGAAGCTGTAAAGGGCCTGCGGCTAACAGCGTAGATCATTCACACAAACACAAAATAAGCGTTTTTTTTCTACTTAGATATTATAACCCATGACATTTTATATTGACTGTTGTGAGGTATACTAGAATAAGTAATAAATAGGTATGTAGGTAGACGTGCTATGAAACAGTTGTATCGCGAACACCGTGTTTAATTGATCATCATCATCATCATCATCTCAGCCTATACTTGTCCACTGCTGAACATAGGCCTCCCCAATCGCTTTCCAGCGTAACCGGTCCGATGCCACCTGCATCCAACGACTTCCTGCGATTTTCACAAGATCGTTGGTCCATCTGGCAGGCGGTCGTCCCACACTGCGCTTGCCAATACGTGGTCTCCACTCTAGAATCTTTCTGCCCCAACGCCCGTCCGATCTACGCGCTATGTGGCCCGCCCATTGCCACTTCAGCTTGCTAATCTTAACGGCTATGTCGGTGACCTTGGTTCTTCTACGAATCTCCTCATTCCTGATTCGATCGCGTAGAGAAACGCCGAGCATAGCTCTCTCCATAGCTCGCTGAGCAACTCTGAGCTTTTTTTTTCGCTCCTCTCAAAATTATCCAAATATCCCACTGCTGTGAACAACATAATTATGAATAACGATTAATATTCGGATTTTCTGATGTCAGAGTAAGCTATATTTGTGTTGTTCCACTTCCAGACTCGAGAGGGCGCCGTGTATCAGGAAACACGCGAGGTGGTGACCATCAACGAGTGGACGGACAGGATCTACCAGAACACAATGCAAGAGCACATCATCACCAACGTGGTCAGCGGCCGCAAGATGAGGATACAGAAGTACAACTTCCCTGATACAGGTATGAATCATCGCAAAAAGAACATTATACGCTATTCTAAGTATTCCTCTGCCACTGTCATTCGTTCGATTCGCTAAGCAGCCTGCTCTCAGATCACTAGGCTAAGCCATGGTCAGGTCATTGTAATCATTGTGTTTATCATCACGTTGAGTAACATTTACATTAAATCTAAACTGTTGTCTTGTGTAACCTGCTGTTTCATCCTCACTATCTTGTTCAGTAAAGATACGGCCCCACGTCCAACCCCATTCTCATAGACACATCTGCATCCACACAGACACCCGCACACACGCACGTGCTCGCCCACGCGCGAACACACACTAAAACGCGTGCTCAGACACACACACACACACAACACACATCCTACTAATATTATAAATGTAAAGGTTGTATGATAAGTTGTTTGTCACTCAATCACGCAAAAATAGCAGAACGGATATGGATGAAATGTAGCACATAGATAGATTATTACCATAGAATAACGATGATTCAGAAGCCGCGTTCTGTCGTATTTGCACGACGCGCGGTGAAGCCAAAAAATCAACAAACGTCCCGCACTCACCGCATAATGTTGCTAGTTTTTTTTTATTTAAAAAACTGAGCCCCACACTAGGATTTATTCCTGTATCGTGGGTGCTTTTACAAACATGAAAATTCACATACACAAATACCCAGACGGGAACAAATAATGTGGATCACACAAAGATTTGTTCCGTGCGGGAATCGAACCCGCGACTATTAGACACAGTGGGCGGAGCGGCTTAAGCTCTTAACCACTGCGCTAAATCGTCCGTCAAAAATGATTTACCACTTATTGGGGTAAATGTTCAGTAAGAGATTATAAAATCATTATTATTTCTAGCGGTAACATGTATCTTTATACATATTAACAAATATCGATTGCGATTGCATTCCGTGCGGGAATCGAACCCGTGCGGGTTCGATTCGCGCACGGGACAAATCTTTCTGTGAGCCACAATTATTTGTTTCGGTCTAGATATTTGTGTATGTGAATTTTCATGTTTGTAAACGCACCCACGACACAGAAATAAATCTTAGACAGGAGCTATTTTAAAAAAAAGAAACAATTACGAGGTCCTAGGATCGATTCTTAGGACGGAAAAAGTGTCATATTATTTTTAATATTCCTTTTGTTGAATATTTTTTTTAAATATTGCCTTAAATGTGGGTGCACGCGATAAACCTCTGCCTGAATGCTCTGAATAGGGGAATAACTAGGAAGTTTTATTCCTAATTATGTCCCGATATTAACTATCTATTACTGCGTCATACATATAAAGGGGCATTCCATACAGCTTTTAGTAATTAAAAGTGGTAAAAGTACTTTCGTCATTTTATCTAAGTAGATAAATCATTATAGAATAAGTTACTAAATTAATAAAAGTTAGTGCTATAACAACTAAGATGCATAGTAAAAAAGAAACTAGCCGCAGACAAAATAGCCGCATCATTTTCGGTGACAATTATGAACGGAACATTTAATTCAACATTTAAATACGATGTCCGATTGCGCTACTTACACATGGAATGTAGTCCCATCCTGTTTCTTTTTGAGCTTGACGGATTTGTTACAGGTAGGAACGCCACAGGACGCCATAATTAAATTTAATTTAACACGCGTAGAGCACGTTGTTCCGCGCGACGGTTGCCGAGTGACTAATCGCGTAAACGTATGACTACTTGCTTTGCGGGTACTAATTGTTGCTTCAACGCGATGCGCAACCGCGGCTTCTATATTTTTGTTATTCTATGATTATTACCTGCATTAACATAGCATACTTTTTATCCCTTAAAAATGTTAGGTTCCTGTCTCAAGTCAATGCGGGCGATGTCGCGGGCAGAAACTAGTACATTCATATTCTAATGATCTGATTTATTTTATACGGCAAACGAAATTTTATGATTATGGATGCAATAAAATACTGAGTATATGTGCAGTGATCTGGAACCCGTGGGCGGAGTACGCGAAGGAGATCCCGGACTTCGGCGACGACGAGTTCCCCAACATGGTGTGCGTGGAGGCGGGCCGCGTGGCCGCGCCCATCGTGCTGCTGCCCGGCACCGCCTTCGAGGCCAGCCAGATCCTGCAGGTCCACTCACTACTACACTTTTTTTAAGCTTTTATTTGGATACAAGGACTATGGCCTAAGCCCTCTCAGTTTGAGAGAAGGCCTGTGCCCAACGGTGGAACAGTTTCTTAACAGGGCTTATATTATTTATGCTCATATGTCTGTCTGTCCTTCCGGTTCAAATCTTGTGACACATTTTTCAAGCACTTGCGGGTATCCGATTGATCTGAAATTTGGCATACGTGTGTAAGTTTGGTGACAATGCAATAATATGATATCATGGAGCTGGTCTGATGATGGAGTCGGAAGGTGGCCGTAGGAACTTTACGTTGTTTAGGGTTGTTGGATTGATATTGAAGTACTATACAACCAGATAGTGTTCAGGTTCTGATGATGAAGCCGAAAGGTGGCTAATAATGCGTTTTACGGCCCTTGAGGCCAGCCAGATCCTGCAGCTTACTGCGCATTAAGTTATTATCTATACTATATATCTTCTATATTATAAAGAGGAAAGATTTGTATTTTCGTATGTTTGTAACGAATATATTCAAAAATTACTGGACCGATTTAAAAATTCTTTGACCATTAGAAAGCTACCTTATCCAGAAGTGACATAGGCTATATAACATAGACCCGGTAGGTCGCCGGCCGGGTATGAAGTCGCGGGAAACTGCTAGTGTAATATGTACTGGAGACTGGCGTGATATTATAGATAGATAGAATTATGAAGAGCCAAGATTTGTTTGTTTTGTGATTGATAGACTCTGAAAGTATTGAACCGATTTAATTATTTCATCATTAGAAAGCGACCTTGTTCAGAACTAATATAGACCCAGAAGGTGGCGCTGTTGTCGACCGAGTCAGAAGCCGCGAAAACGGCCAGTTATTACACAAAATACTAAATTCATTTTTGTTCTTCCAGGTGATGTAAATCATCCGGCGTCCCAACACATACACAGCCGTCCACACGTGAGCGATGTCAATTTACGAGATATCCCTGCAATGTACAATCGAACTGCGCGTTCCGTACAAGGCTTCTAAACTGACCTTAAACTTCCTGACATCTTTAATTTTTATCAGTATAAACGTAATTTTGGTGGAATGTGCACGTTTGGAGTACGTAGTATTCCATATGTCTATGAGTAGTAATTTGGAGATACGGTTGTGATTGTGTATCATATGTATCATCAGTTAAACGCCAACTATGGTGTGTAATTAAGTAACTCATTTATTATGTGTAGATCGTTCAATCCTCTGAAGACGCACCCCACTATTTTCCTAATAATATACAGTGCAAGTATACAATGTTCTGATAGTTAGTACTATCGTTACACACACCATTTCACTTACACTTACTTACTGGTGTAACGATAATACACTTTAGAAGCACATGACACTGTAAGGAATTAGGACGAAGGGTGGGGCGTTTCTTATGATCTATATAAGCCGCGCCGATAAAGAATGAATTTCATGAAGCGTGCGAGCGCATTCATCTCACTCGCATAGGTGGGGCGTTTCTTATGATATATATATAAGCCGCGCCGATAAAGAATGAATTTCATGAAGCGTGCGAGCGCATTCATCTCACTCGCATATATACGTTACGTCATTTGTGTGAACGGGATGAAGCGATATAGTTCGCTCATTATGAAATATATTCTTTGTCGACAAACACACCACACAACCTACAGGCGTCCAAAGCGAACGGATCTGCCTGAAAACCGAACTTATAACCGCTTGGTGTAATTTCCAAGTTGCTAACACTCTAGCCACATTTTCGTTTCGTTAAATATCTTTTAATTCATCCATTGCTTATGCTAAACAAAAATGGTTTCTAAAATATATCGGCCAGACTTAAAACAGTAAACATAATTATTATAAACCCAATGCGTTTGTAAACAATAATGAAATAATATCAAATAATACGTGTTAAGTAGGTACTGATTTCTGGTACTGAATTACTGTATGAATTTCTAGAATAACGTGTGTTTCAGAAACCTTACTTTAACAAATATCATGACGTGAAAACGTACTTATTTTTTACTTTTAAATAAGGAAAATATACCTTTAGTTCAACTTAATGATACTGACTTATGGCAAATCTCAATAAAAATACAAAATGGTTGTTAACTACCTATGCGGGCTCACAATCAAGCCTAACAGGCTAAAATAATCGTACAGAAGGTTCACCACAATATTTCAGTGACGTGAACATACAAAATATAATACTATTTCTTTCATACATAAAGTAGTAAAAAAGTAATGTATAATTACAATAACACTACCCCCCAAACGCGAGTAAAATCGATGACGGCTCGAAACGAAATACCATTATCATTCCGATCGTACAACAATTATTTACAAATGTAGTGTGTAGTTCTTAATATACTAACATTAATGACTAAAATACTTACTGCGCAGACCCCTAAAATTCTAAGACGGCGCATTGCCGAACCCTGTCAAATGTTTGAACCAATTCAAAGCCTTTAAAGCCGCTTACTTTTAATATATACGTTCCTAGGCACAATACATGAATGTTGTCTTCAGGTTACAGTATGTGTTATACTATCTTTAATTTCTTATAAGTAAAGTTTAACTAGCTCCATTATGGGCTGTCCTTTTCTCTTTCCTTCTTGAGACAAGACTTTTGTCTTGTCTCACGTAACTTAAAAAAATGTTCTAACGATACTAAAATAAAACAGATTAACTGCGAATAACAAGTCGATAAGCTCATCAAACGAAATCTTTAGCCAATGTTTATGAAATGACTGTCTGGCGGCGGGTGGTGTATGAATCTGAGTTAACAGACGCTGACTCCATTGTTTCATTATGTAGTATGTCTTTATACTGTAGTATACTACTGTACTGTGGCTTCTATAGTAGGAGTAGTCTGTATAATTTATGGCTCTGTTAATTTTTTTTTCATTGGAAATTGGTGCGATCTATTTTAATTAATGTAATTATAAAGAGCGGTTGCGCTGGAGAGCGATTGGGAAGGCCTATGTTCAGCAGTGGACGAGTATAGGCTGTGCTTATGATAATGATGAAGAATTATAAAGAGAACTGAAATCTAAAAAAAAACTAAGTTCTTTGTACATCGAACTAAAAAAAAAAAATGGCATACAACTAATAAAAGCAATTTTAATTTTTATAAATTACATAGCTTCTTTTGGTCTTCCGCTATTATGAATATAACTTGTTGTGCATGTTCTGTTTGCTTTCTCTTTAGCGTAAAGTTTCATACATTTTAACAACCAAACTATGCACTAGCTTCGTTAGCCATGTTCCGTTAATATAACGTTCTATTTGCAACTACGTCAGTATGTTAGATATTTTATGAATTACACACCTTTAAGGGAGGTGCTAAAATGTTAAGTGATAGGGAAATTCCAACATTCCATTATCCGTTCATTATTAGATTCTAACAATATTTACTAAATGAGTACAGCTGGAAAAGGTTGAATGATTTTTTTTTTGTTTCCATACACGGTGTGAAATTGTTGGTTCTTCTAAGTAAATACTCCACGTCGTGTAGTAAATTATTGTTGCAACCATTAACAATAAGTAACTAGGTACCTACCTATAAGTAAGAATAAATATTCTTAACGACGAACGTTATTGAGACGAACTATGAGAGTGGAAGCCAGAGAGGTATGTAAGGAAAGAACCTGTTGGAACTCTGTACTCTCTGCCTTCCCCGCAAGGGATCTGGCGTGATGATATACAGTCGATATTATTTTGTTCACGAAATGTAACAGTTAACGTTCGTTATATTTTAATATTCTAATTTCAACTTTTTGTTCACTGAATAAAGCCTCATTTTTGTTTCTGTGGTATTTTGAATTTTTATAGAAGTCACATTCCATTTAATAATAGCATTAGATTTGGAAATTATGTTCGAAACTAGAAACGTGCGATATCCACGCGCACGTGCTGTACAAAATCGTTTGATTTATAAGAACCTTTATTTTGTATGTTTTTTTTTATTTGGAACGTTTTTGGAGGCTTTTAAAGTATACGATGATTAACGTAAGAATATGTACTTAGATTATAACGAGTTCCTTGTTTCTACGACGAACTATTGGGTAGGTTTTTTATACTAAAACAGCATTGTGTTATGCCATTTCGGCGTGATGCGGTGCGAAGGTAATTGTTATTATGTATTATACATTCTGTAGTGTCCTGATGCTCTCTCGACGTAGAGGTAGTGTTAAGAAACTTTTATTAAGTTCTAAAAACATTTGATCCATAGTTTTAAGTCAATTACGACTTTGATGTCCATTATATACCAATTGAGTGGTAGATTCGAGTAATACTGTAAACTAACTTGTAGGGTTACTGTTGATTGAAGTGACCTGAACAACGAAAATGCAACGAAGTGTACTTCCATAGGTGCAATAAAGTGAAGTAAACATTATTTGCGTTTTATTTAGTAATTTTCCTTTTCAGAAAGTAAGTTTAGAAGCTTTAATAAATTCAATACCATTCCGTTCTCGGTCTGGAACCTATTCGCGCCTATATTAAAAAGGCGACGAACCGCTTCGCG
Organism: Phalera bucephala; assembly: GCA_905147815.2. Lineage (NCBI taxonomy): Eukaryota > Metazoa > Arthropoda > Insecta > Lepidoptera > Notodontidae > Phalera > Phalera bucephala. The sequence goes on along the minus strand of LR990611.1, from coordinate 32,731,403 downwards.
AACACGTCCAACCATTAGAATCCCCTAATCGTAGCCGCCGCTGCGCACTTGACTCCCCCCCTCAGCCGCTGGCCTTACTTCCCTTCTTTCGCACACAGGATCAGACACCGACCTCGCCGGCGAGGTCGAAGAATTCCTTGCCCGCCGGCCGGAGCACCACGGCGAGACACCTAGTATATGCCCTCCCCTATAGCGACTGCCCCAGCCGAGACCCTTCCTCCTTGAGGCGCCCTTGAGCTAGTTGCCCCCTTGCCTTTCAGTTTCAAGCGTAGTGGTTGCACGCTCGCCCTCTTGTCCGGCGAAGCTGTAAAGGCCCCGCGACTAACAGCGTATCATAAATCATTCACACATACAAAAAAGTGGTTGGGGTCATTGTTGTGCCGCCGCCGACTATGAACCTAATTCCCCTCCTATCAGCCGCTACCGTCGTCCGCAAAATATTCTCACCGACCCTCCCGATGCCCTTACATTCCTTCTTTCGGATACAGATACCGCACACAGGATCAGACACCGACCTCGCCAGCGAGCTCGACGAATCCTTTACCCGCCGGCCGGTGCAGAGCACCACGGCGAGACATCTAGTATATGCCCTTCCTTATAGCAACTGTCCAAGCCGAGAACCTTCCTCCTTGGCGCCCTTGAGCTAGTTGCCCCCTTGCTTTTCCGGCTCAAGCGTAGTGGTAGCACGCTTACCCTCTTGTCTGGTGAAGCTGTAAAGGTCCCGCGGTCAACAGCGTAGATAATTCACACATAAAAAAATTGGTTGGGGTCACTTGTTGGGTCAGAAGGGCCCCATGAACCAGAAGACGTGGAGTGGGTAGGCCATTTGGAAAGAGGACCAATGACCTGGTAGGATTGATGGATAAAAACTAGATGAGTTCAGCACAAAATCAGATGTTGTGGCGATCTTTGGAAAGGCATTTGTCAAGGCAAATGTCCTACAGTGGCCATCTCTAGAATGATGATAGATGTACTACTAGTGGGATCGATGGAATTATTATCAATTAATAAATGAAGAGTAAATAGTTACATATACTAATTATATTCTTAATACAATAAATAACAACACTAATTAATTAACTCTGCGATGCTTCCGCGCCGCTAGACTTGGTCTCCCACGCACCCACTTCCTGAAGTAAATCTTTCTTAGACTCAAAGTACTCTTTGTACCACATTATGTGATCTTTTTTCTCCTGCACTGTATAAAACGAATTTTTGGAGAGGCCAACGCATACTAGCTCCATAAAATGCCTTATTGGACCCTTCTTTGGACACCAACCTTCCAGATGGCTGTCAAGGAAGATGTGTTCAGAAAAATGTATGTTTTGTTCTTCTTCCAAGCCTGAAAACAAAGAAATATGATTATTAAGGAATATTATGCAGGTATAATACATAGAGAATGTAACATTGATTGATCCGACCGATTTCGGCCATGGCGACCACTTTAAAGACCCCTAGTCAGAGTAATGCCGCTGATGCGCTCGAAGATGGCTTATGTAGCCTATCTTCGCGGCGAAACTCCGTGCACATTGAGGGCACGTGAGTACGCCGTTCTCATAGTTGTATGATATGGCAGCAGGTGGGCGGGCCTTTAACTGATTGCGTTTGGCGTCAAGGTCAGCTTTACGCTGAGCCTCGAACTCGTGTACTTGGCTGTTCACCATCCTGCGCCATTCTGGCCGCTGTGCTGCCAAACGTTCCCAACGAGAGGGCTCTATGTTGCATCTCTTCATATGTCGCTTTTGGACATCCTTGTACCGGAGGAGGGGACCGCCATGATTCCGCTTGCCCTTCTCCAGTTCAGAGTAGAAGATGCGCTTCGCCACTCTTTCCTCCGCCATACGAGATACGTGACCACACCACCGAAGCTGTCGACGCATTAAATAGGCCTCAATGCCACCAACATTGGCTCGTCGCAGAACTTCGGTATTTCGCACTCTATCGGACCATCTGATCCTCATGATGGTACGGAGGCATTTAAGGTGGAAGCGATCCAGAGTGCGAATGCGGCGGCGGTATACACACCACGTCTCAGAGGAGTATAGGAGGTTTGGCAGCACGATTGCCATATACACCGATATGTTAGTGGGCAACTTAAGGTTATGCGAGCAGAAGACCTTGGTACATAGCTTGCCGAATGCCGCAGCTGCGGTACCCACCCTGCTATTGATCTCAGCATCAAGGTCACACTTGGATGTTACAGTGTTCCCCAGATAGCGAAATCTATCCACCTGCTTTAGCACATCCTCACCAAGTTTTATGGTCAGTGTCTCGTGACCGTGCATGTCCAGGGACATCACCTCCGTCTTATTGACACTGATCTTTAAGCCAAACTTACGGCAGGCTTGGTGGAATGCGGACATCAGCTGTTGCAGGCCGTCTAGGGATTCTGATAGGAAGCACAAGTCATCAGCATACATGATCTCAGTGATCAGTGCGTAAGAGACTTTAGTGCGAGCCTTAAGTCTAGCCAAGTTGAAAAGGCTGCCGTCTGTGCGGAAACGGATGCGGACTCCCTGAGAAACAGTGTGTAAGACCTCTCTAACTACCACCGCAAAGTATAAGGCGAACAGAGTAGGCGCTAAGACACATCCTTGCTTCACCCCACAGGTAACGGGGAAGAAGTCTGTCTGTTCACCGTCTACGGCAACGCAGCATTGCATGTCGTCATGCAGGAGTCTAAGAAGTCTCACAAACTTTTCCGTGCACCCGAGCTTACCTAGCACCAACCATAGAGCTTCCCGAGGCACGCTATCGAAAGCCTTCTCCAGGTCAACAAAGCAAAGGTACAGCTGACAGCCCTGTTCCATGCTCTTTTCTTGCAGTTGACGCACAGAGAATATAGCTTCGCATGTGCCTCGGTCCGGTCGGAAGCCAAACTGGGTTTCAGGCAGAATCTTTTCAGACAAGTTCTTTAGGCGGTTTAAGAGGACTCTAGCAAAGACCTTTCCGGGGGCTGAAAGGAGCGAAATACCGCGGTAGGAGTTGCAGTCAGATCGGTCACCCTTGTGCTTGTAAAGAGCACTTATGCGCGATACTTTAAAGGTATCCGGAACGCGCTCCTCCTCCCACATGCGAACAAATAGTTCCCACACTAACGTGTGCAACTCCTCTCCGCCGTATCTTATCAGCTCTCCCGGTATAAGGTCAATGCCAGCCGCCCGTTTGTTTTGTTGCTGTCTGATGGCAGTAACAACCTCGTCACGCAATAGAGTCTCGTCCAGCTCAAAGGCGAGAGGGAGCTGAGGCATTAAACCGATACTTTGCAGATCAGCTGATCGATCCACATTTAGCAGAATGTTGAAGTGCTCCGCCCAGCGGTTTAGTATATCCTCCTTGCTTGTCAACATGTGACTACCGTCTAGAGACCTTAAAGGCACCCGAGCTTGGTAGGATGAACCAATCAGCTTACGTACCTCACTGTAGAACTCACCCAGCTGGTTTGTGTCAATGAGCCATTGCATGTGACTAGCTTTGTCCTGCCACCACTTGTCTTTCATATGTCGAGACAGCTTGCGCAATTCGAGGTCACTAGCTTTAACAACCGCAACGCTTCCTCTCTGCCTTTTGTGCTGTCGCAGGAGATCTCGGTGTTTGTCGAATGCTGCCCGCAGGGTTTCATCATTTCCATCAAACCAGTCTTCGTTGCGACGGATTTTTTTACCCAGTACAGTTGAAGCGGTATCCATGATATGAGATGACATAGTTCCCCAGGCAGCATCAACATCACCTACCTCATTAGCTGGCATCAGCTTTTCAGACAGGGCTTCAGCGTATTTCTCCCTGACCGCGATATCTTCTAGCTTATCCAAGTTCAAAGAAGCAAGCTTTTTTATAAGAGATCTACGCGGGCGACGGAGGCGGATTCGTAGCTTAGTGACAATAAGTCGGTGGTCAGACCAGCAGTGCGCACCACGCATCACGCGGGTGACCTGTACTTGGCTGAAATCCTTTTGTCTCACGATAGCATAGTCAATCAAATGCCAATGCTTAGATCTTGGGTGCATCCATGTTGTCTTGTACTTGGCGGCAAGTCTAAACATAGTGTTCGTAATTGCCAGACCGTATTGAGCACAAAGACTGAGCAGCAACTGACCATTGCTGTTCATGTTGCCAACTCCATGTCTACCCAGAACTCCAGGCCAAGCCTCATAGTCCCGTCCAACCCTGGCATTGAAATCGCCCAGCAATAAAACCTGCTCCCTGGCGTTGAAGCTATCGAGGCAATGTGTCACTTCCTCATAGAACTTTTCCTTGATGTCATCAGACTTGTCTAACGTTGGAGCATAGACACTGATGACATTAAGGTAGTTGTCTTTGTCCAGGTGAAGGCGCAGTGTGGTTACGCGGTCTGAGATATGTACAGGGTACTCCTCTAAATGCTTTGCTAAGTGATTCTTGATGGCAAAACCTACCCCTGATCGTCGAGTTTCGGAGGCAGCGGTACCTTTCCAGAAGAAAGTGTAGCCGCCACCTGCTTCCACCAGCTCTCCTTCATCGGGGAGATGTGTTTCGCTGAGAGCAGCCACATCCACGCTATAGCGATGAAGTTCCCGAGCTACTATGGCGGTCTTACGTTCGGGGCAGGCGTTGACATCTCGATCAAGAAGCGTTCTCACGTTCCACGCGCCGAATGTCATAACAGGTGTTCTTTTTAAATTTCCTTTGCGGCGTCGACCACGATTTAAATGATGCGATGATAGCCGCGGTTACTACCATCTGCCATGTCGGGACGAGCATTTTTTAGGGCACCTTTTCTAGCCCCCTCCCCAGCTGAGCGGGGAAAGCAGTGCCTCCCTAAACAGGGCTGCTTTGACATCCCAAGTGCTGCCGAGCCCGTGCTGTCGTCCCAAATGTGCAGCTCGGAAACGACCACGGCGTGTTCTCACGCCCCCGGGACCGCCTGCGTGCAGATATCAGACAAAGCCTAGTTTGCATCAGGCTAGACCTCTCTACTTCTACCCATCGCCACAGGACTTTTGCGTACTCGGAGTCCAGTAACGGAAGCGGTCAGATGCGCAGGAAATATTAAGGTGCACAAGTATACGCGCGAGACACAGGTGCACATACTCATCCTTATCCTTCTGGGCCCAGTGGAACGGAGACCGTTACGACCGGAGAAGGACTCAGACAGACGGAGCAGTATCACGGTGAGAAAGATACAAGGAGTCAGTATTTTCTCACACTCCCTTAATCGCCTTTTACGATACCCACGGGAAGATATGGGGTGGCGCTATTCTGTTCTGCCGGCACCACACGGCATAACATAACAGGAATGTAACATTATTTAACCCTTTAACCACCTCATTTGGATTTCTAAGAAATTATAATGACTTGTAGGACAAATAAAATTGATAATAACGATTTGTATTAATTTTACGATTTATGAAGTCTGCGCCAGGAGCACAGCAATAGATGGTTGACCTTTTACGATTTCGGAGCATCGTAAGGTCAACGACGGCAACGAGCGTTGAAGTGGTCATCAAACTCAGGAGTGATTGCAAATGTAATTTATATTAACATTCTCCCACAAGACAATTTCATATTCACTTCACAGCATGTATAACTTAGGCTATACCTAAACTAACTAAAAGCAGTGGTTAGATCGTTGGACTGCAAAATCAGAGGTCTCGGGTTCAAACCCAGGCACGCATCTCAGTCTTTTCGAAAGCATGTGCGTATTAAAAGTTAGCTATCACATGCTTTAACGGTGAAGGAAAACATCGGAAATCTGCATGCCTAAGAGTTTCTCGAAGGTGTGTAACGTTCGCCAACCCGCACTGGGCCAGCGTGGTGGACTATGGCCTAAACCCTCTCAGTTTGAGAGAAGGCCCATGCCCAACGGGGGACAGCTGCTTAACAGGGCTATTATTATTATACCTAAACTAGGGGTTGCATTAGATGTTTTTGCATCCCATAAGCATTATCATAATAAAATAAATAGTTACCTTGTTCATTGTTGATAGGGAACTTCCAAACCTTGCCTTGCTCTGTCCAAAGTATCATCTTCTGGAAGTAGTTGGCGGGCGGCTGCGTGGTCGCTAGAGTCAGCTCGCGCTGGTTCAAGCTCTCCCACATATCCAGCTTAGTCCCGTAGTTTGGCTCTTTAGCTGCTTTGAAGACACCTAGTGGCTCCCCACTGAATATGTTAACTGTATTTGGTTGTGGTAAAGCTGGCCTGAAATTTGATAGTATACAAGGTGTAACAATAAACGCAAGACCTCAGACACCCCAATTAGAGAATTGCTTCATAAATTCAAAACGAAAACCAAATTTTCAAATTTAAAGGTTTTTACCCTTTTTTTAAGCACTTTTATACCCCAATTAACAATGAAAATTGTACATGTATGCGTTTTGAGAAATACGTTTTAGAAATGCATTTGAAATCTCCATATTGCTTTGAATCAAGAATAAAATAAGTTTGTTATAGCGCATGGAAGGAGTAAGATCATTTTTTTTCAAATAAAAAAAAAGTAGGATGCATTAAAAATAGTTGGAATGAATTCAGTTATCGATTTGGAACAAACTACTTTCAGGTCTTGCGTTCATTATGTTACAGCTTGTATAAGCAGAGGTAATGTATTTTTTTATTTGAACACCAGTGTTATGCTAAGTATTTGCCAGGTGAGTATCATTATAGTTAAAGAAGTAAACATATAGCAATAGCTGCTTGCCTTATATTCATTAAGTCCAGGGTATAAATTCTGGGTTATTTTAAAACCAATTTCCAATTGTTGTGACTTGCAGATATTATGGTCAGCGAAATAAGTTGTTGGACATTCTGTTTATTAAATCACTCATACATTTTTATTTAGCATCAAATCCATTATATTTGTTGATTTTGACAATGATTACCAAGATTTTTTAAATAAACAGTATTACCGATTTGAAAACCTGAGAATTTTAAGTGACTTAAACTTAACTGAAGCTTGATTGTAAACAAAAACACGAGGAATCCGCTATTTTTCAGTCATTATATGCCTGAAGAATGGGGCCTGGCCTGCACTGTCACTTTAGAACTATAAATACCTCAATTAAATGTGAGTGTATTGTATATTCATCTCCACCTGCCCCTTCTATGAAAATGATGTGGTGTGGGATTGACATTCAATGTGCTTACCTCTTCTGTCTCTCCTGGACATCACTGACAGGTTCCTTGGCTTTCCTCTGTGCGTACCTGGTCTGCGGCACATCCTGTTTTGCCTTACTGACCAGGCGTTTTACTTGCTGACCTCTTGTCTCTTTTAGTGTGACATCGTCACTATCCTTAGTTCTGTCCACTTTCATACCAATTAGCAGGTCACTGGAAATTTTTAATGCAAATAATAAGTTCTGGATTTGTAGATAGATTTCCATAATGTTATAAGTTATTTATTTATTTTTTTTTTTTTTTTTTTTTTTAAAACGTAGCCCCACACTAGGTTATATTCCTGTGTCGTGGGTGCGTTTACAAACATGAAAATTCACAAACAAATACCCAGACCGGAACAAATAATTGTGGATCACACAAAGATTTGTCCCGTGCGAGAATCGAACCCGCGACTATTCGACACAGTGAGCGGAGCAGCTCAAGCTCTTAACCACTGCGCTAAATCGTCCGTCATCATAAGTACATCATAAGTTATAACATTTTATGTTACTTGATAAAATTATGAAAGCTAAGGCTACTTGGCAGATTTAAATTAATAGTTGTTTTATCATTGGAAGGGTAAAATCTTTGTATGACACACAGATTTTATTTTAGTGGTGGTATATGTACATGTAAAATTTGTTTGTCTCTTATTTTTTGGAGTAATATAAATAAAGTGTCACAACAATTAAACAATTAATTAAATTGATGCCTTGACAGATAGCTTAGTCCAGTGGATAAAAGTAGTGTCTGACCTAAGCTTTGCCTTTGGCCACCTTTAGCCAAAAATACCAGCATCGGCTGAGCCAGTAAGCACCGAAATTGAACGAACTATGTATTACAACTTGCGAATGCTTTTAAGTAAATAAATATTATGAAAAATATTATTTCAGTATTAATATTTTCAACCAGGTGGTAATTTTAATCATCTCTATGTTAATACAGTAACCATAACTTTTTAAAAATTTTGCCAGTCGAACATTTTTTAGACTTATTAAAGCTTCGGCCGAAGGTTTTGGCAATGGCCTATTAAGCCTTCGGCTTCAACCAAAAATCGACTTTCGGTCGGACACTAGTTAATAGCTAAAGCTACCCTGACCAATGGATTGAGTAGTAGCGAGTGCCATCCCGGCACAAGACAAATTTCTGTGTGACTTACAAATATTTTTGCAGATGTTTGTGTATGTAAATTCCATGTTTGTAAACACACCCATGACACAGGAATAATTCCTAGTGAGAGCTGCTTTTTTTTTTAAATACATTAATAACACTGCTATTATTAAAAAAGCCAGGTGGTCTAGCCAATAGGCTATCTATTGGCTAGACCACCTGGATTGCAAAGTCAGAGGTCTCGGGTTCAAACTCAGGCACGCACCTCTGCCTTTTCGAAAGCATGTGCGTATAAAAAAAAAAGATCACTTGCTTTAACGGTGAAGGAAAACATCGTAAGGAAACCTGCATACCTAAGAGTTTCTCGAAGGTGTGTGAAGTCCGCCAACCCACACTGGGCCAGTGTGGTGGACTATGGCCTAAACCCTCTCAGTTTGAGAGGAAGCCCGTGCCCAATGGTGCATCAGTTTCTCAACGGGGCTAATATTATATAACATTACTAATAATTTCTAGTCATATAATTCAAGGTTGCCTGGAAGAGATTGCTTTTTAGCAATTGGGCCGCCCTTTGTGTAACTTTTAGTTATTTTTGTATTTTGTTATCTATGTAATTGGTGCACAATAAAGAGTTATCTATGTATCTAACATTACTATTAAATCCTAGTTATATAATTTATAAGCCTATTTCATAATGAGATTGTTAGAGGAAATAATGACGAAAGGTTGGGGTTGTTTTAATTTAAAACAAACTTTAATTATATTACCTGAGATTGGTAGAGGTTTGATTGATTTTGCCCAGCACTTTGGAGAGCAGTTCAGCCTCAGTTTGTTTTACGTCTCCTCCGATTGCTTGTGCCACTTCCCCTGCAGCTTTGGTAATGCAGTCTTCTGTAACACATCCATATTCTTGAAAATACATGTGTAAATAATCTACACTGTAAAGGCCTCACAGGCAACAGGCCATGCCTTTACAGGTTAACTGGACTAGCGGGTGAGTTAGGGCTGCCACTTTTTTTTGAGCAAATAAAGTACATTGGTTTTTAAAGGTAGCCAATAAAAGTACATTGTTTCAAAATAAAGTATTATTTATTTCACTTTTATTCAATCATTCGTTTAATTTCAGTTATTTACTATTTTATTTAAGTATTTTAGCATACTTTATAGTTCTACTAAAGTACAATTTATTTATTTAAAGTATACTAACCCTAAATAACATACTTTATTATAAAGTACGGGTGGCAACCCTAGGGTGAGTGTGCAACCACTATGCTCCAGCCCAGTTGGCACCTATGTTGGTAAACAGTATTGATTTTCTTTATTATACTGTTATGTCAATGACTACTTACCTATTTTCTCTGTTTTAACCTCAATTTCATCATTATGTTTCTTCCTGCGAGGAATCTCTGGTGCTGTAGCAAATTTATGCTTGTATTCACTCTCTGGGATCGTAGGTCCAGCCAACATACTCTTAAGGAGTTCCTGCAACTTCTCTGTGTTAGGGTCCGATTTTTTCTTCGCTTCGACGGCTTTAGGTTGCGCTTCTGTTGTCTTTCCATCATTATCCACGGGTTTATCTGACAAACACCTCACTACTAGTCGAAAATCTCTCTTGAACCGAAATCTGTAGGTGGAAATAAATCGTAAATAACACTTCCAAGGCATTTAAATCTTTCTAAATGTGATTATTAAGGCAATACGAAACCTGGTTAGCATCTTTAGTTTAGAAAGCTTAAATAAATCAAGGGAAAAATATAAACTTCGCGTTCCTATTTTTAGGTTAGAATTACATTTCTTTTCACACAATATGACAGGTGTGCTGACACTTCTTCTTCTTCTTTAAGTTATGGATTTACACTAAAGATCGACTGCGAATAATCCGACTATTCGAATCATCTACAATGACTAATTTACTGATTCGACTTGAACATTAGTAATATACTAATTTTTATCTTCGAATGACGACTACTAATTAGTAACTACTAATGGTGATTCGATTAAATTTATCTGCGACTCTCACCCGATTATGAATGAATGATTCGCCGCTACTCGCGCCATTTTCGCGGCGAAACAATTAAGTGTGCGAGTGATTAGTAACAACTAAATTAAATAACCTATGTTCAACAGTGGACAAGTATAGGCTGAGATGATGATGATGATGAAATTAAATAACAACGCTCCTGCTGATTTGTGTTTAAAAGTGCGTTTTAATAAAGTCTTAACTAGAAGTTAAGATTTTAATTATAATCGGTATATCGGCGGTAATCAATGAAACATACGGCTAATAGTACATTTTTTAAAAGCGCTTACAGTGCTAAAGCACAAAAAGCGCCCGTGCGAACGTGGGGGTAAGCTGCGGTCCGAATGATGCTAACTTACTTTCCTTTGTACTCTGTGGTGGGACCGATAAGTAAACTCATTATTTGTTCGCCGAATTTTTTATTCATTATTGGTTCTTTCGGTCCAGCAAGTCAAATGGGAGGCAGTTAGTAACTAATTTTCGTGAATCATTCGAATAATTCGAATGCAATCATTCGCAGTCGCGCATCGCTACTTTACATTAATTTTAAGTGTAAGACTTTTAAGAGAAATCAAAAAGGAACATTTTATCATTTTGATTCAATTACCTTCACTTATGCACATATAAGAATACATAACGGTTAATATTCCACCAACATTACACATTATTATTCGAAATAACAAGTTTTGGAAATAAAGACAAATTGACAACATCACTCTTCAACTTCCCGCCAAAAAACCCGCCATGGTATTTCACCTAAGTATTTCACATAGACATATTACAATGGAATGAGCATTCTGCGAAAAAACGTAATGACAAGAATATTCACTTAGAGCCCTACGTCTCTTTCTAAGTAGGGTGACCAAACATTGGTACGATTATGGACTTGTTGACATATAATTAACGTATAATTCTCGGGCACTGTTTATTGCCGTAATTATTTCTTTCTACGCCACATCTTAAATGAGTAGTAGTCTTAAGTTTTTGATAAAATGAATTGACGGACGATTTAGCGCAGTGGTTAAAAGCTTGAGCCCTCCGCCCATTGTGTCGAATAGTCGCGGGTTCGATTCCCGCACAAGATAAATCTTTGTGTGACCCACAATTATTTGTTTCGGTCTGGGTATTTGTGTGTGTGAATTTTCATGTTTGTAAACGCACCCACGACACAGGAATAAATACTAGAGTGGGGCTACGTTTAAAAAAAAATCTTAAAATTCAGCTCCAAATATAGTAAAAATTAAGTATAGTCTCCTAGGGCCGTTTTTCTGTATCTACAACGGTTGAGATAGCTGCCCTTACTTTCCCATCTGAATCCACCTGTATATAAAAACGAATTGAAAACTATGTTCGTTTTGAACTCGGTAATAAATGGTTTACAGCGTATTTAAACCATATCATAAATAGGTATAGTCCGTATAAGTTCTACCTTATGGTCACCATACTGCATCGGGTGCGAGCCTGACACCGGGCTCCAGGCAATTGCTTTCACTCGTCATGGTTTCTTGAGTTGTTTAAATCATAGAAAATTCAATGTTGTCTGTGAGTAAGAGTTTAATTTTCTTTAGCAATATTTTGACAGTACTGAATCCGTTAAGGGTTATAAATTCATGGATATAGTATAGTGCCTTATTGTATCTAAGGTATTTCTACAAGTGGTTCTAGGGTGGGTTCGCCCGGTTACTCATAAAAAATTGGTGTAAAATTATAGTTAACATTTACATTCTTTCTTATTAAAAAAAAGACCTTAGGTAATTTCATAGCAAACAGTGTTAATTCGGATTTTGGCCGCAGGACAAAAGATCCTTTTACCCTTTGATATATGTGCTTCTACGATTGTATCTTTTGTATTATTTTTTTCATTGATATTCTATTTGCTTCTTATTTCTCGAATAATCACGACCATAACTTGGAACTCTGTACTCTCTGCGTACCCGGCAATATATAGATAACTTAATAACTTACAACCACAGCTTACATCTGCCCACGCTGCTAATTTATATAATGGATCTTCTTAAACTCATAAAATGTATTTTTTGATACATAGATCGTAGATTACTGAATAAATCAAAGTCAATTTAATTTGTAAGGCACCATTTATTGTGGACGGGTATTTACCTCCAAATAATATAATACAAAATGAAATACATATAAACGTATTTCTATAAGCAAATAAATGAAAAATACTACTATTCTACAATTCTGAATTCGTTATAAATCATATAACTTCAAATTTATTACCTTAGTTATTACTATGTATAATCACATTTTCGATAAAAATACTTAGAATTAAATTACAGATTTGTAACTGCTTTTGTTTTCATACAAAACATAACACTATTTTTGCTTTCTACATAACAGAGATATCTTTATAACTGTTGTTATAAAACACACAACTTTAGTAATTATAATCAATTGACATCATTCATATTTGGATGGAGTGAATTACAGAATATATACTATGTTTTTACTGGCTACAACTCAAGCTAAGCCGGTAGTTAACAAAAAAAATTGTTATATTTTTTTATTTGCAATTTTAAAGAATGCAGAGGTAAAAATACAGTAAATAGAATATTGGTACTGCTCCCGCCCTACCGGCGTTAACGTTAGTATTGACACCTGCGTCAAATGTGCCTTAAACGAGGCGTTTTAAAATAACACGTATCTCAACATTCGCCGAGTATTGTTATTGTTAGCGTATTAATTAACGCATTACGATGCAGGTGGGGCAGGAGCATAGCATCATTGCTTGGCAGGTAAACATGCGATATATTTTTTTTGTAATACGCTGTAATTTCTATACCGTCGCATAATTTCCGCTTGAATCCTGTTCAAGCAGAAATGATGACATGATCAACGATTCGTCGTTGTCTGTCATTGTAATCACACCACATATCAATGTAGTCGGTCTATTAAACTAGCTACTCTACTTACACTACTAAGGCACATGACATGGTAATAAATAGACTACTGGTTCATACTTACAACTAAAGACTTGGGCAAAAAATGTCAGCACCAAACGAACAATTTCTAAAACCATGATACAATGGCAGTAAGCATCCATTTTTGGTTATATAACACTATAATAGTTACGAAATTACTAATTAGAATAACAATTGTTAAATATTGGAGATTCTTAGCTAGGCTTCGACTCGAGTTTTGTACGCAAATCAAAACGAGTATTCTCGAACTTTTGTCACGGCAACCCATGCTATGACATGTATTGCGTGTCGTCTAGGCTAGCCCTGCACTTTGAGAATATGTGTACAAATAAGCATGTACTCGCACGGTAACTTTTTCAACGAGCGGTGCCGGAGCGTTGGAAGCACTTTTCATAAAAAATGAACTGTAAGGAGTTTGTTTAAATCCAGCTTTATTAACGCTTGTTTCAAAGCGCTCGTTTGAATACCCTCATTCGTAAGACAAATAGATCGCTCAATCGTAGTTTGCCTCGCCCTTTTACCGAATCGTTTTCAGTGCAATTATGTTCTACAAGTGCGATATTTATATCGTTACACAAGTGTAACGTTAATGTTACAATTGAACTAATTACTCTCGGCAGATTGATGTTATTGTAACAGCAGTAGCGGTATCTTATAATATTTATTTTTTACAATTTGTTTGTAATTTATTGTTTTTCCTGGTGTACAAGTGTACTATTATTATGGCTCTTTAATGTATTGCTTCAACCTCTATAAGTATATACAGAGTACTAAATGTAAAAAAATTATATAATATGGTTACATCATTAGCATCGTAACTTGATAAACAAACGAGAATGTAATATGTTTATGTCTTCTACTGCCAATGTAATATGGTTAATTATTGTTTATTCAGAAAGGTGTTATAAAAACATCACATAACTATTTCATATTGCAGTTGTACATTGATAATCATCTTATAATATTGAGTCAACCTAAATAACGCTTTTTTAAACGTTTTGAGCAATACAATTAAGTAGAACATGGAAATCTAAAGTAATTATTCTTTACCTAACTAAAATATACAATTTTAACTGTAAATTGTTGAATTGTCCAGAACAAATAACTCTAAATATAGAGTTAGAGTTAAATTTAAATCACCTAGGTATTTGAAATTGACTAAATAACTAACAGCAACAAACAGTGGCACTTTTAACAGCTAACTTTAGTCCACGTGTGTGCATACTAATGAACAATCACAGACGGCACTTTTGACGTTTTATATTTCTGTCAATGTTGATAGCGGTAATAGCGCGCAACTAATATCTTAATACGAGCATTCGGTATCTCGTTTTAAGTTGCTGCTAACTATAGAGCGAAAATAAGATGCATATGCTAGTCAAAATAAAATAAGAGCCACACTTGTATTTCGGACTTATGGTGATTTATGGATAACTACCTAATTATCCATTCACCTGTTAACAACAATTAACATTGCAACAATGTTTTCATTTACAACCAGCATAATTTCCGCATTATATCCAAAATAAAAGATGACCCCTGTTTATTGTTTTGACTAGTGACTTCGTGGACGCTCACAAAGAATATTTTTATCCTTTATACAATTAAACAAACTTCATAACGCCGTATGGATTCTTGCATTTATATTCGAATATTAGCTTACATCAATATTATGAATTAACGAAATATGTACAATACATACGATTGTGATGTGTCCGTATTCGAATGAATATTTACATTATGGCACATATCACCTAAATGTTTAAACAATTCACGGTGAATTCATATCACTTACACTAACTACAACACGAGATCTCATCACAAATCTAGCACCATTCCCTTACACGTTGCTTGGCAGTGATGAATATAGGAACTGTCCGCGAACACGAGTAATTTGCGTAACGTTATGGCTTGATTACACTGAACGAGTGCAGTGGTAAGTGCATTCGGCCCATTCATACATGCATGCACTCTTGTTGACATAACGTTACGAAAATGACTCATAAAATAGTTAACACTGAAAATTCTGACGCGAAGGTAACATTAAGGAAAGAACTTGAATTTTTTTTATAAATAAATATGTAGAAATAGGTCGTTTACGATAACATTTTAACGTATATACTTATAAGTATTTTGAATTATGAATTTTAATACACATTTTCTACACATTGAAAATTATGCCCATAAAGGATAATGAACTACAATAAAACGCTTATCAAATTTTATAAACGCTTAAGGTATGTTGTACTGTTAATTATTGTACACGATCTGTTGTCATAGAGACGTGATTATGATACGACGCTGCGAGTTCGGTTCCAGTATGTGTGATCACAGCGGCACCTCATTGGCAGTTTTATTTGAAGATATTTAAGGCAAATACCAAAACAACGTGTTTTTCATTTGCTTATTTGTTCTAATACGAACATAAGTTTCAAAGGAACATAAAGAATTCCGATTGTATTATGGCTATACGGGTTATGTTATCATAAAAGACCTATGCAGGAGTTTACCCAGTACACTGTGTACTATACTATGCTCATGCCATAACCGTAACGATATTGTAACATGCAAATAAATATTGTTTGTATAGATTACTATTAGGCCATTAAGATCATTCCAACGTCGTATTAGGACAGAATCAGTAAAGGTATTTTTTGTTATATCGACTGCCTGTTGGACGTTGTCTTATGCATATAGTTCAGTTCACAAAGTCGCACCCCACTCTTGCGCCTAATAGGCTATAGTGCAAGTGGTCAACCACTTGTGTTGTTGTGTTCTGCTAGTGCTATTGATACTTTAACGTTACATTTGTACTGTAAGCGATTACGAGAAAGTGTGGGACGCATTTTCGAGTATTGATCGAGTAACAGGGTATGATCATGGTATAGTATGATGCATTGGACAGTCTCCTTTATTAATAAACATTTTATTGTATGGAGTTTTAAGCAACTATTTATCGTTTTGCGTTCCAAAACCCAAACATGTGTTATCCCTGTAAACTAGGCTATCACATTTGACGTATGTTAAATAAACCACAAGGCGGAAAATTGGTTCGACCAGTTCCAAGAGCGGGCGGCTAAATCGAATCGAAAAACGTTGGATTTTCAGGGCACAAAATCACCGGTCTTGATTTCGATTAACAAAACCCTTTAATGGTTTAAACACGTCTCTTGTTTTTGCGCCATGAATCACGGCTTAAGTCTATCGTCCTTAGGAACTAAGTTTTACGAAACCCAAATAGCTGTAACCTAATTTGAGTATTATTGTCCTATTGGGTTCCCTTTGGGCGAGGTTAACGGTATCGCCTTTGTATAGTCGTGCTACTGTTTGCGTGGCGCAGGAGACCTGCGATTTGCTTAGTGGCCAGTCGGTCGATATGTCATTAGTCGAGCATGTAGTCAACTGTCTGGGCTCCGGGCGTGCCTTACCATTCGCCCATACATAGTAGGTGTTCGGTAGCTTCGTCTGGTACACCACCTGTAAAGAAATAATTTAGTTATATATATATTATAGTAACTTCACTGGTCGTAGAACTGACGGCTTTTGGGACAGAAAGGTTCTCGAGTGGCGACCTCGTACCAGAAGACGTGGAGTGGGCAATCCCCCCCCCCCCCCAAAGTGGAACGATGACCTGATGAAGGTCGCAGCGTAAAGCAGGATGCATACAGCGCAAAGCTGATCATGGCAACCTTTGGAGGAGGTTCTTGTCCTGCAGTGAAGGTCTTTTGGCTAATGATGATGAATAATTATAAATAATTAGAAATATACTTATAATTAACTTAATAAATTTGAGCGACTTCAAAATTTCTGTATAAGTTTCATATTTGGTTTGCGGAAAGTGATCATGTTTCTGAATTTCGTGCTAAGCTAGTGGCTACCAATTCGCCTTCGCCGGAAAGCTCACATACTATCGGTTCTATACAGCATTCTGTTTGATCCTACTACTCCTTTATAATATATATATATATATATATATAGATAATTGGGGTAAAAAGGTGCTTAAAAAAGGGGTAAAAACCTTTAAATTTGGAAATTTGGTTTTCGTTTTGAATTTATAAAGCAATTCCCTAATCGGGGTGACTGAGGTCTTGCGTTTATTATGTTACACCTTGTATAATGCTTATACTATCTGTTATTGTTATTAAGTTAAACAGATTCTATTATATACGATTTTATTATATTTATTGTATTACATGAAGAGCAACAAAATATTGTATAGTATTTTTCGCATAGGCTGGGTAGTGACAGTTCTGCCAAACAAAATTATACTTTATTCAATGGCAATAAGAGACATGACCCGTTTGTATATTTTTGGTTTTATGCCTTAACACCATTGAATTAAATATTAATTTCGTTTGGCAATTAGAACTGTCACTACCCATCCTATGTGAAAAATACTACAACTATGGTTAAAATTGATCACTGTGCGGCGTTGGAAAGGCTTAAGAGATATACAATCGCATTTCGTTTAAGCTTTCCAACGGTCGTGTCGCTTATACCCTTTCAAACTTCAATTTGTATTTTGCGGTTTTTGTGAATAATATAGGCAGTTATATATTTACGTATCTTGCGGTCATTAACACGCGTTATGACCTAGTAGGATTTCCCATAGTCGTTCTAATGTTGTATTGGTTTATATATTTATGAGACGTCATTCTTGTTATCAATGACGTTGTGTTGTTTGTCATTGTCTGGAGACTTAAGAATACTAATCTATTTTGCGGTTTGTACACATTTTACGGGCGTTATAAAATAATCAATGTGGTAGTCATAACGTGGTCACATAATAAGTATTGAAATAGATAAGGACTTTATTAGGTTTTTCAAAACCCTTGCACACATATTTTGCATCAAATTTGGGCTATACGTGTCTCGCGTCAAAATGCTAATTTGGCAACATGTAAAACGTTATGGACTATCGGTTTAGGTATTTAACTAGAAGTAAACAATCTCTATCTATCTATAGTTTATTCCAATCAAACTTTAAAACTTTTTAAACAAACCATTACCATTTTTAGTTGCTTTAGTTGTGATTTCAATCTATAACAAGTGTAATATGAAGGCAACAGTATTACCGAAGACATCGAAATGAAAATGCTGTTCGCAAGAAATCACCGTTCTTATGTTGAGTGAAAAAACTTTTAAAATCTGATTGGAAATAGACTATATATCACCACCCCAGATCATTTGGAGTAGGTCCAGAGTTCCAACAGTAAAAATAAAGGCCATTAAATGTAGTTTAAAAATGAATGTAATGGGTAATCTAGACTAATATAATAAAGAGGAAAGATTTGTATGTTTGTAACGAATAAACTCAAAAACTACTGGACCGATTTCAATGATTCTTTCACCATTAGAAAGCTACATTATCCAGAAGTAACAGGCTATAAAACATAAACCCGGTAGGTGGCGCTGTTGTCGACAAGGTACGAAGTCGCGGGAAACTGCTAGTGTTTCATAATATAAAAGGGAAATCAACGTAACTTTTAATTTAGGTACAATACTACGAACTTTGAAAGGACAAAACGACTTTAGAAAGCTTTATTATTAATTCGTTTACATAAACCGACAGACTGTTGTTTAGTAAAACGTGTGAATTAACAGGTTTTATGAATAAATAAAATTAATTTTGACTTAAATGTTAATGGATTTTTAAAAGGAAATGACACTGCCATAATTTTGCCTACATCAGCATCGATCAGAGAAGTTGCGTGGATAAGTGAGTCAGTACGAAAATATCTAAGTGGGCAATACTTATTTCGAGTGTGCACGTGAATGACCCCAGACGTACGCGGAATGCAGATTCACAAGTTCGGAAGACAAAGCGCATGATAATAAGAATTCTCATGCTCAGACAAAACATTTACATACTGAATTTAAAATTTAATGATATTTGTATATGGAAGAGGGAGATGGGATGTTTAATAACTAAGCTTAACTTTTCCTTACCTACCTGTTGGAACACTTTTTCTGCCTACCCCGCCGGAGCTTTAGCGTGATGTTATAAATTGATAGAACTTTATATTTGCTAACCACGAAGCAAATATCAGCCTAATCAACTGTGCACTGTGTTTTCCGACTAGGCCTTGACGTCATCGCGGTAGGCGTGGTTTACGTCATTCTAACATTATCAGCTAGATGGTTAATACAGAAGTGGGTGGGGTGTAACGTACACTTCGTTCCGCGCCGCCCCGCGCAGACTCGCTTGATTGTATAGGAAAACCTAATAATGCCATCTCCTCTTTATTTTTGCCTTGTGTTGCTAACGTTACGTCATTGGTTATACGATGATATATTGTTTGATCGACATTAAATTTTATTTATTTTTCACTGAACATCTGCTCAGTATGATGATAATAATCTTAAAGGCAAGCATCATCGGTTAAATTTGGGCGTACACAGTACGCTTTCACCACGGGTGTTATATAGGTGTGACGGTGTTTATTTTCCGGCCGGTGCAGAGCACCACGGTGGGGAAGGATATATGCCCTCCCCCATAGCGACTGCCCAAGGCTCCTTGAGGCGCCCTTTAGCTAGTTGCCCCCTTGCCCTTCTGGCTCGAGCGTAGTGGTAGCACGATCGCCTTTTTGTCCGGAGAAGCTATAAAGGCCCCGCGGCCAACAGTGTAGATCACTCACATACACAAAAGGTGTTTATTTCTTTTTTTTTTTTCTACAGGTTGATTTTTGCGTTCTCATATTTAAACTTAAGTACTTACTTGAGTGTAGATTAGGTAGAGCCCGTCCTCCTTAATAGTAACATAGTCGCCGTTCAGCTCAATCTTATCATGGCTGTTCTTCGACGAGACCTGCTCGTCGCGGATCCAAGGACCGAGGAGCTCTGATGACAACGAGACAGGGAAAATTAATAACATAGGTATAGTCCGACAAGGATCTTTTGGCACGTGGACGACGTGGACAGGGTTGGTGTAATATTAGTGTTACCAACTTTAGTAAAATGTTCCTACTTTTAAGGAGATATTTCAATAGGTTGTTCCGCATGGTTACTAATTAAAAAGAACTTGCGTAAAGGATATTGTTCTGCGCCCATACATGATTTGCCCCAGAACCAACAGCAATGAAAAAATACTTGTATGATTTCAAATCACCCATGAACTCTTTTAAGGCATTCATTAATAAACTAACAGGCGGAGGAATCGCAATATCGCACAAAAAATATTAGATTTTGAGATTATAATTCAGTAGGCAATAATACGTATGAGGTTATATTGTGTGTTGACATTCAGAAAAGATGTCGGCGACTTCGATATAAGTACTTACAATACTTTGAAATATTCGTTTTGGATTGCAAATTGTCCGTTAGATATGGATATTGGCCATTATTTTAATAAAATAGATAAATAATGATGGCATGGGTCAATTTTTTGTTGGTTCTGTGGCAATTTTCGACAATGTTCTTTCATAGCAAATGGCAAGTTTGTCATGAAGTGACATTTCACTTGATAAGTGTTAGTTCCGTTTTTGGCCGCGGGCCAAAAGATCCTTGTGGGACTGTATAACATGTATCAAAAATGACGAACAATCAAAATTATGACCAACATATGTTGTGTCTTTACTACGCAGATTGTTTGCGTTTCAGCGTAACTCTCAGCTGTTGGCCTTCAACTCAATAACTTAGGAATATGTTGATAAACTGCATATATTTTTAGCCTTGTTGCCAAGGTCAATACTAATTTATGCTTGTAATAGGACTATAATATGATAACAACATGTTTAAATATTTTATAGAGAAACCAACAAAAACCAAATAGACAGTATCTTATCTAAAAGGCAAGACAAGTCTCTGTAACCGTGTATGGACCGAACTATGAAAGGAGGAAGTCAGAGAGGTCTGTAAGGTAAGAACTTATTGGAACTCTGTACCCTCTGCCTACCCCGCAAGGGATCTGACGTGATAAGATAGATAGAAACTCGTTTTTCTCAACCTGCATTATCATCAAACCTATTACAGTCAAGGTTGCGAAGAATATACTTGATGCAGTTCATAAAAAAATTCGCTGCTCTATCTGAACAGGCCTTTTTATTATACACATAAAACCTGCCTTAATTCCAGCTTTAGTGTTATTTTGGAAAGCTAATTTCGATAGAAACGG
Organism: Phalera bucephala; assembly: GCA_905147815.2. Classification (NCBI taxonomy): domain Eukaryota; kingdom Metazoa; phylum Arthropoda; class Insecta; order Lepidoptera; family Notodontidae; genus Phalera; species Phalera bucephala. The sequence goes on along the minus strand of LR990611.1, from coordinate 32,710,092 downwards.
CTGATAGGGAAACTAATGACCACTTTAGGTAAAACGTTTCATTGTTTCCAGTAACATTACGGGGTTTTTAAAGTTCACCTAAATGATCACATTCGAGGGCCTTATAAAGCGCTCGCCCATGACACAGAGGAAGGAATTGTGGTGGTAATTTCCCTAATGACAAATAATGTGGATAGAAATCAGTATATTTTGCTCGCATTTTCTAGTTATGTTATACGTGGTCTTAGTATAGGTTAATAATGAGAGACTACGTCACACGTATATTATCCAAACGGGTGTGGCAGAGATATGCTCCCATATCGCCGACTATATTAGTTCCTCATGTAATAGGGGTGAGATTACCGATACCGATCACACTGGGCACAAGAATTGGGCAAAAAATAAGTATGAAAAAATTAAATTTATATTATAATATTTATTATATTGCGGTTTATTTTTGGTGGTCACGGGAGGGACAGAGTTATTTTGACGTCCAAAAGTTATTGTTATTCCGGCGAACCTTAGGGAGATTCATTTTATTGCAATTGAGATTTCAATAAATTGATCCAACGATTAAAGACAGTATCAAAATGTAGATGCAGCGAAAGAAGCGTGTCAAAATCGTACTATGTGGCAAGTCCCTGGGACACCCCAGTGGGATAAAGCCGTCATTGTACTCGTATGTATGTACAATATGAGACTTCTAAAGTGACAATTTTTGTAACAGAAAAACAACATGGGAAATCTCCATTCAAATCCAGAAACAGGAGATTGCAGCTCACGCTGTATGCGCCATTAAGCCAGCAAGACGCAAGACACTCTAATTAAATTATCACATATGCCGAATTTTAGTAGACGGTATGGGATATTATGTGTATAATTTAAAAATCCTTTGAAAAATGTGGAGGAGTAAGTGTTTATAAAAGTATTTATGTCAAGCATGTTCGTAGCTAAAATTTTACAATCTCTCATCTTCTGATGGGTTTGTGTCAAAGAATTCCAAGGAACAAGACATTTTAGCCTCCTTCGTTAAATATATGTAAGTAAAAATAAATCAAGCTTCTTATAATTCCCCTAATTCGCCGACGCTGTTTTGGCATTTAGGAGAATCTGAAGAATTCCAAGGACTCCCCTTATTGAACAACGTCCGTTGTCTTCGTATTATTCTTTATCGATACAAGGGGAATCACCGAAACGTTCACAATTATACCAGTTTATAGAATATAACGCCTACATCCAAATGTTAAAATAAGTGTGGTTAATTTTAAGAAATTTTGTGGCTCACAGAGATATCCTATTTCTGTATCTGAATATTATCATGTCATAAGTATGTCTTTCATGAATAAGTTTTATTGTAGCGGACAAAGCGTGTATGTTTTACAAGTAAAAGAGATATATTTGGATAGTAACGAAAATAGATATAAAGGAAAATAAAAATATTAATAGTAGCGAAAAAAAATATTCAGCGCACTTAGTAACAGAAATAACGTTAGTGTGACTCTGCTCAGTTGATATGCCAGTCTTGACACACAACAAAGGAATTGTAAAAAAATTGCCCCAGAACCAACAAACATTTGACCCATGCCATCATTATTTTTCTATTTTATTAAAATAATGGCAAATATCTGTATTTTACGGACAATTTGTAATTTAAAACGAATTTTTCAAAGTATTGTGAATATCGAAGTCGTCGACATTTTTTCTGAATGTCAACACGCACACTATAACCTCATATGTATTAATGGCTACTGAATTATAACTTCAAAATCTAATACTTTTTGTGTAATATTGCAATTCCCCTGCTTGTCTGTTTAATAATAAATAGCTTAAGAGAATTTATGGGTGATTGGAAATCATACAAGTATTTTTTCATTGCTGTTGGTTCTGGGGCAAGTCAGGTATGGGCGCAGAACAACGTCCTTTACTAAATAGGTAACCTAACTTCAATATTTTCGTACTCAGCCTTCTGATTTTTTCTAGACACATGTATAGTGCGACAAGAATCTTTTGGCTCATGGATGACATTGACAATGAGATATTTTAACAGGTGCGTGTGACACATTGATATATTTTAACAGGGGTGTGCGGATGTACGGTTACTAATAAAAAAAGAACTTGGGTAAATTTCATAGCAAACGGCATCTCTGCGATTATCATGTGACATTTCACTTGATGACACCGTTAGTTCCGATTTTGGCCTTGGCCAAAAGATTCTTGTCGGAATGTAAAGATGCTGAAGGGAGATGACACAAATCGTATTAAAATTATCTGTCGCCAGTACTTATAACAATAAAGTAATGTTATCGACTGTTGCGTTCGTTAAACAATTATTAATAATTATCTAATAAGGTATATAACATTATTATTTCCAGTTATAAGTTTCATGAGAGTAGTGTTAAGTGCACTTAATACTGTATTTTTATCTGTATGTTTATTTTAGATAGATATAAATGATTAATATTACACAATGTCGTACTATTCATACTATAACAACATCTATCTATAATCTATAACATCACGCCAGATCCCTTGCGGGGTAGGCAGAGAGTACAGAGTTCCAACAGGTTCTTTCCTTACATACCTCTCTGGCTTCCTCCACTCTCATAGTTCGTCTCATACACGCTCGCCGGTTACGGAGACTCTTGACTTTTCCTTCAGATAAGACTCTGTTTATTTGGTCGTGGTAAGATAGTCTAGGTCTTCCCTGGTACCTGCATCCTTCCACTTTCACATTGTATATCTGTTTTGTCATTCTTTCCTCTGGCATTCTTTCTATATGCCTGAACCAACGGAGCATGCCCTTTCTCATCTTTATACCGATACTATCTTTCATACCTACATACTATAAAAAACACAACATACTATAAAAAAACTTCTACCCGCCACTTTTATGGGGGGATAAAAGGTATTCTATGTGTTAATCCAGGAAATAAACTATCTGTGCACCAAATTTCAACCAACTCCGTTCCGCTTTTTTGCGTGGTTTTTTTTTTAAACTAATAAATCCTATTTCTTATCTATTCTATCGATTTATTCCTGTGTCGTGGGTGCGTTTACAAACATGAAAATTCACAAACAAATACCCAGACCGCAACAAATAATTGTGGATCACACAAAGATTTGTCCCGTGCGGGAATCGAACCCGCGACTATTCGACACAGTGGGCGGAGCCGCTCAAGCTCTTAACCACTGCGCTAAATCGTTCGTTGAGTAACAAACATTCAAAAATACAAACTTTCACATTATTTTAGTATTTTTCATAAAGAAAGGGTACTGTGAGTACTGTGACAGTTGTAAGTGGCAAAGAAAATTATACTTTATTAAATGGCAATAAGAGGTATGACCCGTTTCTATACTTATAGTGTTATGCCTTAATACCATTGAATTAAATATTAATTTCGTTTGGCACTTAGAACTGTCACCACCCATCTTACGTAAAAAATATTATAGTAGGATTATTAGAAACGTTTGCTAACTTGGTGTAACATAATAAACGCAAGACCTCAGACACCCCAATTAGAGAATTGCTTCATTAATTCAAAACGAAAACCAAATTTTTAAATTTAAGGTTATTTACCCTTTTTAAAAGCACTTTTATACCCCAATTAACAATGAAACTTGTACGAGTATGTGCGCGTTTTGAGAAAAACGGTTTAGGAATGCATTTGTAATCTCCTTATTGCTATGAATCAAGAATAAATTTAGTTTTTTATGGCTCACTGAAGGAGTAAAAGCATTTTTTGCAAATTTAAAAAAAATGTAATTTACATTAAAAGTATCTATATATATAAGTTATCGATTTAGAACAAACTACTTTCAGGTCTTGCATTTATTATGTTACAGCTTGTATATTATTTATATTATCGACGACGATTTAGCGCAGTTGTTAAGAGCTTGAGCTGCTCCGCCCACTGTGTCTAATAGTCGCGGGTTCGATTCCCGCACGGGACAAATCTTTGTGTAATCCACAATTATTTGTTCCGGTCTGGGTATTTGTGTTTGTGAATTTTCATGTTTGTAAACGCACCCACGACACAGGAATAAATCATAGTGTGGGGCTACGTATTTAAAAAAAAAAAAAAAAAAAACAAAAAAATTATCGGGAAGGTCGAAGAATCCCTTGCCCGCCGACCGGTGCAGAGCACCACGGCGAGACACCTAGTAAACGCCCTCCCCCATAGCGACTGCCCAAGCCGAAACTGTATGAAGGCAGTCGTCTTCAATAACTATGGCACCTAACATCGTCGGCAAAATGTGAGTGTAAGTACAGCCCCGCTCGGCTTTACTTTAGATATAACATAATTTCTCAGTCTAATATTCCATGTTATACTTGATGTCTAATTGCTGACTTGATACATTCGCTATAACCAATTAAACACCTAACTCGGCGCGTTAGGGGTCATCCATTAATTACGTGATACGACGAGATACGAGATATAGTGAGATTTGGTGGGACCCCCGTCGCCCTTACGTGAGATTTACGCTCTAATAGTTAAAAGACTAAATGTCGAAGCTACTTTTTTTAAGCGCCATGAGATTTTTAAATTTTTTTTTTATTACGTGTACATAATAAAAAAAATATTTATGTTATACATAATTTATGTTTTTCAAAAGATGACGTTATATTTTCAATTATTTCCCTCCCCCCAGTTTGAATGCGATTTGATGAGATTTTAATGGACTCCTCCCACCATTTTGAGCTTACGTAATTAATGGATGCCCCTTACGACAGTGACATACAGAACACGATTATATCACGAAGTTATTATCACGCGCCGCATTTGGTGATAGAGAACAGGGCTTAGGGGATCTCGCTTACTGTAAGATACTAGTTACTTAAATAAGCATTTATCAATTTAAATCTAGCCATTAATTTGTAGTCGCAATTGATGCAGACAAGCAATCTAACATTGTCTGGGTGCTTAATTGTGACGAGTGGATTAATTATGCTAGAATTCTCATATAAAATATCAGTCAAGCCTCCTCATTCAAACTACTATACTATAGGGATTGTGTATGCCACCACTACTGGAATATGAACTTTATTCCATCGAGTTAATGTGCAAAATGTATTGGTGGTTGTTTACAATGCAAATACTTGGGCATATCCTGCCTGTGACACACACACATAAATTATCATTTTAATCACATATTTGTTGTCACTTGTGTAATGTTTTTGTATGAAGATATTCACAGGCATCTGGTTGTAATGTAAGGTTATAATAATCAAAGCAGATTTTTTTTTCACTTTTTTTAATTATGGCTTCACACTATATTTTGGCGGCAAATATTTTAATCGATTTACGGTATATTAGATAACTGGTTAGTCATTCAAAACTTTTAAGTACCATGTGGTAGGAAAAAAATTGAATGCAATGAATGCAACATAAACAGCCAACACTCTAGTGAAAATAAAATAATTATATATTTTTCAAATATAAACAATATTAGTTTAGTAAGATTATTTAGACTATATCAAGCATTCTGATTTACTCATAATTCTAGTTTTACTCTTATAATAATACTTTGTCAAATGATAATCAATCTTGTTGCTTTGCATTAGCTTCTACATTTGGTTCACATATGTTAGTACTCAGTTTTACTGTCATAATAAATATTGATTAAGCGATAATCAGTCTTATTGCTTTGAAATAAATACTGTTATAAGTTTACTGCCCGATTAAGAATTTATCTTCATTATGTAATCAATTGCTTATTACTGACTGTTAGTCACTATGTTATGCATAATAGTAGGCATGTGAAGATTTTTGTTTACTATAAATGTTTGTTGTGGTTGCATTGTAACAAAGAATAGGCGACTTGGAAACACAATGAAGTTATTTTATTTACATACTTATATCCAAACAAATCGCCTATATCTACACTAATATTATAAAGAGGAAAGATTTGTATTTTTGTATGTTTGTAACAAATAAACTCAAAAACTACTGGACCGATTTCCAAAATTCTTTCACCATTAGAAAGCTACCTTATCCAGAAGTAACATAGGCTACATAAAATAGACCCGATAGGTGGCGCTGTTGTCGACCGGGTACGCAGTGGCGGGAAACTGCTATAAATTGTAATAATAGTAAACCCAGAATTATTTGAAGTTCTCAGAAGCTGTAGTACATACCTACTTATATTTTAGTAAGGCCAGATGAAGCCTACAGTGGTATCATATTAATTAGAGCTCAAAGAATGATGACGAACTTGACCCACATAATTGTTTGCTTTGTTATGACCTGACAAACACTAAAGGAAAGGCAAATTATATGTGTATTCTGTAAAAATATATGAAGTAATAACCTATTTTATTACAAAGTTCAAGCTAATTTAGTATAGTTTTTAAAAAACTTACGTGTTTTCCCCAACTCCCGTTGATAGGCACCGTTGAAATGTACTACCACTGATTCTGGAACTAAACAATAACGAAAATTAGTTATATATACACTGATTATTTAAAAAAGAAATCAGTCCACAGATAAAAAACTGACCTCTTTGTATCCTCGATAAATCATATTGTAATGTAGAAACGTTACTCTTGACGTCGTTAAAATAGTAGAAGGCTATAGCACAACTAATAACCATACTTATAACGCTCAACAAAAAGTTCAACACAAACAAAAGCTTAATTTTCTTGGAAGACGCTGTTGGGAATGTCGTGTAAATATGAATGCCGTTGTCTGACGGTTTATCTGAAATAGACAATAAATACCACGTTTAAAAACTTACAATATTAACTCCTGATTTTTTGATCATTTTAAATAATTGCAAAAATCACCTGTGTTGTGACGTATGCCACTCCCTTCGGGTGAATTTACTTTCATCTTATTGCCAATGTTTAGAAAAACCTTAGCCGCACCTGAAGTGTTGAAGGGGACACCCTCGTTCACGTACATTTTGCTTTCGGCGTCCATCGTAAAAATACTATTGTTTGTAGTACTATGTAATGCACACAAGGACGCCGGCTACGCGCCGACTCAGGTACCTAAACAAAGGACGCAAAGCTCAAATAAGTTCGCACCGAACTGAATGTTTGATAACCGAGGACCGATAAAATCGCGACACACTTTACATACCATTTACCAAGTGAAGACGCCACTGAATGTATCTTTTATTATTCACTAAACATTTTGAAGTTACACTAAAACCTTTCGTATTAAATACCATTTATAAACCAGTTCGACTTACTACATAAAAACAAAAACTAAATAAACAACAAGCGAAATCTCCGTCTCACTTACCCACTTGATAAAAGTTCGTTCGGAATATGCGATCCGTTTAGCAAGGCGCGCGCGTCGCTGCTGTCGGTCAGCGCGCCAAATTCGAACTGACTGGGCGACACCCGAACACAACGTGCGAAGCGATGCGATGCGAACGAATGAATGCCAAAGATTACGAATGCGGAATGACCGCAGTGAGATTAGATTGTATGTATACAGACTATTATTTGCGATTGTGTGTGCAACCCAACAACGGACGGTTAGAAGTGTAGTATACCGGCTCACTTTTGCAAATGGTATAGCGTTACTCGTTCGGTTTTATTTGTAGAATTTTATAATTATTTCGCGAAATCAGCGAATATTCTGAGGCTGAGTAATATTTTGGTGTTGCAGTGCACACATATGCCACGTAATAGGGGGATAAGCTTATTGCATTATTTGTCATCAGAAAATTTATTAATATTTTATTATGGTCCTGGTTGTTTACCCGTTTGTAAACAATATCCAGATTATATTAATTTATTATGGTACTAAAAACTTGGGAGGATTTCAATAAAACGTTTACAATAATGTACTACTTAGTCAATTAATTAGGGGACTATCCACTTATATTCATTGGTTAATAAAACATAATAAATAGATACATAGCAAAATTAGATTTTTTTACATTTGGAGGCAAAGAACCCTAATAATAGAGGAAACAAAGATTAAAGTCGTACACATAAAGCCATTAGTGTTCACCCATTCTTTACCTGGACATTTACGTGTAGCATTGGCGCATACTTACCTGCTCACTTAGTTCCTCCGCAGTTTCTCAAAACCTTATCTCATCATTTGAATGGTAGTAAAGTGTAAGAGGAAACGTAGTTGATTCTCGTAATACAGAGCAGGTTGTCTGAAGGAGCACTTTGAGAAACATTGTCACGATGGTATGTGCGGTGCCAGCTGCGTCTGGGTTCTTTAGACAGGAACACGCAATAATATGTCAACTAATACAAATTTTGAGCTTCAATTTGTACTTTATACACATGTGATAAAGTTCGGTTTTGTAGAGAATACTCTTGGGCTTTCATACGCTATTTCAAAATTGCATAGCGCTATCTCGGTGTGAAGCGTGCCTTATATAGCCGATGGTATTAGGGGTGTGATTTCAATATTATTTTATTTTTAAAAGATACGTTTTCACAATTGATAAAATAATAAAGCCTTAATAAAGCATTACGAACGCTAAAAATAATAATTTATTAATAAACTTAACTACCCTAAATCTCTGATTTTTTAAGAATTTCCGCAGTAAATATGTTTTTCTTTCTTATTTCATTTGTATGATGTTTATACTGAAATGGCATTATGTGTTCCACAAGTTCGGCATTTCGGGTATCGTACAGAATTATTATATCAAAGTCCTACGTTCGCCCGAGCGCTTTTTAAACGCGCGTTAGTAAAGCGCTGGAATGAAATAAATTGCTCACTGTACATTTTTTTGGAAGAACGGTAAAGCTCTATAGCACCGCGCGTTGAAAACGCGTCCGTGCGAACGAGGGGTAAGGGGTTTTTCGAATTGGTTTGACATTTTCTTTAAAAAGCTGTAAAAGCCCCGCGGCCAACAGCATAGATCATTCACACACACAACAAATTCTTTCTAAATTAGAGTCAACCCTGTTAAATTTTCTATTTCTGCACGCGCCGAACTCCGGCTGTTCGAGATTTTGCAAAGTACATACCAGGCTAACATGCGTGTTTTTACTCCAACTGTCGAGAATAGACTGCAGTTTGGGGGACTTAATAGACACACCCGGATTCATGACCACGGCTTACCTTTAAAATACCATAGTCAGTGGGGCTAACCAAGTTGGAATCATTTTGTGTTTGGTTTCTTTTGCAATCGATAGTGCCTTGATCACGTGACTTTTCGTTGTAAAATGTTATTCCCGTTCATTTTTTCGTTTTCTGTTAGCGTTAAAGACTCTAGTCAACTTGGCGACAGCAACAGGCGTTCTTTGTCTTTTTTTTAACAAAGAGAAAACCCTTAAGGGTTCCAGTTCGTGTTCGGGGAACAGGAATTGATTATGTTAGGGGTACTTTATCCATCGATAAACAACGCGACTCTGGCTATCGGGGTTACATGTATGCAAAATCACTTTTTGGCGACCTGCCTTGATGGAGCTATCCTTGCAGGCGTTAAGATTGCTCCCACTCACCTTTTAAGGCGCTGTGCTGGTGTCATGCAACAATGCCTCCTGCGCAGGCAGCAGACTCCGCTGAGTCTACCACTCAAGGCGTTCTTTGTCCTAGGGTTGGTATATTATCAGCATGTTTTAACATTAATATTCTGTTCTGATAGTTCCTGATTTGATGAAATATACAAAAGACGTATAGAATTATAAAAGGATTCATTACTTATAACTATCCCTACATAATATCTACAATTAAATAAGGAACCACTGCGCTTCTGCATGTCTGCGTATGGAGCCGCGATTCCGCACCGCTAGATGTACATCTATATCATCACGTCAGATCCCTATATGGGGTATGCAGAGAGTTCAGTGTTCCAACAGGTTCTTTCCTTACATACCTCTCTGGCTTCCCTTACTCTAATAGTTCGTCTCATACACGCTCGCTGGTTACGGAGACTCTTGACTTGTCTTTCAGATGTACATATTAAGCACTTATAGTGCAGTGCCATTATTAGAATTTCGAGTTGACCTTCGAGCATTTAACCAACTTAGGACCACTTGCACGAACTAGGGTTAGCACTATCTATGGAATAACTCGAGGTTACAACGTTAAATTGCCTTCCACTTAACGTTATAACCTCGACTTACAGCCGGTTCCTATATTCACTCAACGATAGATTTGCTTACTGTCAGTAGAATTTTGACAGATTTTCACAAAATATGTCAAAATTCTATCCCTAGTAGGCAAATCTATACACGAGTTGAATGTAGGAATCGGCCGTTAGTCAATAGGTAACCCTAACCTTGATTCGTGAAGTGGACCTTAAACGCAGTGTTGTTTTTTTTTGTAAAAGTTTCTTGACCTAGTGTGGTGTTGTATGTTGTCTTTAAGTCGTTTACATCAAATAAGGTTTATTAACAATTTCTAAATTAATTTTAATCTCCCCGATGAACTTGATGACAACGATGATAATGAAATTGATAAAGTACTACACTCTGGATAGTAGATAGTAAAGCGATGGATACTTTATATACCAAATGCAACGGCCGTTTTGAGGGAAAAAACACGTTTTATAACTTTATTACTATTACCTTGTGCCGCGGGGCGTGTGTGTGTGTGTGTGTGAGTGATGTACGCTGTTGGCCGCGACAGCGTACACGGCCTTTACAGCTTCACCGGACTTAAGGGCGAGCGTGCAACCTCTACGCTCGAGCCAGAAGGGCAAGAGGCGACATACTCGAGGGCGCCTTGAAGAATCGCCCTCGGTTGGGACAGTCGCTGTGGGGGGACGGGGTGCACTACTAAGTGCACCGGTCAACCGCCGGCTGTGGGAGGGGATCTACGACTACGTCGTCGTCGCCCGTATTCTGAGCGGAAAGAATGGATGACAAAGCATCGGGGGGATCGGCTTTACAGCTTCACCAGACAAGAGGGCGAGCGTGCCACCTACGCTCGAGCCGGAAGGGCAAGGGGGCAACTAGTTTTTTTCAGGATACGCAAAAATACTGTAACGGCGGTGTGTCACGGCCTCGGCTTGGACAGTCGCTATGGGGAAGGGTATATACTAGGTGTCTCGCCGAGGTGCTCTGCACCAACCGGCGGGCAAGGGATTCTTCGACCTCCGCGGGGTAGGTGTCTGATCCTGTGTGCTTGATCTGTATCGGAAAGAAGGATGTAAGGGCGTTGGGAGGGTCGCTGATAACATGCCGCGTATGGCAGTAGCGGCTGATAGGAGGGGAGTTAGCCCGAACACCTCCCAAGCTCAAGTCATGATGGGTCGTACGCAAGTTCTGTAAAGTGTCACCTTATTCCTAAGGGACAATTAACTCTGCTTACAGATCATCGGGTGTTACAATTAGTTACCTTTATTACACACGGCACATATAAGAATACATAATGGTTAATATTCCACCAACATTACCAATAACATTATCTATCTATCTATATCATCACGCCGGATCCTTGCGGGGTAGGCAGAGAGTACAGAATAACAACAATAATAACATAATAATAGTAATAACATGATTATATGGAATAACACAACGCTCCGACATCCCGCCAAAACACCTCCAGTGTTGGGCATTCATTATTTAATCAATTTTTTAATTGTATGATCAAGCAACTGAAATTTCAGTTACAATTAAATTAATCCCCATAACTTACTCTGGTATAACAATGACGTCAAACGCCTCAGTTCGCCGGGTGACCATGGGTGCTGTAGAACAGTCAAAACGTCGGTCGGGAACCTAAAAACTAAAAATAAACCGCAATAAAATTTGAAATAGCAGTGATAGCCTAGTGGTTAAACCGTTGGACTGCAAAGTCAGAGGTCTCGGGTTCGAACCCAGGCACAAACCTCAGTCTTTTCGAAGCATGTGCGTTTTAAAAATTTACTATCACTTGCTTTACCGGTGAAGGAAAACATCGTGAGGAAACCTGCATGCCTAAGGGTTTCTCGAAGGAGTGCGAAGTTCGCGAACCCGCACTGGGCCAGCGTGGTGGACTATGGCCTAAACCCTCGAAGTTTGAGAGGAGGCCCGTGCCCTACGATGGCACAGTCCCTTAACAGGGCTATTATTATTATATAAAATTCAAAATATTTTAATTGCAATCATTTTTTGGCCATCTCTGAGCGCATCTGCATAAAATAAAAATATTAATATAATAATAATTTATTTTATATGTAATTTTTCTTTGCCTACTTAATATATCAAAGAGGACTTCTTTTAATGGGGTAAGTATACGATGTAAGTAATATTTTTCTAGTAAAATATTAAAAAAAATGTCTAACATTTTCTCGGGGATTTTTTGCAAACTGGATTATCAGCGTATTGATTGGTAAGTTGATAAACTTATAAGTAGTATTGACAATATAATAATCTGTACTAAGAATAATGTTACTTTTATCTGGATTTATTTAATAAATGTTTACTTACGAGGTAAGTTCTTAGATCGTATACACTATTGGAGATGCTCCCTTAACGGCGCGTGTTATCACATCTTCGTCGAATGATCGTGTATTGTATGGCACTGGAGTACCATTATGCATTTTTTTCTTTTGGACCGCGGTCAAAATCGGAACTAACGCTGTCATCGAGTAATGTGACTTCATGATAGGCGCACAGTTGCCGTTTGCTATGAAAGGACATTGTTGTGAACTTACAGCAATGAAAAACTACTTTTATGATTTCAAATCACCCATAATTCTCTTAAGGCATTTATTATTAAACGGACAAGTGGGAGAAATGCAATATTTTTTTTTTTTTTTTTTTAAATAGCCCCACACTAGGATTTATTCCTGCGTCGCGGGTGCGTTTACAAACATGAAAATTCACAAACAAATACCCAGACCGGAACAAATAATTGTGGATCACACAAAGATTTGTTCCGTGCGGGAATCGAACCCGCGACTATTCGACACAGTGGGCGGAGCAGCTCAAGCTCTTAACCACTGCGCTAAATCGTCCGTCCGCACACAAAGTATTAGATTTTGAGGTTATAATTCAGTAGCCATTAATACATATGAGTTTATGTTGTGTGTTGACATTCAGTAAAGATGTCGACGACTTCGATATAAGTACTTACAATACTTTGAAATATTCGTTTTAGATTGCAAATTGTCCGTTAGATACGGATATTTGCCATTATCTTAATAACATAGATAAATAATGATGGCATGACGCTGTCATTAAGTGAATGCCACCCTTGTTTTTGTTTTAATTAGTAACCGCGCGAACCCATCTGTTGGAATATTTCCCTGAAAGTAGAAACATTTTACTAAATGATAACCCGTAGGCACTCGTAGCGCTGTGCGACCGCGGTGTTCTTACCGATCACCAAGGTTAAGCAGCGTTCGACTCGGTCGGCCTGAGATGGGTGACCGTTTGTGGCATTTCATATCCGAGCGTCTCCGTGCTTCGGAAGGCACGTTAAGCCGTTGGTCCCGGTTACCACTTAATGTGGTAGTCGTTAAGCCGAGTTGGAAGCCTTAAAGGTGGCTTGATAAGTTCCAACAGCAGGTGGCCACAAACCTGCCTCCGCCAATCCGCACTGGGTCCGCGTGGTGGAGTATGACCCAATCTCTCTCACCTCGAAATGTGAGAGAAGGCCTTTGCCCAGCAGTGGGCAGTATAGGCTGATATTATAAATGATAACCCTGATAATGACTGCCACGTTGGTCTAGTGGCAAAGCGCATCGCTTTGTGATCACGTCCTGGGTTTAAATCCTAGGTCGGACAAGTGTAGTTTTCTAACGAAAACTTCCCAGTACGAGTCCGGAGTCTGGAATTGTGCCCGGTATATGGCAATAGGCTCGCCCCCTATCACATGGGGTCCCAGTACACCTCTGTCCCCCGCTTGGGGAATATAGGCGTGACGGTGTTTTTTTATAACCCTTATTTCACACCAACGCACCCCTGTCAATGTCATCCACGGCCAAAATATCCTTGTAGAGCTATAAGTATTCTATGACACTATTTGTACAGCGTCTGTACCGGATATCCGAGGAACTAAATCCTTTATTGTGTTCGTTACGGATTTCGATAGGTAAAATTGAATACTTTTTTTTAAAACGTAGCCCCACACTCTACTCATGTGACGTGGATGCGTTTTCAAACATGAAAATTCACACACACACAATAAAAAGGATTGAATTGGTAGATTGGTAGCGGTAGGTACTGTCAGTATCTTCAGAGCATGTTTAACAGTGTGCAAAACGTAATGTTGTTAGTTTAATATTATTATATCATCACGGTTTCATTCCTAACGAAGGGTGGCAGATATTGTGTATCTTCTGGGTACACCCACATTTTGCCGACGCGGTCGATGTAACGTCCCAATGTAATATGGAGTGAGCCGATTCGGCAATACGAATTTCAGACAGTTTTTTGTTGTAAAAATGAGCACTGAAGTCGAGCGTTTAGCGCCGAGTCGACGCTTACGAGCGTTGAAACACGTAGAAGACGCGAGCGTTTTAAGCGCCGACTCGAGTGTTTTTACAGCACTAATTTCAGATCGCGGATTGCTATTGAAGAATGTTTCGATAGAAAACCTCAATTACATTATAATCGACCTAGAATTTGAACTAGTTAGGGATCGGCCATTAATCACGTAAACCTCTAAAGCGGGGCAGTGGGCTCGGAAAACATCACGAAATATCACAAGCGAGAGGGGGGTGTAGTGAGATATAATGAGTATTTATTTTTTCATTGAACGCGCGATTTCTATACCAAAAGCGGCGCGTGACCTTGACTCGCTTTGAAATTTTTTAAGATACTTTTTACCTAAAAATACACCTAATTTTGGGTATGGGGGAGGGATTAGTCTAATACTCTACCACGCATCACCTTTGGGTGAAAAAAGTTGCTAAAAAGCATCACGTGATTAATGGACGACCTTTAAGTTGGGTTATGTAATGTTTTTTATCTCCACTGCAGTGCTGTCAATTTGCTGTGAAATGAATGTTTTCGTTTATTTAACTTTTTAGGTATCTAGTTTAAAAGTACGAGTTTTGGTAATGATAAAAATTACTCTGAGTGTTGTGTTCAGACTAGTGTTGTAAATATGAGCGCTGAAGTCGAGCGTTTAAGCGCCGATTCGAGCTTTTATAACACTAGTTCAGACACCATAGCTAATCCTTAATGATACCCACAACATTTTGAAATGGGAATGAAAGCCTGAATATTGATCACTACTGCGAATATTACTGAGCAATTAATAAGTTTGTGTGTTTAAAAGAAATTGGAGCCTCTATGTGTCATTAGTACGGAGGTAGGCCGGCCCCGTGTGATTCATAAGGCGGTGCCAATGAAATTGCAAAACTGCACTCTGTGCGTACACTCATTATTCCAGTAAGTAAAGACAATTGTTTCTTCTTTGTTACGTTTTACTTACCTACTGACCGCTTTTCCTTTTTTCGTCATATTTCACCGATTAATCACACTTACTTTTTTTTTTTCTCTTTTTAAACGTAGCTCCACACTAGGATGATTCCTGTGTCGTGAGTGCGTTTACAAACATGAAAATTCACATACACAAATACCCAGACCGAAACAAATAATTGTGGATCACACAAAGATTTGTCCCGTGCGGGAATCGAACCCACGACTATTAGACACAGTGGGCGGAGCGGACTAAGCGCTTAACCACTGCGCTAAATCGTTCGTCCTTGTCACAAAACTTATCGACTTTAAAATATGTGAGCTTTATATCGTGTCACGTACGATAACATTTTCAGAATCAATCATTGGTCCCAGGAATATAAAATATTACTTGAGGTAGATAGATAACTCTTTTTGAGGTAGATAGATAACTCTTTACTGTGCATTGATTACATAGATATCAAAATAACATTGAGGTATTAAATTTTTTTTAAATAAATAAATAATTAATTTGAATAGCTCTTTTTAAAAACAAGCTTTTATAGCAAAAAACACAACGAATATATCTTGCTTAGCTGATAGCTTCATCATCAGACCCTGGACACCATCCGGGTCTAAAGTACTCGTCAAGACAAATCCAACGAGCCTAAACACGGCGGAGTTATATTGAGTACTTGTGTGGTTCCATTGGCCACCTTTCAGCTTCATCATCAGACCACGAACACTATCTGGTTGTATAGTACTTCTCAATATCAATGTAACAAGCCTAAACACGAGGGGGTTATGTTGTATAATTCACATGTTCCTATGGCCACCTTTCTACTCCATCATCAGACCTGCTCCATGCTACTATATTATTGCATTTTACATACGTATGCTAAATTTAGTCTAGTCTGCTAAAATTCAATCGGATGCTTGAAAAATGGATCACAAGATTTGAACCGGAAAGACAGATAGACAGACATACGAACATTGCAAGTTTTATAAAAGATTTGTAAAAGATGTGATACGGTATAGCTATGGTATAGCGCTCATATTTCAATGCTTTTTTTTGTTGTGTGGCGATCCTTAGCCGCCGCACGCATTTGCTTCCCCGGGTATGTGGCTATACACTATAAATAAATTATTTTCGTCTAGTATCGTACTCCCCGCATTTAGGTTCGAGCTGGAATTCTGTCCGTTTTAGTTTTAGGCGAAATGGTCAATATGGTTTCAATTCTTCCTCCGTTGTCTTCCGTTTTCGTCATCGTCCTAAGCGACGTGAGTGTTTACACTTGCCCAAAAGAAAAAATTACACATACCGTCACGCCTATATTCCCCATTATATTTGTCTATTGAAAAACTATATTTGTCTGACCTAGGATTTTATTCCAGGACCGCGTGATCACAAAGCGATGCGCTTTGCCACTACACCAAAAAGGCAGACGCAAAAGAAAAAAGTATCTAATTATAATTTTTGAAGTGTAATTCTTGATTCCTAGTATGAACTGTTGACTAGAGTAACTCACATTACAAGTCTTCCTTACCTAACCTAACCTAACTTTAAATTTGCACGCTGTATATACCTGTACATGATATAGCGTTCCGTAAAGAATACTATTTTATCAATGACTAGCGACCCACCCCGGCTTCGCACGGGTGAATTATACACTTAAACCTTCCTCTTGAATCACTCCGTTCATTGGTGAAAACCGTATGAAAATCTGTTCGGTAGTTATTGAGTTTATCGCGTTCAGGCAGACAGACTGACGCGGCAGGGGATGTGTGTCTTTATGTTATAATATGTAGTGAAGTCACAAAGCATCAGCATCAGCCGAATGAGGTCCACTGGAGGACAAAGGCCTCCCTCAATATTTTTTTTAATTTAATTTAACTACTTATCTACCACCGGATCGGAACGCGGCCTCCATTGAGAAGATACGATCTTATTTATTGACTTCTCTTTCTCTTTTATTTTTTCTTTTTTTCAATAATATTGTGTGGATACAATGTTTAGATTACAATTAAATAGTTTACGATCTAGCTCCAGTGTGATGCCTTACGATCGAGATATGAATCTAATGATGTCATCTGTAAAAGTGTCTAAAGGATTCCAGATGGACAAGCAGTATTCTTTCACGAGTATAACTACTGGAACAGCCATCACTCCCTTCGACCGTATTGGAGGGACGGGAGTAACCCGCGCTAGATAGTAAAGCATTGAATAGCCATATAGATATGCAAAGTTTTCATAAGTAAGACTGTGATATTCTGTTCATTCACGTAGTGAAAAGAACCCATATTATAATACCACTTAAAATCCCCTTGCTACCTGTAATGTCTTTTTGTGTACTTAAAAATAAACACCTACACTTTGAGCTGTGAATCACTGTGAGTGAATTCGGCGGTAGGTAGGTACAGCCGTTATCCAAAGTCTGAGAGTTGCCCTACATTACTTTTATAGTTATGTTTACAATTCTCACTGACACCCTGACACAGAGATCGTTTACTGAATGCCGAAATTAATCATTATCAACAGAATTCATTTAGATCAGAGGTTCCCAGTTTTTTTTTCTCGTAGACCACTTTCAAAATTTAGCTTGTTCTGGTGGACCCCTTGCAGCTACATTTCTATCATATACCCAAAACTCGACAAAAATGTGAAGATTAGATCTAACTATGGAAATTTGCGTTGCGGCTGAGTTCCAACCACGTATTAATAGTTTTCGAAAAAAAAGTGAGAAGGTTAATTAATTAATTGGAATATGCAAGTTTTTACAAGTAACAGTCGCTAAGCTTCTTTAAATATTATCTGCCTACATTGATAGGTGAAGTCAAGCCAACATTTTAGTTCTTCACTATCTAAAACAAATAAATTTTCGTGGACCCCCGCTTATGAATTGTGAACCCCCATTTTTTTGTCACGCCTACGTCGATTCTCCCGTGGACCCCTGGGGGTCAACCTGGGCCACTTTGGGAACTAAGGATTTAGATCAAATAGTACTTATCATTTATTTATTTATCAGAGACAAGCCAACAGTATACATATACAACATTGTATGAAGTAGATATAACATCTTACAGACAGTACAACGTACAGATCTTATATGTATACCTGTAACAGGCATGTACAGCACTTACAAATCAACAGAAACACGGACAGAAGTTGGTAAAGTTAGGAACTATATATAATCAAGTAATTAAGCAGGTAGGAACAGTTTTAATGTATATACATTTTGTAGTGTAAATTATGCGAATGATTTCAGTACTTTATTCCTGAAGTTAAATAAGGAATCGTGGAAGATATCTAGATTACTGAGTTTACCATTCAACAGATTGTATTCATATGAGCTCGCACGATGGGTGAATTTAGTCCGACATTAGTTCTCACAGCTGGTATGCTGAAAGTTCTGGTAATGGGGTAACGTGGCGGCTTGCGAGGAACAGTAAACAGTAAGTCATTAATGATATCGGTGCAGTCAAGATTATGGTTAAGCAACTTATGCAGAAAAAGTAAGGTATGTAGCCAGCGACGATTGCTTAAAGAGGACATATTGAAGTATTTGAGCCGTTGGTCATAACTACATCGATGTGTAATACCTTGTGAGATGAAAGCTAGGTGTCTTGTGAACGCCCGTTGAATACCCTCGATACGTTGAGAATACACAGCATAAAAAGGACTCCAGACAAAACACCCGTATTCTAGGTGGCTACGAACTAGAGCGTTGTAAAGTATTACTTTTGTTTTTATGTTTCTAAAACACTTAGTATTCCGCTTCAAAAAACCAAGCATAATAGGTAAATTAATAAAGAATAGTGATCAGACTTTACCAACAAACTCTACCAATAAAGAACACTAACTCTACCACACGTTCTTAATCTTATTCGTACGGAGAAAGGCAAGAAATTCCACGGTTATTGTTTCAAATTTTTTTCAAAAATTCAATGTGAGTTTTACGATTCTTTTTGTGTACAGTGTGATCCATCCCACTATAAATGTGAAAGTTTGTATGTTTGGATTTTTGTTAATCAATCACGCAAAAACGACTGAACGGATTTGGATAAAATTTAGGCACACAGATAGTTTATTACCTGGATTAACACATGTGCTACTATTTATACAGGAAACATGTTAGGTTCCGGTCTAAAGTTCAAGCGGACAAAGTCGCGGGCAGGAACTAGTGGCATATACTCGTACAAGGTGTAGCATAATAAACGCAATACCTGAAAGTAGTTTGTTTTAAGTCGGTAATTGAATTGATTGCAACAATTTTTAATGTATCTTAATTTGATTTAAATTTGCCAAAAATGCTTTTACTCCTTCAGTGCGCTATAAAAAAGTAAACTTATTCTTGATTCATAGCAATAAGGAGATTACAAAAGCATTCCTTAAACGCATTTCTCAAAACGCACATATGCACGTACAAGTTTAATTGTTAATTGGGGTATAAAGGTGCTTAAAAAAGGGTTAGAAATTTGTAAATTTGGTTTTCGTTTTGAATTTATGAAGCAATGCTCTAATCGGGGTGTCTGAGATCTTGCGTTTATTCTGTTACACCTTCTTTAGAAGGATGCAGAACGAATTAGAAAGGCTTACCAATAAATGAATTGAGCATAATACACTACAATTATGTGTTTATTCACATACCCCGCCAGGGATCTGGTGTGATGATATAGATTTACTTACTTAGACATCCTTGCAAAACACAGATTTTGTAGATAAGTCTAAATGGTAATAAAGAAACTTATGTAACTGACTATATACATCACTATCTTCTTAGCGTTTCGTCGACAAACATGCTATAGTTATATGCATCCGTGCGAAGCCGGGGCGGGTCGCTAGTAATACATGAAAGGAAGCTTAAATATTATCCTTGTGACATATAACACTCATAGTAGAAATCATAGACGTACTAGTAGCATAGAGGGAGCATTTACAAGATTATATAATTGCACTGCTTACACTTATGTCATGTCAGATGGTTCGAACCATGAAAACAAAGATTTTTAAATTGGTTACCTAATTGGTACCGAGTGTCCAGAAAAAGTGTACAGCTGAACTGGGTTTATAATCCCTCTATGCTTTTATATCCTACCTCTATGGTAGAAATACAGTCGAATTAAGAAATGAAGTTAGTTAAAAACCATCTGAAAATCAAACTTCCGATCGTGATTGATGCCAATCACGCTGTTTCGTTACAAATACGAGGCCAATTACTGAAAATAAAATCGTCCTGCCGTGAGTTCAATATAGTTAGAACAAGTAATTACCAAATTTATTAGATAGGTAAAGAAGGCTTTCATCGACTTTGATCGATAGCTCAATAGCATCGTTCCCATTTCTTCATTGTGTTTAGTGAATGGGCGTTTCAATAACAGAAACATTTGTTTCATTTTAATTGGCCCATTTGTTCGTTCTCAACGGAAGCTTTTAATAAATATTTACCTCTGTTTTTGCTTGACATAAAATTAAATTGCTGAACTTTTTAAAATAGTCAGATGTTTTTAGGTTGGAATTTAAATATTCTTACTAAGTTCCCCCGCCGCGTTTGTCTGTCTGTCTGAACGTGATTAACTCAATAAATACCGAAAGGATTTTTATACGGTTTTCGCCAATGGTCGAAGTGATTCAAAAGGCAGCTTTTTATGTGTATAATTGAACCGAGCGAAGCCGTAGCGGTTCACTAGTTATACTATAAAATAAACCTATACCTAACTAATCCCCATAATCAAAGCCTTCAAGGAAAAGTCATATAGGCAGATTCAACAATTTCGATTCAAAGGACCATTGTTCTGCGCCCATACATGATTTGCCCCAGAACCAACAGCAATGAAAAAATACTTGTATGATTTGAAATCACCCATAAATTCTTTTAAGGCATTTATTATTACACGGACAAGTGGGGAAATCACAATATTGCACAGTAAGTATAAGATTTTGAGTTGAGGGGTTACATTGTGTGTTGACATTTAGTAAAGCTATCGGCAACTTCGATATGAGTACTTACAATACTTTGAAATATTCGTTTTTGATTGCAAATTGTCCGTTAGATACGGATATTTGGCATTATTTTAATAATATATATATATAACGATGGCATGGGTCAAATGTTTGTTGGTTCTGGGGCAATTTTCGACTATGTCCTAAGTAAATATTCTGAAAGTTTAGGTGTCACTAAAAGTTTTTTCGACAGTTTAAGAATAAGCACAGTATCATTACACCTGCATGCCTAAGAGTTTCTAGAAGATGTGTGAAGTTCGCCAACCCGCACTGGGCCAGCGTGGTGGACTATGGCCTAAACCCTCTCAGTCTGAGAGCAGGTCAACAGTGGGACAGTTTCTTAACAGGGCTATCATCATATTTTATTATTATAGTATTAGTAATGACTTGATCTGTGATAAAAGAAGGATAATAGGAGTTTTTTTACATTAAAAGTAGAGGAGGTTTATATGGAGAGGAAGTCCTAGACAATGGATGCATTATCAACAAAAGGGCCCACTCCGATCTAGGTCTCGAACCTATTCGCGCCTTTATTAAAAAGGCGTCAACACGTCACTTCGCGAACGCATCTACCCATGCGAATCCGTTAATCGTAGCCACCGCCGACTACGATCTCCCCCCCGACCCCTGCCGCCACCGCCGGCCGCGACATGTTCTCACCGACCCCCCCGATGCTTTGTCATCCCTTCTTTCCGCTCAGAATACGGGCGACGACGACGACGTAGTAGTAAATCCCCTCCCATAGCCGGCGTTTGACCGGTGCACTTAGTAGTGCACCCGTCCCCCTACAGCGACTGTCCCAACCGAGGGCGCCTCTTCGAGGCGCCCTCGAGTATGTCGCCTCTTGCCCTTCTGGCTGGCTAGAGCGTAGTGGTTGCACGCTCGCCTTTTAGTCCGGTGAAGCTGTAAAGGCCTCGCGGCCAACAGCGTACATCATTCACACACACACACTCAACAAAAGGTGTTAAGCGACACCGAGTGCAGGTGTTGTAACTGACCTGCCTTGACAATGTCTATTTAGGCATAAAGTAACGATGCTTTTAGAGCATTGACGTTGTTTTGGAGGAAATTTATACTGTCAATAAATAAGGGCACCGGGCCATTAGCACTGGATTTTGTCGCATAGACAATTTAAACTCGAGCTTGTTTTTCTTTTACAATAGGGTCTATGGTCTATGTGACATCCGCTGCGTAACGTTGAGAAAGCCTAATTCATCAAATTCCATTATGTGACAAATATGACACATAAGTGCCGTTATTTCGATGAATTGTTACGAAATATATTGTTTGCACAGACTAGTCGTAGTAGGGTTAGCAGTGGAATAAAAATAATTATTTTTATAACATTTCAGTGGATATTTATTTTTCAAGAAAAAAAATAATTTTTAACGGTTACCTACATGACGTGTTTCATTTCAAAATTGTCTTGGTATTGTTGTGTGTGTACAAAAAAATTGATTTTTTTTGTTCAAGCAAAAAATTGGTAGCAAGCAATTGGTAACAACTAATAGTCAGTTTAAAAATAAAACACCGTTACGCCTATATTCCCCAAGCGGGGGTGGCAGACCAGTTTTCGCCGACAATGTTAGATACCATGTAATAGGGGGCGAGCTTTTTGCCATATACTGGACACAATTCCAGACTCCGGATTGATACTGGGAAGTTCCTTAGAAAAACTACATTTGTCCGACCTAGGATTTGAATCCAGGACCTCGTGATCACAAAGCGATGCGCTTTGCCACTAGACCAACGAGGCAGTCAAAATAAGTTAACAAATAATAAGTTTATTTATTATAAATAAGAAGTTAAGAAACTGTCCCACTGTTGGGCACGGGCCTCCTCTCAAACTGAGAGGGTTTCGGCCATAGTCCACCACGCTGGCCCAGTGCGGGTTGGCGGACCTCACACACCTTCGGGAAACTCTTAGCCATGCAAGTTTCCTCACGATGTTTCCCTTCATCGTTAAACCAAGTGATAGTTAATTTTTAAAACGCACATGCTTTCGAAAAGATAGAGGTGCGTGTCTGGGTTCGACCCCGAGACCTCTGACTTTGCAGTCCAACGCTCTAACCACTAGGCTATCACTGCTTTTTTACGGTCAAAATAAAATATAATCGTTTTCTCTTATTCATGGGCATTACTTCATGTTGAGATTTATTGTTCGATGAAAGAACCTAACATAATTTTTAAAGATGAATGAATACTTTAGAGAAGTTCAGTCAACAGTTCAGTCAACTCACCGTCTACTTTATAAATTGTAAAAAAATATTTATTAATAAGACATATTTACATCGTAAATATAAGATAACTACGAGAAGAACTATATTCACATAATTACAAATGTAGATTATTTATACAAATGGAGAATTAGAATATAATATGTACAAATAATAATAATCTATCTATCTATCTATAACCTCACGCCAGATCCCTTGCGGGGTAGGCAGAGAGTACAGAGTTCTCTGTCACGCGCGGCCTCGATGCGTTAAGTGCATCGGGGACCACGCGACGTCCCAATGCGCCCGCTCGAAGGAGACGGCGGCCGAGCCCCCCAGCTGCGTCCTCTGCGGCACCAAGGGGCACACCGCGAACTATCGCGGTTGCCCCAAGGCCCCGAAGTGGAAGCGCGGCCGGGCGAGGCGCGGCGGCCGCCGCCGCCCCCGCGCGGTTGCCACCCCCTCTGCGCCCTCAGCGCAACACCCCCCCGCGCCCTCAGCGCACCCTCGTCCGGTGCCTTCTGCGCCAGCGACCACGGCTCCCCGCGCTCCCGCGCCTCTGAAGCTGACCCCCCCTCCCCCGCCGCTTAGGCCGTCCCTCGGCGCCAACGCGTGGGTGAAGCCGCTGCCCTACACCGCGGCCTCCCACCCTGCGTCAATGGGCCCTGCCCGCCCCCCGAAGCGCGCGCCGGCGATCCAGCCGGTGGCGGCTTGTCCCCCTCCGCCCACTAACGTCAGTCAGGACGTCGACCTCATAATGAGCGTCTCGGCGGTGATAAGCCCCGCACTTTTCCCCAGAGTCCGCGAACTCGCACTTCGACTCCGCGCCGCCACCAACTTGGCGGACCAGGTTCTCCTGGCCGCGGAATACAGGGACGTTTATGACGTCCTGGCGTCCCTTAGAACCCAACCCCCCCGCACCCAATAATGGATCTACGATCTCCCCGCCGTAAGCCCCACAACCTATCCCTGGCGTTCTTTAACGCCGATGGTCTTCGCTCCCAGCGAGATCAGGTTGCTGATTTCCTCCGAGATCACCAACTTGATATCCTCCTCGTGCAGGAAACCTTCCTGAAGCCCGCACAACGCGATCCTAGGATCGCAAACTATAACCTCGTGCGCAATGACAGAATCGGCTCCCGCGGAGGCGGTCCTCTCATTTACTACAGGAGGTCCCTTCACTGTATCCTTCTCGATCCCCCCGCGCTCACCAACATCGAAGCCTCGGTCTGTCGCGTCTCTCTCACGGGGCACCAGCCCATCGTGATCGCCTCCGTTTACCTTTCCCCCACTAAATCCGTTCTCAGGAGTGACTTTGAAGCACTCCTCAATCTGGGAAGCGCCGTCATTCTGGCGGGCGACTTCAACAGCAAGCACGTGGCCTGGAACGGTCTCACCACTTCCCCTAACGGTAGGAGCCTTGACGCCCTGGTTGACGTTCTCGACTTTGACGTCATCGCACCCATGCACCCTACCCACTATCCTAACAATCCCAATCACTGACCCGACGTCCTGGACATGGCGCTTCTGAAGGGTGTCACCCTACGGCTGCACTCCTTGGAAGTAGTCCAGGAACTCGACTCTGACCATCGACCTGTAGTCATGAGACTCGGTTCCCCCCCTTCCGCCCCTCAGCGACCCAAAAAGACGGTGGTGGATTGGCATGCGCTAAGCACGGCCTTGGCGGATGCCGACCCTCCCCCCCTGCCTCTCAGCTCGGACTCCATCCCGTCCCCTCAGGACACCGATCAGGCCGTAGATGCCTTCACCGAGCACATCCGATCGGCTGTCAGTCGATCGTCCAAGCAAGTCGAGGCGGAAGATCTCTACCTCAACCGCTTTCGACTGCCGGACGATGTTAGGGATCTCATTCGTTCCAAGAATGCTTCCATCCGAGCGTACGACTCCTACCCCACCGAAGCCAATCGGGCCCGGATGCGCGCTTTACAACGAGAGGTAAAGCGTCGTGTCGCGGAGGTCCGGGAGGAACGGTAGGGTGTCCTCCTAGAGGGCATCGCGCCGTCGCATCTGGCCTACTGGCAGCTGGCGCGTAGCCTCAAATCCGACTCCACGACTGACATGCCCCCGCTGTCCCGCCCTTCAGGCGCAGCACCCCCAGCCTTCGACGACGACGAAAAGGCTGAGCTTCTCGCTGACTCCCTCGAGAGCCAGTGCACCCCCAGCTCTCAGTCCGTTGACCAGTCCCACGTCGACACGGTAGACAGGGAAGTCGAGCGCAGGGCATCCCTCCCCCCCGTCGATTCCTTGCCTCCTATCACGCAAACGGAGGTCGAAGATCTGATTATGGGTCTTAAAACTAAAAAAGCCCCCGGCCCTGACGGCATTTCGAATCGCGTTCTGAAATGCCTGCCCGCCCAGCTCATCTGCCTCTTGGTGGCCATTTTGAACGCCGCCATGACGAACTGCACCTTCCCCGCTAAGTGGAAGGAGGCGGACGTCATAGGCATTCCCAAGCCCGGCAAACCTCGCAATCTCCCCGCGAGCTACCGCCCTATCAGTCTCCTCAACTCCCTGGCCAAGATATACGAGCGCCTACTTCTGGCGAGGCTCAAAGACTTCGTAACGTCCAGGGGTATCCTTATCGACGAGCAGTTTGGCTTTCGAGCCAAACACTCTTGCGTCCACCAAGTGCACCGCATCACGGAGCACATCCTCTCCGGTCTCAATAGACCCAAACCCATCTACACGGGCGCCCTCTTCCTAGATGTCGCGAAGGCATTCGACAAAGTCTGGCACAACGGCTTGATCTACAAGCTCTACCAATTGGGTGTGCCGGACAGACTCGTACTCATCTTACGAGACTTCTTGTCGAATCGCGCCTTCCGTTATCGCGTCGAAATGACGCGCTCCACTTCCCACTCCATCAGTGCTGGAGTCCCACAGGGCTCAGTTCTCTCTCCGCTCCTGTTTAGCCTTTACACGAACGACATTCCTCGTTCGAGTAAGGCGCATCTAGCCCTATTCGCGGATGATACCGCTCTCTACGTCTCACATAGGAATAAGGGTTTCATTACCAGACACCTTCAGGCATCCGCCAATTCCCTAGGGAATTGGTTCAGGAAGTGGCGTATTGAGGTGAACCCGGACAAGAGCGCTGCGGTGTTCTTCTCCAGAGGTGCCACCCCGCGCCACTCCCTGCGCCGCCCTAGAAGTAATCTCGGCCAAGTGACCATGTTCGACCGACCCATTCCCTGGGTCAAAGAGGTCAAATATCTAGGGGTCACCCTAAACAGTACCATGTCCTTCGGCCCGCACATCAAGCGGGTCCGTCACCGAGCATCATTTGTGCTCGGTCGTCTCCATTCGTTAATCTGCAAGCGGAGTAAAATGTCCCTTAGAAATAAGGTGACACTTTACAAAACTTGCGTTCGACCCATCATGACTTATGCGTGTGTTGTGTTCGGGAATTCGGCCCCCTCTCACATCGATAAACTCCAAGTGGTTCAAAACCGCTTCCTCCGTAAAGCCGTAGGAGCCCCCTGGTTCGTACGGAACGTCGACCTCCACTCCAATCTAGGTCTCGAACCTATTCGCGCCTTTATTAAAAAGGCGTCAACACGTCACTTCGCGAACGCATCTACCCATGCGAATCCGTTAATCGTAGCCACCGCCGACTACGATCTCCCCCCCGACCCCTGCCGCCACCGCCGGCCGCGACATGTTCTCACCGACCCCCCCGATGCTTTGTCATCCCTTCTTTCCGCTCAGAATACGGGCGACGACGACGACGTAGTAGTTGATCCCCTCCCATAGCCGGCGGTTGACCGGTGCACTTAGTAGTGCACCCGTCCCCCTACAGCGACTGTCCCAACCGAGGGCCCTCGAGTATGTCGCCTCTTGCCCTTCTGGCTGGCTAGAGCGTAGTGGTTGCACGCTCGCCTTTAAGTCCGGTGAAGCTGTAAAGGCCTCGCGGCCAACAGCGTACATCATTCACACACACAGTACAGAGTTCTAACAGGTTCTTTCCTTACATACCTCTCTGGCTTCCTCCACTCTCATAGTTCGTCTCATACACGCTCGCCGGTTACGGAGACTCTTGACTTTTCCATCACATAAGACTCGGTTTATTTGGTCGTGGTAAGATAGTCTAGGTCTTCCCCGGTACCTGCATCCTTCCACTTTCACATTGTATATCTGTTTTGTCATTCTTTCCTCTGGCATTCTTTCTATATGCCCGAACCAACGGAGCATGCCCTTTCTCATCTTTACACCGATACTATCTTTCATACCTACTCGCTGTCTTACTACGCTGTTGCTAATGCGGTCGGTCAGCTTCACTCCGCACATCTTCCGCAGAGCTCGCATTTCTACCGCATTTATCCTACTTTCATTTTCCTTCTCACATACCCAGCTCTCGCTACCATATAACAGCGTTGGGACAAGAACTCCGTTATGTCAGCACATAGCCTTAAATAATAATAATAAGTATAGACAAAAATAAAAGGAATATTAATTATTAGACCAAATAGACCGAGTCTTATCTGAAGGACAAGTCAAGAGTCTCCGTAACCGGCGAGCGTGTATGAGACGTACTATGAGAGTCGAGGAAGCCAGAGAGGTATGTAAGGAAAGAACCTGTTGGAACTCTGTACTCTGCCTATCCCGCAAGGGATCTGGCGTGATGATATAGATAGATAAATTAAATATTATCACTGGTGTGTGTGTGTGTGTGAGTGATGTACGCTGTTGGCCGCGAGGCCTTTACAGCTTCACCGGACTTAAAGGCGAGCGTACAACCACTACGCTCGAGCCAGAAGGGCAAGGGGCAACATACTCGAGGGCGCCTTGAAGAGGCGCCCTCGGTTGGGACAGTCGCTGTGGGGGGACGGGCTGCACTACTAAGTGCACCGGTCAACCGCCGGCTATGGGAGGGGATCTACGACTACGTCGTCGTCGCCCGTATTCTGAGCGGAAATCATCATTGGTCTGACTGCTTCGTTGGTCTAGTGGTGTATAGTGCGCTTATTACAAGGTCCTGAATTCAAATCCTGGGTCGGACTAAATGTATTTTTTTCTGTAGAAAAAATCCAGTGTCAGTGAGTCTGGTATTGTGCTCGGTACAATGCCAGTAGGCTTGCTCCCTATTGGGGAATATAGGCGTGACGGTGTTTTTTTTTTCATTTTTAACCAGCTGAACTCGCAAATCTTTCTCGTTATTTTCGGGCGTGTATTTCACACCCTTAAATTATTTCTGAGACAATAGATAGCCTATGTCCTTCTTCTGAATAAAACCTATGGCCTTACCGAACTTGAACAAAATCTGTTCAGCAGTCTGGACGTGAAAAGGTAATAAACAGACAAAGAGAGTTACTTTCGAATTTATGGATTAAAATACTGAGTTGCCAACCCTGCTCCGTGATAGTTAATACGCTTACAAATGGTTCGAACGGTAGCTAGTGTGTCATTCTAAGTAAAACGTGAATGAACCTGAAAAATTGCCTAGTAGGTTAGCACGCGTGGATCTCGGCCCTTATTCGGTATGACCAAACGTGGCGCGTTACCATAATTTCCTGAAGTATTCGTGTAATTGTATTCTGGATGCCACTGGAGTACCATTAGGGGCCATCTATAAATTGCGTCACACGTTCATGGAGAGGAGGGGGTCAACAAAATGTGACGTTGTGCGAAAGGGACGATTCATAGGCGTTACATGTATTAATCTAAGTATGACTCTAAACATCAAATTCAATGAAAAATTTGTGGATGGCTTCTTGAACGATCATTTTATGTAGTTATCGTAACGCGTCCCGTTGTTTAATTAGTCATAGAGAATAAGGGCCCTGCATGTTATTTTATGGTTGGTTTGTGATTTAAGTCATTTAAGACCTTAGAGCATTTAAACCTCAAAGATGCAGACACCCCAATACACCAAACAAATAATCCTCTCAAAAAATGGCGTCAAAAGTCGCCTCAGTTACGCACTAAGTGTGCGTGATGCCAATATTTAAATGTCTACTCCGATCTCTCTTACAAAGCTACTTTGTGAACGCGTCCAACCATCCGAACCAATAATCGTAGTAGCCGCCGACTACGCACATGACTCTCCTCCTATCAGCCGGTACCGCCGCCCGCGGCATATTCTCACCGACCCTCCCGATGCCTTTACTTCCCTTCTTTTCAATACAGATACCGGACACAGAATCAGATAACACCTCGTCGGCGAGGTCGAAGAATCCCTTTCCCGCCGGCCGGTGCAGAGCACCACGGCGAGAAACCTAATATATGCCCTCCCCCATAGCGACTGCCCAAGCCGAGGCCGTTCCTTCTAGAGGCACCCTTGAACTAGTTGCCCTCTTGCCCTTCTGGCTCGAGCGTAGTGGTTGCGCGCTCACCCTCTTGTACGGTAAAGCTGTAAAGGCCCTGCGGCCAACAGCGTAGATCACGTACACACACACACACACACCAAACAAATAGCTAAAGATTATAAAATCGATTTTTACTCCTCGATTTGTGAGAGAACACGAAGGCTGGGTAAAGGCCAGGAGTGGGACCGTATGTATTCTTTACTAGTCAAACTGTTCGCTTGTGGAATGCATTACCTGTTACGGTCCGACGTGCAAAGTCTTTGTATTGTGTAAAAAAAATGGTCAAGGATCACTTTCTCCTGGTTGGACAATTTGTTAAACGCTTCCACAATTGATTAAATTGGTAATATTTATGTTTTGTGTGTATAGTTATATTATGTATATAGTAGTTATGTATAACAAGTGTATTAAATATTTATCTTGATAGTGAACGCCACCAGCTGCCCTCTATTTTTATCTGTTGCTTCTTCTGGTTGTCTGGAAGAGATTGCTATTAACAATAAGACCGCCAATTGTACCTTTATTTCTGCTGGTGTACAATAAAAAGTACTCTCTACTCTATCTATCAAGTCAAGGAAACAAACACGATTGAATTTTTAAAAAACTAGCGTTTGCATTTATTACAGACAGATATGCACAGCATTATAGAGTGCTACGTATCGTTACATATAGTATGGGTTTTATTTTAGGCGTGGATAGAACCCGCCAATACGCGATCCAGTGAAAAATCCCTACTCCATACATGCTGGTCTCCCACAAGGCTCAGCTCTCTCCCCCCTCCTATACAACCTTTACACGAACGATATTCGTCGTTCGAGTAAGGTGCATCTGGCCCTATTCGCGGATGATACCGCTCTCTATGTCTCGCATAGTAATAAGGGTTTCATTACCAGAAACCTTCAGGCAGCCGCCAGTACCCTAGGGGATTGGTTCAGGAAGTGTCGTATTGAGGTGAACCCGGACAAGAGCGCTGCGGTGTTTCTCTCCAGAGGTGCCACCCCGCCCCACTCCCTGCGCCACCCCAGAAGTAATCTCGTTCAAGTGACCATGTTCGACCTACCTATTGGCTGGGTCAAACGGGTCAAATATCTAGGGGTCACCCTAAACAATACCATGACCTTCGGATCGCACATCAAGTGAGTCCGTAACCGAGCAGCCTTTGTCCTCGGTCGTCTTTACCCGATGATCTGCAAGCGGAGTAAAATGTCCCTTAGGAATAAGGTGAGACTTTTTAAAACTTGTATACGGCCCATCATGACGTACGCTTGTGAGGTGTTCGGGTACGCCGCCCGCTTGCACATCGATAGACTCCAAACGGTTCAATCCCGTTTCCTCCGCAAAGCCGTTGGTGCCCCGTGGTTCATACAGAATGTTGATCTCCATTCCGATATCGGTCTCGAACCTATTCGCGCCTTCATTATCATCTTCAACCGATATTTTGCGAACGCGTCCAATCATAGTAATCCGCTTATCGTAGCCGCCGCCGACTACGAACCCAACTCCCCTGCTATCAACCGTTACCGCCTCGTCTAATTTCACTAACTTCTTTTGACAATAGTGTATACAAAGTATATACATTCTAACTCGATTCATCGAGCGCTATCTATATAGACGCATTGCCGAAATTTTTTCGAAGGAAAGTTATAAACTTTCCATACATTGACCGTTTTTTGAATTTTTAAACCCAAAAATTATCAAAATTTTCTTCTTGGGAAACTCCAAATTTGGTATCGTTGCACAGCCCTTGTCAGACCCTAACCGCAGACACCCCATTTATAGGGGTAGCGTGAAAAATCGCTGGTTATACTCAAGGATGTGATGAGTTACAACACCGATGCAGACATAGTAACATCACTAAAAACCCATAACGCGGGACTGACAGCCGATATGACCGGGGAAGACCTAGAGGTAACTGTCAAATACCGCCGAAGAGCGTCGGAATCCACATCAAAACCACGTAATATTGGAAGTCTCCACCAAATTCTGGCAAAAACTGACTACAGCAGGGCGGGTCTTTGTAGATCTACAACACCTGGTAGTGGAAGACCAGTCCCCCCTTATACAGTGTACCTGGTGCCTGGGGTACGACCACGGCCGCAAACTATGCCAGGAGACCGCCGACCTGTGCACCTATTGTGGCGGGCCGCACTTGCGAGCAGACTGCCCGAGGAGCACAGCCGGCGAGAAACCAGCTTGCCGGAACTGTACAACGGCGAAATACGGGTACACGGAACACAACGCCTTCAGTTGGGACTGCTCTATCAAGTAAAAATGGGACAGAATTGCTAGATCAAGCGTAGAGTATTGTTAAAGCCGAAGACACCACAAAGATCATAACAACCGAAGGAGCCAAAAATAATAACCATAAAGTATTAGAATCAAACCTACAAAGTAAAAAACCGACGACACAAAAACAAGTTCAAGACACACAAAAAAGGAATATACATAATGCAAAAGACCTAAAAACCTACGTAGGACTAACATGTAAACCTAATCAACATAACGGTAACAGAACAACACAAGAGGGAAGAAATAAAACGAAATCTATAAAATCGGCCACCACAAATCTATACAAATATACAAAAATCTGGAAAAGCCCAGAAACAAGGACAAACAACACAGCATTAACAACAATAAAAACCGGAAAACGGAAGATTGGCGGAAAACTAAACAATTCTGAGGATAGTAAACCAATCAAACCCTACTTATACAAGTTTAAAAGGAAAATAAAAATAAACATACCAGATATGAATTCAAATTATAACACGAGTATACTTTAGCCTATACTGAAAAACCACACAAACAGGAAGATTAAAATAATTAAAAGAACATACAATACCATAAAAGCAAACCGGAAGAAATATACTTAAGAATCTAAACAGTTGTCAAATAACCAAAACATAATATCGGAACTAAACTCAAGAATAAAGAATAACAAACAGATAGAAGAAATAGTTAAAATTCATATACATAACAAACAGAGAACACATAGAAAAATTAAAATTATAATATAGTTAAAACAAAAAATGGATACCCATTTTGGTGGACCGTAAAAAAGAAAAATATTAAAATAGACGTCACAGTGAAACGAAGAGGTATTTACTACCCATGTAAATATTAGCAGAAGATCATACTTAGATAAGCAATGTTTACTCCTAAGAAAGTCACTGGAAAAACATGTACAGGGCGATTTGAGGAGCGACAAGGAGGAAAAAAGACCAACTTTTAGCGTAGATCGAGGAACCACGAGCCAGGGAAATAGCCAATACTCGGCGACCGCACTCTTCCCGCGGGATATTAGACGCATAGATAATGATATCCATAAATCTATTAAAGTAACCAGGAATGACAAACAGCAAGTTGCCGAGTAAAATCAAAACCATCATCACAACGGCCGAAATAATAACCTCAAACAAAAATGAACCCAAAGGCACCAGGAACAAACTGATTAAAACAAAAACTGCAAATAAAGCAATGAAGATTAGAATCAAATATACCTAGAATTCGAAAAGAGAACTAACGCAAAAAACCCTTTATCACTTCACTCGCAAACAAAAAACAATAGAAGTTTAAAACCATGAAAAATAACCAATAAAATTATAAATAACAGGAACACTATAATAAAGTAACCAAAAATTAAAAATAGAAAACCAAATAAGTAAAGAACCTACAAAATGACTAACTTCAATAGAGAAGACGGCTGGGTGCTTCCGTCGACTTGGGATCCGGTAATCAATATAATTAAATCCAAAACCAAGCATAACACTGCAAGACCTCAGGACACCGTGAGTTCATCCTGCGTAGAGTGGACCAACAAAAATTATTAAGAATTTTGAGGGTACCCCGGAACAATTATGTATTTTGGACGTCAACACCTGCCCTTCCCGCTACCACAGGTGCTGCAAAACACTTGAAACGTCGGAAACTTAAAAGTCTAAAATAAACCGGTATAAAATCCGAAATTAGACATGAAATAAAACTATTTTACGGATTTTATCGCGGTTTATTTCTTTTTTTTTTATTTTTAGTTCCCGACGTTTCGAGTGCTTTGCAGCACCCATTGTCACGGGAGGGACGCCTCCCGTGGAAAAAAAGGGAAGGAAAAAAAAAAATTAACCGCGATAAAATCCGTAAAATAGTTTTATTTCATGTGTAATATTCGCGTAAATCTAAGAACTCAATATCCGAAATTAGTTTTATTTCATGTGTAATATTCTAAAAAGTCAATATGTGGGAGTACTGTGTTTTAGCTTATTGCATCAGGAATCATCAAAAAACGAGGGGAACGTTGTCAATTTAACTGTTTTTAGAAGCTTTTTATTTAACTTGCAATGTTGGTATGCCCGTCTATCGTGGCTCGTTAAATTTGTCTTGACGAGTACTATAGACCTGGATAGGGTCCAGGATCTGATGATGGAGCCGGAAAGAATCTATAGGAACACTTTCACTAAGCAAGATTTCTTCGTCGTATTATTGCTATAAAAGCTTGTTTTCTAAAAGTCTTTTTAAATTGAAATTATTAACAATCGTTATCATTACTTGAAAACGTCATTGGTATTCTGAAAACCATCAAAATAGATGTCATTATGTCCAAAATTGGGAATGCCAGTAGGAAAATTAATATATATGGGTACCTACGCTTATTTATAATTTCCTATGGAATGTACGTTCCTATGGAATGTTACAGTCACCATTAACCATTATTTTATTAGGTATTGTTATTAATTAAATGAGTGTAGCAGAAACATTGAATCGTGCATGATACATAAGACCTTGTTATTATCGAAATTATATGGGTATTTAATATATTTAGTCGTGTATTGGTAACTACAGAGAATATTAGGTAAGTCAAATAGCATATAATCACTAGAAGTACCTCTACCTCTCGCTGCGCTCCTAGGGGATAAAATTTCAAACTTGCAATTTTTTATATAAAAAGTTTGTAATTTTATCCGCTACGGGCGCTGCCCAAATTTTCCCTTTGAAAAAGAGATAAGAGATGTATCAAGTATGTATATTATTTAAAAAAAATCTCAATAGTTTCGGTAGTGACAATGAGTACCAAACTCATTTTACTCAACTCATGATAGAGCTTCTTCTTGATGATAAAGCTTTCTTCTGTGAGTGTCTTATTATTATGATTTCCATAATCAGACGCCATACTTAGTGCCGAAGATAAATAAATAAATAACCACGGATATATAACCCAATGTCATTGTAGCAATATACCGTAGCCATCTTCTTAGAGAATTAACGGTAAACTATTTAGGTGGTCCATTACCACGGAATCGATGTGTTCAGATTTCTTTTAACTGTTCTCCTTATGTAGGTCGCACGGTTAGGTACATGCGGTGTCTTAACTCCTTGGCTGAGTGAAAGTTGGTTGACGACAGATTCTTAGAAAAAAAACAGCGCTTTTAATTTTAAAACTATATACTATTTTAAAATTAGAAATGGGTGAATGACCTTTTGACTAGTTTTGAATGAGTTTTGACGG
Organism: Phalera bucephala; assembly: GCA_905147815.2. Classification (NCBI taxonomy): domain Eukaryota; kingdom Metazoa; phylum Arthropoda; class Insecta; order Lepidoptera; family Notodontidae; genus Phalera; species Phalera bucephala. Next base: position 32,674,811 of record LR990611.1, on the reverse strand, counting down.
TGGAAAAATTTCTTTTGACAGTATGATTTTTTGAGTTAACGGGCTATCAAAAAAAAATAGATTAAAAGTTCTTTTTTGCTGTAATGATGATAATAAACTAATTTATAAGATTCGCCTTTAAAGTTATATCATTAACATTGGCGGAAAATGCTTTAAGACCAATCATATAAGGAGTAGAAGAGGTTTAAAAAATAATTAAACTCGTGTTCACAAATCCATGGGCAACTTGACAGGTCCAAATGGCAATACAAAAAAAAAATGCTGCCAGCTTTATACGGCTAGTGTAGAGCTAACAACTAAATAGATAACTCTTTATTGTGCACCAATAACAAACACTACTATACTACGACCAATTCTCACTAGTCGCACTAGACAAAAAACCAATAGTAAAAAAAATACTTACAGTAAATAGCTAGCGGCACATATAGAATAAAATATAATATACAAACGCAAACACATACAACAAAATACGATATAAGAGAGATATACAATACAAAATGACTAAACTATTTAGACTACTTATTTAGATATGATAGTAGGACAGTAGGATCCGGTCTATTATGACTCCTAGATTTTTTACAGATTCGTTGTATGAGTTCCGTTAAAGTTTATTTGTGGGACCGTCGACCAGTTTATTTTGGAAATCATTCGGGAGCTAACTACGATGATGGATGTGTTTTGACAGGATTTACTGTCAATCCGTATTATTACCATAAGATTAACACCACTTAGTTATTCGGCGCAAATCGTGATTGATACTATCAATTGCTTTGTTAAGATTTGCAAGTGATGCATGAGTGTAAATCTGCAAATCGTCTGCATATAGGTGGTAGGAAGATGTGAAATGCCGGGAAGTTGAGTTAATGGTAATTGCAAACTAAAGAGGAGATAAGACGCCACCCAGTGGTACACCGGCTGTCGTGTCACAACAAGCAGATATAGACTCTTCCAGGCGAACACGTTGCCGACGACCAAGCAGATAACTGCGAAACCAGCTGACCACCGATGGAGATACGTTAATAGAGCCAAGTAAAGCGAGGAGTATGTCGAAGTCAACAGTGTTGAAGGCATTACTGAAGTCTAATAATGTTAGCACAGTTAACTGCCCGTTCTCCATACCCAAACGGATGTCATCAGTGATCCTAACAAGTGCAGTAACCGTGCTATGACCGGGACGGAAGCCAGATTGGAAAGGATTAAGAAGGGTATGTCTGGAAAGGAAATAGCTGAATTGCCAGTGAATAAGTCGCTCTAGAACTTTTGAAAGGAAAGGAAGGATTGATATTGGTTGAAATTATCGACATGTAATATATACGTTAAATATTTATTGTTTTTTAATATTAAGGTTACATTTTACTCATAGTGCATTAAAACAATACAAAGGGTGTTAAATAAATTTATTTTGAAATTTAATAATAATTTTTAAGTACTTTTTTTTATACCTATCTTATCTTTAAAAATATTTAATAACAAGTTACACAAACAATTATGTTAACAGGGCTAGTATTAAAACTAGTTATATTATTATTACAACAAGTTTTCATAGTATAAGATTTATTTTCTATTTATTTCTATTATCCATAAAAAATATTATGTAGTGCATCCCTATTTAAAAAGTGCTAGATTTGAAAATACTGTAAACGTAAATTTATCCGTGGATATGTGAACTATAGGTGTACATTTCATTTAGAATGGTCCTGAAATGAAGGCCTAAACAAAAGTAGAGCCCATAGGTAGAGCCTGCTTATATAATATGGTTATAAATTTCGAGCTGATTGTCGTACACACAGGGTCAATGCGAAAGAGCCAGGTCATACTCACAATTCACGACTTTATTAATGAAGGTTGGGGCGTAAATTAGGTGACCCTTTCATAAGTTCGCGTGCCGGTCTTTCGTAAATTAATTTTCATTATTTCTTTCTTTCCATAATATTTTATTATTCTAGTTAATTTGCACTTTAAGGAAAAAGGTATATCTGTTTTTGTATTTTCGTTCATACCTATTGTATTGTCAATTTACCTCCATGATTCGATCTTTTTATATAAACAGTAGTTGTTTTAATGTAACTTCAAACACGCCGAACATATCTTGCTAAGTTGAAGAGTTCCTATGACAACCATACGGTACCATTATCAGATCCTGGTCACCACCTAGCGATATAGCACTTGACGAGCGAGACAAATCTAACGATACCAAACACAATGGCGGCGCTGTCTTATTTTGTTTAGGGGGTTTAGGAGTTTTTATGGCCACTTTCCGGCTCTATCAGCAGACCAATTGTATTAATTAATAATTTATATTAATCGTCACCAAAGTTAAGTATGTAGGCATACTAAATTTTAGCCTAATCGCATGCCAGCAAGTGTTTGAAAAATTAATTACAATTTTGAACCTGAAGGATAGACATATATACATACATATGTACGAACAACGCAAGTTAATTAAACTTTAGTGAAACGTAAAAACGATGAATATTAAATTTAAAAATAACAACACATCAGTATATATTTAAGGTTGAAAATAACATTATGGACTATTTTAAAACTTAAGAAAAAAAACGACCATACTTAGCAACCATAGCTTATCAAAACATGGTTTAGTATTTATTTTATTTAAGCCGTTTTAGGATGCATCATTTTGGATGCTATTCAAACAAATAATTTTATAATATCGATAATATTATTATGTATTATTACATACTGATATGTAATTAGAACATTGCCGCGCCAAAATTATACACAAACAAACAAACTGCACAGATTATGTAAGAGCTGAACAAACGATTTTGCCTGTTTATTGATTGTTATTGAAATAGTGATTGATCTATGAAATAGGAGACTTGGATATCGAGACATTGTTTACTATAAGTTGTTTATATCTGTGCCACCTTGTAGCGTAATATTTAAAACTAGTTAATTTTTAAAACATCGAGGACATTAAAGTGTTTGAGCTAGTTTCAGAATCGTATGGTGTGCTACGGCAGTTTCTATACGCTGTTTACTACTTTGGTATTGAGAAAATTAGCGCTTGCCAGGCAAATATAATTAAAACTTATTCCGCACTCTTTCTTGGAATCCGAAATGTTAAGAATGACCCTTAGATTTTTTAAGAGACGAGTGTTGAACGCCCATCTCTTTGACTTCTAATAAACAGAATATCCTTTTTTTCGTAGGATAAAGTCCTGTATTCCTGCACTTTCACGAGGTTTGGAATTATCTTGTGAGACGTGTCAGATTCCTACAAACTAAAAACCTCGCTACCTACATTGTGATATCTAGTGTAAACATTAGGTATTTTGGGCTGTAAACATCTCCGTCGTTGCAAGGGCAAGTCGAAAAATATAACTATATTTTGCGAAATGGGCTATTCAAATATTGAAGTTGAGACCAACCATATCAATAGGTAAGTTAATGTTCGTCAGTATGAGTCGTACTTTGTTAATTTTCTATATTATTTTATTTATACAAATTTAATACAAATTATTATTGGTAAAGTATTAAAAACCTAGCAATTCTTAGCCGTCTATGGGACTCTTAGCAGAGTCCCATAGACGGCTAATTTTCCAGTCAATGTAGATACTTATTTACAAACGTGTAACTTTAAATACTTTAAATTCCAAAAGCAGCGCATAGGCACATTAATGAAATACCCCATTGTTTTGCAAACATTTAGGTAGGTTGTTCGTGCCCCAATAACAGTTACGCGAATCCATTGTGCATGATACCGTATTACCGTATTACGCACTACTTGTTGATTTCAGGCCTCAATGCCTTATATCCACCACGTGCAAGTAATTCATCGATGCCTAGAAATCGGTAACTCGAGAAAACACTGACTCACTCGCGCATTATGTCGTTACTCCGTTCACACTATAATCTCCCACAATCGCAATTTTTAAAGCCAATCCAAACTCTATCGTAAGGTCATAAAGAATAACATTTGCTGTTCTACGTGTTTTCCAAGAGCAACGTTTATTTTCATAACAATCGAGTAACGTAAACGATCGTTCGATCTTAGAATCGATGTAGGTTTGTCGACTTCTCGTTAAAGGTAAACCGTGTGGTGCCGTGCTGTCTGGAGGAAAACTTCGAGATTGTTTTTCTGCGAGTTTTTGTTACACCGTCTTTGCAACAGATTACATTTCAGATACAGATGTGTTTATGTTTTTTTAGTAGATAAATCCTTTAGTTTATTCTGGGTGTGTAATTTATTATCCTACGCTACATTTTGTAGATTCAAAAGTAATTCATGATTTTCATCGTAAATTTTCGATGGAAATCAACCAGGTAACAAGGCCTACCAAAAACTTTTCTAGTATCTACTGGCTGTTAAGTTAGTATAAGATAAATAACTCATGTTTGAAAATAAACATATCTCAAAATGTAATCTGCCGCAAATAGGTATTGTGTAACAAAAAAATCCCATAAATATTGCTAACTAACATATTTGAAACCGGTGTTTTTTTTATACCTATTCTGCTTAGACCATAATAAAATATTAATAATTATCCACTAATACTGAACATTTTGAAATGTATGTGAACATTGCAATAAGATAACTTTATTTATTATTCTATGTTGACTTAGACTTTATTAAGCCAGTCACCTTGAAAAATCCCTCCTCATACGGACTGCGAAAGATACGGCCTTTTCTCCCTTGAGGCACCCTTGAGCTAGTTGCATTCTTGCCCTCCAAGGTAGAGCGTAGTCGTAGCACGTCCGCCCATTTGCTCGGTGAAGCTTGAGGGGTTCGGCGACCAATAAATATCATACATTATACACACATCGTGCACGTGCATTGTGCATCTAAATATATTTTATTTAAATAAAATCTCGAATGTCAGCCCTTGACTATGAATAAATATAATTTATTATTAATTTTATGAATCAGAATCAGAATATTTTTTATTCATGTAAACCATTACAGTATTTATGAATCGTCAAAACAGTAACAGACTCTACCACCACTTCGGAATGTCATTCCTGTGGAGAAGAAGGGCAAGAAACTCCACGGTTACTCTTTTAAAATAGTATTTTTACAATTTTTCCATCTACATTTTGTTGTGGGGTATGGGAGAACAATGTAGTATCAGGTGAGTCTAAATTAAATTAACCAAGTTAAACTATTCATATGAATGGCTACATGGTTCTCTCATTTACAGATAAAGAAATGAGGAAGAAAAATGATAAATTTTATTTAACTACTAGAAGGAAGAGAGGGAATAATAAATAATTATAGCTGAACATGTTATCCACATTCTGGTGGAGCTGGAACAACACCTATCCAAGCATTATAACCTTTTAAATAATTATCTAGAGTATAGTAAGCTCGCTTGCAGAGCGTACGTTTAATACAGGCTTTGAATTTATTTTCACTAAGTTGAGTGACGTCAAGTGGAATTTTATTTTAAAATCTAACACAGTACCCCATGAAAGACGTGTGAATTTTAGACAGACGAAATTGAGGTTGCTCCAATTTATTTCTATGTCGCGTGTTATAGCAATGCCTATCACCTAGCTGATGCCTTAATTATCGCAAGCACATTGTATACGAAACGAAGTAATATAAAAATTAGAAGTTATTTTGTGAAGCTTTTGATTAATGAGTATCTTTTTATTTAGATTAAATCTTAATCGGACACATGCAATATTGCTTTATACCAGCCCTTAAGGGATCTGGAATGTCCTATTTGTATCCTTAGTATTCTCAATAGTCTCAACAGTACTACTAGTAGTACTAACCCCACTCGGAAGTGAGGTCATTGGGAAGGTAGTATCGCTTGTCAAGTGTGCAAGGTCAGAGTTCAAGTGATACTAAAGGGAAAAATATGCGTAAAAAAAATAAACAAGCGTCATGCCTATCTTCCCTAAGCGGGGTTGACAAAGATGTATTGTGTACACTCACGATGACGATAGGGGACGATAGGATGACGTCGGGTCGACACGTGACGATTTTAGGTCCCAACGTAGGTCATAGGGAGCGAGGCCTATTGCCATATACCGGTCACAATTCAGACTCCGGGCTGCTATTCATAATTCGGCCAAAAGAAAAGCCATACGTTTTCTGACAGTTTAAATCGAAGGCGTCGTAATTTTCAGCAGCATTATTTGCCACTAAACTATCGTACACACTACGTACTACGTATACACTAGGTAGTCAACGTGCGTACAATGGACTACAATTCATGGTAGAGCTAATGATGCGGTCACACCACGCGATACCCGACCCTCGTAGGCTCATAAGTGTCTTCGTACGATGATATCATATGTGAACGCACATGGTCATGTAGATTAGTTTAGGATAATATGGTTCAAGGCTACCAGAACTAGATCACGGCACTAGACTAGTTCCTATTTCATTCGATCATCATCGCCGTGTAGCTATTTTTTTAACGATAGTTTGGTTACAAAATACTTACCTTGGCGAAATGTGGGTGTATTATACTTTAACGTAGTTCTTTGGGTAAGACTGAGCGGGTGACGTATTTACATACAGCCTTGTCCTTGAGCGAAAGCCAAGGTGATGTATCCAACACACGTAACAACACTAATTAAGTGCATTAAAGAGTTTTTGGCGATTCGAAGAGTGATGTCGTCAATTTGTTTTAATTTCCAATACTTGTGCTATTTCGAATAATAATGTCAAATGTTGGTGGAATATTAACCATTATGTATTCTTATATGTACGTGACGGAGCTCGTTACGCTGTGCGAACGGTGTTCTTAACGATCACCAAGGTTAAACAGCGTTCGACTCGGTCAGCCTGAGATGGGTGACCGTTTGGCCTTAGATGGGTGCCCTTTTTCATATTCGAGCGTCTCCGTGCTTTGGAAGGCACGCTAAGCCGTTGGTCCCGGCTACCACTTAATGTGGTAGTCGTTAAGCCGAGTTGGAAGCCTTAAAGGCGGCTTGATAAGTTCCAACAGCAGGTGGCCACAAACCTGCCTCCACCAATCCGCACTGGGTCCGCGTGGTGGTGTATGACCTAGTCTCTCTAAGCTCGATTTGTGAGAGAAAGCCTTTGTCCAGCAGTGGGCAGTATAGGCTGGTATTATTACACAGCAGGCATGGATTTTTCGCTGCAGGATAACTAAAATTGCACCTTGTATATTTATTATCTCGATCTTGTGGATAATAGTGAGTTAAGGGTCATGCCTATATTTACATAGTGCCTATATATCTGCCACCAGGTAGAGGGGTATTGCGTACACCCACATTTCACAGATGTATCATGTAAGGTCTCAGCGTAATATGGGGCGAGCCTATAGCTTATACCGGAAACAATTCCCATTTGCAGACTGATACTCCGAATTGCCCGATATAAAAACCTCAATAACACTTTGTCTGACTTTATTCGACTCGACTTACCGTCACACCTCTATTCCCCGAGCGGGGGTGGCACTGGTGTACTGAGTACATCCACTTTTCACTGATGATGTTAGGTCCCATGGAATAGGGGGCAAGCCTATTGCCATGTACCGGGCACAATTCCAGACTCCAGACTCATGTTGAGAAGTAACCGTTAGAAAAACTACATTTGTCCGACCTAGGATTTGAACCCAGGACTTCGTGATCAGATAGCGATTCGCTTTGCCAATAGACTAACGAGGCAGTCCTTTCAACTTTATCTGACCTAGTATTTAAACCCAGGACCTCTTCAGTGATCGTTAGCCGCACTATGCTAGATCAACGAGGCGGTCGAAAGCAGTACAAGCAGTAAAAAAATATTTAGGTAAGTATAGGTAAGTATATAGTATATCCTTCAAGTTGAACAAGGCCACCGGTGCATAAAACTATTGTTCTTCTATTGCATGCGCCTGAGGTGTTTAAAGAAAACTTGTTTTTTTTAACCCCCGACGTAAAAAGACGGGTGTTATCATCGATCAATAATATATCGATCGGTGCTATAAATTTAAGGTATGTATCTGTGTATCTGTCTGTGGCATCGTAGCTCCTAAACAGATGAATCAAATTTTATTCGGTTTTGTTTGAAAAGTGACTTGATCGAAAGTGTTCTTAGCTATGATTCAAGAAATTTGTTTAAAGATCATCTGCTCTTTTCTAGTGGGCAACTTCTACTTGTCTTATCGATTCGAAATTTAGTATCCTGTGATTTCAATGATATTGCAGTAATATGGTCATCTTGACCTGGTACTGAAGCATCATCTGGAATCTGCAGGATACCTAACTTTTGCCATGAACACATTTTTAAATGCGTTCATGACATTAAACGTTTTACATGTCAAATATTTATATAGTTCGACTTGTGATGATTCATGTAAATTAACATCGATTTAGACAAAAAAGTATGAAAATAAGTGTAAATTTTAGTTAATATGAAGAGAACTAATTGGAGGATGAAAGTAGGATAAATGCGGTGGAAATGCGGAGTGAAGCTGACCGCCCGTATTCGCAACAGCGTAATAAGAAAGCGAGTAGGTATGAAAGATAGTGTCGGTGTAAAGATCAGAAAGGGTTTGCTCCGTTGGTTCGGGCATATGGAATGAATTTCAGAAAAAAGTATGACAATACAGACATACAATGCGAAAGTGGAAGGATGTAGGTACCGGGGAAGACCTAGACTATCCTTCCACGACCAAATAGACCGTGTCTTATCTGAAGGACAAGTCAAGAGTATCCGTAACCGGCGAGCGTGTATGAGACGAACTATGAGAGTTGAGGAAGCCAGAGAGGTATGTAAGGAACGAACCTGTTGAAACTCTGTACTCTCTCCGGTAGGCACCGGTGATCTGAGTACAGATGACAAGGGATCTGGCGTGATGATATAGATGGATAGAAAACTACTTAAAATATTTTTTTGACTCCTGGAGTAAAATAATATTTAAGTAATGGTCTATTAATAGTCAACACTCAATTAAGTGCAGTAGTTTTTTAAAACTTTTACATCGATTGTCTCAAAACTATCATTTTCGACTTGCATCAGCTTTCACTAAAGGTGCTTTTTAATTCCTTTGTTCTAAGTTTTTATGATTAAAACTTACAAAGTAATAAGTTGCATATCTCACAGATAAATTTGAGTTGTAAAAGTTTTCTTAATTTCAAATACTTCGTTATGTTTAAACAAAGGAGAGCTTTACAACTTTTGTAAAGTGTTATTTCTGCGCTGAATTCAACAACGTCGGGGTCGGGAGGAACATTCCACAGGGACTTAGAAATAATAGATTCAGTACAATCAGAATGAGTGGACCTGCAGAGGCAGGCTAGATAGCTACTACAAAAGAAGCGATAGCGGAATCGGTTTATTTATTTATTAATCTCTTATATATAATAATATTAGCTTTGTTAAGAAACTGTCCCACTGTTGGGCACGGGCCTCCTCACAAACTGAGAGGGTTTAGGCCATACTCCACCACGCTGGCCCAGCACGGGTTGGGGAACTTCACACACCTTCGAGAAACTCTTAGGCATGCAGCATTCCTCACGATGTTTTCCTTCACCGTTAAAGCAAGTGATATTAATTTTTTTTATACGCACATGTTTTCAATAAGATAGGGATGCGTGCCTGGGTTTGAACCCGAAACCTCTAACTTTGCAGACCAACGGTCTAACCACTAGGCTATCTCTGCTTAATCTCTAATATATACTACTAACATAATAAACGTGAAAGTTTGTATGTTAAGGTGGTTGGATCTTCTTCTTAGCGTTTTGACCGCAAACATGCTTATAATTATATGGATAGGGCCCAGAAGGGGTCCACACTGATTGCATTGTCGAAAGCAGTCATCAAATCTTGCTGCGTGCAGTTGTTAGGGCATGCAGAGCATGATATAAGGTGGATCATCGTTTGGGTTACACTGCACAAACACCCCAGATTAGTACTGTCTGTGAATCCCCAGCTGATCATATTTGTCCTTGCCTTGGCCGACCTGGGTCCGAAGTCTATTTAAAGACTTCCAGACTGGCCATGGTAATTTATGTCCATGTGGGGGACTCTCAGTAGGTGGAACAAAAGGATTTAGTAGCGATACTCCTTCCCTCCAAAGGTTGCTCCTCGATTTTTTTGGCTTCAGTGTTAATGGGTCGACACACTTTATAAAGCTCTTACGTCCTACGTTACGTTTGGATGTATATCTGTATACGTTGTATGTATGTCATGTCTTACGGTATATTATTGTGGGGTAGGGCAGCTGACATTGACTCTATTTTTATCTTACAAAAAAGGGCTATTAGGGCCATCTATAACTTAGGTAGTCGCGACTCTTAAAGAGAATTGTTTAAAGAAGCCAATACTATGACGGTCCCATGTCAGTATATTTATGAAAACATAATGTACACAGGTGATAGGCATTGCTATAACACGCGACATAGAAATAAATTGGATCAACCGCAATTTCGTCTGTCTAAAATTCACACGTGTTTCATGGATATGTAGAGTGATGTGATGTGTGAGATATGTTAGGTTTTATAATAAAATTCCACTTGAAGTCACTCAACTTAGTGAAAATAAATTCAAATCCTGTATTAAACGTACGCTCTGCAAGCGAGCTTACTATACTCTAGAATGTTAGGTTCTTGTCTAAAGTCAACGCGCACGAAGACGCGGACAGAAACTATCTATCTATCTATATCTCTATCTATATCATCACGCCAGCTCCCTCGCGGGGTAGGCAGAGAGTACAGAGTTCCAACAGGCTCTTTCCTTACATACCTCTCTGGCTTCCTCCACTCTCATAGTTCGTCTCATACGCACTCGCCGGTTACGGAGACTCTTGACTTGCCCTTCAGATAAGACACGGTCTATTTGGTCATGGTAAAATAGTCTAGGCCTTCCCCGGTACCTACATCCTTCCACTTTCGCATTGTATATCTGTTTTGTCATTCTTTCTTCTGGCATTCTTTCTATATGCCCGAACCAACGGAGCATATCCATTCTCATCTTTACACCGATACTATCTTTCATACATACTCGCTTTCTTACTACGCGGGCAGAAACTAGTCTCTAATATATACAGACTGTTGTTTTGTATCCTCGCGGAATTTACAGCAGTAGCTGTACCGGTAATACTTAACATAAATTCATAAAAAACAAGTACTTCAGTTTAGTTATTATTTATAAATAACCAACGGGAGAGCGTGTATGAGACAAACTATGAGAGTAGAGGAAGCTAGAGAGGTCTGTAAGGAAAGAACCTATTGGAACTTTGTAGTCTCTGCCTACCCCGTAAGGGATCTGGCGTGATGATATAGATAGATATATAAATAATCAAATACTAACGGTATAAAGGTGGACCAATGACCTCGTGAAGGTAAAAACTGGATGCAGCAGCGTCGCGGCTATTTTTGGGGACGCCTTCTTGCATTGGACGTCTTGGCTGATAATAAACCCAGGCTTCTGAAAACAAAAATTAAAAAGGACTGTTTCTTATAGCAATATGTGGGGTTCCATTGGTATGACGATTGGGCTGATGAAAGCATAGAATACTATCTACATACCTACGTCGTGGTAGGGTACATTTCACTTCAACTAATAAAATAAAAGTAAGGGTAATATTTGGACTACACATAAACATTGCTTTAAGTAGTGTAGACATCGATATATCATAACAAGAAACACACTCCCGTTAAAAAGTTACACTAAAAACGTCCCCAAATCCATGTGAGTAGTTATATTTATGATATAAACATAAATTAGGGCATATTGTACCTTACTCACTTAAAGTTGTATTTGCAAAAAAGCGGAAGCCTATTAATTTTTTAGTACCGTCCACATTTGCTTGCCTTTTTTTTTTCTTATATCGTGGGTGCGTTTACAAACATGAAAATTCACATACACAAATACCCAGACCGGAACATATAATTGAGGATAGGCTTAAGCTCTTAACCACTGCGCTAAATCGTCCGTGCCATTGCCATGCCATTGCTCGATCGACTACAAATGACTTTATTTACTTCTTTGCCGCCATTTCACTACAACATAACCACGGGCTTCGTTACTATATGAGGGCCTTAAAATCCTAGGTCAAGTAATGTCTGTGTTATTGTGGTTTTTATCAACGAATTTTCAGTATTATTTTCCTAAACAAAGGGGTTAACGGCTCCGTAAAAACATTTATTTTCCTAATATAACAGCTCTGTTAAGGTATTATTTTCCATGTTTTTCCAACAATAATATCGTGGTCTAAGGAAGGTATACAGATATTCTCATTATGATAAGTTTTTAAGTGTGCTGTTCATTTATTTTTCATAAAGCAGCAATGTTGAATAATTTAAACTTTGCAATCAATATTTTAAGAGGCGCTGAATTGTTTGCCGCTGCTCGGTGGTTATTTATGAATTACGGTCTGCCGCAAAGCAAATCCTCAGTTTACAATAGTATAATGAATTGTGTAGGAAAAAAAAACCTTCTAAATCAAGACACAAACTTTTTATCTAGTTTGAGTATCATAGAAATTGTTACTTAGTTGATTAGTGTTTTTGAACAACAAATTCTTCCTATTCTTATTCTATTCGACCTCTGAGTAGATAAAGACTACAGGTAGAAAAAAAAAATGATGGCGTCCTCTGGACAATGGTCGCACTTTGTACTTAGATAAATTACTTTATTTGAATTCTTTATGAATTATATTCGAATTGATTATCTTCGTTGGAAAGCTACTAAAAAGTCAACTTGAAAACACATAATAGTGAAATTACCACCGTATCACAACCTTATCCCCAAAGTAGTGGCCAAATATTGGTCCAGTTACTAAAATGATCCCAAACAATATACTTCGATCCAAACAATCAACTTGGATCTAATATCGGTAAGAATAATCTTGCAGGCGTTAGGCATAATTAGTATTTTCGTTTTTGAGATACCTAAAAATGGACTTGATATTTACATAGGGTTAAGAGCCTACCGCGATCGACCATTAATACCCGGGATAAACCGGGAGAGTGGCAGTGAAGCAATAATTTTACAAAAAACGATAGGGAACTGATATATTGTTATGTTCTGTTAGCTAAGTACACCCCTAAATCTTGTGTTTTCTTTAGATCCTCTCCATCCAAAGGTTGCCTGGAAGAGATCACTATTAGTGATAAGGCCGCCCATTGTTACACTATCTTTCAATTGAAATATTGTCTCTTTTTTTCCTTCTTGTATTTTTGGTGGAACAATAAAGTATTATCTATCTATCTATCTATCTATCTATTGAGCACGCGCTTAAAAGTTTAAAAATAAACATTATGTAATAAAAAAACTGCTTTAGAAGAAGTTTGCTACAATTATTTGCTATATTGATTAGTTCTTACATTTTGCTTTGGAATCAGATGTCAAGCAATAAGCATAGCAAAAGATATAAGTTTAGATTTTTATTTTTTATCGGAAAAAAATCGTTATAAGCGTATTCCTCGTTCCCTCATTGATGAGGATCGCGACCACGCACAAACAGTCTTCATTGGGTGCGGTCATATGCGAAGTGTACCGCCCGATGCATGCTGCCACCCACCGCCTTCTTTATTGCGTCCGACCATCTTGCAGGTGCCCTTCCCTTAGTACGTCTACCGTCCATTTTGCCTAAACTAATCTGCTTCTCCAGACAATGCTTTGAAGACCGCATAATAGCTTCGATGAAGCTAAGGCGTGTGGTGATTTTAAGTTCTTTTAGCATGTACTTGTTGGTTCTCATTGTTGTCGAAGGTACACGGAGGAGTATTCATTTTACTAGATTCTAAAATATACAGTCAAAAATCATATTTCGAAATATTAAGTCTCTAATCCATATACTTTTTGAACTGCATGGATAAAAATCACGTTTTTTTAAACACATCCTTACGTCGTTTCTTACTCCATAATGAATAATGATGATGAACCTCAAAACGGAATAGGAGCCCTAACGATCGTCAACGGATGTTTGGATGTTTGTTACTCATATGAACTTTGGCACACAGATAATTTATGACTTTGATTAACACATAGTATACTTTTTGTCCCGGAAAATGTAAGGTTTCTGTCTAAAGTCAACGTGGACAACGTTGCGGGCATAAACTAGTTTGTAACAATTCGTAATCCTTTCAATTTTAAGGCAACCATTTACACACACTCTAATTATAGAGATGATCTTTAAAAATACCTACATAGGTATGTGATCTACACGATGACCGGGTATCCCGTGTAATCACATGCTAAATAGCTGGTCTAGAATACCTAGCCCGCAAATAGAGAATGTTCGCTTCGTTTTGTTTGTATTCGTCGGTCTATTTGTGGTATGGAATCTAGACTGGCAGCACGTCTGTATATAGAATTCTTTTGCGGATATAGAAACGTTTGTTTGATTATTTAGCATAGTGATGGATTTATGATTTATTGACATGAGTGATAGACAAGTGTTGAATTTATGATTTATGTAAATGTAACCGATAGAGTAATAAGAATTGAGACTACTTGATACTCACGGCCTCTCACGGCTATAGATTTTCTTTTATTGATGTTAGGTATGAATCACATTAATATTAATGTGGGGTGGTCAACCCAGGGGCTTACATTTTTTTACCTTTTAAAATACGTAGCCCCACACTAGGATTTATTCCTGGTTCGTGGGTGCGTTTACAAACAAGAAAATTCACACACACAAATACCCAGGCCGAAGCAAATAATTGTGTGTCACACAAAGATTTATCCCTTGCGGGATTCGAACCCGCGACTATTCGACCTAGTGGGCGGAGGGGCTTAAGCTCTTACCACTGCGCCACATCGTCCGCCATTTGTTTTGAGGACGAACACATGACAGCTACATGCCATAAAGATCATCGTTGTTTTTTGTTACTCGGCTACCAGAAGCGAGAAATTGTCATAAACTTAACTGGCTGTAGGGTCGATTATCAATGCTATTAAAAATATTATCGCGCGGTTTACGCGGGAGATCTGTCAATAAATGGTTTATTTTCAATCATCCTTCACTTAACGCCAGGCAGATGGCTTTACGTTACTAAACTGCCCTCCCCGGGAGGGTCAGCAGAATATAAACTAGACATTATTGGTACACAACAATAAATATTAAACAAAATAGTTGACGTTGTTGACCCGCCGCGCCACGTGAAATGTTAATATTTGGCGTAGGTAATTTAAAATAGAACGCTAAAAATACCGGCGTTACCTAGATAATGATTCACACCGGGACCTGGTATACACACTATCCACCAATGCGGCGACGAGAGATGTCTCTAAATAACATACAAGATTTCGTTACTCATTTGACATTTTCAAGTGCTCTATTGCTTGTTGAGGTATGCATCACCTCTCCGGAATTATGGGTATCGGACCGGGCTGCGTAAATACAAAGGCGGATATGATACAATCTGTGATGTACCTATTATATATGATATAATAGGTACATCACAGCATGACTTAAGCTTAGTAACAGTTATTTGTAGCCTAGCTGCAACATAGCGGTATGTCAAGGCTGATTTCATTGTACACCGATATTTGCACAAAGCGACTGCATGTCTGACCTTGAGATTCAAGAATTGCGACTTCCAGGAACTTCTATGGATTCAGAGAGTTTCAAGAGTAATAGTCTGAAAATAAGGTCCTATAAGGCGGCTTTAATATAAAAAGGCGTGCAGAAGTCTGAACTGCCATTAAAGTCTGTTCTTAGATGTCATGCGTGGCGATGAACAGAGAAAAGGACATGAAACTGGCCAGCGCGAGAATGTAAGCGCGCGGTAGTGTGCAGGGAAGTGATAAACAGAGATGGTAGTTCTGTAGAATTTACATGTGAGTGGGCTGAATTTGAATCAAGGGTATGATAAATCTAAAGATAAAATAGTTCTTGCACACATATCACAGACACCGTCACGCCTTTATTCTTCGATGTAGAGATGTAAAGTGTACACCCACATATCGTCGAAGATGTTAGGTCCAATAGCCTACTGCCATTGTACCGGCCACAATTCCAACTCCAGGTTGGAATTGTGATTTTTTTGCTATTGGGATTTTTCTACAGAATAATCACATTTTATCCGACTTAGACTTTTTTTTTTTTTTTTTAATTTGAACTGAGAACCTTGTGTTAGCCAACAGCAATATGCGTTTCTAAACCAACAAGGTACTCCACACACCACTACCATCGGCCACGAGATTATACTCACTTCAATTACTCAAATCCCTAGGTACCGAAAACAAAACAATAATCTAAAAACAAGAACATTGGGAAGATGTAATGACGATGGCCACAGATTATGTCTACTTCTTGTCTGTGATGATTACGTTTGTAGAGGCAGATCTAGATTGTAGCTTGGCCATGCAGCAAATGTTTGCATCCTTGCTCTAGGAGTTAAATATATGCAGCCTCGTGGTGCCCACCGTGTGTGGGGTAGAGGTATGTTGGGCTCCTAATACAATAAGAACCCCCACAGTACTCTGCTTTAACAAGGTAGGAGCCTTCTGGGATCTCCAAGTCCAAAGCACCAGTGCCCTTTCTTGTCTCCAGAGGTGCCACCCCGCGCCACTTCCTGCGCCGCCCTAGAAGTAATCTCGGCCAAGTGACCATGTTCAACCGACCCATTCCCTGGTTCAAAGAGGTCAAATATCTAGGGGTCACCCTAAACAGTACCATGTCCTTCGGCCCGCACATCAAGCGGGTCCGTCACCGAGCATCCTTTGTGTTCGGTCGTCTCCATTCGTTAATCTGCAAGCGGAGTAAAATGTCCCTTAGAAATAAGGTGACACTTTACAAAACTTGCGTTCGACCCATCATGACTTATGCGTGTGTTGTGTTCGGGCATTTGGCCCCCTCTCACATCGATAAACTTCAAATGGTTCAAAACCGCTTCCTCCGTAAAGCCGTAGGAGCCCCCTGGTTCGTACGGAACGTCGACCTCCACTCCGATCTAGGTCTCGAACCTATTCGCGCCTTTATTAAAAAGGCGTCAACACGTCACTTCGCGAACGCATCTACCCATGCGAACCCGTTAATCGTAGCCACCGCCGACTACGATCTTCCCCACGACCCCTGCCGCCACCGCCGGCCGCGACATGTTCTCACCGACCCCCCCGATGCTTTGTCATCCCTTCTTTCCGCTCAGAATACGGGCGACGACGACGACGTAGTAGTAGATCCCCTCCCATAGCCGGCGGTTGACCGGTGCACTTAGTAGTGCACCCGTCCCCCTACAGCGACTGTCCCAACCGAGGGCGCCTCGAGTATGTCGCCTCTTGCCTTTCTGGCTGGCTAGAGCGTAGTGGTTGCACGCTCGCCTTTAAGTCCGGTGAAGCTGTAAAGGCCTCGCAGCCAACAGCGTACATCATTCACACACACACACACACACACACACACACACACACACACACACACACACACACACACACACACACACATTTTATTAAAACGCAATGAAATACTAAAGGACATTGAAATTAATTAAAGCAGAAAGCACGACCAAATTCCAATAGTTGAATCATAGATAGGATCAATTATATATCGTTGGTGTATGCGGGCGCGTCTCTTACACAATTGATCTAAGTCGGCGTCTGCGCTGCGCCGGCGCATCCGTGCTAGAAATCAAATGGACCGATCGCTGGCCGGTGTGCTTGCGTCATCTTTAATAATATCGCACAGATTAAACACTGTGTCTGTTTTCTTAAATATCTATGACCTATGACGTAGAAAATTATAGCGGTGAAAATTTAAAAAGGTAGATGCTGTGGATTATATATTGATTCAGTATTTTAGCCGTTTTATCGACTACTATTGGTGGCATTCCATTCCAACCATCTGAACTGACCAACTAGTTGTGCAGAATAGAACTCGATGAAACAATTCGTACCAATGTAATTGTATTATTTCAGCAATAAATAAGTAAATATTCTTCCTGTTATCCCAAAATGATTGTCAGAGACGTGCATAATAATGCATTCCTCGGTCTAAGCGTACATGCTTACCTGTCCTGATATTTGATACTTTGTTTATGAGATAATTTGATCAGATACTGGAAATTTTTCTATAGAAAAATTACATTTTTGTGCGACCTCGGATTCGAACCCAGAATCTCGGGATTACGAGCATTATTCGTTAGTAGACCAACGAGACAGTATCAAAATGGGGAAATATCATGTTTATTCTATTTTAGTACGTATTATCAACAGACATACGCAACGAATCGTGCTTATACAAGCTGTAACATAATTAATGCAAGACCTGAAAGTAGTTAGTTCTAAATCGGCAACTGAATCGATTCCAACTATTTTTAAAGCAAATTAAGCATTTTTTTTTAAATTTCAAAAAATGCTGTCATTCTTTCTGTTACACAACAAACAAAATTAAATAATTATTCAATGCAGTACGGCTATTTTAAATGTATATCTATTACACACACCTCAATATGCATACAAAAGTTATTTAATTATTAAATTTTATGGTTAATTTGGACACCAAAGAGGTTAAAAAAATGGTAGGAAACTCCTTAAAACTGGAAGTTTGATTTTCGTATTGAATTCATAAAACGATAATCTAATTAGGGTGTCTGAGATCTCACGTTATATATGTTACACCTTGTATAGTAAAATATATAACTGTAGGCCACATATTGTTTTGGCGGTGATCACTATGATAGATATAGACCCAAGAAAAACTACTACTCGCGAAATGCATAGAATACGTAAGAGACGAAGTATTTATTTATTCTACACCACTTAAAGCTTGCTATGTTTGTTTTTAACTCATCATTCTACTAATACTCATTTTACAGTAAATCAGAATATCCCAAAGTTCACGTGATGGTGTCATCACAGGGTAGGTGTGGAGATAGCATTGTATACTTTCCTCGGCCCGACAGCACGGGCGTGTTACAATAAGATACAATTTACACACGCGGGACAATAAGATACAATTTTTCTTAAAATGTATGTCGTCATCTACGACAATGATTAAACACTATCACGCCTATATTCCCCAAGCGGGGGTGGCAGAGGTGCACTGAGTACACCCACTTTTCGCCGACGATATTAGATCCCATGTAATAAATCCTAGGTCTGGCAAATGTAATTTTCACATACATACACACACTCATGCCTTTATCCCCTGGGCACGACGCCCGCTCCCACATCGATTGGAGTCTTCCAAACGGTTCGATCCCGTTTCCTCCGCAAAGCCGTTGGATCCCCGTGGTTCATACGGAATGTTGATCTCCATTCCGATCTCGGTCTCGAACCTATTCGCGCCTTTTTTTAAAAGGCGACAACCCGTTATTTTGCGAACGCGTCTAATCATAGTAATCCGCTAATCGTAGCCGCCGCTGACTACGTACCCAACTCCCCTCTTATCAACCGTTACCGCCGTCCGCGGTATGTTCTCACCGACCCTTCCGATGCCCTTACATCTCTTCTTTCGGATACAGATACCGCACACAGGATCAGACACCGACCTCGCCGACGAGGTCGAAGAATCCCTTGCCCGTCGGCTGGTGCACAGCACCACGGCGAGACACCTAGTATACGCCCTCCCCCATAGCGACTGCCCAAGCCGAGGCCGTTCCTCCTTGAGGTGCCCTTGAGCTAGTTGCCCCCTTGCCGTTCTGGCTCGAGCGTAGTGGTTGCACGCTCACCCTCTTGTCCGGTAAAGATGTAAAGGCCCCGCGGCCGACAGCGTAGATCATTCACAACACACACACACATACACAAAACGCCTTTATCCCACTGGGGTAGGCAGAGACTAAAGTTTGCCACATACTACGATTCTGATACACCCTTTTTCGCTTCATCTACTTTCCTACATCTTTTCATACATTTTCGTCGATTAAGAGTGTAACGCACTTGACCCTTTTTCAAGAGACTTTGAATTTTTCTAACGAAAAATTACATTTTCTTTATTTTTTCTGACGAAAACTTCCCAGTACGAGTCCGGAGTCTGGGATTGTGCCCGGTATATGGCAATAGGCTCGCCCCCTATTACATGGGACCTCGTCGGCGAAACGTGGGTGTACTCAGCCTCTTAAACCTCTGCCACCCCCGCTTGGGGAATATAGGCGTGATGGTGTAATGTTGCTTTTATTAACAAAAGATATTTGTGAGCGCGTGAGCGTGAGCTAATCTCTCTTTTCGAATGGAGAGAAGGCTTTTGCCCACCAGTGGGACAGTATTGGCTGATGTTTATATTATGCTAGCAGTTTCTCGCGATTTCGTACCCGGTCGACAACAGCACCACCTACTGGGTCTATGTTATATAGCCTATGCTACTTCTGGATTAAGTAGCTTTCCAATGGTGAAAGAATCATAAAAATCGGATCAGTAGTACCGGAGATTACCCCGAACATCCAAACTCACAATCTTTACCTCTTTATAATATTAGTATAGATTTTATTATTATTTTGATGTATTTAACATCAATCAAATAATCTGCATAAAAGCTGGGTGAGTACTGCTGGGTGGGAATTTTTGGGGAGGGAGGCCTTTGTCCTGTTCGGCGCCGTTCGGTTAATAATTTGACTGACCTCTATTATTTGGGCCGTTTGAGATTATTATGGTGGAATGTAGGCGTTTGTTATACTTCTTATGGAGATATTGTCTCTCATAAAGTCTCTGCCACTTTTCCGTCACGTTTGGCCTAAGCTCGAAAAGTTATGTACCATTTTTGAACAGGACGATTAGTACGTCGTGCGTCCTGTTGCTGCTGTGGCTGGTATGCGTCGTGAAGGAGAATTCAATGAAAGCCGAATAGTCTTGAAACAGTGCTCCACCCACCAGTTGTGACCCTCTTCGCGCAGAGTTTCTTCCTATTATCTTCTAATGTCCAGTCGCTCGAACGTGTCTGGCGCGATTTTTCGCGCTCTTAAATACTATTTGGTGTGTCACAACTAGTGGGCTTTGTACCGAGTTTATTAATCCAATAAACCAATCATGATACAATTATTCCTGTCCCTTTCCGGGGTTACACTCTTATTACTATTCCTATCCCTTTCAGGGTTACACTCTTCTATTATTCCTATCCCTTTCAGGGTTACACTCTTCTATTATTCCTATCCCTTTCAAGGTTACACTCTTCTAACTTTATACTAGTGCTTATGCGCTAGGATTCTATGACATTATCTTATTTCTAACTTAAATTACATAATGTACTTCAGTAACTTAATCTATTATATACAAATTATACAGACGTCGTCCTGTACAATTTTTATGTATCAAATAAATCGATGTAATGGTGACTGGTGTAGTGGTCCCTAATGCGGATGATGATTACGAGTACGAGGTACTAGATTCGAATTCTAGATCGTACAAAGTGTTATTGGGGTTTTCCATAAAAAAACATTAGCAGTATGGAGTCTGGAAGTATGCCAGGTATGAAGGCAACAGACTCGCTTCCTATTACATTGTGATGAGCATCGTTTGCTAAATGTGGATCTACATAGATCCCTCTGCCACCTTCCCTTAGGCCTGTATCTATTATGTTTTTTTTTAACCTCACAGATCGTAGACTTGGTCATTATATAAAGTCTACCCTTGGGAGTTGCCAACGACCAATGGATCGCAGTATTCTTGAAGTAAAGCTTAGAGATTGTGTCAGAAACTCGGTTCTGCGCTCCATAACACAAATCGCTGACGTAGGCCACTCAGCTGCAAGACTGAAATGGAGCTGGTCCGGACATATTAGCGACATATAGGATCCGTTTTGGGCTAAAACAACCACACAGTGGATCCTACCAGGCGGGAAACGTCAGCTTGGCAGGCCTAGAAAGGGGTGGCGAGACGAGCTGGACTCCTGTGATAAGAACTGGCAACAGCTTGCATTGGACCGGGATAGGTGGAAGAAGGGGCCTTCGCCTTGCAGTGGGACAATATAGGCTTAAAATAATGTAGGTGAGGCCGAGGTAAAAAGCGAGTGCTACTAAATATCGTGATACGTTACTTCTTTAAGATGTATTCTAGTCGCCATACTGTTTGAGTGTAACCTCGCTGCTTTCCGTGATCCGTTTTCAAGATAGAGCACGCTTTTCTAGAAAGGAGTTGTTCAATTTTAACCCAGTGATCTTTAGAGTGATTGCAGTTGAATATATTTACTTATTTTATGTTTCTCAAGGTAAATAAAGAGGGATTAACGTTACAGAGAGACGTTACCCTGGCGAGTATACTATATAGTATACTATGTTTGCTGTGGTACAGGCGTGGGGGAGAGATTTGTTTCGCGCGACAACGATCTTTTGGCCCGCGGATAAAATCGGAACTAAGCCTTAGACAGAGTCACAGAGTCGCCGTTTGCTATGAAATTTACCCAAATTATTTTTTAATTAGTAACCGTGTTAACCCACCTCTTGTAATATTTCAATGGAAATAGGAAAATTTTAATTAATGATAACCCAATAGCTTTCTATATTATAATAATTCACACCAACGCTCCGCTGTCAATTTCATCCACAGGCCAAAAAATCCTTGTCGCATTATACATCTCATAGATGACCTTTCTATACTGCAAAATACTTGTCATATGTGCTATCTTGCAACAAACTAGAGTGACGGATAATAATCTAAGATGAA
This sequence comes from Phalera bucephala, assembly GCA_905147815.2. Taxonomy (NCBI): domain Eukaryota; kingdom Metazoa; phylum Arthropoda; class Insecta; order Lepidoptera; family Notodontidae; genus Phalera; species Phalera bucephala. The sequence goes on along the minus strand of LR990611.1, from coordinate 32,652,343 downwards.
CATAATTATCCTGCAGGGGCTACAGGCCATCACTCAAAGGTAACCTCCCCTTTATTCGAGGCCGATGTCCAACAGTGAAGCGTGATCATGTTAAATTGTTCACAGAGTAGGCAAAAAGTAGTTATATTTTTATGAATAAATAATATCTATCTATCTCTATCTTTATCATCACGCCAGCTCCCTCGCGGGGTAGGCAGAGAGTACAGAGTTCCAACAGGTTCTTTCCTTACATACCTCTATGGCTTCCTCCACTCTCATAGTTCGTCTCATACACACAATAAATAATATAATTAATATAATAGCCCTGTTAAGAAATTGTCCCACCGTAGGGCACGGGCCTCCTCTCAAACTGATAAGGTTTAGGCCATAGTCCACCACGCTGGCCCAGTGCGTGTTGGCGAACTACACAGACCTTCGAGAAACTCTTAGGTTTGCAGGTTTCCTCACGATGTTTCCCTTCACCGTTAAAGCAAGTGATAATTAATTTCTAATACGTGATACGTGTCTAATACATGCTTTCGAGAAGACAGAGATGCATGCCAGGGTTTGAACCCGAGACCTTTCACTTTGCAGTCCAACGGTCTAACTCACTGCTATTTTCATGGAAAAAATACTAATATAATCATCCTTGCACCTATATTGATCAAGGTTCGCCGGCGATGAGGGGCCCAAATGCAGTGGCGGATTTACACATTTCCCGCCAGCAAGCACCTACTAACCTCTGCAAATTAATGCCCCAGTTCGCAATCATGTTAATTACATTTTCTTTGTCAATGAAATTGCAATTTTATGATTTGTGCTCTATCGTTATCATTACATCAGCTTTTACCCATTATTAGTATGATTGTGAATTAAGGGATAGTTATTTTAGTTCCTAGATTATTCTGTAAGAATAATCTGGGCACGATTTAGTGAAGTTTACACAAGAAATAGCCTTTGGGTATATTTTTGAGCTAAGGAAAGTTCAATCATGTACTACTTATAAAAAATATTTGAGCCAAATTTGCCGCCTTCCTAAAGGACATTGTTCTGCGCCCATACATGATTTGCCCCGAAATCAACAGCAATGAAAAAATACTTGATATGATTTCAAATCACCCACAAATTCTCCTAAGGCATTTATTATTAGCCGCGTGGTTCCCGGCTTAGAATAGGACCAACCCATCTCATCCCATCGGGTGTCGTACAAGGTGACTAAGGGAAAACTAGGGAATGGGCAGCAGCGTTCTCTTAACCTGCGATCAAAAACTGCGCTCGCCAACCCGCCTGCCAAGCGTGGCGAGTATGGCAAATCCCCCCTTTGGGGAGGCCTATGTTCAACAGTGGACAAGTATGGGCGGAGATGATGATGATGATGATTTATTATTAAACTGACAAGCGGGGGAATCGCAATATTGCACAAAAAGTATTAGATTTTAAGGTTATAATTTAGTAGCCATTAGTGCATTTGAGGTTATATTATGTGTGTTGACACTCAGAAAATGTCGGCGACTTCGATATAAGTGCTTACAATACTTTGAAAAATTCGTTTTAGATTGCAAATTGTCCGTTAGATACAGATTTTTGCCATTTTTTTAATAAAACAGATATGTAATGATGGCATGGGTCAAATGTTTGTTGGTTCGGGGGCAACTTTCGGCAATGTCCTTTGTCGCCCTAGGCTCCTACTCAGCCTGCTGATAAATACGCCACTGTACAAATGTAATATCGGGGCTAGGTTATTGATATTTTTTTTTTTTTTTATATCTTAAAAACGTAGCCCCACACTAGGATTTATTCCTGTGTCGTAGGTGCGTTTACAAACATGAAAATTCACAAACAAATACCCAGACCGGAAAAAATAATTGTGGATCACACAAAGATTTGTCCCGTGTGGGAATCGAACCCGCGACTATTCGACACAGTGGGCGGAGCCGCTCAAGCTCTTAACCACTGCGCTAAATCGTCCGTCACGTGCGCTAAATCCGAACGACGCTTATAAATTAACACACAATGAATTAATATTGGTTTAAAATTGTTAAAGAAAGTGTCATAAACTCTAACTATACTGTAATATTAATACTACTCTTAAATGTTTCTTAAAACATTAATTAGTTGTTTACTACCGATTCCACGCTATCAGCGCACTTCTCTGCGTAACCGCAATGACGTAAGCGCCTAATAGCTTAGTAAACAGTACACAGCACATGACTCTTCACATTTGGTAGTATTATTTAGTGTTATTATGTTTGTAAGAAGTAGGTTTTATATTATTTTAATAAGGGTTATGACTAGGCTATACAAATATACTGTCTACGTACTCGATAGAGTTGCTATCGAGTTAGTTACACCGTGCGGGCCCTCCTAGTGAAATATTTCCCTGTAAGTAAGATTATTTTGCTAAATTCACACCAACCCCAGCACCACCCTAATTTCACACCAACGTCCGAGAATGTCATCCAGGTGCCAAAAGATCCTTGTCGCACTATAAACTCTCGGCTGACAACTGCAGCGTTTAGCCCGCGCTTACTCTCAACCTATTTCTTGTACAATGGAGGCGTGAGTATATTTGTATCAGACACCGACCTCGCCGGCGAGGTCGAAGAATTCCTTGCCGGCCTGTGTAGTGCACAACAGCGACACACCTAGTATTCGCCCTCCCCTATAGCGACTGCCCAAGCCGAGGCCGTTCCTCCTTAAGGCGCCCTTGAGCTAGTTGCCCCTTGCCCTTCTGGCTCGAGCGTAGTGGTTGCAAGCTCGCCCTTTTGTCCGGTGAAGCTGTAAAGGCACTGCGGCCACAGACATCATAATAATACGAGGTATGCCTTTTAAGGTTTGTCGTTTGAAGAAAAAAACACAACTAGAACCTTATAGTACTTTTTATTGTTTTTCAATGTATTCACCACGAAGCTTAATACACTTTTTCATTCGCTCAAGCCAGTTATTATAACATTTATTCCACTCTAAAGTGGAGGTGTTCAAAATGGCTGACTTGAAAGCGTCGACTGCTTCTTCACCGGACTGGAACCTTTGACCACGAAGACATATCTTAATTTTAGGAAATGTAAAGAAATCGTTAGGGCTTAGGTCAGGACTGTATGGAGGATGGTCAAGAATTTCTACTTTTTCCTGCTTCAAATACTCAATCGTTTGACGAGCGCTGTGTGAGCTTGCGTTGTCGTGGTGCAGGATGATGCGTCGCTTTGAGTTAGATTTTCGAAGTTCGGCGATGACTTGTGGTAAACAAACTGTGGTATACCACTCACCACTCTGCGTTAACCGTTCTACGATCTTCAAGTGCAATAGTCGCAACATGGCCGCTTTTTCCAACGAACGTGGCCACCATCTTCTTTGAAGTGCTTCGAGAACGAACAACTTTAGTCGGCTTTGGCTCGTCTTGAAAGACCCAGATTGTAGATTGTTGTTTGGAATCAGGATCGTAGGCATAGATCCAAGATTCGTCACCACTGATGATCTCGTAGACGTGATTTGACTCTCCTCGGTTGAACCTTTGCAGAGTTTTCTTGCACCATCTGACGCGGGCCGCCTTGTGATCGTCGGAAAGCAGATGCGGTATCCAACGGCAAACTAGCTTTCTCACACCAAGCGCTTCATGCAAGATCTTCTGAGTGGTTGTCCCTGAGATGCCTTATAGAGCCTCTATCTCTCGATACGTCACATGAAGATCTTCGAGAATTAGTTGTCGCACAGCAATGATGTTATCTTCAGTGAAGGCGGCTTTTGGGCGTCCTTCGCGAGATTTGTCACTAACACTAGTATGTCCACGCTGGAATTCTAAATACCAGCGTTCGACAGTCCGCAGACATAGGGTTTCATCACTGAACACAGATGTTAGCTCTTCAAAACACCGGATCCGTGTCAGGCCTCTTCTAAAGTAGTAGAAAATTATTGCACGAACATTTTCCTTAGAAAGATTCATTTTCGTACCTAACCTGACAGGTTCCAATCGACGCTGTGACTAAACAATAGCATTAATCCTAATACTTTCAACTGTTTTGAGATTCAAAATATAAACACATTCGAATATAGAACAGTTCCAAATTCAAAATTGCCGGGAAATATGGAAACGACAGAACTTAAAAGTCATGCCTGGTAACACATTGTCTCTCTTCAGTTTCTTATTATTACGATTCATGTACCCGCGGTTAACAGCGTAGACCACTAACAAATGCAAAAAAGTCACAAAAGACATGAGAAAACTCTGAGTTCTTAGATTTACGCGAATATTAAACATAAAATAAAACTATTTAACGGATTTTATCGCGTATTATTTTTAATTTTTAGTTCCCTACATTTCGAGTGCTTTGCAGCACCCATGGCCACGGGAGGGGACGTCTAACACCTCAGTCCCTCCCGTGACCATTAGCTGCAAAGCACTCGAAACGTCGGGAACTAAAAATCAAAAATAATACTCAATAAAATTTGTTAAATAGTTTTATTTCATGAGAAAACTCGTGTCAAGAATTGTATCAACTTACAGACAAGACTATTTTGATTTACGTACAAGGCTCGAGTCACGAGCCAACAATATTGATACGCGTGAGAAAAGTCTTACCACCCGTGCTAGCCCTGCACCCTTTTTCACTATGACCAAACGTGGCACGTTACGATAACTTCGCGACATTTCACGTGTCAAAGTATTTTGTAAGCAACTGGAGTATCATTAAATGTTAACATTGTTTAAACGATAATTTGAAATGGCTATCGTAACGGACTGCGTTATGTGTTTAATTGGCCATGGCGAATAAGGGTCCTGAGGGCTTAGCAAGAAAAGTTTGAGGTTAGCGTGACGCTGCCGAGTAAGGTGGCTGTCAGGATCATGTTAATTTAATAAATTTGTAGTGTGATAAGGATGGCACATCAACTCGCTAGCGTCACGCTTATGTCAATCTTTTCGTGCTATGCCATGACAAGGATCGTTTGGCATTTGACCAAAATCGGATCTAACGCCGTCACCAAGTAAGGGCTAGCACTTGTATTTTATATTTAAAAAGGAAGAAGAAAATAAAAAAAATAATTCACTACAACAATAAAGGCACAGTGTATAACATTTACAAGTTATATTGATTTGTTTGCTGCGGCAGTGAAAAGGTTACAACTCAGCATAGATACCTCGCTTGAAACAGCTTGTCGCTGATTTTCTGTTACACCCGTTATGATACGAGGTAGAAGTTTGAAAGACACAGTTTAAAAGTATATTTCGTGCAGTCCTTATTATAGTAACACTTATAATATTAGCCCTGTTAAGAAACTGGCCCATCGTTGGGCACGGGCCTCCTCTCAAACTGAGAGGGTTTAGGCTATAGTCCACCACGCTGGCGCAGTGCGGCTTGGCTACCTTCACACACCTTCGAGAAACTCTTAGGCATGTAGGTTTCCTCACAATGTTGTCCTTCACCGTTAAAGCAAGTGATAGTTAATTTAAAACCGCGCATGTTTTCGAAAAGACAGAGGTGCGTGCCTGGGTATGTTCCCGAGACCTTTGACTTTGCAGTCCAACGGTCTAACAACAGTTTAATTTATTTTATTTACCTAGGCATCATATGCTTTCGCATGCATGTAGGTAGGTACCTCGCATATCAACAGTGTAGATAGTTACAACTTGTGTAGTACAAGAAAAGTAGGTAAATAAAAACCAATTGTCTGATTTAAGTTTTATTGTTTGTTGATAGATAATTAATTCCATGATTATGCTCCATGATTAAATTTTTTACTCGTTCGCTTAGCACTTCAATAAAATCTGTTATCATCACGATAAGAGCATTTTGGATGTACCTCTAATTAAATTCTACAAAGAGATTGTGGGTTCATTTTCATTTGATTATTGAATTATAGTTTTGCATATTTTAATTTAGTACTTAGGTACTTAATGTACACACTATATTTATTTGCATGTTATATTTTAGTTCTTATCATTTACACGGAAATAAACACAGGATATCGTCGTGACCCGAGTTTCGCGTCCTATCTGTAGTAAATGCGTCACTTCTTGTTTTGTTTATCCGCCGCCGGTCACAAAAACGGGTTACCTTATTTCCATAGCACAGTTGCGTTAAAATTTAGTCTTTCTCAAGCGGTCAATGAAGGTCATAATCGATGCTCCGTATCACAGATATGCGGGATCATCCTGGTCGCGGGGAGCCGCGGCGTGCGCGCAAGCCGGGACATGCGCGCGCGCAGGCCCGCGTCCAGTCGTCCGCCGCGACCGCGCTCGCCCGCCGCTCCGCACTCGACCGCGCTCCGCCTCGGCGACCACGCGTCTTACCCCCGATCTACCGCACGTGTTACTCTATCTCTGTCGAGCAGCTCCTCGACCCGGCTTCCACGAATCCCGATAATGGGCCGATAAACGTTAATTACACGTAGTTTGCCACTTAAGAATCGAGTGACGGGTGACAGTTCGCGAGTGCAGTGTCAGGGCTGTGATGGCTGAGAACCACGCGCTCATACCAGAAGCTACGACGATGTACACCGAGTCGGGTGTTAAGGAGTCGCGGGACTTGTCCAAGAATTTGATGAGCGGGGACTTCGAGAGGCAGTTCAGTGGTGCGATGGCGCAGAAAGTGGACAGGAGGTGGCAGACTGGGCTGATCAGCCTGGGGGTTATAGTCGCTGCGCTGGTCGTGTTGCTAGTCCCTTTCACGATAGTGCGAGAGGTGCAGATTAGGCATTTGCGGCAAGAAATCGATGCACTCACTTCTAATATGATAGCTGTATCCCAGGAAGTGAAAGCGTTAACGGAGAAGATTGAAAACAACAAATTGTTTAACGAGTTCAAGGATTTACAGGATACGGTGAGTTTAAATTATGTTTACTTGTAGAATGAAGTATTTTCGAAATAAACTTTCAAAGCCAGAAGCGATATTCACTCAAAAAAGTGGTTTCCTCATAATACTTTCTAAAATTTATTCCTTTTATTTTCGTTGAACACAAACCGGAATACTTTTTATTGGCTGTCTTAAGTAAACATTGTCAGGTAGAACGTATATAAAAGGCCAATCAAGTGAAGCGAATTGATCCTCATCTCGCCTAATATTGGGCTTAGAAACTACGGCAAACAATAATACAGTAGAATAGTTTCCAGGTAAAGCAAAGGACGGTCTGAGAGCGCCGGCGACGTGTCATGAATGTCTTATGTAATTAGCGATGTATTATGATGATGTAGATAAGACACGAGTTCCTGCGAAGCTCGACACAGTTGTGGCCAAGGTCTGTAACATAAACACTGGTTTTATTATAGCCAATTGACTGAGCAATGATATGATCGTTTGGCATGGTAGCAATTTAATAGACAACGCGCAACTTGTTCTGTATTCTGAATGCGTAGATATTATAGATCATGAATCTAGGAATCAATGAATATATAGTTTGAAATTTATTTGAAGTAAAGAAATTATCATCATTTATTTTGGAAAATGATGGTTTTTCTTATGAGCTACATACTGCACAAGCAGTGATAGCCTAGTGGTTAGACCGTTGGACTGCAAAGTCAAAGGTCTCGGGTTCAAACCCAGGCACGCACCTCTGTCTTTTCGAAAGCATGTACGTATTAAAAATTAATGATCACTTGCTTTAACGGTGAAGGAAAACATCGAGAGGAAACCTGCATGCCTAAGAGTTTCTCGAAGGTGTGTGAAGTTCGCCAACCCGCACTGGGCCAGCGTGGTGGACTATGGCCTAAACCCTCTCAGTTTGAGAGGAGGCCCGTGCCCAACAGTGGGACAGTTTCTTAACAGGGCTAATATTATTATATTATTTATTACATACTGCACCGATAAATTAACTCGATGTAGTTTCGTTTTAACGATGAAATGAGATCACTTAATATTGATGTACAAAACAAAATAATGACACGAAATGAACTCAAAAAAAAATAGCTTTGATAACCGTAATAACTAGTGGCTTAAACATATAATAATAATAATATCATCAGTTATATATATCAGTTTTAATATACGGATGTGTGATGTCGATATTCGAGCACTCAGCATGGGTCCAAAGAATCTGAACCGGTTATCACAGCAAAACGACCAGTTACGAATGTAAACAAAAACGTACCGGCCCTCGCCGTTCGCTCTCCCTCAGTTGCGTAATTGACTTAATAAACAGTAACTTATCCCACTAATTGGACTGGATTAGATTTTTTTTATTAAATCGTTCTATATTCTTGCTCTGGGAAAGATTTGTTTAGAAATTAATTTATGACCATTTGTTTCGGCTACGATCTTGAACGTGATTCACATTGTGTTAGTTTATAGGACTTGATTTTGTTTTGTTTGGATCTAAGTATTATGTTACGTTCCTAACATCACTCGTGTAATTATTAGCAAAAGAGTAAGTAAGTATTTTTTAGTTACACCGTATATTCATAATATTTTATACTTATGAAAAATTGAAATACTATAGGTCTCGTTTCTTAATAACGTTGCTTATGAATATAGATTTAAGAATAAATAATCTAATCATATATTTTGAATAAACCCTTCTACGGCATTTGCATATTGTCAATTATACGTTGTTTTTAAATCTTCCTTAATTACAACCAGAATTAATTACAAGATATTGAAGCATCGTTAAATAATGACCCGTTCCTTTTTAAAGTGGCTGTGCAAAATATTTTGAGGAATGCTTAAAGATTTTCGTGCGGATATCTTTCTACCTATCTATCTATATCATCACGCCAGATCCCTTGCGGGGTAGGCAGATAGTACAGAGTTCCAACAGGCTTTTTCTTTACATACCTCTTTCCTTACATGCCTTATTAAGAAATTTTTATTATTTAAGGAGTTAAAGATATCCATCTTTAATTCCTTAAATAATTTAATATACAAACCTAGCAACAGTTATGCTATTGTTCTAAGGAATTTCGTTTTTTTAGTTACTTCGGTATTGATCTTTCAATGTTCGAAGTCATACCCTATCTTTTCCACCGTTTGCTTATAGCACAATTATGAATATTCTTTTCATGTAAGGTGGCTACTGCGACAGTTGTACGTGTCAAAGAACATTATCCTTTATCAATGGCAATAAGAGACATGACCCGTTTCTATACTTATTGTTTGATGCCTTAACACCATTGAATTAAATATTAATTTCGTTTGGCAATTAGAACTGTCACTTCCCATCCTATGTGGAAAATACTATAGTGTGTTAGTTCTATCGATACACATGAGTAACGATAATTTATCGATGTGTATAATGAGAGTTCTACAGTCTTCACCACCCACACAAACAAATGATACTACACTAGCACCAGCCGGGAATTAATTAAAACAGCTTTTGATAATATGTTCTTTTGAAAATCATTTGCTACTAGACCAAACCTTTTTTTCTTCCTACAGAAAGACATACCGGTAAGGCTAACATGGGCGACAAGACATTTCTCGCCAGTAACAATTTTGTCGATGCGTAATTCGAGACTTGTATGCAAGTCAAATAGTCCTGTCTATGCTTCTATATAATACAATTCTTGGAACAAGTTTCCTCGTATCATATTTAGTGTCACAGCACACCATGTTAGCACCACACTAGCACGTAAGATAAAATGGTTATCTCGTGCCTATGGCAGCAAAGTCGGTGAAATTATATTTTTAGTCGTACCGCCTGTGTCAGCCCAACGATAAACAGAAAGAATAAAGTTGCTTGCTTGCCTAAACACATAAAACAAAGTTAAAATCGTTAAAGTATAAAAACAAGCAAACAGGTATAGTACGAGGCACTTAACTGTTTTAGTTGTCGAGTTAACACCACAAGCATGATTCCTTGGCCGCCGTTCAAAGTGTTTACCAGATGTTGTTTGTTTGTCAAGGAATATGCTCGATTGATTCTCTTTTACGAGATGATAAGTTTTGGATAGTTAGTGTGTTGGATAATATAATTAATTATGATATCATAGCATTTAAGTTTAGTAATCATTAGACGCTCGTAGCGCTGTGCGACCGCGGTGTTCTTACCATTCACCAAGGTTAAGCAGCGTTCGACTCGGTCGGCTTGAGATGGGTGACCGTTTGTGGCATTTTCATATTCGAGTGTCTCCGTGTTTCGGAAGGCACGTTAAGCCGTTGGTCCCGGTTACCACTTAATGTGGTAGTCGTTAAGCCGAGTTGGAAGCTTTAAAGGCGGCTTGATAAGTCCCAACAGCAGGTGGCCACAAACCTGCCTCCACCAATCCGCACTGGGTCCGCGTGGTAGAGTATGACTTAATCTCTCTCACCTCGATTTGTGAGAGAAGGCCTTTGCCCAGCAATGGGCAGTATAGGCTGATATTATTATTTATTATTATAATCATTAGCATTAATTGAAAAGAAACTTTAAATGCAATTGTTTACAATGAAACAATATTAAAAGTTAGATGTCAATAGTCTGCTTCATTGGTTTTGTCGTGGTGACGCATGATGCAAATACATCTATAACTTAATTTTATGAAGTTTTCCATGGTATTGTTCCTCTTTTTTCAATAATAGGAATCAATCGTTATTATATCCGCATAATATCACCTTTAAATATCTTAGCAGACGGTAACCATAACGCACGCACCATTTTATAGTTTTTCATAAATATCATTATACAAACTAAAACGCATGTCGGTACAATAACAAGCAATTAATTAATTTGAACATCGTAAATACCAATTATAATTAATTTGATGATGTCGTTAATATAAATGAGTACAATAATGAAGCCCTCAACACGTACGTCCGACAAACTATAAAAACCTTATGGGGACAGTTAATTTTTAATGTGGCGACGCATAACACTGAACCGATTATGGATATATTAAAAACGTTAAAATGTGTGAGAGCGACCAAGTATGTTGTGTAGGGTATATGATAAATGTTGTGAATGGTACATGATAACACTGATAATAAAGAAACACTAGTTGTTTGTACACATTTGCATGTGGAAACAGTTATGATTGGATATTTGCTTAAATCTTATACTTCGGTAACCTTTATGAGGGAGCTGAGCGCCCGGAGCTCCTGGTTATTAAGGAAACACCATTATTTTATAGTCTCACAAATCTTTTATAGTATTTGTTCATTGAAAAAGTAAGTTTTGAAAAAAAAATGTTGATGTAATTAAGTGTGGGACAGTCTGAATTTCAGAATGAAATCTAACTAACGTAGCCACTAAGAAAACAGATTAACAAAATAGGAATATAACAATTATTATTTGTCGTGAGCCATTTGTAATCGCGTTTTATACAAGCCACTGAAAATTCTTAATTTTTTATCAGTAATGGTCCAAATCCAACAATAAACATGGTCGAAACCAAAATGATTAATAGATATAGAATAGTAAGGACTGCCTCGTTGGTCTAGTGGTTAGGCACATCGCTTTGTGATCACGAGGTCCTGGGTTCAAATCCTAGGTCAGAGAAATGTAGTTTGTCTAACGGAAAATTCCCAGTATGAGTCCGGAGTCTGGAATTGTGCCCGGTATATGGCAATAGGCTCGCCCCCTATAACATGGGACCTAACATCGCCGGCGAAACGTGGGTGTACTCAGTACACATCTGCCACCCCTGCTTGGGGAATATAGGCGTGACGGTGTTTTTTTAAAAGTATTAATAACCGATTTAGATAGCTGGAAACGTTCAGTTACTTATGTAAAGACCTTTTATTCTGAATATCTTTGTAAATTTATTGACATATGCACAGCTAGATATCACATACTGCCACACACTTAAACTCTATCGCATCCTATTGACGACAAATTAATGCGTCTCTACTCATAAATAAATTAGCACCGCTTTATATGAACATTGTTGTATAATGTGAACTGATGTTATCCTTAGACGCTGACGAAATAACAAAGTTTGAATAGAATTGTGTTATCTTATACTGGTGTGTTAATTGGTTGCTTCCTGTACTTATGTAATCTTGGTATGGTTAATGGGTGTATTCCTGGACCTATCTATTTTCCTTTTAAACATTAATTAAAATGTTTGATGATTATTTCAATCTGGCGGACTATGCGTACTTTCAAAAAACACTCTCAAAGAAAAAATGAGCGCATAATTAGATGCATTCTTTGCTAATGGTCGAATGCTGTAACATTTAGTTCCGTATACTCAAATACAAACCGCCAACTTAAATAAAGGAAACTGCCTTCGTTGCTTATAAGGATATTCCTTACAGTGCTTATAAGGACAACTAAAACGAAAATAAACATACTTTTTACAAAACTCTCTACTCTTTGGAAGAAACTATAATACAGCTTGTAAACCTTTAGGAAAATGTAAGTATTTATTTATATCCAACAGACTACGCTTCGAATTGGTTTATCTAGGCATTTTATTATCTTGGCAGATTGTGAAAGAGAATCTGTAGAAACACCGGGTAGGTGTTTCTCACAGGTGTATTTATATAACCTGAATATAAGTCGGACGTCACAAGTCACATAAAATTTCGACGAATATATATAGAAGTGTAGGACAAAGTTTACAAACACCGCGTTGGGTGGCTGCCAGTTTTGACAAGACGAGTACGGTTGACAAAGAAGTCGGGGATTAAAATAACGTATTAAATTAATCAAGTTCAGTCAGTATGCGCACGTACTTCAATTTATATATAAATAAATAAAGTAGTCTAAATTTAAATTAATTACTTTAAAAGGTAACCCGGACCACTGCCCTAGGAGTTTTTATTGGCGGTGGAATTTTTACCAAAGATCTAATCTTTTTAGCTTAAGCTTAGTTGTCGTGAAAAAGAGACGTGGATATGAGCAGTTTATAGCTCCGTTTGTTTTTTACTACAAAGTAAGTTTACTATAATATTGCTAAATAAATAAACCCCTTAGAACGAGCGATGGCTGTGATCACTTGATTACATACTCGGTTGCTTTCTGTGTATGCTATACGCGAGTAATTTCTTAATAGAACAATTATAAAAACGGTACGACATAACACAAAAACACCATAAAGGCGATAATTCAAAAATAAGATGTATGAAAATTTAACATAGGTCGTATCTTCATTTTTTTTTACCGTCTGTACAGCGGAACATGGACATGGGGGCCTCAAGGTATAGGCAACAAAGTACCTCAGTGGTAGAGCCCATTTAACAGATTTATCGCACTGCTCTTGATTTAGATTTTACTGTCACGTACATTGTGAAAGAGATAGTAAATATTTACAACACAGATTTAGTTTAGTCATATTTTATTTTAAGACTACGACTAACGGTTTTGCTGATTTAATTTAATTTTATTGGTAGAGAAGTTCAATTTAATGCTGTAGCAGAATTGATGGTGTAATTAAAGGTGTATCGAACTGGTTTTCTTCAGTGGCTTCGAATATATTTTAGCATAACATTTGGAGTAAAAAAATATCTTCCGCCCGCGCAAATCTCGTTTCCATTCATCGAAGTAGTATCTGTTATATTAAAATGTTGTTCTCGGTCTTATATATCTGGAAATACTGATATCGAGTCCTTACATTCAAGAAAAATTAAATAAAAATGTTTTCATCGTCCTTTTATCATAAAATATACAAGACCGGGACATCGGGAGGTCAAAGATGGCCTGTTAAAAACAATATAAGAAAAAATATTTTTGGAAATATTGTAAAAAACCTACAAAATTATGGATAAAAATTTGTGAATAGGAAACGAACACAGTACACCTAAATACGACAAGTCTGTAATCTTAGAATAATATAGAAGCCGCGCGCAGTCATAATTGCACGCCGCGCGGTGAAGCCGAAAATTCAGCAAACGCCCCGCACTCACCGCACTTCCCACCCGCGTAATGTTGGTAGCGCGGAAATATTACCACTTTTTGGGGTAAATGTTAATGACATTAAAGTACATGTTACGGTAACGTGTATTTTAATGCAAATTAAACTTAAGAAATAGATATTCTTGTACTATTGAGGTTTGTAGTAATTTAATGAAGGGAAAATATATTTTCATCATCTTAACTAAATAAAACCGTGATGTAGTAGTCAACTATAATAATACCATTTAATATTAGAACTTATAAAGTCCTTAGCAAATAAAACTAGGGAAAAATAAAATTGTTATACCAACAACACTAACAAAATGGACGCCTCTTTTACTATGACAATTACAGACGGAAAATTTAATTCGATATTTAAATAATACCTGAATGCGTTAGATACGTATGGAATGTGATTCTATCATGTTTCTTTTTGAGCTCAACAGCGTTTTTACAGACGGGAATGACCCTAGACGGCATAATTAAATTTAATTTGAATTTGACACGCGCAAAGCACGTTATTTCGCACGACGGTCACAGAGTGACTACTGGCGTGAACGTGTGACTACCTGCTTCTCAGGTAGTAATTGTTGCTTCAATTTGATGCGTGCCCGCGGCTTCTAGATTATATTGATTCTAAGGCTGTAATGTGTTTTGAAGAGTTCCTATGGGCACCTTCCGCCTTCATCATCAATAAGGTTACATATATTTATACCCAAATCAAGTAAAACGAATGCTGGCGAACGCGCCCCATTATGCCGTATTATGAAAGCCTTTAAAGATAACTTTTCTGAAATTGACATATTTGCTTCCTCAATGATTCACTTCAGAAATGCTGTTATAGACAAATTATGAAAGATAGAGGTCTAAATGCTATGTCATATTTCTCACTCATTTTAACCTGTACTGTTGTTATTTTCTTTTCATCTTGTCATCTTAAAGCATATTGTTACGTTATTGATACTATTATACCTTAATTACTACGTACTTTACAAAAGTGCGTGTGCTACTTACATTTATTAATTTGTTTTCTTTCTGTGTATCTGTGCCTTAACCCTATAATTATATTTAGTGGATGATGGTGTTGGCTGTGTAATTACTTATTTGTTATAAGTCTGATATATTGTATGCGCTATTACACAGCTGTTTGATATCCTCAATAAAATAAAATAGGTATATCTACCAAATTTTAGATCAAGTAGTGCTAAAAATAAACCACAAAATCGTGAATCTGAAACAGACACGAAGACACGATTCAAGTTAAATAAAAGCTTGTAAAACGCAACGACAGTTTGTAGAAGCATTACATGAAGACGAAGCTAAGTGATTCTACGAAGGTTTTCCTTCCCGATAATAAAGTTAAGTGAAGGTAATTAGACATAATAGCTATTAGTCTCGGAATGACTTGTACGGGAAGTCTCGGGAACAGTCCGATTGTGGGCGGTACTTGCGTATCACTCACGTTATGTATGCTGAGGCGATGACACACGACATGACGGTACGAGTAGGTAATTGTAGATTCAATTTCTGGGAATATGTAGTATTTTGCAGAAGAGTCTGTTTAATGACAGCTCAGATTGAAATGTAATAGGAAATTTAAATAAGGTAGTGCAACCCTGGATGAACTGGGAATAAATGTATTTGACACTTAAATATTTATGATTATAAATAGTAGAGCATAAGTAAAAAATATTTTTAAGGAACACACTTATATACACATACTGAGTGGAAGAACAAGAGTGGAGAAGGAGAAGGGAGAGAGTAACATAAAAATATAGCATTCTAACATATGACATTCTTTTGTGTTAATGGTTTATAAACACTTGGTATTCTGCTATGGGAACCTGATACTTATCGGCTTTTAGATAATAAATCAAACTCTTATCTTTCAATTTGTAAATTAAAATACGGATTTTCTGAAGACTCAAAGTATCATCTTTGCATTTCATCAAGGCAATGTCATGGAATTTAATAAGATTGTTACATTCAGGTGTTAAATTTAAATGTAGAATTTATGGAATGATAACATAATATTAAATAAATCTATCATGTGTCAAAATCAGTTCGTCTATGTCTATGGTTCAGTAGAACAATAGGTGACATTAGTCTCAGTATTGCCAGCTTATGAAAACGTTAAAAAACCACTCTCAGCTTTACTTTATATCGTCACCGACTGACACACTGTGTCGTCTGTGGCAAAAGTGAATACAGTGTATAGCGATGATGTTGAGGAAGTGTTGGCTTAACATCATCAGTAATAGAGAGCGAGCATGTCGTCTTTACACTGGGCACAATTCAGACAAGTCAGACAATTTGTTGGAAGTTTTCTATATTTATAATATTTGGACGTAACTTCGTTGGCAATGTAATTAGTGAACATCTGCCATCTCTGCTTAGGAAATGTAAGTGTGCTGGGGTTTATTACTGTTTTTGTATTTTTTAAATTAATAATTCTAGATAAAAAAAATGCAGCACGAGACACTAACACTAAACATAAATCTTCTTGTCCGCGTGGTATGGTAGCAAGAGCGTTAAACAAAATTTAAAAAATGTAAATAAATAATTTAAAAGATGTAAAAAAGATATTTGATTATTATTTGTCATAGTCTCAACGGCTACTAAATCATTCAGTGAACATCATAATATTGCAAATATGCGCACCACTCGTTTGAAGATGCGGCTACCTTTCCGTCGATTTTCATTTCCACTCATCCTACATTCCCGCTAAGCGAAGCACTAGAAGTTAGGTTAATTTTCAAAATAAAAATAAAATATTTGTAGTTTTATGTTCCACAAAGCAGAATTTAATTAATTTTTGCGATAAGTAGTTACATTACCGTAAGAGTAACGTACAAGCTTGTTTTTAAAGAGGGAACGAAATGAGATTTCATGAAAAAATATTATCTAACATCACAGCAAAATATTTATAGGCGTTTGAAAGCGGGTTAAGGATATGAACTGTTAAGAGTATTTATTTTAGTAGCAAGTCTGATCAAAGATATTTTTAGAAACTTAATGACATTTATCTATTTGCGAGGTAGGCAGAGAGTACAGAGTTCCAACAGGTTCTTTCCTTACACACCTCTCTCGCTGACAGCTGCCATTAAATTTCTTAGAATTCTCTGCCATTCGTTGATTTAGTGGCGAATGGTGCGCTGGCGATCACGAGGTTGTGGGTTCGAATTCTGGACAAAGTGTGTTCTGAGTGTTTTACCAAATCGTCCTCAGTAGTGGTCTAGAACTGCCCTATGTAATTGGCATAGACTTGCCACCTATCACATTGGGACCTAACAATCTTAATATTGCCTGCGAAATTCGGTTGAATACAGTACACCTCTGCCACGCGCTTATATATTATTGTTTAATCCATAGTCTTACAAAATGATATGAAGTAACATTTACCGAAATTCCAAGGTGCAAGGTACCTTGCACCTAGATTACCAACATAATATTATGTAGCGACTTAACAGGAATGCCAACTTGTAAAAATACACAATGATGTCATATTCACAAAATATATAAAAGCGGAACCGTATAAAATTATACGAATTTAAAATTTGAAGATTTTTTTAGAGAGTTTTTTAGGTTTGGAAACAAGTCATTTCGCCCACGCGTCGGAATGCTCGAAATTGAGCGACAATTTATTAAATTTGTCAGCATACCGCCCCGCCGTCTTATTGACCTTATGTTTGTAGTCATTCATACTTACATACTTAATTTTTAAATTATATTACATACATATTGGAATATTTAGCAATAAATATTGCACGCGAATCTGCTCTCGTATCGTAAGCCTTTTTGTAGCCGTTTACGTTTCGGTTGGTAACGAAAGCACAGGTCAAATCGTTTGCTTAAAAACTAAAAGAATAAATTATCTACCTAATTATAATGCCAGTTGACTTGCGGGGTAGGCAGAGAGTATAGAGTTTGAAAGGTTCTTAACTTACTTGCTTCGTCCTCTATCATAGTTCGTCTCATACACGCTTGTCAGTTACAAAGACTCTCGACGTAATCTGGCGTGATGTTATAGATATACCTACCTATTATAATCGTCCATTTGTTGTGATAAAGTAAGCTAGATAATAACAGCCGTTGTTACCCTTTGTAAGGATTATACAATTTTATAACAAACCCTTGGAGGGACAAATCCTTAATCCTATCAAAGAGGTTTTACTAAGCTTTTAACTTTTTTTTGTGTATTCAGTTTATCGAGAATATAATCGTCTATTTATGCAAACAATATTATTTTCAGCAGTCTCCTATAGGAAACGGCTGGAAAAATTCTTCTTCTGATTTTGAGAACGTCTTCTACAAGTTGTTGAAATTTAGAAATGTTGTGTTTTTCTTTTGTAAATTTTGATGGAATTTCCAAATCTTGCATTGTATCGTGCGCAGTAAACACCAAATATACATAAAAACTGTGTAGTCATATCGTTGGGTTGTTTCACAACTATAATGCAGCCGTCACGCGGCTGTATTATATTCAGTTCGGTGCTAAACCACTGCATTGGTCTGTTCAACGATAAAAACATAGGTTATTTATCATCAGGTGCGCAAAGCATGGTTTTATTTAGCCTAGTTCAGCAATAACATTAGGTGTTTACGGTTATTGGCAGCATTCGCCAAACAAATCGCTCACCGACCTTGACTCGCGACCGGACAAAAGGTAGGACTTCGAACGAACTTTGAGTAACACTGACGCTATTCTTACTAAGTTTGATAATATGTTGTGGGAATACAAACAAGGATTGATTTTAGTGAAACAATTGAATTGTTTAGCATTTCTTAAGTCGCTATTCATCTTTTAACATGTTCAAGTCAACTTGTCGAGGAGGAGATGATAAGTCGCATTTAACCACGCGGATCCAGTGCGGTTTAGTGGAAGTGGTTCTGTCTTACATCGATTAGTGTGAGAAGGCTTTTGGCCAGCAGTAGAGACTGAATTATTTATTAAACTTGTAATACATCGTTTAATATTTGGGTTAGGTATCAACTAAAAGGAATTGGTAGAAATCATAATAATTTTATTATGACTTCTACTGACTCCGTTTAGTATATATCGTTTGTATTTTAGTATTAGTTGGCTCCTTTTAGTATATATCGTTGGTATATTTATTTTAAACAAATGCTTGTAAAATTCATTATCAAGGCGGCTGGAGGGAATGTAGACAGATTCTAACACAAATTCACACGATAGTCTACGAAATACTCATTTGCTTAATTACTTAAACATATTTGTTCATTAATGAGCTTCATACAAGGATACGGGTATGATGTTTATCTATAAAAACCGCTAGGCAATGTCGAATGAATTTAGTTACTATGTCCATGTAAATATTCCGCTGGATTATGTACAACATTGTCCAAATGTACGATTGTTAAAACCGGTCGGACCGGATTGGGACGAAACCAAATTCTGAGAAACCTACACGTTTAACGGAAGGATATACGTATTACTATCATATACTATTTTATTTGCCTGTATATGCGCAGCAGATTTTTAAAAGGGAAAGTAGTACCCAAGCCCTGAATTACATTCAGTACAATCGCGTGTAAGTGAGCAGAGAAATGAACATAAAATTGGCTAGCGCGGCTATTAAACCGCGGCAGTATACCGGGAAGAGGATATGAAAATAACTGTGGTACTGTGTTCTTACTTCTTAGAAAAAAAACACACTAGGAGTTATTTCGTGTCGTGGGATCATTTACAAACATGAAATTTGCATACACAAACGCTTAGACCGAAACAATCATTTGTGGGTCACAAAGAGTCCAGTGAGCGGGGCGGGCGACTCTCTAACAACCAGACAAAACCTTCGTTGCTATGTAAGCTTTATATTATGCACTGCCTTTCTTCATGTGCATACTCGTGGGGAGTAGGTTGAAAGTAAATCAGTGGTTAGTATTTCGCAACTCTGGCTTCTGCTCTTACTGTACTCTTTTTAAGAGCGAGATCACAGAGTATTTTATTAAGGTGACTAGTAAAATGTAGTTAAATATCTACTATCGCTTTTCGAATGGAATAATGACAAAATTAAAAATAAACAGGAGCTATAGTTTTAAAATTATTTGTTTTTATATTTAGAACTGAAATAATTAAATTTTTGAGCTATGACGCTATCAACATACGTAATTCCTGACGAGCCACTGAAAAAAATATATATTACCTGTACTAATACCTAAACAGTACCTACCACAAATCTGCCAACACATATTATCATTATTTTAAGCCGCAAACATCGTATTTTTTATTAATTCCTGCTTTCATGAAGATTTAATAGTTTGTCCGTTAAATTTGATATGTTTGGATTGTAAAAATCTCTGGAATGTGCAGCTTGACGTGCGATGGCAATTCGCCACCGACGCCCATGTGACCACAAATCGGATTTATCGCTTTGGCAGTAGGCCGAGATGAAGATGTCAAAAGAAACATCGTAAAAGGACTGAAATATTTAGGTATCTACGTCGTACGTCGCGCCTATATTTCTCAAGATCACATTTCGCCGAAGATTTAAAGTTCCAATGCGAGCGTATTGCTATTATCTAAGTTAGTAACTAACGGGCATATTACATAATGGACTCAATGGAGACTTCTTACAAAGAAATATTATCAAAATGAGCTTGCTTTTATTGATGGGTTTCCTTGTATGTTTTCCTGGGACGTAAGAATGTTATGTTTTACAATGTTACTTAGCTATATGCAATCTTTTATTAAGATTTTGACATCTCGCACTGTGAATTATACTGATAATGACTTATCATTATCATGCGTTGTCATTATCATGTTATCATGTTGTTCCACAGTTGACGGACGATTTAGCGCAGTGGTTAAAAGCTTAAGCCGCTCCGCCTATTGTGTCTAATAGTCGCGGGTTTGATTCCCGCACGGAACAAATCTTTGTGTGACCCACATTTATTTGTTTAGGTTTGGATATGTGAATTTTCATGTTTGTAAACGCACACAAGACAGGAATAAATCCTAGTGTGGAGGTACGTTTTTTTTTAAGAAATAAAAGTCACAGCCTTTTCCTGTTTATTGGGTGGGTTTATAACCATGACTTTTACATAAAGATTTGTCTCACGTAGGAAACGATCCATGAACCGAACGGCCTACTCTCTAAACCACTAAACTAAACGGTCGTAAAATAAACGTGATTATTGTTAAATTGTAATGTTCAAATTTATCAAATACGTTCAAATTCCCACGATAGTACATTAACAACAGCGAACTACGCGTAAAAATGCTATTAAATTATTATAAAAAAAACCGATGAACTCATTATGTGGTAACTCCAGTATGTCTGAAATAAGGCTGGCAAGATAATTGCTGTTCCAGAGGGCATTACGTAGATCTGATTCACAGGAGTTCGGTCATCGGGGGCGTAATTAAAGCCGATGACCTGCGCCCACTCACGCGCAATATTAGGAATTAAGATATAAACTAAATGTGTCTTGAGAATTGATTAGCTTTTCAAACTGAGAAAGTATCATCGGTTCTAATCAATTCCTTAATCTATCATGCTTAAATAATATCGATAGCCAACAAAGGAAAGAAAATCATTCTCCAATCGGGAAAGGTGAGAGACATGGAAGAACAGTTTTTTTCCTTCCGTGGGTAGAGGTATTCTATGTACGTTCTAAGACTTCCTCCTGCATCCAAATTTTTTTACCATCGTTCTTGCGCATAATTATTAACTGCAAGACTTCATATCTTTCGCGTCTCAACACATGTCTCAGTTATATAATAATAATATTATAATATTAGCCCTGTTAAGAAACTGCCCCACCGTTGGGTACGGGCCTCCTCTCATACTGAGAGGGTTTAGGCCATAGTCCACGACGCTGGCCCAGTGCGGGTTGGCGAACTTCACACACCTTTGAGAAACTCTTAGGCATGCAGGTTTCCTCACGATGTCTTCCTTCACCGTTGAAGCAAGTGATAATTAATTTTTAATTCGCTCACATTCGAAAAGACAGAGGTGCGTGCCTGAGTTTGAACTCGAGACTTCTGACTTTGCAGTCCAACGGTCTAACCACTAGGCTATCAGTTACGCAACTTTTTGTCTTTTTGATGATGATCAATAGCTGACGCTTCTGGCCGACCCGACGCAGGATTTCCTCATTGGTCACTTTATGTCAAACTAATGGCCAACATACGTCTGTAGCATCATATTTCAAATGCCTCTACACGTCTGGCCAGGACCTCTTTGATTGTCCAGGCCTCACGCCCATATAAAAGCACGGGCCAGATATTACAGTGTAGGAGTCGAGCGCGTAAAGAGATCTTAATACTTCGATTACATAGAACATTCTTCATTTTGTAAAACGCATTTCTAGAGAGAACGAAAGTATAGTTTTGCTATTATACCGCGAAAACGTCTCAGTAGCAGAAGCAGTAGAATATAGGTATACGAATAGGTTTGCCTCCTTTTACATTGGGACGTTACATCGTTGGCGACAAGTGGGTGTGGACAATTTATTTTAACCACCCTCGCTTGGTTAATATCTGTGGCGGCCTTATCCATTGCGGCCTTATCCTCTGTGGAAAGTATTTGAATTGTTGTCTTGTCTAGCAGTGGAACAATAATGACTCGTTATTGTAAGAATAACCTTCGTTTTACCTTCTTATCTGATGGGCAACCCAAGAGCCTCCGTAACCTGCGACTGTATATGTGATTAAATAAGAGTGCCGGAAGCTAGAGGAGTCTGTAAGGGAAGAATCTGTTGGAACTCTGTTTTCTCTGCCTACACCGCAAGGGATCTGATGCGATGACGTAGATAGATGTACATATTTATTGTTATAACTAATAGCTAATGTTCAAATAAATACTTTTAAATATCAATTTTGTCTACTCGGATCGTTGTGCGAGGCCCCTGTAAGAGCCAGGCCCCGGGCTAGTGCCTTGCTTGCCACCCCCTAAGGCCGCAACTGATTAATATATATACATGTGGCGATGTATATTTTTTACAAGTTTTTATTGAATTTGTAACCTTTGTTTGATTAGGTCAAATTTTGCAACTACTTCCTCTTATTCTACGTAGTTGAAAATTGACATGTTGATTTAGTTCCGATGACAATACATTTTTATAGTAGCATCACCTGATGCTACCTTCACCCAAGATTGGCTCCAGATGAAGGAACTTCCATGGCTAACAGCATAGACATTTAATTTTGTGTACATAATTAATTTTGAATGGCCGTTTTAAATTACACTATTGCATGAGTTGTTTTTAAAAACTGGTTCATAAACATGTTGTTAGCATTAATTAATTTAATTTGGAGAGACCGAGAAGTGTGAGCTCCTTTTCGAACTTTGGCCTGGCGATTAAAACAGAAGAATAAAACGAACAATATTGTTTATTTATAACCGTCCATTCTTTAACGAGATCCGGTCACGCAACACATGTTACTTTACTACTCCCATTTAGGAAGATAAACAATTAAGATCTTGGATGTGTTAGAACAAATTAATTTGACCTATCAATTGATAGAACAAGGTACTTACAAGACGGTACTTTGAGCTAAATATAGATACAAAATTACCTTATATTGTATAGTATTTTGGCCAGCGGTGATGTTCCATTGATGGGTAAAATCTTCTCATAAATCGACAAGACAGAATAGGTCACATTCCATTGGCGGACAGTCAAGTAATTGGTTTTTTTTTACTGGCGTAGTTGCGGACCACTGGTCTAATAATATATATATAATAATATCAACCTATACTGCCCACTGCTGGGCAAAGGCCTTCTCTCACAAATCGAGGTGAAAGAGATTAGGTCATACTCCACCACGCGGACCCAGTGCGGATTGGGGGAGGCAGGTTTGTGGCCACCTGCTGTTGGAGCTTATCAAGCCGCCTTTAAGGCTTCCAACTCGGCTTAACGACTACCACATTAAGTGGTAACCGGGACCAACGGCTTAACGAAGCACGGAGACGCTCGAATATGAAAATGCCACAAACGGTCACCCATCTCAGGCCGACCAAGTCGAACGCTGCTTAACCTTGGTAATCGGTAAGAAGACCGCGGTCTAACCAAATGTATAATTTTAAAATGTCAGTAACAATACTTTTAAGTTAAAATTGTTACTAACCACTGTATGGATTTCTCTTGTCCGAAATAAATGAATTCTTATTATTATTATAAGGCTTCCAACTTTGGCTTAAAAACATCTAGTAGTAAGTGAGGCCAAAGCATGATGTAATTTTCGATGCATGGACACGGTCACCCTTCTGACTGATGCAAATCAAGGATTAGGTTAGTTCTATACTTTTCGTGTCTCGATATCGTTGACTCTGTATCAATTCAATGATCAATTACGATCCAATGAAAAACCGATTTTAGCGAAGCAATATTCTTTAATAGATATAATATGAATAGATATGAATTTTGATAGGTATAGATGCATTTTATCATTCAATAAAATCACTTCTCAACTCTGACCTATCAACTATTATGATAGCCATTACAAAATGAAATTGATATCCTTTGAATTAGTTGCATTGCACATAGTTCTAAAAATAGCGTATTGAGAGCGCCGAGCTTCGTGTAATTGTTGAATGCAACCGATGATCAGTGGGAATTAAATCAGTTAGGAACGTTTAGTTCCTAGGAAATGCTTCGGCCTATTTGTGTGATGAACGTTCATTTGTGTCAGTCGTTTGATGCTTTCAGTTTTATTGGTTCGGGAATGATGTCTTCGTTAAGTAAAACAGAGATATAGAAGTATAGTATAATTTATCAATCTAAACTGTCATAGATACTTTGCATTATATTTATGTGGTTAATTAATACATACATGTATACAATATGTTAACATAACATAGATGCCGTGTGGTGCCGGCAGAGCAGAATAGCGCCACCCCATATCTTCCCGTGGGTATCGTAGAAGGCGATTAAGGGAGTGTGAGAAAATACTGACTCCTTGTATCTTTCTCACCGTGATACTGCTCCGTCTGTCTGAGTCCTTCTCCGGTCGTAACGGTCTCCGTTCCACTGGGCCCAGAAGGATAAGGATGAGTATGTGCACCTGTGTCTCGCGCGTATACTTGTGCACCTTAATATTTCCTGCGCATCTGACCGCTTCCGTTACTGGACTCCGAGTACGCAAAAGTCCTGTGGCGATGGGTAGAAGTAGAGAGGTCTAGCCTGATGCAAACTAGGCTTTGTCTGATATCTGCACGCAGGCGGTCCCGGGGGCGTGAGAACACGCCGTGGTCGTTTCCGAGCTGCACATTTGGGACGACAGCACGGGCTCGGCAGCACTTGGGATGTCAAAGCAGCCCTGTTTAGGGAGGCACTGCTTTCCCCGCTCAGCTGGGGAGGGGGCTAGAAAAGGTGCCCTAAAAAATGCTCGTCCCGACATGGCAGATGGTAGTAACCGCGGCTATCATCGCATCATTTAAATCGTGGTCGACGCCGCAAAGGAAATTTAAAAAGAACACCTGTTATGACATTCGGCGCGTGGAACGTGAGAACGCTTCTTGATCGAGATGTCAACGCCTGCCCCGAACGTAAGACCGCCATAGTAGCTCGGGAACTTCATCGCTATAGCGTGGATGTGGCTGCTCTCAGCGAAACACATCTCCCCGATGAAGGAGAGCTGGTGGAAGCAACTGGCGGCTACACTTTCTTCTGGAAAGGTACCGCTGCCTCCGAAACTCGACGATCAGGGGTAGGTTTTGCCATCAAGAATCACTTAGCAAAGCATTTAGAGGAGTACCCTGTACATATCTCAGACCGCGTAACCACACTGCGCCTTCACCTGGACAAAGACAACTACCTTAATGTCATCAGTGTCTATGCTCCAACGTTAGACAAGTCTGATGACATCAAGGAAAAGTTCTATGAGGAAGTGACACATTGCCTCGATAGCTTCAACGCCAGGGAGCAGGTTTTATTGCTGGGCGATTTCAATGCCAGGGTTGGATGGGACTATGAGGCTTGGCCTGGAGTTCTGGGTAGACATGGAGTTGGCAACATGAACAGCAATGGTCAGTTGCTGCTCAGTCTTTGTGCTCAATACGGTCTGGCAATTACGAACACTATGTTTAGACTTGCCGCCAAGTACAAGACAACATGGATGCACCCAAGATCTAAGCATTGGCATTTGATTGACTATGCTATCGTGAGACAAAAAGATTTCAGCCAAGTACAGGTCACCCGCGTGATGCGTGGTGCGCACTGCTGGTCTGACCACCGACTTATTGTCACTAAGCTACGAATCCGCCTCCGTCGCCCGCGTAGATCTCTTATAAAAAAGCTTGCTTCTTTGAACTTGGATAAGCTAGAAGATATCGCGGTCAGGGAGAAATACGCTGAAGCCCTGTCTGAAAAGCTGATGCCAGCTAATGAGGTAGGTGATGTTGATGCTGCCTGGGGAACTATGTCATCTCATATCATGGATACCGCTTCAACTGTACTGGGTAAAAAAATCCGTCGCAACGAAGACTGGTTTGATGGAAATGATGAAACCCTGCGGGCAGCATTCGACAAACACCGAGATCTCCTGCGACAGCACAAAAGGCAGAGAGGAAGCGTTGCGGTTGTTAAAGCTAGTGACCTCGAATTGCGCAAGCTGTCTCGACATATGAAAGACAAGTGGTGGCAGGACAAAGCTACTCACATGCAATGGCTCATTGACACAAACCAGCTGGGTGAGTTCTACAGTGAGGTACGTAAGCTGATTGGTTCATCCTACCAAGCTCGGGTGCCTTTAAGGTCTCTAGACGGTAGTCACATGTTGACAAGCAAGGAGGATATACTAAACCGCTGGGCGGAGCACTTCAACATTCTGCTAAATGTGGATCGATCAGCTGATCTGCAAAGTATCGGTTTAATGCCTCAGCTCCCTATCGCCTTTGAGCTGGACGAGACTCTATTGCGTGACGAGGTTGTTACTGCCATCAGACAGCAACAAAACAAACGGGCGGCTGGCATTGACCTTATACCGGGAGAGCTGATAAGATACGGCGGAGAGGAGTTGCACACGTTAGTGTGGGAACTATTTGTTCGCATGTGGGAGGAGGAGCGCGTTCCGGATACCTTTAAAGTATCGCGCATAAGTGCTCTTTACAAGCACAAGGGTGACCGATCTGACTGCAACTCCTACCGCGGTATTTCGCTCCTTTCAGCCCCCGGAAAGGTCTTTGCTAGAGTTCTCTTAAACCGCCTAAAGAACTTGTCTGAAAAGATTCTGCCTGAAACCCAGTTTGGCTTCCGACCGGACCGAGGCACATGCGAAGCTATATTCTCTGTGCGTCAACTGCAAGAAAAGAGCAGGGAACAGGGCTGTCAGCTGTACCTTTGCTTTGTTGACCTGGAGAAGGCTTTCGATAGCGTGCCTCGGGAAGCTCTATGGTTGGTGCTAGGTAAGCTCGGGTGCACGGAAAAGTTTGTGAGACTTCTTAGACTCCTGCATGACGACATGCAATGCTGCGTTGCCGTAGACGGTGAACAGACAGACTTCTTCCCCGTTACCTGTGGGGTGAAGCAAGGATGTGTCTTAGCGCCTACTCTGTTCGCCTTATACTTTGCGGTGGTAGTTAGAGAGGTCTTACACACTGTTTCTCAGGGAGTCCGCATCCGTTTCCGCACAGACGGCAGCCTTTTCAACTTGGCTAGACTTAAGGCTCGCACTAAAGTCTCTTACGCACTGATCACTGAGATCATGTATGCTGATGACTTGTGCTTCCTATCAGAATCCCTAGACGGCCTGCAACAGCTGATGTCCGCATTCCACCAAGCCTGCCGTAAGTTTGGCTTAAAGATCAGTGTCAATAAGACGGAGGTGATGTCCCTGGACATGCACGGTCACGAGACACTGACCATAAAACTTGGTGAGGATGTGCTAAAGCAGGTGGATAGATTTCGCTATCTGGGGAACACTGTAACATCCAAGTGTGACCTTGATGCTGAGATCAATAGCAGGGTGGGTACCGCAGCTGCGGCATTCGGCAAGCTATGTACCAAGGTCTTCTGCTCGCATAACCTTAAGTTGCCCACTAAGATATCGGTGTATATGGCAATCGTGCTGCCAAACCTCCTATACTCCTCTGAGACGTGGTGTGTATACCGCCGCCACATTCGCACTCTGGATCGCTTCCACCTTAAATGCCTCCGTACCATCATGAGGATCAGATGGTCCGATAGAGTGCGAAATACCGAAGTTCTGCGACGAGCCAATGTTGGTGGCATTGAGGCCTATTTAATGCGTCGACAGCTTCGGTGGTGCGGTCACGTATCTCGTATGGCGGAGGAAAGAGTGGCGAAGCGCATCTTCTACTCTGAACTGGAGAAGGGCAAGCGGAATCATGGCGGTCCCCTCCTCCGGTACAAGGATGTCCAAAAGCGACACATGAAGAGATGCAACATAGAGCCCTCTCGTTGGGAACGTTTGGCAGCACAGCGGCCAGAATGGCGCAGGATGGTGAACAGCCAAGTACACGAGTTCGAGGCTCAGCGTAAAGCTGACCTTGACGCCAAACGCAATCAGTTAAAGGCCCGCCCACCTGCTGCCATATCATACAACTATGAGAACGGCGTACTTACGTGCCCTCAATGTGCACGGAGTTTCGCCGCGAAGATAGGCTACATAAGTCATCTTCGAGCGCATCAGCGGCATTACTCTGACTAGGGGTCTTTAAAGTGGTCGCCATGGCCGAAATCGGTCGGATCAATCATCATCATCATCATAACATAAAGAGAAAAGGAAAGCTTAGATAAAATATAGAAATATTCAACCATTAAAATTAGTAAGTTTTGCTTATTGATATTTTTCGTGACATTTTCCGTAATTTATTATGAAACAAATCCTCTGGCGCGTCTGTATTTCTGTCAGTTCGGGCTAATCTCGAGAAATATCAAATGAATCTCTCAACACTGAGATTTAAAGAAATATGTTTTTGTATGGTTTATATATGTCATCTATCAAACATAAAACCGTTTTAAAAATTAACGCTATTTTTAAAACGTAAAACCAAATAGTAGTTACCCCGGAGAAGCTGGGCAGGATCACTATAATTTATTTATGACCACAGAGTACAGTTAGTGACTGACACCAAGTACAGTCATAAATCGTACACCATGGAGTACGGCACTTAGTGATGTTGATCGACCTCAGATAATGGAAAATCTAAATTCATCCATACTTCGACCTAAGATTTAGATATAGTTGTAAAAAAAAGATAGTCTCCAGAGCGAAAGCTTCATTCTTCTTCTTCGTTTTGCCATTAAGGGTAACCTGTCACCTCCGCTTATAAGTACAATATTAATAATGTCACATCGGATAGCAGTCTTTGTCCCTAAGTCCATGGTTTTGTCTTGAATGTATAAAAGTGATGTCACTAGACACAATGGGCCTCGCCGCCGGCGCAAACAAGTATTGTCTCCTAATGCCCCTTATCACGTTACTGCCTCTAGCTTTTTCTATTAGCTAATAACACCGTAACCTTTGTCGCTATTGTTGAGAAAAATGTCTTTATAACAACGGACAGCTGTTGACTGTTCGCATAAGGGCTGTACGGTACTTACCAGAAAAATATTGGAGTAACTTTTGGTGGCCAAAAATCAAGCAAAAATATCTAGTTTAGCTTCGTCAATATTGAAAATGGTCAGAAATACGTCGGTTATTTTCCTACTTAAAACATCTCTATTTATATTATCGCGCCAAATCCCTACTATTTACCTATTAAAAACATTATAATAGTGATAATGATTGGTCAGAGATGGGCAATCGTAGATTTACATGTAAAATTATGTGGAAGAGCCACGGATGACAACAAAGGTTAACAAAAAAAAAATAGTAGCAGTTTTTACTTTTTCATTATCAGTCATCTTTATCGTGGAAATTATGTGATCTTTTTAGGGGCAAGTAACTACAATCTAAATCTTTTTATTAATTTCTTTTAACAACACTGACTTTAATTTAATTATAATTTAATTTAATTTAATTGACAACTGAACAGAAATACTACAGAAATATCTAAACATGCAGATCGCGATGCCCGATTCAAATCGCAGTCACTGGAAGAGAATGAGGTCAAGAGTGATTTGAAACTAAACCGATCCTCTCGAACGCTTTTTAAAGCTTTTCTCAAGAAAAGAACCGAACGTGACGTCATCACATTCCATTTCGCTACAAACTAAAGCTCAAAACACAATTACTTAGGCATAACCATATACGTTTACGCAAACAAATAAGAACAACTTCCACGTTATTAAACTTTCATAACAAATTCCCAGTCGGAATCAACAAGTCCACGTGTATATACGTATTTGGTTCTCTCGATTGCACCGGTCTATTTCAGTCGCATCTGGGTTAGCGTGATTTTGCGCATTTCGTATTGGCACGGTTACGCCATTCCTACCTGAACACCTTATACACAGTTCTCTGGGGGAAATACGTAGGTTTTGGTGCTTTAAACACATTAAAAATTACCCACGGTGGCTTTCTTCGACACGGTAGAGAGTCCCGGGATCTTTAAACCGGCACTGGGCCTGTATGTAGCCCAGTGGAATTTCTACAGTCGGACACGGTAAAAAAAATGTCTTTTAAAATGACATTTTTCAACGAAAAGTCTCATGGTCAAAATAAGGCGCTATCGATTGCGACAAGATAATAGGGCTAGTTCAGCGGCTTTTACCACAAGGAGCTATGGGAACGAATATTGAATTTAAAAAGAATAATGCTTATTTAATCCATTAAAGGTACGGTAACCCACGCGTCTAACCGCGTCTTCGATGGAGTGCACAGTGGCGATCAGCTCCTGCAGTAATATTTGCATGGACATGTTCACACCAACGCGTCCTGCGTCCTGTACGCGCTATCTGGGAGGCGTCTGCAGGTGCAATCATAGGGAGATATTGATCGCCACCGTAATCGCCGCCTGAGACACCACAGAGGACGCGGCTTAACGCATTGGTTTAGCCGTACCATAACTCGTCCCATTATTAATTTTTAATAAAGGAAATACAAAACGAATTCCACTTGTCTAAGATCTTGTGGCCCTCTCTCTTACGCCTCCTTTGGTTGAGTACATCATGTGGAATCAGAACTTGTCCACTCTTTCACGGTGTTCACGGCAGCGCGGAACCATTCATGTCACCCTAACCCTTGGGAGTATTGAAAACATCCGAGACTAAATTTTGTTGCGGATGAACCTAAAGCTTTATTAAACAGTACTTATTGAAGTTTCTTCTCATTATTCAGTCGATGTTACGGCGTCATACTAATTTAGACTGATTGTTTTAGCCATATTGCCACTGCCTAGTTACGGAGAGGTTCTCCAGCCGCATCAGGAAGTGTTTTTTTTTCTGTTGAAAAATTTCTAGTATCAGTCCGGAGTTTGGAAATATGCCCGGCTAAATTGCCACTTGCATCCCAATTGCTAATTGGGATGCAAGGGGGACACCTACCATCTACGCTCCCCAAGTCAACCTCTCCTGCCCGCGGTGCATCCTGCTGATCAACGGACGAGGCTCTGACGACCGACAATGGCGGTATAACCATTCAAATATGGCGTAACTAAATTTTTAACCAGACCGGTGACGGGCAGCAGCGTCACTAGTGCGAGAAGTTACGCCCTGCGATCGCCAACCCGCATGCCCAGCGTGGCGATTATGGGCAAAACCTTCCATGGCAAGTCGAAATATACCACGGCCCCCAGTTCCCGGTCGCTCCGCTATTCCTGACCACGGCGGCGGTCACGGTTCCGGCGGGGCAGGGGGTGCGAGAATCTCCGGGCTACGATAGGCCGCCAACATGAACTGACCCTGGCTACGTATAACGGACGCACGCTGCGACTGGATGAGCATCTTCTGCAGTTGGAAGAAGAACTGAAGTGCATAAGATGGCACGTTCTGGGTTTATATGAAGTAAGAAGAGAGGGAGAAGACACCATAACCCTAGAATCTGGCCATCTTTTGTACTTTAGAGAGGGAGACCAACTTTCCCAGGGTGGCGTCGGGTTTCTGGTCCATAGAGTCTTCGCTGACAACGTTTTAGAAATGTCCAGTGTGTCGACAAGGGTAGCATACCTCATAATTAAGCAGACCGAGAGGTACACCCTCAAGATCGTGCAGGTATTTGCACCGACTTCGGCACACTCGGACGAGGACATAGAAATACTCTACGAAGACATCTCTAAGGCCCTTCATAATACCCCTAGGGCACACTACAACGTTGTCATGGGAGATTTTAATGCCAAAGTGGGAGTAAAAACTGACAGCGAATCCTCAGTAGGGCCATACGGCTATGACAGCAGAAATGATAGGGGGCAAACGCTCGTCAACTTTCTCGAAAGAGGAGGGCTGTTTATGATGAACTCTTTCTTTAAAAAACAGCCCCAAAGAAAGTGGACGTGGCAAAGCCCCGATGGTAAAATAAAAAATGAGATCGACTTCATCATGGCGGACAAGAGGCGCATATTCAGAGATGTCTCAGTGATCGCAAGATTTAAAACCGGAAGCGACCACCGGCTCGTACGGGGCACTCTGAATATACAATAGAAGCGCGAAAGAGCCCGCTTGATGAAGTCCAGTCTCCGACCGAATTTGCTACAAGCCGCTATGGATTCCCAAGCTTTTCAGCTAAAATTAGAAAACCGTTTCGCTGCGTTGGAAACCACTGACAGCGTTGATCAGAAGCTCGAGCAGGTGGTACAGACTCTTAGAGACGGGGGCACTAAATTGTGCGAAACGAGGCGTACAGGCAAGAAATCTAAGCTTTCGGGGGGGGACTCTGGAGCTTATGAGCGAACGACGCCGAAATGCTGCCCCAACCTTATCAGAACACCGGGCCTTAAATAAAAAGATCACAAAGCTGGTCTGACACGACCTCCGAGCTTTCAACAAGCTTGAGATTGAGAAAGCCATCGAGCAGAACCGGGGGTCGAAAGTGTTTGTCCAGTCACTTGGGAAAAACCACTTGACAAGGTTGACTACACAAGCGGGTACTGTGATCGCTTCTAGGCCGGAAATCCTCTCGGAAGTCAGGTATTTCTATAGCCAGCTCTACGCCTCACACGCACCTCGACCCGAATCTCTTAGAGGAGATCCCAGAGCCACCCTTACACGTCACTTCACAGAAGACTTGCCCGAGATCAACCTGGATGAGATCGAGTTGGCCCTTAAACAGCTTAAAAATGGAAAAGCCCCGGGTGAGGACGGCATCACGACTGAGCTTCTGAGGGCAGGGGGTACCCCACTACTTAAGGAGCTTCGGAAGTTATTTAACACTGTCCTCTACACTGGGAGAACTCCGCAGGCATGAAACAGAAGCGTGGTCGTCCTGTTTTTCAAGAAGGGTGACAAAACCCTTTTGAAAAACTATCGACCCATATCGCTTCTGAGCCATACATGGCTGGTGTTTTCAAGGTGTACAAGGTGTTTTCAAGGGTCATCACGAACCGTCTTGCGCGTAGGCTCGACGAGTTTCAACCCCCGGAGCAGGCCGGGTTTCGAAGTGGTTACGGCACCATAGACCACATCCACACAGTGCGGCAGATTATACAGAAGACTGCAGAGTATAATCTGCCCCTATGTCTAGCCTTCGTGGACTATGAGAAGGCCTTTGACACTGTCGAAACCGGGTCAGTTCTGGACTCCTTGCAACGATGCCAAGTTGATTGGCGATACATCGAAGTGATGAGATGCCTTTTTGAAGCCGCAACGATGACCGTCCAAGTACAGAACCAGCGGACTGAACATATCCACCTGCGCCGCGGAGTGCGCCAAGGTGATGTCATATCACCAAAACTATTCACCAATGTACTGGAAGATATGTTCAAGACGCTGGACTGGAAAGGTCGCGGCATCAATATAAATGGCGCATACATCTCTCACCTGCGATTTGCAGACGACATCGTCATCATGGCTGAAACGTTGCAAGACCTACAACAGATGCTGGACAGCCTTGCTAATTTGTCTCAGCGAATCGGTCTCCGGATGAACTTAGATAAAACTAAAGTTATGATCAACAAGCATGTTGACCCGGGACCGATCGCCGTAAACGGAGCCTCCCTCGAAGTTGTTTCTGAGTACGTATCCCTAGGGCAGTTGCTCTAACTAGGTAAAAACAACTTCGACAAGGAAGTTAAGAGTCGGATACAGCTGGGCTGGGCAGCATTTGGAAAACTCCGTCGAGTCTTCTTATCGCCCATACCCCAATGCCTGAAAACAAAAGTTTTTAATCAGTGCGTCCTACCTGTAATGACATACGGAGCCGAAATGTGGCCACTCACTGTGCGGCTTGTCCACCAGTTCAAGGTCGCTCAGCGAGCTATGGAAAGAGCTATGCTCGGAGTTTCTCTTAGGGATCGAATCCGGAGAAGAGAACCAAGGTTACCGACATAGCTCAGCGAATTAGCAAGCTGAAGTGGCAGTGGGCAGGTCACATATGCCGCAGAACCGATGGCCGTTGGGGCAGACTGGTTCTTGAGTGGAGACCGCGTGTCGGCAAACGTAGTATAGGGCGCCCTGTAGCTAGGTGGGGCGACGATATTCGTAAGGCAGCGGGCAGGGATTGGAGAAGGAGAGCTGAAGGTCGAGCTCAGTGGCGTGCCATGGGAGAGGCCTACGTCCAGCAGTGGACTGACACGGGCTGATGATTATGAAATTGCCACAGGTTCGCCCCTTAATACAAGGGACCTAACATCGTTGGCAAAAAGGGGGTACATAGTAGTACCATGTACACCACTTTTTGCCATTAATATGGGAGAGGTCTACCTTTCCTATAAGGGAATATAGGCAGGTGACGGTTTTTATTTCTTTATTTTTTTAAATACGGAAAGCCACATCTTATAATTGTATAAATGGGATTCCCTGTACATATACCAGTTAATGTCTTTTGATAACACCAAATAAATAAGGCCATAATTGTCAGTGATAAGGTTTGCTCTCCTTGCGGAGTTCTGCCGTCGTGTCAGAGGTTATCCGGGATTAAAATATATTTATATATGCAAGTACTCGCTATGTAACACGTTTTATTTGATTAATTAGCTATTATAGCTTTGTTTTAGTAAACATCGTGTATATAGACGGACGGCTTGGTACAGTGGTTAAGAGCTTAATTCGCTTCGCCCACTGGATTGAGTAGTCGCGAGTTCGATTCCCGCACGGGACAAATTTTTGTGTGATCCACAAATATTTGTTTTGATCCTGGTGTTTGTGCATGTAAATTTCATGTTTGTAAACGCACCCACGACACAGGAATAATTCCTAGTTGGGGGCTACGCTTTTGCTAAAATAAATAAAAAATAAAAATATAGTAAAAATCTGAGATGTGGTTTCAATAGGTGATGACGTTATGGAGTAGGCAAGGTTTCCAACACACGACAGATAGTTCACAAACTAAATAGTTTAGTCGTTCGTATAATAGACGGCGAAACCAACTGAGCCGTTCGCCAATCATTTACTAGCACAAAAATCAGTAGTTTGTCAGAAATCAGTAGAATTCCCCGATAGTTACATCGGTCTGTATGAACGACACTTTTTTGTTCCTATATTTTTACAACCATACAAAAAAAAAAATTGTTATTGTGACTTATAATGGTAATATGTGTTTTTGTTCGTCATTGCTCCCCAATTTGGTATTGCTTTTCTCCAATATATGAATACACTTATTTTATGGGATTTCCTACATTAATCATTTGTGGTTTACGTATAGTCTTACTAATTATATGTACCTAAGTTATTACTATAATGTGTTTTACACATGACTAGCAAGGATTAAAGTACCTACCTAGTTTTGATTATGATATTGACGTCTGTATTCAGAGGTCTACGCGTGGGCCGTTTCGCTCGTTGAATCGAGTAGCGGATTCAATCCCTGCACGGGATAAACGTTCGGACGATTTAGCGCAGTGGTTAAGAGCTTAAGCCGCTCCGCCCACTGTGTCTAATAGTCGCGGGTTCGATTCCCGCACGGGACAAATCTTTGTGTGATCCATTAATATTTTTTTCGGTCTGGGTATTTGTGTATGTGAATTTTCATGTTTGTAAACGCACCTATGATAATGGATTAAATCCTATTGTGGGGCTGCGTTTTTTTTAATGAAAAGACTAAAAAGATAAAAACTTTGTATGCTTACAAATATTTGCTTCATTCTGGGTATTTGCACATGTGACATTTATGTCTGTAAATACATTTCATATATGTCTGACTGTATTGAAAAAAATAATTAGAAAGTGATGCCACTTTAAGTATAATAATATAATAAGTAATAATCTATGATTTTGACATAACATGGATAAAGTTCGTCGCTCGAGGACAAGTCAAGTCTCCGTAACCGGTGAGCGTCTATGAGACAAATAATGAGAGTGAAGGAAGCCAGACAGGTCTGTAAGGAAAGAACCTGTTGGAACTCTGTACTCTCTGCCTACCCCGTAAGGGGTCTGGCGTGATGATTTAGATAGATGGATGAAGTTCTACCAAATATGTCACAAAAAACCTTGTAAAATATAGAGTAAAGAACAAGGTCGCAAAACCTGAAACAGGTTATAATACTCATATATAAGATTAATCATCACGCTAAATCCCTTCTGGGGTAGATAGAGAGTGTAGAGTTGCAACAGGATTTTACCTTTAATCCTCTCTGGCTTGCTCTACTTTTATAGTTCGTCTCATACAAGCTCGCCGGTTATGGAAACTCTTGACTTACCCTTAAGATTTGATACGATCTACTTGGGTCTAGCGTGATGATATCGATAGATAGAAATACGATTAATTATTACCAAGCCTACACTTATTGCAAATGAAAAAAAAAACGATTTCAGAAGCTATACAAAACATACATATTCCACTAAAATGTACAAAAGCGTATTTAACAAATTGCATATTACACCAATTGCATATTAAAATGATTCATTTAATTTATCTCACCAGGTTACTCATTTTGCGGTAAAAAACAACTATTTGCTTCTAATCAATCAAAAATATAATGTCAACATATTATTGTTTGTTCTATTTTCTATTATATTTGCGTATTTTGTGCTAATGAGTCATTTTTTATTACTCATATGCCTTTTGATTGTTAAACGTGTTTAGTCTTCGGGTAAATGGGACAAAGTTCAATTTAAGGTTCTATATATAAGTTACACCTCGGATGATATAGGAAAATGTTCTTTTATCATCTGAGGCCTATTAGAGCGGATTTTTGGAGGCAGGTTTGTGGCTACCTGCTGTTGGCTCTATCAACCTGGGTATGAGGCTTACAACTAGGCTTAACGATACCCGAGCCTTCCGAAGCATGGAGGCCCTCGAGTATGAGAATGCCACAAACGGTTACCCATCTTATGCCGACCGATGCAATACGATGTCTATTGAAATGATACTCGTATTTCGACCTCGGATTTGAACAATCATATGGTCCTCACCATATGATTGCTAGCACTACTTGACCAACAAGCTTGACAAAAGCGTACTTAAAGATATCATTCTCAAAATCTAAATATCATCACGCCAGATCCCTTGCGGGGTAGGAAGAGAGTACGGAGCTCCAACAGGTTCTTTCCTTACAGACCTCTCTGGCTTCTTCCACTCTCATAGTTCGTCTCATACACACTCGCCGGTTACGGAGACTCTTGGCTTGTCCTTCAGATAAGACTCGGTCTATTTGGTCATGGTAAGATAGTCTAGGTCTTCCCCGGTACCTACATCCTTCAATGCGAACATTGTATATCTGTTTTGTCATTCTTTCTTCTGACTTTCTTTCTATATGCCCGAACCAACAGAGCATACCCTTTCTCATCCTTACACCGATACTATCTTAATGTCACCTCTCCTAATCTAATTCGTACATATAACATATTCAAATAACTTCATCCTTGCTGTAACTTTGAGTATATCAAGGGAATTAGTGCGTGAGCAATTATAATAAATGGATGCCGGTTTATACAGCGTTCGTTGGGAGTTCGTTGAAGGTACTACGTAATTATTATGTCAGATAAATTCTCCTAGACGAGAAGACTGGGTAAGGAGGTGAGTAGACGGGTGGAGAGTACTGAGAGTTTAACACGGAAGTACTGATGTTTTAGAGTGACACTAACGAGTTGATATGTCATCAAAATATGAGTTTTGAAGTCTGGAAACAACGCCTAGTCACACTACAGATCTACTTACGGCCGGTTCCTATATTCAACTCAAGAATAGATTTGCTTACTGTCAGTAGAATTTTGACAGATTTTCCATACAAAATATGACAAAATTCTATCCGTAGTAGGCAAATCTATCCATGAGTTGAATATAGGAACCGGCTGTTAATAAATATTTTTGAAACTGCATTTGCACAATTTATTAAAATTGTAAAGATATCATTCATGTTATATAATGTTACACACTGTAATACTATGTGACCTACCCTTTTAGTTATTGCGTTTTTATGTTATTAAATGTGTGCCTTGTTCTCTTTTTCTTCTTAGATAAAGAAGTAAACATTTCTTTCTTGTTCTGTTTCTCGTTAGTTACTTAATTTTAATTAGCTGAATGCACATGTTTTGGATTTCAATTCAGATCTATGCCACTACTTTAGACCTAGGGGCCGTATTACAGAACGAAAATCAGGCTAGTTTCAAAACTAACGTTTTAGTACAAAAATCAGTTTTTATAACTAGATTTACGACTGATTTACGTATTGTAATATGGACTTAAGGTATTATTTGATTGTAATCTGTAAAATAAAAAGAACGTGACGATTACTCGCTGGCATCTCGCTAACGTCAAAATTTTCGTGCTATTCCTTCTGAACTCGAAATATCGTAGATTTGTAAAAAAAATAATATTATGTTAGACATGACCATAAACCGGATTAAACAGGCGAGCGTAAAAAGTGCATTTTAAAAGAATATTTAGTCACCTTCATGTTTTTTATTATTTCGATAGCAGATAGGACAAAAATTACCGATAGCGATAGCCCTCTGCGCTCGAACGCGGTAAGAAACTTTGTGTTTTAGTAACTGTTCTATGATGCATCGCGATTTGGCGTTTTAAAAAAATGTTCGTGGTTAAACTATAATTGCCGAATCTTGCTGCCGAAACTAACGATTAAAGGTGCAGCGTAAGAGTTTAGTCGCAGAACAGCTTCTGAAAGAAGATAAAATCTCAGACATGCAAATTACAAGACCGAGACTAAAAATATAGTGTGTGTATTGACCATAATAATGTCGAAAGCGCTAGTCATCCAGTTGACATCATAGTTTAAGTAAATGAGTACACAAAATTGACCTTCTTATGCAATATTTAATGTATAAAAATATTCTCATGAGAATTAAATTTCTGTTAATGGTTGTTGGTTTTGATTAATAGTTGATGTTTCTTAGGTTCCCATCTACGGTACCCACCTAACGTCCAGATAAGGTTTTGCAAATGTAAAGTAACAGGCTTACCAGGAGCGCTTTTTAAACCAGCTTGTTTGAAACGCTATAAGCGTTTTTTTAATATAGTGCTAGCCATTTATTTCATTCCATCGCTTTATTAACGCGCGTTGGAAAAGCGCTCGTGCAAATGCGGCTTAGTGTCAAAAACATTCGCGGGGAATTTGCAACTTGACATCAAAGGGTGTCAGGAAGCTTCTGTGGTTCGTACAGGCACTCGTACACAACTCACTGAACCGAGAATGTGAGATTGTAAGCGAATTAGAGCGTGTTACTAAATTAATGGCCTGAAAATTTCTCTTACAAATAAAATCTTTCTCGTCGAGTCACAATCCTGTGAGATTACCACAAGCTCTTTAGCAAAACTATTGTAATCTTACTTTGCCGTGAAAAAGAGATAGCTTCAAACTTAGTATATCCACATCTCTTTTTTACAGCAAAGTAAGTTTATAGTTTTGTTAAAGAAATTGGCCCTTATATCTGAGGATTGTGATCTCCCTTTCTCAGAAGTCTGTCTCTAACGATATATCACCATTTTACCTCGTCTTCGTACAGGACATAGAGCCCGTTGTAGTCTGTAGGGTCCAAATTAGTACGAATCTGTTCAGAACCACGTACTTGGCTGCGGCCTCGAGGTGTACGTCCATCGACTTTCTCTGTGGCCATCAACTTCTCCAGGTTGACTTCTTCTTTTCTGGCAATATGACGAAAGCAATTCAGGATTTTAAACAGAACATTTGAAACAGATGAATTCTGTCTTGATACAGAATGAGTTGTTTTTATAGCAACACGGTGGACCAAAAGGCAAAAACTGGCTACGTAAAATTGTTACATGGAAGATTCAATATTATCTACTTACATACTTTTCTTAAGTTGTTTTTGTCTTTTATTCCAGTAGGTATATGGAATATTTGATTAGGTTTGTTTGGATTTTGTATTCTAAATAAAATATTATGCTTTTACTGAGATGGGTATAATATAGTAAACATAATGAGATCGAACCGCCTTATGTAGAGACATGAAAGGTCTTTGAGTATTTGATGTCGGCTCGCGTTTTATTCCTAGCTTCATTGAGGCATATTATTCAGGGAATTTCATTTTGCTCTTATAGTTGTCAGTAACATTAATATAAATAAAACAACCTATAGGTAATGTCACACTAATGCCAAAGGCCTTCTCTTATTAATTAAGGTGAGAGATAAAGGAAAGGAGACACTCCACATGGGCTGAGTACAGATTGAAGGAGAGAGGTTGTGGCTACCTGTTATTAGAACTTTTCAAGCTCCGAGGCTTTGCAGAATTAAAAAAGACGGCCAGTTTACAGTATGGTGCAGGGAGTAGAGACTCCACCCAGCATATGCTCAAGGAGTGTTTCGCGTGTAACGCCAACGAGCAAAACTTGATAAAACGGATTGGAATAGGCTTAGGTATTAGGACGAGTTTACTGTGAGTTATAGGAAAGGTTCAAGGGTGCCATACTGTGCTTTGACAAGGTCTCCCGGCCCTACTTCCCGTGACTCAAAAGAATTGGCTGCCTAGTAATTATGGATGTTTGAGGTGTGAGCTTCTGGCGTCCAGTTTACGGAGCGATCCCGAGGGGAATGTCAATTGCACTGGTTTCACATAGTCATAAGCACCGCAAGAGAGCTGGAGTAGCAATTACTTTTCGTTTTCTCCAAGAAGCGCACTGATGCTTTTCATTTGGAGAAATCATACCTCTTCTGCCATAGTAAAGGAGGTTTGTGTGATAAAAGTCCCTAATACCCCAGTCTTCTAGAACCCTGGGAATCGCTTAAAGATATTCCCTCGCGAAATACACAAAAGAGACTTACAAATCTATTTGTATAATATATAAAATAGTAATAATTCCATTGCAAAACTGTTTAGTACAGAACACGATCCGCGTAGGAGGCGTCTTTGAAACATCCCCGACCATACATTTTCCATTATAGATTTTATCTATATTCAGTCACTATACACTGTGCCGTTGGCCAAGTTCCAAGTGCCATGTATTGTACATTAAAATTGCATATAGAGGAAACTTCCTGGTTGGAAATTTCGTAGTTACACTTTATCGAAATATTGATTATTGGTCTATTTTCTGCACTCATAACGACTGGTGACTGGCGCAATGTATAGTATTGAAACTAAAGATCACATTCTTTACTGGAAAGCAATCTAGACTTAAATTTGGGCCTAAGTAATAAGCAAAAATATTTGCATCCTGAAACATCTATAAATGATGCCACTGCGCGTTTTTCTTCTCCTATGCGCTTTTAAACAAACGATCTTATAATTATTACAATAAAAATAACGATATTTTGCAGATTTAATACTACATGTTACTGCAGCCCAAAAATGTGTGGCGCGGATTGTGGCAGAGTACTCTGCGGACTGACTGTGTAATTTACACCACCACCGCGAACCTTCATAATTATTGAAAATGGAATGAGTCCAATCTAAATTCAATTTTCTAGCATGTAGCAATCTGTGTGCGAGAATCCCATTGAATATACGTGCGCGTGTGTGAAGTTTGCGATTTGGTGATTACGAGGTCCCGAGATTCGAATCCTGTGTCCGACAAAGTGTGCATTTTCTATTGTAGAAAATATAATAGCAATACACGCTGTCCCTATTGCATTGGGACATTACATCGTCGGCGATATGTGTACGGTGTCGGGTATCCACAGTCCACCTCTACCACCTCGCTTGAGAATTAAAGGCGAGATGATGTTTATTTTATTACCCACTAAGTATTTAGTAATAGAAATAATATTTTAAAAATATTTTTTATTCATCTGTTAGCGCTTAATTCGAACGGACTGAACTTTTTGTAGGTATTTAAAAAAGTATATTGCAAAAAGGAGCGTATTGGTAGGTTATGTGGGGCGG
This sequence comes from Phalera bucephala, assembly GCA_905147815.2. Classification (NCBI taxonomy): domain Eukaryota; kingdom Metazoa; phylum Arthropoda; class Insecta; order Lepidoptera; family Notodontidae; genus Phalera; species Phalera bucephala. Next base: position 32,610,361 of record LR990611.1, on the reverse strand, counting down.
AAAACTAGTCATCTGCACTCGACACGTGCGCACTGTTGGAAGGTAGCAGTTTCACCACTTTTCCAATATTTAATGCCAGATATTGACTATATTTTTAATAGCTAGAAGTAAACAATATGGCTATAAGTTTTTACGATTAAAAATGTGAATAAACAATTTATATTCAGCAAAATTAACTTAAATTATTATTATATAGAGAAGTGTAAAAGGCCGTTTCCACAGACCAGCTCGAAAAGCATCGATGATCGCTTGTTACCCGACTTCGGCAAAATAAAAATAAAGTTATGTTGTATGTTTGTATTTTTCCACACAGATATTAGGAAAAGCAGCTTATTGTCTGCTCGAGCGCGAAAGAGCACCCGCAAGGGGAGCTGGTCTGCAGTTATTAAAATGTTTTATACTGATCGCATTCAGCCATGAAGCATCACAAAAGAAGTGAAATGTAAAAAAATCTTTTATAAAAAAAGGTAAACCGACTTCAAAAAGCAAAAAAATAAATATTTGTAGTCGGTGCTGGTTGGTGCAGTCGGTTACTTGGCACCGACTTCAAATATTTATTTTTTTGCTTTTTGAAGTCGGTTTACCTTTTTTTATAAAAGATTTTTATTTTACAATTTTAAGTGACCAGTGAATTCTATAGTAGGGTACCTATAGGATTGACGTAATACCCATAATATCGCAATTTACACATGCCTATTGTTTGTCGTTAAGGAGTTCCCTGGTGTATCTTCTAAGTCCAAGGTCCAATGTCAATAAAATTAATATGGGACCACCTTGGAGATATACTGAACCCAATGCAAAAAAAATTATCAAAATCGGTCCACAATTGACGGAAATATCGCTGAACATACATTAAAAAAAAAAAAAAAAAAAAAGCATACATACAACCGAACATAGAACCTCCTCCTTTTTGAAGTCGGTTAAAAATAAATCTTATTTCAATGTCCCAATAGTCTTTTTTAATATGATCAAATTATTTCTGCGCTCCGAGCCGATCTTTGTGAACGTACCAGAATGAACGATGTACCAACAAGCGTGTGAGCGTATACATCAAAACATGTCCATACAAATAAAAATCTCATTAATAGGTCTTCAACATTTCAAATTTAGAATAAACATATAAATCATCAAACATTCGACGCCCGTCAGAAGGCGTGCAAGTACACGAACAAAACATTTCAACTGGAGTATTGTTGCTATTTTTATGGCACTGACTACACCCTTGGGGCACGCGATAGAAACAAAATTAAAACGATAGGAAGTAGCGAAATAATCGCTGGCACCGCTCCATTTCCTACGAAATTTTATTAGGCCGGTATCGCCGGCGCCCCGGCTCCGTCAACCTGGGTAGGGCTGCCAACTTGCTCGCTTTTAACCCAATATGGCAGATTTACTTAAGAACGAACGACGGACGATTTACCGCCGCGCAGAGCTTAAGCTGCTCCGCCCACTATGTCAATAGGAGCGGGTTAGATTCCTGCTCGGGGCAAATCTTTGTGTGATCCACAATTATTTGTTCCGGTCTGGGTATTTGTTTATGTGAATTTTCATGTTTGTAAACGCACTCACGACACAGTAATAAATCCTGGACAGGGGCTACGTTTTCTTAATAAATAAATAAATTTAAATATTTAAATACGACACATTAAATACGGTCTTAGACTAAGACTTGTCTATAACTTATGTAAGAGCATTGCTAATGGGGCCAACAAGCGACCTCAGTTATGCAGTGTGTATGCGTGATGTCAGTGTTCGATTTTTGAAAAATTCCGACACTGACCATATGTGCCTGCGCGTTACAATTTATATACCCTATGGGTAGATCTTAGAATAAAAATAATCCAGAATTGAAGCATAATAACTATATGCAAAGCGAACACACGTTCACGCCAATAGTCATTACCGTTATGACCGTCGTGCGGAATAACGTGCTCTGCGTGTGTCAAATTAAATTGAATTATGCTTTTGAGTCGAAAGTCATGAAAATATATTTTCCCTACATTAAATTACTACAAATCTTTTTTTTTTTTTTTTTTATGTTTATGGCATCACGACGACGCGTATTTTGCCAATGTCAAGTATTACGAATATTCATTTCAAAATTAATTCAACTCCCCGATGAACTTGATGACAAGGATGATTATGAAATTGATGAAGTGCCCCACCCTGGACAGTAAAGCGATGGATACTTTACATGCCAATTGCAACAGCCGTTTTGAGGGAAATCGAAAAAGCACGTTTTATCACTTTATTACAATTACCTTCACTCGTGCACATATAAGAATACATAATGGTTAATATTCCACCAACATTACACATTATAATTCAAAATAACACAAGTTTTAGCAATTAAAACAAATTGACGTCATCACTGTTCGATTTCCCGCCAAAAACCTACTACAAATCTTAATAGTTCAAGTATATTTCTGGAGTTTAATATGCATTAAAAATACACGTTACCGCAACAATGATTGTATTATCTTCTATTCTAATGTCATCAACATTTAACCCAAAAAGTGGTAATCTTTCTGAGCTGCCAACATTACGGGAAGTGCGATGAGTGTGGAGCGCTTGTTGAATTTTTGGGTTCACCGCGCGACGTGCAATTATGACTGCACGCACCTTCTGGATATATTATTTCTAAGGGGAAGGTAAACTTGACTTGACATTTGTGATAAGAAGTTTAAGTTAATCCCAAACATTTCGGGAAGACAAAATAATAGACAAACATTTTTTGTACGTGTTTCTATAATTAATAAAAAAGTTATTTCCATTAGTTTTTTTCGTTCCCTACTTAACATTCAAGATTTTTTTTTCCTAAGTAAGCATTAAACGATAATTAACCTCAAACACTCTATTTGTCAGCTGTGGGAGTGGTTGGTAACCCTGGACCCGACATTCATTATAACATGATGATGTAGGAGAGAAATAATTTGCATACACGGAGCGGCGAGTTTAATTAATAAAATGAAAAAATGCCCGAAGTATATCTGGGTAAGCTTTGATAATCTGACACGTGAAAATGGCGGACAGAACAACATGGTTTTATTTATCGTTTTATCGTTGTTCTGTTGTACGTTGTACTGTTAAGGCACCAACTTGTTAAGAATATTGTGTATAATAATAATTTAGTTGAAATACGTAAATATTTTAATTAATACAGTCATAATAACACGTGATCCAAGCAAATTGTGACAATCAACTAATTGTTAAACGTTTTACATAATCCCCGTATCAGGGCTTCCAGTGCATGCGTCAGTGGCTTAGATCGTACCAAGGTGGATAGGGAATAAATTTGTACCTCCTTTTTTACTGACCCAATGTGCGCTACTGCTGCTATGTATAATATTTTATTCACTAATGACATGTATATTCCTGACTACCTCGCAAGGGGTCTAGTGTGCTGATAAGTTAGGATAATCTTATAATCCGTTATTGCTACTAAACTAAAAAAGCTAACATGAAATGTCACGCCTACCACAATTCAGATAGTTCAGACCCCTTCCTTCCACAGGGTGCCCTCAGACATAGAATAAAAGTAATATTATTATACAAAATAAGTGTGACTCGAGTTAGTTACCCTTTTGCAATAAATACTTATCTTGTACAGAATTTCGGAAAAAAGAATGACAAAACAAATGCACAATGTGAATGTGGAAGGATGTAGGTACCAGCAAAGACCTAAACTATCTTACCATGACCAAATAGGCCGTGTCTTATCTGAAAGGCAAGGCAAGAGTCTCCGTAACCGGCGAGCGTGTGTGAGACGAACTATGAGAGTGGAGGAAGCCAGAGAGGTCTGTAAGAAAAGAACCTGTTGTAACTCTGTACTGTCTGCCTACCCCGCAAGGAAAATGGCGTGATGATATAGATAGATAGATATCTTTTCAAAGTACGCTATGCGTAGCTTGCTGTGGCCAATTTTTAAACTTCTTAGATGAATGTAAGGTTAACTGAACTCATTTCTATAATGGGTCTATAGCTAAGGGTAAAAAAGGGAGAGATAGGGAATAAATAAAGCGAAAGAAAGTTACACAGAGAAGTATAAAGAAAGAGCAAGGAAGTTAAACAACATTTCTTTACCGAAAAAAGTCTTATACAATTTCATAAACTCCAGTGCTCTTTTGGAGCACAAATAAGCGGTGCACGCGTGGGCGCAAGGCGAAAAGGTCACAAGCGAGTGCAAAACAGTTAAATAATTAACTAAGTCTTTCCCTCGGATATACGGTCTTCTGCAAACAACCCGAATATTTAGCTTTTCTGATACTATGGCATTATTCTTAAATCTTGTTTTCCACTTATAATAAACGCGAAAGTAAAGATGAAACAAGCTTATACATCACAATACTACATAGGCTATCTATCTATCTATATCATCACGCCAGATCCCTTGCAGGGTAGGCATATTGTAGAGAGTTCTAACATACCTCTCTGGCTTCCTCCGCTCTCATAGTTCGTCTCATACACGCTCGCCGGTTACGGAGACTCTTGACTTGTCCTTCAGAAAAGACTCGGTCTATTTGGTCATGGTACGATAGTCGAGGTTTTCCCCGGTACCTACATCCTTCCACTTTCGCATTGTATATCTGTTTTGTCATTCTTTCATCTGACATTCTTTACTTTCAAACCCTTTCTGACATAGGCTATAATTTATGATATTGAATATATTAGGTAAAATATCAATCAATCAGCCTATCGTAGTCCACTGCTGGACATAGGCTTCTCCTAACACGCGCCATTGCACACGGTCCTCAGCCTTCCGCATCCAGTCTGTCCCAGCGACCTTTTTGAGGTCGTCGGTCCATCTAAAAAAAAAGTCAGGTAAAATATAACATTAAGTAAGTCTGAAAAATCCTGCCATAACGCATGCAAAGTCGCGGACAAGCTGATAAATGTTATCTGGCTACTAAATTATAATTTGACTGTATAATGAAATAATTTCACTATGTTATACAACTGTAATTATTATTATTTTACATTGTATGTTATCTTATGATTATATTATCTTGATCTGATGATTGAAAAATCAGCTCTCAATTAATAGCAAGTGAGAATAACTTTTAATACAACGTAAACACTATACGTAACGTAAACAGATTCATGAATATAACTCTAAAGATGTTTCCTTACTGTATTGCTCGTTTTTCATTATTCTTAAGACCTGTAAAGTTCGTTAAACTGCAAATTTAACAAATATATAAAAGCATGTACAGTAAAAGTGGGGTTGGGTATGAAGTAAACTGGAGATGAAGCAGTTATTGTTCCCGGGTATCTAAATTTGACCAATGCGGAACAGTCTAAAAGTGTATTTGTCGAAATAAATATCTTGTTTAATATTATAATAAGTATAAATTACAATTTCAAAATATAGATTAATTATCGAAAGAGCAAATATATGAAAAGCTGTTTAAAAAAATCGACTATTATTTTCTTTGTCAATGAATAGTTGTGTTATCCATACATCGGTACCATAAACTCAAACTCAAATAATTTATTTTGTATAAGACCTGCTGGGGCGCTTACATTTTCTTTTAAATCTAATTTAACTACTAATCTGCCACTGGATCGGAACACGGCCTCCACTGAGAAGATCCGGCAAAGAAACTCAGCTGGCTTGTCTTTTTTTATTTATTCTTTTTTCCTTTCTATTTCTTTAAATATCTTATTGTGTGATACTGTGTTTAGGTTACAATTAAATAGTTTACGATCTAGCTCCAGTGTGATGCCGTACAACCGAGATATGACACTAATGATGTTACTCGTATTTATAAAGAGAGTTTAAAGGATTCCATTAAAATTAATTTTGAACATGTTATAGAAAAACAATCTTTATAAAAATATTTATCAATCTATATTTACAATGGTTACCTACCTAGTGTTTTAGTGTTTTGTCAGCTTTTAAATTAATTCAGCTGTTATTTTGTAAATTAGGACAGTGACCGGAGTTCAGTCCAACCAAACATAAACTAAATTGTATAAGAGAAAAATATTTTCTGGACATTTTCCTTGTGGAGCATTAATTTAGTGAATACATTATTCAATGCTGAATATAACGGCATTAACTTTGACTTTTGTATTTAAATGAGATACTTTTAGTTAAATATGTAATTAAAATTCATAAGAGGCAGACATTTTATATCAAGTTTATTTTGTAATATTGCATAATAATGTCGACTATTAGTTTGTGCTTTAAGGTGCTCGTAGCGCTGTGCGAACGCGGTGTTCTTACCGATCACTAAGGTTAAGCAGCGTTCGACTCGGTTAGCCTGAGATGGGTGACCGTTGTGGCATTTTCATATTCGAGATTCTCCGTGCTTCGGATGGCACGTTAAGCCGATGGTCCCGGTTACCACTTAATGTGGTAGTCGTTACGCCGAGTTGGAAGCCTTAAAGGCGGCTTGATAAGTTCCAACAGCAGGTGGCCACAAACCTGCCTCCACCAATCCGCACTGGGTCCGCGTGGTGGAGTATGACCTAATCTCTCTCACCTCGATTTGTGAGAGAAGGCCTTTGCCCAGCAGTGGGCAGTATAGGCTGATATTATTATTATATTATTATTAGCTTGTGTAATTCCACTTCTTAATTACGATGTTACTGCTCATGGCGCTTGTTAAGACAAATACCTATAACTATTATAACGTTATTAAACATACTTTAATTGCAAATGTTAGGCATAATGTCGGTCAATTAAATTTAGGAAGGATAATAAATAGTTTTAAGAAAACAAATGACAAAATTTAGCATGAAGTAAATGACACTTGATTAATTTCATTATTATCAAAATTTTATTTTAAAAACATAAAACCGACTTCAAAAAGCAAGAAAAAAATTTGAATTTTGTTAGTGAAGTCGGTTACTTGGCACCGACTTCAAATATTTATTTCATGCTTTTTGAAGTCGATTTTTTTAAAATAAATATATATATATATATATATATATATATATATATTTTCCGATTTTAGTGACAAGTGAATTATTTACATATACTATATTATTTTGCTAAGTTGTACTGCAAGATACCTACAGGATTGATATAATAACCATAATAACGAAATCTATACATTCGTGCTGTTCGCCGTTAAGGAGTCCCCTGGTGTATCTTCAAAGTCCAAAATTCATTACCGATTTCATTAAAATGGGACCACCTCGAAACTATACTAAACTCAACGCAAAAAGAATCATCAAAATCAGGTCATAAATAAAGACGTTATAAAAAAACAATTGTCGACTTTCTTCTTTTTTGAAGTCGGTTAATATTCTGATTAGTTCTATGGCAGGGTACCAATAGGATTGACGTAATACCGATAATATCTCAATCTACGCATTCGTATTGTTTGTCGTTAAGGAGTTCCCTGGTGTATCTTCCAAGTCCAAGATCCAATACCAATGAAATTAAAATGGGACTACCTTGGAGCTATACTGAACCCAATGCAAAAAGAATCATCAAAATCGATTCATAATTGGCGGAATGATACATAAACATACATACAAAAAAAACATACAGTCGAATTGAGAACCTTCTCCTTTTTAGAAGTCGGTTAGTAAATATTTTGTGCGCGTTTCAATTTGTCTACTGCCATTATGTTATATTACTTATATAGAATTTATAATCAGGTTGATTTTCTTAATAATATTATAATAACATTAGTTAAAACGTCAATTGATTAGCCAAATGTTCGTTGTCTTGACAGCTGTCATTTTAATCATGTTCTATTTTGTAAAATTGAATTGACTCAGTCGCTAAATGTTTGTGTTGGCATACCATTTATTTATACACGTGCAAAATTCAAACCGCCTCGAAGCTCCAGTGGCCAATAACGGGGTTCAAATCCTAGGTTGGACAAATGTTGTTTTTCTATCGAAAAACTCTCAGTATCAGTTCGGAGCCTGTTATTGAGTCCGGTATATGGCAATAGGCTCGCTCCCTATTACATGCGACCTAACATCGTCGGCGAAAAATGGGTGTATACAGTACACCTCTGCCATCCCCGCTTGGGGAATATAGGCGTGACGGTGTATTATAAAACTCAGAGGTCCTCTAGATTACATCTCCATCAACCGTTTTGCATTACGTGTCTCCGAGGATGGCGGCGGAAATGGGAAGCAATCCACTTATCCACTCAATTTAGCCGTCAATTTAGACGGCAAAAAATAGGTAGCGGTCGTTAGTTTTTTAGCAAATAGGTCGCTTTTGATGTGAATAAATATTTTCTTGAAATGTATGCGTTTCGGGTTCACTGATCCCGAACCGTGTTGTGCCAGAGAAAATAAAACTGACACGCGCATTTGTCTGCTTTCAACGGATCCAGTGTCCAGACATAATACATGGATTTTGTACGGGATCATCGGATTTTTATCATGCTGTTTGAAATTCTGTTTTGATCCGGATTTCATTCGTAGAAATTTTGCTTTTGTTTTGTTTTATTTTGTCTTAACATTGCATTATTTATATTCTTTTTTGATACGTAAAATGGGGTATGTAGATAAAATAACATGTTTGCAGTATTAGTCCTTTGCGTTTGCGTTAGACCTTTGCGTAAATACTTAATATCTAGCAGAGGCGGATGAATCTTTACTTACATTCTTTTACTACAATTGTAACTCTACTTTTTGTAGACGTTTAGAAATATTAGGTTGAGTTGTCCTGCCCTTAAATAAAAAAAACTATCACCTCTAACGCCCTTTTTTTCTGCAGAAGTAGCTTGAGGCGTATATATTACATTCATATTTTGCCGAGGTATTTTAGGTTCTAAACTAATAGGGCTGGGTGATACGTCATTCTTCCGGCACAATTTTAGGTTCCCTCAGATATGTCACGATTATTTCTTTAGTGTTACTAAGGGACTAATCTCATTACATACGTTTCTAAGAATGTAGAGGTGTAGGTCAGGTTTTGAATCCTGAACACCTGGTGAATACTAGCGAAAGCTCTATCCAGTATGCATTCACAGTTCAAGAAGCTGTTAGACGTTTTTAAATAACCTAAATGACTAGCGAATGTAATTAATCGATTATATACCGATACGAGTATAAAATATAACTCCAACGAGTAGAATCGAGAAAATGTTTATTGGGAAATAAAAACGTTCCGATTAGCAAATGAAATGTAAACAAGCTCGCAGGTCAGTGGCTGCGGGCCCTGGCTGACCCGGTTCCACAAAATATTGCCAATCAATGATTTAAAAATATTCAACCGCAATGCAGTTATTTGTAATTTCTTTTCTATGCTTATATATTAAGGCCCGTATTACAGAACGTAAACCAGTCGAGAATCTAGTTTTTTTTTTTTTTAAAAACGAATCCCCACTCTAGGATTAATTCCTGTGTCGTGGGTGCGTTTACAAACATGAAAATTCACATACACAAATACCCAGACCGGAACAAATAATTGTGGATCACACATAGATTTGTCCCGTGCGGGAATCGAACCCGCGACTATTAGACACAGTGAGCGGAACGGCTTAAGCTCTTAACCAATGCGCTAAATCGTCGGTCAATTTACAATCTAATTTTTGGTTTTTAAAATTACATTCACAAATGACTTACGTTCTGTAATACAGGCCTAAGACTCCGTTAACTCATTCTGTGTCGAATTAAATCAAATTTTGAAGTAGTTAAAATGACAGCGCCACACTTAGCTGTTATTTTTAATATGTGCGTAGATCAAGGAGTCTTCCCGAATTTAATGAAATTTAGTAAGGTAATACCACTGTTCAAATCCGGCGATAGTAAAGATGCCAACAACTATAGGCCAGTGTCTGTCTTGTCAGTGCTCAGTAAAGTGTTCGAAAAGATAATGCTCATGCAAATGCTAGATCATTTTAACGCAAACAACATCCTGCACGATCAGCAATTTGGTTTTACCAAAGGGCGTTGTACTACTGACGCCGGTGTAACTCTAATAAAGCATATCTTCGATGCCTGGGAGAACTCACAGGACGCCATTGGCATTTTTTGTGATCTTTCCAAAGCATTTGTGTGAAACATGAAACACTGCTGCTTAAATTGGAGCACTATGGTATCCATGGTAAAGCACTTAATCTTTTAAAATCTTACCTAGAGGACAGACAACAGTGTGTTCAAATAAATCAAACTAAATCTCTAGGCTCTTTAGTTAAAATGGGCGTTCCACAGGGATCGATACTGGGTCCGTTCCTATTCTTAGTTTACATAAATGATCTACCTGAAGTAATTAAAAATCGAGCGAAGATAGTGTTATTTGCTGACGATACCTCTTTGATTTTTAAAGTAGGTAGACATGTTAATAACTTTGACGAAGTAAATGGCGCTATTCTTCAACTACATAACTGGTTTACATCCAACAATTTAGTGTTCAATAACAAGAAAACTAAATGTATAAGGTTTTCTTTGCCAAATGTAAAAAGTACTGTACATGATATTATACTGAACAATGAGAAACTTGAGTTCATAAATGATACATCTTTTTTAGGGATTACGCTTGACTCCAAGTTACAATGGGGTCCTCATATTGAGAATTTAGGTAAACGGCTTAGCTCCGCTGCCTATGCCGTAAGGAAGATCAGACAACTAACTGATGTGGACACCGCGAGGATAGTCTATTTTAGCTACTTTCATAGTGTCATGTCTTACGGTATATTATTGTGGGGTAGGGCAGCGGACATTGAGTCTGTTTTTATCTTGCAAAAAAGGGCTATTAGGGCCATCTATAACTTGAGTAGTCGCGACTCTTTAAGAAACCTGTTCAAAGTAGCTGATATCATGACGGTCCCATGTCAATATATTTATGAAAACATTATGTATACTAGAAAAAAATTAGATCTTTTTAATCAGCAAGGTGATAGACATTGCTATAACACACGACATAGAAATAAATTAGACCAACCGCAGTTTCGTCTGTCAAAAATTCACACGTCTTTCATGGGGCACTGTGTTAGATTTTATAACAAAATTCCCATTGACGTCACTAAACTTAGTGAAAATAAGTTCAAAGCTTGTGTAAAACGAACACTTTGTAAGCAAGCTTATTATTCAATAGAAGATTATTTAAAAGATAAAAATGCTTGGATAGATGCTATTCCAGCTCCACTTGAGTCATAACAACCTATTCAACTGTTGTTAGTTAACATTACCTCTGTTCCTTCTATTAATTTAACACAATATGTACTTTTTTTGTAAATGAGGGAACCATGTAGCCATTCTCATAAATAGTATTATTCGCTTTTTTAACTTAGACTCACCTGATGACCAACCTACATTGTTCTCCCATACCCCACAACAGAATGTAGATGAAAAAGTTTGTAATTTCTTATTTTAAAAGAGTAACCGTGGAGTTTCTTGCCCTTCTTCTCCACAGGAATGACATTCCGAAGTGGCGGTAGAGTCTTTGTTACTTTTCTGACGATTCATAAATACTGTAATGGTTTACATGAATAAAAAATATTCTGATTCTGATTCTGACACATATTTTAGTAACTAAAATATGTATGTTACAACAATACGTTACCTACTCTTCATCCACGACCATAGGTAATGTATTGTCGGATCCCTAAATAAACACCGTCACGCCTATATTCCCCAAGCGGGGGTGGCCGATGTGGACTGAGTACACCCACTTTTCGCCAACGATGTTAGATAGAAATAATACAAAGCATAAAGGAAAGGCACCGTTAATAGATTGCGTAAATATGAATGGCGATAACACCGTCACGCCTACATTCCCAAAACGGGGGTAGCAGTGGTGTACCGCCTATACCTTAGATCATATAATAAAAATAGATATGTGAGGGAGGCGTGCCGTGTGTAATAAGATATATTAACAGTACACGAACGGTTTCACGCGAAAAGTTGCAAATCGAACGCGCTTACGAAAACTATTCACTTTTTTAGGAACGCTTAACTGTAAGCTTAGTGTGGAGCAACGAGTAAAACAGAGCAAATTAATACTAAATATAGGTCTTAAATTTTTTAATCATGTATACTACTCGTATTTAGGCTCCAATAGCCAATAATTCAATGTTAACTTAAAGAAAGATTTGGGTACTACCAGTCCAATTCTGACATATTTTGTATAGAAAATATGTCATTTTACTACTGGTAGTAAGCAAATCTATCTATATCATCACGCCAGATCCCTTGCGGGGTAGGCAGAGAGTACAGAGTTCCAACAGTTTCTTTTCTTACAGACATCTCTGCCTTTCTCGACTCTCATAGTTCGTCTCATACACGCTCGCCGGTTACGGCGAATCTATCTATTAATTAAATATTGAAACTGGCCATATGCAAATTGACAATCAAGTTGATCGAACAATACTTTGACCACATCACTTAAGAAATGATATAAATGGTTTATAAACATTGCCTATAAATCTGTAGATCACGTAAAATATGACACTTTCATTATTTATTTATATTTCAATCAGACACAACATTGTTCTTATTGATTTAATTATTTATTACTTTACAACCTTGTAGATTGTAATTTATAATGTAAATTATGAAGTGATTATTCGCAAACGAACGTATTAATAAATCGTATGAGACGTGTACAAAACAGACGATGGACTTTTTGTACGGTTTTGTCTGCGGCGCACACACAAAGTCTGCTTGGATAAGGCATGCTAAGGTTACGCGTAACATTTTGTGCATCGTGTGTGTACAGTGCATACCTATTTACTTTTCTCCCAAAACCCGCACAGAGCTCTATGTATCGTACATATGTATAACAGTATGCTATACTGTTAGACACACGTACATACTATGAACGATGTGTGTGTGAGTGATGTACGCTGTTGGCCGCGAGGCCTTTACAGCTTCACCGGACTTAAGGGCGAGCGTGCAACCACTCGAGCCAGAAGGGCAAGGGGCGACATACTCGCTGTGGGGAGACGGGGTGCACTACTAAGTGCACCGGTCAACCGCCGGCTATGGGAGGGGATCTACGACTACGTCGACGTTGCCCGTATTCTGAGCGGAAAGAATGGATGACAAAGCATCGGGGGGAGTACTATGAACGACGAACACAAACTGAGTATGAATTCTACGTGTGTTTGTGAGCGTGCACACGTGCATGGGCGTATGAGCTATTACATATAGATGTCGATTGCGATTCTTTCTTAAAAGCTCATTTGTTATTTATGCTATTCGAAACAAATGGCCACCAGAGGTTACATTGGGGTGCTCGAACCAACAAAACAATCTTAGCCTAATCAAGATGACATCAGTCGATAGCTGGGAACTGCTAGTTTCTGAGCGCCAACTTTTAAATCGGTCGTCTACCTAAACAATAATGGACTTGCTCAGTTACTGTTGTCTACAAATTAAGTACAATAAACATAATTAAGGTAAGGTCATGTGCGAAATGTATACTTCATGTACCGTTCTACTTAATTTGGTCTTAATTCATTCGTATGTTTTCTGAATACTTACCTGGTTTTTCTGTGTTTTTTAAAAAACGTAGCCCCACACTAGGATTAATTCCTGTCGTGGGTGCGTTTACAAACATGAAAATTCACATACACAAATACCCAGGCCGGAACAAATAATTGTGGATCACACAAAGATTTGTCCCGTGCGGGAATCGAACCCGCGACTATTAGACACAATGGGCAGAGCGGGTTAAGCTATTAACCACTGCGCTAAATCGAAGCCTTCGATATAATATTACATATTATATCGAAGGCTTTCCTATAAAAAAGGTAGCCCCATCCCTGTTTTATTAAAAAATACAACAGCTTTTATATCCATACAGTGTGTCTTCTATTGAATTATTTTATGTACAGTTTCATGTAATTTCATGGCAAAACCATGTTATCTGCTATTGTTTATAAGAAAAATATTGTGTGTATGTTTTGAGTAAGAATATAAATGCCTGAGATTTTTAGGTGGGTGTCATGAAAGCTTGTAAATTTAGATCTAGATAGTAACTACTGGATTCTGAGAATGGCGTAGAACAAACCGTAGATATATAATAGTTAAGGGCTTAGAACAGGAGGTTTTGTATTGGACAAGAATTGCTTTCAACGATTTATTACCCAGAGGCTCAACTTACTGGATCGAGTCGCCGCAGACTTAATTTCTATGGGGTGGGAAAAATTCTTCCATTGATCTCGACGTGGACTGCACAAAACCGGTCGTTCTGGCGACCTTTGGGGAGATTGGCATATGTCCTACAGGGATATCTCTCGGCTGATGCAATAATAGTAATAGGTCTTTCCGTAATTACGCCCTAATTTGACGGAGGATTTGGCGCAATGGTTAAGAGCTTACGCCGCTTTGCCCACTGGGTCAAATAGTCGCGAGTTCGATTCCCGCACGGGACAAATCTCTGTGAGTGTCTCTGTCTCTATTTGTGTATGTGAATTTTCATGTTTGTAAACGCACCCACGACACAGGAATAAATCATAGTGCGGGGCTATGTTTAAAAAAATTGCTAAGACTGTTCCAATCCTATAATTGGTCTCAATTGTCACGTAATGCATCGAGTAGACGCGGGTTCGAATTCCGCACGTAACAAAACTGAATGACCCGCAAATGTTTGTTTCGGCTTGGGTGTTAACGGTATTTACATGACACTGGAATGATTTCTAGTTTGAGTCTACATTTATTTAAACTAAGTGTTTGAATATACGTAATAATACATAATAGACCGAGTCTTATCTGAAGGACAAGTTAGTCTCCGTAACCGGCGACCGTGTATGCGATGAACTATGAGAGTGGTGGAAGCCAGAGAGGTATGTAAGGAAAGCACCTGTTGGAACTCTGTACTCTCTGCCTACCCCGCAAGGGATCTGACGTGATGATATAGATAGAATATACAAGGTGTAACATAAATGACCCATGAATTGCTTAACAAATTCAATACGAAAATCAAACTTCTAATTTTAAGGAGATTTCTACCTTTTTATAAGCTCTTTGGTATTCAAATTAAACATAATACTTTAAAGTTACTTAACTTTTGTATGCGTTTTGAGGTGTGTGCAATAAAAATACGTTAAAAATAAACGTAACGCTTTAAATAATTATTAAATTTAGTTTATAGAGTAAAAAGAACGAGACACAGCATTTATTGAAAATGAAAAAAAAATCAACTAAGTTTAAAAATAATTGGAATCGATTCAGTGGCCGATTTAGAACAAATTACTTTCAGATCTTATTTACTTATTTTACTTATGTTACACCTTGTATAATAACTGCCATAACAAACAATACTTAACACAACCATTTCTTAGTCAGAGACTAGTTATAGTCTGAGATTTTTAAGATCAAATATTCAAAACCAGTTGGTTTTTAGTTCGCCAAGGTTGCTTTACGATGAAATCCTTAACAGTATCCAACTGGGAAACCCACCTCGCTAATTAACTCAACAGTCCTGTCAGGACTAATTTAGAAGTAGAATCGATTGCCTTCATAAATTCGTTGGGTTTTATTCGCTTTGCGTCTCAGCGAGTGTTTGTGATCGAAATAAATGCGTAATTACGCGGTCGTCGATGGGCTTAAGTTCCGTTGGTTATAGATAATCTACTGAATTCTTTGATAAAAAAGCTCGACTAATACTATCCTATCTAAAATTCGACTCCAGAATTTCGTGATTGCCAGCCACTAGACCAACGAGCCAGTCATTCGCTGTATTTAGCTTAAAATATAGAACAGAAATATACGACAGAATCTAAAATTTTCGGCTATTGCAGTACTTCATATTCCGTCAAATTACTGTTTTTACCTATCCCGTGGTTTCCGAAACCAAGTCTATGAAATCTATAAAGTTTTCTAGTAATTGGAAAAGTTTGAAAGGCTTCAAAATTCTCTGAAACCCGTATTTATTAGATGTTCTAATTTGTACTCGGTGGAAACACCATCACGCCTATATTCCCCAGGTGGGGGTGGCAAAGGTGTACTGATTACACCTTCTTTTTGCCGACGATGTATAGGTCCCATGTAATAAGGGGCGAGCCTATTGCCATATACCGGGCACAGCTCCAGTCTCCAGGTTCATACTGGAAAGTTTTCGATAGAAAAACTACATTTGTCCGACCTACGATTTGAACCCAGGACCTCGTGATCACAAAGCGATGCACTATACCACTGGACCAACGAGGCAGCACCCGGTGTACAGGCAATAAACTATCTCTCTATTACACTGGTACCTTACATTTTCAGCAAGATATATAGGTTGTAAAAGATTGGTCACCGAAAACTGAATCAGGTGGATACATCATACTCTTTACAGATTCTCTTTACAGATCTCATTAGGTTCATATCTCGATCGTAAGGCATCACACTGGAGCGAGGTCGTAAACTATTTAATTGTAACCTAAACATTGTATGCACATAACATGATTGCAAAAAAAGAAATGAAAAAAGAGAAAGAAGTAAATAAAGAAGATAAGCCCGTTTCTTTGCCGGATCTTCTCAGTGGAGGCCGCGTTCCGATCCGGTGATAGATTAGTAGTTAAAAGAGATTAAAAAAAAATATAAATTGACTATTTGTAAGCGCGCCACAGGCTTATACAAAATAAATTATTTAAGTTTGAGTCTATTACTATGAGGGCAGTTATCGGAACAAAATAGAAGCCTTTTCATACTCGATGCTGTTTGACCTTTACCACCTAAATGTATAAAATAGCTGTTTTTGTTTGGTTTCTGATAAGTGTCGCCATAGTAAATTGTATTGTCACTTACATCTCCGCCACCCCGCTTGTGAAATGTGGACGAGACGCTGTTTATTCAAATTAAATTATTCTTTGGAAATCTATTTTGGTAAACAATAGTGCTCTTGTTTAATAATAAGATCTACGCAACCCTAAACAACTTTCTATGTATTAACCTTATACAGTCCTAATCGAGCGATAATGTTCCACTCCATTAACCATTTATTCACCCAATAATTTCTCATCTCCTCTCATAACTCCATCAGAGCGGTACATACAATAGTACTTTGGCTTCAGTGTTTGTTTTTCACAGTAGGCAGGTAGTAGCGTTTCTTGAGCCCACCCTGCCCCAAATAGCGTGTTAAATACTCCATGAAATGACTTGCCATTTAGCTCGGCAAGGCTTTCTTGAGCCCCTACTAGTCGTTTGTGCTGGCCGAAATTTTCAACAAGGTCCTACGAACTGACAAAACTGACCAATTGGATTTCAAAAGCTTAGTTTTGAAATCCATACTAACATGGTTTATCGATTCGCTCCCTGTATAGTGGGCTACTTTTATAATACTTTGATGAAATAAGAATGAATGAATTTCTATCGAAGACACGACCTTGTAGGAAATTCAATAAGAAATTCGAGAAAAGTAACAATGTTCGTGACTTTCGTATTAAAGAATATAAACAAGTGAGTTTTTATTGATAAAAAAAATGTGACAAGTAGTAGGAGTAACGAATTACGTCCAGGAATTATTCCATCTAATATACTAGGTATCGACCGGGGCACAGAACAGACTTCTGGAAACCACGCTACATGACAAATATCTCATTAGCGTAGGGATGGAACATGGCTGCCGTCTAATTAACTGGCATGTAACTTGTACTAAGAATATACATGATAAATTAAATATGGATGGCAAAAAAAAACATATGATGTTTGCCAATTACGTCCAACATTATTCGGAGGTTAGATAATAAATATAATTCAAAACAAACTTAAAATATGTGCCAGTTTAATGTCAAACAACTTGCTAGGTAGTTGCTGATGGATAAGGGACGGTCCGATAGACTAGGCATAAATCGAAGTCACGAGTGAAACACACATAGGTATGTCACGTATCTTTATATCTTTATTTCTATTCATTTTCATCTAGGGATTGTGCATAGATTGCTGCAAGATTTGAATACACATACAAATTCAAAGCAGTCGCTGCAACCACTGAGTCAGATACTGAAACCAAAAACTACCTTGGCGAAATCTGCGTGTATATATATATACGCCTCTGTATAACGCGCCAAGAAAACCAGACCACGGGGAATCTAACGAGATGATAAATGTGTTTGATCTCATTCGGAAATCAGTACAGTGTGTGTTTGTCTCGTGTATAACATTTATAAAATTTATCAACTAAGCCGCCCGCGTATATACTTCAAACTTGCACCGAACCGTGCTCAAACGAGCCGTTTTATTGTTGTAGCAAATGTTTTAATGCATCATCTCTTGTGCTAGTCTCTCCTACACTATTTACGTCTTACTCATTCCTATATACCTTTGTTCGTGTTAGCAAAGGATGAGAGAATATATCCACGCGCTGAATATTAGTCGCTAATAGCGATATGTGATACGGTTACCGCTCACGTTTCACGTATCAAAAGATCAGTTAATTAGATACTGTGTGGAGAAATTTTAATGGATTTCGTTTTTGACGATTTTTTAATTTATTACTGTAAAGGTCTTGTGTATTTGACCTACGCTAATACCTTAATGAATGAAGATGAAGTGATTATAGAATGTAACCAGTCTTCGACTTTAATAAGAGGTTGATAAAGAAGTATAAGAAATTAACATGTTTACAACATATTTATTTGCAGAATAAGAACAGCTAACAGGCATAAGACTTTTATAATCACAGATATGAAAAAAAACAGCTAAAATAATCTCCAAAACGAATAAGTACAGCTATAGGCTTGTTGTGTAATGCACGGTACAATCAGCTTCAGCTCATTATCATCAATGGAATCGCTAATCGCTGACGCTTTAGTAGTTGTTATTAGTGCTCGAGTTCTATGCTGACTATCAGATATTTTGCAATTTTTATCTTAGTCATTATTTACCCGTGGCCGGTTCACTATATTATAAAATGACTACCAAATTCGTTACCCTATGCTAAGAACAGCATTTTAAGCTAAGGCTAAGAACTCTACCTACCCTTAAGGTGTGATCCCCTGTGACTACGTCTAGTTATTTACACACTCGTCTTTGGAAGTAATAAAAATGTTTATGAAAAATCAATTACACGCATTTTGATCTACGTCGTCAAATCACTTGACAGAATCCCTTTGATATAACTTTCCGATTCATTTAACTGAAACCAAAGATTATTGAATAGACTAAGACTTGAAATATCAGGGAAAATGAGCTTAATAATTTGATATCTGAAGTAACAACGTCGCTAGGGTTGTCCCGTCGAGGTTTCATGTATTATGATTGATCGCGCAAGGCTGCCAGACGCTACATCTTTTAGATATCAATCATTGTGCTATTGTAGGAGCAAATGTGTTACCAGGTTATAATAATTTTAACCAGTTGTGGGGTATTTCATGTAGTATTTTCAAATTATTAGACCAGATAAAATGTATTTATATTGATTTTCATCATACATACGTTTCTCACTAGGATATCAAACTCTCACTTAACCCCATCAGCCTTGCTGTGACAAATTGCTACATAGATTTTTAGCAATGTTTAACGGCACCCATAGGATTAAAGAGTGACTATAATAGGAAAAAAAAACAGCCAAATAGTCAACAGTACTGTTAAAAGCAATCGGAGTTCCGTACATATTTACCATTTTTAAAAGTTGCATTATTTCTATTACTATTAATAGGAGCTAGATTGCGTACTTTTTGATTATCTGAGAGTGCTTAGCATTTTTATCTTAGGTGAAAACACTTATTTCTTATCTTGTGGAGTTTTCACTTTTATTATACTATCTATGATACTAATAAGATGGAAATCCCTCTACAAGGTGTAACAAAATAAACGCAAGACCTCAGACACCCCAATTAGAGCATTGCTTCATAAAAACAAAATTTCCAAATTTAAAGGTTTTTACCCTTTTTGAAGCACTTTTATACCCCAAATAACAACGAAACTTGTATGTGTATATGTGCGTTTTGAGAAATACGTTTTAGGAATGCATTTGAAATCTCCTTATTGCTATGAATCAAGAATAAATTTAGTTTTTATAGCGCACTGAAGGAGTAAAAGCACTTTTTTCAAATTTAAAAGTTCAGTTTCAAATCAAAAAAAATTAGAACAAACTACTTTCAGGTCTTGCGTTTATTATGTTACACCTTGTATATACACCCCCTATGACATTTTCCCTAGTTACTTACATTGTATGTTGTGTCCACTTTTTTCGAAGAATGATGGCAACACTATTAGTCTTAGAAGAGATGACAAATTGCCTTAATCGTCGCTTTACGACAATATTGTTTAACGATAATTGAAAATTTATACCTTTTAAAAGAGCGTAGTATCGATTGACCTTATTCAGATGAAAATCTTTGTTTACCATCTCACATAAACTCGTCTTATTTAATTGATTGCGGATTATTTGCAATATAAAAACTGTGTTTGGAGTTACTAATGAAACTTTAATATACCCTTTACTTTACACATGAAACATATATAATACACTTAAGATCAGTTATTGCTTCGTCCAAGGCATCAACCCCCACAAGATGGACTGATAGCCTGGTTAAGGACGCAGGCCTGGTTAAGAAAAAGCTGGACGCGCACAGCACAATCGTCGAGGCGATTTTTGGGGGGATGCTTTGGTCTTGCCGTGGACATCTTCGTCTGATGATGATGATTGCCTCGATTGTATTAGCGCATTTTGCCGTTAAGAATTATGAGGTCTTACTTTCGAATACTTATTATATTGGACTTATGGCTTTTCTATCACAAATCCCTAGTAAAACGATAATAGGTTCACTTATAATACATTGGAATCTAATAGTCATTTAGTGGTGTTGACATGTTTTGTGAATCCATTTTAAGTTAAGGCAAAATAACGACAGTATCCATCTATCTCCTTTGAATTTATCTAAGGCATTAATAAAAAAGACTTGAGAGTGAAGAACGCCAGAGAGGTTTGTAAGAAAAGAACTTGTTAGAACTTTGTACTCTCTGCCTACTCCGCAAGGGATCTGACGTGATGACATAGATAGATTAATAAAAGAATAACCACCGTCACGCCTATATTCCACAAGTGGGGGTGGCAGAGTTGTATTGTGTACATTAACTTTTCCGCTGGCGATGATAGGTTCCACGTAATAAGCTTCGTAACAGGGCTCCATGCCAGACTAAATTTTCTATAGGACAAATACTTTTTGTCCGACCTAGGATTTGAAAATCGTGATTATTATGCCACCATTTACCACTAGACCAACGAGGCTAAGATATTAAGCTTTTTCTGCTTTCTTCCAGATTTACGCCGACGAGGATGTGGGTAACATCCTGGATGGGAAGGAGGAGGCGAAGGACCGCTCGTACCAGTCGCTTGAAAAGCTGCACGGGCTCACCGTGCTGGAAGACGACAGCCTGGCTGATGACGAGGATCCGTCCGAGGACGATGACGCCGAGAGCGGGGACTGGTACCCGGACTATATTGTGAAGGCGGAACATGTTAGTAATTTATTTTTTAATTTTGTCCTTATTATGCGACTTTGAAAGATGAGGATTTCTTTTATGTTTTAAGTATTTCAATAAGTTTTACCAAAGTTTTGCCACCAGTGTATATGTGTGCGGATTTTGAATTTTAAAAGTTTCATCATCAGTGTGTACCTGAATACCTATTCTGAAGGTTTTTTTTTAAAAACGTAACGTATATAAATAATTGGCTAAACGTTGGTCCAAACGCAGACCTCAATAGTACCTACATAACTATATCATCACGCCAGATCCCTTGCGGGGTAGGCAGAGAGTACACAGTTCCAATAGGTTCTTTCTTTACATACCTACATAAGCATATGAATAAAGCTTCTGACACACGTAACTAATGAAAATTTCGATCGAAAATTAGTGTAATAAGTTGTTCGCAGAGGTGTTCATATTTCACACATTAATCTGTAAGCCGTTAAGCATGTGAGCTTTAGCTGTCGTCGGCTGGTGGAATTGATATGAAAATTGATAGACACGAGGATATTATAATCCATAAAACATGTCACAGACACGTAGATTTAGGTTTTAATGCCCACTGTGTTTTCTAATAAGCGTTGTTACGAGACGTTTCCAAAGAATTCACTGTTTTTTACAAGCTTTTATTTAACTTGCAATGATCGTATGTCTGTCTGTCTGGCTTTCTGGTTCAAATCTTGTGTATCCATTTTTGAAGCACTCGGATATCCCGAATGAGCTGAAATTTAGCATACGAAAGTTCGGTAAAAATGCAATAATATGGTGTCATGGATCTGGTCTGATGATACATTCGAAAGGTGAAACTAGTATTGACAAGTACTAGATATAGTTCAGGGTCTGATGATGAAGCTAAAAGGTGGTAAATGGAACCACCCCACTACTTAGTATTACCCCGCCGTGCTTGGGCTCTTTGGATTTGTCTTGACGAGTACTTCAGACACGGAAGGTATCCGGGGTCTGATGATGGAGCCGGAAGGAAGCCCTAGGAATTTCTTAATTAAGCAAGACATCTTTGATGTGTTCTTACAATAGGTAAAAGCTTGTTTTTAAAAAAGGTAATTTCTAATTATTATTAATTTTAATTGAGAGTTCATGTGAAGCGTTGTTTGTTAGCCGTGCGCAACGGAGAAATTCCCTAAAAACTTAGATATACTGTCTGTAGAAAACCGCATGCCCCGCAAGATCCCCAGCTCGTTAGCACGGGCAAGCTTCGCGTGTTGATGGTAATTGAACAGTCAGCAGTAATATCGTTAACAAGCGTTAATCTGGTGATTTAGCTGACTAACAAAGTCGACCTTTATAGATGTTAGTCACAAATAATCAATACGTATTTTCAAATAACATGTTTCGTGTAGAATAGTAATTCTAGATAGAAAAAAATATTACAATTACTAACGATGTGAAAATAAGCGGCGATATAAATATTAAAAAAAAAATAATAGGAATCTGAAAAAGCATTACCTAATTTTGTGTTGAGTTAGTGTTACCATTATATTAATTTTGTAGATTCAACTGACCCTACAGTCAAACTGGTTGCACAGTTTTGTGGGGCGATGATTTTTATATTGCGCATTATGTTGTGTTCGTAAATAAATTAATTTAAAAAATTTACAGAAACGGGTTAGAACGGTTTTCCCAGCATGGTGGATTACTTGAATCTGATTTCGATCCGATTTTTTTTCTATTTAGAATTTTATACTATACGCAAAAGCGATGTGCATTAAAATTAAAAAAAACATATCTCGTTCCGCTGCAGGTGAATTGTCTCTAATGAAATTACATATTTCTTAGTCAGTTAAGACCATCCCTTTTTATAATTGTTAATATAGTCGTGGCAGCGTATTTTGGGTCTGTCCCGACATCGGTGTCCATTTAGTTGTCATTCGGTGGTGATTTTAGTCCACCTATTGGGCCTTGTCAGAGATTGATTTTCAAAAGGTTTAGGAGGATTCATCATAATTTGTGTGTGTGAGTGATCTACGCTGTTGGCCGCGGGGCCTTTACAGCTTCAACGGACAAGGGGCGAGCGTGAAACCGCTACGATCGTGCGAGAAGGGCAAGGGGACAACTATCTCAAGTCTCAAGGACGCTTCAAGGAGGAACGGCCTCGGCATGGGCAGTCTCTATGGGGAGGGCGTACTAGATGTCAAACCGTGGTGCTTTACATCGGCCGACGGGCAAGGGATTCTTTGATCTGGCGAGGTTGCTGTCTAATTCTATGTGCGGTATCTGTATTCGAAAGGAGGGAAGAAAGAGCATCAGGAGGACCAGTGAGAATATGTCGCGGGCGCCGGTGGCGGCTTATAAGAGGCTTCATTATAAAACCACGGGCAGAGTTTTTTTTGGACTAGATAGGTATACTACATATTTAACCAACATCATCTCAAACAGTCCACTGTATTTATTGCCATTTTATAATAGAAATAGGAATACAGAAATAGAAAAGAGCCTCTCTTTGCCTCTCGATATTAAATATGCATAATAATGAAAAGTCAGTAGTGTATCTAGCGACGTTGCAATTTAAAACGGCCATGCAAAATTAAATGTGTATAGAATATTTCGTGACTACGCTGTTGGCTATTGAGGAGTTATGCTTACCATAAAAATATGGTTAGCGGAACTGAAACAACATGCTCAGTAGGATAAAAGGAAGTGATTCTGATTCTTCTTGCAAGATTTAACCTAAACTAACAAATATTGCAAGTGAAAATATATTAGCCTTGTTAAGAAACTGTCCCACCGTTGGGCACGCGTCTCCTCTCAAACTGAGAGCGTTTTAGGCCATAATCGACCACGCTGGCCCAGTGCGGGTTGGCAACCTTCGCACACCTTCGAGAAACTCTTAGGGCATGTAGGTTTCCTCACGATGTTTTCCTTCACCGTTTAAGCTAGTGATAATTAATTTTTAATACGCACAAAACGACAGAGGCGCGTGCCTGGGTTTGAACTCAAGACTCTCTGACTTTGCAGTCCAAGGGTCTAACCAATAGGCTATCACTGCTTGTTTGCAAGTTAAATAAATGCTTGTAAAAAGAAGTGGTTCTTTTATGTTCACTAGTAACTACCACAAGGGTAAATACATACAACAGTAACCAGATACTGAGTCATTATTTTGTTTATTTAACTCGATTAACGCAAATACGAACAATTTATTTTCCCAACCGAACATTTCTTTTTAATTTGGAACAAAAACAAATTGACTGGGCTCTTGAGAACATCAAGAATTGATACGTGAGTGGTGCTCCAGGGGCCATCGCTCCGTCCTGTCTCCGACATCAATATTGTGGAGGTTGTTATCTTAATTTCAATTTATATAAAAATATATAGAGACATATACATTATAGAGAGAAGAGTGAGTGCAGTTAACAGAGTAAATGGTGCGATGGGAATGCTATTTGGGAGCCGGCACTTAAGCCAAAAGGCGCAGCTGGCCATACATAACGGAGTTCTTACCCCAATGCTGTTATATGGTAGCGAGAGCTGGGTATGTGAGAAGGAAAATGAAAGTAGGACAAATGCGGTGAAAATACGAGCTCTGCTGAAGATGTGCGGACTGAAGCCGGCTGACCGTATTCACAACAGCGTAGTAAGAAAGCGAGTAGGTATCAAAGATAGTATCGGTGTAAGAATGAGAAAGGGGATGCTCCGTTGGTTCGGGCATATAAAAAGAATGTCAGAAGAAAGAATGACTAAACAGATTTACAATGCGAAAGTGGAAGGATGTAGGTACCGGGAAAGACTAAAACTATCTTACTAAAACTAAATAGACCGATCTTATCTGATGGATAAGTCAAGAGTCTCCGTAACGGGCGAGCGAGTATGAGACGAACGAGTATGAGAGTGGAGGAAGCCAGAGAGGTATGTAAGGAAAGAACCTGTTGGAACTCTGTACTTTCTGCCTACCCCACAAGGGTTCTGGTGTGATGATATAGATAGATAAATACACCTAAGCGGGGGTTGCAGAAGTATACAGCATTCATCTGCGAAGATGTTAGGTCTATTGCCAACTATATGGCTGAGAATATTTCGACTGGAAAAAATCATTAATCCCAGTATTAGTCCGGAATCTGAAATTGTGCCCGGCATATGCTATTAGGCTCGCCCTCGCATTACATGGGACGTAGTATTGTCGGCGAAAAGTACACAGTACAACTCTGGCATCCCTGTTTCGGTAATATAAGCGCCGCGGTGTTTATTTATTTAAAAAAATACATCATCCGATCTACCTCACTACCATTACCATTTGAACCCAAGACCTCGTGTTGCCACTATGCGCTACTAGAGGCATTCTTATGAATATTTAATTTATTTGAGGAAAGTCTAATTGACCAAAAAGTACATTTTTCTTGAAAATTAGACAACTGGTAGGAAAGTCCGCCTTTGTACTAACAGTGTATAAAATAAAAAAAATAAAAAAATACCATTTCTCGGACTCAGTTACTCAACTTCAATTCGATATGTATCAACAAAGTATCACGTTTTGTTTACAACGCTCGAGTTAAAATGAAACACCGTGATTGTTTGTTTTTTTATGTTTTGGCTTCTGTCTCTATCATCGCGAACCACTTTTCTCACAGGGTAAAGCTTGTCTCCCATTGAACCAGGGATGAGATGCAACACATCGTCACGCCTATATACCCCAAGCGGGGATGGTAGAGGAGTACTGTGCACACCCACTTTTCGTCGACGATGTGAGATCCCAATTAATACGGGGCAAGTCTGTTACCATTGTACCGAGCATAATTTCAGACTCCAGACTGATACTGGATAATCTTCGATACAAAAAGTACACTTTGTATATACTAGGATTTTAACCTAGGACCACGTGGTTGCTATGGGCAATATATGCCAGGAGAATTCGAAATACTTAGACTATCTTACCATGACAAAATAGATCGGGTCTTATCTGAAGGGCAAGTAAAAAGTCTCCGTAACCGGCGATCGTGTGGAGGAAGCTAGAGAGGTATGTAAGGAAAGAACCTGTTGGAACTCTGTACTCTCTGCCTACCTCGCAAGGTAAGGTTTTAAAGATAGATAGATAGATAAACTCTTTATTGTGCACCGATAATGTAACAAATAGTGATGGGACATAAACAACATCACAAGTAACACAAAGGGCGGACTCTCTCCCAGGCAACCTTAGGATGGAGCATTTTCAAGTAATAGGAATGTACGGGGGGCACTAAATTAGAATGATAGTAACGAGAACTATTAACAATACTTAAATACAATAACAACAAAAAACACTAAGTTAAAAAATACAGAAAATAAAATCATTATAAATACCAATAAATACTAGGGTAAACAAATATATATTGGAAAATGACGCGAAACTATAATATAGATGCTAATACCGGATCTTGTAAGCGGTCTGATAAGTAAAATTCCTAAACTTGTTCTTTAAAGTGTTCTAAAGTCGACGCGCGCCGTATAATGACAGGCAAAGCATTCCAAAATCTGACTGCCTGGACAGCAAAAGACCTATCATAGAAACTGCTACTATGTAATACTAGATAAATAGATAGATTTCGAAAAAAATCCGAAAAGTGTGATGGCTATACCCTCGCCTCATTGGGACCTAACATCGTCGTCGGCGCGAAAAATGGATGCAGGTACATGTCGTTCTGATATTAAGATCATTTACTACTAGGTCAAGTTGCTAATAGGACTAATGGCTAGTAGGCCGTTTTTCTAGGGTGTCCTTTTGATACGAAAGCGCACACAGCACACACGGATGCGCCTGTAGCGCTATGCAACCGCGGTATTCATACCGATCACCAAGGTTAATCAGCGTTCGACTCGGTCGGCCCGAGATGGGGGACTGTTCGTGGAATTTACATTTTTGAGCGTCTCCGTGCTTCGGAAGGCACGTTAGGTCGTTGGTCCCGGTTCCTACTTATGTGGTTGTCGTTAAGCCGTTTTGGAAGCTTTATAAGCAGCTTAATAAGTTCCAACTGGAATAGCCTCAAACCTGTCTCCACCAATTCGCACTGCGTTCGCGTGGAATATGACCGATTCTAAGGGAGATTTGTGAGAGAAAGCCTTTGTCCAGCAGTGTTGTTGTGTAATATTATTATTATCTCGCTGAGATTCACTAGCTTTACCCGGACCTTTAAAAGGCTTGTATGGGGAGATGGGTCCAACACGTAGAGGCCCTTTGCAGAAATTAATGCTATGTAAGTCACCTGCTGAGATCACTTGCTGAAAATGAAGAAACATAACCAGCAAACTGACCCCGTTAGGTGCAAGGGCTATTGTAAATTATTTCAGAGGGGACGGACACCGGCCATAATTAGTGATACCTAACTACCGGTGACTTGCCGCTTACTAGATGGGTCCTCAAACGGCCTTTTTAGGACAACTGAGGGCAACACCGGTGTGAGCAGCTCAGGGGTGTAGAGAGGTGTGCTGCGCTTTTACCGAAGTTACTCGCGGCGTCATGCCCCTTTAACACTTCCACCCCTGGAGTACGATGTAGGAACGAATTATCTTCCTACGTCGATATAGCTCTTACGGCTCCTCTCTGGACGGCCAATTAGGGCAAGCCAGATCCAAGAATCCTGCGGGCGCCCTTCGGTTTCCACTTAAACAACGAAGACACGCCGAGTTGGGGGCCCTGACTGACTCTTTGGAGCACTCGGCTCCGTGGTATCGTTACTCACCAATAGCTAGCCACAAGCTGCCGTACGCCAAGCTTATTATTATTACACAGTACAACTCTGCCAATCCCGCTTGTGACGGTGTGTTAGGTTTCTTCTACAATGTTGATTCCCATCCTCCCACGCTACGTTGGACGTCGGCCCTTACTCCTGACTCATTTCCACTTAAGCCATGCTTATTGTTGCAACTCCGGTTGTTTAACGTTGTGGGTTGTTTATTCTCAAGATTTAGGTCGCTAAAGCAATAATGCATTTGCGGCTAATATTAGTTATTGCCAATGCGTTTCTGTTATTTGGGTAATACTGAAATAACAGCGTATACAATGTAATTGATATAGTGTGTTCGTGTTAAATTTTCTACGTTCGTTTTATCGTTAAACTAGTTCCTTTCTGCGACTTTGTCCGCGTTGAGTTTCGACAGGAAGCAGTATCCTGTGTCAATCCAGGTAATAAACTATCTATGTGTCAAATATCATATAAATCCGTGCAGCCGTTTTTGCGTGATTGAGTAACAATCACTTTTTTCAATCAACTCTTCATCCATCAAAAATGTTAGGTTCCGTTCTAAAGTCCACGCCGAAGAAGTCGCAGGCAGAAACTAGTCACGAATAAAGACCTCAATTTTCTTTAACACTGTTTTAATGATATTAATTTGTGTCGTCATCAGATCGGATCAACGAACATGGAGCATCTTCGGCCGGAAGACTTTTTTGAGAGCAAGCCGGGCGGTGACCAGCCCGTGTTCGCCAATATACCGGAAATCACACGGAGGCTCAACGAGAACCCTGAGGACCCTGACTTACCAGGTACACGCCATTAGTTCAGGCACTGTTAGTGCGGTACAAAATAATGAAATCAAAAAATGAACAAAAATTTTCATTAGCAGTCTTGAGTTAGGCATTGTGCCTAATATAATGGCTATAGACTCACCCTTACAATAAATAAATTGGCTTTTTTGGCACGCAAATACGTATTGGTGTACCCAATACATTTCTGCCAAAGGTATGATGGTATTAATTTTTTATCGCGAATATTAATTTATTAATAAGATACATGAATATGTGTGGTTATCCAAACCAGCTGGTTCCTGTTTTGGTTTCGGCATCCGCTGAACATGTATTATGTAGATGCATAACTAACCCAGATCATTCGCCTTGACATGGCGGAAGCATAAAATTTACACAATATGCAGTTACTCTCCATACCGTAAATATTCACAAGGAACTTGAACTTTGAAAATACTATATCTATCTATCTATCTATCTATAACCTCACGCCAGATCCCTTGCGGGGTAGGCAGAGAGTACAGAGTTCCAACAGGTTCTTTCCTTACATACCTCTCTGGCTTCCTCTCTGGCTCTCTGGCTTCCGGTTACGGAGACTCTTGACTTTTCCATCAGATAAGACTCGGTTTATTTGGTCGTGGTAAGATAGTCTAGGTCTTCCCCGGTACCTGCATCCTTCCACTTTCACATTGTATATCTGTTTTGTCATTCTTTCCTCTGGCATTCTTTCTATATGCCCGAACCAACGGAGCATGCCCTTTCTCATCTTTACACCGATACTATCTTTCATACCTACTCGCTGTCTTACTATGCTGTTGCTAATGCGGTCGGTCAGCTTCACTCCGCACATCTTCCGCAGAGCTCGCATTTCTACCGCATTTATCCTACTTTCATTCTCCTTCTTACATACCCAGCTCTCGCTACCATATAACAGCGTTGGGACAAGAACTCCGTTATGTATGGCCAGCTGCGCCTTATGGCTTAAGTGCCGGCTCCCGAGTAGCTTTCCAATCGCACCATTCACTCTGTTCCCTGCACTCACTCTTCTCTCTATGTCAGCGGTGTATTTCCCATCCTTACTGAAAGCGCATCCAAGATATACAAACTCATTCACTTGCTCCAGCACATCGTTACCAACCACAATCCTTATATTCGTTCTGGTTTCTTCCCTTTCAAAAACCATAATCTTGGTTTTCTTCACATTCAAGTGTAAGCCATTGATCATGCAGTCGTTTTTCATAACTGTGACTAGTGTTTGCAGATCAGTGGCTGTTGGCGCTATTAAAACCGCGTCATCTGCATAGAGTAGATGGTTTACCACTAAGTCACCCATTTGTACACCTTCATTCATCGCTTTCAGTCTTTGAAGACTTTTGTCTAGATATATTATAAACAGTCTAGCGGACAACACGCAACCCTGCTTGACGCCGATTTTAACGTCAAACCAGGGTGACCTGTTACCACCCACCCGTACGCATGCCTTGCAGTCCACATAAGTGGACTGGACGGCTCGCAACAGAGTGCCATCTATACCATACTCTGGCAAAATGTCCCAAAGTCTCTTTCGCACAACTCTGTCAAATGCCTTCTCCAGATCTACAAAACCGCAGAAAACCTTCCGGCCCACTGCTAGATGCTACTCTACGATGTTGCGGAGTGAGAAGACTTGATCCGAACATCCTCTTCCAGACCTGAAACCCCCTTGTGCCTCGCACAACATTCCATCTAATACTATAAATACATTAATAATAATATTGGTCCTGTTAAGAAACTGTCGTACCGTTGGTTACGGGCCTCCCTCAAACCGAGAGGTTTCAGGCCAAAGTCCACCACGCTCGCCCAGTGCGGGTTGGCGAACTTCACACACCTTCGGGCGCCGGTGGAAATGGCGGGACGAACTGGGCGCCTTGAAAAACGATTGGCGCTCAATAGCCCTAAATAGAGTAGAGCGGAGGAGAGGGAGGGAGGCCTTTTCCCAGCAGTGGGACACTGTAGGCTAACTAATAATAAAAAATAATAATGAAAAACAAAGTAAGTGTTGGAACTCTGTACTCTCTGCCCACCCCGCAAGTGATCTGGCGTGATGATATAGCTATATAGAATAGTAAAAATAATATATATTTCATACAACCAGGTCAATCAAAAATAAACGGTCGGTCACTGAAAATAAAATGTTAAAATGTCGTGTCTTTGCTGTTTGCCGTTGACAAATTCCTTCGTCTTGAGCCAATCCTAGGAGTAAAATCAGGTTATGTTACCATAAAAATGTATTATCATCGGACCTGAACCAAATTTCAACTCCGTAAGATAAGTTTTTCTAGTTCATCTCGAAGATTTCACCTGAACAATTAACATTGCAAGTCAAATAAAAGCATGTTAACCAACAGAAAAAGCAAGAGGAGGTAGATACTCCTGTTTAGTGAAAATCGACCTATTCTCCTTAAAGAAGAGGTCAAGTGCAAATCGATTGCACGAAAATCGAGAGTTCGCGAACTTGATTCCTGTGCTTGACAAATCGAGGTTATTGTCTTTTTGTGATTCTGCCCGCTCGCGTAGCCAAGTCGGCTTTATTCTGCCGTTTATACTAAAAGAAAACAGAGAAAATGTATGGGAGTGACAATTGGCAAAGAAAAGTCAATTGGGCAGAACAAGGCGATGTCGATTGCGGAAAAATAACTGACACAAATTGCTCGCGGACTGCAAGATCGGCGGGCTCGTCAATATTTCATCATCATCATTATCATCCTATACAGCCTATACTTGTCCACTGCTGATAGGCATCTCTAATCGCTTTCTAGCTTAACCGGTCCGATGCCGCCTACATCCAACGACTTCCTGCGATCTTCACAAGATCGTCGGTCCATCTGACATGCAGGCGTCCCACACTTCGCTTGCCAATACGTAGTCTTGACTCTAGAATCTTTCTGCCCTAACGCCCGTCCGATCTTCGCGCCATGTGGTGCGCCCATTGCCACTTTAGCTTGCTAATCCTATGGGCTATGTCGGTAATCTTGGTTCTTCTACGAATCTCCTCTAACGATCAAGTCGGATCAAAGAAACGCCGAGCATAGCTCTTTCTATAGCTCGCTTAGCAACTCTGAGATTTTTTATCGGTATTTAAGATATCGATATTTAGGATCGAAGCATACAAACAAACATTAATAAAATATGTAAGCATTTTTAATACCTTCTTATATTATTAACGCCTGTATTAAAAACGCTGATTTTTATAAACATGACGTTACTGTGACAAAGTACCTAAATGCTTATAGTGCTATAAAGATATTTTGGCCTGTGGACGACATTAACAGAGCGTTGGTGTGAAATTAGAGTTATCATTTAGTAAAAAAATTCCTACTTTCAGGATGGGGTCAACAGATGGGGACTCACTAATGGTTACTAATGGTAAAAAGAGCTTGGTTAATTTTACAGTATTAGTTCCAATATTGGCTGCGGGCCAAAAGATCCTGGTCATACTGTGCGTTTTTATTATATATAGATAGATGGTGTATATATAATACGCCATGCAGTAGTATCTAATTAACTCGTCCTTTGCAGCTCTGGAACTAGCCTCGGCCCCTACACCGAAGACTACGCAAGCGACGGTGGTCCGTGAGAAGCGCAGTCTTTTCCCTGATTCCTCTGCTGACACTGTCGACGAGTTCGCAGCGCCACGGACCATCTCTAAAGCCGAAGAAAGGTAAGAAAACGACAGAGTAATTTGAATTGTTGTTAAATAGCGCCACTCTTTAAAAATGCCATAAAGATCTCTTTTAACATCCAAAAAACTAGATTAAACAGTTCATAATTTTTTACTTTGTCTGTTTGACATTAAAAAGTACCTGACTGAGCCTATTGTTGTTTTTGAGCTCCATTGCGGAGTCGGCAGGACTACAGAGTTCCAACAGGTTCTTTCCTTAAGAGACTACCTTACCATGACCAAATTAGCTGTGTCCTATCTGAAGGCCAAGTAGTCACAAATTCTGTAACCGGCGAGCGTATGTAAAGCGAACTATTAGAGTGGTGGCAGCCAGAAATGTGTAATGTCATGGTACTAAATAGGCGCTTCCAATTTTATTCCTTTCCCAAATGTTAATTTTTAACGAAGTACGTGTTATAAGTCGGAGGTACTATCCTTACGCGAAATAATGCCGACAACACATTCCTCCGCAAATAAAACACGACGCAGGTAGAACTCGACCACCGGGCCAACAAGAATGCGACCGCAAACTCTCCGGTTTCATCGTGAGAAATCATTATGGATTTATTCATAATTATAATGTCTGCTGATGCCTAACTCTGTTACGATAATCTAACTTCCGATAGAAATAAATCTAATGATTTGGACCATGTGGTACTAATAAAATAGTGGTACTTACAGTCAAACAAAGAACTTGTGGCCCGCGGCCATAATTGGAACTAACGCTATCAATGAGTGGCATGTCACTACATGACAGTGGCAAAGTTGCCGGTTGCTATGAAATTTACCGAAGTTCTTTTTTTTAATCAGTAACCGTAGGGATCCATGCCATAGACCTGCTAAAATATTTACTTGAAAGTAGAAGAATTTTACTTATGCAGATGACGCGATTTTAATAGCGCCAACAGCCAATGATCGACGAGTTATGAAAGACGACTGCATGAAAAATTGTGAAGAAGAAAAAAGAAAGGAAAAGAAAACCAAGATTGTGGTTTTTGAACGGGAAGAAACCAGAACGAATGCAAGGATTGTGGTTGGTAACGATGTGCTGGAGCAAGTGAATGAGTTTGTATATCTTGGATCCGCATTCAGTAAGGATGGAAAATACACCGCTGACATAGAGAGAAGAGTAAAGCTACTTGGAAGCCGGCACTTAAGCCAAAAGGCAGCTGCGCCTTTTGGCCATTCATAACGGAGTGCTTGTTCCAACGCTGTTATATGGCAGCGAGAGCTGGGTATGTAAGAAGGATAATGAAAGTAGAATAAATGCGGTGGAAATGCGAGCTTTGCAGAAGATGTTTGGAGTGAAGCTGGCCGACCGTATTCGCAACAGCGTAGTAAGAAAGCGAGTAGGCATGAAAGATAGTATCGGTGTTTAGATGAGAAAGGGTATGCTCCGTTGGTTGGGGCATATAGAAAGAATGTCTGAAGAAAGAATGGCAAAACAGATATACAATACGAAAGTGAAAGGATGTAGGTACCGGGAAAGACCTAGACTATCTTACCATGACCAAATGACCGAGTCTTATCAGAAGGACAAGTCAAGAGTCTCCGTAATCGGCGAGCATGTATGCGACAAACTAAGAGAGTAGAGGAAGCCAGAGAGGTATGTAAGGAAAGAACCTGTTGAAACTCTTTACTCTCTGCCTACCCCGCAAGGAATCTGGCGTGATCATATAGATAGATAGATAGATAGACTCTGTCAATGTCATCCACGGGCCAAAATATCCTTGTCGAGCTAAACTTAATTTTTGCCCTTAAAATAATATTTTAATTTAAAGATCTTTTTGAAAACCAGCTTTTATACCAAAAACACGACGAAGATATCATGCTTAGTTGAGGAGGTTCTATGGATTCTGTCCGGCTCCATCATCAGACCCTGGACACCATCCAGGTCTAAAGTACTCGTCAAGACAAATCCAACGAGCCCAAACACGGCGGGGCAGCAATTGAGCAGTTGGGTGGTTCCGTTGGCCACGTTTCGGCTTCATCATCAGACACTGAAAACTATCTGGTTGTATAGTACTCGACAATACCAATTCAACAAGCCTAAACACGAGTAGTTACGTTGTATATTTCACATGTTGCTATGGCCACCTTCCGACTCCATCATCAGGACAGCTACATGGTACCATATTATTGCATTGTCACCGAACTTATATACGTAAGCTGAATCGGATACCCGGAAGTACTTGAAAAATGGATCACAAGATTTGAACCGAGAAGATAGACAGACATACGAACATTGCTAATAAATTAAAAGCTTGTAAAAAAGCTTAAAAAGTTAAAAAAAATAACGACGTCACGCCCACCCACATTTCGCCAACGATGTTAGATCTTAATGCAATAGGAGTTAAGCCTTATTGCGATTATACTGGGACTACTACTACTACAGAATACGGACTGCTATCGAGAATATTTCGATAGTAAAACGACATTTTATACCCAGATTCTTCTTATAAAATGTATGTCCAAGCCGGATATAATACTCGGAGTAACTAATACTAGTTTATTCTTACACTAATAGACGCTTCTATATCTCTAACTACACTTTCTGAAATATAACCGGTATTCGTGTAAACCTAAAAACTCAATATTTGCTAACTCGCAACTACTCGATTTAGTAAGTTTTTACCTAGGGAAAATCCTGCATAGCACTTCCTCGCGGAAGTCCTAGTATTTTAGGCCTTGGGTCTAAATATATATAATAAAAAATAAATCGGCATTTTGGAGGGGCTCCGTAATCTACGTATGGAACGCACCGATGCCTCTCTTTTGCTGCACTCCAAAGAGCCCGCCATCAGGGGAGACGTGACACACGTTCCCCCCACAACGACGCAGTGCTCACGGCGATGTGGGCCACGCAACCCCGCCGTCCTCCTTGGGG
Source organism: Phalera bucephala (assembly GCA_905147815.2). NCBI lineage: Eukaryota > Metazoa > Arthropoda > Insecta > Lepidoptera > Notodontidae > Phalera > Phalera bucephala. Next base: position 32,575,003 of record LR990611.1, on the reverse strand, counting down.
TCGTTTGTGAAGGACGGTCAGGGCCCCCGCCCCTCGTGTCCGCGATCCTGAAAGCCCCCTCTCTCCGCTGTTGTTGGTGGACACCACTAGACCAACACGTCGTCAATAAATATTTTTAAAATATTGCATATTCTAGTACATATGTTTGATGATTCGGCAGGAAATGGAATGGTTGCCAATTTATTCAATTCCCAATACTTGTGTTGTTCTGAATACTAATGTATAAGGTTGGTGGAATATTAACTACTATATCTTCATGTATGTGCATGAGGGAAGGCAATTGTGACAAAGTGAGAAAACCTGTTTTTTCAATTACCTCAAGACTTCCCTTGTTATTAGTCTGTAAAGTATTGGGGTAAGCGTATTTAATTGATTTCCTTACAATCTCTCTCTTTTTGGCAATTATTATTCCCGTCTAAAGGTGGGGTCTGCTTTCCTAATTCTTTTCTTTCACTTCGCTCTGTCGAACGTGTCGTGTTCGGAAGCATTGCAGACACAGAGGTCCGTCTTGACCACATCTACCCATCTTGATTTCTGCTGCCCTCTGGTCTGTCTGATTTCCTTACAATCATTAAACATTAATTTTATTGGGTACTTAAATTAATTCAGAAAACAAATTGATGCATTATATCGACGACGGCTTAGTCTAGAGGTTAAGAGCTTAGGCCGCTCTAGTCACAGGAATGAGTAGTCGCGACCCAAAAATGTTTATTTCGGTATGGGTGTTTATTTGTATATTTAGCTTTTATTACCAACGTTGATTAGCATATTATGCTACTCAACATAAGCATATTATGCTACTCAACCTTGGTAAAAAAAAGAAGAAGGGACGCGTTTGTTTTTTGTAGTGAAGTAGATAGTAGCGACGTAAGCTTATTGATAGTAATTAGAGCGAAGACCACTCCACTCACTGGATCGAGTAGTTGCAGGTTCGATCCCCACAGGACAAATCTTTGTGTGATCCACAAATATATATTTCGGTCTGGGTATTCTGGTTTTATGAATGTAATGTTTGTAAAGGTACCCATAGACGGCAAAACAGGAATAAGCCCAGTGTGAGGCTAAAAAAATTATGACCTATTCTTTCTCAGTTCCATTTGTGAAGACCTTTGTCCAAAAGTGGCGCAGTATAGGCAGATTTATTATTATGTAAGATATAAAAAAAGCTCGCAGCTAATATATCCAATTATTCTCAACGATAAAACGGCACATAACACTTTCGTAGCCCCTAAAAGACACGTCCGTTTTATCGTCTCACACTTACTTTTCACAATCTTATTTTATATATTTGATCTTCATTATTTTAAAATAGCTTCTTAACGATCTGCTTGCTTTCAGGAAGAAATCTCTCTCGAAGGCATACCAGAATGCCAAAACTTAATATATACGCCACCACTATATTCCCCAAGCCGAGTGACAGAGTTACACTTAACGATTTCGCTAAATTGGTTAGGTCCCAATGTAATATTGGACGAGGATTATCATTATACCGTGTACGAACCCAGATTCCGGCCTGTTATTGTTTTTAGTATAAACTCAAACGACACTCCGACCTAGGATACGAACGCAAAACCTCGTGGTAGCCATTTAAACCAATACCAATGTCGCAGTCTTCTGCTAAGAAATACTATCTTTAAAGACTCTCACTACTTTCATAGCTGGAAAATTAAATAATGATTTTCAATGGTCCCATCCTCCAATTCCGGTCTTCTAACTATAACTAAATCAAAAGACCAATCACCCTTCTCACCTAGAATTTGGGAATGAGAAATGAAGGAAAAGAAGAATTATAAATAATTCAGTACATGTTACGATTCTAAACAAAACAATCAGAAGTAGATACTGCGGAAAATAGCCTCATTTTCAATCGATGCGTAAGAAGCCGGCGTTGATAAAATACACGTTTATGTTATTTAAGGTAATGTTTGCCTTTTCCCTTTTTGGTTGGACTGTCCCATATCTGGGCAGCCCACTTACTTTTTTTAACTTTACCAGACCTAGAAAGACATCTAAGTTCCCAGTTTCTATGCCCTTAATGCTCAAAGTTTTCAATTCAAAATAATTAAAAGTTACAGAGAGCCACAAGGAACGCCTGTAAGCTTCGCTAAAGTAGCATTGCCAGTCTTGACCCGTTTAACTATGTTTATCTATATGGTAACGTCCATATTTCCATTAATAACATGACTATATTATGATACTACGTTTTATCATTATCATCAGCCGAAAGGCGTCCATTGCAGGACAAACGCCTCTCCCAAAGGCGAACTTTGACTTCGTGCTGTACGCATCCAACTTCCAACCGCGACCCTCACCAGGAGGTTACCACAACCTCTTCAGCAAGACTATTTTAATGTAACTATGCCGTAAAAAGGAGACAGAGCTATACTTCGTATATCCACATCGCTTTCCTACAGCAAAGGATGACTATAATAACTTTGTTATACATATTCATACGCGCACAGGTCATCGGTACTCGATCCTACTAGCTTTAGTCTAAATAAATAAGTAAAATACAACTACATAGTATAATCAATTCCCGCAACTTACGTCAATAACAATGAGTGTTTGTCGTCTGGTGTGCCCACTCTTGGGAGTGTTGTGTGGGCAACTATTGCGACCAACTTGTTGACAAATAACCCCAGCAAAGCTAGGGTTAAAATTAAATCCTATTCAAGTCCTGAATAGCTTGTTTAGATACTTATTTATTTCACATTTCACAATTTAAATCAAATGGTAACATAGATCAGCTTAAAAGCCACGTAGATAACAATGATGGACTGTGTCGGGCCCAACAAAGAATTGAACTTATGAAATCTACTGTATCATCGAAGAGGTTGGTTAAAGATGTACGGAGTGAAAAACAATACTATCCACGCTTGAAATGCAAAAGGGGATAAGCGACACGACGGTTTGAAGGCTAAAAGCTTACGGCTATTATTTCAAGTTTCAACCGTCATGTTCTCTCAATCTATATCATCACGCCAGATACCTTGCAGGGTAGGCAGAGATTGCAGAGTTCCAACAGGTTCTTTTCTTACATACCTCTCTGGAGGTCACAGTTGCTTTGTATAAAATAACGCAGGTCTTTAGTCCATTACATTACTGTGACCAGATACTAATACTATATCTATGACTGTTACAAAGTACTAAAGTACCGACAAATGATTACTTGCATATTGCAAATTGCTCTTGAGTGTACTTACATATCCCGAAACATCACATTTTACCAAGTATTATTTAATTATTTATTTTAAGTCAAGAGTCTCCGTAACCGGCGAGCGTGTATGAGACGAACTATGAGAGTCGAGGAAGCCAGAGAGGTATGTAAGGAAAGAACCTGTTGGAACTCTGTACTCTCTGCCTACCCCGCAAGGAATCTGGCGTGAGGTTATAGATAGATAGATAGATCACATTTTACCAAATATAGAAGAAGATATTGAAAACAATTAATAGAGAATATATTAATAGAGAGTATAGAAGAGAAACGTACTGTTGAATTGCAACATTAAACTAAAACTTCTTCTTCTTATTCTTTCTTTTTTGAAAAAACGTAGGCCCACACTAGGATTTATTCCTGTGTCATGGGTGCGTTTACAAACATGAAAATTTACATACACAAATACCCAGACCGCAACAAATAATTGTTGATCACACACAGATTTGTCCCGTGCGGGAATCGACCCCGCGAATATTAGACACAATGGGCGGAGCCGGAAGCTCTTAACCACTGCGCTAAATCGTCGGTCAAATCGGTCGTGTCACAGTTCGTGTCATATCATTATATTAAAACAATTAGTTGTCCTCACTTTTGCCATAATATCTCTGCAAAGAAAATACCTAAATGTCCTATCACAAGGTCAACGATCGACCCTGGCCTTCAGAGGACAATTTCTTTGGATTAGATCCTTCCCCGGCAATATCTCCAAATATTATAGTCTGAATCCATCAACATCGGGTGCTACTGACATGATCCGACGAGGTCGGAATCGACTCGGTATTTGGTAGTAATTAATATGAATAGCTTAACAAAATATTTATAAATGAATACCACCTACGCAGCATATAAATATAGTTAAATTGGAATGTTTAATCTTTAGATTCCATTGTAAAAAGTTCCATGACATTTAGGATCAAAATCGTTAGCCATAAGATGGCTAAGCTTTAATAATAATGTAAATTTAAAATATTAATATTAAAATAATCCTCCTCCTCCTTGCGTCGATATCCTCAATGTTGAGGGCCGTGACCTCGAGGAACAATGATATCGCGGATTATGTTCCGCCAACCAGCTCGGTTCTCAGCCGTGTGTATCGCATCAGAAATTGTGGTGCCCAGGGCGGATCGGATTTGATCGGACCAGCGCATAGGGCTACGACCTCTTGGTCTCTTTCCATCTACTTTGCCAGTGACCAGTAGCTTTTCGAGATTGTCGCCCTTTTTCCTGGCTATGTGGCCGAAAAACTCGAAAACCTTTCGAGTGCAGATGGTGGAAAGTCTAATGGTGATATTGAGCTCGGCCAATATGGATGAATTGGTCCTATGCGCGGTCCATGGTACTCGGAGCAGTCTTTTCCAGCACCACATTTCAAAAGCATCTATGCGCAAGCGGTCTGCTCTACAGAGAGTCCAGGTCTCGGACCCATACAGAAATATAGAAAACACCAATGTGGAGACCAGCATTTTCTTGGTTTTCATGAAGATGTTTCTGCCCGTCAAGATTTTTCAAGTTGGGACATTGCACTCTTTGCCATTTCAATTCGCCTTCTTATGTTAAAATATTAATTCCTACAGTGGGGCAACGTTTTAATGTTTATCATAATCACCGAGACCAAAACGTATTTTATCTGTAGATCACACAAATATTTATCCAAAGCGATAATTTATTCCGTATCGCCGAATCATCATTCATGTCTGGTTCATAAGTATACAGATTTTTGTAATTTGGAATTGATCCAGGTACAACAAAGCTAAGCCAATTGTTTATTCATCGCAATGGATTTAGTATAGCTTTAATAATTTTATTATTGAAGACCTTATTTGTAAGTTCGCAATAGATTTTACATTTTCGACGCAAATTAAAATAGATCAACAGGCTCACTACCCACTCGCGACAAAATATTTTCTCCAAGAAAATCTTCATCATTTCAAAGAGCTCATTTCAAAGGGAATCTTTCTTTGAACTTATTTTAAACGGAAATTTAAGCTGAAATATGTAGCAATAGCTTTTTAATACTGTTGAATACTTAATGAGGTCCTTTAAGATATTAGATCTAGGCGTTGTTACGTAAAGGTCCTGAGCTGTCTGGTCTATTATTTGTGTTTATTATTCGGGAATAATAGCTCTTCTGAGGGCTGGAGATTATTTAAAAAAAAATCAAAGAAAAGTAATACCGGAAACATTTATGCACGAAAAATCTTTGCTCTCTGTGATGTAAAAATCTGATTTTACAAACGCACAAACATCATGTTGTATATTATCCAAGCCGGGTAGGCAGAGGTGTACTGAGTGCACCCACTTTTCGTCGACGATGTTAGGTCCCATGTAATAGGGGGCGAGTCTATTGCTCTATACCGAGCACAATTCTAGACTCCGGACTCATATTAGGAAGTTTCCGTTACTAAAACTTTGTAAAGGATTTGAATCCAAGACCTCGTGATCACAGAGCGATGCGCTTTTTCACTAGACCAACGAGGCAGTCATCTCTTAAATATAAATACTAAAGTCTTTATAAGGTGTTCTTGTATGTATTGTGGTAATGAAAAAGTTTATTTTTGCAGACGCAAGACAAAGAAGTTCCCTGGAATTTCGGAGTCGAGTGGAAACGCCAAGGCGTTGCATATGGTGACGAGGACAGTCAGAAACAGCGACTATGAGGTACCAGCTAAATATTTATACAGGATGACCTGAAATTCGGGTATCATGTCGAAAGTTATCGCATTTATACGTTAGTCTAAACAACTTTTGTTCAATAACTTTTTATTTTTCGCGAATTATTGTTTTTAGTTTTCAAGACAAATTGATCAGCTCATTCGAACTGAGTGTGCTGATTTGAAAGTAAAAAAAGCGAATAGAATGAAAAAGTATAAACAGACAGACATATAAATGCAACAGCTTTTAGCGCTTTTGACATGATACCCCAGTTTCAGGTCACCCAGTAGTCCAACTAACAAATAGTACCAACTTACATTAAGTTTCAAGAAGTATATGAAAAGATACTATCAATTAGCATGTACTGTAGCAAAGCTGGGAAAATACCATTCCTCACAAATTTATGTGCAAGAAAATAAGCCATATTACCACGCGGACCCAGATTGGTGGAGGCAGCTTTGTGGCCACTGACTGTTGAAACTTATCATGATGGAAACATGGAATGGAAATCAAAATATTCAACATCACTAAAAGGCGCTATGTTCGTTTTTAGACCATTTTTTAACTAATGCTCATAAGACAATCAATCAGAATAATCTTAGCTAGGTACCGATCCGACCCAACCGGGCGGGCAGTTAACATATGTGCGTAACAAGATACGATTTTATTAAATGTATAAATAATACAACAACAGCTCTCTTTTAAGAATTTGTGTTTAGTAGATATCAGCAGTGCAGATACTGTAAATTCCGAGAGGAGTTAAATCGACGCCCATACATAAGCCTCACTGAGCGCATCCTACGCCAGAAAAGAGGCAAAGCTGTATTGAGCAGATATTTTTCAGTGAGATAATAATACTGCAATGGAAAAGCGACTGTTTAACTTAATCCTAAAAGTTTAATTTCGCTCGCAGGAAGGCAACAGAAGACAATTCATAGCGGCTCATTTCCACGGCAATACGTCACATTTAAGCACCGAGCTTCACGAACATTATAAAGGTAAGTACAGTCAGTTAAATAATGCTATATCAAAAATTAACACCGTCACGTCTACATTCCCCTTAAGGGGTGGCTTGCCACATACACCCACATTTCTCCAACTATATTAGATCGAAATAAGGCTGAGCTTTTTGTCATTATACTGGGCACAATTCCAGACTCAGTCGAAAGACTTACTGCAACGCAAAATCCTCCTCCAATGATCTCCACCAACACCGATCTAATTCGCTGGACAAGGTTCGAGATGCGCAACTTTTGGTCCCAATTACCACAATGTCTCTAAATTCAAATATTTAAGCAGTGTGTGTTACCACCAGTAATGATATGGGAGCTATTTAAACGTGATGACTATACACGATGAGTCTCGTCGGAAGGCTGCTTAGAGTTTCCCTTTCTGCGTTTGAATCATGAACGACAATATACATTGGAAAACGATTGTTACTGACAAAGCTTTCAGAACTACCAAATTTATATGCCAGTGGGCGGGGCACATGCATCGTGTCCAGAATCGTTGACGGTCAGGGTAGAAAAGTTCTCGATTAGCGACCATGTATTCAGAGACTTGGAGTGGGCAGGCTCCAGAAGATATTCGATCGAGCTGGTAAAAGACGCGGGGAAAGCCGTAAGATCAATGGAGATCCTCCTCCTGTTTTGAAGTCGGTAACAACTTGTAATTATGGAAATCCTGATGGCAGACCTTTGTCCTGCAGCAGACGTCTTTCGGTCTTATTAATTTCATTTCTTAGTTACAAATTGTACTTTCTCGTTGATTTAATAAATACAGTCAGAATAATAAAATGTTAATTACTTTTGTTTAGCATTGCCGCAGTATGATAAAAACCGTAATTAATATTTATGAAAATTAATTCTTTAGTACATATTAAGACGATGTTTTGTTTTGAGGAAATAACGTTTTTATTCGTGTAATTTAACATTTATATTTATTCATAAATCGCGAAACGTCAACGTGATTACGACGTTAGGATGGTAATATGGATAGCGTCGTTCTGAGCATTCATAGATTTATCACTGTTATCATGAATTATTAATATTAAACATATCACGCCACTTGAGACGTACATTCTGTATCTTCAGTAAAAGGTGAACCAGCTCAAAAATTATAGTTTTCCGGGTCTCAAGAAAGTTATACTACCTACCCTGAAACCCGCTACAAAATGTTATCTAAAGAAAAATGAATTTACTTTGCTGTCCGCTATAAAACAACCATAAATACGAGTGTGTTGTATTTCAGGTAACGGCCTCGTCCGTGTTTCCCACGGCGCGGCCCACGACGTGTGGTATCCCTCCCCTTGGACCATCACGGCGCCGCACCCCCGCCCAACCCTTACCAAGAATGGCCACATACACGTGCACAATACAGGCGTTTACTTAGTCTACGTACAGGTAAATGTACTTATATTTGTTAAGACTTACTTACAAGGCTCGCACAGGCGGCATGTGTCACGGGTTTTGTCGCGCTAGGGGTGAGATAATCGTTTTATCTTACATGTTAGCATGGCGTGTCGTAATAAAAGAGTGACACTAGTAAACTCTTTGCAAGAATTGTATTGTATTGACGTATAGAGAAGACTATTTTGACTTGCGTATGAAAGACGAATCACGGGCCGATAAAATTTTGTGCCGCGTGAGAAAAGTATTACCACCCATGCTAGGCCTGTAGATCTTGTTAGTGATTTGTACGGCCGACTGTATTTCAGACGCTAATGCCTTGTGAGTGGGGATTATTATTGTCTGGCTATTATGCCTAATTGGAAGACGGTTGAAAATAGCTTTCAGGGGATTTTGTTTGTTGTGGAATTAATTTAAAAAATCTTATTTTGATGTTTTAAATGTTTAAAGCCATTCTGGTACCAACATGGTATGGAGTAGTAAGAGATCTTCGAAACGCTAAACGACGAAATTCCGCACATGAGGAACGACTGGGTCTAATGATAAGAGCCTTGGCTGTTGAAATATTTATTTCGGTTTAGGTGTTTCTGTACATTCTCTACGAAACTAATAAAATCAAAATCAAAAGTTTTTTATTCATGTAGACCACAAGGAACTTATGAATAGTCACAAAGTGAAAATTATTAATTACTTAAGACTCTACCAATAATTCCTTGAGTGGGGTTGGGTGGTTAACTTAAGTTAATAAATGCATAACCATTCGACTAAATTGAAGCCTAGCAATATACAGCCTATCATGCAATTTTTTTTTAAAAAGCCGTATTCCTCACATTAGGAATGATTCCTGTGTCGTAGGTGCGTTTACAAACATGAAAATTCACACACACAAATACCCCGACCCAAACAAATAATTGTGGATCACACAATGATTTGTCCCGTGCGGGAATCGACCCCGCGACTATTAGACACAGTGGGCGGAGCGGCTTAAGCTCTTAACCGCTGCGCTAAATCGTCCGTCAAATATATTATCCTATTGTAAGGCCTTTGGGATGACAATAAATGCTTTTTTGTGGTGGCTACCACTTAGAAGACAAAAGCATTACAAGTAAGTAGTACTGCTTCAATGCAGCTTTTTAGAAAACCTGCAAGAAGAACCAATCGACTCTTATAATTTAGTGACTAAAAATTACATGTGTGTGTGTGCGTGTGTGAATGATTTACGCTGTTAGCCGCTGGGCCTTTACAGCTTAACCGGAAAAGAGGGCGAGCGTGCAACCACTACGCTCGAGCAAGAAAGGCATGGGGGCAACTAGCTCAAGGGTGCCTCAAGGAGGAACAGCCTCGGCTTGGGCAGTCGCTATGAGGGAGGGCGTATACTAGGTGTCTCACCATGGTGCTATGCACCGGCCGGCGGGCAAGGCATTCTTCGACCTCGCCGGCGAATTCGGTGTCTGATCCTGTGTGCGGTATCTGTATTCGAAAGAAGGGATGTAAGGGCATCGGGAGGGTCGATAAGAACATGCCGCGGACGACAGTAGCGGCTTATAAGAGGGGAAAAATTACATGTCTACAGATCTTTACAACTAAAATCTTTCTTCAACAGATATACTACCTAGACAGCCACGATATTATATCTTGGGTGCTCCACCGCACCAACCCCGAAATGGAAGGTCGGGAGACGATCCTGCAGTGCGCCCAGTCGTCCCACTCTACGGAACAGATGGACAAACCCAACTCTTGCTTCTCAGCATCAGCAATCTTCCTAAAAGCGGGTGATAAACTCGCCGTAAGGAACACCGGTGGAGATAGACACTCGCTGATGCAGCCCGAGAAGAGCTTCATCGGTCTCATTAAACTGGCTGATGCCGAAGACCCTACGCTAGAGTTGTAGATTGGTTGTTACGTGTTCCATCTCCTTCTGATTAATTAATTTACAGATTTTAATATCGATGCCTTTCAAGTCACATTGTAATAAAGAATAAAGTATTTTTTATTATGTTTGTATTATCAATACTTGGGTTAGTAGCTAGAATGTAAGTTGCACTTCTCACTGAATCGAATATTTACGGGTTCGAGGACCGCACGGCACAAATCTATGTGTGACACGCATACACTTGTTTGCTTGTGATTTTTGTATGTGAAAGTCATTTATAGATGCATTCACAACACAGAATTACTAGTAATGGACGCCTCCTACTAGTAATTCTGTGTTGTGAATTAATAAAAGAATCATTTTATTTTATAGTGTCCTATTTTTTAATCGTATTCGAATAACCGCAGTGAATATAAGGGAATAAGCGAATCGTCCCAGCATTTGGAGTTAAATTACGGCAAATTTAAGAGGCAATCGTAAATAATCAAGCCGACTGTACCTGTAAAAATTAAATAGAAAATTTAGGAGGGAACACGAAATTACCTTAATTTAAATTGATGTTAGATAAGATTTTCTCAGCATGTATTTGTAACGCTTTACAGATATATTGGAAGTGATATTTTGTTATTTATAGTCAAGAAAGTGCCATTGTTTTGGGTTTACAGAGCTGTAATGTAAGCAGCAAATTACAATTAGTTTTATATCCATGTTGATATTGTTATACTAAGAAAGATCGAACACACCTCGCATGCAAACGAAATTCGGGTTAAATATTTTTCAGGGTAGCTACAGATTTAATTATGTTGCCATGTAATAAAATAATGAAAAATAAAAACAATGAACATTTACAACAAAAGAAAACAATAATCTTAAAACGATTTTCATCAATTTTAATTTCGCCACTATTGTAGCAAATTAAAAAAATAAATGAGTTCTCCTATCTTACTGTTAGTAGCAGAAAGTAGAGGAACGTGTTTACAGATTGTTTTTAATTAAATACTATATTAACTAAATTTCGTGTATAATACGTCTAAATCGAGGAATAAATCGAAGATCTGTTATACCATTGATATTATAGGTGTACCTACTAACGTTAAAACTTAAAATAATTTATTTGTACGTATATATTTTAGGTATATACTAATTTAAGATTAAGAAATGGAATGCAAACTTGCATTTCAGATATTCATGTTTCGTAAGTGCAAAAAATAAAGGTATTTAAATATTATATTCTTGTTTTCTTGACTGACTTTAACATTTAAGAAGTTCCTAAAAAAACAAAAGTAGGCAGTTGATGTAAATAATTGTAATTTAAATATACCTTTTTAAAAACGAGCTTTAGTAGCAAAAAACACAACGAAGATATCTTGCTAAGTACAGGAGTTCCTATGGCTTTCTTCCGGCTCCATCATCAGACCCTGGACTCCATCCGGGTATAAAGTACTCGTCAAGACGAATCAAACGAGCCCAATTACGGCGGGGTTATATGGAGTACTTACGTGGTTCCATCGACCACCTTCATAATCGCACCCTGAACACTATCTGGTTGTATAGTACTTCTCAATACCAATTTAACAAGCTTGAACATGAGGGGGTTACGTTGTATAAGTATTTCAAATGTTCCTATTACCACCTTCCGACTCCATCATCAAACCAGCTCCATGGTACCATATTATTGCATTGTCATCGGACGTACGTATGCTAAATTTCAGCTGAATCGGATACCCGCAAATGCTTGAAAAATGGATCACAAGATTTGAACCGGAAAGTAGCATCGTCGGATCAAACGTTTTAATCTCATTAATTTTCTGCTCAGATGTTCATCATCATTTCCTTATAAGCATGCTACAGTAATTACTTATAACTCCTTAAATTTCACTTTTAAAACACTTTTTGTAAACAAGAAACGAACCGTGCACCGGCACACAAAAAAAAGGATAAAGTTGACAGATAACAGCACATTTAGCGGGAAAACAGCGAGTGTATTTTGTTATGAGCATTTTGTTAATGCTTTTAAAATTGTGGCACCGTTGCGAGGAAAAGAGGAGACTACACTAGTGATCACCGAAGGACGTTTGATATGTCATGACCCTGTTGTTGGGGAGTTTTTGCGGGAAGTCGAAGAGTAATGTTGCCTTAATTTCAAAAACTTGTTTTATTTCGAATAATAATTTGTAAATGGTGGAATATTAACCATTAATATTAGCCCTGTTAAGAAACTGTCCCACTGTTGGGCACGGGCCTCCTCTCAAACTGAGAGGGTTTAGGCCATAGTCCACCACGCTGGCCCAGTGCGGGTTGGCGAACTTCACACACCTTCGAGAAACTCTTAGGCATGTAGGTTTCCTCACGATGTTTTCCTTCACCGTTAAAGCAAGTGATAATTAATTTTTAATACGCACATACTTTCGAAAAGACAGAGGTGCGTGCCTGGGTTTGAACCCGAGACCTTTGACTTTGCAGTCCAACGGTCTAACCACTAGGCTATCACTGCTTTATTGATTATTGCTTGATATTAACCATATGTATTCTTATATGTGCATGAGTGAAGGTCATTGAAACAAAGTGATAAAAGGAGCCTTTTCGATTTCCCTCAAAACGGCCGTCGCAATTAGTATGTAAAGTATCCATCGCTTTACTATCCAGGGTGGGGTACTTCAACAATTCCATTATCATCGTTGTCATCAAGTTCATCATAATCATATCATCATAATAATACACCGTCACGCCTGTATTCCCCAAGCGGCGTGGCAGAGGTGTACTGAGTACACCCACGTTACGCCGACGATGTTAGGTCCCATGTAATAGGAGGCGAGCGTATTGCCATATACCGGGCACGATTCCAGACTCCGGACTCGTAATGGAAGTTTTAGTCAAACCGCACTTGTCCGACCTAGGATTTGAACCCAGGACCTCGTGATCACAAGGGATGCGCTTTGCCACTAGACCAACGAGGCAATCATTTATTTCGACCGTCTCGGATCATTTACACAATACTTCTATCTATCTGTCTATAACATCACGCCAGATCTCTTGCGGGGTAGGCAGAGAGTAGATTTCCAACAGGTTATTTCCTTACATACCTCTCTGGCTTCCTCCACTCTTACAGTTCGTCTCATACACGCTCGCCGGTTACGGAGACTCTTGACTTGTCCTTCAGATAAGACTCGGTTTATTTGGTCGTAGTAAGATAGTCTAGGTCTTTCCCGGTACCTGCATCCTTCCCCTTTCACATTGTATATCTGTTTCGTCATTCTTTCTTCTGGCATTCTTTATATATGCCCGAATCAAGGGAGCATGATTTTTCTCATTTTTACACCGATACTATCTTTCATACCTACTCGCTTTCCTACTACGCTGTTGCTAATGCGGTCGGTCAGCTTCACTCCGCACATCTTCCGCAGAGCTCGCATTTCTACCGCATTTATCCTACTTTTATTCTCCTTCTTACATACCCATTTCTCGCTACCATATAACAGCGTTGGGACAAGAACCCCGTTATGTATGGCCAGCTGCGCCTTATGGCTTAAGTGCCGGCTCCCAAAAAGCTTTCCCATCGCACCATTCACTCTGTTCCCTGCACTCACTCTTCTCTCTATACCAGCGGTGTATTTCCCATCCTTACTGAAGGCGCATCCAAGATATACAAACTCATTCACTTGTTCCAGCACATCGTTACTAACCACAATCATTACATTCGTTCTGGTTTCTTCCCTTTCAAAAACCATAATCTTGGTTTTCTTTACATTCAAGTGTAAGCCATTGTTCATGCAGTCGTCTTTCATATTTGTGACTAGTGATTGCAGATGAGTGGCAGTTGGCGCTATTAAAACCGCGTCATCTGCATAAAGTAGATGGTTTACCACTAAGTCACGCGCACTTTAACACAATACTTAATCTATGTACTTAAAAAATTTAATTGAGTGGAGCTGCATCCATCTCCGCATCATCGGAGATTCCCACCTATCCGCAAACACACTCAGCACGAATAAGTTTAAGTAGGGGCCCACATCTTTTCTCATGATGGCGGCGAAACCATCACCCATTGTCTCTGACCTCCCAAACAGTACCCAGAGCACGTTTTTAGATGCTCCACGTATATTAAGTCGGATAAGAGAATTCTGAAATTTTTAAAGCTATTAGAGATATACTTTCTCTAGGAAATGAGGACATCGATTTTCAAATTAGTCAAAACTCCATTTAAAGATATGGCGAAAAAAACATACATGACGCGGGAATCAAGCCAGGTAACTTGTTATTTAGTAAAAAAAAAAAAAAAAGTTACTGCAAATAATAATTGATAGTATAAATTATAAGATACGAGTTTCCGCGGAGTAACGCGAACAAAGTAACTTATTACTTTGTTCGCGTTGACTTTAGACAGGAACCTTATAATTTTCCAAGGTAAAAAGTTTCCTATGTTAATCCAGGTAATAAACTATCTTGTGCCAAATTTTATTTAAATCTGTTCAGCACTTTTTGCGTGATTGAGTAGCATCTAACATACAAACTTTGAAATGCTATTTTTATAATTTAGACGGACGATTTAGCGCAGTGGTTAAGAGCTTAAGCTGCTTCACCCAATGTGTCTAATAATCGCGGGTTCGATTCCCGCATGGGACAAATCTTTGTGTGACCCATAATTATTTGTTTCGGTCTGGGTATTTGTGTATGTGAATTTTCATGTTTGTAAATGCACCCACGAACAGTAATAAATCCTAGTGTGGGGCTACGTTTTTTATAAAAAAATGTAGTACCTAGCATTTCTTGAAGAGAGTTCACCAAAGGCAGGTTTACCCGGCACATCGATCGCAAACCGGGAAACACTCAATCAATTACTTACTTCACTCAGCATTGATCGGTAAATACCAATAATGTTATTAGTATCGGTTGCCAAGCCAGAGGGCTCCCCCCTCAGCGGGATGGGGCGGGCCTAACCGCCAACAATTTCATTAAAACGACGAGACGTCTCCACATTCCTCGCACGGTCATGAGCGGAATCCTAGTAAGTACCATCAATAACAGAACTGCTCATATAATATCTATATTATACCTTACCATGACCACATAGACCGTGTCTTATCTGAAGGACAAGTCAAGAGTCCCTAACCGGCCTGTATGAGACGAACTATGAGAGTGGAGAAAGCCAGAGAGGTCTGTAAGGAAAGAACCTGTTGGAACTCTGTACTGTCTGCCTATACCGCAAAGGAACTGGCGTAATGATATAGATAGGTATATTATACTAACAATTTCTCGCGGTTTCCCACACGTTATATTTAGCATACGTCCTCATACGTTCAAAAAAAAACATTAAAAGCCGTTTAGGAAGAGAAGAATTAGGAGCACACGCCGGAATTTTATATACAATGATATAATTCGAGTAAATGCCCATTAGTTACTTATGATGAAATACTATATTTATTTAACACTTACACACCTAGGCCCGTATTACAGAATGTAAATCACTCTGAATCTAGTTTTAAAAACTTATTTTTGTACTAAAATGTTAATTTTAAAACTATATTCACGACTGATTTATGTTCTGTAATATATACAATAATAATAATATTAGCCCTGTTAAGAAACTCCCACCGTTAGGCCCTCTCAGTTTGAGAGGAGGCTCTCAAACTGAGAGGGTTTGGGCCATATTCCATCACGCTGACCCAGTGCCGGTTGGCGAACATATCACACCTTCGAGAAATTCTTAGACATGCAGGTTTCCTCACGATATTTTCCTTCACCGTTAAAGCGAGTGATTGTTAATTTTTAATACGCACGTGCTTTCGTATGTACGTGCGGTACGTACCTGTGTTTGAACCCGAGACCTCTGACTTTGCAGTCCAACGGTCTAACCAGTAGGCAGGTAGTAGGTCTAACCAGTAGTATCACTGCTTGCCACGTTCTGTAATACGGACTTTAAAATCAGGTGCGTGGGCAAAGCCAACCTATCATCATCATCAGCCGATAGGCGTCCCCTGCAGGATAAAGGCTTCCCCCAAAGACCGCCACAACGACCGGCTTGGTGCTGTACGCATCCAGCTTTTACCTGCGACCCTCAATAGATCATTGGTCCACCTTGTTCTGCCCATTCCACGTCCTCCGGTACGAGGTCGCTACTCAAGAACTTTTCTGTCCCAACTGCCGTCAGTTCTACGAGCGATGTACCCCGCCAACTGCCACTTAAGTTTGGCAATTCTGAGAGCTACATCGGTGACTTTGATTCGATCTCGCAAAGAAACTCCAAGCATAGCTCTTTCCATAACCCTTTGGGTGGCCTTAAACCTTCTTATGAGGATATTGGGCTGGGCTTAAGGCAACCTATAAAAACAAGGAATACTCTACACCAGAGGTTCCCAGACTTTTTTTCTCATAGATCACTTTCAAAATATAGCTGGTTTCGGTGGACCCCCTACATTTCTACCATATTCCCAAAACTCGACAAAAAATGTGAAAATTCGATCTAACTATGGAAATTTGCGTTGCGGCTGAGTCCCAACCACGAATTAATAGTTTCGAAAAAAAGTGAGAATTGATTGGTTAATCAATTAATTGATTGTGCTGTGAGTGAATGTCAGAAAAGTTAAGTTGGCCAATCAAAAAAGTAATTCTATCCAACTTTACTTTTTTGACATCTACTCACAGCACAAGGAACCAATCAATTCTGCCTTATTTCGTTTAGAAAAGTCCCAATTAGGAGTAGTTAAAATAATAAGAAAAATAGTATATTTTTAGTATCAATATATTATTTGTATCTGTATTTATTCAAATATGTAATTATTACACTATTAATTATTACTGTTATCATATTACAATGTAATATGATAATCGTCGTAATATAATTAAAATTAAACATTAATAACGTAACGTAACTTCTACAACGACAATCACAAAATAGTTTTAATGGGAGGGATGTACTTGATGGATTGACAGCAAATAATTAATATTTGGCTTCAGTTTTGTTAGGAATAACTGCAAATCTCCCCGTTCCGTGATATTCAATCTGCTCCTTTTTTTGTTAAAAGTTTGTAACGATCCTAAAATTTTTTTCGACAAGATGTGACGAGGGAAACGCTATCAAAAGCTTTCTCGTAATTTCCCACAGTCCAGGATATTTTTCGGGTATTTCTGCCTGCAGCCAAAATGTTGGATACCCTCTTTAAAATTTCACTTTCAGCTCCTCATTAGTGCTAAGCTCGAGTAGCTCCTCTTGTAATATCACATTCTTCACTTCCGTTTCATCAAATGGATTTATGATCATCTATTTCCATTGTCAGAATATCTTCAAATCTGATTTTGAAGTCATCATGCAGGGCAATTAAATGTTGAACGTATGTCTGAATATCCTCATCAAGGCATTCTACCTGTGACAAGTTTGAAAACTGGGAAAATTCGCGCCAACTAATATTTTGCTTCATAAATTTCAATTTTCTAAAAAAAGCTGAAGTTACACCCTTTCTTTTTATTAAATTGAAGCTGTCCCCTTGTAATTGTAAGTTAGTGTCATTATATTTTTGAACAAATCTGCTTTCAAATTTATCAGATTTTCTTTTAAATCTGGATCTTTCAATCAATCAATCAATCAATCAGCCTATCGTAGTCCACTGCTGGACATAGGCCTCTCCTAACACGCGCCATTGCACACGGTCCCCCGCCTTCCGCATCCAGTCCGTCCCAGCGACCTTCTTGAGGTCGTCGGTCCATCTAGCTGGGGGCCGTCCTACCTTACGCTTACCAAGTCGCGGTCTCCACTCTAGGACACGCTTGCTCCATCGGCCGTCAGTCCTTCTGCAGATGTGACCAGCCCATTGCCACTTTAGCTTACTGAGTCTGCGAGCTATGTCGGTAACTTTGGTTCTTTGTCGGATTACCTCGTTACGAATTTTATCCTTCAAAGAAACGCCGATCATAGCTCGCTCCATAGCCCGCTGTGCGACTTTGAGTTTGTGGACTAGTCCCACTGTGAGTGTCCACGTCTCGGCCCCGTAAGTCATAACAGGTAGAACGCATTGGTTAAAGACTTTAGTCTTCAGGCATTGCGGTATAGGCGAAGCGAAAACGTGACGTAGTTTGCCAAATGCTGCCCAACCCAATTGGATCCTGCGGTTGATTTCTTTCTCGAAGTTGTTCCTACCAAATTGGACAACTTGTCCAAGGTAGACATACTCCCGAACAACTTCGAGCATCGAACCATCGACGTAGATCGGTCCCGGCGTGACATGCTCATTAAACATGATCTTGGTTTTATCCAAGTTCATGCCGAGACCGACACCTCGAGAGGCTCCATTTAGGCTATGCAGCATTCCGCTCAACTGTTCCAGTGACTCTGCCACGATGACGATATCATCGGCAAACCGAAGGTGTGAGATGTATTCGCCGTTGATGTTAATGCCCCGCCCAGTCCAGTCCAGCGTCTTGAAGACGTCTTCGAGTGCATTGGTGAAGAGCTTGGGGGATATTACATCCCCCTGTCTTACCCCTCGATGCAGCTCGATCTTTACTTTCCGGAAACTCTGAAACTAATTCAAAAAGCGAGTAAAATCTTGTTAAACATGCAACTTTCGACAACCAGCGTACTTAAGTATGTAAGATAAAAACTTTCAATATCAGAGCTCATTTCATCAATACGTCTTTGTACAGTGTTGTTACTCAAAGGAATTCTTTTGAGTATGTAAAATGGAGATTTGTGCAGAACAGTTTTTAAAACCTCATCAACAGCGGGTAAAATTAACTGTTCTCCAATGGTGTGCGGTTTTCCAGATTTCGCTATAAGTAATGAGATATGGTAAGATGCCCGTAAGCCATCATCGTTACTTTCAGATGTTAAAGCGAACATACTGTGCACGGTGGGACTGTTTTCATATTTTTCCTTCAATGCTTGAAAATATTTCAAATCTTTACCTATTTTATCAGAATGACACCTTCTTAGATGATCTTCGAGCTTCGGTGGTTTCATAGAGTCATTCCTCAAAACTTTGTTGCATAAAAGGCATATGGGCAATCGCTTGTCTGCCTTTGATGGAAGAAAACCAAATTTTAAGTAATCAACACTATACTGTCGACATTTCTTCTTAGATTCAGCCATGTTTCGTATCAGTTACCTACCTGTAAATAAAAAAAACCATTGTTATAGTAATTATAAGGCAGTCTTACTCAACAAGTTATGGCTATTTTAATAGAATAGGATTACCTAATTAATTATTGCAATGAAATAAACAAAGTACCGACGGCAAACTGATTCTACTTATTAAAACCAATAAATCGCTTCATAAAACTCTATTATGGATCTTAATCCATAACAGAGTTTTATGAATTACGGCTGAACCAATTTTAATGTAATACAAAACATCTTTTCATAAATATATTTTGATATATTTCTGTAAATTCGATAGAAAATACTTTTAAATAATATTTTGATATCAAAACTCCGCGATTTTAATTATTTATTTATTACTTTGGTGCACGTTAGGGGTACGTAAAGACGCGTACAATTTATGAAAATATATTTAATTAAATTATTTGACATTAGAAACCTGAAATATTTACAATCATGCAAGTCAATCATATAATATAAAAATAATAATATTAGCCCTGTTAAGAAACTGTCCCACTGTTGGGCACGGGCCTCCTCTCAAACTGAGAGGGTTTAGGCCATAGTCCACCACGCTGGCCTAGTACGGGTTGGCGAACTTCACACACCTTCGAGAAACTCTTAGGCATGCAGGTTTCCTCACGATGTTTTTCTTCACCGTTAAAGCAAGTGATAATTAATTTTTAATAAGCACATGCTTTCGAAAAGACAGAGGTGCGTGCCTGGGTTTGAACCCGAGACCTTTGACTTTGCAGTCCAACGGTCTAACCACTAGGCTATCACTGCACACAAGTCAATCATAGCATCTCTCTTTTAGTGAAGCAACACACAGTCGGGTAAAAAAACAATACTAATAAAGTAGGGACAAAAAGTTTAACCTTTCTCGGCTTTCTGTTCTTTTATGGAAGTATCTAATAATGACTCTGTTCAGTATTTAATTTTTAATACGGTCCTACCACTCGCAAACATTACAAATATACTTATTACAACATAAAATAAAAGTATGTATAACAAATAGGCACGTAAATACTTACTTTTCTAATACTGGCAAACACTAACATCGATTCACTTTACTTTATATTTTTTTCGAAATTCCGGAAAAAAATGAGTAACGTTTATCCTTGGCATTCGTATTTATATTGGTGAAGAATCAAACAAGTTTATGCAAGATTGCAAGCACACACACCACAAGTCGTATTTCGTCCCTTTGCACGTCTGAACAAGCGTTGCGGACGGCGGCGGCGGCAACGGTGGCACTTTGCAAGTCTCGACACGTTGTACTGAATTCCCTTATTCCCTATATGCAAGTTTTTATAAGTAACAGTCGCTGAGCTTCTTAAAACATTATCTGCCTACATTGATAGGTGAAGTCAAGCCAACATTTTAGTTCTTCACTATCGAAAACAAATAAATTTTCGTGGACCCCCACGAATGTGACCCATGGCTTACGAATTGTGAACCCCATTTTTTGTCACGCCAACGGTCTCCGTTGGTCCCGTCGAGTCTACCGTGGACCCCTGGGGGTCCACCTGGGACCACTTTGGGAACTAAGGCTCTACACGAATACTATTTGTAGTTGTCTTATTTGACAGGTGGTATAAATTCTTGGGAAAAATAAAAGTGATCTACATATTTCTTTATTATTTACCTGGAAAATATATGCAGTCATGTCTAAAACAATAATAAATATTAAAAAAAAAGGAAACCGACTTCAAATTGCTAAATATTAATATTTGAAGTCGGTACAGCTTGGTCGGAGCAGTCGGTTACTTGGTCCGATTTGGATGAGATTTTCGTTATCAAACGCGTCATTTTTCAGGTAAGGTGCAGCCACGGATCTAGGGGCGAGGCGGCAAACCGGGGCACTCGCCCCGGGCGTCAGTTTCAGGGGGCGCCAAAATTCCGGGTATATAATTTAATGTCACACAAATGAAAAAGTTATTAGGTAATAGATAATAAAGAGTACAAATTTATTAAAGGGTTCGTATTGTCCCATTCACGAAAAATGCCAACCATTATATATTTGAGAGTTTTTTTTAAGTAATTTATCTCAAACGCTAGAGAGAGGGACGCCACTATCAAGTTTCTGCCCCGGTTCTAAAAAATCGTAGATCCGGGGCTAGTAAGGTTATAGTGTATAATATATTATAGCATCTGATTAAGACCTTCGGAGATAGACAATGGAACTCAACACACAAAAACGAAAACAGCAAATTCTTATATAATTATGTCAATCTTGTAGGTACCTAACTGTAAAACTAAGGAGAATAATATAATATAGATATATAACTTTTAATAATTAATTGATTCATCACTTAAAATTGTAAAATAATAACTTTAATTCCAAAAAACAAAACCGATTTCAAAAAGCAAAAAACAAATATTTGTAGTCAGTGTCAAGTAACCTACTGCACTAACCGGTACCGTCTTCAAATATTTATTTTTTGCTGTTTGAAGGCGGTTACCCTTTTTTTAAAAAGTTTTTATTTAGGTTGGATTGTAAACTTATAATATATTTACACACTTGTAAACTAAGATCAAACAACACCAACTGGTTCCTTATTACTACGCTTTACTGGAGATAAAACAATAACCGTTTGTTTATCAGAATTTTGTAATAAACCGTTGTAAACAAGTACGTCTATATTGAATCAACAAGTTTTGTTGTTGCTTGTACTACCTATACCGTAGCTTTCATGAAGTCCATATCGATCTCCGGGAAGCTTGATGTAATTTCCTCTAACCATTCGTTATTAAAAAATAAGTAGGTAAGTAAGTACATATGTATGACGATTTGGCGCAGAGGTTCAAAGCTTAAGCCGTTCTTCCCACTGTGTCTAATAGTCGCGGTTTCGATTCCCGCACGGGACAAATCTTTGTGTGATCCACAATTATTTATTTCGGTCTGGATATTTGTGTATGTGAATTTTCATGTTTATAAACGCACCCACGATACAAGAATAAATCATAGCGTGATGCTACGTTATAAAAAAAAACAAAATTAAGAATTTCTAGGGTTTTGCAGTACTTACCAATCTAATTTTTAATAAAATAAATAATCTCTGTCACGCTTATATTCCCCAAACGGGGGTGGCAGAGGTGTACTGTGTACAACCACTTTTCGCCGACGATGTTAGGTCCCATGTAATAGGGGGCGAGCCTATTGCCATATACTGGGCATAAAATTCACACTCATTCTGAATTTTTCGAGTCATCGAACAAAAAGTACGATGTGAACTCAGAAACGCAGATCGCAAAGCACATTACTCGCCACTAAACAAACGAGGCAGTCATTCAGTTTTTGAATATTAATTACAAACACTTTACAATACCTACTGTACTCCTGCTGGTCTTTTCCCACAAATAAAAGTTAGGGAGATTAGGTTATAGGCGCTTAGATAGTGCCTACCACGCGGACCCAGTCTGGATTGGTAGAGGCAGGTTTGTAACCATCTGCTGTTGGACCTTATCAAGCAGCCTATAATGCTTCCCACTTATCACACCAGATCCCATGTGGGGTAGGTAAAGAGTACAGATTTCCCACAAATTCTTTCTTCACAGACCTCTCTAGCTTACTGCACTCACGCAGTTCGTTGACGCCACGTCGTTGGAGGGTATGTTGAAAAACACAGCAGCTACCAACTCAGGAATCCTAATTCCATTATTAACTTCGTTATCCCTAAAAACAAAACCTAATTTTGCCGTTTTTGTCGTTCATCCCCTCATTGTGACACTTCCAGTCCACTCGTGACGAGTGTTCGACCCACGCGTAGGCCTGGAAATTTAAGCCATTTAGTCTAACCGAGAGTAATTTCATTACATCAGCTTTTAATCTGAATGGATTCGGTTTCGAGAATGCTTTGTTGGTAAAAAAGGGTCGTAGGGTTTAATGAAGATTTGGGTAGTCTGTAAATATAATTAGGATATTAAGATTCATTTGGTACATACGGTTAATTAGTAGATATGTTACACTCTCAAACCACCGATGTCTTTATTGTGATGAGTTGGAGTTCTTTTTCTTTTTACAACCAATTCATTTTAGAACTTTTTGTTCAATTGGCTAATTTTTTACACAAATTCCTACAAAAATTTAATAATTTTTTTCTTTATTTTATTTATTTATTTATTAAATAAAGTATCCTTTTTAAGTTGTCTTTATATAACCGAAATTGACTTTGATAAAATGGATATTCGTACAAACTAATCAAAATGATAAAATTTTATTAAATTCATTATAGGATAAATACATTTAAGTATTTACCAAAATATAAGCCAAACTTTAATGAAGCAACTGTTTTAACCTATATATATATATATTTACATATCATTCATTACACAGAATTATTATCATACGACTGACACTTATCCACAAATATAAAAATAATACCACCACGACTAATCCATTTTAACTTATCAAGTTAAATTTTATCGTTTACATTCTACATGACACTGGCAGAAACTTGAAGGTCAATAGAAAGCAATCAAGTAGATCTCAAAAGCCTCCCAGCTATCATTCATGTTATTAACGTTTTATTGGAGATGGTTTGTCCTTAATATCTTGCTCAATTTGCTCTACAGCTGGGCCCAGAATGATCATTGGAGGATTAAACCCTAAGAAACCTAAAGACCTCAAGAAAGCTAAAAAAACAACAGACGTAGTTACGTCTTTAGATATATTTACGCGAATATTACACATCAAGGAAATAGCAGAAGTATTCTTTAGGGTTTTATAGCAGCTTAAAGAAAACAAGACCCTTAGCCCTTCTCGTGACTATCGGTACTGTAAAGTACGTACTCGAAACGTCGGAAATTTTAATAAACCGCGATGGACTCGAAAAAAAACTGTTTCATTTTAAAACACTATACTAAAAACATCTATTTGTTTCATTGTATCTACACACTGTCTTTTAGCTATGTATTACCAAATATAGACAAAATAATATTCCAGATATCTATAAATTTATGCCCTAAATTTGCGTTCAATAAAAAAGGATCGTGTTTGACTTACAGATAATCTGCTGTGTCAGAACAGTTCAGACCAGCGATTTTTACTGCGCATTGAATAAAGGAAGTTTTAGATTCTGTATCTATACAGACTTGATGTAGTCTGCATGAGACCAAAACCTAAAGTTAAACTTTACTATTGCTGTTTATTTATTTTGTAGGTTTTCAATCAAAAGATGCAAATTAAATAAGAGACTAAAAATAAGCACACAATATACTGAAGGACTAAATTAATTACTAATGAAAGCAGCGGAACACAAACGGTTATGAAATCAAAACTTATTGGTATTCTTCTGACAGCCTTTCTATTCTGCAGTCGTCCGACTGCAGAATAGCAGAATATGTTATAGTGCGTAACATGCCCTTCAATTTAGGTTTTAAGATTTTCTATTATTTCTATCTTCACTCTTCTTTTTGTACTGCCACTGGAAATGACCGTTAACAAATAAAACGATAGGATTTTCAATTTATCATAAAACTGAGTAGTACTACAGACGAGTGCAAAAGATCCTGATCTATGTTATCGATCTCTCTATCTACCTATATCATCACTCCAGATCCCTTGCGGGGTAGGCAGAGAGTACAGAGTTCCAAGAGGTTCTTTTCTTACATAGCTCTCTGGCTTCCTCCACTCTCATAGTTCGTCTCAAAATAGACTATGTCTTCCCCGGTACCTACATCCTTCACGGTACCTACATACATACATAAATAGTCGGACGTCTGCATAACTCCAGTTTTTATAAAACACAACTGGGGCCACGTGTTCCTTGACTATACCAAAAGTTTTCTTACGTAACGCGGAAAAACCGTGCAAATTCCGACCATTTTACTAATAACGTTACTTAATTAACCCGCCTGAAGCCGACACATAATTTGATACTCATGTTGATGAAAGTGTAAATGGAATTTATATACCTATACGTACTATACGTATAAAGTTCTAACAGCACTCACGCAATGTATTACGACATCTTTGGAAATATGAAGCCTACAAATTAGAGAACATAATTAACCAAATATTTACTCGTCTATGTAAACTTAAGTTCGTAGAATTTGCAGTTTCCACCAGCACTTACAGTATGTCTACCTTGGACAAGTTGTCCAATTTGGTAGAAACAACTTCGAGAAAGAAATCAACCGCAGGATCCAATTGGGTTGGGCAGCATTTGGCAAACTACGTCTCGTTTTCTCTTTGCCTATACCGCAATGCCCGAAGACTAAAGTGTACAACCAATGCGTCCTACCCGTTATGACCTACGGGGCCGAGACGTGGCCACTCACAGTGGGACTAGTCCACAAATTCAAATTTGCACAGCGGGCTATGGAGCGAGCTATGCTCGGCGTCTCTTTGAAGGATAACATTCGTAACGAGGTAATCCGACAAAGAACCAAAGTTACCGACATAGCTCGCAGACTCATTAAGCTAAAGTGGCAATGGGCTGGTCATATCTGCAGAAGGACCGACGGCCAATGGAGCAAGCGTGTCCTAGAGTGGAGACCGCGACTTGGTAAGCGTAAGGTAGGACGGCCACCAGCTAGATAGACCGACGACCTCAAAAAGGTCGCTGGGACAGACTGGATGCGGAAGGCGGAGGACCGTGTGCAATGGCGCGTGTTAGGAGAGGCCTATGTCCAGCAGTGGACTACGATAGGCTGATTGATTGATGATTGACTAGCACTTAGAGCTTCTGCGATGTCGCTAAGAAAGAATTCTTCGAAATTTTCAAGTCCTAAGGGCGTAATAATATGTTTTATAGGGTTTTTGAAATGATTTAAATATAAACGTGACATGGAAATTATGCCCTCAAGTGAGACTCAGGCCAGTATTACTGAACGTAAATCAGTGGTGAATCTAGTTTGACAACAAACGTTTTAGTACAAAAAACCTATGACACAAAAGAGGAGATCTTAACTTGAAAAAAAAATACACGAAATTTTAAAATAAATAGGTATTTGTAAAATTCGCGTACATCTTCAATTTATTTACCTTTTTCTTACGTACATATACAAAATATTTAAAAAAACACGTCTGTCCTCTATTTAAAAAAGAACCAATAAGCAACTCATCCGCATAAAACAACATAATCTGAATTAATCTGGAATTTAATTGCCGTCGGAAATCATGTTTTCTGAACAAAATTGTCCGCCGACCTCAATATAACTTCAAACAAATTGTTATCTTATGCTAAAAAGCTTATTTTCCCTTTAAAGCTTCATGGGCAGCCATGTTTCTTAATTTTGTATTGTTTACTTACGCTTGCGAAACCAATTATCCTAATCCATATTTATTAAAATTCTTGTTTACAATGGCAATGGACAGCGTTTTTTTTTTGCTTAATTTTTTTTCGCTTAATATTAATAAACAAATTGTGGTAAATTACATTTATGGATTAACATGGTTAGATGATATGACGATTATGATGATGGCGATAAGTAAGCTTAAATCGTACCATAAATAATCACCAACAAGTTATATCGAAGTGAACGAACTATGAGAGTGGAGGAAGCCAGAGAGGTATGTACGGAAAGAACCTGTTGGAACTCTGTACTCTCTGTACTCCTACACCGCAAGGGATCTGGCGTGATGATATAGAAAGATAGATAGAAGTTATATCGCTACTTCATTTAGCTGACATGAGTAGTGTAAACTAGAATTATACAAAAATAAATCGGAAACAAAAAGAAAACAATAACAATGATGAGATGATGATATTATCATAATATATGTATTTCTTAAATCTATTCATTGACAATGATAATTTCTTACTGAGAGTTCCTCCCGTGACCATGGGTGCTGCAAAGCATTCGAAACGTCGGAAACTTAAAAATCAAAAATAAACCGCAATAAAATCCGAAAAATAGTTTTATTTAATGATAGTTTCTTTCATGTCGTCATTACTTTTTAAAGATTTCACCTAACCTCATCCGAGACAATGAAAGGAATCTAGCTCGGAGCAATCAAATATAGTAACTAATGCTTTCCTTTCTCAACATTACCGCGTCGTTTCAAGGAAATGCTCAGTGCTGCCGCTGAAGCGAGGCCGAAGTTATAAATCAGTCGCCCTGCCGAGTGGAAGACTGCCCTTAACCCGAGTAATTCCTTTCACTATTCCAGCAAAGGATCTATTTGTATTATTATACATACTTGAAGAAGACTACTCAAATTATTTTGAAAACAAAAATGCCAGTAAATCCTTTAAGCGCTTGATTTCATACGTTGCCATGCCCCATGGTGCCCGCTTCATAAATCAAAATCATTTTTAGTTTTGAAGTCAGTTTCCCTTTTTTGGAAAAGTTATTTATTTTATGATTCTAAGTGATGACTGAATTAGTTATTTATATTAATAAACCTTTATTATATTGTTTTGCTTAGTTCTATACCTATGTTTACACCCTTAGGGGTGATACTTTTCTTTAAATTTAGATGGGACCAAACGGGAAGTATAACAACAAAAAAAATAATTTTCCAAATCGGTTCATAAATGACGGAATTCATAAAATAAATATAACAAACATAAAAAAAATATACGGCCAAATTGAGAACCTCCTCCTTTTATGAAGTCGGTTAAAAAGAATACTAATCGTAACCCGCCAGCGCGTATGAGACGAACTATGCGAGTGGAGGAAGCCAGAGGGGTCTGTAAGGAAAGAACTTGTTGGAACTCTGTCCCCCCTGCCTACCCTGCAAAACATGTGGCGTGATAATATGGAGAGATAGAGAATACAAATCGTTATGTAAAAAATACAATGTTCCGTCTCCGTTCCGACTTGGGCGGTACAGGCACAAAAGTACATATTTCTCGGTGTATGTGTGTGTGTGTGCGTGAGTGATGTACGCTGTTGGCCGCGAGGCCTTTACAGCTTCACCGGCCTTAAGGGCGAGCGTGCAACCACTACGCTCGAGCCAGAAGGGCAAGGGGCGACATACTCGAGGGCGCCTTGAAGAGGCGCCCTCGGTTAGGACAGTCGCTGTGGGGGGACGGGGTGCACTACTAAGTGCACCGGTCAAGCGCCGGCTATGGGAGGGGACATATTTCCAAACATTTTGATCATGTACTCATATTATTTATAACGTTCAAGGATAACTTCAGAGATAACAAGTCTCGCCTTAACACAGCGGAAGGGACACTTCACATATCCTTAAATAGGATAGAGCGTAACCACGGTAGAGAAATACATAGGATTCCACAAGGAATATAAAAAAGGTTGTATCCCTTGAGGGTCGATACCTATTTTAATGTAGAGAAGTGTGATCCACTCTTAGTTTGATCTCAAGCAAACCTTAATCAATTATTGCTTTGTTACATTCGAGTCAGTATCGGGCATTATTCTTTTTTTTTTTAAATTATAGGATCTAATGGCTATAACGGATATAGCGGGCTATGGAGCGAGCTATGCTCGGCGTCTCTTTGAAGGATAAAATTCGTAACGAGGTAATCCGACAAAGAACCAAAGTTACCGACATAGCTCGCAAACTCAGTAAGCTAAAGTGGCAATGGGCTGGTCACATCTGCAGAAGGACCGACGACCGATGGAGCAAACGAGTCCTAGAGTGGAGACCGCGACTTGGTAAGCGTAAGGTAGGACGGCCCCCAGCTAGATGGACCGACGACCTCAAAAAGGTCGCTGGGACAGACTGGATGCGGAAGGCGGAGGATCGTGTGCAATGGCGCATGTTAGGAGAGGCCTATGTCCAGCAGTGGACTGCGATAGGCTGATTGATTGATTTGATTGATTGATAGGATCTATCAATTGTAATTAAATAGATCCCCCTAAGGTACTCCGAAATAACAATGACTTTCGGTCGTCAAAAGAATTATCAAAATCAGTCCAGAATTGACGGAAATATCCGTAAACATACATAAAAAAGCATGCATACAGTCGAACGTGGAACCTCCTCCTTTTTGAAGTCGGTTAAAAAGAATACAAATCGTAACCTGCGAACATGTATGAGACAAACTATGAGAGTGGAGGTAGGCAGAGGGGTCTGTAAGGAAAGACTCGCTCTTTCCTTACAGACCCCTTCTTACCTTTGTACCCTCTGCCAAACCTGCAAAACATGTGACGTGATAATATGGAAAGATAGAGGATACAAATTGTTATGAAAAAAATACAATGTTCCGTCGGGTAAATAGGACTTGGGCGGTACGAGCACAAAAGTACATATTTCTCGAACGAATCCGACTAGGCTAGACAAAAAATCTTTTAAAAAACAATTAAACCGACTTCAAAAAGCAAAAAATAAATATTTGAAGTCGGTACCGGTTAGTGCAGTCGGTTACTTGGCACCGACTTCGAATATTTATGTTTTGCTTTTTGAATTCGGTTTTATTTTTTTTAAACAAGATTTTTATTTTACAATTTTAAGTGCCAAGTGAATTATTTACTAATATTTATATACCTATATTATATTATTTTGCCGAGTTGTACAGCAAGGTACCTACAGGTTTGATATAATAACCATAATAACGGAATCTATACATTCGTGCTGTTCGCCGTTAAGGCGTCCCCTGATATATCTTCAAAGTCCAAAGTTCAATACCGATTTCATTAAATTGAGGCCCCCTCGAAACTATACTAAACCCAACGGAAAAAGAATCATCAAATCAGTGCATAAATAAAGACTTTATAAAAAAACACAGACAAATTGTCGACCTCCACCTTTTTTGAAATCGGTTAATATTCTGATTAGTTCTATGGCAGGGTACCTATAGGACTGACGTAATACGCATAATATTTCAATCTACGCATTCGTATTGTTTGTCGTTAATGAGTTCCCTGGTGTATCTTCCAAGTCCAAAATCTAATACCGATGAAATTAAAATGGGACCACCTTGGAGCTATACTGAACCCAATGCAAAAAGAATCATCAAAATCGATTCATAATTGGCGGAAAGATCGCGTAACATACATACAAAAAAAACATACAGGCGAATTAAGAACCACCCCCTTTTTAGAAGTCGGTTTAAATGACTAAATAAACAAACTTATCAGCATAACACAACGTAATCTGAATGAATCTGAAATTTAATTGCCGTCGGGGGACCCATAAATCATGTTTTCTAAACAAAATTTCCCCCCGACTCCAATATAACTTGAAACACATTGTTATCTTATGCTAAGAAGCTTATATTGCCTGTTTAGTCACTTTTTTAATCATGGGCACTCATGTTCCTTAATTTTGTATTCTTTACCAAAGCTTGCCAAACAAATTGGGTTTAAAGATTATTTTTTATTGAAATTATCCCAAATCACATTTTTATAAATTCTTGATTACACTAGCCGCAGTCCCTCCCGTGACCATGAACGCTGTAGAGCAATTAAAAACGTCGGGAACTTAAAAACCAAAAATAAACTGAAATATTTTAATTGTCTTTAATGTTTTCACAATAATTTCTTGCAAAACTCTGAGTCAAGCAACCTTAGAAAGTAAGAATCTCTCTTTCGCATCTGATTTCAAATTGTTGCAAGCGAAGTAAAAAAAGGAATTGCTTGAAGGAGCAACTTCGAAGGTAGGCGGTTTCTATTTAACGCCAGAGCGAAAGAATGGAAGCCTTATCGCCCGTTGTTAGACCTCGTTCATAAAGTGTTTAGTACCTACGTGACGAGAAAGTACCTCACCTTTTCGAGGCGTTTTTATGGAACTGAGTGTCTGAAGAGCGTTGTGATAACTATAAATAACAAAATAACGCTCTTGAATACGGTTTTAGATCGAGGGTTAAGAATACTGAAGGTTTGAGATGAAGTCTGATATAAAATGCGAGTAGTTTTCTTGAGTCTTTACATTTTTGTATTATGTAACCCCTTTCATATGAAATGTCTTACATAATATATATCCCAAAAGGGTTGTCAAAAATGTTCAAAAAGTAGGCTCTTTCATCTAACAATTCATCGATAGCGCCCATCTTAAAAAACAAACGTTACAGCGCAATAATTTAGTTTACAGTTAAGTTTAAATTAGTACTTGTAACATTATAAGTACATCGAGAAAGTCCTATATAGGCGAATTTAATACTTTCATAGATCTAGCCAAGCCAAAACTCCACAAAATCTTTGAATAAACCACATCAATTTTACTGCACCTCACTTCATCGAATAAAACATGTCAGTTTAAAATATCGCGCGCAACATTGGACAATAAAACAATGGTGCTTAAATTGTAAAGCCACAATAATAAAAAGAGCAGTGGTTGTGCACGCGCCCTCAGGCCCGCCCGCCCCCGGTATCGATCGCCGCGTTATATAACCCTTCCCCGCGCGCCCCGCCCAGCCCCGCAACACGAGATACTTTCCACAGCTATATCATTCATAAGTCAGGTTCCGCAGCCCATGGTTCCGAGGCTCGCATTGCGATCCCTAAAAAGCGTTTATGCGCATCCACCTCCGCGCAACTTGTTCGAAGCTGCCTCAGTTGTTTTCTGAATACAGTAGTGAGCGGTCACTTGCAATTTCAGTATTGTGTTTTGTTGTGTATTGTCGCGGATAAATGTACTAAGGTAAGAATTATTGTTAATAACATAACCATTTTTTTATTATTTTCTTTAGTTTTTTTTAAGAATTTATTTGGTCGTTTGAAATTGAATTGGAATTCATGAAGGCCCGCTGAAGGGTCGTATGGATTTTATGGGGCAATAAAAAAGGCAATTAATCAGGTCAGGTCAGAGAGCGGCGGCGACTAATTGTTTATTAAATCAGCTGATGTGGAAATTGATGTATGGCGAAACGGCTTAATGGGTACTCAATGATTTAATATATTATTTCTGCATTATGACGTTTTAATGCTTATTACTATGTTGGTATCCTTTGATTTTTGGGGTTCGGAACACTAATAAAGACTGAGTTCTTAGATTTGCGCGTATTTTATGAGTGAAATAAAACATTGTTATTCAATAAAACTGTTTTGTTATTTCTACTGTCTTCTTTCCGTGACCACTGTAAAGCATTCGAAACGTCGGAAAAATGAAATTAAAAGTTAACCGCGATAAAACCCGAAAAAATGGTTTTATAATAAAGACGTTGTACATCCGGTTAGCGTGACGATCCCGCCGTACCTCGACCAGAGGGTATATACACCATATAATGTAATGGGACCATAACAAAAATGTAATTAAAATTATCAAACAATCTATTTATTTCCGACGTGTTGTAAATATACCCGTAGGGTGCGCAAACACGCGAAATCGCCTTAAAACGCCGTTACAAAGCGACCAAAAGCTTAATTAAATATCACGGTGTATTAGGTATGATTTCAAGTTACCTGCAAATTATCTTTATGCATTTATTAATAAACGGACAAGCGGGGAAATTGCATTATTGCAATAAAGTATGGCGATTTTGAGGTTATAATTTATTAGCCAACAATACATTTGTAAAATCGTTATGTAAAAATACACTAGCAATAATCAAATCGATCATTATTGAATGAAATCGATTGAATATAACCCATGGATAAGATTGACATCTCCAACCGTAATTCGATAACAACGTTGAAATTCGGAAAAGATGTTGGCGACTTTGATTAAAGTACTTACAGTTCTTCGAAATATTCGTTTTGGATTGCAAATTGTCCGTTAGATAAATAATTATGGTATAGGTCACATGTTTGTTGGTTCTGGGGCCATTTTCGACGATGTCCTTTATCATCTGCTAACATCCACTGCAGGACAAAGGCTTCCAAAGATCGCCATGAAGAAAGGGTTTCTGAACAGCAACCAGGTCCAGCCTTCTGCTTTTACTCGCGATCTTCACCATCATCAGTCCACCTTATGGGGACCTTGCCCACTCTACATCTTCCGCTACAAGATTACCACTGGAGGACCTTTCTCTCCTAAATGGCCCAAGGGCCCCATATTGGAGTTAGAGAGTATAAAGTAAATGAATAGTATGAAGAAAGAATGACAAAACAGATATACAATGCGAATGTGGAAGGATGTAGGTACCGGGGAAGACCTTTTTTTTTTTTTTTACCTGGGGAAAATCCTGCATAGGACTTCCGCGAGCCTCGGGGGACGCTCGCGGGGCGTGTCGGATTCCTACCGACTAAAAACCCCAGGGTGGCCGACATCAGCACTTTGGAGGGGCTCCGGGATCTCCGTATGGAACGCACCGGTGCCCCTCTTGTGCCACGCTCTGAAGAGCCCGCTTTCGAGGGGAGACTTAATGATACGCTCCCCCCCGCACCAACGCGGTGCTCACGGCGACGTGGGCCACACCACGCCGCCGTCCTCCTCGGGGTCGCTCGTGAAGAACGCTCGAGGCCCCCGCCCCTTGCGTCCGCGACCCCGAAGGCCCCCCTGCTGATGTGGTTGCAGGGGGAGGTCCCCCGCCAGATATTACGGCGGGGGACGCGAGTTAGCCCGTATTCTTAAGCCCCGGGCTATTGGGCTGGGGGGCCTGGGCGGGCTGTGCCTCCACCCCGGCGCCGTCGCCTTCGTCGAACAGGATCGGCCCTCTCCCGATCCCGCTCGGCCTCCTCCTTCTGAGACATCACAGTCTCGCAGAAGGAGGATACGGCCCCCCACGCCGATTCCCCTGCCAGCATAGCCGCTACTATTGCCGGCAAGGAGAGGTCCGGTCCGATCCGGTCGACCAGGATCCGCCGCTCGGAGGCCCACGCTGGACACTCTTCGAGCGTGTGCTGGGCGGAATCCTGGTCCCCACCGCAGTGGTGACAGGTCGTCGTCGCCTCGCGTCCGATCTTCCTCAGATAATCACCGAAGCAACCGTGACCGGTGATTATCTGAGTAAGTCTATAGGTGACTCGCCCTCTCCTCCGCTGGTGCCAGGCTTCGAAGGACGGCAGGATAGCTTGGACGACGCGCTTGCGCGCGATGTGCTCTTGACTGAGCCTCGCGCGCCACTCCTCCAGAGCGCGCCGTCGTTCCCGCCGTCTCACTTCTTCGAGCGCAGGCACGCCCTCGCCACTTTGGCGGACGCCACGAGTCTGCTCGTAGACCCTCGCGTCCATGTCCGCTAGGATGTCGAGCGGCGGAAAGCGCGCCAAGAGTGTTGCCGCCTCAAAGGATATGGTACGGTATCCTCGTGCGATGCGGATGGCCATCTTGCGCTGCAGGCTCTGGATCTTCATCCTGCTGCGCCGGACGCCCGACAGTCGGTGTGACCACACGGGCGCCCCATAGAGGGCCACCGATCGCACGACCCCCCCGTAGAGGCGGCGCACCTCCTCCGACGGTCCCCCAAGGTTGGGCAGCAGTCTGTGCATAGCACCCACTACCCTTTCGACCCGGGGGACTAGGCGCTCGAAGTGCTCCTCGAAGTCCCAGCGACTGTCCAGGGTGAGGCCTAGGTACTTTAGGTACCTCCCCACCCGGACTGGCGAGTCTCCAACGCGAACCCACGAGTCGGGTGGTTCCCTGCTCCTCGGCAGTTTGTGGAACCATAGCGCCTCGGTTTTATGAGGCGCTATCTCCAGGCCCAACTCGCGGATCTTGGCGACGACGACCTCTGCCCCAAGCTCGGCGAGCCCTATGGTCCTCTCGAAGGTGTCCCCCTCGGCCAACACCAATGTGTCGTCAGCGTAACATACGACGCTGACGCCGGGGGGGAGATCGACACGCAGGACTGCATCGCAAGCGAGGTTCCATAAGAGGGGGCCCAACACGGACCCCTGCGGAACCCCGCAAGACACTTCCCTCCGGTGCAATGTACCGCCCTGTCCGATGTACTGGACGTATCTGTCGCGCAAATAGTCCCCGACCACGGCCTGCAGGTATAGGGGGACGCGATGATGTTCCAGCGCCCCCAGGATCGCGCCCCAAGGCAGGGAATTAAAGGCGTTGACGATATCCAGACTTATCGCCAACGCCATCCCACCCCGGAACACGGCCTGCGCCGACAGGGAGCGGACGCGAAGTATCGCGTCTAGCGTGGAACGCCCCTGTCGGAAGCCGTATTGGCTTTCAGCCAGGTCGGGACCGACACGCGACAGATGCCCACCGAGACGAGCGGCAAGAATCCTTTCGAACAACTTGCCGGCCTCGTCTAGCAGGCATATGGGACGGTACGCAGAGGGTGTGTCTGTAGTCCTGCCTTCCTTCTTCAAGAGGACCAGGCGAGCCACCTTCCAGGCCGTGGGGAACTTGGCGTAACGGAGGCAGCTATTGAATTTCCGCCTCAGCTTGTCCCCCAGGGCGGCCAGAGCGATCACCCACACCCGCCCCGGTATACCGTCGGGGCCGGGCGCGGTATTACGAGCCCGCAAGCGGCTAACGGCTCGGTACAGCTCCAGTTCGGTCACCCCCAACTTGTCGGTGTAAAGGGCCGACGACACCGTCGGGGGGACTGAGGGACTACCCCGAACCGTCGGTAAAAGTGCGTCGATTACCCGACGCAGCAGTTCAGGGTCTAGGGTCTCCGTCAGGGGGGGGGCACCCAGGGGCAAAGCTTGCCCAGCACCACCCTGTAGGCGCGCCCCCATGGATCCCCGTCGAGTCCCTCTAGGAGCTCGCTCCAGGACCGAGACCTGGCGTTCGCAATAGCGATTTGGAGCGCCTAAGTAGCCGCTCGATAGGGCTCATAGGCTCTGGCCTTCTTCTCCTCGGTGGCTCGCCTTCTTCGTCGGGCTCGGGTGTACCGGCGTCGCGCGCGCAAGCAGACCTCGCGCAACTGCGCTATCTGCTGCAACCACCAGTACACCGCCTTTCGCTTGGGACAGCTGGCCCGGGGCATGGCGGCGTCACATAGCGCCGTCATCGTGTCCCGGAACCAGGTCGCCTCCCTTTCCGGATCGGGCCAAACCTCATCGGCGTTTTCCGGCCACGCCGCGACGCTGGCTGCGGCCTCGAGAAGATCTCGATCTAGCCGCTTGAGGGACGAGCGTCGCGGGGAGCTGCCTGCTCTGCGGCTGGGGCGGTCGGAGGGTCGGAGGGCCACATCGAAAAGGATGTGGCGGTGGTCGGATAGTGTGACCACCTCCTCCGCTACGCGCCACCCCGACAGCATGTTAATGACAGCGGGAGTCGCCCACGTTAGGTCGACGATCGACTCCCCCTGCCACCGCACGCACGTGCTCACGGACCCCCGATTCACGAGTCGGAGGTCCAGCCCAGCCGCCCACTCTTGCAGCGTCTCTCCCTTTGGACTGTCTCTGGGGTTGCCCCACGCCCTAGAGTGGGCGTTAAAACCCCCCAGGACAATCAGCGGACGGGGTAGGCA
The DNA here is from genome assembly GCA_905147815.2 of Phalera bucephala. NCBI lineage: Eukaryota > Metazoa > Arthropoda > Insecta > Lepidoptera > Notodontidae > Phalera > Phalera bucephala. The sequence continues at coordinate 32,538,588 of LR990611.1, read as the reverse complement.
TCTGCGCACGCAGTTCGCCAGCCCGTCCAGGTACACCTCGTAGTCGGCGAGGGACCTATTGGGAGAGACGTAGCAGCCCACTATGACCATCGTTCCCCACTGCACAGCCACGTACCCCTGCCCCCGTTCTATCAAGGAGCAGGGTAGAGCGCCTTCTCCTCCCCCCCAATAGCCGGCGACGGAGCCCGTGTTGTCCCCGAACCAACGAGGATGGTCCGGGACATTGTAGGGCTCCGCGACAATGCCAAGGGCAATGGACCACTCCGCAACGGTTTGCAGCAGCAGGTTCTGCGCGTTGCGGCAGTGGTTCAGATTGCCCTGCAAAATCCTTTGGGGAGAGAATTTTAGGCCTCCATTGGCTCTCCCGGCGGACTATCGGAGCCCGCTTCCGTGGCCGGTTCCTCGGATGCCGCCTGGGGTTGTGTTTGGAAAGGGACCTGCTTTTTTCCCTTCCCTTTCCCCTTCGGGGGGACACATTTTTTGGTGTGCAGCCGATGATCTGCTGCACACCCTTTCGCGGAGCATAGGGGGCATTTAAGCTCCCGTGCCGTGCACGCGCCGGCCCTATGATTGGGTTCAGCGCATGCGTAGCACTGTGTGCTCCGGTCCACCCCGTTGGGGCATTTGCTGCCCACGTGGCCCTTTTCGAGGCACCGGAAGCAATATAACGGCCTCTGCTCCAGCGCCTCGGCCCTTGCTGACCCCCAGCCCACCTTAACGGTTTTGGCCGCCACAATTTTAGACATGGCGGCCAATGGGCACTGGATCCACACAGTTCCCATTGCTGAGGACGTACGGCGAATAGGCCCAACTCGAATGTCAACCGCCGCACATTCGCCCGCCGCGGCGACCGCTGAAACTACCTCTTCTGGCGTCGCGGCGTCGTCCAGGCCGTAGAGCCGAATCTCGCCCGTTTTTGTTGGGCGCATGATACGCACGTTGAGGTCGGATAGGACCTCGCGCATCCGCGCCGCAAGTTTGTCGGCCTGGTTCTGGCATTCTGGGCCCTCCAGCTGCAGGAGAAGCGCCCCAGTCAAAGCCCTCCTCTGGGCCACCGTCTCGATGCCGAGATCGGCAAGGCGAATGCGACTTTTTGCCGCAGTCATGACCTCGGCATATGTGGTCTTCTCGTCGAGTACGGTGACCGATACCGCTGCCGTCGTAGGAGCCTTTCGCGGTCTCCTCTCACGCTTTTTACTCAAAGGATTACGCGTCTCGGGCGCCTGTTGCGACGGACCCTTCTGGGCCTTTCTCGGCTTTTTGGTGACCGTCGCCCAGGACCCTCCCCCTCCAGGGGCAGGCGGATCCACCACCTGGACCTCCACAGGGGGAAGCTCAGGAACCGGCGGGTGCACCGAAATACCCGGCCTTCGCGCCTTTCGGGCCCTCTTATTGGTTGCAGGAGCCAGCGGCGCTGGCGGCTGCGCAGGCGACGGTTTCGGTGATGAGGGCGCAGCCGGCGTCAGTAACGACTGCGATAGTCGCGACGGGGCTCCGACCACCGCCAAGGCACTGGTGCCGTCTGAAGCCAGGGGTGGACGGAGGCGCCTTTCCGGCGGGAGTCTTGCCTCGATGGCGTCCAGCCGCACGTTGACCATTGTGCCAACTTCTACCATAATGGCGCGCATCCTCCGCTCCCACTCCTCCTCTGATGTTTGCGGAGGAGAAACTACCGGCTGGCGCGTTCGAGCGAGCTCCTCTCGCAGCGCCACCACTTCGCCCCTCAGCTCCGCCAGTTCAGATTGCAGGCGAGAGTTATCTACCTGTAGCTTGGCGGTCTCTGCCGTTGAAGTTCTCGCCTGTAGCATTTCTGTGGCCGCCTTAATGGAGGCCGCCGCATCCTTAAGATCACGTTGATACGTGCCCTTAAGGTTTCCCGATTTGGCAGCGGCCCTCAGGATGATGGCCACATCCTCCTGGACACGCTCTCTAAGCGCTGCCGCAGTAGGGCCCTCCTGTGCAACGTCAATCCCCAGCGCGCTTCTTCTCACGCGGGCATCTTCCGACATTTGCGTCAGCTCTGTCTCGATCCCGTTCTTCGGTTTCTTTTCCGGGTCGAGGTCAGAAGGTTACATTGCGATGACTCCGTGGAGTCTGACTTAACCTCGCTTGCAGCTGCTGTGTCGGTTTTTCGCAAAAAGCGACCTCTTCTATCGCGCTTGGTTCTGGCAGTGCTGGTGCTGACACCGCCTCGCCCTCTTTGCGCTTTTAGCACCTTTTCTGGCGCCAGCATGAGTTTATGGCTGGACGTCGATTTTAATGCTATGCCACCTCCTTTCTCGCACTTGCGATTGATCTTTAACATACTCTGCACTCGAGCAGCCGGATTCCCCACTGCTCTTTTCCTCCTCCCTAACTTCGAAATTATTTTTATTCGGTTCCATTTTTAGTCCCACGAGTATGGGGGAAATAAATCGTCGACCCGGGCGGAGCCCCCTGCACCCGAGCAAGCCTATATACACCGAGGGGTCGGCCGGTGCCTCGGGTTGCCGCACTAGCGGCTGGTAATTTTTTAAAGTGGTTTTCTTCCACGCGGCCCAGCCGGCGAAGGCAAGGCCCCCGTCCCAGCGTAGAGCCGAAGCTCATCGTTGCCGGTTACGGGTTCGCCATCGGTGGTCCAAGACCGTGTCTGGAGGCCGGGTAAGCGCACACCAGACCCGACAACTAGGAGGGGAAGGGAAAAGATTGGGAAGGAAGTTAGGGATGGGGATAGAGAAGGGGAGGGGAAGGGTTATGTTAGGGCTTCACGCCCTCTCCCGACTGCCGTTACCGCGGAGTCTCGCTGGTCCTCTCTGAAGCCCAGAGAGGTACCTAGAACCCCCGGGCAACGCTTCTCCAATTTTTTGCTGCGCCCCACCCTCTCCGAAAGGCAGAGATTGTGAGGGGCAGCATGGCGACTTCCGTCATACACGCCGGACTATTCGCCGCCGCCAGCAGTCCCATCGGGAAACGAAAGAGCTGCTGAAGGCGCCCAGGGTGCACCACGAGGAGGTTGTCCGACCCAGCACCCCACCGGGGAAGACCTAGACTATCTTACCATGACCAAATAGATCGAGTCTCCGTAACCGGTGAGCGTGTATGAGACGAACTATGCGAGTGGAGAAAGCCAGAGAGGTATGTAAGGAAAGAACACTTTGGAACTCTGTACTCTCTGCCTACCCCGCAAGGGATCTGGCGTGATGAGATAGATAGATAAAGTAAATTAATACAAAACTTTGCTTTTTATCCAGTCGGTGATCGGAGGGTGCCATAAGTTGCTTTAGTTTTAAAAATATATATATGGCGTTATTATACCCCAGCGGCTAATGCCATTTATGTCGCTTTGAGCTGTTTGTTATTCAGTCACGACACGGCTGATCGGATTTGAATTCGATTTGGGGGAGGTAATAAAGGGTAGTATTCATAATTAGTGAATGCAATGTTTGAACACTACGTGAATTTTATTTTTAGTTTATTGGCTCACCAACAATCGATTACACATATACAAACATATAAAACTTAGGCCAATACATTCATAGTGTATCAATCTATTACGACGTCGCAAAGACGTCCACTGCAGGACTAAGGCCTCCCCTAAAGACCGCCACAATGACCGGCTTTGTGCTGTACGCATCCAACTTCTACCCGCGACCTTCACCAGGTCATTGGTCCATCTTGTAGGGGGCCTACCCACTCCACGTCTTCCGGTACGTGGTCGCCATTCGAGAACCTTTCTGCCCCAACGGCCGTCAGTTCTACGAGCGATGTGCCCCGCCCACTGCCACTTAAGTATAGCAATTCTGAGTGCTATGTCAGTGACTTTCGTCCTCCTGCGGATCTCCTCGTTTCTGATTCGATCCCGCAGGGTAACTCCGAGCATAGCTCTCTCCATCGCCCTTTGGGTAACCTTGAGCCTTCTTATGAGGCCCATCGTTAGCGACCATGTCTCAGTGCCGTTAGTCATCACTGGCAACACACACTGGTCAAAGACTTTCGTCTTGAGACACTGTGGAATTTTGGACGAGAAGATGTTACGTAGCTTCCCAAATGCCGCCCACCGAGCTGGATTCGACAATTGACCTCTCTCTCGAAGTTGGACCTACCTAATTGGATTCTTTATCCCAGGTATATATAATCGGGTACACAAGGGGGTTTCAGGTCTGGAAGAGGATGTTCGGATCAAGTCTTCTCACTCCGCAACATCGTAGAGAAGCATCTGGCAGTGGGGTGGAAGGTTTTCTGCGGTTTTGTAGATCTGGAGAAGGCATTTGACAGAGTTTTGCGAAAGAGACTTTGGGACATTTTGCCAGAGTATGGTATAGATGGCACTATGTTGCGAGCCGTCCAGTCCACTTATGTGGACTGCAAGGCATGCGTACGGATGGGTGGTAACAGGTCACCCTGGTTTGACGTTAAAATCGGCGTCAAGCAGGGTTGCGTGTTGTCCGCTAGACTGTTTATAATATATCTGGACAAAAGTCTTCAATGACTGAAAGCGATGAATGAAGGTGTACAAATGGGTGACTTAGTGGTAAACCATCTACTTTATGCAGATGACGCGGTTTTAATAGCGCCAACAGCCACTGATCTGCAAACACTAGTCACAATTATGAAATACGACTGCATGATCAATGGCTTACAATTGAATGTGAAGAAAACCAAGATTATGGTTTTTGAAAGGGAAGAAACCAGAACAAATGTAAGGACAAATGTGAGGTTGGTAACGATGTGCTGGAGCAAGTGAATGAGTTTGTATATCTTGGATGCGCCTTCAGTAAGGATGGGAAATACACCGCTGACATAGAGAGAAGAGTGAGTGCAGGGAACAGAGTGAATGGTGCGATGGGAAAGCTACTCGGGAGCCGGCACTTAAGCCATAAGGCGCATCTGGCCATACATAACGGAGTTCTTGTCCCAACGCTGTTATATGGTAGCGAGAGCTGGGTATGTAAGAAGGAGAATAAAAGTAGGATAAATGCGGTAGAAATGCGAGCTCTGCGGAAGATGTGCGGAGTGAAGCTGACCGACCGCATTAGCAACAGCATAGTAAGACAGCGAGTAGGTATGAAAGATAGTATCGGTGTAAAGATGAGAAAGGGCATGCTCCGTTGGTTCGGGCATATAGAAAGAATGCCAGAGGAAAGAATGACAAAACAGATATAAGCGTGTATGAGACGAACTATGAGAGTCGAGGAAACCAGAGAGGTATGTAAGGAAAGAACCTGTTGGAACTCTGTACTCTCTGCCTACCCCGCAAGGGATCTGGCGTGAGGTTATAGATATATATAATCGTCAACAACTTCGAGCGTAGAGTCTTCAACCTTTATAGAAGTTGGTACTAAATGGACGTTTGACATGATCTTCGTCTTGTCCATGTTCATTTTAAGACCTACTTGTTGAGAGACTCTACTGAGGTCGTCGAGCATGGTACTGAGGTCTTCCAGGGTATCAGCCATGAGCACGATATCATCGGCAAATCGAAGGTGAGAGATGTACTCGCCGTTGATGTTAATACCTAGTCCTCTCCAGTCCAGAAGCTTGAAGACATCTTCCAGCGCGGCTGAGAACAGTTTCGGGGATATAACGTCTCCCTGTCTCACAACACGCTGCAGTTGAATAGGTTTCGAGCTCTGGTCCTGAAGGCGGACTGACATAGTAGCGTTTTCGTACAAACTCTTCAGCACCTCGATATACCGGTAGTGAACTTGGCACCGCTGGAGAGACTGTAGTACAGCCTAAGTCTCGATCGAATCGAAGGCCTTCTCATAATCCAAAAACGCTAAGCATAGTGGCAGGTTATACTCTTCAGTCTTCTGTATGACCTGTCGCAGCGTATGAATGTGGTCTATGGTGCTGAAGCCTTTTCGGAAACCGGCTTGTTCGGTAGGCTGGAAGTCATCTAGTCTGCGCGCGAGACGATTCGTGATGACTCTCGAAAACAGTTTATAGACGTGGCTCAGAAGTGAGATGGGTCTATAATTCTCCAAGAGGGTTTTATTACCTTTTTTGAAAAAGAGAACCACCACACTTCCGCGCCATGAGTGTGGCGTTTTGCCCTTGAGGATGACGGTGTTGAATAGTTTCTGGAGAGCCCTCAATATCAGCTTTCCACTAGCCTTAAGAAGCTCGTCTGTTATACCGTCATCGCCTGGCGCCTTGTTGTTCTTGAGCTGTTTGAGAGCCATACTAATCTCGTACAGACTGATGTCCGGGATGTCTTCGGTATAGTGTCGGGTCAATTTGGCTCTTGGGTCTATGGCCGGATTGCAGACAGGTGGTTGTACTGATGTGTATAGCTGGCCGTAGAACTTCTCGACTTCCTTCAAGAGTTCCGGTGTAGAGGATACAATCCTGCCGTCTCCGGTCTTCAGCTTACTCAACCGGCTCTGTCCGATAGACAGATCCCTTGCAAACACTTTAGGGCCTATGTTGCGCTTGATAGTCTCTCTTATTTTGTCAGTATTATACTCGCGTACATCGCGAGTCAGAGACTTAGAGATCTGCCTATTGAGCCGCTGGCATTCGGAAACTTCTTCTGGAGACTGCAAGATCATCCTGCGTCTTTCCTACATAAGCTAGAGGGTAACGCCTGAGAGCTTTTTGGTTTGTACGGTGGGTTTTTAAGAACTTGTGCCCGACCGTATGAACAGTTTCCACTACCCTGCTGCTACAATCGTCCACGTTTATGCACTAACCTAGACCTTCGAAGCGATTCTGCAGTTCGAGCTGAAAGCTATCGGGCTGGACTTAGCAGCTTTATATATTTGTCTCACTCCTCGATGCAAGGGAATATGCTTAGTCCGCCAGTTTTGTACTTGGACGTTCATTGTTGCAGCGTCATACAGACATCTCAGCACTTGGGTGTATCGCCAGTTGACCTGGCAACGTTGCAAGGATTCGAGAACAGACCAGGTTTCGATGGAGTCGAAGGCTTTCTCGTAATCAACGAATGCCATGCACAGGGGCTGATTATACTCCTGGGCCTTCTGCATAATTTGCCGCACTATGTGAATGTGGTCTATGGTGTCATACCCTCCCCTGAAACCAGCTTGTTCCGTTGGCTGAAACTCGTCAAGTCTTCTCGCCAGGCGATTTGTGATGACTCTAGAAAACAACTTGTAGACATGGCTCAGAAGGGAAATGGGTCGAAAGTTTTCAAAAGGGTCTTATCTCCCTTCTTGAAAAACAAGACGACTACACTTCTATTCCATGCATTTGGAATTCTCCCAGAGAAGGTAACAGATTTAAAAATACGTTTGAGCATAGGAGTGTCTCCAGCCTTTAGAAGCTCGGTAGTAATTCCATCATCACCCGGGGATTTTCCATTTTAAAATTGTTTAAGAGCCATCTCGTTTTCGTCAAGGCTAACTTCTGGCAGCTCGTCCGTGTAGTGGCGGGTTAGGGTGGCTCTTAAATTCCTTATGCTGGGTTCTGGTTGGTTAACTTGCGTGGCGTAAAGTTGGGAATAGAAAGTTTCGACTTCCGCTAGAATGTTCGACACTGAGGCGACGACTCTTCCGCTTAGAGTGGTCAGCTTCGTCAGATGACTTCGGCCAAGCTGTTGTGCAAAGACTTTTGACCACCGATTCCGCTCAATCGCTCTCTCTATTTGACATGTGTTAGAGCGTCGGACGTCTCGTCTTACCAGCTTCGTGATCTTTTTATTCAATGCCCGTTGTTCTGACGAAGTGACTGCGGGATCTTCGCGTCTTTTCTCCATGAGTTGTAGACATTCTGTTCAAAGTCTCGATTTCTTTTCGTTGCGCCACATCTTGCAGAACCTTGTTCCCTCTTCACTAAGGATGTCCACTACCTGGTCAAGTTCCTCCTCGATATCGCTATCAATTGTGTTTTCCAGGGCAGCGAATAGGTTCTTTAGTTTTAACTGGAACGTTTCGGACCCAACTTCGTGTTGGAGCAGGTTAGGTCGGAGTGTAGACTTCATCAGAGTGCCTCGCACAAGCCGGTGTCGCTACTGGTTTTAAACCTTGTAACCACTTAGACATCTCTAAATATCCGCTATGATGAAGTCGATCTCGTTGTTAGTGTTGCCGTTGGGGCTTTGCCACGTCCACTTCCGTTGGAGCCGTTTGTCAAAGAAAGAGTTCATTAAGAACAGCCCCTCTTTTTCCAGAAAGTTGACGAGCGTTTGTCTCCTATGGTTCCTGTTACCGAATCCGTGTTGACACCACAATTTGCATTGAAATCCCCCATGACAACGTTGAAGTGGGCCTTGGAGGTGTTGTGTATATGTCCTGGTATGTGTAGGTGTATTTGGCTTTGGATATGTCCTCGTACATGTCCTCTATTTCATCATTTTAATCGCGAGTTACGCAACCCTTGTCGACACACTGGATAATTCTTTAACGTGGTCAGAGGGGACTTTGTTGACAAGGAACCCGACGCCTTGAGACTGTTGGTCTCCCTCTCTGAAATACATAAGATGGCCCGATTTTAAGGTTACGGTATCCTCTCCATTTCTTCGGATTTCGCATAATCCCAGGACGTGCCATCTTATGTGTCTCAGTTCCTCTTCAAGTTGCGCCAGATGTTCGTCGAGCCGCAACGTACATCCGGTATACATAGCTAAGGTCAGTCGGTTTTGGCGGCCTTCCGTAACCCGGAGATTCTTAGCATCCCCACCCCTACCCTGCCGTTACCGTGACCGCCGCCGTGGTCAGGAATAGCAGGGTTGCCGGGAACTAGAGGCCGTGGGTTGTTTTGGCTTGTCATAGGGAGGTAATGCCCGTAATCTCCACGCTGGGAAAGTGGGTTGGAGATCGCAGAGCGCAGCGCTTCGCTGCTGCCCGTCACCGGTCTGTCATTTAGCTGCGCAGTTTGACAATAGATATACCGCCATTAATTGGTCGCCAGAGCCTCGTTTGTTGTTCGGCAGGGTGCACTACGAGCAGGCGAGGTTGACTTGGGGCACTAGGATGATGATGTACCCCTTACACCCCAGGATTGGTCAATCTCACTAAATTTTCTTTCGAGTCGTATTCCTCATATCTGAGGGTCGTGACCTCCACCTCCCCTCTTGCTTTTGTGATATTTTGTTTGTTGTAGACTGTAGTGTCCAGAATGGCGTGGATATAGTCAGACCAACGTGTTGGGCTGCGACCTCGAGGTCTTTGGCCATCGACCTTCCCAGTGACCATAAGCTTCTTCAAGTTGTCACCGTCTTTTCTGTCAGTGTGGCCACAGAGCTCTAAGATATGCTTGAGACAGATATAAAACAGTCTATATTATAATATTATATAGAGTAAAGATTTCATTGTTTGTAATCAGTAAACTCTGAAACTACTCAACCTATCTATATCATCACGCCAGATCCCTTACGGGGTAGGCAGAGAGTATAGAGTTCCAACAGGCTCTTTCCTTACATACCTCTCTGGCCTCCTCTACTCTCATAGTTCGTCTCATACACGCTCGCCGGTTACGGAGACTCCTGACTTGTCCTTCAGATAAGACCCGGTCTATTTGGTCATGGTAAGATAGTCTAGGTCTTCCCCGGTACCTTCATCCTTCCACTTTCGCATTGTATATCAGTTTTGTCATTCTTTCTTCGGACATTCTTTCTATATGCCCGATTCTTCCATGATTAGAGAGCTACATTATCCAGAAGAAACATAGACCCAGTTGGTGGCGATGTTGGCGACCGGGAGCAAAACCGCGGCTAACTGCTAGTTTATTATATTTTCAATATTATAAGCACATAATAAAGGTTTAAACTAACATACCTGTTTATGTATTATCTGTATAATAAATACAAAATTGACTGCGTCGTTGGTCTAGTGGCAAAGCGCATCCTTTGTGATCACGAGGTCTTGGGTTCAAATCCTAGGTCGGAGAAATGAAGTTTTTCTAACGAAGCTTCCCAGTGTGGTTCCGGAGTCTGGCATTGTGCCCGGTATATACAGTATGGGCTCGCCCCCTATTACATGGGATCTAACATCGTCGGTGAAATGTGGGTGTACTCAGTACACCTCTGCCATCCCCGCTTGGGAAATATAGACGTGACGGTGTTTATTTATTTTTTTAAACAAAATAAATATATCTAAACAGATCCGCGGTCTCTCTGTACATGTTCCCTAATAACTTGAGGGCCTTCGGGGATATCTAAAACATGAGAAAGGAAGTTTTTATCCTATTTGTTATATATACGTATTCATTTAATCATGTTGCTTCCCCTCGGGGAGGAGACCAAGCTTATAAGCTTTAACATTAATAAGGTTTTTTAACACCCATTTCCTAGTCTGTAATTATTTCCACAAATCGATAAACGATATCTTGACAGGCCTAGACGAAGATGGTGGGACCAGCTAGATTTTTTTTAGAAAAACTAGTTTTTAAAAGCCGAAATGAGAACTGAATGGAAGCAATAGAGGGATGCCCAACGGTAGGATAGTAATGGCTGATGTTTTTTTTATTTAGCCTTAGCTCTACCTCCGTGGTTTGTCTTAAGCAGGGTATCCATCCCTAATATTTGCGTGTAATGAATATTCGGGTATGACTATTCACATAGTAGGTACATTGATTATATCACATCGCACCTCCGCTCAAATAGCACCATAACTTAAAAATCGCATTTTTTTAATTAACCCCGACAAAACTCAAATTTTCACGAAAGGTTTTTTGAATTCTATAAAATGGCACATTATACTCTTAAAGCGATTTCGTGTGTTTCCCCAACTTGCAGGTTAAGTAACTTGAAATGATAAAAAAGTAACAATTTTGAGTTGTGACACTATTTAAGCGGAGGTGTGATATGTGATTAGCATATGTATTATTTTGCACAAAACACTCCAACACCGCCCAATGTTTTAGCATTATCGCTCGCAAAAGGACTGTTAAACAAACACTACCAAGCATATATTTCTCAAGAGGGGGGTGACAGAGGTGTACTGTGTATTGTATTCACATTGCGCTGACGATAGATTTTAATTATACATATAGTGGGCGGACTATTGCCATTGTACCGGACACAATTTCAGTTTCGTCATTCTACATACTTCCAAACTTCTCTATATATGCCCTATACGCACATTATTATCTGAAATGATATGATTATTCCGTTATCTATCGATCTATCAGCGTCGTTAGTCAGCACGCGCAAGGGTATTCGGTTTCTCTCTAAAGTTCCTAACAGTTGTTAAACAAAATCTTGGCTATTCAAGGGTTTTGTTTGGAATTTCCATTTTTAAATTAAATTTCTATGTCCATACAAATAATATTGTTAAATTTGCGGGGTAATTTATTTCGAATAACGTGCGAAGTACTTTATTTTATACTCGTATGAAAGTTCTAGTACGGACGCGAACTTTCCAAGTACAGCGATTTAAAAGTTCAGGTACGGTCGAACATACCCGGCGCATTTCACAAAGCGGTATAATTATTACATACCTACTTGTATCTACTTGTCTACCGCGACCGTGCGCATGTAATAATAGGGGAGGAACCTTCTAGATGTTTTAGCACTCAAACGCGGATTCTAGATCTTTCTTGACGGATGACGGGACCTAAGGGTGTGTAATGCGTTTTAAAATCGACATCCCCTGATAAAGGGTTTTTACGATATCGGAGTATGACCGGATCTTAACAATATCACAGTAATATCGGCCTGTACTGTGCCACTGTTGGCTATAGGCCTTCTCTCACATCGAGGTGAAAGAGAATAGGTCTTACTGAGGACCCAGTGCGGATTGGTGGAGGCAAGTTTGTAGCCACGTGGTGTTGGAAATTATTATATAGCTAGTCATAATTAGTGTCCGACCTAAACTAGTCTTACAGCCGAAACCGAAACCTAACTTCAGCCTCTGTCTCAATTTCACTTCCTTATAAGGAAATTATACTTTTATGTTCAAGTTCTTTTTTTTCATTTTAACTTTGTTGTACCTCATGCACTATTCAATATTTTTTATAATGTTAACAGTACGAATAAGTAGTTAAATTGTGCTATGTAGCTGCGCGTTTTGTGTTTGAATTCATGATTTTTATTGAAGTAAGACGAAAAATATCAGTTGGAAACATGGTCTAGACTCAGTGTATATCATGAGATTAGCCAGGGGCATATGAAGAGATACTTCGTCCAATCGATTAAATTGTCGTCACATATTACGCAACAAATACATATATGGGGCCGCAGCTTTGTCGTGATGAGTCACAGGAAAACTAAAGTACTCACTATAACACATCAAAATAACATCTGTAAAATTTCGCCTTCGTTATTGAAACGCCACTTATATAGTTAAAGAGAAAAAGAGTTATAACCATTCATGTACTTTCTCAGCATATAAGCATAATGTTTGATTGAATCAATTGAATCAAACCGTAGGCGCGTAATAGGCCTTTCGATTTAAAAAAAAATATGAGTACAAATTATGATCGATTTAAATCGATCTGAAGTACTGAATCGATTTAATAAATCAATTCAAAAACCTTTTGCATCGGACATATTCACGTTAGCTACTGTGATAAATAGTTATAATTAAAAAAGATCTCTTTAAACACACGTATTTTTGCGAAAATAGGACGGAAATATCTTGATTATTTGAGGAGTTTCTATGCCTCCTTTAGGGTCAGACTCCGCTCCGTACCAACAATATATACCACTGGATTAGGTTGTATGTTCGACGAATTCCTAAGGCTCCCTTCTATCTTCATCATTATTAAAAATCATAAGACCCAGGCAACTGTGGTCTATAGAACTTATCCAACAAGACAAAATATGTTGGGGCTATCTTGATTATCTTTCAGGTTCGTTATCAGATACGGAAAACTATCTAGAACTATAGCGCTAATCAAAACAAATCCAACATGGTCAAATACAATAAGGGTTATATTGGGCAGTTAAAGTCGACTTCGATTCCTCGACTAACGATAACTTTTAAATCTCAATTTGATCATCGATAAGCGTTTCTAGTGTGTTCGATTAGAATCAATATTATATATTTTTGATTGATTGATAGATTTTTTTACAACTAATCGACAAGCCATCGACTGTAGTTCAGTCGTTCTGACCCTCGCCGATTGTTCCCGAAGGGCATCCCCAAACATTCACGAACGCAGTTTCGGTTTCGGAACTAGTTTCCGAAACTTTTGGGCCGAAACTAGCCGAAACCGAAATCGAAAGTACAATCGGACACTAGAATAGAATAGAATAGAATACACTTTATTGTACACCAACATAAGCAAGAACAACAAACAAAGAAAATAAAATATACACATACAAATGGTAGCACAATTGGCGGCCTTATTACTAACAGCAATCTCTTCCAGGCAACCAACATTCCAAAGAGCTGAAGAGAGAAATAAGAAGAGAGAACTAGTTATAATAGATTATTTAAAAAATTTAAAGTTACATAATTAAAATAATCTCTACTCTACCTTGTTGGCCACGTAGCCCATACTAAAACGGGCGATCACAAAGTATTAGTTTTGGATATTACTTATACAATTCTATCGAAAAATAATTAGTAGCATTCGGAATCTGGAATTATGCCCGGTATGCCTAGTATAAAGGCAAGAAAGGCCTCTTATTTCATTTGTGACCTAATATCGTTATAATGATACAATCCTAATGCGTGTATCTACCACGAGGCCCTAAACTTAAGCCCTATCGAACAAAGTGTAGTTTTTCTATCGAATAACTTCCAGTGTCGGTCCGGAGTCTGGAATTATGCCTGGTACAATGACAATAAGTGCGCCCCCTATTACATTAAGAGCTAACAACGACGATGAAAACTCGTTTTACACAATACTCCTTTGCCATCCCGGCTTAGGCGTGTATAGTGAAAGTTGTTCGGTTTCATCATCAGCCCAAATTAGTCTACTGCTGGACACAGGCCTCTTCCAATGTGCGCCACCGAGCCCGATCCTCGGCTTTATGCATCCAGTTTCTGCCGGCTATAGCCGGCAGAAACTGGTTACGACATACGTCGTATACGACGTATGTCGTAACTCCATCTCGCGGGAGGGCCTCCTACACTGTTTTGCCAGTTCGAGGTCTCCTCTCCAAAACCTGTTGTTCGGTGTGATAAATATTATCGCCTGGAATAGGTTTTGCGCCTGTCTCTTAGCCTGTAGCTACATTCTATAAGGAATTACTACCTAGAAAAACATTTATGTTTATTCCACGAAGCAAATACGATGAGAAAATGGCGTAATAAGATTTTCCTATACAATTAAAACTCTGCGCGGGGTGGGACAGGGCGAGAGAGACGTTACGCCACCACCCACATTTGTATGTATTTGCCATCTGGCGGAGAATGGTAAAAACTAAACGGTTCGTCCATGTCAATGTTACTTGTAAGTTCAAGTATATTACGGTAGATAGCATTTGTAATAGAAGTAATCAAATAAATTACGACAAAAATACTTACAAGTGAAATGTGATACCATATGTGAGACCAGAACGTCTATCCAAGTAATTTTTGCTAGTTAAGATACATCACTTCATTGCAAGGTTTTTATTATTGTAAAACTTAAACAATATTTAATAGCTATGCGAACTTAAGCGTCGCTCGAATGGAGCGAGTACCGATGAAAAGCCGAGGTAAGCCACACCCACCAAGATAACGTTAAGGCTTTTAGGAATTCCACAGGCTCGCTTAGGCTCCTTATCGTATTTGCTTTGTGGTTTATTCTTTAAAACATGTTGCGATGTCCCGCTCAACCCAAAAACAAATGAAGGAAATCCGAACACAATATTTTCATGTCCCTTAAAATAAACTTTCATTTCACAACATTAACAAACACTGCACGAACAAAATAAGGAAAGGAAAAAGATAATACAAAGATTTTTCCCGCTCCTTCAAACCCGCAGTTTGAAAGTTGTTTGCGAAAGTGGCAATTTGAGCAAAGTTGTACCAAATTGTACTTTATGCTTTCGAATTTAAAGTTATAATTGAAATATCGTGTTGAATTGGGTTATAAGATTATTCCCGAAACAGGTCATTTGAATATTCCGTCAACGTTACGCAAAAGAACGATACCCAAGATGTTAAAGTATATCCCTTAGTCTTAGTCGTATTTTACGATATTTTTAGAAGAGAAAGCGACTCTATTCCTTTACTTGTAAAGTATCTACATAGGTCGCAAAAGTTTAATCGTTCGACGACACACCACAGTGGTTATTAGAATAAGCACACATATCAAGAGTCAAGAGTCTCCGTAACTGGCGAGCGTGTATGAGACGAACTAAGAAAGTGGAGGAAGCCAGAGAGGTATGTAAGAAAAGAACCTATTGGAACTCTGTACTCTCTGCCTACCCCGCAAGAGAACTGGCGTGATGATATAGATTTATATATATAAAACGAACATCGCCGGCGAAATATGTATAAGTGGACTTAGGCACTACCACTTAGGAAGTACCTGTAGACGTAACGGCAACGGAAAAGCAATGCTTAACCCTTTGAAATAATGAAAAGGAATTTCTTGGCTTCATCTCCACAGAAATGCCATTCCGAACAGGTAGCGTCTTACGAACTCACTTACCTTTTTGTCTTGGCTATTCGTAAGTACTTTTTGTATACATGAATAAAAACCTTTAAACTTTGATTTTGAATTGTAGACACCATTGTTCGAAACACTTTTGCGAAAGGCATTCGTTATCGTCAAACTATAAAACCTTAAACTACGGAGCAAAGCGCCTCCTATCAGATTTCCATGCCTCGATTCACCCCTGTAATGAGCATAAATATACGCGTTAAGGTGGAAATGAAGGGGATGGGGGGAACTCCAGTGAGTTCCGGTATCCGCCCTCTACCCTATATCGATTCATCCAACTTGAGATCATTTTACATAAAGCTACGTCATTGAGAACAAGTTTACTCCCTTCTTCAATTAGGAATAAAGCCTCGCGGGAAACAACGACAGATACCTCACGGAACCTGAAAATTTAGTGGTACGTTTAAGATTGCTTCATTACTTTAGTGGCTTATATTACCACTGATCACGAGTTCTTCGAATCCCAGGATTGATTGAACAGAAAGTGCATTATAAATAAAGCACTTTATGACATCTGTTCGATCATGGTCGCTGGGACAGACTGGATGCGGCAGGCGGAGGACCGTGTGCAATGGCGCGTGTTAGGAGAGGCATATGTCCAGCAGTGGACTGCGATAGGCTGATTGATTGATTGATGACATCTAATTTTTTTTCAATTGATCGAAAAAAATCAATTGTTGTCCGGAGTTTGAAATTGTGCAATCAATCGTATACTGAACTGAAATTCAGTAGCTACCTAATTGTGAGTTTACTATAGAAGTTTTCAATGTCGATAATTTCCGACAATTTTAGAAGAATTTCAGCAATGGTTATGGTACAGTTTTTGTGGGTTTTATTAGTAGAATTGCCCCCTTGTGGGGGTACTATAAGTTGTTCCCGAATTTGGAAGTAGGCGAAGTGTG
Source organism: Phalera bucephala (assembly GCA_905147815.2). Taxonomy (NCBI): domain Eukaryota; kingdom Metazoa; phylum Arthropoda; class Insecta; order Lepidoptera; family Notodontidae; genus Phalera; species Phalera bucephala. The sequence goes on along the minus strand of LR990611.1, from coordinate 32,522,200 downwards.
AAAGTATGTTAAAGCATTAATATCTCGAATTGAATCCACTCAGGGTAATAGTGGTCTTCTTCGCAAAATAAGTAATTGTAGAGTTCCTTTTCTGAGTAGGTATTATTTTCACAATGGATTTTCGTAAATTATTGCCTTATTCAATGAATTACACAACTCTTTATATTTGTGTCAATAATTTTAATTTAAAAAGATATTTTCAAAAACAAACCTTTATAGTACACAACACACATATCTTGCTTAGTTGAGGAGTTCCTACGGCTTCCATCTAGTTCCATCATAAGACCCTGAACACCATCCAGGTCTACAGTACTTGTCAATACAAATCCAAAGTTTCCAATCACGGCGGGGTTATATTGAATTGGGTGGTTCCATTGACCATATTTCGGCTTCAGTATATCGGGTTGTATTCTGCTTATCAATACCAGTCCAACAAGCCCAAACACGAGGGTTATGTTCACATTTTCCTATGGGCATCTTCCGACTTCATCACCAGACCAGCTCCATCACAGAACTTACACAAGCATGCCAAATTTCAATTGCTTGAAATGTGGATCACAAAACTGAAACTTAAAAGATAAACAGACATACGAACAGTGCAATTTTATAAAACTCATAACAAAGCCTCCAATGCGCAAAATATTTAAGCAAGTTAATTAAAGTTCTTTATTATAGACTACAGTCAAAGAGATTATAATATTATTAAATGTCTTTGACTCAGTGCCAAATGTTTAAAGAGTTGTTTAGTCTAAGTAATTTTCCTCCTGGGCTAAAACCTTCTACCGAGCTTTGTGTGTACTACAAAGCTTACAAAACCTTTATATCATCGTAAAAGGCACGCAGGCGGATAAGTAGAATCCCTTTAAAAATAAACACATATAACACACCTTAATTAAAATTCAAAGCTGTTTTCAAACAAAAAAATGTCTGAAAAGGCTCACTCCAATTTAATAAATGCGCTGTAAAAAGAACCTTTAAACGTCTCCTTAAGTAAAAAATATACGTATCGTTTCACAAATGTTGTTTATAAATTTTGCAGATTATTTTTATATATTACTAGCTGTTGCCTACGACTTCGCTCGCGGTTATTTTGTAATTTGATATATTGTCCACGTTTTCACAATATCTTTATAATTTATAGCTTATGCGTTAATCTGTTGTAAAAGTATAGTATCATCAAAATCCGTTCAGTAGTTTTTGCGTGAAAGAGTGAAAACGTTAAAATCATTTTTTTTTATTAATCTAGACAACAAAGTACTTATGAATAGTCAAAAAGAAAAAATTATTGATTACTCAAGACTCTACCATCCGTTCGGAAAGTCATACCTGTGGATAAAAAGGGCAAGAACGGTTACTCTTTATTAAAATTAGATTGAAATTGAGAATGAGAAATTCTTTTTGTATACATTGCATTCATGGGGTATAGGAGAACAGTGCAGATCGAGCTAAATAGATGTGCGTAAGTATAAATTAAACATAAGTGTACTTAGATTTATGGTATAAGTCAGTGTCTCCTAGTCCTCTCATTTACAAAATGAGTCATTGTGAAGGTATATAATAAAAAGTATAATAGCACACCTCTCTATACCCCTGAGCCGCTCACACCGGTGTTGCCCTCAGTTGTCCTAGGACGATCGTTTGAGGGCCCATCTAGTAAGCGGCGAGTAGATTTTAAGGCTACATCCATAACCTGAGTGTGAAAGGCAGCCTGGTGTTTCTGATGCAATCCATCCGTTTAGTGCTCTTTGGTAAACGTTAAGTCTGGATTTCTTCTCTTCAGGTAGCGACCAAGTTTGAGCACCGTAGGTTACGACAGGTAAAACATACATATCCATCAGTCCGGCTTGAAGGACAAGGGAAGATTCTTCATCATATCCCTCAAGGACCACACTCTTCCAGGCGTTCTCTTTCTGTCTAGTGAATCTTGCTGGTTATGAAACGAGACAGTCTGGCCCAAATACGTATGTTCGTTGACACTATGCACTACGCATAGTAGTGATTTGCCCATCTATCTCTACCCTACATAACGTGTTGTTGGTCATAAGTTGAGGTTTAGATCTGTTCATGGATAATCTAGCCTCGAGCTCTTGCTGTTCTCAGTCTTTGAGCATGTGTTGTTGTTCTGATGGTGTGGATGAAAATAGCACGATATCATCGGCAAAGCGGAGATTAGTCAGTTTACCTATCAATAAGTTTTTAGAGAAGTTTTTAATTTTTTTATAACATTATGTTTCATTTCAGTTTAATTTTCTCTAGAGAGGCCTTAATGATATTAGTATATATCTTTTTAACAGCTATTTCTTCTTTTAAAAGTTGGTTTTATTTATTATGATTCCAACAAACCGTACAGTGATTTACATTTTACAGTAGCGTCTCAAAAATCATCATTTGTTTTCTGTCAAAGTCTCTTGCAAGAACCAAGCTATATGGGGTAAACTAGAGGGCCGCGCAGGTCAGCTTATAAGAAAATTATCCCGGTGCTGGTGTTTGTCAGCGCAGCAGAGAGTTTCGAACACGGGCCTACCGCGCGGTCAACGTTGTCTGACACGGCCTGAACAGAAAGTTTCAATGTCGCCCAACATTGTCCGCCATGGCCCGAATGACAAAGTTTCATTTTTTCATTGGCAGGTAGCGTGATAATGACTAAACTATTTAGTTGATATGTGTCGTGAACTAACTCCCTAGCTTCTCCTTCAACCGAAAACGATGACAGAGGAAGTACGACACCATTTCACAGACAAAACTTACTATTTTAACGTCCTCTTATTTCAGACCTGTCAACAATCACGATGGGCCTAATATGGCTGTTAATGGTAGCGTGCGCTGTAACGTGCGCAAGCGCAGATCGAGGCGGTTCGTCCCTACGAGGCGCCTTGGAAGCTCTGCAGCGTAGGCAGCGGGGACGAATACACGGACCCATTCTACCTGAACCTGACTACGACGCCCTATATGAATTCGTACCACCACAAGGCTACCCAGGTAAAACTAATGTAAAGATACTTACAAACTATTGAACTGCCGTAAAAATCTTAAACGGAGGCTTAGAGGTCTAATCATGGACTAAACTTTTTAAAATCGCGCTCAATAACTCTTCATAACATAGATTTTTGTAATAATTTTAAACAATACCATTACTATGTATACGTACTTTTAGTCGGATGTACTCTAAAACAATATTAAAATATGTTTCAGAACCTGATTATGCAGTTGATGTTGATGATCTAGAGAATGAACCAACTCCAAAATATATTGTTAAGTTGCTCGACGATGACGAACGACCACCTGAAACTTATGAATACAAATTAATGAAGAAAAAGAATCTGGCAACATCTGCCGCCAGTAAGAAAGAATCAGCTTTCCGTGAAAGGAGCCACCATTCAGACAACGAAAGACTTCGGGAACTGTTTATGGATAAAAATGAGTCTGATGAAAAAAAAGAACTCCCGGATACTTCTGAAAATGACGCTGAATACGCTTTACTTTTGGGACAGCTCTGGTCAAAATATAAATACGATAAAGAACATGCCAACAATATAGAATCTGCCCCTCATGGTGTGGTAAAACTTTACAAGGAGAAAATAGTAAAGAAGAGATATCCAGATAACTGGGGCCCCATAGCATTTAAAAGGAAACGGAGCTCTGACTCTGAATCCGATCGGCCCATTATATTTGATTACGATGGTAGGAAAAATGGAGCAGGAACAGAAGATCCCAATTACAATGCGTATGATCTATCCGATGACGATAAAGATGATTTACGAGAAGAATACGCTATCGCTTTCCAACCACTCGATGATGATAATTTATCCGATCTAGCAGATGAGGAACAATATGCGTATGAACCCGTTGAGAAGCGTTTCCCTGTTTCGAAACGAAGCAGTGGTGCTTACTCTTTGAATAATCAGAAAAAGAGATTCGCTCAAAATCAAAACAAACGAGACACTGCTAAATCTTTTCGAAGTAGTTCCGGTACTGACCCAAAGTTGTTAAAAGATCTATCCAAGATTTTCGGCGATTCTGAAATAGAAGTTATAAAAATGCCTGTCAAACGAAGTAGTGATCATGAAGAACATGAAGTTAAGCCACCATTGGTGACTCCAAATCACAATAGCACTCATGAACATAACAATACGGAAGATCATGATGACGATAGCCACGAGCATCACCGACATAATATGCATCATCCAGGATTTTCTGGAAAAGATGAAATTGAACACAAGCATGAAAATGCTCATGACCACGATCATCAAGATCATTCCGAGGACCATAGCTACAGTGATAAAGAAAGACCACTTAATATCAAGAAAAAATCTATTAAATGGTCGGACTATTTCGGAATAGATAAACGCAGTAAAAAACCAGTAACCTTTATTAATGACTTAACTCAAGACAGACTACGAAAACAATATTTCGATACATTCAACAAAGAAGTGATTTATCCTTTGAATTCTTTTCGACAACATAGTAACGTGAAGAGGAATTACGTCCAAACTAAACCTAATGAAGAAACTGAAATTCAAATTGACCGAGCTCATGTAACTGTACAAAATGATGACAAAAGAAACACAGCTAATGACAATGATAATGATTCCAAATTGGATAATATTGATAAGAAGTTAAGAAGTATGGAAGGGTTGATAGTAGACGAAGCGTTACACTATTCCAATGTAGGGGATGAGCTTGATTCTAAAGAAGAACAAGAAATGAAAGAAAAATTGCTATCTCGTCTTGCAGCCGCATATAGTTTGGAGAAAATGAGAAAAGCTCTGAAAGAGTTCAAGCAAAGCTTGCAAATACAAAAGTCTAAATTAAACGCAGCGCCTGCTGCAATCCCGACTGACGAAACGAAAGCTAAACGAGTAGCTGTGAAGAAGGAAAAAGTGGAAATCACTAGTAACGAAATTCCAGCATTCGATAGAGTAGACGAAAGCAATGATTTTGAAGATGAACAAGGCGCTGGTCATTATTTGAATGGAAAAATTGAAGAGCAGTTTTCAGAAGGATATATGGGTGGCAGTGGCAGACATCGCATTCCAGTTATGTCAACAGGTATTCATTACTTTCCGGCTTGAAATATTTGATCTATAGACATGCGTATATTTTAGCAGAGACGTTAATTACTTTACATTTTCAGTTGGTGCACCTGGCGCTTGTCCCGTGTTAGCAAAGATTGTGCAACGTTGTCGTGGTGTTGATTTGTTGGCTGGTGACCGCGGACAGCTGTTCCTTCCTCTTTGTAGCTTGCATCAGATATGCTACCTTTGCGTAAGATTTGTTTCTACATTCTCACTCTTCTGCACTACTCTACTCTATCCAGAACATTTCTATATTTGTCGATTTCATATGAACAAAATTTACCAGACGAATACGTGAGGATAAACAAAACTGTATTGTATTAATCTGATAACTATAAATTTAGCTTTCGAAACACAGCAGCGCATATATATAAAACAACGATCATAGTATTGAGACTACAATATAAATAAACTTTTAATTACAGCGGCAGTTTAAACAAAACTTTTTTAATCTACACAGGGAGAAGCTCCACCAACAACGTGCGACTTGGTATTCCTCTCTGAAGCGGACACAACATGCGAAGGTGATATGAGATGCCAACGAACTGCGCGTTCAGCTCTCATGGCATTGCAAGAACTACACGACAACTTGGCAGACGAGCTCGACGGCGAGTGCGAGGCCAGCCCCTGCCTGCCGGCCACCCTCAAACTCAACATAGGCTGGCAACGGGCCCTCCAGCGATAAATAACCACCGACTATTGCCAAAAGCGAAACCGAAGCCCAAACCACATTTCATGGGCGTATTTATATGTCTCTCCACGAACTATACTCGTGAGCCATTGGAATTTTATTTAACTTCAAACTTGTCACCTAAAAGTACATAATTTTCACCGATAGTATTATCAAGTTAACATTGTTGTTGTATCCGAACGTGCCTAACCAGCCATAGACCTGTACGGATACTTAGTTAGGAATCCCAAAGTTGATCTCAATAGTAATGTCAGCTAGTGTTACTTCTGCGATAATTCTACGCTTTCATTGTTAAATGTAATTTAATATATTATTATATATTGATCGTTGTATGGAAATTTTTGGCTTGATATGTTTTTACGATCGTATTTCACGTAAAGATCCATGTAATCTTATGGAGATGGGGGCAGGAGTAGATGTGAAGTTTTAAAAATATGGAAGTGTTTATGGGTGTATTTAGATGGTCATTTTTATTGTTGTTATGTATTTACTTACTAAATATTTATATTTAAGTGTGTCGACGTAAGTATTGGAACTAATCAGATTAATAAATGTATTATAAATGTAATTCCATGGTATGAGACTATTATAAACGTGAGTATATTCGAAATGTATTGATAAATATATCATCGGATACATGTAAATACGTGTATCTATTATATCTATATTTTCTATTCGTTTAAGTAAAGCTATTTTAAGAAAAGGAGTAATCGAGGTTGGCATAAATAGTATTGCTTTGTCAGATTGCCCCACAGTACACTCTGCCCGGGTTACGATGAATGCGAATCGCATTAGCTCTAGAGCGGCACTTTAGACTATACTAGGACAATAAAACATTTCATTTACACGAATGACCATATGAAGATCTGCAAAGTTATTATATTATGAGCGGCAACTGAGTTGTCTATAAATCATCCGTATTTGTATTAAAATGATGCGATGATTATTGCTAGCTTAACAGTACTTTTAAAAGTTGCATGCTCTCAATATCTAACGTCTTGTCATAACATATTGTCTAAAGGACCTGTGCTATAAGCAAAAATTACACAGTTTTCGTACAACAGCAGCACACAATTACAGCACTCAGTTGACGGTCACATAATACAGAAACAGGTCCAAAGTCATCGCGTGTAACTAAAGAGTGTGGATATTGCACTCAACCCTCTAAGTCTTCCGACCAAAATTGGGCTTCAAAAAATTGTGTCATTTGTACCATGTTAACGAACCGCGTCGGTTAAATAACTCCCAATGCGAAATTTACAAAGTTTTACTTGAACATTTACAATAAATGTTAGTCGGGATGAGAATTAGATAGAATTATAATGAATGTAATTACGGTGGTCGAGCCGGTCATTTTAACGACTTGAATGTTATCACTTTATTCAAGTAACTATTAACACCTGAAAATAAATGGTTTTCAATTAACTTTGTTTCAATCAACTTTATCATAGTTTATGTACCCTGAAATTTGTTACATAATATTAATTAAGAAGACATTTAGAACATGGATAAAGATTGGATAGATATAGAGAAACTAAATCGAATATCATTTAATAGTGTAATATAAGAAAAATGAGACAATTTTGCTTCCAATAAGAGGTACTTATACAAAATATATTATTTATGTATAAGTACATCGCAAGTACCTCGCAAAAGAATTTTTGGTCTCAAACGCAACGTTGTGGGACTACGATGTTTTAGCGATCACTGCTCAGTCAGTCTGAGAAGGGTAAGGGCATTTCCATTTGGAGTTACTACGTGCTTCGAAAAACACGCTATGCCTATAAAGGCATATAAAGGTATAAACCAGTGTTGGGCATTTTTCAATTGTAGGATCAATCAATTGAAATTTCATTTACAGTTAAATGAATTCCCCTAAGATACTCTGGAATAACAATGACTTCTGGACGTCAAACGCCTCAGTCTCTTCTGTGATCATGTGTGCTGTGGAGCATTCGTAACGTCGGGAATTTTGAAACCACAAATAAGCCGCGACGAAATCCGAAATATTTTAATTGCAACTTTTTTTTTCACAATTAATTTTTGCCCAACCCTGCTTTATACTCAGCCTCCACTTAATGTAGTAGTCCTTAATATAGTAGTCCTGAAGTCAAGTTGGAAGCCTCATTAGTGGCTCAATAAGTTCGCTAGCAGGTGGCCACAAATCAGACTGCATAAACGCGTACTGGGACTCGTGGTAGAGTATATTTATATACACACCGTCACGCCTATATTCCCCAAGCGGGGATGGCAGAGGTGTACTGAGTGCACCCACGTTTCACCGACGATGCACCGGGCACAATTCCAGACTCCGGACTCATACTGAGAGTTTTTCGTTAGAAAAACTACATTGGTCCAACCTAGGATTTGAACCCCGGACCTCGTGACCACAAAGCGATGTGTTTGCCACCAGACCAACGAAGCAGTCAAGTATATTATAGTATATTTATATTCTCATAAAACCTTATTTCAGCCTTTTTCCAGCAATGAGATATAATGGGCTAATATACTATAAAGTAACGCAATGGCTATCGATCCTCTCATGTTAATAATAGCTGGAATCCAAGGAGACATGCACTAATCGCTAGTTACAATAGAACGTAGATCGTTACTACTACAACTTTTCGATTTGAGAGAATACGTAATACAGACAACATACAAATAATTACTACACATCCAATTAACACCAATAGAAGTATAAAATATCGATGCCTACACGTTGATAAAGATACTGATTTATCTGTAACAGATAAGTCGATAAGAGCACGGCTCAAACACGTCGATAACACAGTACTCTGTCATATTAACAATAAATAACAACGCTGTATAAAATTTGTGTGGGACCATAAGTGTTTGTGATGGGTGATGTTATTGAAGGGAAAGGAGATAATAGAGGAATAGACAATCCGGTTGCAACAGGAGGTAAAGACCAAATATATAATAGATCCAGTTTATTTTAAGATTGCCAAGCAATTTCCCTTTTTTGTGCTTCAGCTACTGTTTATGGATGATATAAAGCAAAGAATCAATCACGGTAATGTTGATATTTCTTTCGCAGACGATGGATTGCATTTGAGGCCTGATTTAGTTATAAGTGTGCAACCGCATTCAGGAGGTAAGCAAAAAAATATGTATAATTATATAAGTGTTTATAGCCATACATGATATATAAAGACGGTTTGAGTCGTCTGAAGATTTAAATTGTAATCGATTATCTCCTCGCTGCAATTTGCCGTAGATTTGTGCAATCACGTATTGCCGAGCGTTCGAACTTTCTAGTATTGGTTGAGTCTATTTATGAGTCCATTAAAATGATTATAGACATGATACTCCAAGTCTCTATACTTGATCAGAAAAGTTGGATTCAAATTTAAATTAACGTTCACTGCACATTTCTGGAACAATTAAGTGATAAACATTTATTTTATTCTCAAATAGTTTTGCCTTCAACCTGAAGCAATTAAATCTATAAAGCCATGGCCTATTTAAAAAATAGATTAGAGTTTAGTATTCAGTTTTTATGCATAATATAATAATAAAAAATAAAAAAACCAGGAAATGGACGAGCTGAGCTGCCCGTTTCAACGGAGGACTGGCATTCCAACCCTCGTGGCCAGTTCATCCCCGTTCATGGACTGGACTTTCTCATCGGAGTCTCGAGTCTCCTCATCCAGCAAACTGTTGAGTTGAATGATCGTAAGTATATAATTTCAGATAAAGAAGAGAAGAAAAAAAAATAACATGATTAGCCTTTGTTAGCATGAGAGCTATATAAATATTCTTATCGGTCATTTACTTAAATTTTAGAATAATGTAATCAGTATGCTGAACGTAAGTGTTTTAGAAACAATAATAAAAGAAAGGAAAACATTTATTGATACATAAACAATAACAGAATTTATATTACACGATAAAAAAAATCGGACGAGTGAGTAGGAGTCGCGCTGTAAAAGTTCCATATATGCGACATTAGATGTCGTTATTTTAATTTTTTATAAATTTCGAGGAATTTTAATTGAATCTATGGATGAAGCTTCAATTTTTTATACCGAAAAGGGACCGGCAACTCTAGTAATTGACATAAATTTCAATTTCAACTTGATACCTTTATCCGTATTTGAGAAAAGGTTCTTGACCGTAAGACAGACAAACCATCGGAGAACTAAATAATATTGTAAGGGTTTCGTTTTTACTTTAGATTTATAGCCAAACGTCATCAAACTCCTAAATTTGTTTAACATTTGTTCCTAAAGTTTTTGATACATATTCCAGTGCCTGGTTTTATTTCTCAGAGTTTTATTTTACTTTATTATTTTAACAGTTACTTCCAAAATCGAGTCGGAAAACCGCTACATAGTCCGAGTACCAAACGGCGAGGCCCTCTACATAGCTAGTGAGGTATCCAGCCCGACTCAGAGGTGTCTTTGTGGCACCGGCAGAGCCTTCGTGATGCATCTCCACGACAATACGAGACAGGAGGCGCTGATGTTGAAGAGGAGACTGGCAGCCGCGTCCTGCTGTTTCCCTTGTAGGTTACAGGTGAGATCAAAATGAAGATAGGATGAATGCTACCCGTATGAACAATCATATCTATCTGTGCTTCGACTCTTCTGCTTCACCGCCTACCACGATCGACCATTTATCGACCGGGAGAGTGACTGTGACGCAATTGCTTTACAAAAGAATAATAAGGGACGGATATATTGAGCGGGCGCTCGGAAATAAACGACGTATCGGGGGCGCTCGCAAAAACAAATTTTATCATTTTCCAAAAAACTACACTTTGAAATAAAAAAACAGCGTTATAAGAACTTTGGTACAATAATTTGGTATGTTTTTAAGTAAATTCTATAGATCGGTTTTTAAGCATTTCGGGTTGGGATCAGAAAATGTAAAACAATATGAGATGACTTTAGATTTTTTTCTATCGAGAAAATATCGTTTAATCATGTACTAGGCATGCCTTTTAAGTTCTGTCGTTTCCATATTTTCCGGCAATTTTGATAATGGAACTGTTCTATATTCGAATGTGTTTAAATTTTGAATCTCAAAACAGTTGAAAGTATTAGGATTAGTGCTATTGTTTAGTCACAGCGTCGATTGGAATCTGTCAGGTTACGTACGAAAATGAATCTTTCTAAGGAAAATGTTCGTGCAATAATTTTATACAACTTTAGAAGAGGCCTGACACGGCTTCACTATTTTGAAGAGCTAACATCTATGTTCAGTGATGAAGCCCCATGTCTGCGGACTGTCGAACGCTGGTATTTAGAATTCCAGCGTGGACATACTAGTGTTAGTGACAAATCTCGCGAAGGACGCCCAAAATCCGCCTTCACTGAAGATAACATCATTGCTGTGAGACAACTAATTCTCGAAGATCGTCATGTGACGTATCGAGAGATAGAGGCTCTATTAGGCATCTCAGGGACAACCATTCAGAAGATCTTGCATGAAGCGCTTTATGTGAGAAAGCTAGTTTGCCGTTGGATACCGCATCTGCTTTCCGACGATCACAAGGCGGCCCGCGTCAGATGGTGCAAGAAAACTCTGCAAAGGTTCAACCGAGGAGAATCAAATCACGTCTACGACATCATCAGTGGTGACGAATCTTGGATCTATGCCTACGATCCTGATTCCAAACAACAATCTACAATCTGAGTCTTTTGAGACGAGCCAAAGCTGACTAAAGTTGTTCGTTCTCGAAGCACTCCAAAGAAGATGGTGGCCACGTTCGTTGGAAAAACCGGCAGGAAAAAGTAGAAATTCTTGACCATCCTCCATACAGTCCTGACCTAAGCCCTAACGATTTCTTTACATTTCCCAAAATTAAGAAAAGTCTTCGTGTTTAAAGGTTTCAGTCCGGTGAAGAAGCAGTCGACGCTTTCAAGTCAGCCATTTTGAACACCCCCACTTTAGAATGGAATAAATGTTATAATAACTGGTTTGAGCGAATGGAAAAGTGTATTAAGCTACGTGGTGAATACTTTGAAAAACAATAAAAAGTACTATAAGGTTCTAGTTGTGTTGTTTTCTTCAAACGACAAAACTTAAAAGGCATGCCTCGTATTACTGTTGTAATCATTTCACTTTTATCTAATTCAAAAATATACTCTCTGTAATCCATATACCTCCTGAAGTGCATAAAGTATAAAAACACGTTTTTTACGCGGTAGTCCCTTAACGTGCAGTCTATGCCTTCATTCGTTGTTTCAACCTGTTGGTTTTAAATTAATTGTCTTTGGTTGGATTGTTCATATTAAGCTATCACGCCTATATTCCCAAGTAGGGGTAGCAGAGGTATACTGTGTATACCCACATATCGCCTATGTTAGGTCCCAAAGTAATAGAGGACGAGCTATTATACCGGACACAATACCAGATTTCAATCGGCAATTGAGAAGTTTTCTACAGGACCGACCTAACATTTAACCCAGGTCCTCGTGATCACTAATTGCGCCATGCGCTATCGAGGCAGTCATTAACATACACACATTAACATACCTATAACAACAGCCGCGAAAATGAATCAAATAAAGCTATACATGTAGCCCTTTTTAAAAAAAACATCTTTGATAAATTCCATGTCAAAGTAGGAATTTCTTTATTTTCAATCAGTTTTCTAAAGTCATATCTATCTTTTGCTATCTTCGGAACTTTCGAAATATTTATAATAACAAAATTTTATTAGGAGATGAAAGTGATAACTCCGCCGGGAGACTACGTGGGCCGCGTGCAGCAGCAATGCACGTGGATGGTGCCATTCTACCTGGTGCGGGATGCCAACGACCAGGTGCTCTTCATCATCGAGGGGCCCGCGGTGCTGAAGCGAAGCGCCCTGCTTCTGTCCGAGTTCAAGGCGAGGAAATATCCATAATCGTTATTAACTTGCTTTGCATTACCACTTTATTTCACATCTTCGGACTTAGCAGATCATCGTTGAATACAAGGTGTAACATGATAAACGCAAGACCTCATACACCCCAATTAAAGAATTGATTCATAAATTCAAAACGGCAACCAATTTCCAAATTTAAAGGTTTTTACCCTTTTTTGAAGCACTTTTATACCCCAATTAACAATGAAACTTGTACGTGTACGTGTTCGTTTTGAGAAATACGTTTTAGAAATACATTTGAAATCTTCTTATTGCTATAAAATCAAGAATAAATTTAGTTTTTTATAGCGTACTGGAGGAGTAAAAGCATTTTTTGCAAATTTAAAAAAAAGTAAGATACATTAAAAATTATTAAAATCAATTCAGTTATCGATCTTGCGTTTATTATGTTACAGCTTGTAGAGATGTCAAAATCTACTAGATACAAAGTTTGTAGGTACCATAATTTGGCTAAAGCAAACAATAGAATATTTTTTATGCCACTCGTTATATTGAATCTCGTAATTCATACTCAAAACCTTGCTCTTTATTCAAAATACAGCACCAGCACCTTTAGCAATTTAGCGACTTTGTCACTAGATTTGGTACTTGCAGAGAATTTGAAGCATTTAACGATATCTAGCTGCTTTTACTGTCTAGCGTTTTATACTCTAGACGAGTGGGTAACATTGTTACAGTCATACAAGGATATTTTGGCCTGCGAACAAAATCGCACTATATATAGTGCTACAAGGCTCTCTTGACACATGGATGACAGGGAGGCGTTGGTGTGAAATTTATAATTCTTTTAGTTATAATTTAGTAAAAGTTTCCTACTACAAGGGATTTTTTTCAATAAGTGGGTCTGCACGGTACTAATTAAAAAAAGAACAAGGGGTTAATTTCATAGCAAACGGCAACTCTACGACTGTCATACAGTGACATTTAAAAATAAATTAAAGTTATGGCTCCTCAAAAAAAATTATTAAAAATTAAATGACTTAATTAATATAAAAATTAATTGTATAACTATTTCGTATCTGACATTGACCTGACATTATTTGTAATTAAGTATAAGTTGAAAATAAGTATGACATTAATTGAACGATTGCTATTCTGTAATATATCATATATATATATATATATATATATATATATATATATATATATTACAGAACGAAAGAGCTATATATATATATATATATCGGCGCAACTACAATATTACGTCGGTTACAAGAATAATTTGATCGTTTTAAAATTATTTCATAAGCTATCAGCTTATATTTGATTACTTTGTGATTATTAAAATGAAAAATTAACGTGAGAATGTTAGGTTATCTAAAACATAAACAAAATTCATTGTATTTCAAATAATTCAATACTTAACCTAAAAACTTGTGTACACGTGCATGCGCGACGTACTCTATAAATACGGCCGCACAGAGCGCGCTCGTGGCATTCTCGTTCGAACCGCTGGACAGTGCGGACCTCTCTCGGACGTCGTTACGCTGTCAGTTTGGAATAAAAACGAAACTTTGGAAGTAACCGTAAAGTTTTCTTTTGAAAAGCGAACATGAGTTACCACCATGAAAGTGATATCAGTGACGTCAGCTATGCTGACGTCACACCTTTTAAAAACACTACGGAAGGGCGTTCTCCGTCATCAGAAGTGGGATTGCAGGAAGCTCATATCCAAGCCACTTCCTCATCAGCTCGTTCACCACCTGATCAACCGGAACTAACCAACACACAGCAGCAGGGGCCTGTGTTGGTCAACAATACGCCGCTGGAAGCAGTACTACAATCAAGACCACAAACATACGCTCACCATGGAATGCAGATGGAAGGCATACCACCACAATTTCTGATGCAAATGATGGAGATGATGCAGAAAATGTCAGAACGCCTATGCGCTCCATTCACTGATACAAAAATAAGGATAAAGGACGTCTACTTACCATCATTCGACCCGGACACACATGTCGTTGTTCGAGAATGGTGCCAGCATATAGACCAAGCAATTGAAGCATACAGACTCAATGATTTTGATGTCCGAATGAAAGTCTGCAGTCTGTTGAAGGAGCGTGCAAAAATGTGGGTAGATGATTGGATGGTCACTACTACTACGTGGGAAAAGTTGCGGAAAAATCTCATCACCACGTTTGAACCTGAAAATAGATACTCTCGGAATATCATGTTTAGAGAACATGTTTAAGACTCAGCAAAGGACATTGCGGAGTTCTTGTCACGTGCGTGGATCTTGTGGAGAAGAGTCACCAAGGACAAACTGGGAGATGAACACGCGGTGGAGGCAGTAATTGGGTGCGTTAACAATGAACGTTTGCGTATTGAATTATTGAATGCCAGAGCAACCACTGTTCCTGAACTCATCTCAGTAGCAACATCTATACGGAAGAAGCGTTCTCACCCAAGCTCAAGTTCCACAACACATACCAAGCGTCCACGTTTTTCGGACAGCACACAAGCAACATCAAGCTGCCGTATATGTAAGAAGACAAACCACTCCACGAACGATTGCCGATTCAAACCATCGGAGAATAAACCTGAAGCTCGCAATAAGGATTCAAAAACACCAACCACACCTGCGTGTACCTATTGCAAGAAACCGGGCCACACTTATGAAACTTGCTTCAGTCGCGAACGTTCCTTGATTTCAAACGTGAACTGCGTGGCAAGCAATAAGCTGGCTCCTATCACCATCAAAATAGGCGAAAGGATTTTGCAAGCTGTATTCGATAGCGGGGCAGAATGCTCAATTATACGAGAATCCGTTGCTACAGTTCTACCCGGTCAAAGGAGACCAGTAGTCAATTATTTGGAAGGGATTGGTCAATTCTCCGCCCTATCGTTAACCAAACTTGCAACTGTATGCGTTATAGACACCGTCAGTGTTGAGCTGGAGTTTTACGTATTGCCCGACTATGAAATGTCAACAGACATTTTAGTGGGTATGCACCTGATTCATGGTACTAATCTAAGCGTGATTATCACATCCAACGGGTCGAAGCTAATTAATAAAGCACACATCAATCATGTGAGTACCAGTTCTCCTCTCTTCAACCACTTGGACTGCGACCTAACCAACGAAGATGACGTCATGCAACTACGTAGACTTCTGAATAAATACGAACACCTGTTTATTCGTGGATATCCAAAGACGCGAGTGAACACCGGCGAGCTAGAAATCAGACTGAAAAATCCAGATAAATTAGTGGAAAGAAGACCATATCGCCTAAGTCCAGTGGAACGAGAAAAAGTGCGCACCATAATTCAAGAACTTCTGGAACACAACATCATCCGTCAGAGCAAATCTCCTTACTCAAGTCCCATCATCTTAGTCATCATCTCAGCCTATACTTGTCCACTGCTGAACATAGGCCTCCCCAATCGCTTTCCAGCGTAACCGGTCCGATGCCACCTGCATCCAACGACTTCCTGCCATTTTCACAAGATCGTCGGTCCATCTGGCAGGCGGTCGTCCCACGCTGCGCTTGCCAATACGTGGTCTCCACTCTAGAATCTTTCTGCCCCAACGCCCGTCCGATCTTCGCGCCATGTGGCCCGCCCATTGCCACTTCAGCTTGCTAATCTTAAGGGCTATGTCGGTGACCTTGGTTCTTCTACGAATCTCCTCATTCCTGATTCGATCACGTAGAGAAACGCCGAGCATAGCTCTCTCCATAGCTCGCTGAGCAACTCTGAGCGTTTTTATGAGACCTATAGTAAGAGACCACGTCTCTGATCCATATATCATCACTGGTAACACACATTGACTAAAAACTTTAGTCTTAAGGCACTGAGGTATTTTGGATGAGAAGATGTCGCGCAGTTTCCCGAACGCTGCCCAGCCGAGTTGGATTCGTCGATTGACCTTTCTCTCAAAGTTGGACCTACCTAACCGGACTACCTGTCCCAGGTAAATGTATTCGTCGACGACTTCAAGAGTAGAGTTCCCAACGGTTAGTGCGGTGGGTACGACATGGACGTTAGACATTATTTTCGTTTTGTCCATGTTCATTTTAAGACCCACTTGTTGAGATACTCTGTTGAGGTCGCCGAGCATTCGTCCTAGATCTTCCAGCGACTCCGCCATGACCACAATGTCGTCGGCAAATCGAAGGTGAAGGTCATCTTAGTAAAGAAGAAGAATGGTGACGATCGACTTTGCGTAGACTTTCGAGAACTAAACTCGAATACGCTGCGGGACCATTACCCGCTTCCATTGATTTCAGATTAGATTGACCAGTTGGCAAATGGTCATTTCTACACAAGCCTCGATATGGCGGCTGGTTTTCATCAGATTCCTATTGGTGAGACCTCCATAGAGAAGACCGCTTTTGTCACACCAGATGGTTTATATAAATACCTCACCATGCCGTTTGGTTTGAGCAATGCTTGCTCGGTTTACCAGCGATGCATCAACAGAGCTCTAACATCATTGCTGGGAACAGCTGCACAGGTCTACGTGGATGACGTACTGATTAAATGTGCAGATTTCCCGAGGTAATATCACACCTGGAACAAAACCTTATAGCACTAAAAGACTCTGGATTTTCTACCAACGGCTGCATTCCAAGTTATTCATATGGACATAACAGGAAAGCTGGGCACTCCAAATGATCAACAATACGTCATAGTCACGATTGATGCCTTCTCAAAGTATGTGTTACTGTATTTCACCAGCAACAAAAATCCACATAGTACATTGGCTGCTCTGAATCGTACAATACATCTGTTTGGCGCACCAGTCCAAATTATAGTCGATGGAAGAAGAGAGTTTCTTGGCAAATTCAAAGAGTACTGTGACCAGATTGGAATAAATATCCACGATATCGCTCCAGGAGTCAGCCGAGCTAATGGCCAAGTCGAAAGGGTTGTTGCAACCCTCAAGAATGCATTGGTAATGACCAAAAACTATGAAACGGAGCAGTGGCGCACTGTACTTGAGGGACTTCAACTGGCAATGAACTGTACAACTCATCATGTCACCGGTGTTGCCCCACTGACACTCATTACACAACGAAAACACTGCGTACCTCCTGAACTTCACAACCTGGTGATCAGTTGGCCGTATCGGCGGGAAACGAATCACCCACTCACCGAGACTCTGTCGCAGTGCCAACCGAGCCCATTCCATCGACCTCTCGAGAAGAGATGCAATTCCAGTCAAACCACGACCTGCTGGTTGAACACAACTCATCACAGTAAACTGTAAGTAACTCAATTCAATAGTACCAAATAACTCGACGAGAAAATTTTACTTATTATTTGCGAGACACTTCGAGAATCCTACCAAAAACTCCGAGAAACTACGAGACACTCCGAGAACCCTACGAGAACCTTCGATAAACTAATAGACACTCCGAGAATCCTACGAGAACCTTCGAGAAACTACGAGACACTCCGAGAACCCTACGAGAACCTTCGAGAACCCTTCATTAAATCTTCGAGAACCTACAAACCGTATCAGCATTGATATTATGAAACATACAAGACAGTTGTGTGTTTATGTAACAACTAACATAGGCGAAGCAAGTTGCTTACAGATATCCAACTCAGAGAAAGTATTTCGCATGCTTTCAGATAATCACAAGTATCACGACGAGAATCAACAAGGCTGGTGCAGAGCGCGCACCGCCTGTCAGTATGGCCGTATCGGCGCAACTACAATATTTCGTCGGTTACAAGAATAATTTGATCGTTTTAAAATTATTTCATAAGCTATCAGCTTATATTTGATTACTTTGTGATTATTAAAATGAAAAATTAACGTGAGAATGTTAGGTTATCTAAAACATAAACAAAATTCATTGTATTTCAAATAATTCAATACTTAACCTAAAAACTTGTGTACACGTGCATGCGCGACGTACTCTATAAATACGGCCGCACAGAGCGCGCTCGTGGCATTCTCGTTCGAACCGCTGGACAGTGCGGACCTCTCTCGGACGTCGTTACGCTGTCAGTTTGGAATAAAAACGAAACTTTGGAAGTAACCGTAAAGTTTTCTTTTGAAAAGCGAACATGAGTTACCACCATGAAAGTGATATCAGTGACGTCAGCTATGCTGACGTCACACCTTTTAAAAACACTACGGAAGGGCGTTCTCCGTCATATATATATATATATATATTTTGTAACAATATGTATAATGATATAATATTTTCCTGCTTAAATTTCACATGTCTACTAAAGACAAGATAGGTTGACCGATGTATGTATTAGGTAAATCAGGTACTAAGTACACCTCTTCCTAGTCTGCATAAATACCTAATCCAAATACCTATTCCAGCTAATCCACCTTATCTCAATGATCTCATACACATACCGTTACTTAGTGATCTCAATCCGCCTACTCTATATCAAATCCTGATATCGAATTATCGATATTTGAATTAATTTAATGTTAAATTGTTTTGTTATATTGAGTCATAATAACACTTTTAAGAAAATGGAAGTTTCAAAATGAAATCAAAATATTTTTTTTTGATTAGATATTTCTGCACGAAATTGGTTAAATAAACTAATACTTGTTTTCTATTTTATCATTTAAAGATATATTAGTGATGAATTAGTATCTTCCCTTCATACTTTTTACAGGCTTAGGACTGTTAACTTACGAATGTATGAAGTTTTGAGTCTTGCGATATAAAATATTCCGCAAAAGTTTAGCGTTTGCAAGATGGCGTATTTAAAAGATTTCAATTCATTATATTTACATTTGTTTTATATCAATACGCGTTGTATAGCGCTGTCTCGCTCCCTTACATGTAAGCGGGATAGCAAAGCGATAAGCATATGAGTGAGTGAGAGAGCGCGGGAACAGGTGTGAGTGAGCGCGCTAAACGCCTAAACATTAGATTATATTGAATATGAATATTAGATGGATTAGGTATTGGCAGAATTGGATTAGGTGCCGCCTATTCTCGTAAAATACCTGTTCTTTGGATCTGTTCTAATAAATACGACTCATCTCTATTATACCCTATTTTATGTGAAATAAATGAATTTGAATTTTGAATTTGATGACAGCGTTGGTTCCGATTTTGGCTCCGGGCCAAAAGATCCTCGTATGACTTGAGGGAATATTACAGCCATACCAATCAGCAGCATGGTTAGATATAGCCAAAGAAAATATAATCACTGGCTTACAGCTTATTTGTGACACTGTACAGTATATATAATTTTATTCAGAGCAAAGCAAGAACTAAAAGCACACCACCAACTTTAATAGATATAATTAAAATTACATTACTTTTGTAATTTTTAATCAATAAATCATCTTCAGATTATGACGGGTGACTCGCTTCGGGAGGTAGGCAGGATCGCTCACGGCTGGGACCGTGACCTGGTCAGCTTCGCCACTACTCTGCAGATTCCAGACACAGCTGTTCAGCCGAAACATAAAGCTCTACTATTGGCTGCCGCTTTTCTATTGGTAATTAATTCGTCTTGTTCTTAAATTTAAAATATCCTTGACAGTGGCATACGGCATTATCTTTTGAGAATAAGTCATTATGTGATAGAAGAAATAAGTAATAATTTTAAGGAAACCCTTCGCCGTAATCATTATGTTTTTTTTTTTCAAATAAATTATAGTTGTACCTCAGTAGGAATTATTCTTGTGACGGAGGTGCGTTTTCAAACACAATATCCACATATTAAAAACCCATACTGAATCAAATATCTGTGATTCATACAGAGATCATATATTGATACAATGTTCCCGAGGGTTGCTAATATGAACTTTAAATTTGCTAGCCCTAAACTTAAAAAGAAAAATTAAAACATATTCATACATACATCTATATCATCTGTTTCAGGAATACACCTACTTTGAACGGACGAAAACGAACTGCTGGAGATGCAACTGTTTTTAAAACCTTTCTTATTCAATTTAAACGTTTTTATGTACATATATTTTTAATTTAAGTGTAATAAATGGAAATTGAAAAACATAAATATCTTACTATCTCCAATAAGAATTTTATAAATCTGGATGAAGTTTAAGCTAAAACAATGCTCTAAAATAAATCCAAAATCATACATGTCTCCAAGTATAGTGGCCACAGGCCACATCATAGCCTCATCATCTACGGGACCAACATAGGCCACATACAAAAAGAGAATCAATCAATAGAGAATCGTTAGAATTAATACAATCCAGGGCCCCAAGTCCGTTATTGCAATTTTTTATAAAATATACCGAGTCCTATCTGAAGGACAAGTCAAGAGTCTCCATAACCAGCGAGCGTGTATGAAACGAACTATGAGAGTAGAGGAAGCCAGAGAGGTATGTAAGGAAAGAACCTGTTGGAACTCTGTACTCTCTGCCTACCCCGCAAGGGATCCGGCGTGAATCATCACGCCAGATCCCTTGCGGGGTAGGCAGAGAGTACAGATCTATATTAATAGATAGAATAAAATTATTGATCATTGACCTCATAATTCTTAGTTTTGACAGATTTCAATCTACTAATTCAATGCTTTCCAATTTTTACGGTACCTATTCATAATTCTTATAGTTTTCCATAGTCGTAGGTACCAGTTTATACAATTGCCGACTTCTGGCACAATTGTAATTGAACGATTTTTGTAGCATGTTATAATGGCCAAACACGTAAAAAATAGCAGACTTGGGGCACAGACGCCGCACCATAATAATCCTATAGGCACCGTACCATAGAACCAATAAGAATATTAACCGATTTCAAAAAAGGAGGAGGTTTACAATCCGTTTGTGTTTTTTTTTATAAGGCCTTTATTTATGAACTGATTTTGTTGATTCTTTTTGCGTTGGGTTTAGTTTAGTTTCGAGATGGTCCCATTTTAATGTAATCCTTATTGATCCTTGAACTTTGAAGATACCTCAGGGAACTCTTTAATAGCAAACAGCACGAATGTATAGATTCCGTTGTTATGGGTATTATATCAATCATGTAGGTACCTTACTGCGGAACTAAATATAGTTATACAAATATTAATAATGAATTCACTCATCACTTAATTTTTTTTATTATTTTTAAAGTTATAAAATAAATAACTTTAAAAATAATAAAACCGACTTAAAAAGGCAAATATAAATAATAAACCTGGACCGACCGAACTTCTTGAAGTCGGTTTCCCTTTTTTTAAAACGTTATTTATTTATAATTTTTTTGAAGTCGTACTCCATGGTCCAGCGTTTCTACGGCAAACTGCACAAATATATAATTGTTGCTAATAGTCGCATATTTTTCGGCGTTTGCCCAGGTCCGCTTTTTCAGCCGCAGCTCCCGCCATAGATATTGACTCCATGTGATGGGACGGAGCCAATGTAACGACGCACGTGGCGTCCCATACATCCCATCGGGTCTCTTGCCATCATCACGGAAAATTCCAACCGGTTCTAACACCGAAGGAACATTGATGGTGACAAGAGTCCTTTTGATTATGTCATTGAGTGAGCCGTGGCGAGAAAACCTGCCGGCACTTTTGCGGCAAGAGCGCTCATGAAGTCCGGACCGATCCACCTCCCCTTCAAACGGATACCTGTGTTCTTCGCAAATCGATGCCCCTAAGCGAATGCCTATCGCAATCCGGAAATACTCACTGTCCAGCAGTGTGGCAAGGTTGGTTGCAGGGATTGAAAGAAGCCAATGACCCGAATATTTCTACAGTATGATCATACTTCTAATTCCAATTATAATCTATGGCTCCATATTAACTATAGAGGTATTGCTTTTACTCCTACCTCTATTTCGTTAACCGATGATTCTGCAAATGTCAAGTTCGACCAGTTACTTCTTCTTCTTCTTTAAGTTATGGCTTCACACTATTTTAAGTGTATTTTGCCAGTGTCCAGTGTGTTTGTTTGAATTAATTCATTTCCCTGATGAACTTGATGACAACGATGATAATGAAATTGATGAATGTACCCCACCCTGGATAGTAAAGCGATGGATACTTTACATACCAATTGCGACGGTCCTTTCGAGGGAAATCGAAAAGGCACGTTTTATCACTTTGTTACAATTACCTTCACTCGTGCACATATAGGAATACTTAATGGTTAATATTCCACCAACATTACACATTATAATTCGAAATAACACAAGTTTTGGAAATTAAAACAAATTGACAACATCACTCTTCGACTTCCCGCCAAAACTCCTGACGAGTCCTTATTAGTACGAGTACTTAGGTTGTCACCATGGCCTATGATAGTATCTGTGTACAGGCGCGCGCAGGCGGGGGCAGCGCTTGCGCGCGGCGCGGCGGCGCGCCCGTATGGCGCTGCTGTCACTCTTCAATTTCCCGCCAAAAACTCCGACAAGTTATTTCTTCTTCTTCTTATTTTAATTAATGGCCGTACACTTTAAGTCTATTTCGCCAATGTCAAGTAGTAATAGAGTATAACAGTAAATTATAAAAATTGGCTTCTTGTCGCCATTACGGCAAAAAACAAAAGCCTACGCATATATTGCATTTATAAAATATACTTATGTCTCCATAGATAATAAGATCGACAAGTTACTTATTTACTTTTAAAAGTATGACATTACTCTTGTCATTTTTAATCATGTGTCATCCAATGACATTTGGTGTCATACTATACGCCACAATAACGAACAGTCATACAAGGATCTTTAGACCCACGGCCAAAATCGGAACTAATGATCTCTCATGGATATATTACTGTGATCTCACACTTCATGACAGTCGCAGAGTTGCCGTTTACTATGATATTTACCCTTAGGGTATTCTTATACCCAAGTTCTTTTCTTTATTAGTAACCGTGCCCCCCGGTTCAAATATTTCCTTAAACGCAGAAAAAAATCCCTAAATGATGACCCTAATTTCACACCAACGCCCCCGTGTCAATGTCATCTACGGGCCAATAAATCCCTGTCGCACTTGTATTAAGCACTCCATCATATAATTTTAGATATTTTACACCATGTTATTGAAGGTTACAATTATTTTTTGAGATACTTACAATGCCACTAGCTAATGAAGGCCGATATGTCTTGTGATATAAAGAAGACGAATTCTGAAAAAAGTTGGCCATATGACGAATATTATATTGGGGAGAGAGACAATGAGAAGAGGAAAAATGCGAAAATGGGACAGAACTTCTGGTCTGGAGCCGAGGTTAATCAAAACAAATCTCACATAATTACATAATGTTCTCATAAAGTTCGTTCGGGATGCAATGCATATTATGTTAAAAGGAAAACTTGTATTTTGTTACCTTCTGTTTATACGACTGTAACTCCCCCACACACACAAACGCTCTACATAATAGATAACATGATCGTACTATCTGCCTACCCCTCAAGAGATCTGGCGTGATAAAATAGATAGATAGATGATCGCATAAAAGAATCAATAGATAGTAGAGGTTTTTGAACCCATTTCAAAGACTTTACCTAAATAATCCTGTGTTCTTAAAACGAGGATTACGTTGAATATTGGTGTAATGCTAGTTGCTGAGAGTAGAAGGAAATACTACTAATAAAATAAAATCAAAAATGAAGGCATTATTTTGAATTTTTGGGATGTTTATTACCCAGTTACACTCCAGTCACGTCTAAACCACTCGGGTTTGTCAAAATTTGGTACAAAGTATGATAAGCTTGAATAGCAAATAGGCTATATTGTATGTGTAATGTTGTGGTAGGTATAGTCTGGCCTTATCCGCAGGGGGGGCCTTGGGGTCGTAAGACGCTGGGGCGCGGGCCCTAAGCGTCCTTCACGTGCGACCCAGAGGAGGAGCGGGTCCATAGGCTCCCTCCCGAAGGCGGGCTCGGACCACGATACAGAGGGGCACCGGTGTGTTCCTAACGGCGATCCCGGAGCCCCTTCCCGAAGTGTCGATGCCGGCCACCGTGGGGTTTTAGTCGGTAAGAGTCCGACATGCCCCGCCAGCTTCCCCCGAGGCTGGCGGAAGTCCATGTGGATTTCCCCACGTAAAAAAAGGTATAATGGCCTATATGGTCTAGGGGATAGAGGTGTAATATGACATCCATTCTGATAGCTAAAATGACAAACACGACAATCGCGCGGACTCCACCCGCGAAAAAACTAGTAAATACTTTTTTATTATATTAAAAATACCATTATTTTCAAAATATTTTGCAGTCCCTAGAGTCCTACAAGGGTCCCCTCCTCAGGGACACGATGCACGGTCTAGGGGTCTACCGCTGGAAACACCGGGGCCCTGACGATATCTTCGTGACGTATGAGGGTCACTTCTTCAACAACCGCATGCATGGGTACGGTGACATGTCTTATCCTGACGGAAGAGTCTTCAGTGTGAGTTGACGGTATTTATTTCTACTTACTAATATCGACGGCATACTTGTGTGACGACGGAGCACTCACCTTGCTGGCTCATTCTAGGCGTCTAGGCAAGTAAACTTTCTATAGTCGTTAACCCCAAATATAAAAATGAAAATGAACGGGAATATTATTTTACCACAAGAAACCATACCTGTTGGAGCTCTGTACCCTCTGCCTACCCCGCAGGGTATCTGGCGTGATGATATATATATAGATATAGAAAAAGCCACTTGGGCAGAACAAGGCGCTATGGATTGTGGAATAAAAATAAAACGCTTGCAACTTGTCTAGGCCCTCTGATTAGATACCGAGTGCGTATCAATCAAAGGAGGCACCATGTATATGGGGTTCCCTTAAGAAGTCATATACCTAACCCAGACTGGGTTTGGTATATGACTTTTTAAGGGCACAAAAATGGCTCCGTTGGTTCGGGCATATAGAAAGAATGTCAGAAGAAAGAATGGCAAAACAGATATACAATGCGAAAGTGGAAGGATGTAGGTACCGGGAAAGACCAAGACTATCTTACCATGACCAAATAGACCGAGTTTTATCTGAAGTACAAGTCAAGAGTCTCCGTAACCGGCGAGACGAACTATGAGAGTGAAGGAAGCCAGAGATGTATGTAAGAAAAGAACCTTTTGGAAATCTGTACTCTCTGCCTACCCTCTGCAATCCCCGCTGGCGAGATGATATAGATAGATAGAAAAATTGCACTTAGTTTTTATAAGCTTTTATTTAACTTACACTTTTCCTATGTCTGTCAGTCTTTCCGGTTAAAATTTTGTGATCCATTGTTTCATTCGTATTCGATTGAACTGAAATTTGGCATGCGTATGAAAGTTCGGAGACAATACAATAATATGATACCATGAACCTTGCTTGACGATGAAATCAGAAGTAAGCATAGCTTTTAGCAATAAAAGCTTGTATTTAAAAAGATCTTATTAATTAAGACATATTTTTCAAGTATTTTTATTAAAACCTTATAAAACATAAAAAATACACCGTCACGTCGATATTCCCCTCGCGGGGGTGGCATGGGTGTACTGTGTACACCCACTTTTCGCCAACGATGCTATGTCCCATGTAAAAGGGAACGGGCACAATTGCAGACTCCGAACAGATAGTTGGAATTTTTCGATAGAAAATCTACCTTTGTCCGACCTAGGATTTGAACCCAGGACCTCGTGATCGCAAAGTACATTACTCACCGCTAGACCAACAAAGTAGTCTTATAAAACACAATATTATAATAGTCTTATAAAACATAATACCAAAATAAAATATGTATTTGACAGGGATTGTACCATACCAATGTTCGGTGGGGTCCGGGCGTGGAGTCCTACCCCTTCCTCCACGAAAACGTTGGTTTCTGGCGGGGAAACCAGCTTATAAGACTTGTATGGCAACCGGTAACGTCCAGCATCACTCCGGATTTCGGAACTGCGCCTAACGGGATAAACTTCATAATACCACATCGAGTTCTGGTTACTAGTGTCATTAAAACAGTAAGTGTGTTTATATCTATTAAAGGCACATGCTCGATGTGATGGCGACTCGATGTGCGTAGATGCAATGTACTGGACTGTACAGGCGATAACACCCAGCTCGGCATCACGGCAACCGTCACGTCCCGTTGAGCAGTATGTGATCTCCGGCATAATTCAGTGCATTATTACCACCTGCTGTCGGTGTCGTATCGTCGTCCCGCCCCGTTGGATATATTCTAAGCCTTAACACTACCTCTGAAAAAAGCCTGCTTTAAAACACGAAAAATTTAGTACCACCGCTTAGACGCTGCGTCAAAATCGCGATGACAGCAGCCGTGGGTAGTTTTTAAGGTACACATAGATTCTTCTTCTTCTTCTTTCCCTCTTTTTGACAATAAATTGTTTATAACAGTAATACCTATCACGTGAATAAGTTGAACTGAACGTAACATAAAAAAAATTATTACATTCAACATTTTCTTCGTTATTAAGGATAAGGATAAATCCTTAATAGGATTTAAAGTCACTTTGCCCCGTTTTCAAACACAGGCTGACTACTTCAATTAATCACTGCAATGGTTTTTGCAGATTGGTGAAGTAAACAGCGCTATAGAACTTCTTAAACAATCCGGATTAGATCCCGTCGCAGCTACAGAAAAATGGACGAAATTATACCCAAAGCATTGCACGGATATGGAGAGTCCATTTTGTCATAGAGAAATTTTTGAACAGGCCTACTATAAAGACAAAATTTATACGCTTGAAGAAATCACTCAATTACCGGAACTGGCCGATGTAATTTTTTATTTATCAGGCGACAAATGTTCCGTGACCTACATATCGCACCTCCGCTCAAAATTGATTCTTTTTTTTATCATTTCAAGTAACATAACCTGCAAGTTGCGGAAACACGCAAAATCGACTCAAAACGCCGTAACAAAGCGGCCGATAGTATAATATGCCATTTTATACAAATTTAAAAACCAAAAATAAAATATTTTTAGTGAGGACCCTAATACTCAAATACAAAAAAATACGATGTTTGATTGAGTTAATACGCTATTTAAGCGGAGGTGTGATATGTCATGCATACATCTTTTGTATATTTTGTTGGGCAATACACATCTACACCCTGTGACTTTTGTTCCTTAACAAAAGCGACAAGGAATAGGTAGCGGAACGTCGGCAGAATTGTCAAGGACGTCATTCGACTTCGTCTGACGTCACCAGCGACACTGGCGCGGGACGTAATTACATTAGAATAGCGTCTGTTATATAGTAGGTATTGTAAAAGGCTTCTAAGGGGTTCTCTCGACATGAAATATAGGTTAGCGGGCGGTAAACGAAACAGTTTAAGCGGTTGGAAAAGCTTTATACTCGTATACACCAAATAAAGCGACGTCGCTCGTCTTTTTTAACAAAACTAGTTTAAATATTACTATACATCGATCAAATAATATAGAAATCTTAGTTCAACGTACGCAAATATAACACATGAAATAAAATTATTGTTCGGATTATATCGCGTTTACTTTTTAAGTTTCAAAACTCCCAGTGGCCAAAGGCCATAGGTACTTATACACATATTATAGATAAACATCTATATATCTGTGGCTGTAAAGCACTCCAAACTTTGAAAACTTACTATAAAAACGCATTACTAAAATCTGGTAGATACCCAGTTTTATTTTATATCTCAATAATGATAATACAGCTAGAAGCCACCATAAGTAACCAAGAAAGTTCGGAGAGCATTCCAGATTTAGGCACGTTTTACGCCTGGAACAACAATAAAATGATTATTCACATGATGAACCATTGCTACAAACACGAGATGCAGAGGCAGAATTTTGGTATAGAATTGATGGGAATCTTGAATGGTCCAAGGGAATTTTTCAAACCTGCCGCTTGTCATGAACTGGATTGTAGGTACGTCTGAATACATTGTCTACTGGGACACGACTTTATACAGCGAGTATGAACATACCACTTTTCTAAAAGAGTATAATATCGATTAGTTTCATCAACGAGAATGGACGAGAGATTTTTTCCAAAACCATTTTTCCGGAGAAATGTCAGAGATGTCCGATTAGTCTCTTGGTCGAAGCATAAGCCGCTTAGCTCAATAAATCGATTGGTTGCGGGCTCGATCCCCGAACGGAAAAAATATATGTCTGACTACCGGATAAGTATTTGTATTCGTTTATGTCATGTTAATTGGTGTTTGAAAATGCCTGCATTTACAAATAGGAATAATTCCTAAGTATTTTAAAACAAATTTAATAAATTACTATTAGCATTCTTGTAGGAAATTCGGTAATCAACTACTTAACCAATAGGTCGCAATCATAATAATTAGAACCCCGCCTTATATCCTCACAATCTCCGTGTGGGAAACTGAACTCGGTTACACTTACTCCGATGACACATTGTGATAACAAGTGATTGACATTTCCAGAACTCTACTAATGGCGAGTTATCTCGGTCGCACCACGAACGTCGCGCGACTCATAAACGAAAACAACGTGAATCCAAACATCAGCGATATGCAAGGAAATTCTGCATTGATGTATGCAGCTGTAAGTAGTAACGAACTTATATAAATAAACTTTATTATTTACTCCGCAGCGCAGTAAGTAATAAAAATACGAAGCAGAATGAGTAAAAAGAGATTACTTCTAATGGTTAGCTGTACGTCAAATCCGTAGCAATCCCTGAAACAGCTGATCATAGTAAAACTATTTTAAGATTGACTTATGATCTTTATTTAAGATTAGATAAGATTGACTAAGCTACTTCTATAATCTTTTGTATTTAAAATGATGAAAGAAATCCATTAATGTATGTTTTTTAACGTTAATTTCTAGAAGGGCAGTAGGCAGACTCGCGTCGTAGGCTGATGATTTGGTTAAGGTCTTGGGTAAAGTTGCATGCATACAACACATAACTGGTCGTCGTGACGGTCAGGGGGGAGGGGGGGGCTATGTGCTGCAGTGAAAGTGTTTCGGCGGATGATTAGAAATTGAGATTTTTTTCATAAGACCCATTCCGCCGCCCACCACACATTCTCACCTCTGCAGCTCCTCAAAGCCAGGACCCATAATCCTTAGATGACAGAAACAGTTTGTGTGGCCTATTTACAAACGTATTTACACGTTGTAAAAAATTATAAAATTCACTTCATCTACACGGTTTTATTAAGGTAATTAACTTGTTTACGGGAGTGCGTCATCATGCGACCAGTGCCATTACAGAAACGGCGTTTTTGGCGTGGTTTCAAAAATTTAAACTTTTTTATTAATTTATCTTTATTCTTTATTGTACAAAAAGAGATAACATGTTTGTAAGCATATTAATACAAATGATGTACAAAGGCGAACTTAACTCAGTTTGAGTTATCTACCAGTTAACCTTTGTAGACAGAACAAAACATATGGAAGTAAGGGCAAGTGTACAACAATCTTAGATTTATAAAGAAATAAGTACATTATATTAACACGACACAATAATACAAAGTACATATATAAATAAAAATATATATACTTATACATTTATATGTATTATACATATATATTAATATACAATAATATATATCACACAGAGAGGAAATGCTCTTTAACTCTTCTTCTAAATACATCTAAAACACAGCTATCACGTAGGGAATGCGGAAGAGAATTCCAAGTTTTCACCGCATGTACAGCAAAGGAACCATCGTAAAGACTAGAAGTATGATGCGGAGTTCGGAGAAGGAGAGAGGTAGCCGTACGACACGTTTTGTCTCTGGGAATAAGAAACTCGAAACGTTCGCGAAGATATGCAGGCGAGTTAGGGTTGTGAAGAACAGAATATAGAAGAGAGAGAACATGTAAGTCCCGACTTCGTCTAATAGGTAGCCACTTGAGTTTTTTACGGTATTCAGAGATGTGGTCGTATTTACGTTGATCAAAAACGAAGCGGATACCTAAATTTTGCAGTCGTTCGAGTTTGTTAAGATGTTCCGCTGTAGCATCCAGAAAGCAGACATCGGCGTAGTCTAGAACTGAAAGAAGAAAAGACTGAGCTCGAACTACTCTAGTTTGAAAGGGTAGAAATTTCTGGAGACGTTTAAGAGATTGAAACGAACAATATACTCTCCTGCTGATTTCCGCAATGTGAATGCTCCAGGAAAGATTGCAGTTTATATACACGCCAAAATTTTTCGCACTTGTCGAATACGGTATAGGGACTGAATCAAGAATAATCGAGGGTATAGACTGATGGTCCAAGAGATTGTAGAAATATCTGCCACCAATAATGAGAGCTTAATATTTTGTTGGATTGACTAAAAGCCCAAAACTCTTAGCCCACTGACTGATGTTTCCAAGATCACTATTGATGGCATCAATGGCTTGAGACAATTCTTCGACCTTGAAGTGACGATAAAGCTACAAGTCATCTGCATAGAGATGATAGTGTGATGTTATAACCTTAGTGATTGCGTCGATAAATATCGAGAAAAGAAGAGGAGAGAGTACGCCACCCTGCGGTACGCCCGCTGAGAGATCACACTATTCTTAGGATTCCTCATTAGAGCGGACCGACTGCGAGCGACCGCGAAGATATGAATTGAACCAGGCAGTTACAGAGGGAGATACATTAAGGGAAGAGAGGATACCCAGGAGGATGTCGAAATTGACAGAATTGAAGGCATTGCTAAAGTCCAGCAGAACCAGAACTGTAAGAAGCTTATTTTCCATGGCCAATCGCACGTCATCAGTAATCTTAACCAAGGCAGTTACTGTACTATGGCCGGTACGGAATCCCGACTGGTAAGGACTGAGCAAGCTGTTAGAGGAAAGAAAGTGAGATAGTTGATTCAGGACAATGCCTTCAAGAACTTTGGATAAGATTGGAAGTATGGATATGGGACGGAATTGTGAGGCAGAGGAGGGATTTGAGACCTTAGGAAGCGGGAGAACGTAGGCCTTCTTCCAAGCTGAAGGAAAGAAGCTTATCTCGAGTGAGTAGTTAATAATGTGGGTAATTACTGGAAGAAGTTCATCTATGAGGGGGCGAATTATTTGGATCTGAAGGCCATCATCACCAACAGCCTTAGTAGAAATAGCCTGGAAGGATTTTTTTATTTCTGCCTTTGTAACTAGCTGAAAAGAAAATTGGGGACATGCAGGCAAAAGTTGGCTAGAAAGGTTGCGTAGAGTAGAAGTTTTAATATCATTGTCTAATATGACAGGAGAATTTGAATAGGGATCTGGCGTGAGGTTATAGATAGATAGATAGATAGAATTTGAATAGTGTGTATTAATTGCATTTAGGTCGATATCTAGAATGCTATCGTTATTAGCTTTCCCGACACCGAGAGCCTTTAAGAATTGCCATGCCTGCGCCGTATTAAAATTTTGGATTGAATTGTGTATGTGGCGTCTCTTAGCATCCCTACACAAACGAATGCAGCGGTTTCGTAGTTTCTTATATAGGGACCAGTTCAACTCTGTAGGGGACTTGATGTAGTGTCTCTTAGCCTTGTCCCTTTTCGACATTTCCGCTTTAATGGTAACAGACAACCATGGTGCAGGAAGGTGTTTTACCCTCACCTTTTTTACTGGAACATGCACATCAAAGAGATCTATTAGTATTGCATTAAAGACCGAGACTGACCAATCAATATTGCCCGCGTCTTCTCTCAAACGGTCCAGATCTATGTTTTTAAAACTACGAAGAAACTACGAAATTTATTTTTGTTAATAAGGTAGATTTCCCGGAAATATCAATGTAGTGTGCTTATTATGAGATAAAGAATATTTATAACGGGTTTCCAAAATTAGTCAAATAGCATATTTTCTTGGATTGGATCCGCAACAAATTTAATTATTAAAAAAAGAAAACAGGAGGAATAGGAAAATATACAATTCCCTTCTTTGCAGTATTTGCAAAGAATACTTTCTAATAACAGTAAATTCTGTTTTCATTATAAGATTCTTTTTCCCTAGGCTGGAGATCAAGTCGACACGATCCATTTCTTAATAGAAGCTGGTGCAGTTGTTAATAGATATAACGACGCCTGTTGCACCCCACTCGGCGTGGCTCTGATGAGACTGGCATGCACGTACAACGATATCCCACCCAATGCGATGGTCCAAGCATTATTACCTCGGGAGTTGCCACCAACAGGTAACTAGAAGCTTATTAGGATAATGATATTTCCTTTAGGTTCCCTGTTCAATCGATCTCGTTGAATTGATCTCCAAATAGAGCTAGAATATAAAATGAAATAAAACAAGTTTTTCGAATTTTATCGCTGTTTATTTTTGATTTTTAAATTCCCGACGTTTCGAGTGCTTTACAGCACCCATGGTCACGGGAGGGACTGAGGTGTAAGACGTCCAAAAGGCATAATTGTTCCGGGGTACCCTCAAACTTCTTAATTATTTTTGTTGGTCCGATCTACGCAGAATGAGCTTACGGTGTCTTGAGTTCTTGCAGTGTTATGCTTGGTTTTGGATTAGACTATATTAATTACCGGATCCCAAGACAAAGGGCGCACCCTGCCATCTTCTCTATTAAAATTAGGATGTTTTTTTAATTTCAATAGCCTCGCGAACCGTCCTTGGGAGGAATCTAAGAACTCAGTATAGAATATAACATTTTCGGATTTTTGTCCTGTCGAGCGTGAGACTCATAGGTAGTGTAGATTATAGTAATTATCAAAAAAGCAATGAAATAAACACCGTGACGCCTAAATTCCCCAAGCGGGGGTGGCAGAGGTGTACTGTGCACACTCACGTGTGTGTGTGAATGATGTACGCTGTTGGCCGCGAGGCCTTTACAGCTTCACCGGACTTAAAGGCGAGCGTGCAACGAGTATGTCGCCTCTTCTGTCCTCGGTTGGGACAGTCGCTCGGTATGTCGCCTCTTCTGTCCTCGGTTGGGACAGTCGCTGTAGGGGGACGGGTGCACTACTAAGTGCACCGGTTAACCGCCGGCTATGGGAGGCGATCTACTACTACGTCGTCGTCGTCGCCCGTATTCTGAGCGGAAAGAAGGGATGACAAAGCATCGGGGGGGGGGGGTGGTCGGTGAGAACATGTCGCAGCCGGCGGTGGCGGCAGGAGTCGGGGGGGAGATCGTAGTCGGCGGCGGCTACGATTAACGGATTCGCATGGGTAGATGCGTTCGCGAAGTGACGTGTTGACGCCTTTTTAATAAAGGCGCGAATAGGTTCGAGACCTAGATCGGAGTGGAGGTCAACGTTCCGTACGAACTAGGGGGATTCCTACGGATTTACGGAGGAAGCGGTTTTGAACCACTTGGAGTTTACCGATGTGAGAGGGGGCCGAATGCCCGAACACAACTCACGCATAAGTCATGATGGGTCGAACGCAAGTTTTGTAAAGTGTCTCCTTATTTCTAAGGGACATTTTACTCCGCTTGCAGATTAACGAATGGAGACGACCGAGCACAAAGGATGCTCGGTGACGGACCCGCTTGATGTGCGGGCCGAAGGACATGGTACTGTTTAGGGTGACCCCTAGATATTTGACCTCTTTGACCCAGGGAATGGGTCGGTCTTACTTCTAGGGCGGCGCAGAGAGTGGCGCGGGGTGGCACCTCTGGAGAAGAACACCGCAGCGCTCTTGTCCGGGTTCACCTCAATACGCCACTTCCTGAACCAATTCCCTAGGGAATTGGCGGATGCCTGAAGGTTTCTGGTAATGAACCCCTTATTCCTATGCGAGACGTAGAGAGCGGTATCATCCGCGAATAGGGCTAGATGTGCCTTACTCGAACGAGGAATGTCGTTCGTGTAAAGGCTAAACAGGAGCGGAGAGAGAACTGAGCCCTGTGGGACTCCAGCACTGATGGAGTGGGAAGTGGAGCGCGTCATTTCGACGCGATAAAGGAAGGCGCGATTCGACAAGAAGTCTTGTAAGATGAGCACGAGTCTGTCCAGCACACCCAATTGGTAGAGCTTGTAGATCAAGCCGTTGTGCCAGACTTTGTCGAATGCCTTCGCGACATCTAGGAAGAGGGCGCCCGTGTAGACGTGTTTGGGTCTATTGAGACCGGAGAGGATGTGTTCCGTAATGCGGTGCACTTGGTGGACGCAAGAGTGTTTGGCTCGAAAGCCGAACTGCTCGTCGATAAGGATACCCCTGGACGTTACGAAGTCTTTGAGCCGCGCCAGAAGTAGGCGCTCGTAGATCTTGGCCAGAGAGTTGAGGAGACTGATAGGGCGGTAGCTCGCGGGGAGATTGCGAGATTTGCCGGGCTTGGGAATGCCTATGACGTCCGCCTCCTTCCACTTAGCGGGGAAGGTGCAGTTCGTCATGGCGGCGTTCAGTATGGCCACTAAGAGGCAGATGAGTTGGGCGGGCAGGCATTTCAGAACGCGATTCGAAATGCCGTCAGAGCCGGGGTTTTTTTAGTTTTCAGACCCATAATGAGATCTTCGACCTCCGTTTGGCTAATAGGAGGTAAGGAATCGACGGGGGGGAGGGATGCCCTGCGCTCGACTTCCCTGTCGATCGCGTCGACGTGGGACTGGTCGACGGACTGAGAGCTCGGGGTGCACTGGCTCTCGAGAGAGTCGGCGAGAAGCTCGGCCTTTTCGTCGTCGTCGAAGGCTGGGGGTACGCCTGAAGGGCGAGACAGCGGGGGCATGACAGTCGTGGAGTCGGATTTGAGGCTACGCGCCAGCTGCCAGTAGGCCAGGTGCGATGGCGCGATGCCCTCTAGGAGGTCACCCCACCGTTCCGCCCGGACCTCCGCAACACGACGCTTTACCAGTGTGTGCACACTCACTTTTCGCCGACGATGTTAGGTCCCATTTAATATGGGGCGAGCGTATTGCCATATACCGGGCATAATTCCAGACTCCGGACTGACCCTGTGAACTGTTCGATAGAAAAATTACATTTTCCGACCTCAGATTTGAACCCCGGATCTCGTGATCGCAACGCGTACTATTTGCCACTAGACCAACGAGGCAGTAATTATTATTATCAAAATTAAGAAGCAGTAAGTGAAGAAAAGAAGAGACAAGTGAAGAAATATTGAGAACATGATAGATAATTCTTATAAAAAATATTTTGTTCAGAAAATAGTACTTCTACAAAAAATAAGCTTCGGTGATGCAGTTTGTCTCCTTTGCAGTTCCACAAAGAGACCAAGTGTCGGATTGGATTCTCATGCGGGACTTGCGGCTAACGGTGCCAACACCAGTGCAAAGAGTCTCAAGCAAAACTATCACCACTAAAGGAATTGCTGCCGATTCCAGCGCCAAAAGGACAAAATCATCAAATTCTGTAAAAGATTTGGTGGAAAAGAAACCTGAAATAACACCGCAGAAACCAATAGATATAGTACATCACCAATCTGACGAATCTCTCTCTGAAGACAACCGACTCTATAGTAACATTCTCCACGAGTATGCCATTAAAGTGAATGATATATTTTTGTTACCAAACCCCGTTAACATACCCTATATATTTGAAGTTTGCGATATGGGTAGAATGATAGATGCTACCGATGAAGACAAGAAATTGTCTGATAAAGCAACGAAGAGAACAGTGTCAAAAGTAATGAAAGACACTACGAGGCCCAGTAAGGACATGATGTGGAAAACTTCGGAGAAAGAAGTAACGTCAGTGGACAGTGTAGAGAAAATCAAAAACGAAACGTTCGTATATAAATTTCATAATCGTATTAGTATAAGGAGGCGCTCGTAGCGCTGTGCGCCCACGGTGTTCTTACGGATCACCAAGGTTAAGCAGCGTTCGACTCGATCGGCCTGAGATGGGTGACCGTTTGCGGTATTTTCATATTCGAGCGTCTCCGTGCTTCGGTAGGCACGTTAAGCCGTTGGTCCCGGTTACCACTTAATGTGGTAGTCGCCTCCACCAATCCGCACTGGGTCCGCGTGGTGGAGTATGACCTAATCTCTCTCACTAAGATTTGTGAGAGAAGGCCTTTGCCCAGCAGTGGGCAGTATAGGCTGATAATATTATTATTATTATATTATTAGTATAGTTATGTAAGGAAAGAACCTGCTGGAACTCTGTACTCTCTGCCTTCTCCGCGAGGGAGCTGGCGTGGTGATATAGATAGATATTAGTATAATCTTGATTATAAAATAAAGGGTCCAAAAAGTATTCTAGGAAGTCACATTCTACTTAAGTTTTAATGTGTATATGGTTTTTAAATTTTGGAACCCCATCTGATGTCGTAGTTGGTTTTATATATTTGTAAATCACGGCCAATGGTTTATCTTTTTTTCATTAGATTGACTCGAACGATGTTAACTATCCTCCAACTGCTATCTGATGGAGCAGATCCTCGTCTTGTCAGGTTTCCCCAACCCGCATTGTATATGGCGACAGTATGTGGATCTTCAGATTTGATTCTCCACTTAGTAAACTACGGTGCTGATGTCAATGAAGTTTATCCAGAGGTAAGTATAAATACTTTATTTCAGAGAGAAATTAGAATAAGACTTACCAAAATTGTAGTTTATGTACAGCTCACATACACAAATAGAGTTAAAGTCTTACTAGTACACTACAAAGAAATATTATACTAGTGTACTCAAAAAGAAATATTAGTGCAGTGTTAGATAAATTACTTGTCTTAGTCTAAGAGTACAGTTAATAGGTCTGATAATTGTACTAATGGGAACAGATTTTAAAATACCTTTACCATCCGATTATTTCAGTAACGTTATTAGTATTAACTTAATATAAGAATATTATTATTATGAAATATATCCGGTTCCAGGCTTTAGGTTACACTGCTTTAGAGATGGTCATATCTCAACCATTCACGCTCAAAAATTTGGAACTAATTCGTCCTCTGCTCGAAAGTGGAGCGAAAGCAGACCGACGGTTGCCATACACTAATCAGAACCAGGAACCAAATGTACCGCTGATATCAGGACCTACATTACTGCATGCAGTTTTAGCAAGGAAAACAGGAAACGAGATAGAGGATGATGTGAGAAATAAGCTTTATCTCTTGAATTTCTTCGCATCTTGACTTACCCTAATAAAGTAATGTAGTAAAATCATTACATTTCTTGCACCGTCCATCAGATTCGACAGCAAGTGGTAGAATTGCTTCTAAGATACCGTTGCGACGCTTTAGCACTGTTCAAAGGACGTTCTGCTGTTGACATAGCCATGTCCAAGGGCATAGAACTCTTCGACCTCTTTATCAAGAGCTCTCGAGGGAACCTCAACGGGATTATCAACGAGTCCAATCAAACAATACTAGTAAAGATGTTTTGGATGTCTTTCTGTAAAACAATTCCAGTTGCGGAGCGCCTATTGACGGTATTTGTAATTTTTTTTAATGATTATGTCGCATTCGATGATCTTTACAGCATAACCCCACTACTCACTTGATATTCAATGTCTTTCTCTTACAGTAGTACATACAGCTGTACATAAAAGTAATTCAACAATCATGGCAGTGGGCAATCATTTATAGCGAGTATTTCTAAAAATGTTTTCTATTATTCCACATTATAATGCAGACCGAAAAAAATATCTCTGAATTACACAAACATTTCCCATCCAAGCATTGAGGCCGCGACCACACGCTTAGTGGACCAGGTCGTTATAATAATGTTGGATTTTCTAGATAACCAATCTGCTTCTATACGGTGCTGATCCATTGATTAAGTGCCACAACCGAGAAGAAACATTTGAAAATCTATTTGTGTTTGCGAAGAAGGAAATGGAAAATATTACATTTAAACCAGTGACATCAAATAATCCTGGTAACCAGATTTCTATTGTACTTTTAAGTGCAAACATGATTTGTTATCAAAATGGATAAAAGGGGAAGGCCGTGTTTCAAAGTAGCCTTACGTTGCAAAAAGTGCATTGCTTTTATGTAATAAATGATTTTAACGACAGGCGCAAAGGTGGACCCAAAAGCCAAGAAACCTGAAAAACCCAAGAGAGATGAAAAATTAACAACAAAGTCCTCGGGGAAAGTGGCCGCGGAGGAAATTAGCGACTATAATCAAACATTAGACCTGGTGGTCGAATGTGCGAGGCTGCTACACATAAGATGGTTACAAGCTAAGCTGATGAAGGATCTTATTAATACTGTTGACAAGTATGGAGCCACTTTATTTACTTTCCCTTCTTCTTGCTTTAACAGTTTACTCTTCGAAGCTACCTACTGTGATAATGCTTATCCAATTTGATATTGACATGAGATTAGGCCAAGACGACAGTCTAGTGTGATAAACCCATATCTGATCTAGGTGTTTTTGTATGTGTTTGTTAATACAACCACGAGGCAGGAAAAAATTCTAACATAAGGCAGTTTCTTACATTTATTTATTTTCTCTGTAGAATAATATAAAATGATAGTAACTCCCACATACGAGTACCTTCATCAAAGAACCTTACCTATCGACTATGTTCCGACCAAACGGACTGTAGCCCTTCGTTCCGCACGAGCGCTTTTTCAACGCGCGTTATTAAAGCGCTGGAACGAAATAAATGGCTAGAAGTCTGTCGTAACGAAAGCTGAGAGTGATTTTCACGTTTTCATAAGCTCGTAATACTGCGACTAATGTCACCTATCATTCTAGTTAACGCTAAACATAGATGAACTGGTTTTGATACACGCTAGATTTATTTAGTATTATGTTATCATTCCATAAAATTCTACATGATTTAAATTTAACACCTCTAAACGGGAAATATTGTATTCCGTGGCATTGTATTGATGGATAGCATAAAATACATTTTGAGTCTTCAGGCAATCCATTTTTTAGTTAAAAAAATGAAAGACTTACAAGTAATTGATTTATTATCTGGAAGCCGAGTTTGCGCTGTACTATTTTTTTAGTCATAAAAATATTTAAGTACCAAATCCATTTATTCCCAATTCACCCAGGGTGGCACTACCTAATTTATTTTAATTTGCCGCCATTCTCCGCTCAGCTTTTATTAGACAGACTCTAACAGTATATTTTTTTAACCGCGCGTTTAAAAAGTGTCCGTGCGAACGAATAATTTGACTGAATATATGGAATCGTCCAATAAGAGATTATAATTGCATTAAGTGAAGATTATTAAGTAAAGAAGGTCCCTTTAATATAATTCTTTGTATCCACAGATTCAAACATCGCCACTGGAATATGATACTAAAAGAAATTAATAATAAAAGATGCACTGGGCTTTGGTTAACTGCAATACGTTGTTTAGAAATTTGGGACATCCTTAAAAGTACTAAAAGAAGAAAATACAATGATAATAACATTTTGAGGCACGTGTTATGCATCGTCCACTTTTACTTTAGAAACAATAAGAACATCCCTAGAAGTGGGCATATACCGCTAACGGCTAAGTGTAAGGAAATCATAGAATCTGAGGTGAATTATGTCCTTCGAGAGCATAAGATGGCCACGATGCTCTCACACGATATGATGGCGTGGAAACGACCATACGTAACTCCAGAACTAACGCTAAAAGACGTGAGTTTTTTATTGAGTAAGGTAAAATTATAGGGCCTAACTATTGCTCTCCGTTACCGAGCATCATAGCAAGCATACAATGTGATAAAAATATAAGCCAAATATTTTTGATTAAAATAAATAATTACACAATAAGAATTACGTATACCACTGTATTGATATCGGTCTCTTCGTTTTTTATAATGATAGAGCGGGTCAGAAAACTATTCAGACCCACTTTTTTGTTGGAGGTCATGAATGATTTTTTGTTTTTCAGATAAAAAAATTTAATGTCTGCTTCGAATGCGCAATGCCGCTTGGCGATCAAAAGATAATATGCTCGTTATGTCAACTGGTTTCATTTTGTTCCATCGAATGCGTGCATATAAACATAAACAGAGTTCACTGTCACCCTTGCAATGATTATTTACAGAAGAAATACTTCCCCAGTAAAAATGATATTACTGATAATGGCATCTGAAGTTTTGTTAACAATTATTTTTAATATTAAATTTAATGTTAATGCACCTTGTAGTTTTAAATGAAATTTCGCCTACCCCGCCATGGATCGGTAATTCTTGGCACCAGTTAGGTATACATTGGTTATACTAAGCAAAGATCATGCTTAGCCCTACCAAAAGAGCAAGAACTTTTTTGTAAATTTGACAAAAAAAAAATCACTTAAATAACCCTTCTCTAAATAGTCTACGTGCACAATTTCAATAATCAGTTTCGATTCACCTTATATTTGCAACATAAATTCGTCCGATTCGAGAGATCAGTCTGAAGGGCAGGCAGATTATCTAGAAAACGAATATTTAATTAAACTAATTATTCGATTAATCGATTTTGAATTGACCTACCACACCACCCTAGTACATGCATAGTCTATAAAAACCATAGAGTATAGACGAAGAAACTAGGGATGGGCGATTATAAATGATTTACATAATCGAGACATTTACTAATTACTAATATTGATAATCGATCATGAAATTAGTATAACTAATTTTAATCCCGTCAAAATAAATCATTCATTGAGTCAATTGTGTGCTGTGATCGTTTGTTATCCGTTGCGTAGCACAGTCGTGTTTAGTTGTTGTGGTTTGTCTTTTATTTATATTGAACCAAAAACTATGATTAAATATCTTATAGGATACGTTTTAAGCGCAAGTTCATGAATAGTAATATTTTTTCAAATATCTAATTAAACATGTAAAAAATACTTTTACAACTCTATTACTCAGGACCGTACGCCGCTGGCACAGCAGGTACATACAGTGAGCCCGCGCCAATAGGAGTGTTCGCAACGGCTATATATTAAAAACGCGTTATAACGATACGCTACTTTTAAAACGCCTATTATTTTTTACGCTATTAATAATAGTTATTTCTTCGTTTCGTTGAACGACGCCTTTTGATTATTGTCACAAAACACGCCGCACCGTCGCCGTGAGCTGTTAAACGTTAAAAAGTAAATATATATTTAATAAATTAATTATTTACACGTAACTAAAACTAACTTTTATTTACAGTTATTACAATAAACAAACCCACGATTTATTTGTAAACAATTTGACACGCGACGCCGCAATCGCTCACAAACCCACGATAAATGCATAAGTACGTCATCCAAGATCACGCCAGTGATCCGCACTAATATTAAAAAAATAATCTAACGTAGTAACCAACACGTTATAAATAACGTATAATACGAACAAATATATTGGCGCGGAACATAATAAATAACCTAATAAGATATTACTTTCATTACTGGACACTCATTTAAAAATAGATCATATGTAGTTGCCAAATGCCGCGGGTTCAACGTTCCCCTCCCTCTACACCTGTCTCAGACACCCAACAGGTTGATACTATTATGGACGATGATCCTCAAACCTCAAATGTTTCTCAAAGAAACAAGCCTAAACGTGTACGAATCAGTGACTCACCCCATGAGACTGAAGAGCAATCCTTTGAAGTTCGTATTATGAATATGCTTAAGACATGGAAAAAGGACCAGAACGCTATTTTACAGAAATTAACATCGGACATTGCGGAGGTAAAGCTTCAAAACACCAATATTCAAAAATGTAACACTGAAATCGAAAAATCCATGGAATATTTTAATAAAGAATATGAAAACATGAGGCAATTAATTGAAAAAATGGAAAAGGAGCGAACCGATCAACGTAATTACATATTTGAGCTGGAAAAGAAGCTAAACGATCTCCAGCACAGCTCTCGATCAGCATGCGTTGAAATCCGTAACGTACCTGTTGGCGAAAAAGAAACTTATAAGGACCTCACTGCTGTTGTCCTCAAAACCTGCTCTGCAATTCAATCCTGTGTTAGCCAAGCGGATCTGCGTGATGTCTACCGCCTTCCCGGAAAGAAAGGGGATATTAGACCAATAGTCACGGAATTCCTTACTGTCCAACTGAAAAACCAAGTACTTGAGTCCTCTAGAGTCTTTAACAAGGGCCTACCATTTGCTGAAAAATTAAATACTGAGCATATTGGTATAAGTGGACAAAAAAGTCCGATTTATATCTCAGAATATCTTCCAGCGACCCAGAGACAATTGTTTTTTGAAGCACGAAAATTTGCAAAGTCATATAAGTATAAGTTCTGCTGGGTACAAAACGGAAAAATATTTCTTCGTCAAACGGAACAAACAAAATCAGTGCTTATTACTTCAATTTCTAGTCTTAAACAATTACATAAGCCTGAATAATAAGTGGAACTCCTACTTTTCACTTTGTATGTCGCTGTTATTTAGATTTTGTACTAATCATTCACTAAATATTATTTTACATTTGCTTGCATGTTGGATTAATTACTACCACACTTGTATTTTTTTAATGTTTTTTAGGTTTTTGAAATATTTTATAATATCACTTACACTTAAACTAATGTATGTATTCAGTCTTGAGTTGGTGCTTATTCTTGGTATATTGCATAACCTGGTTAAAACCACCAAAACAAATTTGAAATTCCTACATGAACTTCGTCGTAGCCATAATAGTACCTCTGTCCCAATTTCGTATGTTCATTTTAACCTGCTCCTATGTCAAACTAATTTATTTAAGGTCACAATTTATACAATTTCCATATTTATAACCAGTTCTAAAACTATATCTTGCTTACTGTTTTTAATGTTTCGTGTTCGTTATGTAAGTTATTATATATACTGCATCTACCCTATAAACCTAGTCAATTATTTTACTTGTCAATGTTCAATATTAATTTTTAGTTTACAAATATGCTCACATTAAATTACATTTCTAATGAACTTGATGAGTTTGGTACTCAACTTTCTCGATCTTGTAAGCCAGAAGAATGTATTAACTTTGTAACAAAGAGTATGAAGGATTTAAAGATACTTCACTTAAATATTCGTAGTGTCAACCACAATTTTGAGAAACTTAGAGCTTTTCTTGTCAGTATTCATGTGACTGCAGACGTCATTTGTCTATCAGAATGCTGGATTAACAAAACTCCGATAATTCCTGTTCTAGAGGGATATTCATCATATCACACATTGAGTAATAATAACCAGAACGACGGGGTTATTATATACATCCGGTCTTACTTAACTCATCAAGTAAGGGAACCTGATTTCTTGGATGGTAACTGCTTAGTTTGCAAACTGAACTCTAGTAATTTAGTCATAGTTGCACTGTATCGGTCCCCATCTTTTCTTAATCATGATAATTTCATCAAAAGTCTAGATAATGTGCTTACCTCTAACTCAAATCAGAAACATGTTATTATAGTAGGTGACATGAACATTAATATTGCTTCTTTGGAATTGAACCCGAAGGCGAATGAATACCTTAATCTAACTGCATCGCATGGATTTCTTCCAACTCACACTCTTCCCACCCGTCTAAATAACTGCTTAGATCACGTTTTTCTAAAATCAGATGCAAAATCAACGACTATTGTAGTGGACACTTACATAACAGACCATGCACCAGTCCTCGTATGTGTCGAAACTATACCTATGCGCGACCACGCCAACTATTCACGCTTAGTTACTGATTACCCTGCTGTCTATAAAGAAATTTCTAATACAGATTTCACCGATGTTTTGAAATCCAACGACGCGAACTGGGCCACTAGTTATTTGGTTTCCACAATTGACCAAATTATAAAAAAACATTCAAGAACTGTTAAAACATCATCAAAATGTAGGCTCCTTAAACCGTGGATTACTCCCGGATTGCTGAAGTGTATCCGAAATAGAGATTCTATGTGCCGTGCTTTTAAAAAGGAACCTAATAACTACTTGCTTAAGATTACTTATGTTCGTTATAGGAATTTTTGCAATAAATTACTTAAAAAATTAAAACGCGCTTATGAAAAGTCCGAATTCATGAAAGCCAAACATAATGTAAAAGCTACATGGAGAGTAATTAAAAGCATAACTGACTTGCATCGTATTGCTACACCCCCTGTAGAACTAATTAATCATTCAGTGAATACAATTTCCGCGCTTAACCAGATTAATAACTTTTTCTCTAATATTGGTAGAGACCTATCTGAAAAGATCCCTCCCACAACTATACCTAATCCTCAATTTTCTCAATCACAATCATTTGTAAACTCTTTTGCTCTACATCCCACGGACGAGGTCGAAGTCAGGGAATTAATTTCTGGTCTACGTACAAACTCTGCGGTTGGCTGGGATGGTGTGTCTCCTCAGATCATTAAGGCATGTGCTCCTAAACTGA
The DNA here is from genome assembly GCA_905147815.2 of Phalera bucephala. Taxonomy (NCBI): domain Eukaryota; kingdom Metazoa; phylum Arthropoda; class Insecta; order Lepidoptera; family Notodontidae; genus Phalera; species Phalera bucephala. The sequence continues at coordinate 32,477,512 of LR990611.1, read as the reverse complement.
TTCCATTGATTACTCATATTTGCAATATCTCAATTGCCACGGGCACCTTCCCTAATATGTTTAAGAAGGCTATTGTTTGTCCCATTTTCAAGGGTGGAGATAGAGGTAGCGTGAACAACTATAGGCCAATTTCTGTATTACCTGCCATCTCTAAAATATTGGAAAAACTTTTAAATACTCGTTTAATGAAATATTTGGAAACACATAATATCCTAGCACCTAATCAGTTTGGGTTCCGAAGCAAGAAATCTACGGAAGATGCGGTTGCAGCGTTGGTTGAAAGCATTGTTGAAAAATTAGACTCTAGAAAAAAATGCCTTGGAATTTTTCTAGACCTTACTAAGGCCTTTGACACCGTCTCTATTCCCCACCTTTTGTCGAAAATGGAAGGACTTGGAATTCGAGGCAAAGGACTTGATATTTTTAAAGACTATCTCTCAAACAGAACCCAATGTGTCAAAATAGGTTCACACATCAGTAATACTGTGACTCTCACTTATGGTGTTCCACAAGGCTCTATTTTAGGCCCTACACTTTTTCTCATTTATATTAACTCACTTTGTCAACTCTGTGTTCCAAACTGTTCCATTTTTACGTATGCTGATGATACAGCATTACTCATTCATGGAAAGGACTGGATCGATGCATTTTCCCACGCTGAGTATGCCCTTGGCCAAGTTATGAGCTGGCTTTCCCACAACCTTCTCACTCTGAATTTAAATAAGACCACCTACCTGACCTTTGCCCTAAAGCAAGCGTTGCAACCGAAACTGGACTCTTTTATACTTAAAGCGCATTCATGCTCAATCTCTCCTCCATACACTGGTTGTAGTTGCAGATCGGTGAAGAGGTCTAACCAAACCAAATATCTTGGTGTACAAGTTGATAGTCTTTTAAACTGGAAACCACAATTAGAATCGCTAACGTCTCGCACAAGGAAACTTATCTTTATCTTTAAAAAACTGCGGTACTCTGCAGATATCGAGACACTAAAAACTGTGTACTATGCACTTTGTCAAGCCATATTATCATACTGCATCTCTGTGTGGGGGGGTGCATCTAAAACCATGTTCTTGATATTGGAGCGCGCTCAAAGAGCGGTGTTGAAGGTCATGACCTCTAGACCTTTCCGATACCCAACTTGTAAGCTGTACACCAATTGTCAGGTCCTTACTGTGAGACAGTTATTTATTCTCCATACGATCCTAAGGAAGCACTCTTCTCTTAAGTTTGACAGCAACGCCTTAAAAAAGCGACGAGCATATAATATTTGTCCATCAACAGCTTTTAGAACGACTATGGCCAAACGACATTTTAAAGTCATTGGAAATATTATATATAACAAAATGAACAAAATGTGTAATATTTATCCTATGAACAGGCATCAATGTAAAATAAGTGTAATTAAATTTCTTCTAACTAAAAATTATGTTGAAACAGAGAATATGCTCAAATTTTAATTATTCCAACTGTAACTATAGAATAAAACTTTATTTATAATACTTGCTCGCAAGTATTTGTCCACACCGTGCACTTTTTCGAGAACACATTATACATTCTAATAAACTCTGCTGTGATGTCATAGTTCTAGCTCAACTTTCTAAGAAGCGAGCACTGGTGTCCATAACACAAGTTAATTCTTAATTTGGGCACCTGAGTTCAATCAAACAGTTTAAAACAAAAATATAATGTCATTTGATCTATTACTATTACTTGTATGATGTAATCTGTTGTGTTTCCTTGTACACTATTTTTGGTGAAATAAAGTATTATTATTATTATTATATATGTATCTCGCTGAGATTCACGGGCTTTACCCGGACCTTTGAAAGGCTTGCATGGGGACATGGGTCCAACACGTAGAGGCCCTTTGCGAGAAGTTAATGTTATGTAAGCCACCCGCTGAGATCACTTGCTGAAAATGAAGAAACATAACCAGCGAACTGACCCCGGCAGGTGCAAGGACTATTGTAAATTATGGAAAGAAACAAGGACTATGTAAATGAGGTTTGATGGACAAAAACTGGACTATTTCAAAGGGGACGGACACCGGCCATAATTAGTGATACCTAATTACCCGTGGCCGGCGGTGACTCGCCGCTTACTAGATGGGCCCTCAAACGGTCGTCCTAGGACAACTGAGGGCAACACCGGTGTGAGCGGCTCAGGGGTGTAGAGAGGTGTGCTGCGCTTTCTCCGAAGTTACTCGCGGCGTTATGCCCTTTAACACTTCCACCCCTGGAGTACATCGACGTAGGAACGCATTATCTTCCTACGTCGATATAGCTCTCACGGCTCCTCTCTGGACGGCCAATTAAGGCTAGCCAGAGCCGAGAGTCCTGCAGGCACCCTTCGGTTTCCACTCGACCGACGAAGACACGCCGAGTTAGGGGCCCTGTTCGACTCTCTGAAGCACTCGGGTCCGTGGTGTCGTTACTCACCAACAGCTCGCCACAAGCTGCCCTGCGGGCTTATTATTATTATTATTATTATAGTTGTCTTAGAGCATAATATAACACTTGACTTTTGACAAAAATATTATACGTCTAAGTGAAATTGACCTTAAGTCCAGTCAGTCAGTGCGCTGTGTCGCGTGGCTAGCTGGTAGGCGGTTTTGGTCGGACAATATGTAATATAAGTAACGCTTAAAAAATAACGCTTGCCTGAGGTAATAAATAATAGGTGATTTGATTATTTATTAATAATAGATAATTTTTTCAGTTATGTAATATAACGATCACTCCTACGCGCCAAGTGCCATCGGATCATTCGCATCGGCCAAGCCGCCGCGTGTGGCGCGTAATCGAAATTAGCTATTGACTACTAATTCATTACTAATAGTTATAATCGAGATATCTCGAGTTATTTTCATAATCGAATGATTCCATTAGTATATCTCATAAACGCCCACCACTAGAAGAAACATCAAACTATATACTTCGGAGATACGTAAAATAGATATATATGTAAAATATATTTTCTTTGTTATGGCTTTATGGTTATGGCGCGGTGGACTGAGTTTCCGGAAATTCTTCGTTACTTCAGTACATAAATGCAAATTAGAAATTTAAGAAAACTACAGTATATTGTGACCAACATGGCATCAGGACCGAAAAAAGCGAAGCTCTCCAACGCACCGGTTATTACGCAAAACAAAGATACCGACGTCGAGGGTTTTATGAAAACTTTACAATCAAAGCGCGAAGACACCGCCGAGTCAATTTCGAAGTTTCATTTCAATAAAAAACGTGTTAGGATCATATCTCAGGAGCAGATGGTTGCTGATAATTGCGAGGGCATCGTTTATTGGATGTCTAGAGACAGCCGAGTGCAAGATAATTGGGCATTTTTGTTCGCGCAAAAACTCGCGCTCAAAAATGAAGTTCCCTTACACGTGTGTTTTTGCATAATTGCCAAGTATTTGGACGCGTCTGTGAGACAGTTTGATTTTTTGTTAAAAGGTAAGATGAAATGAAATTAACACAACCCGATATTTCGCGAACGCGTCCAGTCATAGGAATCCGACCGCCGACTACGCACCTAACTCCCCCTCCTATCAGCCGCTACTCCCGTCCGCGGCATGTTCTCACCGACGCTCCTGATGCCCTTAGATCCCTTCTTTCGGATACAGATACCGCACACAGGATCAGACACCGACCTCGCCAGCGAGGTCGAAGAATCCCTTGCCCGCCGGCCGGTGCAGAGCACCACGGCGAGACACCTAGTATATATACCCTCGACGACCACCCCCCAAGCCAAGGCCATTCCTCCTTGCGGTGCCCTTGAGCTAGTTGTCCCCTTGCCCTTCTGGTTCGAGCATAGTGGTGGCATGCTCACTCTCTGACCGGTAAAGCTGCAAAGGCCCTGTGGCCAACAGCGTAGATCAATCACACACTAAAAAAATTTAATTTACAATGATAACAATTAACAGGTATAACAGTGATTCTATTACAATTTTCCAGGATTAGAAAAAGTTGCTGCAGAGTGTAATAAGTTGAATATATCCTTCCATCTGCTGGAGGGCAGTGGAGCCGAGGCACTGCCCCAGTGGGTAGTGGACCACAAGATTGGAGCAGTTGTTTGTGACTTCAATCCTTTGAGGGTCCCAATGGGCTGGCTGGATGGTGTCAAGAAGAAGCTTAAAAAGGATGTCCCTCTTATTCAGGTAAGTCCTTATAACTTTTATCGAATCTATACTAATATTAAAAAGAGGTAAACTTTGTGAGTTTGGATGTTCAGTATAATCTCCGGTACTACTTATCCAATTTTAATGATACTTTTACCATTGGAAAGCTAAGAAAATTTTAAGAAATAACTATAATTTTCATGGGATATTAATTGATATAAGTAGATATTTATAAAAATTAATAAATTACATATTCCAGGTAGATGCCCATAATGTGGTGCCCTGCTGGGTAGCTTCAGAAAAGCAAGAGTACTCTGCAAGGACCATTAGGAACAAAATCAATTCTAAGCTGAGTGAATACCTCACCGAGTTCCCACCTGTTATCAAACATCCACACACAAGCAAGTTCCAACCTGAGGTACATTGCAAAATAGACCAAAAAGTACTTATTAATACTCAAGAATACATATTTGCTCTAATCTGGTATGAATTATTTGGTAAGATTTATAACGAAACCCATGAGATATATCAAATCAAATAGCATTTATTGTGGTCATCATAGGTTACAAAGATAGTAAGTATTGTATTATATTATACAAAATGTTTCACTATGTCTGGCCCGCAATTAGGCATACAATAAAAGAGGTCATTGAATAAAATTTAACTTATTACAATAATCAAATCATAACACGAAATTAAATATAATTGCACACAAAAGAGAAAATAACAATAATAATTCATTGTATAAAATGCAGTGGATAAAATCAAAGTAATTATAATTGTTTTAATATATATCTTATCAAAATGTGTCATTGAGAAATTCCTGGATAGTGTAATAACATTTTGTCACCAGTAAATCATGTAGCAATTTCTTGAATGCATGTAGGTCTTCAGTATTTAAAATAAAGCTTGGTAATTTATTGTAGATTTTAGATGCCATTCCGAGAATGCTATTTGAAAATAAAGCCGTTGTATGTGATGATATAGATGGCGCTAGCCGTCCTGTATACATTAGCTCCGTATAAAATTTATATTTAAAAATCTTTATAGTAATTTTATAGATCAATTAAGTTATTCCCCGACTAATAATTGTCGAATAATTATCGTCTATCGTTGGTGAAAGTATTAGTTACAGTGAAACCAAGAAACAGTGAGTTAAATATACAGACCGAAGTACAGTGTTTACAATTGAAAAGTTACAAAAGAACCCCAAAATTATAAACAATTTACTGCATGATCATTATATCTACTTTGCTAACAATATAATCAGTAAAATAAGGGCATATGAACAGTGAACATAATAAAAAATATCGAAGTGAAAATTAACCGTCAGCCACTCGTTTTGAACAGCGGACGAGTACACCCGATCGTGACCGATTATATACCAGAATTATCGGTACTTAGAAACTATTGGCCGTTTTTACTTACACATCTTAAGTCTCAACAACGCATTGTGTAAAGCGCTGCGGTACGAGTGTGGGAACCTACGATCGACCCCTGCTACGGGTGGTCTTTTTGCGGATTAAACATGTCAACCAAATCATGTGCGGGATGTCTCCAGACCATTAAAAGTCGAGATTCACTTAAATGCTCCACATGTAACAAAAATTACGATCTACAATGTGGAAACGTCACTGAGAAACGCTATTGTGGTATGTCAAAGGATTCTAAGCTTGACTGGATATGCCATATCTGCCGTAGCAAGAAACCAAAAGGGGATAATTCTAACACCCCTGCGCGATCAACTCAGTACTGTGACATAATTAATTCGCCGGACAACGAATATCATAGCCGTGACCATGTAACTCAGCGCACAAACAAACCAATTCCATCACCATCTTCTTTATCTATTGACCCTTCAATCCTCTCGGCAATTAGGCTTGAAATACGTTTGGCTGTCAACGATGTTATACAAGATACTATAAAAACTTTGATAAAGCAGGAATTTCAATCAATGAAAGAGGAACTAACAGTATTAAAAGAATTAAAAACCACTATTGACTTTTTATGTGCTGATTACGACCATATGAAATCCAGCTTACTTAAAACTGAAGAGTCTATTTCTAAGTTATCAAAAGAGAATGACAAGCTACAAGCAACGGTGAACGATCTATCTACTCGACTAAACTTACTGGAATTGTACTCTCGTGAGACTAACTTGGAAATAAATGGAATCCCCGAGAATAAATCTGAAAGTTTAGTAACAGTGGTTAAGCAACTGGGTACTGTGATTTCCTATCCGATACAAGAAATGGATATCTTAAACTGTGTCAGAGTAAGGAAACTGGACGACACAAATAAGAGACCGAGGACCGTCATAGTTAAACTTCCAAGCACTCGCATTAGGGACAACGTGATAGCGGCAGTATATAAATACAACAAAAAAAATAATAACGAAAAATTACATTCTGGCTTACTTGGCTATGGAGGTAATAAGTCTGCTGTTTTTGTTGCGGAACACTTATCTCCGCATTATAAGGCACTCCATGCAGAGACACGGAAAATAGCTCGCGAAAAAGGGATCAAGTATGTGTGGGTTCGCAATAGCCGTATTTTTATAAGAACAAGTGATCAAACTCCAGCTAGACAAATTAAATCGTATGACTGCTTGAAGAAATTGTGAACACAAAATTATAAATTATACGAATATACAGCTAAGACCGTATAGATAGTTACAACATTCAAGATCTATTATCAAAATTTTCGTGGTATGCGGTCTAAATTAAAAGATATAGCTCTGGCTTCTTTAACGTGTGATTACGATGTCTTAGTAGCGACTGAAACTTGGTTGAATGAATGTATTAATGACAGTGAACTACTTAATGACAATTATGTGATCTATCGACGTGATCGTCAATCCACTTCCTTGGCTGGTAAAAATGGTGGAGGTGTTCTTATAGCCGTATCAAAGAAACTGCGGTCGGTGAGACTCCACCATCTTGAGAGCTCTAACGAAGATTTATGGATATCGATTAAAAGCCACATCAGAAATTCCGAAAAAGATATCTTGATATGCGCTGTTTATTTACCGCCTCCGCTGACAACACCATCTTTGTGTTCTTTTCTTGACAATGTTAGTAATGTTCTAGACAATAAAGTAGGGAAAACATTGATACTGGGTGACTTCAATTTAAACTTTATAGATTGGCAGGTTGACGACTGTAATATTATAAAGCCTAATAATTGCAACAACTCCATGGGTTACTCTTTTGTGGACTTTTTATCGCATAACAACTTAAAGCAATTCAATAACGTAAAAAATGTCAACAAAAGAATTTTAGACTTAGTTTTGAGTAATATTGACCGCGTTGCCGCTGTAGAAGCTCCCTTTATTCTGAGTAAACTTGACTTGCACCACCCTGCATTAGAAATATCAGTAGATCTACAACCTGTTTACAACATTAAGAGTAAAAGTTTTGCAACTTATAATTTTAAGAAAGCTGACTACGTGTTTATTAATCTTAAATTAAATAAAGTTGACTGGAAATCGGAGTTAGGTTGTGCCAATGTCAATCTCATGTTGCAAAAATTTTGTAATGTATTACACGCAGTTATTGAATCTGAGGTGCCCAAAGCTTTGCCACGTGAGCGGAAATTTCCTTCTTGGTTCTCGCGTTCATTGATAAGCCTAATCAAAGAAAAAGAGAGACTCAGGAAAAGATTTAGAGCTTACAAAAACCCTCGCGATCTAATAGAGCTTAAAATTGCTCATAAACGAGTGGATACAATGACCCGCGATTGTTACAAAAGTTATATTTCGAAGGTGGAAGGTTCTGTACATAGTAACCCAAAAAAATTCTGGTCGTTTGTTAAATCATTCCGTAGCGGAACACCGGAAATACCAGGACAAATGAAACTGAATAATAGCTGTGCGAGTACTGGAGAGGAAATATGTAATCTCTTCGCATACCATTTTTCATCGGTTTATTCTAGTCTGAATCCCTCCCCATCAACAACCTCGAATATTGATACTGCAGTTACGCATAGCTCTGTAAATGATGTACATATAACTGAATTTATGATATTGAAACTACTTAAATCAATTGACAGTAACAAAGGGGCAGGGCCAGATGGAATTCCACCACATTTTATAAAAATGACTTGTAAGAACCTGATTTTGCCCCTTAAACTTATTTTCGAGAAATCACTGAGCACGTCTACTTACCCTACAATATGGAAAGAAGCGCACGTAGTTCCTATACATAAAAAAGGCGACAAGAGTAATATCGCTAACTACCGCCCGATATCTATTCTAAATATTTTTTCGAAAGTCTTCGAGAGTAGTGTTTATCCAACTTTAGTTTGGAATACAATGCATTGCATATCTCCACAACAACACGGATTTTTCAAGAATAGATCGACTGTCTCAAATCTCATAAGCTACGTATCTGACGTGTGTAATCGTATAGATGCCAAAGATCAAACAGATGCTATCTATACTGATTTTAGTAGCGCTTTTGATCGAGTGGATCATAATATATTATTGCAAAAGTTGAGTGGATTTGGAATTCATGGTCGTCTTCTGTTGTGGTTCCAATCCTATTTAAGAGATCGGATTCAAAAGGTTACAGTGTCGGGATATACATCTAATCCTTATACGGCTTTTTCTAGGGTACCACAAGGTTCGCATCTTGGTCCAATATTATTTTTGCTATTTATTAATGACGTCACAGAAAATATAAAGTATAGTAAGTGTTTGTTATTTGCGGATGATTTAAAATTGTACAAGACCATCAAGAATGAAATAGATTTTCGAAATTTTCAAGACGATATTGACATGATAAGTGCATGGTGTCACAACAATAATATGACTATTAACGCTACTAAGTGTGCTCACATTAAATTAACAAAAAATAAAAACCTGATAGCCACGAAATATTCGGTCAATTCTGATACCTTAGAAGAGGTGGACACCATTCGCGATCTAGGTATTATAATTGATAGTAAGTTAAATTTTATCGACCATATCAATATCACTTGCTCGCGTGCGTGGAAAATGCTTGGTCTACTCAAGCGGATGACAAAGGATTTTAGGTGTGTTAAATCCTTATTGTGCTTATATAACGCCTTGGTGCGAAGTGTACTAGAATACGCGTCATCGGTCTGGAATCCCCATTACCAAATACATATAGCCCGCATTGAACGGATCCAAAAAAATTTTACCAAATATCTGGCATATAAAGATCCAAGTTGTCCTTATCGCGGGGATTACGCCACCCGTCTTCGTCATTTTGGGCTCACCAGCTTAGAAAATCGCCGGAAAATGCATGATATGTTGTTTTTCCATAAGTTGGTTAATGGAAATATAAACGCTCCTAATTTGTTACAACAAATGGATCTCTATGTACCAAGAAGGATTCCTAGACATCCGATACATACAAGTTTTTCAAAAAAAACCTATCGCACAAAATTGATTTCTCCGATGAACCGTCTAAAAGAAACATATAATCTTATTCACAACGATGAGGTTGACATCTTCGGCAACTCTTTTATTAAATTTAAATCCTTGATAAATGGAACTTAAATAATATTTTTAATTGTTTAATTCATTTAATTTTTAATTCTTGTGTAGCAATTATTATTCAATGTAATGTAATGTAATTTCAAAAATTTATCTTTACTTGACCTTATGTATTCCAATAATATAATTAATCATTTAGAATTTTATTTATGACAACGCTGTACACATCTGTAAAAACGGTACATGCTGCCCAGGACATCAAGATCTACTATTGTATAAACAATGTGTGTAACTGTTGTTGATGTGTCTTATTAAATAAATAAAATAAAATAAAAATGATGAATTAATTCTATGTTTATTCCTTGTAGATTTTAGTGTTCCGAATAAATTCTTATTTGTTTTTATAAATACCACTAATTCATAAATATATATAGATACAGATGTAAGTAAATTTAATTTACAAAAATAAGTACTGCTTTCTGGGACTTTAATGTTAGCAATTTCTCGTATGCATTTTTTTTGGGCTTTTAAGATTGGGTCTTTATTGGGTGCATTACCCCAAAATATTATACCATATCTAATATTTGGTGATACATAAGCATGATACGCTGTTAATACTGTCGACTGGTCTACAATTTTCGATAGCTTGTACAACGCATATGAGTACTGATTTAATTTAGTACACAAACAGCCAATATGAGTCGTCCATTTCATATAATAATATCGGTATACAGTGCACTCATAAATTTAATTCATAAATTATATTTGTATCAATTTAATTTATTATTGCAAGTATCTTGCATAAAAACACAAATTCTCTGTACATCCTATAAATATTTTAGATCATCCTGATTCAGGAGAATCTTTCAAAGAAAAAACTGCTAAAGATTATTATTGGCTGAAAGTACAAATTAAAAATAAGTTTTTAAATGTCTGAGCAACAACCGTTCATACATAAAAATGATGTTATCTTATTTAATCCATTATTTTATTTCACAGCCCATTGACTGGGATGAAGCGATAGAATCGCGTGAGGCAGATAAGTCTGTTGGCCCAGTGCAGTGGGCAAAGCCAGGGTATGATGAAGCTATGAAAATGCTGAAGAGCTTTCTGGACAAAAGACTAAAGATATTTGCAACCAAGAGGAATGACCCAACACAAGATGCACTTAGCAATTTGTCACCATGGTTTCATTTTGGTGATTATCAATTGATCTTACCCATGTTTGTTTACATAATATATACCTCTGTTCACAATATTTGCAAAATTATAAGTTTTAACTATTCAGAATGACCGATTTTATCTGCCTAAGCCTATAAAATTAAATGAAAAAATAAACTGATTGTTTATTAAAAATAGTATATATTCTTCAATTGTTTTTGCAATGTAATAAATCACTGTCTTGGCAGTGAAAAGATTAAGCTGACAGCTATGATAAATTTGAACTAATATTTTGACTTCTTTCAACTAATATTCAGATTTCTTATATATATAATTATTTTTTTTTAAATAGTAAACCGACTTCAAAAAGCAAAAAAAAAAATTTGAAGTCGGTACCAGTTAGAGCAGTCGATTACTTGGCACCGACTTTAAATATTTATTTGTTGCTTTTTGAAGTCATTTTTTTTAAAGATTTTGGTTTTACAATTTTAAGTGACGAGTGAATTATTTACTAATATTTATATACCTATATTATATTTTTTGGCGGAGTTGTACAGTAAGGGACCTACAGGAATGATATAATAACCATAATAACGGAATCTATACATTTGTGCTGTTTGCCGTTAAGGAGTACCCTGGTGTATCTTCCAAGTCCAAAGTTCAATACCGATTTCATTAAAATGGGACCACCTCGAAACTACTAAACCCAACGCAAAAAGAATCATCAAGATTAGTTCATAGATAAAGACGTTATGAAAAAACACTGACGAATTGTCAGCCTCTGCTTTTTTGAAGTCGGTTAATATTTTGATTAGTTCTATGGCAGGAATTCGCCGCGAAGATAGGCTACATAAGCCATCGAGCGCATCAGCGGCATTACTCCGACTAGGGGTCAAAGTGGTCGCCATGGCCGAAATCGGTCGGATCAATCATCATCATCATCATGGCAGGATACCTATAGGATTGACTTAATACCTTAATAACAATATCTTAATCTGCGCAATCGTATTGTTTGTCGTTAAGGAATTCCCTGGTGAATCTTCAAAGTCTAACGTCCAATACCGATGAAATTAAAATGGGTCCACTGTGGAGCTCTACTGAACCCAATGCAAAAAGAATCATCAAAATCGATTCATAATTGGCGGAATGATCGCGTAACATACATACAAAGAAAACACAGTCGAATTGAGAATCTCCTCCTTTTTGAAGTCGGTTAAAAAACTATACCTTTACACCATTAGGTTTTTACTTAATACAATGGTAATGTGGCTTACATCTTTTGATCACCAAGGCCACAATACTACGAACAGCAAAATCTGGTGAATACTTATTGACACTTAAACTGAACTGAATTTTCAGGACAGATATCAGTCCAACGCGTGGCCCTCTGTGTTCAAGAATACAAAACGAAATACACAGAGAGTGTGAATGCGTTCCTTGAGGAGGCGATAGTGCGCCGCGAGCTAGCGGACAACTTCTGCTTTTACTGTGAACATTATGACAGTATTAAAGGCGCTAGTCAATGGGCACAGAAGACTTTGGACGATCACAGGTAAAGTAAGCCTATATCCTCCTCATGACACAATTCTTTCCTTAATAAATATGATTCAAATTAATATAATGAAGTGTAATGTGTAAACAATGTTTGACGCAATTATATCGGCAATGTGAACATTCGCAATTATGCTCCGGCTCCACCTGCTTTATAATGCGGTTATTAACACAATAACTAAGACATTACACAGATGTAGGCAACATGTTGATGCATTGATTGAGAAGTGGCATAGTCTCAAGGTGTGGTTCAATGCAGCCACTTGTTGAGAAAAGGTTTATTTAAAGCCTTTCTTTGTTAACATTAATGCAGGTGGAGCAAGGAGCTTTGTGTTTATTTGATGGCCAAAAGTCTATCTATAGTGTTACAAGGAACTTTTGGACCGTGGATGCCACTGACAGGAAGTGTTGGTGTGAAATCATTCAGTTAGATTTTCCCACTTTCTCCTTCCAATATTTCAACAGGTGTTACTATGAAATAAAACTATTTTACGGATTTTATCGCGGTTTATTTTTTTATCTTTAGTTCCCGACGTTTAAATCTAAGAACTCAATAGGTGTTACTAATTAAAAAAAGAATGGGTAAATTTTATAGCAAACACCAACTCTGCGAGTGTCAAAAGTGACATTTCTCTTGATTACAGCGTTAGTTCAGATTTTGGCCGCTGGCCAAAAGATCCTTGTACGACTGTATACCAGAATGTGAACATCATAAGAACATTATTGTTATACTTCTAGAAAAGACAAGAGAACCCACATATACACACGGGAACAACTTGCAAAGGCGGAGACACACGACGACCTCTGGAACTCAGCGCAGATACAGCTGGTGAAGGAAGGCAAGATGCATGGGTTTCTGCGGATGTACTGGTGCAAGAAGATCCTGGAGTGGACGCCCTCGCCGGAGGACGCGCTCAAGTACGCAATCTACCTGAATGACCACTACAGCATCGATGGCCGGGATCCTAATGGATATGTTGGTATGTATTCTACATTGAACTGATGAATTATGACCCAACTCTTGATCAGACCCATATAATATGAGCATATCATACATCATTACTCATTCGAAACTTAGGCTGGGTTTTCACTGCGAGCTTAACACACAACAATTAATTTGTAGAAGAGCTTCAACCAAGATAGAGTTAAGCGAAAAGTGCTGAGTGAGTAATAATTTTTTTTAAAGAGTATATAACCCCCACTTGGAATTATTCCTGTGTCGTTCCAGTGGGTTTACAAACACCCAGACCCCGAAAAATTTTTCCCGCGCGGGAATCGAACCCGCGACTACTCCAGTGGGGGGGAACAACTCAAGCTCTTAACCAGTGGACCAAGCCATCCGTCAATAGTTAAAAACGGACTCATTCTCCTCCTTCGCTTTTGCAGTGAAAGGCAAATAAATAAAATAGTCAAAACTCTTAGTAGAAGTTAAAACCTATTTTAACTAGTTGTAATATGTTCTGCTTGACTAATTCTAGCTCATTACCCTTTTGCAGTGGAAGCCTGGCTTTAATAAATGTGTAAATGTGCATGTGTCATGCTCACTAAAGTCTATGTGTGCAGTGCCTATTTGGTGCGGGTCACTTCCTTCCCTCTAATATGGTCGAGGGAGGTGATGGCTGCTCTAGTAGTCGAGCTCGTAAACGTGCTGCTTTTGGAGACTGGTCCACCCAGAATCCTTTAGCTTTTCATTATAACATATTTAAAAAAATATTATTATTAGTCTTATTTATTAGTCGTAAGGCACCATACTGAAGCTAGATCGCATAAATGATTTTGTATAATATAAAAATGTATGTATCTATACAAAAAGTGAATGGAGAATTAGACAAAAGACGAGCCCGCTGAGTTTCTCGCCGGATCTTAACAGTGGAGGCCGCGATACGATCCGGTGGTAGATTAGTGAGTTAAAAAAAATGTAAATATGGCAATTTGTAAACACCCCCGCAGGATTTATGCAAAATAAACGAATTTGAGTTTGAGCACCAATTTTTTATATTGTACAGAGTTTACGTGAATATTATTGATATTATATTATCGAATTTTTATGCTAACATTTTGCTGTATTGTGAAGACGTTAGTTAGTCCTATAAACGCCCTTGATGCGTTTCTCTTACTTCGATCAGTCAGGCCTAGCAGTAGAACAGTTCAGATTAAGTATATAATACATAGCATCAGCAGTTGACTATATTGAAGTGATGTTTCTACAGGCTGTATGTGGTCAATATGCGGGATTCACGACCAAGGCTGGGCAGAGCGCGCAGTGTTCGGCAAGATACGGTTCATGAACTACGATGGATGCAAGCGAAAGTTCGACATCAAGGCTTTCATAGCGAGGTACGGCGGCAAAGTGCATAAATACATGCCCAAAAAGTAAGCTCAAAGGATTTTTTAAGGAAACCAGTGAATTAGATAGGGTATACCCTATTAAGAGCATTAGATTATAAAGTACCTTTTGTTGTACTTAAGTACAAACTTTTAACAAATAAGTTTTGCATAGATCTGTATTTATGATCTTAACAACTTTATCAATGATTGCCACATCACTTATCAGCGAAGCAAACTGTACTTACTTCGATTATATTGACCTATCTATTTATATCATCATCATCAGCCCGTGTCAGTCCACTGCTGGACGTGGGCCTCTCCCATGGCACGCCACTGAGCTAGATCTTCAGCTCTCCTCCAATTCCTGCCCGCTGCCTTACGAATATCGTCGCCCCACCTAGCTACAAGGCGCCCTACACTACGTTTGCTGACACGCGGTCTTCACTCAAGAACCAGTCTGCCCTAACAACCATCGGTTCTGCGGCATATGTGCTTGCCACTTCAGCTTGCTAATTCGCCGAGCTATGTCAGTAACCTTGGTTCTCTGACGAATAACTTCGTTCCGGATTCTATCCCTCCCAAGAGAAATTCCGAGCATAGCTCTTTCCATAGCTCGCTGAGCGACCTTGAACTTGTGGACAAGCCGCACAGTCAGTGGCCACGTTTCGCCACACAAAATCCTTTATAGGTGTAAGCAGGGCCACACTAAATCCTTTATGGTAGGGAATACAGAGTTCCGACAGGTATTTAGCTTCTTCTTTCCCGTTCCCTCATTGCACTGTTATTTACACCCTGGCAGTTACGATTGTTCATGTATACTTATTTTATTTTTAAATTGTAACTATCTAAAGTATATTTTAGTGTTTTTGCGAAGTCATTTTATATATATACCTGTTATAAGCGGAAGATAATGTTTTATATTATAGTACTCTACTGAACAGTTGGCACATCCATTGTTCCACCAAGGTAAGCGCTAGACGACGTTAAACATAGGTAATATATGTTGAGGCAAAGCTTCAAAGAACTAAAGATTTTGTATGTCTAAATAATGGTTCGCAGTATGTTACGGAGTACTAAGTACCTACAAGTATTGCATGTTACTTATTATTTCTTAATTATGTATCACCAAGATTGTGATTATTACACTCTATTAACATATAATATATATATGTGTATTAATTTTTGTTTACATATAAATAGTAGATAAGTGGTCATGTTAAACTTTTCTATAAGAAAAAAATGTTCAAAGATATCCTCAAACACATTTCTACCTCAATAGTATATAAGTTTTAAGCTTATCTGTTTTGTAATAAATATAATAAGAATATTACAAATAAAACATCAATTGCTTATAAATATTTTTATTTAAGAATGTGAGTTCTCGTAGTTACACTTTCTTATATATTTTGATAATAATCTTCGTAAAATTAGAAATAGAAAAATAATATCAAAGAGCTATTTTCTTCATTGGAACTTTTCGGTGAGTCAGGTTATAGTATCGGCTTTTGATTAAAATTTTATCACTTTATAGGGCATAAATCAGACTAATCGCCGCTCGGCACCCAGCCTCCACGGACAGCGTTCAGTAAAGTCTATTCTCACAATATTTCATAAAAGCAAAATTTATCATCATAATCATGTCAAGTCTTAAGAAACACAAAACCATTAAACATTTGTCTCTATTATGTCTGAAATTATTATTATCATATAGGTGTATAATAGTCTCTACAAAGGAAAAAATAATATAGGAAAACGATTTCACCACACAACGACAAAATATTAAACGGAAAACAACTAAGAGTGACATTGGATTTATTATGGATATAGAATTTATTATGATTTAATAATTAATATAGGTACATGACACCCGAATAAACTGTTTCGACTATGAACACAAATCGTGGCTCGCTTCTATTAACATATTCCACTAGGACACGTTACAGCATGAGGGTTAAACCTTTCCAACATACAAACATTAGCTTACTATAAGGCTCTCAATTAAATTTCGTAGAAAATCGGTAAGGGAGAGAGGTCGTAACCGAGTAATTAGTGACGTCTAGAGTAACCCTAGAAATATTCATATTTCGAGATGTTAAAATCAGTTACGACCTCCAACGGAACGAGACACAAAGAAAACGGTCGTCAAAAACATGCGACAACACTACAATAAAAAAATCTAATTGGTTGATGTCTATTCTCGCCGGTGTCAGTGTGTGTGTGAAAGCAGAGCTACATTCGCTGTTACGGGCGCAGGACGGTTCCCTACAGGCGCGGCTACTGCACGCAACAGTTGGCGCCCTTGTGCCCGTTCTTCTTCAGGCGCGACTTGGGCCGGTACTTCTCCAAGTACGAGAGCTGCTTCGCGTTGATGGCACCACGACGTTGACTGTAAAGTGTAAGTTAGAAAATTACAACATATTGCAATTACTAATACTAGGGGTTCTACTTGTTCTTCAGGGGATCTTAATAAATATTAAATGCCGTCAGCTATATTTACAAACACTTTATTGTTCCACCAGAGATACAAAAAGGAGGTAAAAGAGGCAAGATTGTATGAGGTGTATTATGTAAAAAAAAAAAACTCCGTCTCGCTTATATTCCCCAAGCGGGGGTGGCAGAAGTGTACTCAGTACACCCACGTTTTGCCGACGTTGTTAGGCCCCATGTAATACGGGGCGAGCCTATTCCATATACTGGACACAATTCCAGACTCCGGACTCGTACTGGGGAATTTTCGTTAGACATTTGTCCGACCTAGGATTTGAACCCAGGACCTCGTGATCACAAAGCAATGCGCTTTGCTACTAGACTAACGAGGCATTCTTATGTACTCTTACATATCGCCGCCGATGTAAGGTAATGCATCGCCATTATACCGGGCACAATTACAGACTGCTATTGATGATTTGTCGAAAGAAAACTACACTTTGTCCAACCTAGGACCTCGTGGTAGTCTCCCACTAGTGATGTGTACCGGAGTCAAAATCAGTCTCCGGAGATTTTCGGAGAATTTGCAACAATAACCGAGGAATCTCCGGAGAAAAAGCGGTTCATAACAACGTAATGAAAATAATTAAGATATACCAAATAGTTCTTAAGTAAAAATAGCAGTACGCATGTATACCTACCTGATTAACTTTCTTCACGACTTAAATAACAATTCTAAGAGGACTGAGTTTTCATTTATACATTCATGTGTAAATTAACTACATAATGAACAATACTTATTTAACTACGTGTTACTACTTACTTAGTACGTAGATTTATATTATCAAAACTGGTAGACAAATAAAACGATACTTAATAAATTGGTTCCTAATTACACATATGTGGGTTTGTCCGGAGATCCTCCTGTATGGACAAATTATAGACTAAGGATGCTTTCAAAAAAACTCCGGTGGTTTTAGTAACTACCGGTGAATCTCCGGTTTTTATAGAACCGGTTCACATCACTATCTCCCACTCTACGCGCCACTAGGACCACGAAGACTATATTTCTGTTTTCTAGCCTGTTTGGCCGTCCCACCACCTCCCACATTTATACTTCCACAGCTGTCGATATATTGCTATTTCAGAACTATAATATACTAGTTTCTGCCCGCGACTTCGTCCGTGTAGACTTTAGAAAGGAACCTAATATTTTTGCGGGATAAAAAGTAAGTAAGTAACAAACTATCTGTGTGCCAAATTTCCAAATTTAGGCATTTTTGCATGATTGTGTAACAGACATCTAAACATACAAACTTTTACATGTATAATATTTTTTATTCTTTTTTAAAAAAAAACGTAACCCCACTATGATTTATTCCTGTATCGTGGATGCGTTTACAAACATGAAAATTCACATACACAAATACACAGACCGGAATAAATAATTGTGGATCACACAAAGATTTGTCTCGTGCGGGACTTGAACCTGCGACTATTAGACACAATGGGCGGGGCGGCTTAAGCGCTTAACCACTGCGCTAAATCGTCCGTCATTTGTCCTATATGGACAAATTATAGACTAAGGATGCTTTCAAAAAAACTCCGGTGTTTTTAGTAACTACCGGTGAATCTCCGGTTTTTATAGAACCGGTTCACATCACTATCTCCCACTCTACGCGCCACTAGGCCCACGAAGACTATATTTCTTATTTCTAGCCTGTTTGGCTGTCCCACTACCTCCCATATTTATACTTCCACAGCTGTCGGATATATTGCTATTTCAGAACTATAATTTACTAGTTTCTGCCCGCGACTTGAGAAAGGAACCTAATATTTTTGCGGGATAAAAAGTATCCTATGTTTTAATCCAGGTAACAAACTATCTGTGTGCCAAATTTCCGAATCCATTCAGCCGTTTTGGCATGATTGTGTAACAAGACATCTAAACATACAACCTTTTACATTTATAATATTGTTAGGATAGTAGGACAAATAAAATGGTACTTACTCTCTGATGGTCTCCACGGCTTCCTCGTATTTCATGCCTAGCTCGATGAGCGCTATGGCCACCATGACGGGCGCTCGCCCCAGCCCAGCCACGCAGTGCACCGCTACCGCAGCCTCAGGCTTGCTCTGGGCCCTGGGAAATTATGCATTTTGTCTATATGATTAAACAGGAAAAAGATAGCAGCAAATCAAGTTACTATCAAGGCAACATTAAGGAAGTCTGTTAAATGGAATAGAATGTTACTATTAAATATATATAGAATCTAGTAATAATATTAAGCGCTCAAGGTACGCGAGAGCATAGAATATAACTTTTATACTTATATAGCTTCATATCTTATCATCTTGTTTAAAAGTTAGTGTAGTGTATAGATTGGTATGTTTAATTTGTAAACTTCTGAGATAATCTTATTATCATTGTAAAGTTTCCTTGAATTAATAAAAATCAAGAAAAGAATAATAGCTTCATAGGATGCACATAACAAAAGTTTAACATAAATTATTACTTGGGGGCTAGATCTTTAATAAATATCTGAGCGAATCATGTCATATATCTAATATTGGAACAATCAAAACATGATTGTACTATGTACATTTGTATTGGGAGAACCCATAGGTTTTTTATCCACTGGCCAGTACAATTCTTCTGGCCTTCACTCGCACTGTACAAGGCACCACGATCAAGGAAGTAGTCAGGGATAATTGACGACCGATCGATTGTATGTAACTCGATTCTGCGTGGGTATACAAGGTCTTATAATTGATGTCACTTATTGTGTCTCCCACCCGAGGGATCTAGTACAGATGTACACCGCTTCGAAATGAATATTAAACGTCGATCGAATTACACAAATATTCATAAATTATATAACTAAAACTTCTTCATAAATCAGTTCATTCATGAAAACTGATTGATTATCCGTGTAGTAGGCAAGACGAGACAGACAATTTCAATTTATATACAAGGTGTAACATAATTAATGCAAGACATCAAAGTAGTTTGTTCTAAACTAGCAACTGAATCGATTACGACTATTTTTAAAGTTTTTTTTCAAAACAGCTGTAACTCGTTCTGTTCGCTATATAAAACAAAATTTAAAAATTATTCAAAGCATTACGTCTATTTTAATGTGTTGTATATGATGTATTTTTATTAGACACACCTCAATATGCATACAAAAGTTAATTAATGATTATATTTTATGGTTAATTTAGGTACCAAAGAGATTAAAAAATGGTAGAAATCTCCTTAAAATTGGAAGTTTGATTTTAGTATTGAATTCGTAAAGCCATAATCTCATTGGGGTGTCAGAGGTCTTGCGTTATTTGGTTCACCTTGTATAGTATAATCATATAGAAGATATTTCTACTAAAATGTATTAGAATGCATTAAGCGGGTTTACCGCTCGAAACTTCGTTTTCTTAATATTCCAATCGATTTCAAGCCTATTAACGTAATGGCGCGGAATAAAAGTGTATCCACCTCGGTAATTCTAGAACGATATTCTAATTGATAAGAGACTATTAGCATACATGAATGACTAATTCTAATGACGATAAGTTGAATGACTGAAAACAACAACACTCATCCAATACACAGAAATAAATTCAAGTGTGAAGTAATGCTTTTAGGAAAATCGGATAAAGAAAAAGAGTGTGCATGAGTCGAACTTTGAGAGTGGAAACGTAAAAGAGATCTATGGGATAAAACCTCATAAGTTCTTTTGGTTAGCGGCCATTAATGACATGACTTATTGAAGCCACACCAAGGCCTCCGACTTGGCTTAACGGCTGCAGTGTGACAATAGCACGAACGGAAGATTTAAAGAGCATTGCGTGCTAAGACGGCTGTATATGTTGGTCAAGGCTTAGTCAACGCGAGCGTAGTAGGGGTGTATTGATACAGGGCGAGCGCTAGCGCATACTGACACGGCGAACCAACATAGGCACGACTTGCTAAGTGATGAAGATTTGTGCAGAAAAACTGATAGTGTTCTTATGTATAACGAATAGCGAACTATCCCGAGTGGTGGTAAGGCATTCCAAACGAACCTTACACACGACAAGCTATTGCAAGGTATGCAAATGGTCTTATGTTGGTACTCGTACGCCAGCTCGGCGAGCTATGTAATATTTATTTATTCATCCTTAATAGCTATCATTACAGTTTCAATAAAATAATAATTCAATAAAAGAAGAGTAAATATAAAACAATAATAAAAATTAAGAATAACAAATTATATCTTAAAAGATTTTTGCTAATTCACTCAAACAACCGTTAAATATGTATGTCCTTGATGAAGTGAATTAATTAGCCGAATAGCTTCTATTGGGTGCTTTCGATAAGAGGTTAGTCGTTGCGGGCGGCGCGGCCAGCACCGGCGGCGGCCGCAAACTTGTGTGAACATCTACTCATCATCATCATCAGCCTATAGCAGTCCACTGTTGAATCAGCAGACCTCTCCAATTGCACGCCATTGACTATGATCCTCAGCTACTCCCATCCGATTTCTGCCAGCCGCCCTACGAAGATTATCGCTCTACCTTGCCTGAGGGTAGCCTTCACTATGTTTGCCAATCCGTGGTGACTACTCAAAAACTCGGTTACCGAAGCGGTGATCGGTTCATGTACTGCCGGCTATTAACGGTAGGTTTTTTGTGCGCATGCGTGTGTGATCTACGCTGTTGGCCTCGGGGCCTTTACAGCTTCAACGGACAAGGCGAGCGTCAATCACTACGCTCGGACCAGAAGGGGGAGGGGGCAATTAGCACTTAGGAGCCTCAAGGAACAGCCTCGGCTTGGGCAGTCGCTATAGATAGTCGTATGTATGTACTGTCGTATGTATGTACTAACTTTTCGCGCAGAATCTCGAACCACTCGTCGACGACGTTGGCGGGCGGGAAGGTGCCGTCGTCGTAGGCGAGGTCGCGCACCTCGATGTCCTCCGCCTTCAGCGGCGCCGTGTCGTAGCTGGGCTCGCACACGCGCACCACCGTGCACACGTTGTGCTTCCTCAGCTCCTGATCACACAAAACAAGTTTAGAAAACATGGCCAAAACTAATCGCTCAGGGAAAGTGTCTGGCATTATCAGACTAACCATGTAACTTGATAAATACTTCAAAAATAATATCACACCGTGACGCCTTTATTCCCCAAGCGGGGGTGGCAGAGGTGTACTGAGTACACCCAGTTTTCGCCGACGATGTTGGGCCCCATGTAATAGGGGGCGAGACACAATTCCAGACTTCGGACTCGTACTGGCAAGTTTTCGTTAGAGGAACTACATTTATCTACTACATTAAGCGATGCGGTTTGCTACTAGACCAACTAAAATAATATTTAACAATAAATATATCGTTCAAGGACATCGGATACGATTCCAAGAAGTATGTGAAGGGTAAGTTAAAGGCATAGGGGCTTGCTTAAAGGATGCGCAATATTGTAATCAATTGAAATGATTTTTTGACGGACGTTTTAGCGCAGTGGTTAAGAGCTTAAGCCGCTCTGCCCACTGTGTCTAATAGTCGCGGGTTCGATTACCGCACGGGGCAAATCTTTGTGTGATCCACAATTATTTGTTCCGGTCTGAGTATTTGTGTATGTGAATTTTCATGTTTGTAAACGCACCCATGACACAGGAATAAAACCTAGTGGGACTAAGTTTTTTAAAACAAAAGAAAAAAAACAGTCTTGGAAAACTCCAGAATGAATGGCATCTACAATCTACATTAAAATATGCACCTCTGTCACCCTTGATTGGAAACTATAGACGTAACGAGGATCTTCTTTAATCTCCGCAAAAAAACGGACACGTTTAGTTAATTAATCGTCGTATACAATTTGATGTTTCGGTAATTCCCTAATTGGGAATTACCGAAAAATCAAATTGTATATATTCCCAATATAATATTCCCAATTAATTTGTGTGACGACCAACCGTAACAGACCTTTTTGCCAAGTTTATCGAATTGTGTGATGATCGTTTTAACATGATACGCAATTAAACCCCTATTAATGTTATCTCCGTTTCATACCACAACAGCACCTCATAATTTTTTCATATGTACATGTTCCACAGATTTAAACTACGTCAAGTTAATATTAAACCAAACGGTAACTCAATTGTATCGAACGGACTGTTATTAACTAGTTCTAAGGCGAAATTACTATATTTCAACGAAACTGGCCCAGAATTATCTACAAAGTTAAGAGGAATTGTACATTGCGTCTGATCCTAATCAAGGAGCACAGCGGCCCCTTACCCAAATTATTACAGCACTAGCAATGATAGATAAACGGCGCTAGAATTGCGAATAATTCTCCAATTTGAACCGCATATTGATACGCAATAAGCTATTTTGCACCGGTTTTGTCAACGTTCTGCTAAGACTGGTTGCTCGTAAGATACATAACTTGCCAGAGGGAATATCTAAGCGAATCGCTATAAATTAACATGAAACACCGGATACACTTTTATCTTGTATCTTTCTTATAAACGTAGCCCCACACTAGGATTTATTCCTGTATCGTGGGTGCGTTTACAAACATAAAAATTCACATACACAAATACCCAGACCGGAACAAATAATTGTGGATCACACAAAGATTTGCCCCGTGCGGGAATCGAACCCGCGACTATTAGACACAGTGGGCGGAGCAGCTTTAGCTCTTAACCACTGCGCTAAATCGTCCGTCAAAATATTCTTAAAACTGTGTGTAAATTAAATGTTATCGGTGGGCATTAGGAGAGTATTTGTTTGTTTACCTGCAAGTACGACTGAATGGTGACGTCGGATGGGCGGTCGGTGATCAGGAACCGCAAGTTCTTGTACTCGATGAGCGAGGGCGCCGGCCTAATGTCCTTCTGCTTCATGATGACCAGGTTCGCGTCTCCGGGTGTCGGTGAACGAAGACCACGCACAGTCAGCGTCGCACCAGGTGGTAACTTCACTTCACACGCGTCACAAAGATGTCACGGTCCGTCAGAATCTAACAGGCAAACTGTCACTCTATTTCCACACAACACACGACAGTTTCGTTAATTAATTTTAGAAAGGGTCCAATTATATAATGGGAACTACCCGCATGGATGTCGCTTTCAACCACTCGAGCGCATTCGGATACGAACAAACTAAAGTTCAGAATGTGGAATGAAACTAAAAGAAATTATGCGAAAAACATAAGTTTGTTTGGTTATCACACGAACTTCAGCGACTGAATGATATGCTCCAATGTAACGTGGATTCCGAATTTAAGGTAACTGAAACAAAAATAAAACAATTGTTAATTCCAACGATCCGACTGATGGCACGTTTTGATTTACGACGAATATCATTTTCTCATCGTATTTGCGTCAGAGCCAGAGCAACGACTGAAGTGGAATAAAAAGTAGCGTCTAAAAATAGTGCACGGATAGAACGAAGTTTCGGTCATGTGGACGTCTGAAGTTCTGGACGTCTATGTCTATCTATCGACAGCGGTATTTCAGAGCTGATCGAGAGCCAAAATCGCTTCAATTGTGGACGCGCTCGCCGCGCTGCGCTCTTGTACACGCATCACGACTATATGATAATGATAACCGACTATATGATAATGATAACACAATTTGTAAACACTACGCCATCCGAACAACACTTCTGTTGTGTATATTTTGCCTGTACCTGCGGAGTTCGTAGTGATGTATGGCGTTAAGTCAACTATTTCTGTTATCGCCGGTATCGCGAAGTTCTTGTCTTGGTCAGGAGCAGATAACGACTGATATGCTGGGTCGCCGGCCGGTAACAGGTATCCCCACCTCGATAATAATATGGCATCCAAGAAAGAAAGGTGAACTAGCGCGTACCTGTGGGTGGGTATACGTCGAACAGTGCGCAGGGTGCGTAGTGTCAGCGCGCGCTCCCGGCAGCATGGGTCCAGTGGCACACTCCTGCTCCCTCGCTCGCACAAAACGCCCTGCAGTTTATTTGTGTTGGGCCTGGCAGTACTCCGCGCTGTCCAAGCGGAACTCCATCAATGTCGCCACAGAAGGGATCTCCAGCTGCAACAACAGAGTAACGAAATTAAACCACGCATCTGTAACTCAACTAATATTTACAATAAACGCAAAATTAGGAATTCATTTAGGCTTCTCGGCAATCCAGTAACGAGATATTTTTTCAGTTGACATATTTATCAATGAAAAGCGAGCATTCAAGGTAAATTACTCATAAATGTTTCGTTGAATATTTGTTAAAAACAGAGATTGCTACCTATTAAACAGACACTTCAACTCGATTTCGATAAGACGAAACGATCGATGCAAGTTATTAGCTAAAACTCAAATTTAATGGTCGTTACGATTTAAACACTTATGAGCACATTCCTAAATAACTGAAGATCACAAAATCTGTTTATTAAGTGCGGGATTACGGAAAAAAGAACAGTTAGCACAACACTAATGAAATCGCTTGTCCTCCAGTCTGACATCTTACGTGCCACTCAATTCTCACGACGCGACACTCGAGTATAAAAAGAATATTTTAGCACAATAAACAGCACAAGAAAAGACGTCGGGTAACGGGGGCTTCACGGGGCCGACTCGAAAGTGCGGCGCACCAGATGTTGGCAACCATCATACCGGCGTGGGATTTACATCTATACACGTCATATGTTTACATTTAAATACAATCATGTTTAATGTATAATGTTGATGAAAAACATTGCCAGCGGGATTATTTGCCTCTTCGAGCGATAACCATCCTCTCTGAAAATCTTCAACAAATATTTTGAAGTGTTTTGGTTTATTTACTTCAGTTTCTATCAAGGAGACGGCTGCCAGACTTGGGAATAGGCCAAAAGGAACAGTGGTGTGTACGGACACGCCCCAACATCTTCATTTAATACCTAAATTTAATTTTCCTTGAGCATAAAATAGATGGGACGATTCCAGAGTACAAATTGTTATTAATCCGCATAGTAGATACGATTCAATTAATACGTATTTAATAGCGACAATTGTATTTCGCCGCACGATATAATTGAGCACCCAATCTATTCTGAACGGGACGATCAACATCGAGATATAAAAGTACGAGTGACGATGTGACCGAAATAACACATTATCTGCTTACACAAACAATACTGATTTATGACGGTATCTGCTCCTTGTCCTAATATAGTAGTTACGAAAACCTGTAATTTATTCGAGGCGTAGAAGTTATTGAACTCGGATTTACTCTTGCAACCTGTAATTTAATTTACGTATAAGTAATTACAAATAAGTAGAGAAGCAAAGTGAGTATGATAGCCTAGGGTTTTACAACACCGGAAGTGTCTTCTATGGTATTGAAAAAGGTAGGTAAATTGACCTAAGCAACCCCCATGCGACGGTCGATGAACTAGGGGCAGACTACTCACACATATATACAACAATGCAGTCGTTTTAGACTAACATTTGCAACGTCTGGACCAGGGTGTCTGTCTAGTCGAGATAATCGTTAAAACCGATGAAGGTAATAAATCTGCATGCATAGTGCTGATCTGAAAGAGGTAGTCTAGTATTTTCTCGTACATCGTCTAAAGACGAAAGGATAATAAACTTAGCACTTCTGTTTATTTAATAACCAACTGCAAGTATCACTGTGGCGAAATTGAATAGTAATGAAAATATTTTTTACACAACGCTCTGTTCATGAATCGGCGCAAGGGCACGAGTATGCGAGAGCGGATGTTATTAGTCTCTCAATAGCATTGGCAGTGTCGGCCCGGAATGCTATAGACAAAGACTATCAATACAGAGGGTTATCCAGACAAAGACACGTGGTAGCGCATACGTGTTGAACTTGCAACAACTAACATGAGAGGTAAGTTACAAACAGTCAAAGGAAACATTGTTTAAATTCATTGTGTTGGTCAAAGTCACGTCGAAGTTTCAACAACAGGCAGACTTAACAAACCCAGAACAATCTACAGAGCTACTACGCACTTCTTGAAAAATGGAAAGTTTTTAAACGTAATAAACCACCAACATGAGTTCGAGTAAACAACGCGAGGTCGGTGGGCCACGATATCTTTGCAACTCGTGGCGCGTTTAGCTTTATTGCCGGTGATTCTAGGAAGCTGCCACAGACTTCGATGTTGTTTTGCATCAGGGCAAATTAAAGGGGAATTTCTTTCGCAATTACCTTTTATATGGTTTCAGTTTTCCGAGTTTTACTTTGTGTTTTGTATTACTTGTACGACTTTTCATTTCTTCTTGGTAAAAATAGCACAAGTTCTTTGAACAAAAAAATATTAAATTTTTATAGGTTGGTTGTTTGTATACTACCATTATATACCATGTATCAATATTGTACATTATTCGTTTGGCACGCAAGCTTGATTAAATACACAAACAAGGAGGATCAAAATAGGATATTCACAAAACCACCCTCAAAATCTGAATACAACTCGACACCCACATTGCAAGAATCGATCAAATGCAGCACCAATTTAATGCAGCATATACTCGAGCTTATCTCGTGGGATTATTATGTAGTGAAGCAAACACGGCAACAAAGTGCGATAGATTATGTTTTAGTCACGTAGCGACTTCATTCCGGAGGCCACTAGTGCAAATTAAATATGTACTACAAATGTAATGAAATATTTGTCTCTAATTAAACTATGAATCTTGCTAACGATCTGCTAAAGTCAGAGACTTTGTTCTAGACAAGCTTTCATTATTGTAAGCAAAAATTTAAAGTTCTGTACATCAATTTCATTGTACATCAAGTTTTGTACTCTTTTTGGTAAAAAAGAACACACACCGTCACGCATATGTTCCCCAAGCGTGGTGGCAGAGGTGTACTGAGTACACCCGCGTTTCGCCGACGATGTAAGGTCCCATGTAATAAGGGCCAGCCTATTGCCAAATACCAGGCACAATTCCAGACTCCGGACTCATATTGGGAATTTTTCGTTAGAAAAACTACATTTGTCCGACCTGTGATTTGAACCCAGGACCTCGTGATCACAAAGCGCTGTGCTTTGCCACCAGACCAACGAGGCAGTAAAAAAGAAAGTATTTTTAAACACTAATTTAAAAAGCTATGTCAACGATTATATCGACTACGTATCGCATTATGCTAATAAGTAAACTAGGCTATGAATCATGTATAAATTGAAGCAAGATGCAAATATTTACAAAAATGTGTCATCTCCACGCCGAGAACTATGTTATCACTATTTATCACCGACTGCAAAAGTAATTACTGAGAGTAAACAATTTTTTATTTTTATTTTTTAAAACGTAGCCCCACACTAGGATTTAATCCTGTGTCGTGGGTGCGTTTACAAACATGAAAATTCACATACACAAATACCCAGACCGGAACAAATAATTGTGGATCACACAAAGATTTGTCCCCTGCGGGACTCGAACCCGCGACTATTAGACGCAGTGGGCAGAGCGGCTTAAGCTCTTAACCACTGCGCTAAATCGTCGTCAAATTTAATTGTTGCATCCGACATTTGTCATATGAATGACGTAAAACATAAAAATAAAAGTCTATTAAGCATACTACAATTAAAAAGAAAGACATATAAAATTCAGAATACGATAAATGATTCCAAAGGTAACCTTAACTCCACACTCCTCCAGGAATTATTTTGAGATATTACGATTGCGGTAGATATGTGATATATTTTGGATGTGTAAACGAAATATATTTTAGAATGGGGTAATATTAGGACCCTAATGGGGATTTTGAAATGACACGTTAGAATGTTTAAGTAGTTATTATTTGAAACCAAGTAATCTTTTAATAATTCTATAAAGGTTGGAGACTCTACGCTCGATGTTGTTGACGATTATATATACCTGGGACAAAGAATCAAATTAGGTAGGTTCAATTTCGAGAAAGAGGTCAATCGTCGAATCCAGCTCGGTTGGGCGGCATTCGGGAAGCTACGTAACATCTTCTCGTCCAACATTCCGCAGTGTCTCAAGACGAAAGTCTTTGACCAGTGTGTGTTGCCAGTGATGACTTACGACACTGAGACATGGTCGCTTACGATGGGCGTCATAAAAAGGCTCAAGGTCACCCAAAGGGCGATGGGGAGAGCTATGCTCGGAGTTACCCTGCGGGATCGAATCTGTAACGAGGAGATCCGCAGGAGGACGAAAGTCACTAACATAGCACTCAGAATTGCTAAACTTAAGTGGCAGTGGGCGGGGCACATCGCTCGTAGAACTGACGGCTGTTGGGGCAGAAAGGTTCTCGAATGGCGACCACGTACCGGAAGACGTGGAGTGAGTAGGCCCCCTACAAGATGAACCGATGACCTGGTAAAGGTCGCTGGTAGAAGCTGGATGCGTACAGCACAAAGCCGGTCGTTGTGGCGGTCTTTAGGGGAGGCCTTTGCCTGCAGTGGACGTCTTTCGGCTGAAGAAGAATCTTTTAATACTGATCAGTCTTACATTTACATCAAATACAACACGTTTATAATGAATTCGTTGTCCATGTAGCTAATACCTATCTATCTATCTATAACCTCACGCCAGATCCCTTGCGGGGTAGGCAGAGAGTACAGAGTTCCAACAGGTTCTTTCCTTACATACCTCTCTGGCTTCCTCGACTCTCATAGTTCGTCTCATACACGCTCGCCGGTTACGGAGACTCTTGACTTTTCCATCAGATAAGACTCGGTTTATTTGGTCGTGGTAAGATAGCTAGCTAATACCACGATTATTTATTAGGTAAATGTATGATGAAACATTCATATACAATGATGGTATTGTAACGTAAAAGATTTGGAGGACTATCATATGAATGTGCTAACAATAAACGTTTAATATAGTGCCCATACATTATTGGTCGAAGAAGTAATTCGTGTGTTCAGAATTTGTAATACTTTCAACGTAATAAACACACTAATTGAACTATAGACCAAGTTAGGGTTAAGTAAAGATAAGTACAATGTGTCGTTTAAAATATCAGTAAAGTACGTTCTAGTTGACCGTGAAACTGATATATTGTGCAACAAGTAGATAAGAATCATGATGCACGAAGACAATTTGGAAACAATGTTGTAAGTAATTTTAGAAAGATGATAATGCTAACGGATAGCATGAAGGAGCCGCGCCCACTTAACCTTTATTAAATTGGTTTTACAATTACTCGCCAAGAACACAAGTGTAATCAAACTAAAACTTTTTAAAACGTCTCACACTAGGAATGTTTTCTGTACTGTGGGTGCAATCGTGAACTTGATATACAAAAACCGAGTCACACAGATTTATCAGTTCATCTAACCTGATGATCAAACCCGTAGTTACTCAAATCCAAACGGTCGTTAAATCGTCTTTGTTTAAAATTAGATAAGTAGCACAAAGAACGAAGCTGGATGTTATTTATGAAACCCTAATTTTGAGTCAATTGGCCAAAACCGACTTCAAAAAGCAAAAAATATAAATATTTGATGTCGGTGCCGGTTGGTTCAGTAGGTTACTTGATACCCTTCTTCAAAGTTTTTTATTTTACAATTTTAGGTGATGAGTGAATTAATTTTTAATTACTTAGTTCTACAGTAAGGTACCCACAGGATTGATATAATACTTATAAAAACTTAATTTACACATTTGTGCTGTATGCCGGTCAAGGAGTACCCAGGTGTATCTTCAAAGTCCAAGGTCCAATACCCATAAAATTGAAATGGGACCACCTTACTGAACCCAATGCATAAAGATTTATCAAAATCAGTCCACTCTACAGAAATGTCGGTGAATATACATAAAAAAAAAACATACAGTCGAATATAGAATCTCCTTCTTTTTAAAGTCGGTTAAAAATACATTCGAAGTAAAGTAAAAGTAATACAATCACACCTTGTAAAACGAAACAAAATAAAAGTACAAAGGCAAGACGAGACACATTAAACACGGGCAGTAGTTGAAATGTTTGTTTTAAAAGTTTCGTCGTCGTTTATGTTTAATTGTGACGCATATATAGCACCCACAGACATCGGCATTTAAATTAAAACACTTTTCACGCTACAGCGATCGCAACAACAGGAAATCATTTAATTTATAATATACACAAAGTTTCAATGAAATTGTTCTGTAATACTACAACAGTACGAAGCGTGACCATTCAGGTTAAACACCTGTTGATTTCACAAGAGGAGAGCCAGTATTAAAAAGCAAAAAATATAATGAATGTATTTCTGTGATATGACAATACTGTGCAACAATACATTCAATCACCTGGCCACTTAATTTGACCATATCCTATTTACGAGGATCAGGTAGCTTACGTGCGCTCCCGTCAGTCTTACTTTGGTCACGCTCGCAAGACTCTTGAGAATTCGTTCAAAACGAGTCAGTAATGCGGGAAACCGACGTTAATGATGACACAAAAACATCACTTACATGTATGTATCCGGCGGATGTGAAACCAGTTATTGGAACACAAAATTGAAATAATAGTCGGTACGAAAACGAACTTAAACTCGAGCACACGCAACAGAAGCTGTCGTTTTAGACAGGTTAGAGGGTTAAGAGTTTACATCTCAACGGGTCGACACTGTCCGTGCCGCGGTCGTGCAAAGACTGGCGGCTGCTGCGCCGCCTAGCGCTGCGTTGGTGCGGACGGCAACGTCACGCCGCGACGGGCGGCGGCGCCGGTAGCGGGGGCTTGGCGTCACTCGCCCGACGTACGCCGCCGTCTCACGTCGCACCGCCGAATGCACGACATATTCTTTACAAAAGTTTTCAACTTTTCACACGTTATGATGTACAGAATGACAAAAAAATTAATGTTTGATAGATCCTGTCAATAAATTCATTGTTACAGTTGCTAGTTGCTACTAGAAGTCGCAAGACTAAACAATTTTGCGGAGGCGTTGAATGAGTCAAACCTTGTAGTGATTTAAATAAACTGACTACGAAATTCTTGGATTCTTTGTATAATTAACATTTTTTATGAAATGGGGCACGTAGTAGTGAAAAGAGTTAGGAGTGTCGAAGATGAAGATCAATAATAACTGTAGAAACGTCTTATAAATGACATACTTGTATCTGAGATGATTTGATTAGCGAACGACGCTCATCGGTCACATTCTAATAATAGCGGGAAAACGATAAAGAATCCGCGTCAAGATTCTTGAGCCGTACGCGGAGCCGTCAGTAGACACTACTATATAAAATGGAAAAACTACATTTCTTATGTAGAATTAATGCAAAAAAGTTTAAATGCCTCATTGAGAATAGAGAATTCCGAACTTAGCCTATTTTGAATCCTAAAACCAAGCAATGAGTTATCTGAAAATGTTGTTAAGGTTATCGCTAAGTAAATCTCACCATTCTCTGCGTTTAAAAAAACTAGTCTCGAGTCTTGCAACTGACATTTAAGCAAAGGGTTTAGAAGTTATTGGATACAAGGCGGCGGCGGATATAATAATATCTTATAATGGAATTCTATCTATCTATCTATAACCTCACGCCAGATCCCTTGCGGGGTAGGCAGAGAGTACAGAGTTCCAACAGGTTCTTTCCTTACATACCTATAATGGAATTAATATGGAAAAATGGCTTATACTCGTAGCTTAACAGCAGCTGTTGTGTCGAAGTCTGCCTTCATCGCTCCGCTTAGGATATATTTAGATCCACCTACGCCAGGAGAAAATTTTCTAGCCCATTGGGAATTATGAGCTTCTATTCTGGGCAAAATATACGAACTATGCTATGATTATGAGAATTGTAAGATGGTAAGGTGTAACAAGTTATATGGTTTCTAGTTTATTCGGGAAACTAATTCTACAGGTTCGATTATCTACATCAATTGACTATTTCAACGCCGTGGCCTTTAAATTAATGGTTTTCCCGCTTGAATACAGTGTTTGTTTTTACATATCGAACGTCTAGTTTTAATATTTCATATTGAATATCTTTGAAACAATCGTACACGAACCGTCAGACAAACAAAACAATGCTGCCATTGTAGTGACACCATACAATTTATGAGAACGGTCAAACTCATTTATTGATTCTATATCTAGGTCAAACGTAAAACACAAAGTTTTCAATGTAATTACTAATGAACAAAAAATTTAGTGAAATAAAAGTCTTGGAATAGCTATCCAAAAGTAAGAGCAACTGGTCACTGGTCGATAGCATTCATGAGGGATTTTAATACACAGCCATTGTAAATATCCTAAAGCTTCTATTAATATTCCCTGAGCTAGTAGCTATGTCAAGGTTCAATGTTTTTCACATTATGATGGGTAATCGGAAGAAAATCTCTATGTTGCTTGTAATAAAAGGGACATTTTATTTAGAGCATCATAAAATATTTACATTTAAACTTTCATGCATATAATATCAAAATTAAAAATAATTTATTTTATCTATTTAAGCTATATTTTCACATCTAATACCACATTGTATCGTGGTCTCCACTGATAGCCGGCGATATACTCAGCTGGCTATTAATGGTCTATCTATTTTCATTTTTATTTCTTCATAACACCTTCACGCCTATATAAGCCTATTTATTATAAGTATTTAAAGTGGATTTGTCTACATTAACTGTGGGTATTAAATTCTAAATCAGAAGCACTCAGATGATACAGCACACCAACCGTTGAAAAACTTTATAGGACTTTTCTTCTAAAGCTATATGATTGCAAGTTTGTTGTTTATAACCCAGTTTAACTAACTACGTTCTCTATTAAACACGTTTGTCGTGTGAGTTGTAAAGTAGGTACACCAACAATAGCCTAAGATTGTTTATGCTCACAAGGCACGTTGGTGGAGCCACGTGTTGCTGTCACGTGGCTTAGTGGCGGAGGGACACGTTGGAGCAAGTCTCATGATGATTGTGATATTTCAAGTTAAAATCTTTCTTATATTGGTTTTTGTGATTTTTCTTTACTACAAATATTAATGTTGACAATTACATCCCATAAGATGTAATGGACCTGAGGAAAAAACACCTTCCTGAGGAGACATCAGACATCCGTCCATTTCATTTAAGAAAAAATATTTTTGAAAAAAAATATATATCATCTATCTATCTCTATCTATATCATCACGCCAGATCCCTTGCGGGGTAGGCAGAGAGCACAGAGTTCCAAGGTTGTTTCCTTACATACCTCTCTGGCTTCCTCTACTCATAGTTCGTCTCATACAAGCTCGCCGGTTACGGAGACTTCTGACTTGTCCTTCAGATAAGACCCGGTCTATTTGGTCATGGTAAGATAGTCAAGGTCTTCTCCGGTACTTACATCCTTCCACTTTCGCAATGTATATCAGTTTTGTCATTCTTTCTTCGGACATTCTTTCTATATGCCCGAACCAACGGAGCATACCCTTTCTCATCTTTACACCGATACTATCTTTCATACCTATTCGCTTTCTTACTACGCTGTTGCGAATACGGTCGGTCAACTTCCCTCCGCACAGCCCGCATTTCCACCGCATTTATCCTACTTTCATTCTCCTTCTTACATACCCAGCTCTCGCTGCCATGTAACAGCGTTGGGACAAGCACTCCACTATGTATGGCCAGCTGCGCCTTTTGGCTTAAGTGCCGGCTCCCAAGTAGCTTTCCCATCGCGCCATTCACTCTGTTCCCTGAACTCACTCTTCTCTCTATGTCAGCGGTGTATTTCCCATCCTTATTGAATGCGCATCCAAGATATACAAACTCATTCACTTGCTCCAGCACATCGTTACCAACCACAATCCTCGCATTCGTTCTGGTTTCTTCCCGTTCAAAAACAATAATTTTGGTTTTTTTTCACATTCAATATATATCAGAGACCGAAAAATATAGTAACATTCATGTTAAATATACTCTCAACACGTTTGTGTATTACGTAACGCGATTTTGTAGAGATGGGTAATCATCCCCAAAAAATAGTAATTATTTCATAGTGGTGTAAGTGTGTGTGTGTGTGAGTGATCTACGCTGTTGGCCACGGGCCTTATTTCAGGCTTCTGGAACAGACCTTCGATGACCGAATTATGCATATTATGTACAAATACAGAAGTTAAAAAAAAAAAATGTATTTAATACCGAATTAGAAAACGAATACACAGGAAAACGTATACATTAATACAATGGATATATACATAAGCTAAAACTAGCACTAAAAGACAAGCATTCCAATCAGCGATAAGATAACAGTCCCTCGTCACCCGGTATCCTTTAGATTGAAATCAATTCACGCTAACACGTTACAATTTTTTATATCGCTATAATGAAGGCGTCGATAAAATATTTATCAGATATACGTAGCATGTGCGTATTAAAAATTAACTATCACTTGCTTTAACGGTGAAGGAAAACACGTGGAGAAACCTGCATGTCTAAGAGTTTCTCGAAGGTGTGTGAAGTTCGCACACCCGCACTGGGCCAACGTGGGTGGACTTTGGCCTAAACCCTCTCAGTTTGAGAGGAGGCCCGTGCCCAAAAATGGGACAGTTTCACAACAGGGCTAATATTAATGGTTATCGGTCTAATGATACAGTAACGATATCGTATTGCAAGACAACTAGCACTCGTAAAATGTGCATTACTACAATTATCCGGACTTAACATACACCGATGTAGCGCCCCAAAGTAATATTTATTAGTGCACGATATCATTAAATAAACTCTTTAATACTCTTAAAACATCAAAGATTCCAGAGAAACGGTTACAAATCAATTGCAGTTGCAATATGTACGACGCCGAAATACGACCAACCTATTATAAAACACGAAGGTCAGTTCAGTCGCGTTGGTATAGTAACAAGTAACGTGAGAGATTATTTAAAGAAGCATCTAGTGGGTTCGATGTCAGTAGGTTTTGATGTCTATCATGAATGATATCGATAATTCACTGCGGATGTTTACGATACAATCGATAACGAGTATTATATCTCGAAAATTCGTGTCTGCATTGATAACAATACGATGATATGATTGGTATATCAAATATTAGCCGCTACAAAGATAATCGTGTAGGCGTATAATACAATTAATCTTTGCCCAGACAACGTTGCGTCTCATCGTCTGTCCCTCGTGACTTTGATCTGCATGTAGCTTTCCACGTGCACAGATTTCTGGATTGAACAGTTTCTTACCTGTACGCAATCCAAAAAGCAATTAACCCTCTGGCTATGAGCAATTTGCGGATTTATATAACAGTATACTCTTGTAGATAATTGCCGGGGCCTATGTAATGCCGACGATTGCAAATAAAAAAAATTATAATTTAAAAACTATAGCGAATTTTCACTTCAAATTCAAAAAAGTAAACGACTTAACGATGATGACGTCTTTTATTTAAGCACATGTTTATAATTTTTTTTCCGCGAATTCTGTTAAAATTAAAATACTGAGACTGGGCGCAAACGGAAACAGTGATTGACTCCGACACAAAAAGAAGTGGTTTATCTGGACCATATAGTATCAAAACCGTATCGCCTTATAAAGTAAAACGTGGTATAATATCGGAATATTCGGTACATGATCATCATCATCATCCGAAAGACGCCGAAAGACGTCCACTGCAGGACAAAGGACTCCCCCAAAGATCGCTTCCACGACCGGCTTTGTGCTGTACGCATCCAGCTTCTACCTGCGACCTTCACCAGGTCATCGCTGCACATTGTGGGGGGCCTGCCCACTCCACGTCTTCCGGTACGAGGGTACGAGGTCGAGGTCCATTTGAATACTCCTAATTTTCACCTTAATATTTATTTTCTTTAAACTGAAGAATATCCTGTGAAACCGATATAAAAACTCTAACTCAAGAACAATGACGATCTCGCAAATGCATTTATGCCGGTAGTCGAAAGTGAACGTCCCGCACCTTTATGCAGTTTGGAGGGGAGTACTCGGTGCAAATCAACTTTCACAAAACCAACACTAGGTACTCCAACGAAGCTGTCTTCTAAAGTCTATTCAAGGAAACGAATTCGCTCGAGGAAAGCGTATCATCGATACCCGACCTCATTATCATTCTATGAATAATTCAATCTCTCTCTCAGAGTGAATATTTTGCTTTGAAGCGGGAATCTTTTTCAGTAAATATTAAACCGAATTGGCGGAAGGGATTTGATGTTGATTGAGCGAGTTGAAAAATATCCTGGTACCGGTTACAGCCAACCACGGAATTGACGTGACTGATATTTAGCACGTCGGGTAACGTACAAAGGTCACGCACGACATCAGCGATCTTGTGCAACGGCTTCATGAAATATAGCATTGTATTAAATGCGTTATATCAATAACGTCGGTAACATCTATAAATACATTGACAATCGCATGTAACATATGACATTTTCTTTCTATATTGTAATAAAAAGCAAGGTTTACCGAGTAAAACAAAAGGTCAGTTCGAGCGACAAATGTATTCTTTATGAAAATAAACCAAAACCTATTGTTTTTATAACAACTTATTTCTAAAAGCGAAGATGCCTCAAAGCGAAGTGTCCCAATTCAATCTAACCAGACGCGAATTAGGCTGGAGATGACCAATGCAATGCTCCCCTAGAGTGTATTGCAACGGAAAACGGGTCGCGACCTACTTCGTCGGGATCAATACTCGGTCATCGACTCCGCCCGCGCCTCTGGCCCCCTCTTGTCTGTTACCCTCACACAAGAATTAGAACTTACGACGTGGTCTACAACTAGAAAGCACGGCCAATAAGTAAATGCTCTTTAATGTGCTGCGTAGGTAGAACTTAGACAACCCCAACAGAACAGAAGCAAAAATAGGGGCCATATATTTTTCTCAAATCAAAATTTCTCAACTGCAACTAGTGTCCGACCGAAGGTCGATTTTTAACCGAAACCGTTTGTTAGACAATCGCCAAAACCATCTGAAGCCGAAGGTTTAAGAACCCTAAGAAATTTGGCTCATGATAGTGTAAATTAAAAAAAAAAATGTTACCTGCATTAAATTTACAAAATGATTAAAATAACCTGCTGGTCAAACATAATAATACTGGAATAATATTGTTTATAGTATTTATTTACTTAAAAGCAAGTCGTAAATCGTTATAGATCGTTCAATTTCGGTGCTTGCTGAAAACCTTTGGCTTTGGTCTAAACTTCGGCCCTTCTCGAATTTAGTTGTTGTGTTGCAGTTGTATTTTTGGCCGAAAGTGCGCGAAGCCGAAACCTAAGCCAAAGCTTCGGTTGGACACTAACTGCAACCAATGGCAATTGGGAAACATAACGCCTGTTGTTGCAAATATAACCATTGATCCACAAATAAGAGCGTGCTCTAATATTTAGACCCAATACAGACGTAAAATCGTTAAAAAAAATGAAAAACGTCCTACTGTAAAGCTGTTATTGAGAAAGGCCTGCATTCATCTTACAAATCTAATGCATTCATTTATTTATGAGCTACGCTAGCTTAAAGCCTTTAGATTACAAATTTATTGCGTTTTATTGATCTTTCACGCGCATTAATGTTTGCA
Source organism: Phalera bucephala (assembly GCA_905147815.2). Lineage (NCBI taxonomy): Eukaryota > Metazoa > Arthropoda > Insecta > Lepidoptera > Notodontidae > Phalera > Phalera bucephala. The sequence goes on along the minus strand of LR990611.1, from coordinate 32,439,008 downwards.
TGATTGACAACGAGACAGGTCAGTTGCACGCAGATAACGACGAACTGGGAGCCAATAAGAGCTGATGAACTTAGCAGCAACGTCGTCAAACTGTCGTAAATCAGAATGCGTTAAGATTGCACTCTTTAAATACGTGTGTATGTGTAGACGTCATTGTGAACGATCCTATCTTCTATCAGAGGGACTTAATATATTGTGTGTATAAAATCTTTTCTATTCATAATATTTACAGCCCCGTAAATAGTGTAATGGCAAATTTTAAGCTAGTTAATATGTTTTATTTAGTTAATGAGAGACGTCCTTCGTCTACCCTATGAAATAGTAAGACACGGAAATAATGTCAGACTCAAAGTATTTTAAATATTTTATTGCCTTGCAGCCATTATAAGGAATCGGTGCGCCACCATGATGGCTCGTTTGCGCGGCAATACCAATAGTATATTAAGTGTTTTTAGAGATCGGTGGGACTCGCCTATGTTGAAAAGGTGGGTTTCATTGCACACAAAATAATTGTTGTGTAACACACACACATAATGTTAAATTTTTAGGTAAATTTATTGATATTTTTGACATTTTATAATCTAATGTAAATTTATATTAATGATTTATTAACTAGGGGCATGTCTGAAATAAACTATTATTATTTAACTTTACCTTCATTTATATTTTATTTAATGTAAAATTAAATACTTTTATCTGAATTGGATGCGCCAAATAGTTTGTTCATGTTTAACCTTGAGCACGTAGAAGGTTACTGAGAAATTATATAAATCATTAAATAATTAAAATGAAGGAAATAAATAATCTAAGTATCCCTTGATTACCGGCAAATTCACAGATGGATGATTGCACTATTAAAATTACTTTAACTGATTCGTATGCGATTATTTATGAATTGATAACATAGAAACAAATCGATTACTTTGTTATCGATAAGAATTTATCTACATTGATAAAAATGATACAGGAATGTCCCGCTTGGGTGGATATTTAAGTTTGTAGTGTCATAGAAATAAGGGATGAAAACAAACCGATGAGACACAGACATGACGTCACATCTATGACGCGCTGCGAATAACGCGTCACGCACTATGACCTACGGAATAAACAAATTTCAGTCTACCCAATTTTCCCAGAATCAACCGCTTATCTAATTATATGGGACCCAAAATTAAACTCCGCTACATACAAGGTGTAACATAATAAACGCAAGACCTCAGACACCCCGATTAGAGAATTGCTTCATAAATTCAAAACGAAAACCAAAATTCCAAATTTATAGGTTTTTACCCCTTTTTTAAGCACTTTTATACCCCAATTAACAATGAAACTTGTACGTGTATGTGTGCATTTTGAAAAATGCGGGTTAGGAATGCATTTGTAATCTCCTTATTGCTATGAATCAAGAATTAATTTAGTTTTTTATAGCGCACTGAAGGAGCAAAAGCATATTTTGTAAATTTAAAAAAAAAGTGTAAGGTACATTAAAAATAGTTGGAATCAATTCAGTTATCGATTTAGACCAAACTACTTTCAGGTCTTGCGTTTAATATGTTACACCTTGTATATGCGGTTGAAAGATAAAGTTATTGCGTAAATACATTAAATATTCCGATCGTCTTTTTCGAGCCACCATGAAAGCTTATTATTAAACACAAAACGGCACTGAAGCATATTATAAATGAAGTCACGAAAGTAACAGAAAATTCTTAGAATAACTTGACAAATATTAAATAGCTATTATTATGCTTTATTTGTTATAATTTCATTCTTATCACGAAATTCCATTAGGCAATAAATAATATGTATTATGTTAATAGTTTATTGGACCCACATAAAGGCAAAATTAGTCTTATTTAGAGACGCGTATCGCGTGTATTCTCCTATCCTAAGTTTTGTAAAGTGCTCTGCCTACAGCACTAACTTCATAAAGCTAGTGTGAAGTTAGTAAAATCTGCATCTATCCAAACCCTAAACCACTTCAGCAATTTCTAAATAAAGATATGTTAGCAGATCTATTTTAACGAGGCAACACGAGGTAGGTCAAAATGACCGTGGTGGCATCGACGCGACCTGACTCAGTGACCCGGATCCCGCGGACGAACTGCGCCGCGTCGTCGCTCTGACCTGCTTTACCTGTACTTAAACGATCATGCATAGCTCTATATCTGAGCGGAGTGTGCAGTTGTAGATTTCATGCACCCTGCTTCCACTTTAGCGCGTTCATCAGGGTAGCAGGAATTTGTTGCAAAATGTCAAGAGATTCTGAATAAGGATTTGTAGTGGGCTTGCTTCAAATTGAATAAATTGCATTAGATCACGTCCCCGAAATAAAATAAGACTTGTGAGATAAGGTAAACTATGAAAGTTGAGGAGGAAATGTGTGAGGTCGCTGAAAATCGGACAACCTCGCCAAATATCTAACACGTGTTTCATCAATTCTAATCAATCAGAAATGTCTCGGAGTGTTAACGATGAGTGATTTAACACGCAATAGGTGGATACACACCTTAAACCTTGAATAGTAAGTGTCATTTAGTTTAATATCGCACGGATGCTACCTTCATTGCATTCTGCTGTCAAAAACGCAATTACGACAGACCACCCCTCTCCGGGCTTAAAAATATTCAAAAATTTGGCAAACATCCGCAGAGTAATGAAGGACAAAGTGAAACGCCAAGTTTGAGCAAGACTCGTAAAAAGCGATAATGATGAACTGACAATTTGTAAACATAGCTATAAAGAATTGCCAAGAATATTTTGTGTTATTTTTTTTCTGCGACATGTAGCGAATGTTTCGAAGATACGTAATTGGTGACTGTTCTAGAAGTGTCTACAAATATGGAAACATTATTAAGCAATTTACTCCCATTGTTGGGAAAGTCTCATCAGTTTTCTTCTCTGGTACACGATCTTTGGCCATTTAAGACCAGCCTTCGTCATAAGCGTCATGCTTATCGTACCATCTTTTTCTAGGTCTACCGCGGCGTCGATGTCGGTCTGGTCGCCTTGGGTAGTAATTTTTACCCAAAGGATTTGCGTTTTGCATTCTTAATAATCGACACCAGATAAGTTTAATGAAATTTAAGAAATTTATGTAAACACAGCCAATCTTCTTAAGAGTTTTTTGAATTTACAATATGCTCATACAAAATCAAAAACAGACATTTGCATAATTGAATAGAAAAGCTTCAGAAGTCACGATTTGCTTCGGACTTTACTTACCGTTAGGTAAGGTTGAAGACGTATAAATAGCGTTTAAGATTGTAAAACAAATTAAAACCAATTTCAAAGTATTGGAATTTAAAAATAGCGCATGAGGACTTCGGAAATAATTTATTTTCTTTTTCTGCAATGTCAGCAACATGAAAATCATGAAGTGATGGATACCAACGATAGTTTATTTTTCTCACAGGCACCGATATGGGGCAAGATAAACTTATAATTTCGATCATGATATGTAACATAACCAAGAATCAATGTTTATAATATTTCTATATAACGATCCATGGTTTCCCAATAGCACTCATTAATCATTCGCATAGTAAGCGTGATGTGTCAAAAGGACGAAGCTGGGTGCGATGCCCTCAGAGGGCTCGGAGTTCGTAAGCCCGTCTATCCAAGGAGCTTGGAGCAACGACCTTAGCCCTTGCTGAATAATGTCAGTTTTGTTATATGCGATTGCCTCCCCACAGTGTTGGGCACTAATTGTTTAATTGTTCAATTGTAGGACCAAACAATTGAAATTTCAATCGCAGAAAAAATCAATTGCAATTGACGATTGAAAAATTAATTGTTAATTGTAGGGTTCACAATTAACAACTGATCAATGGTAATTGTAAAACGTTGCAATTACAATTGATCAATTGTTAATCGTTTTTTGCATGTTTACGATTAAACAATTAACAATTAAACACAGGACAATATATTTTTAACACATCCAAGATGGCGGACGTGACCTTTGAAGTAAAATGGGTGTCATTTTTGGGGTTTCAGGGAATACTGATTGCAAATATGGCGTGAATTTTTGGATCTAAGTAAAATACGACGATAAGACTTTTGAAGTAAAATATGGGAGTCACATTTTTGATATTAGGGAATGCTGATTACGAATATGACGTTAATTTCTGGATCTAAGATGGTGGATGTGACTTTTGTAACAAAATCAATATGCATGTCACTTTTATGGTTTTGAAAGAAGTTGATAACGAATATAATGTTAATTTTAAAATCCAAGATGGCAGACGCGACTTTTTATGAAAATCGAGATGGGTATTGATTTCGGGGTTTTATGAGATGCTGATTACGAATATGACGTTAGTTTCTGGATCCAAGATGGCGGACGCGACTTTTTATGAAAATCGATATGGGTAACGATTTCAGGGTATTAGGGGATGCTGATTACGAATACGGCGTTAGTTTCTGGATCCAAGATGGCGGACATGACTTTTGAAGTAAACTCAATATAGGTGTCACTTTTAGGGTTTGAGGGATGCTGAGTAAAAATATAACGTTAATTTAAAGATCTAAGATGGCGGACGCGACTTTTGAAGTAAAATCGATATGGGTTTTATTTTTGGGGTTTTAGGGGATGCTGATAACAAATACAACGTTATGAGATGCTGATTACGAATATGGCGTTAGTTTCTGGATCCAAGATGGCGGAAGCGACTTTTGATGAAAATCGATATGGGTATCGATTTCAAGGTTTAGGGAATGTTGATAACAAATATAACGTTAATTTTAAAATCCAGCATGGCGGACGCGACTTTTTATGAAAATCGATATGGGTAACGATTTCAGGGTATTAGCGGATGCTGATTACGAATATGGCGTTAGTTTCTGGATCCAAGATGGAGGACATGACTTTTGAAGTAAAATCAATATAGGTGTCACTTTTAGGGTTTTAAGGGATGCAGAGTAAAAATATAACGTTAATTTAAAGATCCAAGATGGTGGACGCGACTTTTGAAGTAAAATCGATATGGGTTTTATTTTTGGGGTTTTAGGGGATGCTGATAACAAATATAACGTTAATTTTGAAATCAAGATGGTAGGCGCAAATTTTTATTAAAATCAATATGGGTATAGATTTCGGGATTTCAGGCGATGCTGATTACGAATATGGCGTTAGTTTCTGGAAACAAGATAGCGGACGCGACATTTGATGTAAAATCAATATGGGTGTCACTTTCTGGGTTTTAGGGGATGCTGATAACGAATATGGCGTTAACTTTTGGAACCAAGATGGCGGACGAGACTTTTGGAGTTAAATCGATATGGGTTTCATTTTTGGGGTTTTAGGGGATGCTGATAACAAATATAACGTTAATTTTGAAATCCAAGATGGCGGGCGCGACTTTTTATGAAAATCGATATGGGTATCGATTTCGGGGTTCTAGGGGATGCTGATTACGAATATGGCGTTAGTTTCTGGATCCACATGGCGGACAGGACTTTTGAAGTAAACTCAATATAGGTGTCACTTTTAGGGTTTTAAGGGATGTTGAATACAAATATAACGTTAATTTAAAGATCCAAGATGACGGACGCGACTATTGAAGTAAAATCGATATGGGTTTTATTTTTGGGGTTTTAGGGGATGCTGATAACAAATATAACGTTAATTTTGAAATCCAAGATGGCGGGCGCGACTTTTTATGAAAATCGATATGGGTATCGATATCGGGGGTTTAGGGCATGCTGATTACGAATATGGCGTTAGTTTCTGGATCCAAGATGGCGGTTGTGACCTTTTTTGTAAAATTCGATATGAGTTTCATTTTTGGGGTTTTAGAAGATTCTGATAACGAATATAACGTTCATATTGGAATCCAAGATGGCGAACGCGACTTTTGAAGTAAAATCAGTATGGGTGTCATTTTTGGGGTTTGGGGGAAGCTGATAAAGAATATAGCGTTAATTTTGAAATCCAAGATGGCGGATGCGACTTTCGAAGTAACATCAATGTGGGTATGTCATTTCGGGGGTTATGTCCAAGAGCGTGCTCGTTGCGACCCCTGCCAGCCATCTAGGCTGGGTCGTCTCCCCGAGGCGACGCGTGTAGTCTAGGGTACCACTGAGTGGTCGTGCCAGCAAGGGGGTGGGTATCTTGCTGTCCCATCGCCTGGCTTCTGGAGTGAGAGACTATGGCCTGTACTATGCAAGATTCTCTGAGTCCGTTTAAATCCTAAGTCTCACTAGGGTATTTTTGGATGCAGCATACGCTTCCGTAAGCTTGTCGACACACCAGGAGCTTGAGAGTTTTGGGATAATGTCAGGGAACTTTTGAATCTGACTGATGTGCAAATGAAAAGGTGATTTTGTGCGACGACCTGAATAAATGGGTGGGAACCAGGTGGCAATCTTACGACGTTGCTCTAGGTCCTTATGGTGATAAGAGAGTAAATGATGCGGGTAAGCTCATTGTAGATGCATGTTTGGAAAGAGGCCTTCTTGTGTCAAATACGATATTCCAACATAAAGCGATTTATATTACGTGGAGAAGAAATGAACAGAAAAGCATGATAGATTTGATCCTAGTAGATAACCGTCTCCAGAGCAAACTTTAAGATATCCGTGCATATAGAGGTCCCACTCTTGAATCGGAATACTATCTCATAGTTACGTGGTTTAGTGGTTTGTTTAGAAGAAGAGGTAATGGCGAGAGCATGTACCCTTTCGAGGCCATAAAAGAATTATAATTGAAAAGTTGCAAGAGTGAGAAGAATGTATAAAGATCTGTTCATACAGACTCTGGTTCGGGAGAAGCTTTTGACAGCAGGTACTTCGGACTCGAATATAAATGAATGCTGAAATAGCCTAAAAGAGAGTTTGTTAGAATCCGCGAAAGAAGTATGTGGTTGCTCAAAAAAGCAAAGCACAGCGGAAGTTGGGACGGAGAGTTACAAAGCTTCGTACAAAGTAAGAAGAAAACGTGACAGGACTGTGTTTCTTCTTTGAATGTAAATGACAGTATGACAGAGCTGAAGAAATAAATATACGGCAATGCAAGAGTGCCACCAAAACTTTAGTGAAAGAAATGTTTGAAAGAGAAGAAAGGCGATTGGAGAAGAAAGGCTCGAGGTGATTCGTCAGGCTTAAGCCAAAAGGCTTAGAAAGCCATGCATTAAGGAGAGCTTGTCCTAACGCTGTTATATGGCAGTGACGGTTGGGTATATAAGAAGAAGAATGAAAGTAGGATAAATGCGGTCGAAATTCGAGCACTGCGGAAGATGTGCCGTGATTGACCGTATTCGCAATAGCATAGTAAGAAAGCTTGTAGGTATGAATGATAATATTAGTGTAAAGATGCAAAAGGGTATGCTCCGTTGGTTCGGGCATAAAGAAATTCGGAAGAAAGAATGACAAAACAGATATCAAATGCGAAAATGGAAGGATGTAGGTACCGGGAAATATCTAGACCATCTTACCCCGTTTGATTGGTTATGACGAGTACTATAGACCCTAGGAGTTCCGTTGGCCACCTTCCGGATCCATCATCAGGACGTGGCCGCCATCTGAGTTTAAAGTACTGGTCAAGACAAATCTAACGATCTAAAACACGACGGAGTTTCTAAATCTCGAACCAACCGAGACATGTTGGTCTAGTTTTTTCGACCCGCAAAGTCAATTTGTCTTCTTATGACAAATTGAATTTGTCATAAGAATTCAAGATAAACAATAGCAAACAAGGAGCAACAATAGTGTTAAATAAATATACAACGAAAAATATTAAAAATCAATTTTTATTTAAATTAATGTTCCGATTTAATGACACATAATTAAAATGTTTTCTGTATATTCTTTGAATAGGTTAAGTTGCACTTCAACACGACTCTCTTTTCAAACATTTGATCTGATAATCTATGACTGTTTGGTGAATTGGTCATAGTAGCAAAAGAAAACAATCTTTCAACTGCTGCGGAAGCTGGTAATGGCGTATTAAATTTTATAAAGACTCTTTTTATTTCTGGGTATTTGTTCAGCAGACTTAGTTCTTCACTTTCTTCAGCAAAAAAGTGTAGCATTAATAGCTCAGCCATTGTTATAGGCATGTTAGTACTGGCAGCCGCTGTAGGTGACACATTAATATTACTATCTGAGTCAGCATCAGATTCAAAAAAATTTTCATTACGACTTTTAGTTGCTATAATTTGTTGAGGCTCTTCATTGAGTTCTTTTGAACTAAGGGTTTTAAAAAGATTCTGTACCCTAGTTTGGTCTTGATTATCTAAGCGAGAAAACCACTTATTTTTAAAACAGGGATACGATACAGCAGCTATTGCTGCATGTTCTGCCTCAGCAGTGTTAAGGTTAAAAAACTGTTTAAATCTCGTTTCAACGTTTATTCTATACGCCTCGATTAAAGGTGCACAGTACATCAAATTGCCTCTCCTTTCAATTTTTTGTATTTTTCTTATCAATGCAAACAGACATGGCAATAAAATGCCATAATAGGCATTGGTTTTACTTTGCATAATATCTAGTGCTTCTGCTTCTGGTGCAGCACATGTCAAATATTCTTTCAAGTAATCAAATTCAACATCTTTTATGGGATTACTAATATTTAAAGCTCTATGAAGCTGAAATTTTTTTTTTTGATTTGATAAAATTTGTTGAAGTGAATCATATAGGCTATTCCATCTGGTTTCACCCGGTCGACTTAATGTGTGTTGTAATAAATCTTGTATAATTTCAGCTGTTTTTGGACGACCAGCTGCATTCCATAAAGAGTTGCATTTTTTTAATGCGGTGGTATGTATATGAGATAATGGAGTACCTTTGTCATTTAAAACTTTATTGGCATCAACGGTAGCACATAAGCTTAATGTATGCGCACAGCATCTTATATGGGCACGCAAATAAAATCTTCGGATTCTTCTTCGTCCAGACTTGAGTCAGATTCCACATCTATTTCTTCAAACAAAGAATCTTCTGGCTGACTGGTTTTGTCACAACTGATGTTTGTAAGTTCCACGCCAAAAGCGCGAAATGCTTTTAAATAATTACTGCCGTTGTCAGTAATGGTTGCGACTACCTTATTACTGTTTAAGCCAAATTCTGTATAAATTTGTTTAATTAAATTAGTAATACGATCGTAACTATGAATGCCTTTGAACCGCTGACATGCTAATGCTACTGAAACACGTTTCAAATCTTTTGTGATCCAATGTGCAGTCATACCTAAGAAGCTTCTCTTCTTTCCCGACCAGATATCAGTTGTAGTGCACACGAAATCAACAGCCTTTAGTTCAGATTTTATGGCAGACATTTTTCTTCATAATATATATTTATACGGCGACTCAAACTTCGACGGTTACAACTTTCAAATTCTTATCGGGTATCTTCAAGTTGCTAAACATCTCTAATAAATATAGGTTTTCTATAGCCCCCAATGGGATCATAGAATCAATCAAGAAGTTTATCATATTTTGTGCAAATTTTTCTGGTGTATATGGCTGGACCTCTTCAACTTTTCTTAAGCCCCTAGTCGGTATTTTTTTTTAAATGTATGCACCTTTTTTAATATTTTTCTTTGTTTTTATGTATCTTTTATATTCATTTACATAATCTTGTCCATGTTTCCGTTTGAGGTGACTCAGAAAATTGGATGAACAGTTGTCGAATCCTCTGATTTTAGTAGTGACGGGCGAGCATTTAGTACACAGAGCTGTGATTATATGTGCTGTTGATTCTTCTGGTAAATATTTGTAAAATGTACCGTCAAGTAGTGCAAGACGCGGGGGTGAAGATATCGACGTGATTGAGCTCGGCCCTGAAGACTGCCCATCTCGATCTAACTGTTCATTGATGTCCGTGTCCAACGTGTTAACTGACATATAACTATATTCCTCTTTATCCATAATGACTATAATGTCCAAAAAGTGTGGAATTATTCGTTGAAATATGCGAATATACTTAATAGAAATGAATTTAAGCTCCTACAATATTCCTGTGTGCGCACGATTCACACTCACTTTCTCTATGTTTGTGGAAATTAGTTTAGTTTAAACAACTGCTACTAAAAGTACACACACAAAAGTACTCTGAAGTGAGATCGTGTCGAAATATACGCGATACTTTGCGCTCCGCAAAAAAGTTATGACAATATTTTCGTCCTAAATCCTCAGGCCGAATGAACAGAGAAACGCGGGATCTCAGTGCTCGGGGTATGTGGTGTGCCCTACCACAGTGTAATATAATACAGTAAAACATCTTAGTACTTATGGTCCGAATTAAACTCACGCACACAGACGCGTGCTCTACACGTCGATAGTTCTATTGATATTTAGTAAGTCATGTGGTTTTTAACAAATATACTTATATACAATTTCCGAGTAATCCATCATAAACACTCTCAATAACTATGAGATTCGAGAATACTTATATATAATGAGAATACTTATACGTAAAATGAGAAAACAGGTTTCTTGAAACAATTTTTGAAAGACGAACGATTTAGCGCAGTGGTTAAGAGCTTAAGCCGCTCCGCCCACTGTGTCTAATAGTTGCGGGTTCGATTCTCGCACGGGACAAATCTTTGTGTGATCCACAATTATTTGTTCCGGTCTGGGTATTTGTGTGTGTGAATATTCATGTTTGTAAACGCACCCACGACACAGGAATAAATCCTAGTGTGGGGATACGTTTAAAAAAAAAAACGAAAAAATTGCAATAAAGGTAAATAATATTTAAGCCTAAACATTAAAATTATAAACGTTTTCATTATGCTGTTTTTACACAGTCCCTGTGGTTAATTGTATTATGCTGGACTTATACGAAAAAATACAGGCTTATAACCACTGCAGTAAATAAGTTTTAATAAATGAAAAAAAAAGGTGCTAACAACGTTCTGACGGGGAGTGTTGGTAATTATACCACTAAAACGACTTTGATAAGTTACTGGATAGATAGATACTGTGGCATTACCGACCGACTCTAGTTACCTACGCACGTGCCCTTTGTCGGCTCGTGCCGGTGCCGAAAGGCGACGAGTAACTAGGGTTGCTACCCGTAGTTTATTATAAAGTACGTATCGTGCGTTATTTAGGGTAAGTATATCTTGTACATTATGAGAACTGTAAAGTACTTTTAAGATTCATTATACACAAAGTAGATGAAGTCTGGTGTTAAAATCCGAATCTATGGTACTAGATTTAAGAAAAAAACATTATTACATCTAACTTAAAGAAAATAGTAAAAACTATAAGCACTTCTTAATTCTTACTAATCTATTCAAGTTATTATTGACTGTCAACATGCTGTGAAGGTGTTTAGCAATGATAACAATGACTGAAAAGTTCTAAAAGTAATAATAAATATGTTTTTAAACAAAATAATAAAGTGAAATAAATAATACTTTATTTTGATACAATGTACTTTTTTGCCTACCTTTAAAAACCAATGTACTTAATTTGCTCAAATAAAAGGTGGCAACCCTACTAGTGACGCGCGCGCACTTGTCGGCTCGTGACACTGCCGAAAGGCGAAGTGCGCGCGCGCTTCTTTAAAGTTTAGGTACCTTTTTATAAACAAACATTTGGTTACCACGGGGGGTTGGCAGAGGGGTGCAGTGTATTGGCCGAATTTTGAATGCTTTATGGAACGGGAACTTATAAAATATTCCATTTTTATATGGACAAAATAGAATACTTATTTTTTACAAGCTTTTATTTGCTCCCTGCCTTACTACTGCTTTCTACCTCGTTGGTCTGGTGGCAAAGCGCATCGCTTTGTGATCACGAGGTCCTGGGTTCAAATCGTAGGTCAGACAAATGTAGTTTTTCTAACGAAAAATTCCCAGTAGCAGTCCGGAGTCTGGAATTGTGCCCGGTATATGGCAATAGGCTCGCCCCCTATTACATGGGACCTAACATCGTCGGCGAAACGTGAGTGTACTCAGTACACCTCTGCCAATCCCTCTGGGGAATATAGGCGTGACGGTGTTACTTTTATTTAACTTGCACTGTTCATATGTCTGTCTGTCTTTCCGGTTCAACTCTTCTGATCCTTTTCTCAAGCACTTACGGTATCCGATTCAGCTGAAATTGGCATACGTATGTAAGTTTGGTGACAATACAATAATATGGTACCATGGGGATGGTCTGATGATGAAGTTGGAAGTTGGCCATAGAAACATGTGAACTGGACAATATAATCCCCTCGTGTTTAGGTTGGTTAGTTTGATATTCATAAGTACAAGTAGATTGATATTGGTGTTAAATTAATATGGATATCATTTTTGGGGTTTTTGCGAATGCCGATAAAGAACATAGCGTTTAATTTGCGCGATATTCGTAATCAGCGTACCCTTAAAACCCAAAAACGATGCCCATATTGATTATTCATAAGAAGTCGCGACGCCATCTTTGATCCAAAAATAAACGCCATTTCAGTTATCAGCATCTCCTAAAATCTCATAGATGATTATGTCTTCTTTTGTCTTAAGTCTTTTTAGAAGGCAAGCATTCACTCAAGCTTCGTACTCCCGATTCAAGCCTTACAACACCAGACAGAAGTGTACATTGTATACTCCCACATTGCGCATACGTTAGGTGTGCTTTTTTTTGATGATTAATTGTTAATTGTTTAATCGTAAATGTGCATAAAACGATTAACAATTGATCAATTGTAATTGCGTTGTTTTGCAATTACAATTGATCAATTATTAATTGCAAAACATTGCAATTACAATTGATCAATTGTTAATTGCATAACACTGCAATTACAGTTAATCAATTGTTAATTGTCAATTGTTTAATCAATTGATTTTTGCCCAACACTGCCTCCCCAGAGACGGGCGGCGCTTAATCGCTGGGCCATTTAAAAAGTTTTAGCCGTGTCAAGAGTGGCGCTTTCCGGAAATTCCACAATGTTCGAGGCATTTCGTGTTAGAATAGCTAAATTTACATAAAACTAAAATAATTGTTTTTGGTATTTAACCTTCAGCTATTCGTTATTCCGACACGGGATATCCGCAACATTCATTTATATACGTAAAGGTAATCAATTGGAAAGCAAAGAAAGATGGGTATCGTGTCGTGTTTATTTATTTACTTACAAATAATAACAAATGTCGGAGATTCATAAATCGCGAACTTAACGGCGCTACTTGGCAATAATACACCGTTTGTCTGTCAACTAGTAAATACGTAGTAATAAACAAAAATAAATATGAAAAAGGACTCATAAATTCGAAGATAAAGTAATGCGTCACGGTGCTGACGCAAGTTATTTACCTAGTGGTGCAAGTACTTAACTTAAAACTTTAGAAATTGAAAACAAGACAACTGGATGTAGGTGACGTTAATATTAATAAACAGCTAATACATTCCTGTTAACAGTCGTATTTTATCGCGATGACGCCATCAAAATGAGTGCCATGCCATGATTGGCGATGGATTAGTTCTTTATAAAATGGCGTAGCTTTACATCGTTGCGTGAGTAGTCCGGCAGGAGTGTGCGTGGTCGGGGTAACGGGCTTGCGCCTGCGCAGGGTCAACACACGCTAGCTAAGGTCGGGTCGACGCCCTATCCAGAGTCCTGATTCGTATGACTATAGAAACACGATCAGTCTACATTTGACGCTACTATTATTAAAAGTGGGGCAGTTATTTCTGTGCGGTCCTCGAGAGGATCGCGTTACAAGTAGGATCATAAAACGAATGAGTGGATACTTATCTCTTCTTAGGTAAATATTTAGACTGCGAAGCCAGTGTATGTGTAGTTTTACCTTCTGTTATTTGTATGATTGTTAAAGTCGTAACGTCGGTTGTAGGTCTCAATAAGTTAGCTTGATTTTTGTGTTTATTGTTATATGTAAATAGTCGTCTGCGTTACTTACTAGTCTTAATACCGTACTACTTCTTTACTAAGCATTCGTTTGTCATCAGTAACATTTTAGAAAGAAATGTTTTACGTACCGACTCAACTATTAAATAGCAACAACGTTGAAACTATGTAGATTTCACGTTGCTTTTCTATGACAATCATAACTCAACAAAAATATATGGATAGATAGATAGATAGAGTACTCTTTATTGAACACCAGTGATATTAACAATTAATTACATACAAGAAAAAAAATAGGTACAATTGGCGGTCTTATCGCTAAAAGCAATTTCTTCCAGACAACCAATGTATTGGAAGAAGCAACATACGGAATAGGGCAGTTCTTAGTTCTTATATACCCAGTTATTAGCAAAGGACGTAATTAAAATATAACAGGTATGCAATAATTTAATGGAGTTTATCATTTATGCAGTAATCTCCTGATTGCACGGTAGTTTGTTTTCAAAATGAATATAATATAGGTATGTATATTTATTTCTGGCCGGCCTGTTATTGTTCGTTAAGTGCGCAGTTACTTGCGCTGTGTAACATAATATGTACCTACATTATGTACTACGTGGTAAAAAATGTTTAACCTTTGTTGTGGAGCTAACACCTGTAACCAGCTTTACACGTGCATGAAATATTATATGGAAACAATGTATCGATACTGCAGGTCGAGTTTCACAACGCGGCGACAAACTGCATTATGCAATCTTGACGTAGGTAAATTACCTACGAACAACAGTTGATTTTATATGCATTCTAGGAAAAATCTATAGAGAGCGAATATGCACTGACGCAGGCGTGAATGACGTCAAATGCATATATACGTACTTAGTTAATTATCGGTAAAACGTAATAGCATATCATTGGCAAACTTATTTTATGGGACATTGAATAAGTATGTGGCTACACCAATATGTTACAACCAGTGTGATTTTGACTCACTATCTGCCTAGTAAGAGATCTGGCGTGATGATATTTACTTAAGTGTATACATATGTAGGTACAGTAACATATTTTGAATTACTAAGAATAAATATATTATTATTATTAATAGGCAGATTCCCACGGGGCATGCCATGCCTAGTGTGGGGGGGATAAATAAATATGTCAAATTTTGTTCCATAATTTTTGGAAATATGTTTTTAATAGTACAGTTAAGAAAAAATAGATTGAATGTAAAATATATTCAATTAAAATGAAATCACAAGTTTTTTTATTCGTGTAGACCAAAAGGCACTTATGAATAGTCATAAATAGAAAATTATTAATTACCACCCGTTCGGAAAGTCATTCCTGTGGAGAAGAAGGGCAAGAAACTCCACTCACCATTAGAATGCTACATTATCCCTGTGTAACATAGGCTATAATTAATACTAGAAAAAAATAGGGATCCCTAATGAAACTTCAATAATGTAACCCAAGGTGTAAAAAAAATAGCCATAAAATGTCTTTCATCGCATGCGCTGCGGAAACTATTGATGATAGAACAAAATAATGTTTAACAATATTTAAGAACATATCAATATCTACAAAAAATTTCGCGGTACTGTAAGTTCCAACTACTGTAGATACGTCACTATGACTACTTTATTACATTTTAAAAGTAACTAAAATCAGACCATGATATCCATACCTTTGTATTAATCCTTATCCAAATAAATCAAATCGTAATCAAAACTGTTTCAATACCTGTAGATTACTTTTTGAATTATTCTATCTATCTCTATCTATATCATCACGCTAGATCCCTTACGGGGTAGGCAGAGAGTACAGAGTTCCAACAGGCTCTTTCCTTACATACCTCTCTGGCTTCCTCTACTCTCATAATTCGTCTCATACACGCTCGCCGGTTACGGAGACTCCTGACTTGTCCTTCAGATAAGACCCGGTCTATTTGGTCATGGTAAGATAGTCTAGGTCTTCCCCGGTACCTACATCCCTCCACTTTCGCATTGTGTATCTGTTTTGTCGTTCTTTCTTCAGACATTCTTTCTATATGCCCGAACCAACGGATACCCTTTCTCATCTTTACACCGATATTCTCTGAATTCGATCCGATTTGAATTATTCAAATCAGATATTCCATTCAAAAGATATTGCGAATTTATAAATGTCAATCTAAACTAAATACTAATAGAAAAATAAACGCCGCCGCGCCGTGGCCGGTGTGGCCCCACGCAGCGCAGCGGGCAACGTGGCGAGGGAGGGGGACCGAAGTGCGGAAGAGGGGCGTGCACATCTGTGAAATAGGTAGCCGCGCGTTCCTACCCAGCAGACGCAATATCCACCCATGCGAAGTCGGGACGGGCCGCTAGTCTTGTCATAAATAAATGAGTATGGGTGATTCTACAAAATTAGAGTTTCACGTTTCTTCAATATTTTAAGATGCTATTGAATTACCTATTAGTTACTACTATTACCTAGTTATTATTACCCATTATAATGGGTATTTTATTGTATTATGACATTTTTAAAAGGGCCAGTCACTTTATTTAGCATTTTATGACAATTTAGATTGTTAAATTTATTTACCAAATTCTAAATTTCTAGACTGATTATTATACTAATATAATTAGTGATTTACTGTGAAATTATCTGAATCTCTCTTCCTCTTTGTAGTCCCTAATGAAATTGGATTACTTTTAATTTGCTATAAAACAGATAAACATTAAATAATTAGAAAACATTTCGAGTAATTGTAAGTGCACGTCAAGTCTTTTGACCGCTTCCGTCTTCTCTAGCCAGATTCACGTTTCGGAGGAAAACTAAAAATATTTTAGTGGTCCACATTATACCACGAAATCTAATGGCATCTACCGAACAGGGCCATCAGTACACAAGTAAATATTAATTAAAATTTCATATTATAAAACGATAAAATTACTTACCTACTAGGGACTGACGTAATGATTGGAAAAACACGTGTTTGCACAGCATGTGCCGCCACTGCATTGATTAACAAAATGACCGACGCAAAGAGAGTGTAGTATTAGAATGACTTTGTCTTACTTTAAAATTAACCTTTTACATTATACTTTTTCACTCATGCTGTAAAATATTAAAATCTGCAAGTGGCTAGGGCCTGATGATTAAAAACGTGGACAATAATTTGACTTGAGAAAACATAATGATTTCTTGTTCAATTTCAATAAATTTATGACTCAATTAGGTGTAAGTACTTTTATATTGAATATCCTTAAGGTAAATGAAAGTATCAACTAAATGCTTTTTTAAAATATGGATGTCCAAGCACAAAATTTCGAGGCGCAGCCATGGCTAGGGATTGACATTTTGGGGTCAATAGAAAGAATTTCAGAAGTACAATATATTAAGGTACACCGTCACCCATATATTCCCCAAGCAGGGTTGGCAGAGGTGTACTGAGTGCACCCACTCTTCGCCGACGATGTGAGGTCCCATGTAATAGGTGGCGAGCCTATTGTCATATACTAGGCACAATTCCATACTCCGGAGTCATACTGGAAAGTTTTCGTTAGAAAAACTACATTTGTCCGACCTAGGATTTGAACCCAGGACCTAGAGATCACAAAGCGTTGCGCTTTGCCACTAGACCAATGAGGCAGTACAACTAGTACAATATATTATTACTTATTTATTTCGAACTGTACCTTAGCATTCCTAATAATAGAATACTAATTATTAATTATATCAGTGAAAAGTGTTGCGGTCATAGAGTTGCCCGATTTTTGTGGAATCACCTATATAACCATGTATATAAGCTTGAAACGGCAATACGAAAATGCATACATGCCAAACCAATCAAATTCTTTAATCTGCGTCCAAACTACTAAGTAACACAAATGTAACCAGAAATTATCCTTGCTATTAATAAAAGAACTATTTTAACAACTGACATTATAAAAACAAGTTTGTTTATTGTTTAAAAAACGTTTGTAAAAAAAAAGCAAACCTGTTGGCACTTAATAATCTTTGCCTACCCCATGAGAGATCTTGCGTGATGATATAGACAGATGTAAAAAATAATGCAAATGGTGTGAATGTACAACACTTTTGACCACAGTACTAGTTATTTACATATATATTGGGGAGGTGGGGCAGAAAAGTTCTCGAGTGGCGACCGCGCACCGGAAGATGTGGAGTAAGGCAGGCTCCCCACAAGGTGGAGCGATGACCTGGTGAACGTCGCAGGTAGAAACTGGATGCGTACAGCACAAAGCCAGTCGTTGTGGTGATCTTTAGGTGAGGCCTTTGTCCTGCAGTGGACGTCTCTCGGCTGATGAGATATTGTGTGGGTTGAGCACTAATAAGCTATCATAGACAACTTATATATTTTATAAACTCTAAGTCTCGAGATATTGGAGAACTGCTTAGCATGAATATATTTCAATGGATTGAGCACACTACGAAAAAACGTGATGACAAGGATACACACTTAGAGCCCTACATCCCTTTCTAAATAGGATAACTAAACATTGGTACGATTATGGACTGGACACATAATTAACACATTATTTTCCTGCACTGTTTATTGCTTACTAATTCTTTCTTTCTACGCATATGCCACATCTTAAATGATTAGTAGTCAAAGTTTTTGATTAAATAGTCAATTTTCTTGCTACTTGTACAATTTTTCAGAATTTGTAAATTCAGCTCCAAATATCGCAGAAATTAAGGATAGTCTCCTAGGGTTGTTTTTCAGTGTCTACAACGGTTGAGATAGCTGCCCTTTCTGTCCCATCTTAATCCATCCTGTATATACAGACGATTTGAGAACCTTGTTCGTTTGGAACTCAGTAATAAATGGTTTATAGCGTATTTAAACCATATAATAAATAGGTATAGTCCGTATTAGTTGTACTTTCACACCACCATACCGCGTGACACCGGGCTCCAGGTTATTGTTCTCATTCATCATGGTTTGTCGAGTTGTTTAAATCATAGAAAATTCAATTTTGTGTCTGTGAGTAAGAGTTTAATTTTCTTAAGCAATATTTTTGACAGTACTCAATCCATTGTAATATATCCATGCTGCTAAGCTATAACTGACAGTTATGCATAGACTATTAGATATATTATATTAGTACTACTTTATACACAAAATTTAAAGGTCTTATTTCTCTTCTCACAAATTAGTCTAAAATAAATTTACAAATAAATCAATTGATGATTAAAATAGCCTTTCAAATTGATCACCATTGATAGACTGTTATTTTATAAAACTATTAAAAAATATGTTAGCACCCAATTTTAAGTAACTCTTGACAACATAATACCACTAAGTCTTTAAAACAAACCTGAATTATAAATAAATTGAAAGTGAATGTAACATTATGCATGATATACAAAAAAAGGAAATTATTTAAATAAAGCACATACCTCACACATTTCACATGATATGCTGTCTATCCTTTTAGTTAAAGAATATCATTCAAATTAACATTAGCTATCTATATTCTCCTCTCTATCCCACTTGTAAATATTGATGTCACATATGTTCTCTCACTCCCATTAATTACTAATATATTGTAAGTTTCAATCCCATTCTTTAAAGGCACAGGTTGTAACTGTGTGGTGTTATTACTCAGTTCAGAATTGCATGACCATAGTAACATTTAAAGACAATGGACATTATTGGAAACAATAAGTCAGTACTGTCTGGTTTATAAATTAATGCAATAATAACCAGTGGCTTTATAAACATTATTATCTATTTTATTACAAGGTTTACAAATATTTCGTTCTCCCCCCTTGGATTAATGAGATTTTATTGATATGATATCAAGAAACTTGATAGTTTTATTTAGAAAATTCTAGAATTTTAGAAATACAACCGAATTAATTAGTTACATCAGTCATAAAGAACCTGTTGGAACTCTGTACTCTCTGCCTACCCCAGCAAGGGATCTGGCGAGATGATATAGATAGATAGATAGATTAGTCATAAAAAAGATGTTTCTGTCATGTCAAATATTATTATACCTATGATAAAAATAATTAGAAGTATCAACTTAACAACCAGCTAAAGTGGTTCTCTTTTGATAAAAGAAATAATTTATTCATTAAAATAAGTACAAATGTGTTAGTGACTTATTCAAAGTAACACAAAGTAGGTCTTTTAAAGGCCTGAATTAGGTTTAGACTGTGCTTCAGAATGGGATTATAATGAAATTGAAAGTCCAACAAATAACAACAGCATTAAAATCTCTGTTAGAATTTTGTACAGCTAAGATTGATAATAACTGAGGAAACAACTAGAACCTACCTACTTATTCAATTCTAAATTGTCCTTATACCTACTCAGTGTAACAATTAGGTTTTGTAGACATGTTCAACAATATTTTGATGTACATCACTACTATTATACACTACTTATCATTCATCATCATACACTAATATTATCAAGAGGAAGGATTTGTATTTTTGTATGTTTGTAACGAATAAACTCAAAAACTACTGGACCGATTTCAAAATTTCTTCACCATTAGAAAGCTACCTTATCCAGAAGTAACATAGGCTATATAATATAGCCACAGTAGGTGGCGCTGTTGTCGACCGGGTACGAAGTTGCGGGAAACTGCTGGTATTAAATAATTTGAATCTAAATTAAAAATGATGCCTCATACGTATTTTTACAACATCAATTTTAACCTCAATAACATAGATACTCATTACAATTTAGAATCAGTAAAATCGTTATTTATTTATAATAAAACTATTACAATAAATACCTACCTACACACCTAAAAATAGCATCCTTTTTTACTAATGTTTCATGACTCAGTATATCGTCGACTGAAGATTTGATGGACGGCATTCAGTTATGAATTCCGAACAATGAAGCCTCCGCTTATGGCAAGGAATGTAGGTAAGTTAGTACCTTGGATAAGTATTTTCTACCAACTATCTAACACTATGCGCTATAAAGCTGAACTAAGTACCAATATTCACGTAAATTCATCATTCTATTGTACATTGGCAGTAATTAAATTCACACAAGAACAGGATAACAGAAATGGAATGGTAGGTATTACATTTTTAGTTTCATGACGCCTGCCTGCTGACGTTCATCGTTTCGAAAGGGCACGACCTTTTAATCACTATTATATTAGAAATCCTTTATCCAAAACAAACTCAACTTAAATGTAGAATTACTTACCTTCACAGCCATACACATTGAATAGAAATTGAACGGTTGCAGCCGTGAGCAGCCAAGAAAATTCACCACACACGCGGAAAACGTGTGCACCGCACAAAAAACTTACTGAACTGACGTGAAAATGTTGTCAGCTAAAAAAATATTTAGAGTTGCAATCTATACGTGCCAGCATTTGTACTGTATTCTTTAAAATAATTGACCCTCCAATGAAATTACATTTGAAAGGAAAAAGTCACACAATCACTAAATTATTATTTAATTGAAAATCATACACAAAATATATGACAGTAATATTCTACTTATATCTATCTATATCATTACGCCAGATCCCTTACGGGGTCGGCAAAGAGTACAGAGTTCCAATAGGCTCTTTTCTTAGAGACCTCTCTGGCTTAGTCTTATTAGCCTCCACCTACGCTTTATACAACTATTTAGGCTGCTGTGGAGTAAGATGTCATACAAAAGGAGTAGGTATCAAAACTTTTACGGTTATCGTAGCCTCTGCGCAAAATCTGACTGCCTAAGTTTAATGGTGAGTTATATGATCCTGCATTTATTCGCATAGATTAATACCTATGAAAATATCTTCCAGCTGAGAGCACGGCGGGACTTCCACAAAGTACCTACCTTAAAAAGGAGCTACCCTATGTTTAGAGAGTCCGCAACAACGATCAACCAACGCAAGGACTCAGACATCATCCAACATAATCTATATGTTCTTGTAGGCAATGTTGCATAATATTCAAAATTTTTTTAATAGTATAATCTACCGATTTAAATTTCAATTGCAATTAAATTAATTCCCTTAGTGTACTCCGAAATATGCAATTGCATTGCAATTTAATTTTTCACAATAAATTGTTTCCCAACTCTGCTCGCAGCAAATAGTAAAAAACTATTGAATATGGCATGGTCGTTTCGAAATGAGCACGGTATTTTCACCATCGATCTACCACGTAGTGATTATATACTTTTTGAAAATCTACCATTTTAGCTTCAGTCGTTACTTCGCCACACACGACTTACTTCACACAGGCGGGAAAATACAAATTACAAAATATAGTCACAAGGATAAGGATCCTTGTGAGGGCCAAGGGGCCCACGGCCAAAATCGGAACATACAAGTAAATTTGAAAGCACACGCTGCGATCCCTCGCAGCGTTTGCTCTTCAATTTACCCAAGTTCTCTTTTTAATTAGGTAACCCGTCCAGGTGCGTCCACCTGTTGAAATATCTCTAAACATTTACAAGTTTCACACAAACGCCCCCTAAAAATCCTTTTGGCCTAATTGCTCCATATTGTTTTAGGAAATAAATTAAATGGATCAATCAATTTCATGATCATTGTTAAAACAGAAACGAGGTGATCCAAAATAGACTTAAGATAATAGCTTTGCCAGACTTGATGAAGAGCATATTTTGGCTTATAATCTTTAGTAGCAGTAGGCCCCACATTGTCTGTAAAACTGACGTGGAGGTCAGAAAGAAGTATATCGAGTGCCGTCGACGTATAGGAAGACGTGGTATACCAAGGCCTCCTACAATATTCATCAGCCTGGTAAAGGTCGCGGGTAAAAGTTGGATATCAACACCACATAGCGTCGTGACAATCTTTGGGGAAGGGTTATAGGGAATTTTCGTATGTCATGCCTTAGGCCGAATTTAAGCAAATAAATTATTACCTACTTTACCAAAGCAACTTTATTCAACATTACATTGTCCGCAAGCTGATAAATACAATATTACGGTGGCTACATGAACATGTTGTCGTTGAAGCCGGGCGGCGGGAGATGGTCAGCGTCGGGCGGAGCGGGCCGGCGGCCCGGTATGGGCCCACCGGGAGGGCCGAATGGGTCGAAGCGAGCTCCTGGTGGTACAGCACCCCTGGGTGCATTTTACAAATAATTGGTGGATTACATTCAGCAAACTGCCTCGTTGGTTTAGTGGCAAATAATGCGCTTGGCGATCACGAGGTCCTGGGTTCAAATCGGACAATTTTAGTATTTCCATCAAAGAATTCTCAGTATCAGTCTGGAGTCTGGAATTGTGCGCCGTATATGGCAATAGGATCGCCCCTTTTACATGGCTCCTCCGCCACCCTCATTTGAGGAATATAGGCGTGAAGATGTTATTTTTTTTTATTCAACTCACTCGCACGGCAATGAGCAAAAATAAGCACAATGTGGACAATAGCAACACAAGTAGACATAAAACTGTCGGGAAACATGCATTGATACTGTTTACATACTTGTGTTTCATCTCTACTTCCCTGCATTCTGCCAGGTTTGTCCTTTACATGACTGCACTGTTCTCGATTCGCAGTCTGGTAGGTAAAACATAAACCAGGTACAATAATATACACACCTTGGCAAGCCTCCCGGAACACCAAGGCCAGGATTGTCGATGTCTCTGCGAGGCTCAAACGGGTTGAAGATCATACCGCTACCAATGGGTGCAAATGGGTCAAGGTCAGACCGGCCCAGTCTTGGAGGTCCCCTGAAACAAAATAAAGAAGCCCCGTATTATATAAATGTTCACTCATAATATGTCACCAACTTTGAATCAATCATATTCTTGATATTATCCAGAGCTTTATCCAGACAATATTTGTTCAGCAAAAGGAACAAACCCACAAACAAATACTTGATCAAGTAAGCTGAGTTGGCTAGACTTAAGCCACTAGACCAAACTGACAAAATGACATTACTACAGACTCATGTTGTCAAATACATGAATTTTATAAGATATAAAAATTACCATAAATCTGGAGTTTCAGGATTCACACTGGGTAGAGGTCTGGGTGGAATTCTCAAAGGATCATCAGAAGGCCGCCGGTGTGTTGATTCAGCTGTAAATAAAATATTATCTTTGTCACGCTTATTCAATTCACTCCAAAATTAACATTTAATAAAGTACTTCTTTTAATTGGCATGGAAAGTGGAAGGGAAGTTTAGATAGGTACTGAATAGGGATCTAAATAAAATGAAAATGTTATTCTATTTTGGGCTGGCTACATCTGCCGCATATCTAATACAACTTGGGCAAAAATAATTACTAACTGGGTCCCACAAAACTATAAATGACATCGCGGCAGACCCAGACGAACATGGCGGGACAAGCTAGACTCATTCCTGGAAGACTGGCATTTAAAAGCCGAAAACAGAACCGAATGGAAGCAGTGGAGGGAGGCCTTTGCCCAACAATGCGATGGTAATGGCTGAAGTATATAAGTATATATATTCTATATAAATATATTGAAATAAATAATATTTGTATTATAATACTTTTAAATTGACAGACTGCTTGGTCCAGTTTAGAGTCCAATTAAGAGTTTCGGCTACTACAGCCTCTGGATTCAGTAGTCACAGGTTTTATCCCTGCATGGGACAAATGTTTAAATGAACCACAATTTTTTTGTTTCTTAACGCATCCATGACACAGGAATAATTCCTGATGCTACCTCTTCATAAAACAGAACAAATGCCAATTTATTTATCCTCCATAATATAATATCCTCCCCTCTCCTACTTATTCTCTTTGCTGTGACCTGCTGGGCCCATAGCTGTTTCATGTATGTATTTTACCACTTTTTACCAACACATCATGAGATGCAAATAAATGGATATGAATATGTAACAAAAGTGGTATACAGTAGAATCTGCTTATAATGACATCGAAGGCAAATGAAAAATATGTCATACTAACACACCGTCATACAAAGCGTAATATTATAATATTGAAAACTTTTTATTAGCCAATGAGGTATGTAAGGAAAGAACCTGTTGGAACTCTGTACTCTCTGCCTACCCCGCGAGGGAGCTGGCGTGATGATATAGATAGAGATAGATAGAAAACTTTTTATACATAATAGAGACAAAAAAATGACTACAAACTTGTAATATTTTTTAACTTAGCCAAATACAGGAAGATTACCTGGCTAAATAAAATTAAAATTATTGGAATATACTTATAGTTTATACATAAGAAACGCAATTTCTTAAAAATAGGTCCAAATAAGCGAAGTCATTATATCCAAACTTTGTTTCATATAGCACCAAACTTTGCACTGCATTTATGTCATATTAGGCTGTTGGTCAATATAGCCAGAGTAATAATAAACAGATTCTATCTATCTACATCATCTCGCCAGATCCCTTGCGGGGTAGGCAGAGAGCACAGAGTTCCAACAGGTTCTTTCTACTCTCATAGTTCGTCTCATACACGCTTGCCGGTTACGGAGACTTTTGACTTTTCCTTCAGATAAGATTCGGTCTATTTGGTCGTGGTACGATAGTCTAGGTCTTCCCCGGTGCCTACATCCTTCCACTTTCACATTGTATATCTGTTTTGACATTCTTTTTATATGCCCGAACCAACGGAGCATGCCCTTTCTCAACTCTGAAACAGATTCTGCAGTATTTAAATAGTGTATTGGCTAGCTTACACTGTTCTTGCACTTTTACAGTTAAATTTAGATATGTCTGTCGCTGTGGAGCATATCAAAGACCTGAATAAACCTTTACATCGGTGAAGTCACATATGCTATTATCATTACCAGCTGTATTAATTGATTGATTACGTTACCCTACCTTATTTTACACCCATACCAGAAGTCTTATTCTTAAACAGAATGTATTTCGCTTACTTCTGGAAGTTTGGGTCTCAGTTGTTGTGGTGTGTTTCTCTGTCACTGTGTCTATCAGATCTCTCTTAACATTATAGATCAGCTCCTTGTGGTTTGGCATCATCTTATCAATAGAGCCGCTCATCTCTTTCACAGTGTCACTTATATTCACAGCAATGTTTGAGACGGCCAAATCTTCTGACCTCTGTGGGAATAAAATAAAAAATCATTTATTACCAAAAGGTAACTACTAACAGTATGTTTCGTTGAGCCTCTAACTACGCACAGCTTGTGTCTTATGAGTTAAAATTACCATCAAGCAATATACCATTATATACCATGTTTTAGTCTTATTAATTTATACTTAAAAAACTGGTTTATTCAAAATAATGTTGTCAAAGAATTAATTTTTAAACTAAAATATTTATTCTTTTTCATTTTGATATGGATGTAAACATACACAGATGATAAATTAATTCCTTAAATCAAAAATGAACAAAGAGTTTGCATCTAATAATGATGCTACCAAACTTTTTAAGTTTTATAATACTAATTCATATACAATACTAATACAATGAGATAATAATTACCATCAGATTAATAATGAGGTTGCCATCAGTATTCAGTCCGTGCAATATGAACAGTTTGTTTTCAAGAACATATCTCAGAGCATAATTATCTTTATCATTCCAACCAGTTGGTAATAATTCACTTTTCTCTTCATCCCCTGTTAGAGTTCTCTGAAAAAAGTTACTTTTTAAATGAGTGTACTATTTGAATACTTTTAAAAGTGTATTTTTTGCATGTCCATCGTCATTATCAACATTTTTGAAAGACTATTTTTTTTATAATTTGATAGTCACACAAGAAAATTATGTTTTATACTATAAAAAGTAGCTTTCACTAACCTCATCTCCAATCCCAATGCTTCGGAAACCTCTCTTTGACAAATTCCAATGCACAAATGCAATAATTACATCAGCTTTTCTTTTTATGTCTTTCTCGACTGTTTTAAACGTTAAATCCCAACCAAATAATGGATCTGCCATTATGAACTGCTCCCACGGATTTAATTTGGAGAATGCAGTGAAATACTTAAGGCGTAAGAATTTAACTCGTGTAATACGAGCAGAGTTGGCAATTATAATTAAAATCGTTTGCAACTACGATGTAAGCAAACAAAAACAGAAAACAGACTCGTCATGTTAGTTGTCAACTTGACAATGTCATCATATGATCGTGACAGAACGTTTCTTTACGCTGCAATATATGGTTATCACAGACTTGAAATATGAAGGGTAATATAAATTCAAAGGAAGGAGATGGGGACAATATTATTATGACTAAATTGATAAAAATCAGTACCTATATTTATAGCTTTTTTAATATGGGACTGCAACCATAATGGGTTTACTATCTCATAGTGCAGGAAAAAAAGTTGCGTAGAATGAAATGAACCCATATCTTAAAAACCGTAATCTAAAAATCGGACAAACTACAATGCCGTACTTTTAACAAGACAAAGTTTTTAAAATGAATTTGAAATAAAATCGACTGAAAGGAAGGAGGATTACCTCAGACTAATAAATTAATATCACGTATACATTTTGAGTTTGTTCTAATGCAATAAAACAATCATAAGCATCGTTAGCGTTCAAAATATAATGTGCTATCTTTAACATTAAATACTGATAGACGGTAGAAATCTATCTATCTATCTATCTATAACCTCACGCCAGATCCCTTGCGGGGTAGGCAGAAAGAAATGACGTGCAATACATGCAAGGCTATGCTTTAGTTTTTGTATAAAGGTTTTCTACTTAGTTAAATATAAATAAAAATTAAGTTTGATCAAATCCTGACATAGAAAATTAACAAAGCTTATTTCAGCGTAGTAAAAATATTGCTACATTAATGGTCTAACACTGAAATTTACCTTATGAAGTAAATACCTATAGATGTAACTTCAACGTATATTTTGTTTATAATTATGTTCTAAGCAAAATAGAAAACCGTATACCAATTTTAGGTTTATACGGTTTTACAACAGTTGGATGAACAGTATGCTACGTAAAAACAACATGGCGGGCAGTGTCAATCCGGGAACGTCGTGATCGTAACGTGAAATAATGAATTTTGTTGTTTTAGAATATGGGTGAATATGTGCAATAATTTGTTATACTTTTGTGTGCAAAGTGTTGTGTTTTGATTATATTTGTGTAATTTGAGTGTAAAAATGGCCTCGGATAAGATAAAAGTCGCCGTCCGGGTTCGTCCTTTTAACAGGCGAGGTAAGCTGGTTTCATTTAGCTAATAAATAAAGAAATCGCTATCGTTTAGGTGACTAAGTTGCTTCAGTTTATCTGTGTACTTTATGCAATAGTTAAACATGATAAAATAAATACTGTTCTGTTCTTTTCATATTTAGGCGACTGATTTCTGTAGCGTGAACGCATAAATTTATGTATAAATCGTGTTTCGTGCTGTCGGAATATTGAGTACTATACTATATTGAGTAGATCTGTAGATTTGTCTCCTTGTTTTATTATGTATAGCTCATAGCCCGTTTTTACCTTTGTGTTTGAAATGTTTATGTAGATAGTGTTTAAAATACCTGCTTTTTGCTGTCTCTAGTTTTGCAAATATCTCAGTATATGTATGTATTAGTACTTACGTATTTGCCAGAAGGAATGAATTATTTTTCATTCATAAAATGTGTGAAACACCCTTTGTGAAACATTCTAAGTTAACATTTTTTTTATAAAAACTATATTATTTATGTTTGAATATAATTTCGAGGTCATTTATAATAGATGCTTAATTGATTCTACCTTGTACCTAAGTTATAGTCTATATCATCACTCCAAACCCCTTGCGGGGTAGACAGAGTACTCTTTGCCTAGAGTTCCAAAAAATCCAGTTACAGTAAAGGTACTTATATAAAAAATGTAGTAGTGGTATATAATTGTATATTTTTTCACCGTAATATATTTGTTAGAGAAGGCTATTGCCCAACAGACAGACAATATCTGCTAATTAGTAATTATTAAAAGCAGGCTTTATTTAATTCAGATTAAATTCAAGTAGTGACTGCCTCGTTGGTCTGGTGGCAAAGCGCATCGCTTTGTGATCACAAGGTCCTGGGTTCAAATCCTAGGTTGGACAAATGTAGTTTTTCTAATGAAAAATTCCCAGTATGAGTCTGGAGTCTGGAATTGTGCCCGGTATATGGCAATAGGCTCGCCCCCTATTACATGAGACCTAACAACGTCGGCGAAACGTGGGTGTACTCAGTACACCTCTGCCACCCCCTCTGGGGAATAAAGGTGTGACGGTGTGTTTAAATTTAAGTAATTAAATATATATTTTTTTTGCATTTACCTAATAAATCATCACTGTTCTGCCAGCATAAAAAAGTATAATGGTTATATTAGGTCATATAAGTGTCTTGATCAGTTAATGTTCCATTATTATCTTCATTATAATCTAGCTTGATAATATTGACAGATAGATTATTTTCATGCAGACAGAGGCTTTCCTACATTACCTATAATAAAAAATTGTTACAGCCTATCTTAAAGGAAATAATTGAGACAAGCATACCTATATAGAGGTATGATGTCATTATTTTATATCTGATTATTAAACATTCTCTATTAATTACTTAAAGCTTGGTAAGTAATACCAGTTCCAAATAATTGTGGCCTTGTCAGTCTGTCTGTACATACATAATCTGGTTATTAGCCTTGTTGCATTATACTTGTAATATAGTATTTTAATTATACAGAAGATGTGTTTCTTGGTCTGTATAGAAAGAATCTGTTGGAACTTTGTACTTTCTACCTTCTCTGCAAGGGATGTGGCATCCCTTGATGTGGCATGATGATATGTATTTATTGAAGAAATATTTTCAAACTCTTCAGACTTACCAGTTTTTGCTATTAACATTTTTGATGTAAAAAAGTATTATTTCCATGACATTCAGTATTGGTTACGAAGTTATAGATAATAATTTTAGTATTTTAACTACATTTATATTTCATGTAGCAGGAAACTGCCTTGTTGGTTTAGTGGCAAAGCGCATCGCATTGTGATCATGAGGTCCTGGGTTCAAATCCTAGGTTGGACAAATGTGGTTTTTCTAACGAAAACTGCCCAGTTTGAGTCCGGAGTCCAGAATTGTGCCCGGTATATAGCAATAGGCTCGCCCTCTATTACATGAAACCTAACATCGTCGGCGAAACGTGTGTGTACTAAGTACACCTCTGCCACCCCCGCTTGTGGAATATAGGTGTGATGGCGGTTTTTTTTATATGTAGCAGGACTGCCCTGGTGTATACTACACAGTCTTCCATTGCTTATAATTAATTATACTTAGTTGAAGCAATCTAAAATTGTTAACCACAAATTGTCCCATTTTACCATGTTTCAATTAACTTGCTTTCTTGTCTGTGTGTTTGGTTGATATTAAAATATTTTCCCATTAAGCTTTAGAAATGAAATTATAAAAATAGCCCATTTCACGGCAATATAAAAAAATCTACACACAGAACAATAAAAGACATCAAATAAGTGATTTGTATGCATGTTATTTTGTTTACAAGTCATAGTTTTTAATCCCTCTTAAAAACATGATAAACAATAGAAATATTAAGGCAATTGCTTATTTTACCAGCTACTGTAATTAAATAAGAGTCTCATATTGTGTGCTGAGTTTTGCTGGTAATTCCAAGGTTAATATGCACCTGTGTAGTTTGTTATATAATGAAAACAGAATAATTAAATATGCTTATTAACATTGGGGAAATAGCAGATGTTCAACCTACTTAAATACAATGATAAAGTAGGTACAGTTGTTAGGTTGCAATGAGACTCAATACACATTATTTGAATTTAAAATATTCAGTAGTGTCTTTTGTGGAGTAGTTTTATTTGAAACACTTTAATTTGATAGATAGGCTTAAAAAGCCAAAGGGCATAAGGGGCATGATGGTTGAAAGGCTATAATAGGCATACCAAACAGTCTCAAGTGTCAAATTTTCTACAAGTTTTAATATTGTAAAGATTAATAGGTATTTTACTAATAGGTAAGCAGGTTTTTATTATATGGTACATGGGGTTTAATGATAGTTAAAATACCACTTCAGTGACTTACATTAAAGTCAACATGCAGAAATCATAGTATATGAAATCATTATGTGGAACACTAACCAGTATGTTAAAAAAGAAGTGTTATGAAGGGATAAAAGTTAGATTCAGCCTGTTTGTGCGACAATGAGCAGGGCGCTTATTCATTATAACCAAACAGGGCGTGTTATGATATCATCGTGAAATAATTGCGAAATGGTATTCTGTATGCCGAGTATTAGTAAACGGTCATTCCACGAAGTTATCGTGACGTGCCGCATTACGTGTTAAATGGTCATAGTGAATATGGGTCCAGAGAAATGAGCATCTTACTGGTCTGAGAGGGAATGTAAAACGTGGCAGTGAAAATGAGAAGAGTTTATGTAAACTGAAATTCTCACACTATTTATTTCTCTATCATGTCCACTTCCCTGCTCACTACGCGAGCCGCGCTGAATGTATACATCAGTCTTGCTTCCAGTCATCGATCAAATATAGGTAGATACAGGCTCGCCGCACGAAAAATGGCACCACCAAAAGGCAGACAAAAGTGTACAAAAAATTAACAGGCTTCCGCTTTTTTTGCAAATACAACTTTGAGTGATACGAGTAAGGTACAATATTCCTTCATTTATGTTTATATCTTAACTATTACTACTCACGTGGATTTCGGGACGTTTTTTAGTGTAACTTTTAAACTGGACTGTGTATCTTGGTATGATGCTTCCAGTATATTATTATTGATTGTGCTATAATACAAACATCGTGTTTATCGGCTACAGAAAATGTTTGGCATTAGATAAGAAGGATCAATACCATTCCGTTTAACCTTGGGAACTTAGTACGAACAATTTTGTTAGTAAATAGTTAAGTAAACAGCGAGATCATTTTAGCGCAAGAATGCACGCTCACTTGCATTCGTCATGGTTAATAACCGCGTGAAAATCCATTTTGTGATTGCGGCTGCTCTACTTTCGGCGAAACGTCTTTACGTAATTTATCAAATCGATGCTTGGCGGGTATAGATTGCGACATAAATAACGGCTAGATGAACGTGTTTGATGTTGCTTCCTTATGTTAATTTGTTCGCTCTAATTATTCGTGAAATTCGGTTTATGGCAATCTTTGTGGAAAGTTTTTTTTTGACGATATTCATAAGCCATGGTACATAGTGCTACAGTCGTGGTAA
Organism: Phalera bucephala; assembly: GCA_905147815.2. Classification (NCBI taxonomy): domain Eukaryota; kingdom Metazoa; phylum Arthropoda; class Insecta; order Lepidoptera; family Notodontidae; genus Phalera; species Phalera bucephala. The sequence continues at coordinate 32,407,088 of LR990611.1, read as the reverse complement.
CTGTCCGCCCCTCCATCCGCTCCATTTTCAATTTTCTGACCATTGCACGGCATTCATCGTTGTAGTAGAAGTATGGCATAGACTCCCCCCCCCCCCCCCCCCCCCTTTGAGCTATTTTTTACACCTTTCACTTATATTTTACCGATAACAGGTATTTCATTTGCATGCGGTGTATTTTTAATTCAATTTATTCCCGACGTCCGTAATTCTACAAATTAAATATTTGCGAATAATAATGCGAGTAAAATCCTTTTTTATACAAAGTACCACAAGAAAGTTCCTTTGGTATCTATCAGTATATTCACATGTTAATATTCTATTTACTCTCTTCCTACCTGTCTGCGAGGGATTTGGCTTGATGATACAGATACACTTTTTCTTTGAAATGTTAAGAGTCGAAAATTGGAATTGTCTAAGGAGTAGTTGACAAGTCGCGATAAATTAATTACTTCCCAGTTCATGCTACTTTCCCAAACAGTGTTAATTACTACAATAGTTTATTTTAGCTTCCACCCGGCTTTATATCGCTTGCTGTACATAGAATGGTATAGTGGAACCGGATTTGAAAGAGCATCGCCGCGGACGGCCCGACCTCGAGTTGACTCACCGTTTGCGTAGCTACTTACTAACAAATTGCTCTATTATACATACAATTGTTTTCTGCCTAAATTATATTTAATGGATCTTTAGACACGTGACATTTTGGTAATTAAATATTATCATGCAGGAATTTCGCATGCATGCATATATCGGTTAAAACGTGGAGGCATACAGTACCAAACCGGTCTTCGTGGTGGTCTTTGGCGTATTTCGGTTGGAGATAGATGCAGGAATTTATATTTCTTGGTCCTTATTAAGATTTTTCAAATTCCCTCATTTGTGAGGGAATTTGAGAATCACTTGTTTAATTTTGATCTGTGCGGTCAGCGTATTTTTTTAACATTATCATCAATCAGCAGCAGTGATAGCCTAGTGGTTAGACCGTTGGACTGCAAAGTCAGAGGTCTCGGGTTCAAACCCAGGCACGCACCTCTGTCTTTTTCGAAAGCATATGCGTAATAAAAATTAACTATCACTTGCTTGGTGAAGGAAAACATCCGTGAGGAAACCTGCATGCCTTAGAGTTTCTCGAAGGTGTGTGAAGTTCGCCAACCCGCACTGGGCCAGCGTGGTGGACTATGGCCTAAACCCTCTCAGTTTGAGAGGAGGCCCGTGCCCAACAGTGGGACAGTTTCTTAACAGGGCTTATATTATTATTATTTATTATTTTAAAATTTATTGGCTATTATGTTAAGGTTCAACGTTACGCACAAACACTGAGTGTGCTTTTAAACCCTGAACGAAAAACGACCACAGCTAATTGCTACACTTAAACCGGCTACATAATAATGGTTTTTTGAAAATGTGACGTATTAAAAATGTTCCGTTCCACTATCTCACAATTTGACATGATAAATGAGTACGAGTATAAAATGATGTCTGTTTTATTCCAGAAATCGAACTTGGAACACAATGCGTGGTGGAGATGGAAAACCAACAGACCGTACTGCAGTACCCGCCGTCGGCACACGAGAAGGACAGGTATGATTGGCAAACTTACGAAACGGTTGGAGGCTTAATTACCAATACCATTTTAAACGCATCCAAAGTGGCATTCAATTTAGAATATTAACAGAATACTTTTAGATTTACGCGAATTACACATGAAAAAATCCTATTTTTTGGATTTTATCGTGGTTTCGCGGTTACGTTCCCGACGAACTTAATCAAAAATAAACCGCGATAAAATCCGAAAAATACCTTTATTTCATATCAACAGAATATTGTAATACAATTTTCATTTGTATATTTCAACGATTGTTATATTATTGCAAATCTGTGTCCAATTATGCACCTCTGCTTCATCTGAATGTTAAAGCGGCACTTTACATAAAAATAACAATTTTTTTTCTCCTAGTTTCATTAAGTTAAAAACGCGTAGTTTCTTCTGGAGAATGATGATAATTATTTTATCTAACTTGTTGAGTATTTAGATTCAAAAGCAGGCTACTAATGGTGTTAATTCTGCTGGGAATCTTTTTGTCGTTTCATGAATGTATCGGAGTACTGATATCGAGGAACGTAAATTTTTGGATGACCAAATTTGCCAAACGTCTTAATCGTATCTTATACGTACGTATCTGATTTTTATCACATGTATAAAGAAAGCGACATACTCGCAGGTGAAACGCAAAACTGACGCAGACTAGTAGTATTTTTTGACATGTATGTAGCTTAGATCGTCGATGAACGGAAATATGCCACAACTTCGTTTTTCTGTTTCTCATTGATGTCATTTTCCGTTTAACCTTGATTTTAGTTGAGTACTATGGTTAAGTAGTAATTTTATCCCTCTAAATATATGGAAGTGATTCTGTGGTTGCGTTTAAAAAACTAATTATAATGTGTGTCGTTAATCTTCTGAATCCAGCCTTTAAGTTTATTAAATATCAAAATGAACCTGTCTTAAAAAATCGGAAGCGGAAAATAATCTAAATGGGACTAACTACGTAGCAAGTCCCATTTAGGTTATTGTATTTTACGCAAGTCAAGAGTCTCCGTAACCGGCGAGTGTGTATGAGACGAACTATGAGAGTCGAGGAAGCCAGAGAGGTATGTAAGGACAGAACCTGTTGGAACTCTGTACTCTCTGCCTACCCCGTGAGGGAGCTGGCGTGATGATATATAGATAGTATTTTACGTTACCGAAAAACTATACAAAGGAGTGTAATCCTGTACGGTGGGAAACTTTATATATTTAGAAACAATTATTTCTTTTTGCTGTAAGTCCCATTTAGATTATTTCCGATTTTATGTTTGCAAAGTCAAAGTCAAAAATCATTTATTTGTATAGGCCAATACATAAGCACTTACAAACGTCAAAATTATTACATTTTTTACATCTACCACGGGATCGGAACGCGGCCTCCACTGAGAAGATCCGGCGAGAAACTCAGCCGGTCTTTTAATTAAATTTGTTTGGCCTTTCCGATAACCATTTTTTTGTTTAAAAAAAAAAATGTATTATACATCATTTATAAATGTTGCTGATTGAGGAGCTGCTCAAACCCAATCTGTTTTATCGTCAAGATAATCCGAAATTTTATAATACCCTTTCTTACAGAGTCTAGTTTTAATTGCCTTCTTAAACTTATTGATAGGCATGTTTCGGATATCTATGGGTAATTTGTTGTAGAAGCGTATACATTGCACCATGCATTTTACGTGACCTAACGTACTTACGTTATCTAATCACCGTTAAGTGCGTAATCCATCGATCCAGCCACTAATTACTGATGTTAATGTTAAATTGTAATGGCCCGAGCCCGCTCAAATGTCTATTCCTCTAATGGATGAAATCCTAATACAATCCAAAGAGTAGGCACTGGGGACGACCTTGATCACATTCGTTTTTGCCTTTAATAAGGGGGTTCTATTTTTATCCTCTCATCAATTAATTAAGGATACCAAAAAAGAAAGGCAACCTGAATGGATTGTTTTATAACTATTCCGAAATCAAAACGGGCGTCTGATATATTCGGGTGAAACGTAGCAGCCAAACATAACATTTTGTAAAAAGTAGTGAGATATAATATTCAAAGAAGTCAATCCCTGGACGGTGGTATACTTTATATGGTTAGAAACAATTATTTCATATTGACCTTTAAAATTGTCCTTGCCCTAGATAACCTCGAACGATTGCTTCGTGAATAGGAAGAAAGAGAAGGCCAAACTTAGATTTTGCGAGATATGAATCTGTTGTTCCTGTAATGTCGATTCTTTTGTTACGATGAAGATTCATTTTACGAAATATATTTTAGGTACACTTCCTGACTTTTGTTCTGAGACATTGGATGGCATAACTAATACAATAATATTTAATATTTGTTCTCTATTTTTGCTTATCTTATAATTCAAGGCTTAAATTCAGGTACTAGGAAAAGACCTTGTGCGACTTGCATACGTTTAATGTCTTTAATTTAAGAATATCGTATGAATCACAACACGTACAAATATCTTTCAAAATTAAACCACAATTTCTTTAACTTAGTAACTCTTTTCAAATGCCGTTTTATCGCAATGCAAAGAAGTTGCCAAATTCGCGGTAACGATAAGTACGTACCTGCAGTTTTTCGAGATGCTCTGATTGGCGCGTTAACTCAGCACCATTGCGCAACCTGCGCTTGCGCAAAAAACACTTCCAAACACGAAGATTGACGAAAAACACTTGACACAAAATATTAACTACCCCAATTTTATTGACAAAAACGTAGAGAAAAATAGTTAAGTAAAAAAGGAGATCTACTACTATTTTCATCAATAAGTACCTAATAGTACTTGAAATTAAGACTCGAATTTAAAAAACAAGTAAATTCCTAGTGTAGGGATACACTAGGATTTTTTACAGTGTCGGGCGTGTGTGAAATTCCTAAACGCAAACACCCAGACCGAACCAAATATTTGTGGGTTATACAAAAAGTCCGTGCGGGAATCGAATCCGCTACTACAAGATGCAATGAGCGTAACGGCTTAAGCTTTTAGCCACTGGACCAAGTTTTCGTTAACACTATACAGCACTAATAATATTACATTTTCGTAGACGGAGTAACAATTAATAGAATGCCATATTTCCCCATATTTTGTAACTACATAGAAGATACGTCATCAGTTGCTGAAGAATAGAAGGATACCCAGGTATTATATAATACAACCTCAATGTTAAGAAATCACCACATATAAAACAAGCTATTAAATTATACTAATTATTAGATTAAACCTTTGATATAATAATGAAGAATATTAACAGCGGAGATAATACGCCACTTGTTTCCGAAGAGTGAACGGAAATGAGTACTCACTATGAATAAACAGGCTATGATTCATGTTTTTCGATAGCTATTAAATTAATAACCATCTTAGTACTGACTCATAGATATTGTATGGTAATAAGTAATGTTTGTCTATAGAAAGTACCTTTGTTGTCGAAAGATTTCTGTAAATTGAGTCGTATACTGCTCAATTAAACATTGAAGACAAAATCAAGATTGACAAAAAGAAAACTGTAGCTTTTTATTTAAAAATATTAGGTAACATGGTAAAGTGAAACCCTACTTACTGTAAGAAGTGAAAAGTGGGCAGTTACGTAAGAAATAAATCAACACGAAGTTTAAAATTTACTAAAGCCTTGCTTTAAATTCTACCACGGCAACCGCAGAACGGTGTTTCGGCTCTGAAAGGTCAGATTTGCATTTCATTACACGAGCGTTGGGTAAAATCTATTGCTGTAGAAAATATTTATTATCAAACAGTACCCTCACAGGGATTTTGGGTTAGGTAAAGGATGAATTTAGGGCTTTGAAAAATTCAGACGTAAAAGGGTTTTATTCCAGTTGACGTCATACGTCGTTGTATAGATTCAAGGTTGAAAGAGAAAAGAACGCGCTTTGTATATGAAAAAGGTTAAGAACTGTTGATTATTCTATCGAGATACGACAACTTGGACAGCTTCAGAAGAGTTCGCCGAACGAATGTCGAGTCATACATCACCAAATTCGCAACTTCGTAATTGTGTGAATTCACAGCCGTAGTTGGCCGTTGCTCCGGAAAACTCTCGTGTTCCCATGTGGTTCTCTACAATACACTGTGTCCCATTTCGGACTCGGCGCTAGTATGTTCAGAAAGAAGCTAGTTTTGTGCTGAATTCTTTAGAAAACATTTTACATGTGTCCAGTCTAGTTTGCGTGGGTGTGTTTGGCTTGAGCGTTTTCAATTTCGTTTTACTTTCCAAACGAGGTGCCCTTTACATACTATTTGAATTTAAATGGTAATATTTACATATTGCTTATTGAAATTAATTTTGTTACGATCTAGTTATACTGTTTTAAGCAGTAATTATTTATGATTTGAAAAATTCTTACATTCATCTTCATGATTCCAGTCTCCATTCAGTATTAATAAAACTTGGTTTTCTAATACTACTGAAATTTGTAAGAAAAGATAAACTTGTTCCTTGACGGATGTTGAATTTTTTTGTAACATTAGACCCTCCACGTAAACCCAGCTGCTTTTAAACTATGTCGGTAAGTAATATTACTGAACTTTTTAGCCGCACATGGCGCTTACAGAAGCTCTTGAATTTTTGTCCATTGACCTAATTTATTAAATAAAGCATGATATAGGAACTTCAAAAGCAACAGACAGCTAAGCTACTTGCATTATTAAAATTGGCGCATGACAGTTTGCGGCAATATTACGTATACTTAACTCGGAAAACGATAAAGATTTAAAATACCTAATGATATTAAAATTTGTGTCTAGGTGGAATAATTAGGAGAGTAATTTAAAATACAGCTTCACCCCTTAGTTTAATTAAGATGTATGACTTAGACGTGTTTGGCAATCATGTTAAAAAAAACTAACGTGCGGCTATAACGTATAACTTGAATTAAAGGGTATAGTTATTCTAGAATTACATTCTTGACATAGTCAGTACTCAGTGCGTCAGTAACTCTTACCCTGTGCTGAGGCGCTGTACAGCGCTTTAAAAACAATGTACTGTTACCCTTTTTTTTCATTTCAGCGCTTTACTATCCCGCCATGAAAGTACTCGTGCGAACGTAGAATTACCGTCTTGAATGTTTCTGATTAATTCCTTAGGTACATATGTGATGTTTTCAATGTTTAAATTACTTACTTCTTTCAGCACAATATTAAGATAGTTCACGAACTCTATTTATTTAACAATCAGTATGAATTGTCTGTATTTATCTTACTCACAAACACAGACGATTTATCTGCGTTCTTATTTCAAAAGCAGCAACATCGTGCGGCCGCCGGACCGGCCAGGTCGTTGATCTATTTGCGAAGTTGCGAAGGCAACAAATTTTTTGTTACGTTATAAAATGTATGGAAATCAATACTTTTATGTGGAGGACCTCTTATTTGATGCGAAATCCTTGCGGCATGTCAACAGGAGATCCTAAATTCTGATAAACGTGATTGCCACGTCCTCTAGACTTGTCACCGTAGTAAAACGATTCTCACGAACAAATTCAATTAGATTTTCAACCTGGCGTGACTTTCTCAGCAGCAAAAAAGTGACCTTGTCCTGAATAAAAATTCTGTATAATAACAGCTTTGAAGATCTAAATTCTTTTTCTTGTGGACTCGTAGTCGCCTGCACTAATCTTAATCCATTGACGGCAGCTTCTACAAAATAATAAATTTGACGGACGATTTAGGGCAGTGGTTAAGAGCTTAAGCTGCTCCGTCCACTGTGTCTAATAGTCGCGGGTTCGATTCCCGCACGGGACAAATCTTTGTGTGATCCACAATTATTTGTTTCGATTTGGGTATTTGTGTATGTGCATTTTTATGTTTGTGAACGCACCCACGACACGGGACTAAATCCCAGTGTGGGGCTACATCAAGAAAAGAAAATCATTTCATTGATAAAAACTTATTGGTCAAGAACTTATAATATTGCTTCATTCAGTAACGCTATATCAGTACCTATGACTTAGGTGGTCTTTTCTTTGCGCTGAAAGGTTCGATAGTTTTTCAGTACGATTTGTCTTTCCACTGTCGTCATTGACTATTATATTTGTATCGGCGGTAATGACTGGTCGTTTCTCGAGTACGACTAGGCTTCTACAACCTTGTGCCAGTAGACAGTCATCGATTCTATAATTATAAGTTGAGGCGGAGGTGCGTGTCCTGCTATCAAGCACGCGACTCGTCGTTTGTCGTATTGATTGACCCAAATGTACTTATCGGGTACATTGCCTGTTGTTGGCAGAAGTGGTCTTATATAGTAAGTAATGTTTGCGATTAATGATAAAAAAATGAATCTTTAGGCAAACTAGTAAAAAAATATTGAGAATTGATTATAATGTATGAATTGCACTCTGAAAAACTAATGTAATTTCTAAGTTTCCACCAGTTTCTAACGTAAACTTAGTAGGTATATTTGTATTTAAGGATAATGCTGCTCATCGTAATTTTATTTTAATATGTTGTTTTAAGGTTTATAATTGTGTTTTGTAAGTGAGATTTCTAAACTGTGTTATAATAAATTAGCGGCTAAGAAAGAATTGAAATAACCGTGACCGGCCTATTACCGCTTCCAGATGTTAACTTTAAGGGAGCCTTTTTAGATACTTTCGATGTATTGCTAACCCCAGAAGGCGTCAAACTTACCTTCTTTGTTCTCGTGTCAATTGGCGGAACAAATTCATATTTGTTCCGCCAAGTAACATTTTTCTTTCACGTTCATGATCACTCGTTTAAAACATTACATTACTGATATAATTCCGATCCCTTTCTATTAAAAAATAGTTTCCAGTAGTCGTTAAAATAGTCATTAATCATGTCTAAACGATGTAGCAAATAGTTTGATTTGATACGGGAATGACGCCCATAACGGATTCAAACATTTGTAGTCGATTCATGTTATATGCTAATTAATTACTGATCGATATCTACATCCTTTGTTTTATTATTTTCATTGCTTTCGTCATTATAATTATATAAACAAATTAATGCTCTTCATCCGTTTTGATGTGTTGTAGATTTCCAGATAAAAGAACTTACAAGCCCATTAGTTAATTTTCTTTTTTTAATACGCAGACGTGTTTTCTCTATAATTTTAACCCACTGTTAATTATGTAGGTAACTATCACATAACCTCCGCTTGTTTAATACGCTTACTGAAGGTACTTTTTAACATTGAATTAATAATCATTCAGGAATGAGGAGATTCGTAGAAGAACCAAGGTCACCGACATAGCCGTTAAGATTAGCAAGCTGAAGTGGCAATGGGCGGGCCACATAGCGCGTAGATCGGACGGGCGTTGGGGCAGAAAGATTCTAGAGTGGAGACCACGTATTGGCAAGCGCAGCGTGGGACGACCGCCTGCCAGATGGACCGACGATCTTGTGAAAATCGCAGGAAGTCGTTGGATGCAGGTGGCATCGGACCGGTTACGCTGGAAAGCGATTGGGGAGGCCTATGTTCAGCAGTGGACAAGTATAGGCTGAGATGATGATGATGATGATGAATAATCATTCCGCCATGGCAATAGATTTACCTTCCAATATGAGAGTTGTAACCCATTTTAATAAAATGTAGACATTCTTGCTAAGTATAGTGTTTCCAGTCTAATTGTCTGATCACTCCTTTGGGGATATTGTTGTGATGAAATGTACATAAATAAATCTTCATAAACTTTCTACATAAAAATATATTTTCAGGTCAAATAAGTGATGTTTGTTTATATTATGGGTTTACGGCGTTATCCGCATTTTTTGAAGTATTTTCTCGTGCCAAGTAAATAGCTGAGGGACTTATTGCCTCCTGTTATCCTCCACAGTGTTGATAAACTACAAAGGATAGGCTTAACTCTCTCTATTTTGCACGCCCCTTATCTCTGTCCTTTTTGTGTAGGTTTATAAAGGTCAGGTTTCTTTACACTTCGTTTTTCATTTTTGCTGGTGTGTGAGATAAAGTTCGTATAATATTGTTGGAGTTTTATTATTTATATAGGATAAGGATAGTATAAGTTATTTATTTCTTGGTTTAATACGTGACTTTAATTATCAATTTCATGACCGTAACCAAGAATGGGAAAGACATAAGACGATGGGTCCTTCCCGCTGAATTAAAAATGCTTCTTTCACGAAACGTTAACTTTCATACATCGATTAAGTAAAATTAAAATATTTATGTTTTTTCCGTTCCCACTGCATTTAAAACTTGTTGATTATGCAGTTAACAATAAAAATTCCAAATAATCACACGTGTTTTATTATAAATAATTAATTACTAGATTCATTGAGTGGGAAGTACTGGATATGGTGTGAATAATTTAAGTTAAATCCCGTTGATGTTACTGGCTGCTCTCGATTTTATTTGGACGCGCGAATGAGTCAAAGTGAAACAGAATGTATATAACTGGTAGAAGCCTAAGATTGTAAACGGTATGTCTGTTCAGACATACCGTTTATAATCCGTGAGTCCAGTTTTGAGGTGAACCTTATTTATATCGTCACAAGATTCTTTGCGGGTTATAGAGTGAGTACCGACAGGTTCTTGCATACCTCTCACTTCCTCCACTCTCTCTCGTCCTTTCATCCAGTGAAGCGATAAAGGCTCTTCGACCAATGTAGGAATACCTGCAGGAACATCTGCAGAGAAACTATGAGAGTGTATGATTTGGGTGTGTGGAATGGAACACACACCCAAATCATCCACTCTCATAGTTTCTCTCATACGCGGAGGCTACATTCTTTTTTTCTGTCTATTTTGTTAAAATAATCAGCAGCAGTAGTGCGAAAGTTACATAACAAACTTTCGCACTATTGAATACATATTTCCATATACTTACTACATATTGTCTTACACATGTGGGTCTCGCTTCTAGGCAAGATTCATCACTTTTCCTAAAGCAGTGCTAAGTCGGCGTGCTGTTCGTGATTTGAGGACCCCTAACAATCTCTTTGTGCACGACCTCATTTTGCGTTGAATACTCGCTTTTAATAGAGCCACCAAGTAGTTGTCGGATAAACATCTACAGATGTTTCTTTGCGCTTTCTTCCAGTTTCGCTTTGAGTATTTATAAAGTTGTTAATATTTTACGAAATATTTTACCATACAATCAGTACCGGGAAAAAAAATTTATCGACATTAATGGGGACATTTCTTTTGTCACAGTCTATTTATATTTTAAAAATGTGAGTACTTACATGGTACTATTAATCTTATATTCAAGTTTTATTTAAAGAATTTTGCTTTAAGGCCATCCATTTGTTTTTTACTCAACTGTTTTTGTCATTACTAACAATGATGGAAGACATCGTAAGAAAACCTCCATGTCCAAAAGAACCTAAAAATGTTTTCTAACTCATGAAATGATACCAACCCGAAGCGTGCTGAAAGGCTCGACCCCCTTTTAAATAGTCATTCAGTCAATATTCCTCGACGAAAAGTGTGTGTAGGTAGTAGTACCTACACATACTTTTCGTCGAGGAATATTACTCGTCGTGTACTTCTGCCTTCGGTGAAAACGTGAAATGTATTTTAAAATGTCTTTATCAATAAAATAATTCGCAGTTTGGTCAAATTTTTTATTGAAAATCGTTAGTTGAATCGCCGTTCCGTCCACCTATGTGGACAGCAAGACATGCGCACGGGTGTTAGTTGAATCGCCGTTCCGTCCACCTATGTGGACAGCAAGACATGCGCACGGGTGGGTGGTAACATGTCACCCTGGTTTGACATTAAAATCGACGTCAAACAGGGTTGCGTGTTGTCCGCTAGCCTGTTTATAAATATATCTGGATAAAAATCTTCAAAGACTGAATGCGATGAATGATGGTGTAAAAATGGGTGATATAGTGGTAAACCACCTATCATGTGCAGATGAAGCGGTTTAAATAGCGTCAACAGCCATTGATCTGCAAGCACTAGTCACAGTTATGAAAGACGAATGCATGAACAATGGCTTACATTTGAATGTGAAGAAAACCAAAATTATGGTTTTTGAACGGGAAGAAACCAGAACGATTGCGAGGATTAATATGGTTGGTAACGATGTAATGGAGCAAGTAAATAAGTTTGTATATGCGCCTTCAGCAAGAATGGAAAATACACCGCTGATATCGAGAGAAGAGTGAATGCAGGAAATCAAGCGAATGGTGCGATGGGAAATACTGTATACTTTTTAAATTGTGGAAGGACGTAGGAACCGGGGGAGACCCAGACTATCTTACCATGACCAAATAGGCCGTGCCTTATCTGAGAGGCAAGTCAAGAGTTCGTGTAACCGGCGAGCTTGTATGAGACGAAATATAAGAGTGGAGGAAGCCAGAGAGGTCTGTAAGGAAATAACCTGTTTGAACTCTGTACTCTCTGCCTAGCCCGCAAGGGGACTGGCGTGATGATATAGATAGATAGGTTATTTTAAATAGAAAAAAATACAGCGTCACAGACAAAATTCCTGTGAAAAAATAGGGGACAAAGGAATTGTCTCAATTTAGTGTTTATTCCGAGAACGTAGACTAATTACATTACGTAAAGTGAAACAATTTACCGCCTTTACTCAACTAACAAAGCTTGCCATGCGAACTGAATGTGATTAGTATCCCATTTAGACGCAATTTTCTTTTAACGCCTCACGTTTAGGAATTAAATTATAGCTCAAGCTAACTTTTTCTTCTCTGCCTAGAATCTTAGGCTTTAATATTGAATATTATTTGAACAGTGTTTTCTCAGTAACGTACAAAGAGTTTTACTTTATAAATCTTGAATCTCTGCTTTTGTCAAATGAGTATTCGAACATGCTAAGTTGTATAACCGACAGATGACCCCATCAACCTTACAACCGGTGCTAATACTTGGCTTATAGCAAGTTCAGTAGTTGCTATAAAAATAAATTGCTACGAAGATAATTACATGCTTTGAAGCAATTTGGAGGCACCTTAAACGGCACTTACTTTGCGACAACGCTCTAATGAACTTTTTGATGAACCGGTACCGACCTCTGTGTGGCCATTAAACTATTATGGTGCGTCCAATTCCTATGACAATGGAAGGAGCTTTAGAGATTATTATTTAAGTATGCTATTTTGTTGAGCTATTGTTTGTTTTGATGATGTAGAGTTAGTCATTAGATATGCTTTTTTAACCGACTTCAAAAAGGAGGAGGTTCTATGTTGGGTTGTATGTATGCTTTTTGTTTTATTTTTTTCTTTTTTTTAATGTATGTTCAGCGATATTTCCGTCAATTGTGGACCGATTTTGATGATTTTTCTTGCATTGGGTTTAGTATAGCTACAGGGTGGTCCCATTTTAATTTCATTGGCATTGGACCTTGGACTTAGAAGATACACCAGGGAACTCCTTAACGATTATGGGTACGTATGACGTAATACGATATTATGGGTATTACGTCAATCCTATAGGTGCCGTAAGCAGTATATTAGCCGACTTCAAAAAAGGAGGAGGTTTATAATTCGTCCTTTTTTTATAACTCCTCTGCTTATGAACCGATTTGATGATACTTTTTGCATTGGGTTCAGTATCGTTTTGAGGTGGTCCTATTTTAATGTTAAGGTTCAAATTCCAAGGTCCAATACCAATATTGGACCTTGGAATTTTAAGATACACCAGGGAACTCCTTAACGGCGAACAGCACGAATGTATAGATTCCGTTATTATAGTTAATATATTAATCCTGTAGGTACCTTACTGTACAACTCAGCAAAATAATATAATATCGATATTTAAATATTAGTAAATAATTCACTCGTCACATAAAATTGTAAAATAAAAATCTTTTTTAAAGAAAAAGTAAACTGACTTCAAAAAGCAAAAAATAAATATTTGAAGTCGGTGCCAAGTAACCCACTGCACCAACCAGCACCGACTTCAAATATTTATTTTTTGCTTTTTGAAGTCGGGGTACCTTTTTTTTAAAGATTTTTGACAGTTATATAATTTGACTAAGGTAATGTTGGATTTCGCTTTAAGTGCGATGCGAACAAAGGTTATTGCCCGCCTCCGCTCGTTTGCGTAATAGTGGCATAACTCTAAAATTCAGTAAGTCGTGTTAGTAATCTAATTAAAAAGAGAAAACCCAGTTTTTCAGTGTAGACACTGAAAAACCTGGGTTTTCTCCTGACTGAAACAGTACGATATTCAAATTAACAACATGTATGTACTATAGTGATGGTTTTATTTTATTTAATTACTAAGTTAATTGAATCGAAACACTTGCATATACAAAATTATCATAATATTATTGATTATGAATGCTAATGCCTTGAGCAAGGTTCATATGGAAATTATTTTGTTCCTTTAATTCATCGCCGGTATCAGCTAATCGATAGCACACTCGCTCCTCTCGTACCTAAACCCCATAAATCCAATTGACACATAATCATTATATAGGAAACCCATTCCGAGTGATTATAGGCTTGCACCCCGAACGTTTTGCGCAGACATTTCGCCCGCAAATCTTGATTGTAGGACGATAAATCCCAATTGTAATCTCATTACTACTAGCGCTGGCGAAGTATTGTACCCTTGTACATTACTTCGTCAACGCGTTAAAGCGAGAGTTTGCCATAGTTCACTGAGGGGTTGGGATGGGGATCATCGTTATACTAAAAGGGGGTAAAAATATTCTGGCCTCAAAGCGAGAGTTTGTAAAACATAAGCCTATAGACGGATTAACTTTGCAATCGTGTGCGAGCGTTGATTTAAATAAAAACGGTCTTCCTAAAATAAAAGTACCTTGTTCTCATCGGCTGTCAGCTGAATGGCAATTAAGTTTCGAATTTAACCATTTCTGGAAGAGGATTTTTTTTCATACTTTCTTGGCAACTAGTTGCAAATGCAATGTAAGACTTTTTTTTATTTTATAGTCCACTCGACTAACAATTTTATTATAAGTATTAATGTTTTCGTATAATACATCGCTGAGCGGATTTGACAACATGGCCATTACACGACGTTGTCGAGATCGCCGTTAGCTTTGTGTTCTGAGCTCCTTTGTGAGGAAAATATACGTAATTGCGTTATTGCGAGAAAGCGAAAGGGTTGTTTGCGATTAAAGGATATATCCTTGTAAAGGCTCATTTGACATGCTTTTACGAGGATGACAATGAGTGTTCTTAGACATTTCAAAAGTGTGTAGAATAAGATCAAAGCTGTGACGGACTTCTTGACTTGATGACCTATATGCCCTCTTGCCTTTGTGTCAGCGTTCAGAACTGGTTTAACGAGTTCAAGCTTCTCGTACCAATCTTATTGATAATTTACGTGAGGGATACCCTTTAACAACTACGACTGAAGATGATATCAGAATTATGTCTCTCATAATATAGCGTGTGTGTGTGTGTGTGTGTGTGAATGATGTACGCTGTTGGCCGCGAGGCCTTTACAGCTTCACCGGACTTAAAGGCGAGCGTGCAACCACTACGCTCTAGCCAGCCAGAAGGGCAAGAGGCGACATACTCGAGGGCGCCCTCGGTTGGGACAGTCGCTGTAGGGGGACGGGTGCACTACTAAGTGCACCGGTCAACCGCCGGCTATGGGAGGGGATCTACTACTACGTCGTCGTCGTCGCCCATATTCTGAGCGGAAAGAAGGGATGACAAAGCATCGGGGGGGTCGGTGAGAACATGTCGCGGCCGGCGGTGGCGGCAGGGGTCGATCGTAGTCGGCGGTGGCTACGATTAACGGATTCGCATGGGTAGATGCGTTCGCGAAGTGACGTGTTGACGCCTTTTTAATAAAGGCGCGAATAGGTTCGAGACCTAGATCGGAGTGGAGGTCGACGTTCCGTACGAACCAGAGGGCTCCTACGGCTTTACGGAGGAAGCGGTTTTGAACCACTTGGAGTTAATCGATGTGAGAGGGGGCCGAATGCCCGAACACAACACACGCATAAGTCATGATGGGTCGAACGCAAGTTTTGTAAAGTGTCACCTTATTTCTAAGGGACATTTTACTCCGCTTGCAGATTAACGAATGGAGACGACCGAGCACAAATGATGCTCGGTGACGGACCCGCTTGATGTGCGGGCCGAAGGACATGGTACTGTTTAGGGTGACCCCTAGATATTTGACCTCTTTGACCCAGGAAATGGGTCGGTCGAACATGGTCACTTGGCCGAGATTACTTCTAGGGCGGCGCAGGGAGTGGCGCGGGGTGGCACCTCTGGAGAAGAACACCGCAGCGCTCTTGTCCGGGTTCACCTCAATACGCCACTTCCTGAACCAATTCCCTAGGGAATTGGCGGATGCCTGAAGGTGTCTGGTAATGAAACCCTTATTCCTACGCGAGACGTAGAGAGCGGTATCATCCGCGAATAGGGCTAGATGCGCCTTACTCGAACGAGGAATGTCGTTCGTGTAAAGGCTAAACAGGAGCGGAGAGAGAACTGAGCCCTGTGGGACTCCAGCACTGATGGAGTGGGAAGTGGAGCGCGTCATTTCGACGCGATAACGGAAGGCGCGATTCGACAAGAAGTCTCGTAAGATGAGCACGAGCCTGTCCGGCACACCCAATTGGTAGAGCTTGTAGATCAAGCCGTTGTGCCAGACTTTGTCGAATGCCTTCGCGACATCTAGGAAGAGGGCGCCCGTGTAGATGGGTTTGGGTCTATTGAGACCGGAGAGGATGTGCTCCGTGATGCGGTGCACTTGGTGGACGCAAGAGTGTTTGGCTCGAAAGCCAAACTGCTCGTCGATAAGGATACCCCTGGACGTTACGAAGTCTTTGAGCCTCGCCAGAAGTAGGCGCTCGTATATCTTGGCCAGGGAGTTGAGGAGACTGATAGGGTCATAATATAGCGTGACGTGAGAGTGACAGCAGATTCTGGCAAGCTTAGGCGTATGAGGCAAGTAAAAAATCATTACAGGAACGGCGCATACCACACATTTTGGTCAAAGCGTAAAAACGTCGTTCTGTATATTGATGTGGACATAGGTGTGTGTGTGTATTCCGCAGGTATCAAGCAAGTTGGTTATCTACTTTTTACTTGGAAGTTATGTAGAAATGCTTCCGTTAAAATTGAAGATTCGCTCTTGAAAGTTAACTCTGGAACACTTAGGTGCAATACATTAGTACGTACAATACGCGTTCAAAAGACTTGCATTACTACCCTGTCAGAACTATTTTAGATAAACGTTTGTCCGAGAGAGTTCAGCGTTCAGTAGCGTCCTCCAACTTCGCAGAAATACGTTTTCCGAATCGCCGATACTCTCTAAAAGTATCGCCTTTGCTGTTACCCATTCTGTTTACTTCGCTGACGTGGGCGTAAAAGGAAAATAAAATGTATCAGTTGTACTTCTTGATCGATTAGGGAGTGAGTTATGTGAGCCTCGTGTGTGGGTGACTTATGATTATTATACTCGGAACGTGATCGGTATAGCAACCGGTATTACTACCGTCATAAATGCGAGTCAAATCTGTATGTGATCGAATATAGGTCGGATTAGTATCCATCATCGTAATACTTTTATATATCCTTGAAGGAGTTGGTGAATTTTTAGGTGTTTGGGTACAGCAACGATATGGCGAAATAATCAAAAATGAAAATGTGGAAATTACCTTGGCCATATATATTGTGAGAGTATAGTAATCTTATAAAACCTATCAGGGCCCACACCCAGAGGGCGGCCAAAAACAAGATGGGCAGATGTGGTCAAGAAGGACCTTTGTATTTGCAAAGCCTCTGAACACGACATGTCCGACAGAGCGAAGTGGAAGAAGAAAATTAAGAAGGCAGACCCCACCATCAGGTGGGAATAATGATTGCCAAGGAGTGAGAGAGAGAGAAATAGTAATCTTGCAAAAGTCTCATTTGTTTTTTTTTTCTCAAAACAAAAATTATGTTGTAACAATTGACGTCTTTATATTGTGATCGTAAGCTAAGTTCCGAATTGTGTTCAGAGTAGGTAAGTTAAACAATATTGATAGAATCCGCTGGAAAATCCGACTGATGGCGTGGTCAGAGGATGATACTTCGTGAACTACTTAGTAATACATACGTAGTGATATTGTAGTATACCACGTGTAAAGACCAGTGGTGACCCCAGACCAATGCCTGGTCAAGTGGCATACCCCAACTATCAGAATACTATTAACGAGAAAGTGGAGGGGGGTTTAGTTAAGTTTTATAGCTGTTTCTATCATATAAAATATCTCACAATCCTCATAAAAATCCTCGACTACAATGGAAGCTGTAACGTATGCAGGTAGATAGAAGTAATTCAGATAAAGCTCAGCTTAAACTATTCATTAGGACCTCTGGACCAGGCTCGCGGTCCCTTCGAATTATTTATAAGGCAGGCTGTTGAGGTGCCCATGATTCTTGTATCTGCTAAGGTAATTTGTTTTTTTTTTTATAGCTCCTTTGTGCATAATTGACATAAAAGAAATTGCAAAATTCGTTTATTACGTCAAAGATATACATATAGCAGGCTTAAAAACAATGTAATCTACTTCTAATCATGCATCGAGATCGATAAGAAAGTAAGTATAGCATTCATCCTATTGGCATATTGGCCCGCTACTATCCCCCGTTTTCGTCAAGCCCACTTGTACGGCAGTGTAAAGAGATGTGGACAAGGAAATCAGCAGCGTCGAACATGAAAAGTTTACATGTCGCGCTTTTTTCATGTCCACATGCTTACAAACTCCTGTAGGTTTTATTGCCGTGCTGACCAATCTCATGCCTATATATAGATATGGGCTTGAGATTGGTCACTGCCGCTCGGAAAAATAAAATATATGGCTATATAAAGATTATAGGTCTTATAATTTTTTTATGAGACTAAAAGCGTGACCTATTCGTAATATACAATTATGACTCAACATGCGTAACATAAAGTAAGTGAAGTTTAACTACCCGCAATAAATATCGAAAGGCATAAAATCCAGTTCGATCTAAAATTCTGGCCGCCCTAGCAGAGCGTTTATTCCACCTCATCAATCTGAGTGCTTCGGACTCAGCCGGTGTCGAAGTCTTGGGTTTTGTGACGCTTCCATTACTATTTATGACGTCTGAAGGTTTAAGCCATATACCTTTATGTTAGGACCCGTGAAATTATCAAGGATTCAGTCTCCAGTTATAATTTACTCAAGGTATATTTTGAGTATATCATTATAGTATATTTCACATAGGATGGATAGTGACAGTTATAATTGCCTAACGAAATTAACATTTAAATCAATGGTGTTAAAACATACAACCATAAGTATAGAAACGGGTAATGCCTCTTATTGCCATTGAATAAAGTATAGTTTTCTTTGACACTTACAACTGTCACTTACACCTTACATGAAAAATACTATAATGGTAAGGCGCACATGGGAAATTATTTTCGGATTTTTATTTTGAGTCTGAAAGCACATTTCACATTGATTCCCATATACTGGCGAGATTGAACAAAAACCTAGTATGTAGTTGAAACTTGCGTTTACGCACATCCCTGTCATCACAACGCGACACTTTATTCTTTAGTGTTGTTTGTAAACAAGTCGGCGATGTTACATAATATCACATTAGGAAGACAAATAAGATTGTAGATGCCAGACAATTACACAAGAAACATATTTTTTAGAAAAGTAATTTGGCAAACAAAATGGCGCCATACAGAAATAACGATATCATCATTGTATTTTCTTTTCACGTATAAACAGTTATGGATTTGGCAAACGCTTTCTGAAGTAAAAAGGTTTCGGTCCGTAATAATAACTATAAACAGGATATTGTGAAAAAGGTTAGTCTTAGGACATTGGACACTTTTAATACCATTAAAGTCCAGAGAAGAAAACAAAAAGTATTTTGTAACACCTCGGGGTAGATATCTAGTTTAACTTGTAAGATCCTCGATTTCTTTAGATTATTGCTTTTGTTTTGTTGCGATCTGTATATAAGATTTTACAATAGAATTGATTAAAAACCTACTTTCAAAATACGTTCCGTTCTTGTCTTGAGGTTCTCCCAAAATAAAAATATTATAAAACTAAGAGTACTTTCTTCGCAGCCTAATCTGTTGCTTTTTTTTTAAACTTCGTAATGATATTGTTTTGGTTTTCACAGACCAGCACTAGCGGATACTTTTAAGGTCACTGTGATGTTATACTGATTAATATATTCGAATCCATATTGTGTAGACGTAAATAAAACTTGTTAAACTAAAAATAATAATAATAATTTATTTAGCATCCAATATAAACTTAATTCTAGCACAATCGATGACACATAATTTATGAGTATAGAGGTACATAATTTCATAATTATTAAATATTTGAGTAGTCTAAATTTATTCATTAACATTTTTGAGATATATTAGTGAGGTCCGTTTATTGTGGCCGTATAATGCTGGTGCTTTAAATAGGAAAACCCTGAGCTATAAGCACCAGCAACCTTCTAGTGACTCATCTAATTTAATCATTATGGCACATATTTAATGTATATAATTAATTATTATTTGATGCTTGCAATTAATAATTGATAATTGTTGATAAAAAATGACTACAGCTTAGTAAAGTTGATTTTTCTAAATTAAATGATCATTCTAAGTACGATAATGTCCTTGCATAATAACGTCGGATTTTATCAAAAAGTTTTGCTGGGAGCTAAGTACAAGTATTTAGTTTATTTAACACAGTATGAATAATTATGACGGTTAACTGAAGTTTGTGGAGCGTGTTTAAACATAAATTAGTTCAGGGTCATACAGTATGTGGGTTAAACGAAACAGCTAAGTCTGGTGGAAACAATAGGTGCTATCAGTGGCTCGGCTGTTGCGTGACTTGACCGTTAGTTGCCCGTAGAGGAACCGTAGGCTAAAATTAAGCGCAGTAATGCTAAAATCTTTCAATAATATAGTTGCTATTTCAGACAATTTGTGCTTAAACTACTACGGTTAAATCACAGTTTCCCCAGAATACAAAAGATAATGTTAAACATTATTGCATAACTGCAATTGTTGTGATTGCTAATAATGAGCACTGTTGACAACTGGAGATATGGTCTGCTAATTAGAAGCTAAGTTTAGCCAAAATTTTATCTTGATAATACACATTTCAATCAGTTTCTGCGTTATTGAGTTTTAAAATCCATGCGACTAAGTTACCATTTAACATTTTGAAATTATTTAGTAATAGGAACATTAACACTAAATTAGTGGTTCGATGTGCTTTCAAGTTACATAGTTGTGGCACTTTTAAAATTCGCTTTGACACGCTCATGAACTTGTGTTAATAAATTGTAAGTTGTCAAAAATGCCGTCGCGCAGTGCTGCTAGTTTGGAATGTTGTTTTTTCTAAAGATCTGCTAGTTGCAGAAAAAGCACAGCACGGCTAGGTGAAACTTGGATGTTCGATATGAACTAACTTCATTTTCATACAGCAACATACATCAGTAGCACTTGCTGATTATTTACATACGCGTCTGTTATCTCGACGCGTTAACATTTGTTATCTCACTGGTATATTTTATAAACTGGCAATGTGCTTAAGGCTGGCTACTTGATATCATACAGTTAGCTGCGGTGCATCCAAGCGTCGCCCGTTCATTCACGTCGCATTTGTTGCGATACCGGTTCTTATTGCTCGGATATTTATAGCCGCTTGCCATGTGTGGATCTGAAATTTTAAATCGACCCTTATAATGTTTAGGCTTTAGGGGCTATGCTCAAGGTGAAGGAGAGGCGGACATCCAATATAGTCCATCTTCGTGTTGACTTGACCGGTTCTTTATAGCACATGGTGCCCCAGGCGATCACGAGGACTCAAATTCTAGTTCGGACAAAATAGTATTAGGATTTTTTATCGAAAAATTTTCATCGTTAGATCGGAGTTTGGAATTGTAAATGACTAGCGACAGCCTTGCACGGTAATACTTTGGGACCTAAAACTGTCATCGAAATGTGGACGTTATTACGACCCGGTGGGGGGACTATAGGCGTGACGGTGTTCCATCATGATGTTTTTGTTGCAGCTGAAGCTCTCTACAGAGATCCATTGGGAGTCAAACATTTTTTCGAGAAGGATTTCGACGTAAAAAATAATGGGCGGTATTCGTATTCGCCAAAAGATCTTCGTGTTTAGGTGCGAATTTTACTAATGCTGGGTTCAATGTACCCACTACCAAATGTTATGCAAATGCAAACGGTGGAGACGCAGCGTTTAACGAATAACTTAAAACCCTCGAACTTCAACTCATCAAATAGTGCGGCTCGGATCATCCAATCTGTACATACTGTACATGGATATCGTTGATTTGATTTAACAAGTGCATTTAAACAGGCAAAGAATACTGTTCACTTGTGCTTTTGGAGAAATTTACCACCGAAACAAGGCAGTGCAAATTTAGGAAGGCAATGATTGGCATAAAGTACAAAAATTACATAATTAAACTTCAGTTTACTTTTACGAGACAGTCTATTTTATTTGCTCAATTGGCTTTAAATAATACTGACGTGTGTTCGGTAGCGTTTATTTCATTATTATGACTTCATCGTGATAAAACTTAATTAATTTGAATTGAAATGCCCTTTGTAATGCATTTGTTCGAACTACAATATGGAAACATCAACTTAATACTAAGGTGATGTAATGTTAGTGTACAACAGCAGCTGTCATCAAATTTCAAATTATCTAAGTTCTTCGACTGGTATGTTATAGACTGATTATGAAAATGTTAATCGTAAAGATATCAATAGATGGCACTGAAAATAAAACAGATAACAAAGAGGATTCTTCAATGATACTTTCTATAAAGCTATTTAGGTAGTCTATATAACCGCCTGTCTGGTTAGCCAGACAAAAAATATTTAGAAACTTCCCAACCAGTATCTCCTTAAAGTAATTAAAGCAACGTCTACTTTACCGATGATGTGGGTACCGATGGCAACGAGAATAAAAAAATGTGAAATCTTGATAATGATCCGACAGACAAACTAACGGTCGTAAAACGTGAAGATGATTTAGTAACAAACGAGTAGGTTTGACAATCTTATATTGAGCAGTAGTTCTATTATGCTGCTTATGTTCCGCCCGTATGATGTTTTGATTACATTAATGCGCATTGAGATTTGAGATTATCTTACCCCTGACTAATATTCAATTTATTATAGCGAAAGTGAGCAGAAAAGCCGGCTTGAAACTGGGCTACTCGAGAATATTAAGACTGTTCACTTGTTTATTTAAATTATATAAATACAGGCCTATGCAATAAAAGACTTTTACTTCGACTAAATTTTCTGATTGAAAAACCTCGACAATAATGTCTGGTCTAGGATTCGGACCCAGGACCTCGTGATCGCTGGCCGCACTATAAATAATATGAACGGCTAACCGCTAAAACTGAAATCACCATAACAGCATAAGCCATCATCTTGTGCTGAATGTCCATATGTTAATCTTAGTGAGTTCTTTCTTGAATATTTTTTATCTTCCCCTGTTCTTCCACAAATGAATTGTTCCATACTTCGACTTCGAGAGTACGTTCATGAAATGCTTGTGAATAAAAATCACAAAATAAAACATCCCAAGTATTTATGCTTCGCGTAACGCCAAAGGGGCTCGTGCCTACTTTCAATTATTTACGCATCTGCCTCAGGGAGCTTTGCAAAAAGTTTCTCACCCTCCAAGCGACCTTGAACAAATCCCAGGACATCAAGTAGACGACAAACAAACCAAGCCAGGTTTGATCAAACAACGGACCCAAACTTTACCGGGCCTTCACAATTAAAACTTGCCAGCAAAACTCGTGTATAACTATGATTAAAATTACCTGACTTTATTAATAGTTCTTTGAGGCACACGAGACATTGTTGTTCTTTTGTATTTGTCGTATCTGTTTGATTTGGTGAGGTGTATGTTACAGGGGAATGAAAAAATATCATATTATTATGTCAGTAGTTCTTGTGTCTCGCTTTAGAATTAAATGTTCCAGCGAGTTCATCAATTCATTACCGTTTATCTCTATGTTATTGAAAAGCTCCTAGTTCCAGACTGTGTCAAGTTTTATATTCAGTCTTCTGAAACTTAATAGGTGCATTAAAGAAATGGTATATTCAGTAAAATCTATCTATATCATCACGCCAGATCAGAACAGGTTCTTTCCTTACATACATCTGGCTTCCTCTACTCTCATAGTTCGTCTCATACACGCTTGCCGGTTACGGAGACTCCTGACTTGTCCTTCGGATAAAACCCGGTCTATTTGGTCATGGTAAGATAGTCTAGGTCTTCCCCGGTACCTACATCCTTCCAATTTCGCATTGTATATCAGTTTTGTCATTCTTTCTTCGGACATTCTCTCTGTATGCCCGAACCAACGGAGCATACCCTTTCTCATATTTACACCGATACTATCGTTCATACCTATTCGCTTTCTTACTACGCTGTTGCGAATACGGTCGATCAGCTTCACTCCGCACATCTTCCGCAGAGCTCGCATTTCCACCGCATTTATCCGACTTTCATTCTCCTTCACATACCCAGCTCTCGCTGCCATATTACAGCGTTGGGACAAGCACTCCATTATGTATGGCCAGCTGCGCCTTTTGGCTTAAGTGCCGGCTCCCAAGTAGCTTTCCCATCGCGCCATTCACTATGTTCCCTGCACTCACTCTTCTCTCTATGTCAGCGGTGTATTTCCCATCCTTACTGAATGCGCATCTAAGATATACAAACTCATTCACTTGCTCCAGCACATCTTTACCAACCACAATCCTTGCATTCGTTCTGGTTTCTTCCCGTACAAAAACCATAATTTTGGTTAACCATAACCGAAACCAAATTATTCAGTAAAATATAGAGCCATATAACATTTATTATCCTGAAAGTAAGTAATGGTTATGAATTACATATGTTGCCATTTCTGTATTATGGCGTTTGTACACGATGCAAATAATTGGTGCGCGGTAAAGCACTTGCGCGGGTTAATTGCATCGTCTACATGACCGCGTAAATAAGTGTGCGAATCCACACTGGATTGAAGTAAGGAATGATTTGCTTTACGTGCCACTACTCCACGCATATATATTGTATATT
Source organism: Phalera bucephala (assembly GCA_905147815.2). NCBI lineage: Eukaryota > Metazoa > Arthropoda > Insecta > Lepidoptera > Notodontidae > Phalera > Phalera bucephala. Next base: position 32,382,468 of record LR990611.1, on the reverse strand, counting down.
TTCTGACCCTGTCTACAAGCGCCTATATAAAATATACATTGCTTCCGTTATATTGTAATCCAATATAACTCTGCGGTCATGTTCTAGCGTCACGTTGTTTCCAGATGGTGTCATCTCAATAATACTACTAATGTCAACCAACACAAATTGCCATAAATATATCGAGTGTAGTTGGAACACTTGTTATTTATAGATTTCTATCGCCTCTCTTTATTGCCTATCATCTGTCACATTGATAAAGGTCGAATAGCTAATGGAGAGGCGTGGGTCATGATAGTTTTCTCTATATAAACTATAAGTGTGGGGAATTTTATACTCCTCCGTCTGCGCAATTTTCGTAAAAAGGGGTACAAATTTTTTGCTTCACGTATTAATATTAATGTAATGATACTTTAATTCTGGTTAATATTGGTCGCGTCAAATTTGACTGCTTGTGTGAAACATGTCCTAAAATTAATTTTTCGGATTTTATCGCAGTTTATTTTTGATTTTTAAGTAACCCACGTTTCGAGTGCGTTGCAACACCTATGGTCACGGACACAAACGACGTCAAAAATTAAAAAAAAAACAAAAATATAGAATAATACAATTTCTATAGATCCAAATGTAAATCGGGCGTAAAACTTGCCATGTCTCACCCGAGCTGTATAGTTCATGTCTATCAAAATCTGATTAGGTTCGCAAAATTGGGCATTGCGACGTAGATTAACAACAAATCCAATATATACAGGAATAAAAAATAAAATATGTTAAGAGCAGGTGAGAAAGTACGAAATACTTATTATACGCGTGTGTGCCTTAAGTGTATCTATAATAAAGCCTCAATACAAATGCAGCAACGTCATCCATTCCTGTGTCGTAAAATCAAGCAACCCGCCCCTGGCCCTTAGTCGCGAGCCGACGGTGGCAGTCAGATAAATCACCATGGTCACAATTCCCCATGGAAATATGTCAGATGTCATTGTAAGTGAGAGCGGGGGCACTAGCTTTTTGATGTATTTTTCATATTAGACATACGTATACTCTTCACGTCAGGTTGCAAGGTAGGCAGAATACAATTTAGAATGCCATCGAGCTAACACGGCAGTGCCATGGTACAAATATTTATGGTTGACTTGTATAAGGCAAGGGAGGTTTTAAGTAAATTGACTGTTCTCTTATAACAATTTTTAAAGTGTGGGAATTTTAGGATTTATAAAATTACATATTATTGAAATACCAGTTATACAATATTTTTTAAAGGGTTAGAGCGTAGGCCTGTTCACTTAATAGATATATACAGATCTTTGTTTTAACCATGATTATTTGTGTCGGTTTGAGTGTTCTTCTTATTCAGCCGAAAGACGTCCACTACAGGGCAAAGGCCTTCCCTATAGACCGCCATAACGACTGGCTTTGTGCTTTACGCATCCAACTTCTACCCGCGACCTTTACCAGGTCATCGGTCCATCTTAAAGGGGGCTTGCCCACTCCACGTCTTCCGGTACGTGGTCATAACACGGGAACAATACTTAGTGTCGAGCAATATTTTAAATAAAAAAGGAAACTACGAGGAAACTTACAAGCACAATACAAGCATAAAACCGCGATAGCTATTTGTGCATGCCAACAGTAATGTCAAGGCGAGAACTCGACAGCATGTATTTGAACAACCTAGAAAGTATGACTCACCCATTAACATGCGAATATGGCAATCTGCAAACACATAAATGTTAATTTTAATAGTTTTTTTATTCATTTTGTGCGGAACGGTGCGTGTATTTTATGAAGAATGAACTGATGGATAATTAGAGAAGTCTTAAAATTGAAGTGTGTGGCAAGGAGAGGTTCTGCAAGCTGTCCAACTTTTTTTAGTGCAATATTGAAAGGCAGGTAACATATTATCTACGTGTGGATAACCATCATAGCCTGGATCACCATCTGCATGATATGCAGTTGCTGCTAAAGACGGAAGACACTCGGTGACATAAGTACATTATATCATGTAATGCTTTAAGAAGCGATTAGTAGAGGGATAGAAGAACTTTACAAGTCGTGCACACAGGCTGTTTTTATCAAAATATCATAATTATGCTGTCTGAATACAGTTACAACTGTCTGTATAGGTTGGCTATGCTATCGAGGGAGACTGAGAGACGCCTCTGCATGCCTTTGAAAGGCTTGCATGGGGACATGGGCCCAACACGTAGAGGCCCTTTGCGAGAAGTTAATTTTATGTAAGTCACCTGCTATGATCACTTGCTGAAAATGAAGAAACATAACCAGCGAACTGACCCCAGCAGGTGCAAGGACTATTATAAATTATGAAAAGAAAACAAGGGCTATGTAAATGAGGTTTGATGGACAAAAACGGGACTATTTCAAAGGGGACGGACACCGGCCATAATTAGTGATACCTAATTACCGTATTATTATTATGCGTGGTTTCTCGAACTTCAGTTGAAACAAATTTACATAAATCTACATTCTACACGCATAATAAAAATCCACCTAACCTGCCTCCCTAAGATGGATTAGCTACACAATAGTACATAAATCAACCACTATTTGCAGCTAGCAAGGCTGCGCGGTTCCACTCTGATAAATCTCAGGGTCGAGATGATAAATATTTACAATAAAATTTAGTTCTACGCATTAGCTGTATTGTGGAGTATAAACTTGTTTCTCAACGTGGTTGGCAGATTTTTAGAATAGTGGAATCATCCCCGGGTTTGAATAAAAAAGGTGTCACATGAAGCAGACCATGCGGTCACAGGATAAATATCCTGTGACCGCATGGTCCGTCTGCTCAGTCCAAACTCGCACATTAGTCCGATCTATCGGACAAAGATAAATATTTAATTTCCTTGAATGGTGAAGGTCTCAGCACAAACGGGTCATCGCAGTGTTCTTTGGGGAGGACTTTGCTCTGCAGTGGACGTTTTTCTCCTGACAGTAATGATTAACTTAGTCACCCCTTGTTACGCAACGTTTGAGATCATTTCTTAAGACAGAAGTTATACTCCCTTTACCATTACTTTTATCATTACCGTATGATAACTTTTATTGAACTGGATCTAGGAGGCGCGGTTAGGATCCACAAAACGGCAGAAATTTATCTCTATTTCGGTCTAGGGGTTCATGCATGTTTGGAACCGCATCGATTACATGAATAATTGTAGGACACAACTTCTTTAGAAACAAACAATTTTGGAAAAATGGCCACAATTGGAATACCTATTTCAATCATAATGTGCAGGATATCTTGCGCTAATCCCTTGGGATATGGTATGGGTATATGTGGGTGACTTTTGAACCTATCTTTTTTGACTATGACAACCGCTCCTTATTATCTCCTACTCCATACTATTTTTTCAAAGGTTCCAAGAATAACAAAGATAAGCATGAAATATTTGCGATCCCTATGTTTAGTAGAACAATACGGGGTATTTTCTGGGTCGGCCTCATTGTTCGAAGGCATTGTTTGACCCCGTCGTTGAGCCAGGTTTACGGGGATCTGCGAAAGATGATGCTGTGTTCTGAAAGCTGAATCCGTATATATCTCCTTTTACCTTTTTGACTACATTTCAACAGTGCTCGGAAATATTTTATAACTATATAGAATACGGATACGTACATCTAAATATTCTCAACCGTTATTTAATCGGCAATGAACGTATTAACACGATGACAGGCGGCTTGATTGGAAATATTTTTACTCCATTAGAGCCTCCACAGAGAGAAAATCTCGGAAATATATTTCTATCTTTCTTTAATAATTATTGAGCTATTCGAGTCATTTATTAAGGACCTTGATCAAACATTATCACACTTACCAAAGTATGTCATTATTATGATATTTGAAGCAATTATTTTTATATTGCTATCCATCTATAACCTCACGCCAGATCCCTTGCGGGGTAGGCAGAGAGTACAGAGTTCCAACAGGTTCTTTTCTTACATACCTCTCTGGCTTCCTCGACTCTCATAGTTTGTCTCATACACGCTCGCCGGTTACGGAGACTCTTGACTTTTCCATCAGATAAGACTCGGTTTATTTGGTCGTGGTAAGATAGTCTAGGTCTTCCCCGGTACCTGCATCCTTCCACTTTCACATTGTATATCTGTTTTGTCATTCTTTCCTCTGGCATTTTTTCTATATGCCCGAACCAACGGAGCATGCTCTTTCTCATCTTTACACCGATACTATCTTTCATACCTACTCGCTGTCTTACTATGCTAATGCGGTCGGTCAGCTTCACTCCGCACATCTTCCGCAGAGCTCGCATTTCTACCGCATTTATCCTACTTTCATTCTCCTTCTTACATACCCAGCTCTCGCTACCATATAACAGCGTTGGGACAAGAACTCCGTTATGTATGGCCAGCTGCGCCTTATGGCTTAAGTGCCGGCTCCCGAGTAGCTTTCCCATCGCACCATTCACTCTGTTCCCTGCACTCACTCTTCTCTCTATGTCAGCGGTGTATTTCCCATCCTTACTGAAGGCACATCCAAGATATACAAACTCATTCACTTGCTCCAGCACATCGTTACCAACCACAATCCTTACATTCGTTCTGGTTTCTTCCCTTTCAAAAACCATATATTTATATTGCTCGTATTAGTAAATGACACAATACAAATTTGTACCGAATGACCTTAAGAATAGGTATAACGGTTGTTGTAGGCTCACGAGTATGTAAGTTACACTATATTATTCCATTAGCTGGCGAATTCGAAACACGCCATATGCAGATGTTGACATCGCGGTTTTACGCTCGGTTTTATTACATTCCTGTCTAATCTAAAATTCCACCAGATTTTATAATTTAGGTGGAGTTAGAAAATAAATAGGTACTGGGAGAATGAATTTAACATTAGATTCAAAATAGTACTTCATAAAAGCAATGCTTGTGCAGTGCAATTGGGTCCCGGGATAAAAAAAAAACATCTGACAATTACCATTATTTTTATTCTGTACCCAATCTATATGCTTATGTTCACTTTAGGTATGAGTAGAGATTATTGTTAGCACCAGTATAATTTTCTTTTAAATTCGTATTCGCAGAGGAAGCTGAAACATTATCAATTTAACCATGAACAATTTTCTTATCATCACATGATCGCGGACGTCGCCACTAGACGTTAATGAGTGACGCAATGTCCTCACAAAGTCGGGGTGATTATTAATAGTGTAAATTACAACAATAAGTAAAACCGCACCTAGTCTTTTATTCATAAAAATAAATATTTTGTTGATTTGTGACGTAAGCTCGCTTTCTTACGTCACTACTAATTCAATATATTGCACTCAGAATATAAACTTGTCTGAACTTTGCCACTGATTTTGTAGAGCTAAGATTTGTCACGGTGTTTGAAGCGATTTCGCATCTTTTCGCAGCCTACAGGGTAAATAAATAGAAAATTAAAAAAAACAAATGCACGATATTAATAAAATAAGTAATAATGGGATATTAAATCCATTTGTCAGTCATTGGGATCTCCAATATAATCCAATAACAGTCAAATATTTCGAGTAGCGCTACCCGATACAGCACAAATTAGAATCTGCGTGCGAGGGAATATAAACATAGGGAGTCAACAAAACGAGTACGGTCGGTAGACAGTTGCGATTGACGTGTTCAATATGGTTCTGTGAATTTTCATTCCGCCCATCCCGGCCCAGCATGAGATGGCTGACATCAAAATGCTTTTTGCGTCGGAGTTCGAAATTATAACATTCTATTTATTTTCTGTTTTCTGCTTTAACTTTTTTTGAGGGTTGAAACCTCAATTGTTACGGGCAAAAATCCATATATACAATTGGGCAACAATATTTTGCTTTGTTTTTTTAAAAAACGTAGCCCCACACTACGATTTATTCCTGTGTCGTGGGTGCGTTTACAAACATGAAATTTCACATACACAAATACAAATACCCAGACCGAAACAAATAATTGTGAAATCGTCGTTAAATATTTGTATAGAAAGATATTAGTATGATATTTTGTAGTGGTTCATTACTGTTATAATATTAGCCCTGTTAAGAAACTGTCCCACTGTTGGGCACGGGCCTCCTCTCAAACTGAGAGGGTTTACGCCATAGTCCACCACGCTGGCCCATGGCGAACTTCACACACCTTCGAGAAACTCTTAGGCATGCAGGTTTTCTCACGATGTTTTCCTTCACCGTTAAAGTAAGTGATAATTAATCTTTAATACGCACATGCTTTCGAAAAGACAGAGGTGCGTGCCTGGGTTTGAATCCGAGACCTTTGACTTTGCAGTCCAACGGTCTAACCACTAGGCTATCACTGCTTTGTTATAATGTATAGTATTATAGTTTTATTTTTCACATGCTCGCTTCACGACTATATGTAGCTAGATGCAAGCAAATAACTATAAATTATAAACGATAAACATTATTAATCATTTTACATCTGGGGGTTTTTATTAAACTGCTTTCACATGTATGTAGGTAGCTATCCCGTTTAACAATACTACAACAAATATCTTCTCAACAAAGTTACTGAGAGTGTTGAGAATGAAAGTTTATTACTTTCCCGAACTCCAAAGTAACAAGTTAACTCGAAAAACTGAAGAGTACAAAAACATATCTCGCTGTAGCTTTTAAGTTTAACTCCGTACGCGATAAAATCCGTAAAATAGTTTTATTTCATGTGTAATATTCGCGTAAATCTAAGAACTCAATATGGCAAGTAATTATTGATATTCCAAAGGTCGAGATCGATTTCTTGTTCGCAATAGTGACAATGAGAGTTTCATTTATAGACAAAACATGTATTTTTTGTTATTGTTAGGTTTGCTTTTCAATTCCAAGAGATATGACCATGAGATGTATTTATAGTTCGTCGGGAATTACTTCATGGGAGAAAAGCATGACAAGACCTGAAAATTGACAAAAATGTAATTATATTTTGTTCGGTGTAGCTGACTGAGCAATTTTAATGATTAATCACTTACATATTTTACTTAAAATCAGTATGTATTTTTGTTAATATCGAGTCATTAACAATATATTTTTGTTAATGTACAATGCTTTTGACGCTGCCACTTTATATATCCACGACTTTTGCGAGAAAACTAAAGATTTCCCCAAAGAAGTCTTGTAATTAGAATATCCTTAAGTCCCTTAAAAACTTAACGATAGCCTTAAGCAATTCTTTCTTCTGTTTCTTTGTTTTTATTAATTATTTAAATGAGAGGTTTTTACTGATCCATACTGGCCATTATTTCCGGACTACCGCGTCTAATCATTGCGCACCGTCACGCCGCATTGCCCCATCGTATCAATGGCGCTATGAATATTTAACATCAATTTAAGCTGTATACATAACTTCAGGTTTTATAACAGCTTCCCGATTTCTGCAATAATGTTTATTGCTATAACTTGTTATAATTTCCAAAAGATTTTCATATTTAATGTTTCGACGCAAACACTTTACACTACACATTATTTATAGAATCGTGCTTGTTTGTAAAATCAACATTTTTGAAATACTAATAAAAAATATCGTCTACTTTAGCAACTAGACAATTGCATTCAGACAACACAAGACTTACATTTTATATGGTCTCCCGACATAAATTCTGTCACTACAAGACGTGTCGTCTGGCTTTCTAGAATGGGATAGCGGTCTGTGCACATTATTGCTTAGTATAAAATCCCAGGTCGTCTGAGATAATAAACTATCATTATTTTTGTGCCCCGACGGTAGTAGGTTGTTTGCTGTCATGGATCTCAAAGCAACGATGTGTTTGTTTGGCTTTGTGCGAACTTTTCTTGAATAGAGTCTTATTTAGAATAGTATTTGTTTCTTCCAGTGTACTTAGTTTGTTTTATAATATGTGCTCAACTGTTGTTCCTGTTCCTATTAAACCATTATTTTCGAAAGCGTTACTTACTCCGAACATGTAGAGTTTTATGAAATGAAATACATGTGGTCTGTTAACGGTTAAAAAGAAAAACAAAATGGGTTTTGTTTTTCTTGTGCGCATGTTTGATGGATGTCAAATAACTTACTCCTTCGGTCCCATTTTATTTAATCTATTTCTCCTCAAATTACTTTAACGTAATATCTGCCAGCGTATAACGTACAAACACTAATTCACTCCGGCTATAAAGCCAAGCTCAGCTCGTGATTCACCCAGCCAGCCTGTCTGTGCCACGTGGGAGGCCCCGTGTCACTTGCGCAAGTGTGATGCCGGCTGTGGTGAAACCCTTCACCGCACGTGTTTTACTTTCTGTGTTTGACAAGCAGTAGATGCTATAGTAAATAAAAAGAAACGAAGATTTCACTCCACGAATGTAGCAGTTTTCTGAAAAAGCCGACTCTATTAATTTTCATGCTCAGTGTCACCAACAGCGATATTTTCGAGGTTTTATTTTGGCACGAAATTTTTGTTAGTAAATATTTGCGAAGTTACTATTTCGAGCATGTGGTATTGTTTAGCAACGGAACAATAGTATAGAGCCACTCTTTAATAGTTAGCAGCTTATATGTAGCCGCAAATAAATTGCTTTGTTATAACGACAACAAATAAACTGTCTAGATTTCGAAAGTGGTTTCTAATATTTTTATATTTTCTTATAAATTTCTATATATCTGTTCAAAGATGTGTCGAAAATCCTGAACGCAATTGAGAATGTACAGATGTGCCAAATTTCTTTCCTAAAACACTAAGATTAAAGCTTTTCCCTTTAATAAACACGGATTTCGATTCACACTTAAATTGGCAAGATAAACTTTAAGTAGATTTATTCCGGTATCAGTTCGCCCACGTGCGGGATACGCGGACCATTCGAATAGACTTGATTTCACCTCCGCAAACTCGGTTCCAATATGAAACTTGACAACTTAAACGATGTTGACCGAGCACTGGATGCTAACTCCTTGTATATTGGATTTGCACGACCACACGTGATCAGCTCTAGTCTATTTTTATATTGCATTGGATCTTGTAATACAGCATTGAAGAACCAGTTATGACGAAGACCTTTCGTGTTCTGAAAATGTGTTGAGAAAAGTAAGAATTTTGAAACGTGTAAAAGTGCCCATTTTAATTAAAGTTTGAGGAGTGGTAGTCTCTTAGCTCATCTCAACGCTATGTCTTCTTCTTCTTCAGCCGAAAGACGTCCACTGCAGGACAAAGGCCTCCCCTAAAGACCGCCACAACGACCGGCTTTGTGCTGTACGCATCCAACTTCCACCCGCGACATTCACCAGGTCATCGGTCCATCTTGTAGGGGGCCTACCCACTCCACGTCTTCCGGTACGTGGTCGTCATTCGAGAACCTTTCTGCGCCAACGGCCGTCAGTTCTACGAGCGATGTGCCCCGCCCACTGCCACTTAAGTTTAGCAATTCTGAGTGCTATGTCAGTGACTTTCGTCCTCCTGCGGATCTCCTCGTTTCTGATTCGATCCCGCAGGGTAACTCCGAGCAATGTCTGCAAATAGAAAAATATTTTCTCGGATGGCGAAGTAAATCCAGACTTTGAAGTATACTATGACGCTTCTCTTCCGTTACTTTAAATATATATTTGTGTTAAAATGTCTGTGCTATTCCCTGCAGTTTGCTCGTTGTGGTTACGCATTGAATTTATTCCATTACCATATAAGAAGGTTTTCTGCAGTATTCGTGTGTAATCTCGCATTTACAGAATAATGCAAGCTAACAAGTCTGCCTACGCGAGTGCGGTTGAGTCAACGATCTCCTACTTAGATAGTATCAACAATTTCATTGCAACACCTTGCGTTTCTATTGTACGTGTTATTTTGTATCTGAATTTGTATTTGAAAATATATCTTTTTTGTTTGCAAATCTGCAGTAATGCCTGAAATTCGCTCATCGGCACGATCTTGTCAAAAATATAATATATTACTGATCCAAACGAATTCGCAACGTTTAGTCACGTGCCGAGGTTATTTGTTATGCTTGTGCTGCTCATAGTCAATATTTGCGCACGCACTCTACGTAAATATTACTTTATAACATATAATGATTTATTTATGCTTGTAAAAATGTCGTAGCCGAGTAGATTCAACTTACAAGGTATGTATTAGACACCTAGTTTATTAGCATAATGTAATATGTTTTTGTTTCGTCGACCTCGTTGTGAGTAAACACCGCATAGCTCTTTGTAGTGTAGTGTACGATGATGACGTACGTGCTCGCTAATTTACACGGTTACGTGCCGTAACAAAGACTGCTGATATTGTTCTCGTTGTAGCACTCTAGAGTGCTGACAACTGCAACAGATTTTCTGTCAAGGTTACGCCATTGTGCCATCTCTGTTTATACGATTTTAATTTGCCCAGTGGCACCAGGGGCATTGTTTTAAGCATAATAAGCTCAGAAACGAGAAGCAAGGGCTCCGCGTATTCGCCGATCGAGTTATTCGGTTATCTTCCAAGGCCGAGGTCACGGCTCCGGAACCATCCATCGAATTGAAACATTCGCAAGATCGTATCATATATTGGGCATTTTCTATTTACCCGGCGTAGCGCGATAGTAACGATCCTAATTTCAATTCCGTAGAAACGAGCTAGGGGTATTGTAGCTGGCGTTCGTCTGAATAAGATTGAAAGAGTTTCCATCCGAATCGCGGACCATCTGGAAAGGGGCGCATTTCGACGTGGCATCACGTACGGTTTCCAAATGAAATTTCCAAGCGTTAAGAGAGTAAGGTTGGCTGGCTCAAGGTCCCCGGGGACTCCCAGACCCTTGCTAGGATGGTTGGTGCTATTTGCTTGTATATTTTCTACGTTTCATTCCCATAGAGGCTTCTTAACTGGACGAGCGGTATAAATTGGAATTGTTTTCCCTTTCTCTGGCTCGTTGCCGTTTTCCATGGTTAAGTAATTCCGGATAACAAAGTAAATGATATGAAATTTTCTTTTGTGATATTACTCTAATCAAAAATATCATTTGTGTACAACCGTATTAGATATGAAATAAAACTATTTTACGGATTTTATCGCGGTTTATTTTTTTTTATTTTTAGTTCCCGACGTTTCCCGAAGAACTCAATAACCGTATTAGATTATAGTTTAATACAATATTGCTTTGCGGTATAATAAAATAGGTTATTCGTCACAAAGTATTCGCGGAAACATCTTATCAATGATTATCTATTTAAAACGTGTAAGAAAAGTATAAATTTATGCTGCCTAAAATATTCCTTGGTCTTGATTATTTATTTGAATGAAATTCCTGCAGAGTCCATTTTAATTATACGTATCGTCTTACGTTTGCGCAATACATATTAAAGATGAGAAATATTTCAAACCGGCTTATCTTAATTATCTAGGCTTATTTTATTTCAAGCCATAAAAGGTAATAGTATGAATCATAACGGAATCCCTTAATTATTCAGATATTCAAGGGCCGTTTGAGGTAAAATACGGCGGACGCGCCTGCGAGGGCTTATTTTTAGAGCGGCCACAGATGGTGAAGGACGCCCCAGAAAGGAACGCTACTTATTTATTTAACGCCAGCCCACGCAATGCTTCTGGCTGTCTCTCCCGTTTGCAATGAGCAATACAAAAAATATAACTGCCGTCCTCTAGGGTGTGTGCATGTACGGTCGCGTTTTTAGTACGCTTTTCCGGTCTGCGGCGAAGCGCCCTCGACTATCATGACACACATGGCTATCGAGCTGGAATAAAACTTCATTCAAATGTTTATTCGATGTCGTGTGACATGAATATGTATGTTTTTGTTTGTGCAAATATGCGGAGATAGAACGAGAAGAGTGTTTCGCAGATTTGATGGTAACGACTGCTAAAATTATGTTTGTGTTTTGTGAGCGAGCTCTTCGGCGGGGTAACGGGGGATTTTATATTCATGATAAGCTCGCTCGGAGCTTAGGTGTAGCAACCGTTGGGACGCTAATGCGTTTCGCTTAGGTGCAGAGAGGATTAAATAAACGAGCTCTCTAAAAAATTCATGGGAATATAAAGTGAGCGAGACAAATATCATTTTGGTGAGGGCTGAAGAGTGTAAATGTATAAATGAGATGCTTACAGTCACTACAGTTGCGGGTGAGATAATATGTAATCGCTTAAATAGTTCTTAAAAGTAATACTCTTCATTACTAGGTACTTAGGTGGTGAGGTAAGGTAGGTACCGCTTGATTACTTGGCCTAAAAAGCATGCGTCTCCATAATTTAAAAAATTACATTAGGTGTATTAAAGAAGACGTTTACTATCCACAGAACGAAGAAGTGTTACTATCGCAAAGTATTAAAGTACTTACATATTATAAGTGATCAAACGAACTTACCTGAAGTGAAGTTCGATCATTATTATACGAAGTCCTTCGTTCTCGATATAAACATGCAGCTCTCTCTACTCGCTTGGCAAGCCGCTAAATTTTTTAGAAACGTCAACGCCTCCTCTATGGTATCTGTGGACATAACCTCTGCGACCATTCCTTTTAGAAGTAGTACATTTCAACTTTACCAACGGGCAGGGCGGGTTGGGTACTTATATCTTCGAACGAAGGACTTCGTATAATAATGATCGAACTTCACTTCAGGTAAGTTCGTTTGATCACTTATTATACTGTGTCCTTCGTTCTCGATATAAACATGCAGCTGGTTAGAGCTATAAGGGTAAAGTTGAAGTATACCACATGAATGTCATTTTTAAGCGTGAGCTCTAAAACATAATATGTCATGAGTACATTTGTATAACACATTCCCGTTGTTTGCATTGCTATACAACACAAATACAACATATATATATATATATATATATATATACAGACGAGTATATATACACCTATATTGTTTCTTACAACCAGTCTGTCTAACTTATTCAAAATAAATTTATTTAATCAAATTCTATAACATGTTATGTTATATAGCGTAGATCCATCCCAACAAAATTCTTTAAAGCACCTGTTATAGCACACCTGTTGTCCTTAACTCATTACTACCGGGTAATAATAATCAATCATTACTTATCAAGATATCAGTGCATTCTCCATCTGTTATGTCTTCTATATAAAGATTTTTTTTTTTTTTTTATAGATGTCCCTTTATATAACGAGAGTTGAGGAATTACCGATCCAGAACTTTGTTTATATGAAATTAATCCCTTTATAATAATTCTTGTATCATAGAAAACCCTTCCGAAACGAACTATGAGAGTGGAGGAAGCCAGTAAGTAAAGAACCTGTTGGAACCCCGCACCCCCCCGCCTACCCCGCAAGGGGTCTGGCGTGACGATATAGATAGAGATCGATAGAAAACTCTTACTGTGTACTAGATCTAGAAACAAACTATATTAGTACCCAATCTATAACAATATAAGACAAATAAGACAGGGAAACCTGTTTCCCCACTAACGTGTCTTCCAAGTGGCATGTGGGGCTTTGTTTTTTTTTTTTTTTTTTTTTTTTTTTGTCAAATGTTCTCTTTTGTGAGTACAGTACCAGACAAAGGCTACCAATTCTATTGGTGATTATAAGGATGCTTTGCTATAATTACTTATTTAATTTATGATAAAGTATTTTCCTTTATGTCAAAGTTCGGTTATATTTAATGTTAGTTATATTTATAATCTTTAAAGATGCACATATACCAAAATTTAACATTTTTGTACTAGAGGCCTTTGTACTAATGTCCTTATCTAGAGCTATTCCTCACATAAGGCTATGTACCTTAACTATATGATCTCGCCCCCCCCCCTCCCCCATTTTTGGGTTTGGAACGAAGGGCAGTGCTGATGTGTGGTAACCTAATTTAACCTGCCCCACTGTTAAACTATACTACTATTATTATTATATATTCCGAAACTATCCCGGATATCATTTTTATGTCCACCTAAATATTTATGTATCACTTAACAATTCGTTCTTGCGCAATAACGCCCGCGAACATTCATTTTTGGCAATACGATCGGGCCACCCCTGACCCGTTATATTGCTGATGAAAATTACACTCAAATTTACTAATTTAGTAATGACTTAAGTAGCGAATAAGTCACAGGCAACTAGACCAAACCACGGACTATAACTTTATGATATTGGGAATCCTATTCATAACTTAACTTTTTCATACCCTTAAATGCCACACTTCCTCTGCTTCTTTGTATGTGGTTGTTTTTTATAAGTAGCAACTGTAGTGAGTAACTTTTTAGTTAGTTCTAGATTTCCAACCGTGAGGATTGAGTGTCACTTAACTTATACATGTAGTACCTACGTATCATTCATATTTCATTTAATATCATAATAATATGTTTTGCGCCCTCGCCTACCCACTTGGGATCTGGCGTGGTCTTATAATTATTAATAAATAAATAATATCAAGTTCCCTAAGACTAAGGTTATTGCTGATACTACCTAATATTTATCATACCTGTGATAAAAATATACTTTTGATTATTCTTGTTTAAGATAATCTATACTTTTAAATATTGTAACTCAATATTTCATCAACTTCATCAACAATTTTTAAATAGGTATTATTATTAAGTCATTTGCATGACTGTATTTTCTTTTTATATATAGATACATTAATAAGATACATGTAACATGTGGATGTAATAATTTAAATGTAACAATATGAAAAATGCAAATTTTTTGTATGACATTTCCAATTCAATACTTTTACACTGAACCACCTTTAAATAAATTACAGCATGTATAGTGCTCTAAAACCACCTGTTTCCATAATAGTAGCAGGTTGTGTTTGTGTCATATCTCCGATATCCTAACTGTACCAGAAACATCACTGGTGCTCAATATAAATGTGCACATTCAAAACTAAACACAAACCTATTTTTTATAGTTATTAATTACTTGAATAATTTTATTTGATTATATATTATTAATTGATTAAAATATTATCAAACCAAAGTACAATAAAAACATCTAATTCTTCAATTCATGAATTGATGTATAATCTTTCCTCTGTGTGTCTCAAATTTCTAATGTATTAATTACACTATAAATGATGCAGGACGCAACCAAAAACCAAAACTATTGGACTCATTACCCAATAGAAAGCTGAATAGCTCCTAATAAATTTTTTATTAGTATATTTAATATGACTCTAATGTCTATTATTAGCATTGAGTTTCTTTGTGGGATAAGGATTATAGCACAGTTGTGATCATCCATCTTTAATTAAATTCTAATGAGAATGGCTATAAATTGTATATCAATTATTAAAAATTATGTTTCTAATAATAATGTTTCTATACATAATGTTAAATATATGTAGGACCAGATTTATTTAACCTTCACTTGTCTGGATTACTTGCAGTATTTGCACAAAACCCATAAAGTTATGTTTGCCGTTGAAGGCAGACAGACACACATTTTTATTAGTGTCATAGATACATTGTTACATACCAAAGTCAGTGAATACCTTTAGCCTCCAATATTATGGTTTATTTGTAACAGCCATGTTGTATTCCTGAATGTTTAACTGATTTTTTCAGTAACATAAAAAAAAACAAAACAAGCCTTTATGTAAAAAGCCTAGCAAGCTTTTCTTACCTCACATTCTCTGGTAGGAGACTTCCAATGTCCATTGTGATTTGTTTTTGGTGGGCTGATAGGTACACTGTAGGTACATTTATACATACATTTGTGGATAGATGTACATTTTTACACACCGGATGAGGATTGTTGTTCCATATTGGTTACAACACTGGTGGTTTCTTGAAATTTAAACTACTGCTTATGAACAGCTAGTTATAATTCCATCTTGGTACTCCACTATATTAACCTTATTTAATACAAAATATATACTGCTGACCACAAAGGTTCTTATCCCAATCAATGTTTCATGACTGTATTGTTAGGACTCATCTTCCCTGGCTACCCTGCAAGGGGTCTGGGCTGATAATATTGATGATTATTAGTTTTATGTTAACTGGATAGACCAGGTATTTTATATTATATTTTAAGGATGTATGTGTGTAACACAAATTATTGTACAACTTGCCTGTCTCAGCATCGGTAGACTGTGATATTATCTTTGGAATATTTCCACAATTCTGTTGCTTGTCAGTTATAACAGGCATTGTTATAAGTAGAGACTACTTTGGCTCATCTGTTTATAAACCCTGTTCAGGGATAAATATTGCAAGGTTTACCTTTTTAATACAAGTGCTCATAATATTGCACAATTCTTTGTGTAATAAGCTCCACTTTGGGCTATTTTAGGATTATTATACAAGTATGTCTAATAATGAAATCAATGCAAAACATTATGTTTCTGCAAAGGGGTGGCTTATGTTATTAATAATGTATTGTTATTCATAAATTCATAAACAATGTCCCTTTAGTTACCCTTTCAGAAAGTCTCCTTTAGGAGATATAATATCACAAATTGCTTATAGTTTATAGCAATAGTCTTTGTATTTACTGTTTAAGGTATGTATGTTGGGTAACATTTTAGTTTCTTACCATTGTAGAAATGTGAACTGCACAGGAGCACCTCATGGGTGAAACCTATGAGTAGTATGACCTTCAGCACATATCTCGTATGGGCCCCAAGTCTTGCGGATCACGCCGATGCATCTCGTACACCGCTCGTGTCCTTGAATTACCGTTAAGTCTTGCGGACCACGTCGATGCATCTCGTACATCGCCCGTGTCCTTAAATTGGCATCGATCCTTAACAATCATTATTGATTAATGTCCCCGCTAATTTCTCTCATTAGAGGTTTTACCTTGCCAATTTATAGACGGTTAATAATTGTTTGCAGGTATATTGCGTGTTAAACTGTTTTTACACGAAGAGGGACATGAGACTTCGTAAGTTTACTTTTCGAGTGAAGACTTTACTTTATAATAAAACTCACGTCTCCAAATATTCGATATTATTATACATAAACATGTTAAGCTGAAAACGCCACAATTAAACAACTATCAGTTGATCTTTTTGGAATGTACTTTTTTGTCAAGACGTAAATTATTTCTGAATTTGCCTATACGATGTTTTAAATTTATTTCACAACATCACTTGAGTATATAAAAACCTTTTGTTATATAATTTCACTGCTACGATTATTTGATTAAATTAAATGTCGACCAAAACTTTATTACAAGGCATCGGCTGCCACGCTAAAAGAAAGAAAATGGTCGCAGAGGTTATGTCCACAGATACCATAGAGGAGGCGTTGACGTTTCTAAAAAATTTAGCGGCTTGCCAAGCGAGTAGAGAGAGCTGCATGTTTATATCGAGAACGAAGGACACAGTATAATTGCCCGTGTCTGCATAGTTGTTGTCTTATCAAACTTCGCTATTAATCATCGGCGGTTATTATTCCTGTTTATCGCAACGCAACACGTTGTTAATGGAAATTATGGAGGTTGGCAGAGCCAATGGTCTTGCCTGATTTAGCGATTAGCCTATACGTAGAATAGAATACTCTTTATTGTACACTAACAAAATTATAAAACAACATGTAAAATAAGACACTGATACAATAGGCGGTCTTATTGCTAAGAGCAATTTTTTCCAGACAACCTGGTTAAATACAAAATACTAGAAAAAAAAAGTAATCAGGGCAGTTGGTGGCGTACGCTATCATTGGTATAAACAAGAATTTAAATATGTATAAAAGATAAATAAATAAATATATACGTAAATTAGTACAAAACATATTTAACTACATACATACTTACAGAAAAGTATAACAAAAAAATCCTTTAAAAAAAAATGTAAACCGACTTCAAAAAGCAAAAAATAAATATTTGAAGTCGGTGCTGGTTGGTGCAGTCGGTTACTTGGCACCGACTTCAAATATTTATTTTATGCTTTTTGAAGTCGGTTTACCTTTTTTTTAAAAAGATTTTTATTTTACCATTTTAAGTGACGAGTGAATTATTTAGTAATATTTATATACCGATATTATATTATTTCGCTGAGTTGTACAGTAAGGTACCTACAGGATTAATATAATGACCATAATAACGGAATCTATACATTCGTGCTGTTCGCCGTTAAGGAGTTCCCTCTTGTATCTTCAAAGTCCAAGGTCTAATACCAATGACATTAAAATAGGACCACCTCACAACTATACTGAACCCAATGCAAAAAGAATCATCAAAATCGGTTCATAAGCAAAGGAGTTATAAAAAAGGACGAATTATGAACCTCCTTTTTTGAAGTTGGCTAATATACTGCTTAGTTCTATAGTAGGGTACCTATAGGAATGACGTAATACCCATAATATCTTAATTTACACATGCCTATTGTTTGTCGTTAAGGAGTTCCCTGGTGTATCTTCTAAGTCCAAGGTCCATCATCATCATTTCAGCCTATATTTGTCCACTGCTGAACATAGGCCTCCCCAATCGCTTTCCAGCGTAACCGGTCCGATGCCACCTGCATCCAACGATTTCCTGCGATTTTCACAAGATCGTCGGTCCACGGTCCAATACCAATGAAATTAAAATGGGACCACCTCGGAGCTATACTCAACCCAATGCAAAAAAAAATCATCAAAATCGGTCCACAATTGACGGAAATAGCGCTGAACATGCATAAAAAAAAGCATACATACAACCGAACATAGAACCTCCTCCTTTTTGAAGTCGGTTAAAAAGGGACTGACTATGATGCGTCTTATTTTATCAGCAAGCAGAGAGATAGTGGTCTTTGACCATCTTTTTAACCGACTTCAAAAAGGAGGAGGTTCTATGTTCGGTTGTATGTATGCTGTTTTTTTTAATGTATGTTCAGCGATATTTCCGTCAATTGTGGACCGATTTTGATAATTTTTTTTGCATTGGGTTCAGTATATCTCCAAGGTGGTCCCATATTAATTTTATTGACATTGGACCTTGGACTTAGAAGATACACCAGGGGACTCCTTAATGACAAACAATAGGCATGTGTAAATTGAGATATTATCGGTATTACGTCAATCCTATAGGTACCCTACTATAGAATAATTCACTCACTGGTCACTTAAAATTGTAAAATAAAAATCTTTTATAAAAAAAGGTAAACCGACTTCAAAAAGCAAAAAAATAAAAGTTTGAAGTCGGTGCCAAGTAACCGACTGCACCAACCAGCACCGACTTCAAATATTTTTTTTTTGCTTTTTGAAGTCGGTTTACCTTTTTTTATACAAGATTTTTATTGAAGGAAGCTGACGACTGTGCACATCTAACTGATACCCAGTCAGTATAGGTTCGTAATTTGTTTAACTTATTTCCATTTACTTGTCATAGGAAGTAGCAAAGTGAAACAAGTTTTTAGATGCACACGATGGCATTGCGAACGCAAACAGCAGTATGTCTAGACCTTCGGTCAACACAAACAGTTCCTTTTTAAAGTGTAGAGCGAAGATTATGCTTCTCGTACGTGTGGTTTAATATCTAAATAAACATCCCTTTTTTTTCGGGTGGAAATGCCTGCCGCATACTGCCACACCAGAGTAGGCTCGGTGTAGCAGTTATGTGGGGCTCGCACCTACTAAAACCCCCCGGTGTCCTTCGCTTGGCCGAGTGCTCTGTCGCAGGGGTCGCCTCGTGGGCATTTTGTCTGCGACAGGGCGGGCCTCGGTCTGAGTCTGGTGACGCAGGCCACGTCTGTGGTTTGACTCCGTACGAAGCGCGCGTGACACGGCGCCTTCTCTACTTGGGCCTGCTGCTGGTCAGACGTCAGGGAAAATAAATAAACATCCCTCCAGCAAATGATATTAACTTCCTCCCCAGTAACTCGGAGCTGTCCAAGCATTCCAAAGCTATGTTATTGTAATTAATAATATTCGGCTGCGTGCACACAACCCAGGGTGGGGGCTCGCGTGTTTGCCTTTCATTAGGCCGCACCCAAACCGGTAAATACGCTCCTGTCATATCATTCGTTTATTTACTATCTATTATGGCGGCGAATTCGGGCAGTTATTGTGTTTTTGTGTTCGGTCGATTATTGGGAGCTTAGCTGTTTGCTGATGAACCGGCTAGGTTGTTTTGCGTTATTCTGGTCATGTATTGTCCGAAATTGGCATGTGGGCTTCCATGTCTATAATTTAATTGATTGATTTAGGAGAGAATATTACGGGATAGAGAATGAAATGGGATAGGTGGCTCTGATTCAATAAATAATGTGTGTGTCAGCCTTTGTTGACGTTAGGAGAGTAAGGCCCGTATAACAAAACGTAAATCTGTCGTGAATCTAGTTTTAAAAACTGATTTTTGTAATAAAACGTTAGTTTTTAAACTAGATTCACTAATTTTCGTTCTGTAATACGGGCCTAAATATTGGGTAGGTAATCATAACGATTTCACCAATGTACGTATACTTTTTTAGTAATATTTATTATTTATAAGCCCTAAAACTATTTTCTCATTTATAGTTATTTGGGCTGTGGCGTTCTTTAAGAAGTTGTTGTCTTGTTTTAGAAAAAATCTGTTTCAAATTATTGTTTTCAAGCAGGCCCGTCGCTCATGTATTCATTTCTACTCTGTTTGTCACTACAAAGAACTACATTTTTAGAACTGTGAATCACAAAAAGTATGTATACTACAATTTAATTTTAATTTTGCAACGGAAGTCAGTGTACGTCACTTTATTACTGCCTTTGTTTGTCAATTCTCATAAATAAATGGGCATATCCGCTCTGGCATATTTTCCATAGTTTTTCTTACACTAGCGTACCCATACCTACGTTCAAATTTAGGATTTCATAATTAGTAATTTGAAGTAACTTTATAAAATAATTTCTTTATTGCCTGTTTGAATTCAAACGTTATTAAATCGTGAACTAATATGAATAAACTGCATTGCAATAAAAGTAGCACTTTATAACTGCGTTATTATCTCATTAAGTAAAAGGCTAAAAAAATCTTTATTCCAACATAACACAGGAACAGAAACACTGCCGCCTTACCTACTAAAAACTCTTTTATAACAAAATGCCATATAATCATCACTATCTGAAAGAAGTCTACTGCGGGACAAACGCCTTCCCCAATGGTCGCCATACAATAGAACATTTATATTCAAAAGTCTTTTACGTACGACAAGTTATTTTTAATTTTTTATTTAAAAATAAACCTCATAGCGATTTCGTGATGCAAAGTCAGCGTTTTGTCGGCGCCACGCCGCCGCCGTGCCGCACCCTGGGCGACCCCAGTTTAGGGGAGATTATGAAATTATACCTGTATTTCTACTGCACGATTATTAGGGAAAGAAAATACTACCGAAAATTCCGAGCCACTATGTGTTTATTAAATTCTCTACACATTCGTGCATATAAGGTGGGGTAATAAGACTAATTGAGGTCGGTCGCTTTGGGGTTACAGAAACGAATATTAGAATACATTATTTTCTTCTGAACGTCCAAATGTATTGCAAAAAAATAACATGAACGTGTTTGGATTGAGCACATGAAATCTAATGGTTTCTTTCTATACTGAATTCTAAGATTTGGACAGAGAGAAGAGAAAATTTCTTCCGTAACATTCAATAGACAAATAGACCACTAATGTCTATACTATACCTCAGATCTAGATATTAAATTGAGAAATACTTTTGGTTACAAAAGCAATTGGAGTCGCCCACGACGACCGCAATGATTGCGATAAATTTGCCTTTCAAAACAAATTACTGTCAGTTGGTTAATTTGTGGAACTCCCGTCACACCCGATCGATCCCTGCCAGGATTAGAATCGGAATTAGTTTAGGGCCTTCGTCCCGTCCCTTTACCCGATACGTACTTTTGGGAAACAGTATCTACGATGTTTTATGTGCCTCGGACTTTCAATACGTATTTGTCGTCTCGGCGGTGAGCTTCGCACTTATCTTTAAAGCAAACCGTTCTTTCTCAGTTTGTATGCATTCGAAGTTCAGCTTTTCGCCAAATATACGAGTGGTGATTTAGGGAATACTTATCTCCCCAATCATATTCCTGCAGACATTTGGAATAAAGAAGCATTTCGTTGTAAGTTTCTTGTTGTCGTTGTCCTATGACGTACTGATTGTTAAACAATGTGATTATAGTCGTACTAGGATCTTTAGACCTGCGGCCAAAGTCGGAACTATCGTTGTCATCAAGTGAAATTTCACTTCATAACAGTCGCAGAGTTGCCGTTTGCTATGAAATTTACCCAAGTTCTTTTTTAATTAATAACCGTGCGGACCCACCTGTTGAAATATCTCCTTGGAAGTAGGAAAATTTTACTATATGTTAACCCTGATTTCACACCAACGCCCAGGTTGGTGTGAAAGTGAAGGGTGGTGTTTATTGTCATCCATGGGCCAAAAGATTTTTGTCGCACAGTACTTTTTTAATACTCGAACCCAGGCACGCATCTCTGTCATTTCGAAAGCATGTGCGTTTAAAAAAAATAACTATCACTTGCTTTAACGGTAAAGGAAAACATCGTGAGGAATTCTGCATGCCTAAGAGGTTCTCGAAGGTGTGTGAAGTTCGCTAACCTGCACTGGGCCAGCGTGGTGGACTATGGCCTAAACCCTCTCAGTTTGAGGAGAGGCCCGTGCCCATTGGTGGGACATTTTCTTAACAGGGCTAATATACATTTTTGATTGCAAAGCAGTCTCCTTTTACGCAGGGTATAGGTAAAAAGCAATGGCGATGTCCTGCTGGCGGTATCTAAATGGGGCACAATATTTAGGTGTATTATTAGACACTCTCCAAATACCCCAATGACCGCGTTATAACCGACCACCCAATAGAATTATTCATTCATATTACACGAAGTAACGGCCTTCGATACGATTTAGGCAATTTAGCAAGTTGATCGGAATTGTTTTTGTGAGTTTCGAAAACTGAGTGATTTAAATCAATCAAAAACGGGTTGGGAAGTTTCCGCTGTATATGACAAGTGCATTTTGAGAAACACTATTAGAATTTAAGGTATACAATAAACTGTTATTTGATGTTTTGAATTCGCATAATAATAAATCCGCCAGCATAATAAGAGTACAAATAGTACTCTTATTATGCTGGCAGTTTAAAAGTTCCGTTTTGTTACTTGAAGTTTCAGATCAATAGTAGAATTTTTTTTTTAATACTTAAGATACCTAAATGTACAGGCATTATTTTACAACAAATAAGCAGGTGGTATGTATGAAACACCGTTTACTTAGAAATTTTCTATAAGGTGTTGGGTCATAATCATATCGATCTGCTTATCTCTGTCGACAGCAGACGATAACGACGAAACCTCTAAAGATAAGATTACTAAAGTCATCGGTTCGTTTACAGTTTTCGTCCAACCGCATGATCGATAGTCTTGTTATTAATTAATTACTTTAGAAAAAATGTGTATATTATTATTTATATGAAAAAAAAATATTAACGAATAAATCAAATAAATAAAGTATGCATTCAGAATTTGGTTTGCAAAATTTGTAGTTGAACTTTTAGTCGTGTCGATACTTCTCATAATATAGGTGTTATTTTCATTTTACTCGTTATGTGCGCGAGTTTTAGCCCCACCAGTATATTAAGTATCATTAACTACAATAAAGTTCTTTTAGTGTTTCACAAATTTATTTTTTTTTAAAGGTTACTTACTGAAGCTCTTACTGCGTTCAAATAAGAGGCTAATTGGCATTACTTGCCACACTGTTCAGTTGCCTGCTCTATATATTCGTTTTAAAACTAAAAAAATATGTAGCCATAAACTTGCGCCATAGTGATCAATACATTTTCAACAACATTGTTTTAGTAAAAACGTGTAGAATCTACATCTATACGTAGATGATTAAAGCGTAATTTGTAGTTATGCCTTATTACAGGCGATTTTACCTACCTCTAAAATAGTATTTTTGTACTGATCATAGATGAAAACAGGGCCTAGACCTAGACAAGGGCAAGCGTTGGGTTCTAGCAATCGATAGCGCATTGTTGTGACCTCGTGACTTTTCGTTGCAAAATTCCCATAAATTTTTTTGTTTTCTATTAACGACGTAGAAGGTCCACTTGGCTAAAGGCACTTGAACATATTTTTTATTTTTTTTTATTTTATTTTATTTTATTTTTTTTTGATTTATATACGTTATTTTTTTTAATATACGTAGAGACCTGGAGTTTAGGGCTGTAAGAGTACATAACCTCATAAATAAGTCGGAGAAATGCAAATGGCCCAACAAGTAACACAGTAGTATCGCAGGTCTCTGCCCGAGGTCGGTGCGCTTCAATCGATAAACAGTCCGCCATGGCGCGTCACTAGTGTTTACGTACCGTTTCCAAGCGACCGATTCTACGACGGTCTTTATTATCGGAAACTTTTCTTTTAACATTCTATTTACATTACGTTCAGTAATGTAAATAGATTGAGAAGTGTATTCATTGATTATAATCATTACAAAATTATTTCGAACAAATTGGTCAAACACGAATTCTAAGAACTAATCAGAAACAAGTATAATAATCACCTGTATATGTGCGGGTATATGAGTTTGCGTTCTAATCGATACAACCCCTACGGCCGCCTATGAAACGGCCCTACGTAACAAGTTCCGTACAAAGATTATTTTTTATTTCTACGTAACCATTTTAGTACGAAAGCCTGAGGCGTCATACTACTGTTTATTAAATGTCAACAGTTTGATTATAATCAACACTGTATCAGTTGTAGAGTTTCACCATCCAAAAATGTACTGGTATTCCTGGAAAGTCATTTTTTGGCGTTAAAAATGACTTACCAGGGATACCAGTTCAAATTGATTTTTTGCATCTCTGGTACGTGATATCTTTTTCAATCGATACAACACTACGACGGCGCGTCAATAATGTTTATGGACCATAACTAAGCGGAGTATTCGATTCGTTAAATGCTGTCTACTACTCGAATGTTTATTGAAATCGTCATTTGGTATTCGAATGCTAAGTGAAATAATTCAAAGGCATGTCGTATGATGAATGGTAATGATGACGTGAGGGAAATTAGTTTTTGATTGAATAGTAACGTTTGATAAAATCAGTCTATCCTATCCCACTATGAATAGCTTTTCATTAAATTATTCCATGCTGAGTAACGGCTTTCATACTCCACCACGCGGACCCAGAGCGGATTAGCGCGTTTTTGACCACCTGCTATTGGAACTTAACCACGGCGCGTATTAGGCTTTGAACAAGGTTTAAGGACTTCTTCTTCAGCTTAACGTACCTTCCAAAGCATGGATACGCAGGATTAAGAAATATCACAAACAGGCACCTATCACAAACGGACCGAACATTGCTCAACGCTGATACGAGCGCCGTAGGTAACACCTACGGCGCTGAATATTAGATATGCCTCAGAAACAAAAACAAAACCGTAGTAGAAACCTAATCGTAACGCAAAATGTCAGTGCTAACGATCGATACAATCAAATTCGACTAAGAGAGTGAAGTACACTTGTCTAAATCTACCAATACACCCACATAAAAGGAACATCGATCAAGCGGCCAGTCCCTACAGTAATAGCTTATTACGTTAAGTGTTTAGATCATTTTGCCATTGTGTTGATGATCAAAAGTGTGTTTTGAATGTGTGTTCATTTCTGTGGGGAATGTATTTGGTCATGTATAGTTATGAGTTTTTCATTAAACGATACAATATAGCCGTGAAGTTCACGTATGAAATAATTATTAACCGAATACAAAAATAGGTAGTAGACTGACTCGGTATAATAGTACATATTGTGCCTGCGGCTAACAGGGCCTGAAGTCGAGTCCGCCAATGTCGAATCGGACAAAGACGGACGGAAGAAACTAGAAGATACACACTTCGGACAGCTGGTCCGGAGTGTGAAATTTGTCCGGTATAACTGTAACAGGCTCGTCCCACACATGTAGATTTATATCTGTGCTTGTTACATACCTATTGTGGGTATACAAAATTTATCTCTGCCACCAACGCTTTGGGAATAGGTATAGCCGTGACAGTCAAAATTGGGATCAGACAGAAGTCAATAAGTTGGTACCTACCCGAAAATATATAGATACAACTGTTCGAAATTCGAATAGATTTTCGAATTTACGTACTATCATTATCAGTCGAAAGACGTCCACTGCAGGAGAAAGGCCTACGTAGTACATACTAAAGAACTCTTCTACTTCAAGAAGACAAGTACTGCTTTTATTTATTTGTGGTAGAATAGCTACCACAAATCATTAAAAGCAGTACCGCTGTTTCTAAGTAGTTCATGAGTCTCAGTCTTAGCCACAATACTTGGTTTAATTAAATGTGCGTTGTGGCCATATCAGTAGTTAGTTTATTGTTCGCTCCGAGACGCTGTTCAGGCCAGACGTTCAATGTTTCACACAGGCCCTTTCTCCTTCTCTTAAGTTCAATGAATCGAATGTCTCAAGAAATATCTTTAAAGGGATTTGAATGTTTTATTACGCTTGCCAAAGTTCAAAAGATAAAAGTTTTTTTATTTATTCGCAAAACTCACAACTAGAGATAGAATAGATTTTATAGAACAAGCCTTCCTACATATATATAATGTCTTGTTATATAAGTTTTTATAAATCCCTTATTTTGTTTCAGGTAATATTATTGCGAGGAAAGCAATAGCAGGCCGATATCGGATGAAGACTACAAAAAAGAACAAAAACACTTTGTTTGATATAAAGTCAGCCTAAAATTAGTTATTATAAGTGTTTTACTTGTTCAGCCTGTAAAATATTATCTGGGGACTGAAGACGTGGATTTTAAAAAATATTATTTACTGTTTGCTTTTCGGCTCGAATTTTCTAAATTACGTCAAAGTTATGACCACACCATATATACTTTATTCTGCTCGTGCAAAATACTCAAGATCACTTGGATCGATTGACATTGAAACCTGCCCTTTTTTCTTTCATATTGACATAAAAAAGATTACGATACAATAATAATAGTAGCGAGTTCAATAAGTGCAAAGTGGCAATAACGATCTGTTAGAAAGATACGATAACCTTAACTTCACAGCAAATAGCCGTAACTGTCGAATTTAAGCCTCTATCTTATTACGTTTTCCTTTATCGCTTACACTGAATGGAATCAGGTGCTGGGAACATGAGTCGTTCTGATAAACGTGTAGCAGTTACGGATTTTATTGTCGGTTAAAGTAGTACTTAATTTGCTCACCAAGTACGGTGTCCAAGTGGTGTTCATTACGTACACATACCTGGAAAAATATAAGTTACAAGAAGTTGAAGTTGTCTCTTAGCTGCCGAATTCGTGAACAAATTTCTGGCGGTTTTACTAGGTTCATAGTTGCTATCGATGGGTTGATGTCCTAATGCTGAGGGATGAGCTTTTTATGTTTACACAATTCTTTATATTCAATGAGTTGTGGCCAAATATCGTCAACAAAGATATGCAATTCGCCACGCTTTTCATTCATAGAGTATTACTTAGCTATTATAGGAATGGGTGAAATTAGTATTTCAAAAACCATTGGATCCAAAGATACACTTATTTTTATACGAGTATGTCTAAGTTGTTTCATAGTTATAATTAAAACCTAAAATAGTTATCTATTCAAAGTAAAAAGCTATCTTACGGTTACAAAAGCAGCCATTTTGTAAAAGTGACGTAGTATCTATTAGCGAGATAAGTATTTTATAAAACAAGTACTTGACACCTCTCGTAATGACTCAAGCATTCATCGGAACTCGTACACGGTGATCGTAACTGGTGTGAAAAGCCCCTGCATGGTTTTTTCGTAACTTATAAACGTCAGTGTAAAGAATAGCACTGGTCTCGTGCTCGCCCACAATCTACTAACTAGCAAATAAGTTATACAAAATGGTTGCTCTACGCATTCCTAATTATATATGAGAAATGGTTAGTGCGCATGCAAGATATTGCTCAAGACATTTGCCGGGCAACTATACTACAAGTTGACTACGCGGGTACGTGCGATTGGTCCAAGAATGTAGCCCGTACGTTTACTCGTGTATTGGAGTAAGCACCTGTGAACATTACAATATTTAAAGGGGAGTGGCGCGGATAAGTAACATATCAGGCTCCCATGTTTATCTAGAAGCCCCGCCTATTGACGGCAGTTTTTTTAGATGAATCTGTATAACACTTACTACTGGGGCTGTTTGAGTGTTGCTTAAAACTAGCTTCATTTATGCACACGAATCTGTTAATTACTTAGTGCTCATAAATATTTCTAGGTTTACCGGCTCCGCCTGTCTAAGTTCAATTTAACACAATTAAAGCATTAATATGAACGGTTGAATAACACTTAAGTAAAAAGGCTATATTTGTATATAACTTGATTGTCTAACGTCATCAAGAAAAGCGTGTTTGAATGGCTCGACAATCTCTCATCACACCTGTGTGTAATGTCGTTAATTATCAGAATAAGACATACGTAGCGTATAAGATCCATTGGTACTGATAGCTTAAAAGCCGAAGTTATCGTCAGTTCACAAATATTTACGTATTCATTTTCGGAACTATTCGTCAACATAATGTTTTTAAATCCGGTGTGGTTATAAACGAGCGGTGTTGAACGCTTAGTCCCACGAATTGTTTCATTTGGTCTTTGTTGTAGTACGAACATGGTATTAAATTCACGTTGCAAAACTTTTCTGCGAATGTTTTTCATTGCGCCACAATAAAATATTTTATTTGTCTCGGTAATTCTCTGCGGAGTATGCAATTTTCAGTTTTAAATTCACGTTCAATAGGTGGCAAAGTTGTGGATTTGTCTAAGTTTCTTAACCAATGTGGGTCCGATATAATGTAACGTCATTTGTGATTTCCGATCAAGAAAAACTAAATGAGTCCCAATAGGGCACCATAAAGTTGGTGTCCCACACGACATAACTTGGTCCCTTGGCGTTGGCTTTATGTGGATTTTGCGAATTTTGGGTAAAGTTTCGATGGGTAAAAATGTTAGAGATGCATCAGTGCTAATGTTTTGGTATTTTTTGATAGATAACCTTGGTTTAGTGAATAAAGTAAAACATGCTAGACATGACTTACTAGACAGTAGAAACCGGCTGTTAAAAGGTTATACAAAGACTTGTTATACAAGTCTTCTTTAAATCTTTTCATCTCAAAAGCCAGTCTCTGATTCGAGCGTCTAAGTGAAGCTTAGTTGACGTGAACTTTGACGTTTGTAAGTTTTTTTTTACTTTTACTTTAGTAAACTGACATTTCAAGTGACAATAACTTGTCGCACTTATATTCATTGTTATTAGTATGTGAATAATAGGTATGGAATGCCATAGCAAGGGAATGGATGCGAATATTTCCTTTCGTAATATTATTAATTATTTATGTAAAACGCTTCTTAGAAACAAGGTTTTCTGCCAAACTGAACATAGATACTATTGTCCTGCTTTTTTAAGTAGGCAAGTAATCATAAAAAAGTTATCGATCTCAATTTTGCTTTAGTATCTCTCCAAACACTAAAAAAGTTGTAGCTTATTTTCTGATATATGACTATGCCCACGACTCCGTAAAGAAAAGAATTAACACCCGTCACAAATTTTCTTCACCTTTACCTATACGTTGTCTACCTATATGTCTTCGAAAAAACTTTGTTATCCTTCCTCATAAGCCTGTTGTCTCACATGCAGCGATAATTCTTAGCGATAAGTATTTTCTGCTGTTACCAGTAGCGCCAACGTCGTGTAGGCTTTTACGCTAAATTGGTCATTATCGCGGCGTTTTGACGCTGTTAACACGTTTATCGCAAATTTCCTTGTAATATGATGTTCTGAATATAATGTGCTCGGTGTAGATTTGTATATTTATAGTTTAAAAATTTATTTCGAATGTGTCCCCTATATCGACATAATATTCAGTGGCATATAATATTCGTCCGATATTGCATGCAATAATTAACGAAAACTGACTTCACGTGTCTACGTCTATGTTAATATTCTATTTTTGGTTCAGTGTCTGCATTATGTTCATTTTACGACAAAATCTTAGCCTTCTGCATATAAATAATTATGGTTTCCAAAAAAGCTGGAAATATCACTAACGAAAATAATTAATTAAATGGGGCTCAATTAAGCTCCTCGTGGGACGCCAGATGTTATATCAAAATTTTTTGAATGATCACGGTCTAAGACATAAAAAGAGTAATTACTTGGAGCAGCATTATAGTGATAGTAGTCTAGGTCTTGCCCGGTACCTACATCCTTCCACTTTCGCATTGTATATCTAATATTGTAGGATAATTACCCAGTAATTACAGTAGACTCTTAAAATGCATTGGTAAAACGGGTGATGTGTATTATTAATGTACGAGTAGTATGCTTACGCAACAACCCGAAAAATTAATGCACATTCTTTAGCTTAAGTTTATTACCATAGGGTAATAACCGGTAGAGTATAGACTCTACCGGTAATGAATCATATCGCTATACACATGATAAAGTGCAGCGTTGCTTCCTGCTTCACAATGCAACCTTCTTCATAACTCTGAATTTCCTTTATTAGTGATATAGTGCTTTGTTACAGCAGGTTATGGTGATAAATATTGTTAAATTAACACCGATCTTAGGTTTATATTATCGACACCATATTATGGGCAAGCGATGTTAATAACATTACCTAAATGAACATTGATGTTGGCATTTAAATCTACTTATTTTCTAATGCTTGAGTCATAAACATCGGTCGTCACGATCTCCTTTCAGTGGAATTGACTTGTGGCTCTGTTTGTCCAATCTACCAGAGCCATTGAAACGTAATTATAAGATACAAGAAATGGTATAGCCACGTGAGAACGTTGCCACACATGTGAGAAAATTATCAGACAGACAGACAGCGTCAACCCATGTATGTGAAACAGTGGCTGAAATTGGTATGGAAGTCCTCCAAAACTTGTAACTGTAGTTTAAAATATTTTTTACAGTCATAATGGGAGTGTATGTGAGTCTGTGTTTATTTTTTACGAATTGTGCATGTATAGCAAAGCGACTACATTATTACGGATAAGTGTGTGACCATAAGAGTATCATTGATAGTATATGCCGAGGTAATAAAAATATGTCATTATTAAAGCTTATCGCATACACCACATTCCTGTAATAAAAAATAATTTAAAGCAGCCTTGAATCTTATACTATCTATATTATTTTTTTAATTGGCTATTAAGCTCGAAATACGATTTTAGACTGTCGTCCAAAGCTCGCTCTTTTCCCATTAATTACGAAATGGGTGTCCTCATCATTTGAAGGACGTCTGTGAATTTTCACCACTGCGTTTTATTACTACGTCGACAGTTTTTGGGTTATAATCTGAATTTGAGAGTTTGTTTTAACCACTATCATAGTTCGTGCTTCTGTTTTATATACAGCGCACATACTTTAGAGACTTTACGAGAGCTCTAAAATGCAGACGAAATTTCTTTTTAAACTTCAGTTGTTGCAGTTAATGATATTCTAGAATATATACAGACTATTTATCTACGAAAGTACCTATCGCAGTAGTATAATAATATTTACACACACTTAAGTTTGTTTGCTTTTAGGAAGCAATGAGAAAGAAATGCCGTACTTATATGTATAAGTAAGAGGCAATCATAAAAAAAAATGATATATTGTTGGAATTTAAAGTACGTTGGATTGTCGTTAAAGATTTTGATGCACTAGAACAACATATAATGTTTGTAATTAAGAAGTATCTATGATTAATAATTACTTATCGGATGTTTACCCTTAGTTTTGCTTAGTGATAAATAGAGTCTTAACTGAGGATAATTGTTTACGTAGACACGGAGAAATGTAGGAATATTATGCACAGTTAAAAATTTAAACAATAATGTTCATATAACATCATCAATGAACTTGCCTGATGGTAAATTTCTTTATTTCCGTTTTCTTTTTTGTTGATGTCGTCCTCATAATAGTTGGTCGTATTCCATCACATATTTCTTGTTTTGAGCTCCTGTTCCTTGGTTCTCTATGTCCACTCTTTGTTCAGTGTGCTGAATACGTGCGTAAATACGACAATTTATGCTACACGTACAGATTTATTATGGTACCACGCGTATCAGATGTGAGCGAACTGTTTACCGACAAAGTTATTATCCAATATACGAGACGTGTCTTGTTATGAACACACTCGGCGCGTGTGATTCATAAACAAGGGATGTACACTGAATGGTAATGGGAACGGGAAATTTACAGAATAGATGTAAATGCCTTACAGTCTCTTTTAAAGTAAAGTTGTTTGAAAGATTTACACCAGCTTAGACTTAAACATTCTTTGAAAGACTTATCGCTCTGTGATGTTGGGATACGTGCAGTAGAATAAATACTGGACATTAAAAATCTTTTATAAAAAAAGGTAAACCGACTTCAAAAAGCAAAAAAATAAATATTTGAAGTCGGTGCTGGTTGGTGCAGTCGGTTACTTGGCACCGACTTCAAATATTAATTTTTTTGCTTTTTGAAGTCGGTTTACCTTTTTTTATAAAAGATTTTTATTTTACAATTTTAAGTGACCAGTGAATTATTCTATAGTAGGGTACCTAAAGGATTGACGTAATACCCATAATATATCAATTTACACATGCCTATTGTTCGTCGTTAAGGAGTTCCCTGGTGTATCTTCTAAGTCCAAGGTCCAATGTCAATAAAATTAATATGGGACCACCTTGGAGATATACTGAACCCAATGCAAAAAAAAATATCAAAATCGGTCCACAATTGACGGAAATATCGCTGAACATACATAAAAAAAAAAAAAAAAAAAAAAAGCATACATACAACCGAACATAGAACCTCCTCCTTTTTGAAGTCGGTTAAAAATACCGTCTCTCCTTCTTCTTGTCAATGTTGTAAAATGGAATTGAGTAGTACACTCGTCAATGAACATACAAACGCTGACATCACATTCGATAACTGGTTTACTATAGTCGTAACAAGTTTTGGCATACGAATACATGCTTCACAAAAAGTTAAAGAGGTCGGCTTATAATACTTCGATAACTTTACAAGTAAATGATTGACGGATGGTACAGGAATATCTCAAACAGCTTAAATCAAAATAAATGGCAGTCGTGTTAAATTTAGATAGTTTAATCCACGAAGCCGCGTAGATAGTTTAATCCACTAAGGCGCGTCAACAACCTTTCTTCTAATAGCTTAGAGTGCAATTTTGAATGTTGATGAACATTCATAATTTAAATTATGGGATGCCATAGTTAAATTATCGGAACACGTGTGTTAACAATGTACATACTCGTAAGTAACAATATAACTGTGACACTAACGAAATTCACTGTAAGCGATTAGAAGAAATCGTGGGGAGCGGCTTTGTGGCTTAGCTTGGCTATCTATAAATTTAACACTAACGTCACCGCCATTTATTCCATATATTTCGGGCAGTTTGAGATATTTCTGAAACAACCTTCAATCATTTACTTTCGTAGTTAAAGAGTTCGGTAAGTTGGTATGGAGCTTGTATTTGTATATAAATATGTGCCGAAACTTGTTATGATTATAGTGAACCAGTTATCGAGTGTGATGTCAGCGTTTGTATAATGTTTTAGCATGATGACCAATGACTCATTTCGCTTAATATTCTTATTTTGTTATTGCAGTTTTAAATTGATTTAAACACCGTCGAGCCTATATTCCTCAATCGGGGGTGGCAGATGTGTACTAATTACACCCATGTTTCGCCGACGATGTCCCATGTAATAGGGGGAGAGCCTTTTGCCATATACTGGGCACAATTCCCGACCCCGGACTGGTACTGGGAAGTTTTTTACGTTAGAAAAACATTGATTTATGTGAATTATATATGTTAAGGCATACCTAAAAATTCAATAATGACTATACGAAGACTTGTTAATAGTCCAGCCAAGTCGTAGTATGTAAATTCGAGTTAGGTGTCCTTCTCAACGTCACGTCAGCGACGTTTCAACGGTATTATAGTTGAAGCGCGCCGAGCCACCGGGGCGCCGGCCTATGACGTCATCGCCTTGCCCCTCCCTTAATAAAGGGTACATTTGATCCCCGTGTTACTCCTTTCCGTAAAAAAATAATAATACCCACCTTGGACGGACAGTTTGCTTATCATGTAGAACAATACATTTATATTTTAAAATATCACTATCTCTTTCTTTATGATAAGCTGATCGATCGTGTAGGAAGGACATAACGCGCTACTCGGTTAGCACTTCGATAATTGTGATACTAATATGGCGGGGCCATGATGTCATTTGTGGATTGACGAATATTATTCCCTTATTTGGGTGGACGAAACTGAGGAAGGTTAGCATAGAGTCTGCTAATCTTTGCGATGGTTCGCCTACATATTTCCTAATACACGGTTCAAAAAACTTGATATAGGAGTGTAAAATATGTTTCTGTCTGTATTCGTTATTAAATAATATCTGATATTGACGGACGATTTAGCGCAGTGGTTAGCTTAAGCCGCTCCGACCACTGTGATTCCCGCACGGGACAATTATTTGTTCCGGTCTGGGTATTTGTGTATGTAAATTTTCATGTTTGTAAACGTACTCACGACACATGAATAAATCCTAGTGGGGGGCCACTCTTAAACAAAAATACATTAGAATTAGAAAAAATAACGCATGTACATTGCACTTACATAAGTCATTTTCAGTTTTATCAGCGACAAATGGGGGTCGGTCAGAGACATTCGGAATATCACCATCAAGTATTCAAAATGTCGTGTTCTCATCTAAACTATTACACATATTCCGAGTGATATAATTGCCTGTAGAATTTGTGACAGGGTATTTCATAGATTTTGATTGGTTTTTACCCAACAAGTCGTAACATCGATTGGCTCAGGACCGCGAAGTATGGCACAAAAAGGAGGGTTTATGCCCGGTAGTGGGTGTGGACCAGGCATGTCAATGTTTCCTATGGCCCGAACCAATTTTGTCATGTTTCCTGTGGCCCGAATTTTGAAAACAGCCAGATAATGCGGCGCGCTGGCCTGTTAAAAACCGTTTTGGAAATTAATATATATACTTGTCCTATAATAGTACTTTTTTAGTTAAGATTTTCACTAATTTGTCTTTTTTAAGATTAGTTTTTGAGGCCCACCTACTCTACGGTTTTCATACTTTTGACCCACCAGTGACTTTGGGTTTGACATGGCTGGTGTAGATGATAAAACATCTCGGATCCCAGATATCACACTGGCTGAATCCTATTGGTTTCGATGTAGACAGTCCTTTAGTTTCTAATATAGTGTAAATAGCACCGGTATACAACATTTCAACTACTAGAAACTCCCCGATAGATGTTTCATACAATATTATTGGAGAAACTTTTAATAAATAGTTGCACAAAATAAACATAATAAAAGATCACGAAGTTCACCAGTAAAAGCTCGTTCGCGAAGGTTTCTTTACTTTTGCCTTTTTATTAAAGTTCACAAACATTTGTATGCGGATTCGTTGCTCAAAACTTATCCCATTTCGATTTGTGTAAGTTTCCATGAGTCAATTATCATAATCATTACATAGGGCCTTGCACAAAGTTTGTACATGCGCGCCCGTCTGGCTGTCTACAAACAATTGTACAGATGTCCCCAAGTTCTTTGTTATCAAAGAGAAAACAATTTTCCACTGCAGATGCTTTTTGTTTGAAATAAAATGGGGCTACAATACTAGAAAATATCCCTTAGCTTACGTGTAAGCGTCGTCACTTTTAGATAAGCGCCAGATCTCTCAGAATTCTACCAAAATTCGCTTTAATAAGTTATACCAAAATAGCAACTGCTAGGAGGTAAAATTATAACAAATTCGAAAATAACACTGCTGTATCAGTGAGTAGGATAACAGCATTAAGACGAATTTTATATAGTTCTGTAGCTAATTTGAATGAATAAGGTTTTCCTACGTGTTGTCCCCTTTTTCAGTCTCTCGGATACATTCCTGTAGAATATCTGTATTGATTTGTTTCATCTGATCACTTGCCATGGCTCTTGATGACACAGTTATGTTGGTACAAGTCTAAACATTTTGTGCAGTTTACAGCAACAGAACTTTGATCAAGTTAAGTTTGATCATTGTTATGGAACAGCTGTATTCAATGACAATGATCAAACATTTATAGTTTGTAGACGGAATCAGATTTATATTAAGTAAACACTTTTTGTCCCTGAAATGAATCATCATTCATAAAGAATTAGTCAAAACAAAAAATTGATTTTATAGAAATTAAAAGCGTTTCGTAGTTTTAAAGTGCTGTGTCTACATTAGTATGCTGAGCACAATCTCGTACGCTGTCCGGAATACATAGTTCTGATGAAATTGAAAGTGTTTTAAACTAGTCGATGACAGCGCACTATGCATTTGAATTAAATTATCATTTAAAGTAAATGATTAAATAATTGCTAACCCTTAATAGGCAACAGCTGTACAGCGAAATGATACCTGATCCGATAATATGGGGATTACTTTAGACGTTTGTCTTGTGATCGGACTGAAAGTTTTGTTATAATAATAACGCAGAAGCCTTTTCTTTTAAATCCATGGGGATCAGTCTATTTAATTAAAATTGGCGAATCTTTATATTGGCACTTCATCTCAATGCTTATAGATGATTGCTGCCTGCTGACAATTAACGATCTTTATTTTTATCTATTTGATTTAATAGTCAATCAATCAATCAGCCTATCGTAGTCCACTGCTGGACATAGGCCTCTCCTAACACGCGCCATTGCACAAGGTCTTCCGCCTTCCGCATCCAGTCTGTCCCAGCGACCTTTTTGAGGTCGTCGGTCCATCTAGCTGGGGGCCGTCCTACCTTACCAAGTCGCGGTCTCCTCTCTAGGACACGCTTGCTCCATCTGCCGTCGGTCCTTCTGCAGATGTAACCAGCCCATTGCCACTTTAGCTTACTGAGTCTGCGAGCTATGTCGGTAACTTTGGTTCTTTGTCGGATTACCTCGTTACGAATTTTATCCTTCAAAGAGACGCCGAGCATAGCTCGCTCCATAGCCCGCTGTGCGACTTTGAATTTGTGGACTAGTCCCACTGTGAGTGTCCACGTCTCGGCCCCGTAAGTCATAACAGGTAAGACGCATTGGTTAAAGACTTTAGTCTGCAGGCATTGCGGTATAGGCGAAGCGAAAACGTGACGTAGTTTGCCAAATGCTGCCCAACCCAATTGGATCCTGCGGTTGATTTCTTTCTCGAAGTTGTTTCTACCAAATTGGACAACTTGTTCAAGGTAGACATACTCCCGAACAACTTCGAGCATCGAACCATCGACGTAGATCGGTCCCGGCGTGACATGCTCATTAAACATGATCTTGGTTTTATCCAAGTTGACGCCGAGACCGACACCTCGAGAGGCTCCATTTAGGCTATGCAGCATTTCGCTTAACTGTTCCAGTGACTCTGCCACGATGATGATATCATCGGCAAACCGAAGGTGTGAGATGTATTCGCCGTTGATGTTAATGCCCCGCCCAGTCCAGTCCAGCGTCTTGAAGACGTCTTCGAGTGCATTGGTGAAGAGCTTGGGGGATATTACATCCCCCTGTCTTACCCCTCGACGCAGCTCGATCGGGTTGGTCTTTTGGTCCTGGAGCTGGACGGTCATTGTTGCGGTATCATACAGACATCTCAACACCTCGATATAGCGCCAATCGATGCCACATCGCTGCAGAGCATCCAAAACCGCCCAGGTTTCGATGGAGTCGAAGGCTTTCTCGTAGTCCACGAAAGCCATACACAGCGGCTGATTGTACTCTTCGGTCTTCTGTACAATCTGCCGAACAGTATGGATGTGGTCTACGGTGCTGTAGCCTTTTTGAAACCCGGCTTGTTCCGGTGGCTGGAACTCGTCAAGTCTTCTGGCGAGGCGGTTTGTGAGTACTCTCGAGAACAACTTGTAGACGTGGCTCAGGAGTGAGATGGGTCTGTAGTTCTTCAGCAAGGTTTTGTCACCTTTTTTGAAGAACAGAACCACCGCACTCCCGCTCCACGCTTGAGGTGTTAAGCCCTGGTGGATGACGGAATTAAAGAGACTCGCTAGCTTTTTCAGGATTGGAGTCCCGCCTGCTTTTAGGAGTTCAGTGGTGATTATCTTTGAGCTGCTCGAGAGCCACTCTGAGCTCGTCCTGGTTGACATCAGGGATGTCTTCCGTGTCGTGGAGTGCTAGTGGGGCTCTGTGGTCGTCAGCGCTGGGTTTCGAGGGTTTAGCCATCCGTGATGCGTACAGGTCTTTGTAGAAAGTCTCAATTTCCTCGAGTATCTCGAACTTGGAGGTCACGGTTTTGCCATCCGCTGTATTAAGTTTCGTCAGATGGGATCTACCTAGCCGTAGCCGTGACATTTCCCGTCTCTGCCTCATAAGTTCGAGAGTCTCGAGCGAGAGTTTAGACTCTCTGTTACCGCTTTTGCCGGGAAACACACTTCGAGACACATCCTGTAGCGTTTTGACCACTGTGTCGGTTTTCTCGTCAACATTGCCTTCGGTTTCCAGCAGTTCGAAACGATTTTGAAGCTCCAGTTGGAACTTTTCGGACCCTAAAGCTATTTGAGGAGCAGTAGGTCTGAGAGTAGACCTCATCATGCGACGTCTTTCGGCCTTGAAGTTTATATTTAGAGCGCCTCGGACAAGTCGGTGATCGCTGCCGGTATTAAACCTGTTGATCACGGAGACGTCTCTAAATATAGACTTCCTGTCAGTCATGATGAAGTCTATCTCGTTCCTCGTTACAGTGTCGGGGCTTCGCCATGTCCACTTTCTATGAGGCTTCTTCTTAAAGAACGAGTTCATCAAGAAGAGCCGTGGCAGCGAACAGCGGGACTACCGGGAACTGGGGGCCTTTGCGTTAGGTGTCTTAACATGTTAAGAGGTTTTTGGCCTACTATACCACGCTGGCCAGACGGGTTGGTATAGGGTGGATTTAATAGTAATCGATTTAATACCTACTGAATCACTGAACATAAGTTAAAAGTGGTTTACTCCCAGCGCGCTCTCACTCAACAAATTAACAAATAAATAACAATGATAAATAAAATGGCAACCGTATCGCCAAAATAACACATCCGTTATTTTATCCTGGTACAACGTGCCCGTGGGATACAGAATTCTGTTACCACAACCAAATGTATCACAAAATGCAGAAACGTGTTGGCGTGTTTGTTATTCAATCAATTACATCGCGAGACTCATTGGTTTTTATCTGAATAAGAAATAAAATAGGTATCAGTGTAATTAATGTTTAATGCTGTAAGGCTTTCATTCAGCTACGGATAATGATTTCTATTATCTGCCTTATGTAAACCAACGCCAGTCGCCATATATTAAGATCTATTGTAGTCTTTTTCACGAGTCATGGGAACGGTGACGTTTCCGATTTAAAATTTCTAGAAATGTGGTGCTGCTTAAATTGAATGATATGGAATCGATTGAATATCGTACCGAGATAATTCATAACGTAGAATGAATCAATTTTAATAGCAATAATTTAGGAACAAAAAGAAGTCAAAATATAATAGTTTCATTATGTATTTACGGATGGGAAATGAATGGAAGGAATGGGAAACTAAAACAACTAATCGGAGCTTATACTGGCCACTATGGCACAAAAGAACATCTACAAAAGATGAACCTCTGCAGTGACGTGACATGCAGGAACTGTGGCACAGAAACTGAAACCATGAAGCACGTCCTATGCCACTGCGACGCTCTGGCGGCGCGGCTAATGAAGCTACTGGGAGTGGCCTATCCAGACCCAGAGAAATTTCGGCTCTTCCCCCCTGCTGGAATCTACAGCCTGGTACAGGGAGTATTCGATTCTACAGGTATGTAAGAGCGTTAGGGCAAGGACAGCACAAAATATCCCAACGGGTCGAAGTGCGCCTGAGGTCCCCTCGATCCGATAAGCCAATGACAAGATAAGACAAGACGTATTTACGAATCAAGCATTTCGTCAGAAAAATCGTCTGACAATACGCTTAATTCGTCGCTCATGTGAATTATTATTAAAAAAAATATGAAACTGTCTATTTTAATATGTCCAGATAGCGCACCCACGTTTTTTTTTTATTAATTTCTTGAATTTGAGCATACCATGTCTTTCAAGCGGATATATAGACGTAATCCGTTACATTTTCATAATTGAGAGTTTTATGAAGATTAAAGTTTTTGAGATAATTACAAAAATTTTTAAACAGTATAAGATTTAAATGAAAATAAAATAGATTTTTGGTTTATCTTTATACTCTTGTTCATTTTCTGGATTCCTTATTTTAAATATTCTGAAATGGATTTTTATCAAACGTCACCGTACCCATGGCTCGTGAAAAAGACTGTAGTTGCAGTACCAAGTAAGTTTAACATAATTTCAACTATCGTTTTCCAGTTGTTCCACGTGTCTTGTACTCATAATACATCAGTAATATGAACTACTTTTAGTTATGACACTCCTAATTTCTTAATAGTAGACAGACATTGGAATACTAGGTATGGTGGTCAGGTCATGGTTAACAACAAGATTACCTTTCTATTTAAGGTAACAAAGCCATGTGAAAGCTTTTATGCTTTTGTGACCATATCGGAAAGTGTATTTGAATATCTCATTGTGAAAAACCCCAAGGAGGATGCCAGTAGATAACTCGACACTATTCTCGCCCAGTTGGCAGCTAATGTTTACGCAAGCCACGGGTCATGATCATTAGAAAGTTGTGTTTTGTGCCTATTGTTGCCTCCCTAATGCCACTAAAGCCATTTTTTGTTAGTAGATTTGCAAGGCACCTTGAGCAAACTTTTGAAATATAGCTGTGTAAAGACAAAAATAGACTTCGGCAAAAGGTTTAGTTAACAAAACTTGTAGTTTCTGTTGAGCTCTATAAAGCGAGGAACCTTTGACATTTCGAAAAGTTTAAATGCCTAAGCCGTCTGCACGAACTTAAAAGAAAATTTGTTTGGAAAAGTTAAGAGAGCACCCCATTATTATATTCTCGACACTGAATGTTATCAGCTACTTATATGTATACCTTATTTACTTACTGATGGTAGCATTTTACGTTCCAGACATGATAATCCTCAAGGGGAGTAATATCGCGGCATATTATAGAGATAACCCCCACAGAAACGTCGGCTTAAGATTCAAATAGAAAAAGAAATTTAGTCAGTTTGAATTCATACCCGTGAACTGGAGCCACGTCTTTAGACCCACCTGTGGTAAATTTGTGCTACTATAAATTCGCTTTAATAAAAACTGGCACAACAATTATGCCAACTATTTCTGCACGGTAAAGATTAACCAATAAAAATGAAATGTACTTATTACTTTTTATTTATAATATGTTAACACTTTTGGGATGTATACATTCTTAACTTTTTTTTGCTCAATATATCTCGAATTAGTACGCACATGTCGTAATATTTCAGAAGACCATCAGGTACGTCCATGGCAAATCCAATTTGTCTCTCGTATAGCAATGCATGTACTTTCTATTATGTTTTCTTTTTGGGTAAACATGTCCTCGCTATTGTATCTTTTCGTTGTAATAAATCTAATTTCGCAGCTTTGTCTGTCAACCTTTATCATGTTTTTGCTGGTTTTCAACCTATATTTCGCGCGTCCGCATGGATGTCGTATCTCCCGTTTGATTAATATTGAAAATTCCTTTAGATTGTATGGTGTTCTTCACGGAAAGATATTACATTCCTTGGCACTACTTGCCATTAGTTAATGGTAACTGAGAGTTTGGGACAACACAAGAATTACCTTGTTACCGCGAAGTCCGACTGCCTAGTCCAACCAATCGGATTATATTACCACTCTCCCTCTTAATATTCTCTAAAACATCTGGTTCATCTACAGCGATCTGTCTAAATTCTATCATTCGTTTTCGTTTAGTCGATATTCAGAATAAATTTGACATTGATATTTATTGGATCTCATCTTTCAATACTTTATTCCCCTGAATTGATATCGCTCAGACAGAGTTATTTTTAACCGACTTCAAAAAGGAGGAGGTTCTATGTTCGGTTGTATTTTTTTTTGCATTGGGTTCAGTATAGCTCCGCGGTGGTCCCATTTTAATTTCATTGGTATTGGTTGGACTTAGAAGATACACCAGGGAACTCCTTAACGATAAACAATAGGCATGTGTAAATTGAGATATTATGGGTATTACGTCTATTCTATAGGTACCCTACTATAGAACTAAGCAGTATATTAGCCAACTTAAAAAAAGGAGGTTCATAAGTCATCCTTTTTTTATAACTCCTTTGCTTATGAACCGATTTTGATGATTCTTTTTGCATTTGGTTCAGTATAGTTTTGAGGTGGTCGTATTTTATTGTTATTGGTATTGGACCTTGGACTTTCAAGATACAAGAGGGAACACCTTAACGGCGAACAGCACGAATGGATCCGTTATTATGTTCATTATATTAATCCTGTAGGTACCTCACTTTGCAAAATAGCAAAATTATTAGCAAAATAATATAATATCGGTATACAAATATTACTAAATAATTCACTCGTCACTTAAAATTGTAAAATAAAAATCTTTAAAAAAAAAAAGGTAAACCGACTTCAAAAAGCAAAAAAATAAATATTTGAAGTCGGTGCCAAGTAACCGACTGCACCAACCAGCACCGACTTCAAATATTTATTTTTTTGGTTTTTAAGTCGGTTTACCTTTTTTTTTAAAAGTTTTTTATAAGTTTATTAAACTGCAGATTGTTCGGATTTACAATCGTGTTAAAATACATAACATTTCCTAAATAGCTTTTGTGTCCATTTGCCCTAAAACTTCAACGAGTGTTCTGAGGCCCACTCTCGTTAAATTCGACGATAAGTATAAGATTTTATTTGGCCATTACAATTAGTTAATCCCATTCCGTATTCTGTAAACGTGGAGTTGTTTGAGAGAATGGGTTTAATTTCTATAAAATAAGAGGATAAAGTTTTTTTGCTTTCGCTTCGATTTAGTGTCGGTTTAGATTTATAGCTACGACTTGGTCTGGAAGAGGATGTTCGGATCAAGTCTTCTCACTCCGCAACATCGTAGAGAAGCATCTGGCAGTGGGCCGGAAGGTTTTCTGCGGTTTTGTAGATCTGGAGAAGGCATTTGACAGAGTTGTGCGAAAGAGACTTTGGGACATTTTGCCAGAGTATGGTATAGATGGCACTCTGTTGCGAGCCGTCCAGTCCACTTATGTGGACTGCAAGGCATGCGTACGGGTGGGTGGTAACAGGTCACCCTGGTTTGACGTTAAAATCGGCGTCAAGCAGGGTTGCGTGTTGTCCGCTAGACTGTTTATAATATATCTGGACAAAAGTCTTCAAAGACTGAAAGCGATGAATGAAGGTGTACAAATGGGTGACTTAGTGGTAAACCATCTACTTTATGCAGATGACGCGGTTTTAATAGCGCCAACAGCCACTGATCTGCAAACACTAGTCACAGTTATGAAAAACGACTGCATGATCAATGGCTTACACTTGAATGTGAAGAAAACCAAGATTATGGTTTTTGAAAGGGAAGAAACCAGAACGAATGTAAGGATTGTGGTTGGTAACGATGTGCTGGAGCAAGTGAATGAGTTTGTATATCTTGGATGCGCCTTCAGTAAGGATGGGAAATACACCGCTGACATAGAGAGAAGAGTGAGTGCAGGGAACAGAGTGAATGGTGCGATGGGAAAGCTACTCGGGAGCCGGCACTTAAGCCCTAAGGCGCAGCTGGCCATACATAACGGAGTTCTTGTCCCAACGCTGTTATATGGTAGCGAGAGCTGGGTATGTAAGAAGGAGAATGAAAGTAGGATAAATGCGGTAGAAATGCGAGCTCTGCGGAAGATGTGCGGAGTGAAGCTGACCGACCGCATTAGCAACAGCATAGTAAGACAGCGAGTAGGTATGAAAGATAGTATCGGTGTAAAGATGAGAAAGGGCATGCTCCGTTGGTTCGGGCATATAGAAAGAATGCCAGAGGAAAGAATGACAAAACAGATATACAATGTGAAAGTGGAAGGATGCAGGTACCGGGGAAGACCTAGACTATCTTACCACGACCAAATAAACCGAGTCTTATCTGATGGAAAAGTCAAGAGTCTCCGTAACCGGCGAGCGTGTATGAGACGAACTATGAGAGTCGAGGAAGCCAGAGAGGTATGTAAGGAAAGAACCTGTTGGAACTCTGTACTCTCTGCCTACCCCGCAAGGGATCTGGTGTGAGGTTATAGATAGATAGATAGACTTGAACGATTTTTTTTTATTGGGAGATATCATTTGACTTTGGACTTATGTATTATATTTCAATCTGAGTTATGTAGTAACGGTACTTCGAACATTTTTATAAATAACGAAAGATTGCAATTACAAACATAGGCTTATCTAAAATTTTCAACTTCATTCTTATGCTATGATAATTATATCTGTATATTAAGAAGTAATATCAAGCACGTGAACTATAGATATCATAACACTATCCATCCACCTAGTAATAAATCGCGGCGAGCAAAATGAGTACCTATACATCTGCCATGAACAAATTCTAGACAGCTGAAATTACTTCTACGCG
Source organism: Phalera bucephala (assembly GCA_905147815.2). Classification (NCBI taxonomy): domain Eukaryota; kingdom Metazoa; phylum Arthropoda; class Insecta; order Lepidoptera; family Notodontidae; genus Phalera; species Phalera bucephala. The sequence goes on along the minus strand of LR990611.1, from coordinate 32,338,015 downwards.
AGATGTATAGCAACAATAACTTTGAATTAGTTGCTCTAAGAACGTAGGATCGTATTTTGAGGAAAGTGTTAGTACTAGGAATAAGATGGAGGAAATGATACGTAATGGTTAATGTTTAGTGTTATATTGTGAGGAAGAAGTTAGGACAATTAGTTTATAATGCAAAAGATGAATTAACCTATTACATGGATACTGAATTGGGAATTTTATCACATCATATTATCTCAGCCTATACTTGTCCACTGCTGAATATAGGCCTCCCCAATCGCTTTCCAGCGTAACCGGTCCGACGCCACCTGCATTCAATGACTTCCTGCGATTTTCACAAGATCGTCGGCCTATCTGGTAGGCGGTTGTCCTACGCTGCGCTTGCCAATACGTGGTCTCCACTCTAGAATCTTTCTGCCCCAACACCCGTCCGATCTTCGCGCTATGTGCCCCGCCCATTGCCACTTCAGCTTGCTAATCCTGAGGGCTATGTAATTGGGAACTGGGTATTATATAATTTCTAAAAATATCGGCTGGAAGTCTGGAAATGTGCTCCGTATATGGCAACAGGCTCACCATCTATTACATGGGACCTAACATCGATGGTGAAAAGTGGGCGTATACATTACACCTCTGCCAGCACCGATGAGTAATATAGGTTTTTCTTTATATGATACTGAACAAAAAGGTTCATTTTAACTGATTTATGCGAAAACCGTATGAAACCGACATGAAATACTTATAACGGATGATATTTAAATGTCAAAAGCTGCGACATGTGACATAACAATGTATGCAATATTGCGTCTATACACCGGTATAACTTTAGATTAACCTCCACCAATATGTTTGACAGGTTATATTTAAAACACTTAATTCAATCACAAAAAACGATCTTGAATCCATCGGAAATGTTGCAGACTCATTTCAAATTGAAGTCATAAAAAACCCTTGGAGAATGTTGCTTCTATTGTAAAATCCATCTTATTTTCTTGACAGCAATGTCTTGCGGTTCTCCTTGCTACAGCCACATTATGAATAAGAAATTGGATGGTTGCCAGAAACCGTTATTTTATAGCAAACATTGCAGAGCCTTCCGGCGTCCTCCCGCAACATGACACATTTCGCCATTCCCATACACTTGTCTTATTGCAGCTATCGATATGCCCGTGTTTTATTTGAGTGAGAGCCAATTCCCGACCGTATGGAATTATTAAACGACGTCGCAGGAAATTGCGAGAGAAGCTGGAAAAGATGGGACGACTTTCTTGTCGCCTTCGAAGTTTGGTTCGTTTTTGTTGTGCAAAGTTTGAGAAGGTATATCTCCAATGTACTTTTTCATAACTCACAAGAGACTATATTCTGAACTGTTTCAAAAAGATTCCTCGTTTTCTGACATAATTATTCTGCTGCAACATCCGAGACTTGGTAATGTTCTCTGACTAAACTGAACGCCGCACGAAGTTGGGTGACTTTGCCTGCGGTTTAACTAACTACATTTATATGGGAGTTTATAAGCAAAATTGCTGTTATATTTAATGGAATTGAATTTGCATTTCGTGTGTAAGTTGGTGGATAGCACTCTAGGGATTGGCAAGCAAGGCGGGCCGCGACCTTCCAATTAACAATATAGTACGTAAACTTGAGTAACGATTTACGATACTAAATTACATATATTTTTCGCTACATTGGTGGATTCAGTTTAATTTTAGTTAAAGAGCAGTTTATTAGAGTATATGCAGAATGGAGTGCTTGTCTCAACGTTATTATATGGCAGTAAGAGTTGGGTATGTAAGAAGGAGAATGATAGCAGGATAAATGCGGTCGAAAAGCTAACCGATCGAATTCGCAAAAGCGTAGTAAAAAAGCGTGTAGCACAGTTGGGAAAAATTTATTGTTAAAAAATTAAGTTGTAATTAAAATATTTCGATGTTCGACGCGGTTTAATTTTGGTTTTTAAGTTCCCGACGTTTCGAGTGCTCAACTGCACCCATGGTCACGGGACAATCTGAGGCGTTTGACATCCAAACGTCATTGTTATTCCGGAGACCCTTAGGGGGATTAATTTAATTGCAATAGGAATTTCAATTGATTGATCCTACAATTGAAATATGCCCAACATAGGCGTGTAGGTATAAAAGATATTATCAGTGTAAAGATGAGAAAGGGTATGCTCCGTTAGTTCGGGCATATAGAAAGAATGTCTGAAGAAAGAATGACAAAGCAGATATAAAATGCGAAAGTGGAAGGAGGTACGTACCGGGGAAGACCTAGACTATCTTACCATGACTAGATAGACCATTGTCTTATCTTAAGGGTCTCCGTAAACGGCGAGCGTGTATGAGACGAACTATGAGAGTGGAGGAAGCCAGAGAGGTCTGTAGGTAAAGAACCGGTTAGAACTCTACTCTCTGCCTACCCCGCAAGGGATTTAGCGTGACGATATAGATAGATAGATTATTAGAGTAGTAAGAAATAAAACAACTTAAATATTTTTTTCCTTACGTTTTCATGCCTGAAAGCGTGTAAGTTTTATTATAAAATGGTATCGAAAACTTCATCAACATTATATTTACAAACGCCAATACAAGTTTAAAACAATTCAACTGAATAGAAGTGATTTGACGACCACCTCGTTTGCCATATTTTAGTTTAAACTCGAAAACGTCGGAAACAAAGTATTGTTGCCAAAACCGTCAGCCCACGTGAACAAGTTTTGCATGACTGATCTGATTTCGAACAATGCAACCAGCAGTGTGTTTTAGTATTCTGGGAAAAGAAATATGTTCAATACATGGTTTCATTTCACAACTATACACGGTCATAGGTTTTAGCTTACATTGCTTCCTATTCGAAGGTACAGGCCTTACATATTCATAACAAACTCCCTATTGGGCTTAGGGCATTTATAGCGTTAGCATTTTTAAAAACAAATTGAGGACGCTCTTATTGAGGAATTGTTGTTATAGTATAGAGGAGTTTGTAAACGAAACGACTTCAACTTATTTATTTTAATATTCTTGATGATATTATACATTAATTACACATTATATATACATTTTTTATACATTTTAAATTATTTTGTTATTCTTGGCATCATTATTGATATTATCCTTGCCTTGAAAAAAACATAATAGTTTATAATGTTTGATAGTTAATCATTGATATTTTAAGTTTGTTTTGTATTTAAATTTGAACACACAAATGTATTTTGTAAAAATTAAATAAAAGACTTAGACTTATTGCTTATTCTAAATTATGTTGCTTTAAAGGATTCTTTGTTCAACAATTATGCAATACATAGAATTTATCTATTAAATAAGATATCACTAGAACAAAGAAAATCAGTAATTGTTTAAATTAATAGCTTGCCGTTGGGCACAATCCTTTTTATAATACCAGGAATACTTCAGATCATGGTTCTTAATCTAACTTACTTAACTTTACAAAATTTTTAGATTGTAAAGGAATCGGTGGTGCCTATATTTACAAACTTCTACTGTCGCCTGTAAGTACCTACTCTTATATGTTGTCAATTTTGAACATCGTTTTCTTCAAACATAACATGATCAATTTAATCATATTAGTCTCAACAAGTACATTTTTCCATATTAGCTTTCTGTATTTGCTCAGTTACCTCTGATCATCTGCCAAACTTTCTTCATTGCTCAAGTCGTGTTAGATCTGTTCCATACGAGAACAGTAGTACTTCTCCTGATCTTTCTAATTAATTTAGTAATTATCTCCATAAGTTTTAGGTTAGCTAAGGCGCACCGGTCTCGTTGATTGCTACTCTCATATGCAGGTGGGTGTTACGTGGTTGACGCTTTGGTAAATTGAATTCTGTCATAAGCACCTGCATGCCGTATAATTCGCATGTAAGTTGTGCTACTAACGACGTGATGTAGATATGTTATATGCTTTGAATAGCAATATTGTAGCATAGTAAATTTCGTGACAGTGGAAATACGACATGAGCAAGTAGGACATATTTATCGTTTGTTTCTAGAGACGTTGGCAAGGTAATTCTTGAAATCATTAAATTGAATGATAAATCACAAGTGATATCTGAAGGGCGTTGCCAAAGCAAGCCCATAAAACACTGACGAGTGAATATGAGACGAGTGAATCGATGTTAGTGTTTGCCAGTGTCAGAAAAAGTAAGTATTTACCTGCCTATTTGTTATACATTCTTTTATTTTATGTTGTAATAAGTATATTTGTCATGTCTTCTCGTCACCCATCTCGCAAAATCTAAAGACGAAAGTCTTCGATCAGTGCGTCTTGCCGGTCATGACCTATGGAGCTGAGACGTGGACTCTCACGATGGGACTGGTCTCTAAGCTAAGAGTCGCTCAGCGAGCTATGGAGAGAGCTATGCTTGGAGTTTCTATGCTAAATAGAATCAGAAATGAGACTATCCGGCATCGAACCAAAGTCACCGACATAGCTCTGAAAATCAGTAAGCTAAAGTGGCAATGGGCTGGTCACATTTGCCGCAGAACGGACAACCGTTGGAGCAGACGCGTTTTGGAGTGGAGACCACGAACTGGCAACCGCAGTGTGGGACGCCCCCCCCGCGAGATGGAGTGACGACATAACTCGGATAGCCGGCAGGAACTGGATGCATAAAGCCGAGGATAGGGCTCTGTGGCGCACATTGAAAGAGACCTACGTCCAGCAGTGGACTGATTTGGGCTGATGATGGTGATGATGGAAGTATATTTGTAACGTTTGCGTGTGGTAGGACCGTATAAAAAATTTAATACTGAACAGAGTTCTTTTTTTATTAGATCCTTTTAGTTATTAGATACTTCCATATAAAAACAGAAAGCCGCCTTTTTGTCCCTACTTTTTAGTACTTTTTTTACCCGACTGTGTGGTGGTTCACTAAAGGAGAGATATATTATGATTGATCAGCATTTCAGGTTCCCAATGCTAAATGACTTAATTAAATATATTTTCATAAATTGTACGTGTCTTTACGTACCCGTAACGTGCATCAAAGTAATAAATAATTAATTAAAATCTTAAAGTTTTGATATCAAAATATTATTTAAAATTATTTTCTATCGAATTTACCGAAATATATCAAAATATATTTATGAAAAAATGTTTTACATTACATTAAAATCGGTTCAGCCGTATTTATAAAACTCTATTATGGATTAAGATCCGTAATAGAGTTTTATGTAGCGATTTGTTGCTTTTAATAATCAGAATCAGTTTGCCGTCGGTACTTTGTTTATTTCATTGCAATAATTAATTAGGTAATCCTATTCTGTTAAAATAGCCATATCTTGTTGAGTAAGACCGCCTTATGATTACTAAAAAAAGTTTTTTTTCATTTACAGGTAAGTAACTGATACGAAACATGGCTGAATCTAAGAAGAAATGTCGACAGTATAGTGTTGGTTACTTGGTTTTCTTCCATCAAAGGCAGACAAGCGATTGCCCATATGCCTTTTATGCGACAAAGTTTTGAGCAATGACTCTATGAAACCACCGAAGCTCGAAGATCATCTAAGAAGGTGTCATCCTGATAAAATAGGTAAAGATTTGAAATATTTTCAAGCATTGAAGGGAAAATATGAAAAGAGACCCACCGTGCACAGTATGTTCGTTTTAACATCTGAAAGTAACGATGATGGCTTGCATCTTACAATATCTCAGTACTTATAGCGAAATCTGGAACTTTAATTTATGTATAAAAGACTCAATTTAATAAAAACAAAGGGTGTAATTTCATCTTTTTTTGGAAAATTGAAATTTATGAAGCAAAATATTAGTCGGCGCGAATTTTCCCAGTTTTCATACTGGTCACAGGTAGAATGCCTTGATGAGGATATTCAGACATACGTTCAACATTTAATTGCCCTGCATGATGACTTCAAAATCAGATTTGAAGATATTCTGACGATGGAAATACCACCAGGGATCATAAATCCATTTGATGAAACAGAAGTGAAGAATGTGATATTACAAGAGGAGCTACTCGAGCTTAGCACTAATGAGGAGCTGAACGTGAAGTTTTAAAGAGGGTATCAAAGATTTTGGCTGCAGGCAGAAATACCCGAAAAATATCCTGGACTGTGGGGAATTGTGAGAAAGCTTTTGATAGCGTTTCCCTCGTCATGTCTTGTCGAAAAAAGTTTTAGTGTCGTTACAAACCTTTTAACAAAAAAAAGGAGCAGATTGAATATCATGGAACGGGGAGATTTGCGGTTATTCCTAACAAGTACATCCCTCCCATCAAAATTATGAATATTTTGTGATTGTCATTGTAGAAGTTACGTTACGTTTTAATGTTTACTTTTAATTATATTACGACTGTTATCATATTACAATAATTAATAGTGTAATTATTACATATTTGAATAAACACAACACAAACAATATACTATTTTTCTTTTTATTTTTACCACTCCGAATGGGGAGTTTATAAATGAAATAAGTGAGAATTGATTGGTTCCTTGTGCTGCGAGTAGATGTCAAAAAAGTCAAGTTGGATGGAATCACTTTTTTGATTGGCCAACTTTACATTTTTGACATCCACTCACAGCACAATCAATTAATTAATTAAACAATCGATTATCACTTTTTTTTTCGAAAGCTATTATTTCGTGGGTGGAACGCAGCCGCAACGCAAATTTCCATAGTAAGATCTAATCTGCACATTTTTTGCCGAGTTTTGGGAATATAGTAGAAATGTAGCTCCGTTCCACCGGAACCAGCTAAATTTGGAAAGTGGTCTATGAGAAAAAAAGTCTGGGAACCTCTGATTTAAATTATGGACGATTATATACTTTACATACTCGAAATAAATATTATCTTGCACTGGAACTTAATGTCAATCTACCATTTGTAACTTAAACCTTACACAACGCACGTAATATCTATCTATCTATCTATCTATAACCTCACGCCAGATCCCTTGCGGGGTAGGCAGAGAGTACAGAGTTCCAACAGGTTCTTTCCTTACATACCTCTCTGGCTTCCTCGACTCTCATAGTTCGTGTCATACACGCTCGCCGGTTACGGAGACTCTTGACACACGTAATATTTTCAAAATATAATGTATTTTGCTAGTAGGGACATTGTCAAAGTCACGATTAATTATTATGTTTATTGAACCGTTTCCGAAATTCACTTTTTTGGTGATTTAGTTTTAAGTAGGTATATATTATGTATATGTTACCGGTGTCCAGCGATGGACTGTGGCCTTAACCCTTTCAGTTTGAGAGGAGGCCCGTGCCCAACGGTGGGACTGTTTCTTAACAGGGCTAATATTATTATATGTATCTCGCTGAGATTCACGGGCTTTACCCGGACCTTTGAAAGGCTTGCATGGGGACATGGGTCCAATACGTAGAGGTCCTTTGCGAGAAGTTAATGTTATGTAAGCCACCTGCTAAGATCACTTGCTGAAAATGAAGAAACATAACCAGCGAACTGACCCCTGCAGGTGCAAGGACTATTGTAAATTATGAAAAAAAAAACAAGGGATATGTAAATGAGGTTTGATGGATAAAAACTGGACTATTTCAAAAGGGGACGGATACCGGCCATAATTAGTGATACCTAATTACCCGTGGCCGGCGGTGACTCGCCGCTTACTAGATGGGTCCTCAAACGGTCGTCCTAGGACAACTGAGGGCAACACCGGTGTGAGCGGCTCAGGGGTGTAGAGACGTGTGCTGCGCTTTCTCCGAAGTTACTCGCGGCGTGATGCCCTTTAACACTTCCACCCCTGGAGTACATCGACGTAGGAACGCATTATCTTCGTACGTCGATATAGTTCTCACGGCTCCTCTCTGGACGGCCAATTAAGGCTAGCCAGATCCGAGAGTCCTGCACCCTTCGGTTTCCACTCCACCGACGAAGACACGCCGAGTTGGGGGCCCTGACCGACTCTCTGAAGCACTCGGGTCCGTGGTGTCGTTACTCACCAACAGCTCGCCACAAGCTGCCCTGCGGGCTTATACAAGCTGTAACATAATAAACGCAAGACCTCAGACACCCCGATTAGAGAATTGCTTCATTAATTCAAATTAATAACCACATTTCCAAAATTAAAGGTTTTACCCTTTTTTTAAGCACTTTTATCCCCCAATTATCAATGAAACTTGCACGTTTAAGTGTCCGGTTTGAGAAATACGTTTTAGGAATGCATTTGAAATCTCCTTATTGCTCTGAATCAAGAATAAGTTTATTTTTTTTATAGCGCACTGAAGGAGTAAAAGCAATTTATGCAAATTTAAAAAAAAGGGAAGAAAATTGTTGGAATCAATTCAGTTACCGATTTAGAACAGACTACTTTCAGGTCTTGCGTTTATTAAGTTACACCTTGTATATTATTATTATTATATGTTACCGGAAATGTATGTAATCCGTCATACTTGGAAATGTATGAAATGCCCAAAATCGCCAGGAGATGTATGAAATAAATTTTATTATACACATTTCCTAGGAATTTCCTAGGAAATATTGCCTGGGTTTTATGAATAATGTCTTTCGCCTCTTGAGTAGTATAATAAAAATAGATGACTATTTTTAATAATTCTTTAAATATGTGACGTTATTATTATAATAAAATCAATATGATAAGTAAATATGAAATTACAAATTATGAGTATTAAATTCTTGTTCAATGTGATATTATATTGCAATTGCCGCAACGAGTAATACCAACTGTAGGTGATATGTAGACGCGGCCATCTCGGATCTGGCTCTGGCCGGCCGCTGTCGCGGCATGTCCGCTTCACGCGTTTTAGTTACAGTGCTAACCGAACCTAACCCGCACTACATTTTATGGCATTCATAGTAGTGGCCAAAATGTAGTATGGCCGAGCGAGCGAATTCCCCCTTTTCGACCAATTTTCCAAATTCCGACCTGGGGGAAAATCCTGCATAGGGCTTCCGCGAGCCTCGAGAGTAGCTCGCGGGACGTGTCGGATTCCTACCGACTAAAAATCCCAGGGTGGCCGACATCAGCACTTTGGAGGGGCTCCGGGATCTCCATATGGAACGCACCGATGCCCCTCTTGTACCACGCTCTAAAGAGCCTGCCATCGGGGGAGAATTGATAACACACTCACGGCGACGTGGGCTATACCACGCCGTCGTCCTCCTCGGGGTTGCTCGTGAAGGATGCTCAGAGCCCCCGCCTCTTGCGTCCGCGACCCGGCAGGTCCCCCTGCTGATGTTGGTGCAGAGGGGAAGTCCCCTGCCAGATATTACGGCGAAGGATGCGAGAGCTATTCGGCTGGGGGGCCTGGGAGGGCTAGACTTCCGCCCCGGCGCCGTCACCTTCGTTGACCAAGTTCAGCCCTCTCCCAATCCCGCTCGGCCTCCTCCTTCTGGGACATCACAGTTTCGCAGAAGTTGGATACGGCCGCCTACGCCGATTCCCTTGCCACGTGACTGGTGCCCGTTATGATGATTACTAATACATTTTAGTAACGTTTTGGAGTTGTATACAGTACCTAGGAAATATATACCCTTCCCAGGCAATGTATGAATTTTATAAACCTTTGACAATTTATTTTACACATTTCTTAAACAGGTTCGGCGTTGGAATTTCCTAGGAATTTTATACAATTTCTAAATACCATACATTTCCGGTAACATCTACAAGGTGTAACATAATAAACGCCAGGCCTGAAAGTAGTTTTTTTAAAATCGGTAACTGAATTAATTCAACCTTTTTAATGTATCTTATATTTTTTCAAAAATTGCTGTTACTTCTTCAGTGCGCTATACCAAACTAAATTTATTATTGATTCAAATACAATATGGAGATTTCAAATGCATTTCCAAAACGTATTTCTCAGTATGCATTTTAATTGGGGTATAAAAGTGCTTAAAAAAGGGGTAAAAAACTTTAAATTTGGAAATTTGGTTTTCGTATTGAATTTGTGAAGCAATTATCTAATCTCTGTGTCTGAGGTCTTGCGTTAACTATGATACACCTTGTATATACGAAGCTGTATCTATAATTAATATTTATTTATGTTAATTTTAGAGATCCTGGGTGTAGAAAAAGAAACTTTAGTTATGACCTTCAGTAAAGCGTAATGCGTGTAAAATTGCTATCACGGTCAAAAATAGAAAGAATAGAAAGGTCAATGAACGTTCATTATTAAATCAAAACCAATGTACAGGATAAAAGTTATCCAGATTTTTTTGTGTTTCCAACTGTTAACGACCTTTGAGAAACGTCTGAGTCAGCTGAGATGGTGACGTCATGGATAAAGTCATTGCCGTTTTAATATTGACTGGAAACTTACAAGTTGTTGATGTGAACAAACAATAGCAACCTATAATTTCCTACTTTTGAACAAAGGCTTCCCACTAAGTATGCTAAATATTGTACTAACATGCAAAGCTTGGCTTATATTTGTATGACCTAAGGGTGACTGGCCTCTGTTACAGTTTCCTTTATTACGACTCGTTGCCAAGTTGGGAAAAATTGTTTGCTTCTAACAAAACATGTCAATGACTTACAATTGAAATAAGTTTTCAGGCAAAACTAAAATAAGTTTGTTTTTATTCTCAATAATTTTTTCTTTGAATATATTCTTTAAAGGTATGGAATTTACTACGGTATCCATTATAAGTTCTAAAGTAAACTCTGTCTGACTGTTTGTCGGTTACCTCTTTACGCCCAAACCGCTGAACAGATTTTGATCATATTCGGCAAGGACATACGAGGCATGCCTTTTAAGTTCTGTCGTTTTCATATTTCCCGGCAATTTTGAATTTGGAACTGTTCTATATTTGAATGTGTTTAAATTTTAAATCTCAAAACAGTTCAAAGTATTAGGATTAATGCTATTGTTTAGTCACAGCGTCGATTGGAACCTGTCAGGTTACGTACGAAAATGAATCTTTCTAAGGAAAATGTTCGTGCAATAATTTTCTACAACTTTAGAAGAGGCCTGACACAACTTCAGTGTTTTGAAGAGCTAACATCTGTGTTCAGTGATGAAGAATCTTGCATACAGCGCTTGGTGTGAGAAAGCTAGTTTGCCATTGGATACCGCATCTGCTTTCCGACGATCGCAAGGCGGCCCGCGTCAGACGGTGTAAGAAAACTCTGCAAAGGTTTAACCGAGGAGAGTCAAATCACGTCTACGACATCATCAGTGGTGACGAATCTTGGATCTATGCCTAAGATCCTGATTCCAAACAACAATCTACAATCTTTTAAGACGAGCCAAAGCCGACTCAAGTTGTTCGTTCTCGAAGCACTTCAAAGAAGATGGTAGCCACGTTCGTTGGAAAAACCGGCCATGTTGCGACTATTTTTTTTTTTTTTTTTTTTTTTTTTTTTTTTTTTTTTTTTTTTTTTAAACGTAGCCCCACACTAGGATTTATTCCTGTGTCGTGGGTGCGTTTACAAACATGAAAATTCACAAACAAATACCCAGACCGGAACAAATAATTGTGGATCACACAAAGATTTGTCCCGTGCGGGAATCGAACCCGCGACTATTCGACACAGTGGGCGGAGCAGCTCAAGCTCTTAACCACTGCGCTAAATCGTCCGTCACGTCGTCCGTATTGCACTTGAAGATCGTAGAACGGTTAACGCAGAGTAGTATACCACAGTTTGTTTACCACAAGTCATCGCCGAACTTCGAAAATCTAACTCAAAGCGACGGACGCATCATCCTGCACCACGACAACGCAAGCTCACACAGCGCTCGTCAAACGATTGAGGAAAAAGTAGAAATTCTTGACCATCCTCCATACAGTCCTGACCTAAGCCCTAACGATTTCTTAACATTTCCTAAAAGTAAGAAAAGGTTCCAGTCCGGTGGAGAAGCAGTCGACGCTTTCAAGTCAGCCACTTTGAACACCCCCACTTTAGAGTGGAATAAATGTTATAATAACTGGTTTGAGCGAATGGAAAAGTGTATTAAGCTACGTGGTGAATACTTTGAAAAACAATAAAAAGTACTATAAGGTTCTAGTTGTGTTTTTTTCTTCAATCGGCAAAACTTAAAAGGCATGCCTCGTAGATTTCATGCGGAAAAGGATATAGGCTACCTTTAGTCTTAAAAAAAAGTTAAGGGTGTGAAATAACACCGTCACGCCTATATTCCTCAAGCGGGGATGGCAGAGGTGTACTGAGTACACCCACTTTTTGCAGACGATGTTAGGTCCCGTGTAATAGGGGGCGAGCCTATTGCCACGTACCGGGCACAATTCCAAACTCCGGACTCATACTGAGAAGTTTTCGAAAGAAAAACTTCATTTGTCCGATCTAGGATTTGTCAGGTGTGAAATACACGCCTGAAAATAACGCGAATGAAATCACGGGCACAGTTATACATATCTACCTATTAAAATCTTAGGCTGCACAAGCATTATATAAGTAGATCAGTATATTAGAGGTTGTTTTGGAATATAACATTGTACGAAATGAACTTTATGTTCACAAACCTATTTAACTTCTCTATCGCAAAATACAATATTACTCACAAGAAATATCCAAAGTTACTGAACTAATCAAGCATTGAGATACTAATCTAGAGGAACGAACTTTTATCCCGCTCCGATATTTCAGAGAAACAACGATTAGGTCAATAAATCGAGATAATAACATTATCTTTTGGCACGCCACCCGAATCCGATTCGCATCTTAAAGTATTGGTGGATTAATTTGTCTTGTCCTTTTCTTACGCATATAGATAAAGTAAGATGCATAAATTTTTTCAGTTTTAGTGGATTATTTAGTCGTAGTAGATTTTTTTTCAACAACTAGGAATTATTCCTGTGTTGTGGATGGATACATTTACAGACATGAACTTTGCATGCAAAAAGACCCCGACTGAAAATATTTTTAGGCTACGCAAGGATTTGTCCCGTGCAGGAATCCGGTCCCGCGACTTTTCGATCCGGTGGGCCTTAACCACCGGACCAAGTCGTCCGTCAATTTAGTCTTAGGGTCGTGTTTTAGCTATATTACCGAGACCGAAAGATACACTAATAATTTAAGTAATGGCTTACCATTATTTCAATTGTAACATCGATTCTGATTGCGATTTTAATATACAATGCAACCATTCGAATGTCAAACATTATACTTTCGTTCACTATCGCGCCCGATCAAGCTAAGCTTGCTTGTTATAATCTACTGTTCAATTAACAGCAGCCGCAAACTCTTAGGCAAATTTAATTACGAAAGGTATTAGTGTGCTGCTTATAATTAAAATGTTTGTTGGTCCCTATCATTTATTTTCCAAATATGTTATTTAATGATATGCAGCTTCCAACCGCGTCCACGGTATTTTAGGTCACGATGCACATTAGAGAGGAAGTTGACATACATTGTAAAACAGCCACAAACTTTTGGGTGCAGGTGAGATGTTCCCTTTTTTAGTTATTGTCGTTGTTTGACCGAATGGAATGAGTGGCTTAACTAATAAAACATGAGTAAGAGAAATCAAACGTTTATTTGGTAAAATAAAGTGCTTATTCAAACTGTTCTCTTTAAGAAAATCTTGCTTTGCATAATCTCTTGAGGTCTCTCGCGATACAGGTACGCCTAGTGTGGGGACCATTGCTACTTGTGTTTGTCTCTTTTGACTTTAATAAACTGATTTTATATATTATTATTAAATTTTTAACTTACGTGATTATTATATCTGGCCAGAGATATGTGATTTATTATACAACACATACATGCAGTAAGATCACAAACTTATCCCTGAAGAAGCGATCAAAGATATTCAGAACATGATATATTTATTTAATTTAGTCAAAATTAGAGAGGTATTCTCTTTACCTACATTTCACTGATGAATATATCTATCGCTGTCGTGAAGATTTGAATTTACGTTAAAATAGTTATATACGAGGAGGGATCAAAAAGTAGTGAGAATGAAATAGAATATAATGACTATTGATAACTTAATAATTTATTTTACTACATAGTTTCCGAGTCTCTCTATACACAGAGTCCAGCGCTTTTCCAAGGCTTCAATCCCTTTCACAAAAAAAGTGTTGTCTTGGTCCAAAAAGCTCTCCACGGCATCCATCACCTCGTTATCGTCTTCGTACCTGTTTCCCCTTAAGTATTTTTTCAATTTGGGGAACAGATAAAAATCGCTAGCCGCCAGATCTGGTGAATAAGGGGGGTGGTCAACCAATTCGAAGCCAGCTTACTGAATGGCAGCCATCGCAACTGCCGACCTGTGCGCGGGTGCGTTGTCGTGATGAAACAGCACGCCCCTTCGAAGTTTCCCTCTCCTTTTCTCTTTGATGACATTCCCACAACTTGGGAATTAAAGCTGCATAATATTGGCCTGTAATAGTGGTTCCACGCTCCAGGTAATCAATCAACAATATTCCTTCTGAGTCCCAAAATATGAGGCCATAACCTTGCCAGCCGATGCCACGACACGAAACTTCTTCGGGGTCGGTGATGATGGCCGTTTCCATTGCGAAGATTGCTGTTTTGTCTCGGGATCAAAATGATGGACCCATGTTTCGTCCATTGTTACGAAACGAGACAAAAAGTTTTCAGAATCTTCTTGAAACTTGTCCAACAATATCTTCGAAATGTCAAGTCGATTTTGTTTCTGACTGTCGGTTAACATTCTCGGAACCCATCTTGCGGAGACTTTTCTCATATTCAAAGATTGTTTCAATATGGATTGAATACTTCCATATGAAATGCCCGTTTCTTGAATTAAGTATCGGATGGTAACTCTTCGATCGCTCAATACAATGTTCTCGACTTTCGCAACATTTTCTTGGGTGACTGACGTCGATGGACGGCCGCAACGATGTTCGTCTTCCGTGCTCGTTCTCCCTACTCGAAATTGAGAAGCCCACCTTGCGACATTGGAATACGGCGGAGCAGACTCTCCTAATGTTGCCTCCAAATCGCAATGAATCTCTTGCTCCGTAACTTTTTTAAACTATCTATCTATCTATCTATAACCTCACGCCAGATCCCTTGCGGGGTAGGCAGAGAGTACAGAGTTCCAACAGGTTCTTTCCTTACATACCTCTCTGGCTTCCTCGACTCTCATAGTTCGTCTCATACACGCTCGCCGGTTACGGAGACTCTTGACTTTTCCATCAGATAAGACTCGGTTTATTTGGTCGTGGTAAGATAGTCTAGGTCTTCCCCGGTACCTGCATCCTTCCACTTTCACATTGTGTATCTGTTTTGTCATTCTTTCCTCTGGCATTCTTTCTATATGCCCGAACCAACAGAGCATGCCCTTTCTCATCTTTACACCGATACTATCTTTCATACCTACTCGCTGTCTTACTATGTTGTTGCTAATGCGGTCGGTCACTTTTTTAAACAAAGGTATTTAATAACGGCTCGCACTTCGTTTTTCTCCATTTTCGAGAACACGTTCCGACACGAAGCAAACAAATGACTACATTCAGAAAAAAACAAAAGAGAATCGAAGATTCTTTTTTACCAAGTAGTATGTCGTTCTCACTACTTTTTGATCCCTCCTCGTAGTTCGTTATTTACTGGAACATTACTGATAAAATAGGCTTGCGTGCAGTTTTTTTTTTAACTGTGTTGTTATCTCCTTATGGGGTTACTAAACTTGTTAAAAATGTTAATGTTTTAATGACACTAGCGTAGCAGTCATGCATTTCAGAATGTTAATATAAATGTCTAAATGAAATAAAACTACTTTTTCGGATTTTATCGCGGTTTATTTTGATTTTTAAGTTCCCGACGTTTCGAGTGCTTTGCAGCACCCATGGTCACGGGAAGGACTGAGGTGGTAGACGTCCAAAAGGCATAGTTGTTCCGGGGTACCCTCAAACTTCTGAACAGAGGGTACTGGAACTGAGGGTACCCCGGAACAACTATGCCTTTTGGACGTCTACCACCTCAGTCCTTTTACACTCTAACATAAACTTTTGTTTATGTTAGAGTGTATACACTCTAACATAAACAAAAGACAATAACAAAAAACAGCACTGTATAATATGTATGTGAGGGATTGTGTAGGGCTCATGGATATATTACAATGAATTGAGCACTCTGCGAAAAAAACGTGATCACAAGGATACTCAATTAGCCCTACATCTCTTTCTAAGTAGGGTGACCAAACATTGGTGCGATTATGGACTTGTTGACATACTATAATTAACGTATAATTCTCGGTCACTATTTATTGCCGTTATTCTTTCTTTTTACGCATATGCCACATCTTAAATGAGTAGTAGTCAAAGTTTTTGATTAAATTATCCATTTTCTTGCCGACTGTACATTTTTTTCAGAATCTGTAAATTGAGCTCCAAATATCGCAAAAATTAAGAATAGTCTCCTAGGGCCGTTTTGATACTGTTACCTTTTGTTGTTGTACAACGGTTGAGATAGCTGCCCTTGCGGTCCCATCTTAATCCATCTTGTATATACAGACGAATTGAGAACCTTGTTCGTTTTGAACTCTGTAATAAATGGTTTACAGCGTATTTAAAACATATTATAAATAGGTATAGTCCGTATTAGTTCTACCTTATGGTCACCGTACTGCATCGTAATGGGTGCGAGCGTGACAACGGGCTCCAGGATATTGCTCTCATTCATCATGGTTTCTTGAGTTGTTTAAATCATAGAAAATTCAATGTTGTGTCTGTGAGTAAGTTTAATTTCTTTTAGCAATATTTTGAAAGTATTCAATCCATTCATTGTTATATATCCATGGTAGGCCTAAACAGACTGTTTTCTCAGCATGTTGCTGCACCTATGAAAAGGCGCATACCTTAGTGGTTGAGACGTCTTCATCTAGCTACATAGAAAATACCGATGCGTCCCATTTGAAAACCCTTCTATCATGTAGAAGGAGGGAACCGCTGATAGTTTTGTTTTAAAAAGTACTTACTTGTGTACTAAATCATTAAATACTCGTTCGCACAAGTTTTCAGAAGCATTCAGCGCATTGTATTTGAACGATCCAATTTGATTATATCTAATCACGCTAACATCTATAATCGGCAAGTCAGTTAGTAAAAAATCCGTTCTGTTTGATCAATGAAATAATAAAAATATAAATCGGCCTTTACGTCATCCAACTGCTAAGCAAAGGCGTTCCCTCATAATTCCAGGTGAGAAAGATTAGGTCTCTATCATGCGAACTCAGGGCGAATTGGTTGAGGCAGGTTTATGGTCACCTGCTGTTGGATCATATCAAGTCGTCTTAAGACCTCCAATTTGGCTTACCGATTACCACGTAAAATAGTAACCGGCACTTACAAGGACTTAACTTGCCTTCCGAAGCATGGAAACGCACATGACAATGCCACAAATGGTCACTCATCTAACCAGTAAGACGCTGCTTAACCTTGATAATCACTAGTATCCGACCGAAGCTTCGGCTTCAGCCTCGGCTAGAAATACAATCTTCGGCCAAAACTTCAGCTTCGGCGAAATTGGGCCGAACTTCTGGCTGAAGCCGAGGGTATTTAGCAAGCATCGAAATTAAACGATCTATTACGATTTACGACTTATGAATGCTTTTAAGTAATAATAATATTGAAAACACTCGTCATGAGTATAAAAGACGACTGCATGAACAATGCATTACATTTGAATGTAAAGAAAACCAAGATTATGGTTTTTAAACGGGAAGAAACCAGAACGAATGCAAGGATTGTGGCTGGCAACGATGAGCTGGAGCAAGAGTGAGTAAATGAGTTTGGTAAGGTAAGGATGGGAAATACACCGCTGAAATAGAGAGAAGAGTGAGTGCAGGAAACAGAGTAAATGGTGTGATGGGAAAGCTACTTGGGAACCGGCATTAAAGCCAAAAGACGCAGCTGGCCATACATAACTGAGTTCATGTCCCAACGCTGTTATATGGTAGCGAGAGCTGGGTATGTAAGAAGAATGAAAGTAGGATAAATGCGGTAGAAATGCGAGCTCTGCGGAAGATGTGCGGAGTGAAGCCAACCGACCGTATTCCCAACAGCATAATAAGAAAGCGAGTAGGTATGAAAGATAATATCGGTGTAAAGATGAAAAAGGGTATGCTCCGTTGGTTCGGGCATATAGAAAGAATGTCAGAATAAAGAATGACAAAACAGATATACAATGCGAAAGTGGAAGGATGTAGGTACCGCTGAAAACCTAGACTATCTTACCACGACCAAATGGACCGAGTCTTATCTGAAGGACAAGTCAAGATTATTCGTAACCGGCGAGCGTGTATGAGACTAACTATGAGAGTGGAGGAAGCGTGCAAGGGATCTGGCGTGATGATATAGATAGAGATAGATAAATAATATTAATATTAACCCTGTTAAGGAATTGTCCCACCGTTGGGAACGGGCCTCTTCTCAATCTGAGGGGGTTTAGACCATACTCCACCACGCTGGCCTAGTGCGAGTTGGCGAACTCCACACACTTGTTAAATTTATACAGCCACATAACTTTTTAAAATTTTAGCCAGTCATGTCCTGAATTTCTTAGGGTTATTAATTAAACCTTTGGTGTCGGCTTTTTCCGAAGGTCTTGGCCAAAAATCTACCTACGGTCGGATACTAGTAATCACTAAGAACACCGCGTTTGCACAGCGCTACGAGCGCTTCTACGGCTCGGGATCAATTAAGCTACTTGAAATAAAAATACAATTTTATACAAGCGCTCGTCGTAACGTTCAACATTCCAACATTTATGATGAATTTGTGGGATCAAGGGCTATCCCGCAGGATGAAAAGGTAAAGCGGCGTATTTCAACATTTTTATCCCTGTACCCTTTCTAAATATTATTTGCGTCTGCGAGGTATTTCGTTTTATGACAAAATCTAGTATTTGTTTTGACTGCTACCAAGAAGAGAAAAACGAGAACTCTTTTGTTGGTAGCAGTGAAAACAAATATATAGTAATAATGTAATATTAGATAATGAAATACAAAATGTGAAACATGGTGTTATAAAGTCAGAGCTTAGTGTTGCTTGAGCGCTCGTTTGCAGGATCAGGCTGTCATCAATAAAGCCTATATCCATTTATTTAACTAATTTTGCATAGTTGTTTCTAACAAAAGATGGTAATTGTAATCGTGAAATTTTAGGTGAAGTTAACTATAGTAACGAAACGATTATTTCAACGTTCCTGGGCTCTCCTTTATGTGCTATGACCGAACTAGGACGGTAACGATAACTTTGTGAAATGATTTACAATGGTATTCTGTATGCCACTGCAGTGTCATTGAATGATATTTTCACAAAGTTATCGTACCACGCCGCGTTGCGTGTTTTATTAGTCTCAGTAGTTGTTAAAACTTTAATCTCAACAATTCGCAGTTATTTAGATAATACACGAGCTATTTACTTATAGTAAGTCTTATTTCCTTGTTTCAGAAAACAACCAAAGACGTTTGCATTCGACCACTGTTTTTACTCGCTCGACCCGTCCCTGCCGCACTTTGCCTCCCAGAAGACGGTCTTCGACTGCCTCGGCAGAGACATACTCGACAATGCATTCGACGGATACAACGCCTGTATCTTCGCTTACGGACAGACAGGTAGGTAGTAAGATTCTTTATATAAGGAAAACTCAAAAGATGCTAACGATTAGGTCATCTTTAAAAAAGCCTGACTTACAATTTATTTAGAAACCAGGTTCTATAATTTTGCCTTTTCCTCATTCTAGAATGGTAATCTTTTAAAGTCCTCTCAATGTCAACAACTTAAAATAAATTATTATAATGACAACACATGGCAATGGTTTGTCTAAGCCTTTGGTCTAAGCTGTGGATAGATAAATTAAATTATGAATAAAGCCCTTAAAATAGCCGATAGCTACTTGTTTAGACAGTCTTGACGTTTATTAAATGCCTATTTTCTATTTTCATAATAGTAAACCAGAATAGAAAATCCAAGAAAACACTGCAACATCCGGTGAAGCTGTAAAGGCTCCGTGGCCAACAGCGTAGATCACTCACACACACACACACACACACAAAAAAAGGATCTGAAAGTGTAATTTTTCTTGCTTTTATTAGTGGTTTCTACATTTTAAATATTGCCCAGGATGCATCTGAGTCCATGAATCTTCGATGTATATTTTCCGTATATACTATTTCAGTGCCGTAAGGCCCCAGGCTAATGAGATTTCGGGAAGCGTAGCCGATGTTCACAGAAATAGTGTGGGAACTAAAAATATTGCGAACTATGTTATTTATAACTCGACCCTCCCATTAAGTCGCTCGATGTGCTTTAGCTTACGCATTGTAATGGAGATATTTTCTTGAACTTTTTCTTACAATTGGGTTATTGTACTTATTTATATAACAAGTCTTGACTTTACTTACGTTGAGTAAGATATATTTAAAAGGGCGTTGAGAAACATTCCAATCACTTGATTTAAGAGTTCCGGACGCTTGCTTACCCAAATGTTCCGGAAAAACGTAGAAGGCGAAGTCTATTGATGTAATAATACATTGCGTGTACATTGCAACAAAATTGCGGCCAACCAAATTGGCTAAATTTCACTCCAGCTTTTTGTCACTAATAAGATATGTGTAATAATAATAGATGTGATTCACACGAACGAGGCAGAAAAGTCCCTATCTCAAGATAACTGGAATTAATCTTGCACGCTTAAACAGTTTTACATAATAAGTTAATATTAAGATCTGATGTTCGTGTCTTTGCAACTGAAAATGGAAAAACTCTCATATAAATAATCTTTACAAAAGTTTCTCTAATAATTGCATTTTTAAATGAAACCGTTACATAAACAATTTCATTAAGTTATAAAATGAGAATGGAGTCACAAACATCAAAATAATTTTCTTACCCTAGACGGCTGTGACTAGTTTACTGTAAATACCAAGAGCAATGCCCTGAGAATAGCTAGAGTGTTTTGCCAGATAAAATGATGCCTCGAGGGTTTTAAAGTGCCATGCTGTGTGATAGACGCCGAACAAGGGTTTCTTTCCATGTTCGAAAGGTCTTTGACCAGCTTTAGAGTTCATGTTTATCTAAATACTATCGAGCTGTTCGCTCATTGCATTGTAAAAGTATATCATCTACATAGTACATGTCGATGCTTAGTTCTAATTTATTTCATTTTTACAAGAAATTTTACCAGTTCCACACATACATTTTTAAAATAGCTTCCATTGTACTTAGTATTATTCGTTCTCAAATAAAAGTTCTTTACTAACTCGGGAAATGTTTGCGTCTGAATATACGGTCCACATATTTTACTCTCTGCACATGTTCAGTTGGCCGAGTGCTCATTACGTTACCATTAGGAAGCGTCGTTAATCCAATCTTCATGTGTTACATAAGGCTTTTATACAGATTCGCTTTACCCAAAAATATTAACATTTAATGTAATTTCCGTAAAAGAATTTTGTGAAGTCCCTTTAGAGAAACGCGATAAATGGCAATTAGTATGAAAGTTGTTGTAAACATTACATGGATTTTAAGTGAAAATGTTTTTAGTGTTGTATCAAGACAGATAACGACCTTTTTATTTTTAGTCCTTTAATGTTTACGTACATGCTGTTATCCCATATGGAATTGGCTGAGATTAAACCTTGCCCCGCCTCGTTTTCTCTCACATTTAACAATATTTTTACTGAGTCGACATTTCTGGCTATTGATTGCTTCTCTGCTTTGGATGAGTCTATTAAATTAATCAACGTAAGTTTCCTTTCGTCAAAAATCGCACATTTGCCTTCTTTCTTCAATCTACTTTCGTCAATTCTCCATAATATGTCATCATAACAGCTATTTTACTCTCCCCTTAGATAAAAATATTAATCAACTACATATTTAGCAATAATTAAGTACGTATCATCGTAAATATTTCTTACGTTATTTCATTTTATTGACTTCTTTATCGATTTGGATGGAATTTGTCATTTAAAGAAAGCACCCACATCGTAATTTACGATGTTGACGGACCATTTAAGCCGTTCCGCCCACTGTGTCTAATAGTCGCGGGTTCAATTCCTACACGGGACGTGATCCACAATTATTTGTTTCGGTCTGGGTATTTGTGTATGTGTACTTTTTATGTTTAAAAAAAATAGTTTAGCTGTTAAGCTTGCGATATTCTTTTTTCTTTATTAAATATCGAGCTCTAATTATTTATTCCTAGCATTCTCACATGAACTTTTGTATCACATACAAGAAAATATGTAACATTGTTCTCATGTTCCGGCAGTGCCCGTGTTTATGAGTGTCTACGGGTATTAACTTTTACGATCTCGTATCAGGGAGTAATCTCTGATAGCACATGTTCTACCTGGAGGTATAATCCAACGACTGTCTGCGCCCTTGAACTTCCATTGTTCGACGCCGATTCCACAACCTTATGTAGTGTCACTTTCACTTTCATCTTTATTATAATGAAACAGTACGTTAATCTGAGTTTCTATGTTAAATATTCTAAAGAAATGAAAGCACATGTATTCGTGGCATTGAAAGAATATACCTTAACATTTGTCTAACATCCTGCTGCCCCAAAAATATCACAGATTCGAAAGGAACTGGCGTGTGATTGGCTGTCTTATAATGTTAACAAGTGAAACTTTGAGTGTAAAATACCGAAGACAGTGAAGTTTGAGTAATAACAGAAATCAGGCGTATTATGACAGATATTATTACTAAATAGAAAACAGTGGTAATAGACTACATTGTCCAGAACCATGTGAAGCCGAACGAGCAGAGGCAAACTAAACAAATATTTACGGAATTCTATTTCATTGTTTCTAATGTTTGTATTTCGTGGAACGTTTGTACTATAAACTAGCCATTCAACTCAGCAGTTTTCCTCCGAGATTTATGCCCGCGCGTCGCCCACTCCGCCTCCTGCAATTTTAATTTTGTTTATCGTTCTCCATGGTTAAAATATGTATTACTTATGTGAGGATTATTCGAAATTAGATAAATTACGTCTATAATTTATCAGTTTCATTCATTTTTTAGCTAATCTGATGCAATAATAATGTGCTTAAAATTATTTTTTTTTTCTTAGCTCTTTTTCGATCCTTCCATTTTAGTTATAATTTTGGAGAGTTACTAGCTGAATATTGATAAAATTACTAATATCGTTTTCGGTAATGTTACCAATAATAAATTGGTTGACTGACGACTACTGATTGCAATAGTATAATAGCTGCTGACACTGTTTTGGTAATGCGGAGCCAGTAGTGGTTGGTTGAATTTCCGGAAAGGGGGCGGAATCGATATATTTTCCACGACTGTTATGCTCGAAAATAAATAAACATTTAATTACGTAAAATATCACGGGATAAAAAACTTTTCAGTAACAAAGACCATATTTATACTTTTATCACTCACTACGGATACAGTGATTCATACATCCATGACTCGACAACCAGGCGTTCTTCCTGGAGTCTATTAGAAATTCCGACACGTGTTCGCGGGTGGCTCGCGAAGGGCGCCGCCACGTGCGCCGGCGCCTGCCACCCGCGAGGGGATAGCGCACGTACTGAATCGTGACGTCACGTCCGACATGACCGTCTCTTTTAACGTGTGACACGACTTGCTCATGTTTTTATTATTGTCGATGATTATATTTTGGATTGGAAAGGAAAAATTAAAGAGGGTACCCAGCTTAACTGATAATCTTATTTAAGGTAGTAAGGTATATAACATGGATACGTTTGATAATTAATGTTTAAATCTTGAGCTGGACAAATATTTTTAGTCTAATTGTAGTTGTAGCGCATTTAGTACATACACGTGCTTTCTAATTAATTATTTTGGCCCCCATATCAACTGAAATAACCTGCATTTGGTAGCTTACGAAAGTATAGACTATGAAACGTAGTTGTGCACCACTTTACGTCAGACTTCTAATAATTTAAATTCTCGTATTTTTGGAATGGATGGCATTTAGAAACTATACTATCGTTACGTCTAGTACAAAGTCTAATGTAATGATAAACAAACATTTCACAGCTACAAGCTCCAGACCAAAAGCAGCAAGTTCTCATTACAGTTTCATATTTAACTTTGAATAAGTACGCACGAGCTTTTCGGTCGCGTTTACTGAGAACCAAATAAAGCTTTTCATAAAATAAACTTCTCTTTACCATTTCATGTAAGGCCGTTTCGTTTCCAACATTGGGTTTTTATAATTTATAGCTGCAATATAAATCAGTATATCACCAACCGCTAATTTAGTACGATGCGTTTTAAAAACCCAATATTAGATGATCTTCTAAATGAATGTTTGCTTAATTATGAATGTCCAAAGTAGGTATTACGGGAAATTTCTTTGTCTCTATAAGAAAATTTTGCCAATTTTTTTCTTTCAGAAATATCACTTTTGTAGGGTGCTCATTTTTATGCATATTCCTTATATAACATTCCCAAGAGAGTTGTTTAGCTCTTTGGTGGTATGTTATTGCTTTTCTTGGGTTATGAGCGAGTTGCCTTAAAATAAAATGCCCAAGTAGCTAAATCTCTGTGAAGCAATTTGCCTACGTAGTCGATCGTTTATGAAGCAATATTTCAAACCGGTAGAACTGAATTATGATATAATTTTATCACGTAACTTAATGTTAATCAAATAAATGCTGTTTTTGATTCCCTCCCCATAAAGTTACATATTTTATTTTAGGCATTCTGCTTTTTATTATTATTCATAAAGAGCCAAGCTAACCCGACACTGCACTGAAGATATCCCGGACATCAGCCTGTGCGAAATTAGGATGGCTCTCAAACAACTAAAAAACAACAAAGCGCCGGGTGAAGACGGAATTACTGCAGAACTTCTGAAGGCGGGCGGATCGCCGGTACTTAAAGTCCTTCAGAGGCTATTTAATTCCGTCTTGCTTGAAGGGAAAACGCCGGAAGCATGGAACAGGGGTGTGGTGGTGCTGTTTTTCAAGAAAGGTGATAACACCTTATTGAAGAACTGTAGGCCCATCACACTGCTGAGCCATGTTTATAAGTTGTTTTCGAGAGTCATTACGAATCGTCTCGAACGAAGGCTTGATGACTTCCAGCCTCCCGAACAAGCCGGTTTCCGGAAAGGTTTTAGTACCATAGACCACATACATACGCTGCGGCAGGTTATACAGAAGACTGAGGAGTATAATCGGCCACTATGCTTGGCGTTTGTGGACTATGAGAAAGCCTTTGATTCGATCGAGACTTGGGCGGTTCTTAGATCTCTCCAGCGATGCCGCATTGACTATAGGTACATCGAAGTGTTGAAGTGCTTGTATAATAACGCCACCATGTCAGTCCGAGTACAGGGGCAGTGCACGAAGGTGATCCCCATAAAAAGAGGAGTAAGACAGGGAGACGTCATTTCTCCGAAACTGTTTACGGCCACCTTAGAGGACGCCTTCAAGCTCTTGGAATGGCAAGGACTTGGCATCAACATCAATGGCGAATACATCACTCACCTTCGATTTGCCGACGACATTGTGGTCATGGCGGAGTCGCTGGAAGATCTAGGACGAATGCTCGGTGACCTCAATAGAGTATCCCAACAAGTGGGTCTTAAAATGAATATGGACAAAACAAAAATAATGTTTAATGTCCATGTCGTACCCACCGCACTCACCGTTGGGAACTCTACTCTTGAAGTTGTCGACGAATACATTTACCTGGGACAGGCAGTCCGGTTAGGTAGGTCTAACTTTGAGAGAGAGGTCAATCGACGAATCCAACTCGGCTGGGCAGCGTTCGGGAAACTGCGCAACATCTTCTCATCCAAAATACCTCAGTGCCTAAAGACTAAAGTTTTTAGTCAATGTGTGTTACCAGTGATGACATATGGATCAGAGACGTGGTCTCTTACAATCATCATTTTTTTTTTCATCATTTCAGCCTATACTTGTCCACTGCTGAACATAGGCCTCCCCAATCGCTTTCCAGCGTAACCGGTCCGATGCCACCTGCATCCAACGATTTCCTGCGATTTTCACAAGATCGTCGGTCCATCTGGCAGGCGGTCGTCCTACGCTGCGCTTGCCAATACGTGGTCTCCACTCTAGAATCTTTCTGCCCCAACGCCCGTCCGATCTTCGCGCTATGTGGCCAGCCCATTGCCACTTCAGCATGCTAATCCTGAGGGCTATGTCGGTGACCTTGGTTCTTCTACGAATCTCCTCATTCCTGATTCGATCACGTAGAGAAACGCCGAGCATAGCTCTTTCCATAGCTCGCTGAGCAACTCAAACAAGGTCTCATAAAAAAGCTCAAGCTTTTTTATGAGACCTATTGTAAAAACTATCTGACTACACCCGAAACCTCATGGCTGAGCGACGTTCCATGACGCTCCAAACCTCCGATGATGCTAAGTCCTATAGGCAGCTTAATGGACAGATATTGAAGTCCTTGCGACACGACTTACGGTCCTTCAATGCAAGGCGTATTGAGGAGACCATAGAGCAGAACAAGGGCTCTAAAGTGTTCGCAAGAGACGCGTCTATTGGGCAGAGCCAGTTGACGAAGCTGAAGACGGAGGACGGAAACGTAACGTCAAATAGGTCAGAGGCCTATGTTCAGCAGTGGACAAGTATAGGCTGAAATGATGAAAATGATGATTCTGCTTTTTAGTGATGATGCATTTTAGGCATCCTGGTTGTTAGCCATGATGCATCTTAGGTATCCTGATAGTTAGACATCATGCCATTTAGGTATTCCGCCTTCGTAGGTATTATGCTTTTTAGGCAAGTCGCTCATAACAGGTTTTGTTAACTACATAATAACAGCATGATTATTTAAATAATTTCAGTACCAACTAAGAATTTTATGTCATGATATGGCGACAAAATTATACCTGAAGCGTTGGCGATAAGAGCTTTACCGTTCGGAATACTGCAGTGATAAAATAAACACACACACACCGTCACGCCTATATTTCCCAGAGGGGGTGGCAGAGGTGTACTGAGTACACCCACGTTTCGCCGACGATGTTAGGTCCCATGTAATAGGGGCCGAGCCTATTGCCATATACCGGGTACAATTCCAGACTCCGGACTCATACTGGGAATTTTTCGTTAGAAAAACTACATTTGTCCGACCTAGGATTTGAACCCAGGACCTCGTGATCACAAAGGTATGCGCTTTGCCACCAGACCAACGAGGCAGTGATAAAATAAATGAAAAATTTATAACTTTAAACTGTAACATTAAGTTAGTAAACACACGTTCTTAGCGCGAGCTGAGAGGCGAGAGGCCTTAATTACGAGCTCACACTTAATTATTCGCTCTACTCGACATGTGACTTGAGGATCGTTGCTAAAGATGCTGGTACAACGGAGAATTTCCGTTTGAAATAACTAGACCGGTATGCAGGTAACTACGTCAGGAAATAGAAAAGTACATGTTTACTTTGCGTTGGAAATGCAGAGGGTAACATAATTACCGGACGGCCTGTCTTGGCGCTGTCCAATTGGCTACCTCGACAAAGATCCCTAGAGGATTCTATATTTACTTGCAACGTTTTTCCTGGAGCAGTGTTAAGCGTCGCAGTCCCTATTTGCATACACGACGATAAAGGTTAATCTCCAGTATTTAAATGTCTTGGCATTGTGTGTGAGCAGTGATAGCCTAGTGGTTAGACCGTTGGATTGCAAAGTCAGGGGTCTTGGGTTCAAACCCACACCTTCGAAAGCATGTGCGTATTAAAAATTAACTATCACTTGCTTTAACGGTGAAGGGAAACATCGTAAGGAAACCTGCATGCCTAAGAAATTCTCGAAGGTGTGTGAAGTTCGCCAACCTGCGCTGGGCCAACGTGGTGGACTATGGCCTAAACCCTCTCAGTTTGAGAGGAGGCCCGTGCCCAACGGTGGGACAGTTTCTTAACAGGGCTAATATTATTATATAATTATTGTAGTGTGTGGTGAAAACATGTCTGTAAAACTATTTAGTATAGTGATATAATTATCAACCTTACAATTACTCCCTGTCTCCATGACGTCCTGGTTTGAAATTATAACCGTTCTCAGCCCACCAATGCATAGCGTCGCAGTGGGGTTACTGTTTGCACCACAATTCACCCGTATGGAACCATGTTCTCTAGCCGATCCTGTTGAATACGTCGAGTTGTCCGAAAATGTAAACCCATATTTTCATTTGAGGTTTTTAAATACCTCGGTAATGCCATTTGTGAAACATCTATCGAAGGCTGCAAGCTTTGGTTTCCCACACATTTTATGATTAAAAAAGATTTCATTTTGACAAAGTGTTTCAGATGATTTTGTAATCATATTTGTTACATGAGGATTACTCCTTTAAAGATCTGCCTTATCGCTATTTACGGAGTCGAATAATTATCCATATTTGATACAACCTCGAAAGTTGTAGTTGCAACCGCAGGCCCTTGAAATTTTGAAAATCGCAATATGAATGTAGAAATAGACGACACGATATTTCAGTTATAAATTCAGGGTCTGATGACAAATTCAAATGTCTCCTACCTTATTCCAAAGTATTTACTGTTTCCGCGATCTCTAATATTAAGTGGTGAAACGGATTATTAAAGAATTTCTTCGCAGTGATAGATTTCTTAAAACAAACTTTACGCCCATGCAAAGCA
This sequence comes from Phalera bucephala, assembly GCA_905147815.2. Lineage (NCBI taxonomy): Eukaryota > Metazoa > Arthropoda > Insecta > Lepidoptera > Notodontidae > Phalera > Phalera bucephala. Next base: position 32,309,487 of record LR990611.1, on the reverse strand, counting down.
GATATGAATAAGTTTAAGGAATTTTTATGAACCTTGCAAGTTTTAATTCAATTTTCATGTCTAATACTATTAAATATGATCTCTATGTATATCATCACGTCAGATCGCTTGCGGGGTAGGCAGAAAGTACAGAGTTCCAACAGGTTCTTTCCTTACATACCTCTCTGGCTTTAAATAAATGTGATTTACGTGTAAATTATTTTCTTATCTTTCTCTAAGAGGTGATGGAGGCTCAGCGTGGAAACGATATTTCAAAAAGGTAACGAAACTGATGGCTTTTAGAGAGGTGTTTTTAATCTATTTGCTTGGAATTGTGAATTTTGTATATAAAGCGTTCACGTCTTAAGTATTCGCATCATCATTCTACATACATCTTGTATTACAATATCGTCACTCGGTAGAAAAACTAGTACTGATTAGGAAAAAAATTGGAGCCCAAAGAATATAATTTACGACTCTCCCTTAATTGGTTTTTAGCCTTGTAGAAAATAGGGTATACCAAATATAGGAAGCTATAGGAAACAAGATATCTACTATACTGCCTCGTTGGTCTGGTGGCAAAGCACATCGCTTTGTGATCACGAGGTCCTGGGTTTAAATCCTAGGTCGGACAACTGTAGTTTTTCTAACGAAAAAATCCCATTATGAGTCTGGAGTTTGGTTTTTTGTGCCCGGTATATGGCAATAGGCTTGCCCTTTATTACATGGGACCTAACATCGTCGGCGAAACGTGGGTGTGCTCAGTACACCTCTGCCACCACCGCTTGGGGAATATAGGCGTGACAGTGTATTATATCTACTATAGTCGTTAGTGGAGCATATGGGTCTGTAGATTACAAGGACATGGTTACGACACAAGCTTTCCACAAAGGATACCCTAACACAAAGGGACGGAAATTGTGGTCAACATATAAATACATTTTAATGACCTAAATGTGTCCTTTAAATCGGTGTGGTATAAACTTTATTTGTATGGTTATCGTTTATAGCCTCGTTAACTGCCTCGTTGGTCTGGTGGCAAAGCGCATCGCTTTGTAATCACGAGGTCCTGGGTTCAAATCCTAGGTCGGACAAATGTAGTTTTTCTAACAAATAATTCCCAGTATGAGTCCGGAGTCTGGAATTGTGCCCGGTATATGGCAATAGGCTCGCCCCCTGTTACATGGGACCTAGCATCGTCGGCGAAACGTGGCGTGACAGTGTTTTAATCGTTTATAGTTTTGTAATGCGTTCTTCGTTCGCTGTTTTCAATGTTCTTGTTAGATCGATCTAATGTGTCACAGTTAAGTGATTTTGTTTAACGGATCGTTGCTTCGATTACCGTACATTGTGACAATTTCGGCGAATCACAAGTATTTTTCACGCATGCTCACAAAATTTTGCATGCATTAACACTGAAAAATGTGTTTTTGTAAATGCAACTAAGCCCTAGGTCGACCTCATATCAAGGTTTTGGGCCTAAAATTACAGAAATATATTATTTGACGATTAATTTCAGTGTAGAATTATCTGCCTTCCTAGTTTCTGCAGTAGGAAAAAACATGTTAAACAGTAATTCTGATGATTAAACGTGTACTGATTACTTAATTCCCTTCAGTAGTTTTATCGTAAATGGTTGCGAATACCAATAACTTTTACAATAAATGATTAGATGTTTGTTAATTTTCCTTCGTATAACCTCTGTCTTATCCTAGTAATATTCTTTGTAGGTAATACCTAAATCCGGGTCACATGAAAGATTAAGGTCGCTCATATGCTTTATGACGACAAACCAACTTTTAATCCATTAGGGGACTAAATATGGGCTGACGATATTTCAGCTGAAGTTTTATTTTAAATTTATCGGATTAACTAACGGCATTGATGAGTCTATATCTGATTACCTATATGATCTCGCCAGGATACCTAATAAAATATCCCTGATACTATATTTTTACCTCCCATTTAATACATGTTTTGAATCTATGTTCACCTATAGCGTCGTAATTTTTGTATGAACTATGAATATATATCAACTAATTGAGTTTAATAGGTGCTCTCCGATGGTTCTTATGTTTTATAGAAATAGCTTTAAATATCTCAAGATTAATGCCTTAGTTCTAAAATGCCCAAGAATTAAGAAAGAGTTAATAACTTTACTTATCTGCAGGTAGAAACAAATATTGGATCGGAGTTAGTCAGCGTCCTAGATTAATCTGTGTTTATTTCAATCTATCACCTATTCCTGATACTATAAAAATAGGGAGCACAATAAGTATAAATGTTTACGTTCAGCTATTCCCGTACAAACGATGGACGCTTACTGTTTGGCGATTGTGTAAACATAAAGAAATCGTAAACTTAGCTGTCCCGACCAGTCAACACTCCGGCGTTTATGTTGACGTTGAATTTCAACAATGTTTTTTTAGAATGTACAAAATTGTGTGTCGACGAATTGTTTAATACAGCTCATTCATTTTCAAGCTTTACTAAATACACATATGTAACCCCTTCAAAAGTTTTCTCTGCTTTAATAATAGCAAAGTACATTACCGTAATGTGAAATTTATATTCAATACTTTAGCCATCTTGAGAAAGTAATTAAAGGTGCATTTATTCTGCCTTTTCAGGTAAACACTATTCATCGTAATCACAGATTGTCTATCTTTATTAGGCATGAAAAAATCCTAAGTAATGTAAAAATCCTAAATCACATATTACATATTATTTCCATCTTATTCAAATACAAAACATTGATATGCTCCCGAAAGCGGAGTCAAGAAAATATCCATCTACGGTTCTTTTGATGGATCGTAACTCAAACAAATTACGATAGAAACTTCGCATATAAAACAATATCGACGATAAATCGACTATGCAAAGGAGAATACTCCACTAAATCTCTTCAAAAATATAGAAAATATTTCTCATACAGAATAAAGTTAGGATCTTTGTATTTGGGTGGCCGCGATCAATCACTCCCGTCACATTTTGGGGATTATTGGGAATAGCCTGTGTTGGCCCGGCGTTGGGGACCAAATGCCAAAGGACTTCTACTTGTCAGTGATCAATATTATGTTTGCGGTATTTAATTAAATTGGAATATAACGATATAAAAGAGGTTTACGTTCAATGCGACGACAGATAGATAAACTAACAATCAGCTGAAATCAGTTATGTAGAAATGACGGTTGGAAAAAAGATCGTATATGAAAAAAAATATGGTAGATATATCCATACAGCGAGTGTCCAGCCCAACATCTCTCTTGGTGATATTAAAGCGGCTGTTACTCTTTAACTGCTAGACATACCAACTGAGGCGTAGTCTTCGCCCATAATACCCAGCAAAAACGTACGTAAAGAAAAATGCAACTACACGCCTCGCACGACGCAAACGACACGTTGACAACAGTTAATATGCACTCCAAAGAAAAGCCCACTTAAATCGTACACAGCCGTAAAATCGACAGTGGTTTCATAACGGTTCAGCAACATCCATTCATTGCTACGTTCGCGGAGCCAGCCGCACGGAATAACGACTGAATCAGAACGGCTATTAGCTTTTTCCATGGCGCTTTGAATCAACGCTTCGCGATGTGCTTTATCACTATTTGTAGTACGTGTGTAGTATTATAAGCTTTTGTTTTTAGCTTGCGTGTCTTGGCTTTAGTTTTGATCGCACATTTCTAGGTTAAAAACTGTTTTTGGGTGCCAATTTAAAGGTTTCAAAATAACTTTTTAATCTTCCATCTTGAAAATTTGACTAAGCAATAAAAATATTGTACAAATAATCGAAAAATTGACTATTATGGCATTGAACACACCATTTCTTACCTTGTTTTTGAAGTGTGTATCCTAATTCTTTTTAGGATATTGTGGTCGTAAGCTGGCTAGCGTAAGCTTGACTAGTTTAGATTCCTTGCCTTTGTCTCACTCTACATAACAACCGCGGGACATTCAGTAACTTGTTGCGTAACATTTGCACTGTGATTTGGGCTCGCAATTTATTCACGTAGATATGTATCTACCTATCCGACGTTGCTCCCGAACATACATAAGTATACAAGCTTAAATATTAATGCCGCCGCTGGGACGTCGGCGGGGTAATTTTGGAGTAACAGAATGTGCAATTTACGTCCAATGTATCAAGTAAACGGGGGCAAAAATGGAAGACGAGTGTAATATTAAAATTTTTCAGACGTCTCGAGAATTTGGTACTTAGTCCGTGCTGGGGTGAAAGTAAGTGGTTATTGGTTCACTTTTACCTTCACTTTGAACACTTGAAATTGTTGTAATAAGTTTATATGTATGAAAAAAATGAACTTGTGAAAATAATAATATGTCATCGTGTCAAGACTGACGATAACTTTTAACAGCCATTGAAATTTATATGATAGGAATTGAGAAAAAAGTCAGTGAAAATATAGGAAAAGTTGTCAGTGAAAATATAAGAAAAGTATGTAAAAAAACTTATCCGAAGTTCTTTTAGGATAGTAATCTTGTGAAAACGTTATATATTTTTTCTTGCGGATTTGCAACATTGGTTTCGCATTATCATTTCAAGCAGTACACAAAGTGTATTTATGCAGCTTTTACGAAATCATTCCGGTGATTTTTTTTTATTAACATTACCATAGTTATTATGTGATATTGCTACATATTTTGATCAAATATAAAAAAACTAGCAGTTTTCCGCGGTTTCACACCCGGTCGACAATAGCGCTACCTACCAGGTCTATGTTACTTCTGGATAATGTAGCTTTTTAATGAATTACTAAAATCGGTTCGGTTTAGATCTTTCCTCTCCATAATATTAGTATAGATAGATACGTTCTAATATTGAGTTGACGTCACCATAAAAATATACAATGCAAGGTTCATTTATTCCTTTTTTTCGATTAAACGGTGTCATTGGCAAAGTAATTAATATTACTTTCCTGATATATCGGTATTGACATGTTTGTAATTAATTAATATTGATGGTAATATTGGATAATAAAAAAATTAAGCCTAGAAATCGACCAGGTCAAGGATAGCTTAAAACAGAAGAGGTACTCGTATAATATATTTAATTACGAAGCTAGTTGCCCCTGCGAATATGTTAAGGAGAACAACTATTAGAGTTAGGTATGAGAAGTGTTAAGATATACCTTTTTGGCGGGATATTAATGATGTGTGTTTGTAAATATCACTGTCAATATGCCACGCCCAGTTACCATGACAAAACAACCCAGACGTTGAAGGAGTCTTTAATTGCCGTTGTCAATATTTAATTAATGGATAGATTACTGTCACGCCTATATTCCCCAGAGGGGGTGGCAGAGGTGTACTGAGTACACCCACGTTTCGCCGACGATGTTAGGTCCCATGTAATAGGGGGCGAGCCTATTGCCATATACCGGGCACAATTCCAGACTCCGGACTCATACTGGGAATTTTTCGTTAAATAAACTACATTTGTCCGACCTAGGATTTGAACCCAGGACCTCGTGATCATAAAGCGATGCGCTTTGCCACCTGACTAACGATGGATAGATTAGTTTAAATATACCGTAGTAGTAAATAGACCATGTCTTATCTGAAGGGCAAGTCAAGAGTCCGTAACCGGCGAGCGTATAGGAGACGAACTATCAGAGTGGACGAAGCCAGAGATGTCTGTAAGTAAATAACATGTTGGAACTCTGTACTCTGTGCCTAATCCGCAAGTTATTTGGCGTGATGGTATAGATAGATAACATTACTGTCAGCAGAATTTTGACAGATTTTGCATATGAGATATGTTAAAATTCTACTGATAGTACGCAAATCTTATCATTGAGTTAAATATTGAAAACGACCGTAAATAAGCCCTAACCAATGTTGCATTCCCAGATATAAAGGTTTTTCATATACTTGTAGCCGTTGATTTCCCAAGAGTCATAGAATACTTTTCATCGCGGCACATTATGCAAGTTTATTCAATATCCGATATAACGGAGCGTTTGAGGATATTAATATATTGATGATATCAATTTATTAGGTTGGCTTACGGCGTAACAAATCGCTAAATATATCACTAAAAGCATAATAAAAAATCTGTATACTTAAATACGTAATTTTTGGAGTAACTTGAATTGGATTAACGGATTCACATGTGCCACCAGTCGTCGATTTAATATGATGTGGACAGTATGTTCTAAAAGAACTTGAAGGGCAGGTGACCTACATAATGCATAAATGTATAGAATGATAAAGCTCGTGGACGCTTTAATCGATTTGTCTTTTCTCGAGCAGGAATTTATATGATTAACGCTTTATAATCTCAATTTTAACAAATCGGTAATAGACGAATATATTTGATATAATCATTATTTAGGAAGTATATAAAAAAGGATTGACTGCCGCGTTGGTCTGGTGGCAAAGCGCATCGCTTCGTGATCACGAGGTCCTGGGTTCAAATCCTAGGTCGGGCAGATGTAGTCTAACGAAAAATTCTCAGTATGAGTCCGGAGTCGGGAATTGTGCCCGGTATATGTCAATAGGCTCGCCCCTATTACATGGGACCTAACATCGTCGGCGAAACGTGGGTGTACTCAGTACACCTCTGCCACCCCCTCTGGGGAATATAGGCGTGACGGTGTTTTATATAAAAAAGGTTATGAATTCGACTACGCTAATATACATTTCAATCCACAAATTATCATATAAATGATACATTCGCAAGAAACGAAGTGAATTCAAAATGTAGTTTTTGTTGATGCAGATCTTATTCTGCATCCTCGCGCCGTTTGACCTGCTCCGACGAACGGTACTCGGATTAACAAATAACTGTACCCGACCGTGTTGCGGTAATGCGCACTCATAATTGCATGTCTAATTATAATGTGTGTTTTAATTTTTTTGGATTATACATTAGCGAGTGCAGCATGACTTAGATTTATGAAACGGGTTTTGAAGCTTACTTTTTTGTCAAGAAAATGTTAACATATAATATTGTACGTTCTTGAACTTGTTGGCTTTTCTTTGATAATTCTACTGGATAAGTCTGTCAATACTTTTTGCACCTCCCACAACTCTTTTTTTGGATATCAAACCAAATATAAAAAAATACACTTCCGAATTCTTCCTCCAAAACTTTCCCCGATGTCATAACTAACACACAGTTGTTGTTGAGTAGTTAAACTGCCTAATAAACCTGGTGACATTTTTATGTATGCTAAATAGATTCCAAAAACATCACATAATAAGACTGACAAGACTAAGTCTTTTTTGTTTCGCACGGGCGCTTACGTTAGTAAAGCGCTGAAATTAAACAAAACTGCTAACAGTACTTTTTTGTAACGCTTTTACAACGCACGTAGGGTAATTGTTGTTTCTTCGTGTGTGACCTTCAAGTGTTTTTCAAACACTTGAAGCTTAGCTATTTGTCCAGAACTCCCATGAAAATAGACTCTTGCCATGCTCTATATATTTCGGAATAAAAACTGGTCGGTTTCACGGTCGAGTGCCGAGGCGGATCCCAATTAATCTTATTCGCACCGTTCGACCACATTTGGCGTCGGCTAAATGTTTTAAGGAAGAGCTCCATTGCTTTGGACCCGAATCGAGGCGTCTTGGTCATCTATTTGCGGCCTTTGAATGGAATTTGTTAGATTTAGGCACTGGTATTGTTCGAGAATGTTTGTAGTTTAACGGCGTACTAATGAAATGAATCTATCTATCATCACGCCAGATTCATAATGAATATCACCGTTAATTCAACGATTATTTTGAATTATTGAATGTTAACCATTGTACTATTTATTTTTAATAAATTTAAATTATTGATGATAATTTTACTAGCATCGATTTCTCTGTAGTACAGCCTATGTTGTCTAATTAATTGCTGTGTTGATTTATTTCAAAGTATTTTGCGAATCCCACCCTTCAGTTGTCTTCGATCTTCAATGAACCGCAGTACCGTGTCACCTCCTTACATTTAATACATCCATATTTACAATTTATAAGTTACTTTCAGCTCTAAGCCCCTGGGCTTTGTTACATTTCATCTAAATGGATATAAGTACCATAAATTGTAAGAATAACCGAGTCTCCCATAGGAAATAGAAGTAAACACAAGATTTAAATTATTTATACCTTAAGCAGGATACGGTTTCATTTTATTCTTTTTGGATGAATTATTTAAGATTTTCAGGTTCGTGACTTCTAATGGAAATGTATTTTATCCAACGAGAATGTTGGCTGCTAGTACATGTTACTTTTTCTTCAAGAAATAGACAAAATATCCAGGGGTTGTACCACAATCTCTTTATCATTGCTATTATAAGCTGACTTTACCGTAAGAAATACTAAATATACGCATTTTTATAGCTCTATATCTTTTTGGGAAGAATGTATGAAGATCTCTGTCTTGTCCGGGACAAGCTTTTGGCAGTAGTTTCTTCGGACTCAAATGTAGATGAATGCTGGAATAGCCTGAAAGAGAGTTTAGTAGATTCCGCGAAAGAAGTATGTGGTTGCTCAAAGAAGCATATTACAGCAAAAGATGATGCATGGTGGGATGCGGAGTTGCAAAGCTCCGTAGAGAGTAAGAAGAAAGCATGGCAGGACTATGTTTCTTCTTTGAACCTGAATGCCAGTATGACAGAGATGAAGAAAGAAATATACCGGCAATGCAAGAATGCCACCAAAACCTTAGTGAAAGAAAAGCGTGAAAGAGCCAGTGCGATTGAGGAGGAGAGGCTGGCGAAGAACTTCGAGAACAACACTAAACCCTTTTGGAGTAGAATGAGAATGTCTCGAGGTGATTCGTCAGGTTCCAGAAGGATAAAGGATGGTCTAAGGATGGTGACATTCTTGCAGATACACAAGCTGTATTAACCCGGTGGAGTGAATATTTTGGAGAAATGTATGGAGATGCCCCGGATACTGGTGCCACAGACGAGCCCAGAGACGAGTTTGTGGCACCGGAATCAACAGAGGGCATCACTATGGAAGAAGTTGAATGGGCGATAGGAAGTATGGAAAATGGTAGAGCTGCGGGAATAGACATGATATCTGCCGAGATGATCAAATATGGTGGAACTTGCGTCCGGGACGCCTTTCGGTTCCTTGCAAATCTTTGCTGGAGGACCGGTAGGGTCCCTACAGATTGGCGCCGCGCAGTCATTGTACCCTTGTACAAAGGCAAGGGTTCACAATATGACTGCGCCAATTACAGAGCCATTAGTTTGATCAGCTTGGCAGCCAAGGTGTATGGTAAAATTGTTGAAAGGAAAATGCGCGAGAAGTCCGATGGAATGTTGTGCGAGGCACAAGGGGGGTTTCAGGTCCGGAAGAGGACGTTCGGATCAAGTTTTCTCCCTTCGCAACATCGTAGAGAAGCATCTGGCAGTGGGCCGGAAGGTTTTCTGCGGTTTTGTGGATCTGAAGAAGGCGTTTGATAGAGTTGTGCGAAAGAGACTGGGACATTTTGCCTTAGTATGGTATAAATGGCACTCTGCTGCGGGCCGTCCAGTCCACCTATGTGGACTGCAGGGCATGCGTACGAGTGGGTGGTAACATGTCACCCTGGTTTGACGTTGAAATCGGCGTCAAGCAGGGTTGCGTGTTGTCCGCTAGACTGTTTATAATATATTTGGATAAAAGTCTTCAAAGACTGAAAGCGATGAATGAAGGTGTACAAATGAGTGATCTAGTGGTAAATCATCTACTATATGCAGATGACGCGGTTTTGATAGCGCCAACAGCCACTGATCTGCAATCACTAGTCGCAGTTATGAAAGACGACTGCATGAAAAATGGCTTACATTTGAATGTGAAGAAAACCAAAATTATTGTTTTTGAACGGGAAGAAACCAGAACGAATGCAAGGATTGTGGTTGGGAACGATGTGCTGGAGCAAGAATGAGTTTGTATATCTTGGATGCGCATTCAGTAAGGATGGAAAATACACCGCTGACATAGAGAGAAGAGTGAGTGCAGGGAACAGAGTGAATGGCGCGATGGGAAAGCCACTTGGGAGCCGGCACTTAAGCCGAAAGGCGCAGCTGGCCATACATAATGGAGTGCTTGTCCCAACGCTGGTATATGGCAGCGAGAGCTGGGTATGTAAGAAGGAGAATGAAAGTAGGATAAATGCGAGCTCTGCGGAAGATGTGCGGTGTGAAGCTGACCGACCGTATTCGCAACAGCGTAGTAAGAAAGCAAATAGGTATGAAAGAGAATATCGGTGTGAAGATGAGAAAGGGTATGCTCCGTTGGTTCGGGCATATAGAAAGAATGTCCGAAGAAAGAATGACAAAACTGACATACAATGCGAAAGTGGAAGGATGTAGGTACCGGGGAAGACCTAGACTATCTTACCATGACGAAATGGACCGGGTCTTATCTGAAGGACAAGTCAGGAGTCTTCGTAACCGGCGAGCGTGTATGAGACGAACTATGAGAGTAGAGGACGCCAGAGAGGTATGTAAGAAAAGAGCCTGTTGGAACTCTGTACTCTCTGCCTACCCCGTAAGGGATCTGGCGTGATGATATAGGTAGATAGATAGATATATCTTTTCAGCGCAAAGTAAGATTGAAACAGTTTTTATAATGTCGACCGTACGTTACAAATCCTAAATACCCGCATAAGATAGGGTTTACGGCAATGGTTGAGTAAGCTAAAAAATGATTGTCTTCTTGAGCTCATTCACTCGCTCATAGTAAAAATCTATATTTCAAATCAATTTTTACGTCACCCACTGGAAAAAGTTGCACTTCTCTATAATCGGTAATATCATATCCTTAATGCCTTACGGGGAAATATGGATCAGATTATCAAATAGCAATGTTGGGACCCGTTCTTATGGGACAATAGAATAGACCCACTCCTGAACTACTTATAAAAATAATTTGATATTTATCGAGCGGCTTATCACGGCAATAGGTAGCCCAATTACGTAAGTTGTTTGTGATAGATTTGGTATAATGCGGAATATCAAAGTGTAATAAACATCTCTGACCATTCAAGGGTATATGAGAGAACCAAGCGATAGTACGTATACACACTAGATACGGCTGGTTCAGATTAAATAAAATCCAGTTGTGAATGACAGTGTATTCTAGTTAATTTCCTAGCGGGAGGCGGCTTTAAGCAGCGCCAGTCGGGAAATTGATTCTGGAGCGTTAATGCAATAGCCGCGGGTGGGGGATTCACGGCGGACGATGCAGTACAAGTCATAGACTGAAAGTATATTGTCTAAGATATATTGTCGTCAAAAAGTCTCAGTAGATAATAATAATAATATTAGCCCTGTTAAGAACCTGTCCCCCCGTTGGGCGCGGGCCTCCTCTTAAACTGATAAGGGTTTTAGGCCATGGTTCACCACGCTGGCCAAGTGCGGGTCGGCGCACTATGAGGAGGCGAACCAGGAGATACTAATAGATTTATTTTTCTAGGTGTCTAAGAATTTTATAATATTTATTGACAACTTTAATCTAAACTAGGCGCAAAGATAAATTGTTCTTCTACTATACTTGCAAACTTAAAAAAAATAAATGGTTCTTTGCGTCACCCGGAAAAACTTTTTTTATACGAATTTTTGTACTAACAACAAAGATATGTATCTTCAACTGAAGAAAGTCAGAGTATGTTTTTGGAATTTTAACGTTACATCAAATTACCACCTCATCAATACACTACCACCCCTGCTTGGGTGACGGTGTTTATCAAATAAACTAGTCACGTAATAATAACTTATAGTGCGGCATGTTGCTGTAATTAGAAATAATTGTCTGTGTTTACCTTTACTTTGTTTCTCGGGTTTGTCGACGTCCGTAATAACCAAGAAAATGTTAAATAATAAGTATAAACTAGTTTATGAGATGGTCTATGAAAGTGGAGGAAGCCTTAGAGGTCTGTAAAAACATAACCTGTTGGAACTCTGTACGGTCTGCCTATCTGCTATTTATTGTCATGATTTTTATTAAAGTATGCTTGTTGAATATGATACATCTTTTTTAGGGATTACGCTTGACTCCAAGTTACAATGGGGTCCTCATATTGAGAATTTAGGTAAGCGGCTTAGCTCCGCTGCCTATGCCGTAAGGAAGATCAGACAACTAACTGATGTGGACACCGCGAGGATAGTCTATTTTAGCTACTTTCATAGTGTCATGTCTTACGGTATATTATTGTGGGGTAGGGCAGCGGACATTGAGTCTGTTTTTATCTTGCAAAAAAGGGCTATTAGGGCCATCTATAACTTGAGTAGTCGCGACTCTTTAAGAGAACTGTTCAAAGTAGCTAATATCATGACGGTCCCATGTCAATATATCTATGAAAACATTATGTATACTAGAAAAAATTTAGATCTTTTTAATCAGCTAGGTGATAGACATTGCTATAACACACGACATAGAAATAAATTAGACCAACCGCAGTTTCGTCTGTCAAAAATTCACACGTCTTTCATGGGGCACTGTGTTAGATTTTATAACAAAATTCCCATTGACGTCACTAAACTTAGTGAAAATAAGTTCAAAGCTTGTGTAAAACGAACACTTTGTAAGCAAGCTTATTATTCAATAGAAGATTATTTAAAAGATAAAAATGCTTGGATAGATGCTATTCCAGCTCCACTTGAGTCATAACAACCTATTCAACTGTTGTTAGTTAACATTACCTCTCTTCCTTCTATTAATTTAACACAATATGTACTTTTTTTGTAAATGAGGGAACCATGTAGCCATTCTCATAAATAGTATTATTCGCTTTTTTAACTTAGACTCACCTGATGACCAACCTACATTGTTCTCCCATACCCCACAACAGAATGTAGATGAAAAAGTTTGTAATTTCTTATTTTAAAAGAGTAACCGTGGAGTTTCTTGCCCTTCTTCTCCACAGGAATGACATTCCGAAGTGGCGGTAGAGTCTTTGTTACTTTTCTGACGATTCATAAATACTGTAATGGTTTACATGAATAAAAAATATTCTGATTCTGATTCTGATATGTGAAAGTGATTCTTAAATATCTATAGAGTACTAGAAAATTCACCAACTTTTTAACATTCGCCATCAGTAAACCCATTGAGGAGCATTCAATGCAGTTCGGCGGGGGCGTAAGGTGCAAGCGACGAGTTGCAAGCGGTGACCCGGTAATGATTTGATTAATTTGTTTCACTAATGAGCGTTGACATAGTTTTCGAGGCCATGCTTCCAGATGAGCTTGCAGTTTAAACATCTTAATAGAAGCGTTAATTATAAAAGGTCAACTTATTTTAAACGCTGACTAAATCATGAATTATTATTTAAATGTTTAAATTTAATATGTATATGCAGTTAATGATATATCTACAGCTTGGTATATTATTTATGTTGCTAAGGAGACTGTAGAACGTAATTATTCGTTTCAAATATTTGGTCTTTCTAACGAATCTCAAGTGTAGCTATGGTGTATAGATAGATAGATGCAGAACGATTTTTGTTAATCTGGGCCTGAAATTCATATTAAAGCATCCAATAAAAAGAAAAGAATCCTCGCATGTGGCTATATACAAATTGTAGCATAGCGCAAACGCAAGACCAGAAAGTAGTTTGTTTTAAATCGGTAATTGAATTGATTCCAACACTTTTTATTGTATCTTAATATTTTTTTTATATTTCCAAAAAATGCTTTTACTCCTTCAGTGCGTTATAACAAGCTAGATTTATCCCTGATTCAAAGGATGACAAATACATTTCTAAAACATATTTCTCAATACGCACACATACAAGTAAAAGTTCCATTGTTTATTGGGAAATAAAGTTATTAAAAAAGAGGTAACAATCTTTAAATGTGGAAATTGGATTTCGTACTGAATTTGTGAAGCAATGTAATCAGGGTGTCTGAGGTCTTACGTTATTTATGATACACCTTGTATGAGAAATATTAAGAAGCTTAATTCGTTTGTATATTAATTTCATAATAATTCGCCATTGGTGAATCTCGTGGCTGTTTCGCATACCGAGACCTTTGTCGAATAACTTTGAATATTCATTCTCAATAAACGTGCCTCCCAGCTCTTGATGGTCCCTAGGGTTGCTAAATTCCGGGAATGATAGATTATATATTCTTCCCATAAGATTACTTTACGTCTTTTGTAACATAGTCGTGTCATTTTAACTCCTCTGTGGTATTAATACGATAGAAGAATACATAAGATAATCTTACATCAAAACATGAGTACATGTTTCACCAACAGATCATATAGAAGCCTTACTCAAACTAAGCATATTGAAGATAACCAAAACTGATTTTGACTTCTGAAATGTTTTGATATTCTATTAACATGCGGAGTTTTACAAAGTTAAACTCTTAATATCGTTTAATGTAATATTAAGTATTATCACTATTCCAGCATCAATCATTTAGTAAAGTTTATGATATAAAATAATGTTATTTCGATCCTCCCACCAATTCCGGCAATTCCCTTTTAATGACGTCGCTTTCGTTTTGAACTAGAGATGGCACGAGTTACGTACACTTTTGTCCGAAAATATTGCTCACCTCATTAAATTATATCTAATTTGGTTTGGATCGTCTCATTATTCGATAATACCAAATTGAGTTCCGTTGTTGATTCCATTTTGGTTATTCGAAGCATGATTTTCTATTTCAGTTGAAGTTAAACCGTGAACGACTTAAGTGGATTTATGATCCGCTTGTGATTTGAGTAATGTAATTGCGCTTTAAGTGTCGGCTTTTATAGAATTTATCAAATCAGCAACCGCTATTACTATTTTAAAGATGTTCAATATTTTCTATGTTTAAGACGTTTCATTTTTCAATAATATCTAATCAGATATGTTTTTTTTTGTATTGTTAAAAACTGCAGGTAAAGTCAGTGAAGAGGTTTTGTGTGTAGTTGTTTGATTTTTATGTTAAACAGAGCATTATGTATCCCTTTCAAATGTGTGATATGTGTGAATTTCTAATATCACATTTCCAATTTATTTTCTCATTGTGTGTCTTCCGTTAATCTCTAATGTTAGTTGAACGAATCCGTATTTCAATCTGTACCGAGATAAAAGACCGTTTATTCTCATATACGAGTTGTATTGTGTTTCAATAAAAGTCTACGAGCAAATCCTCGATGTAAAGGTTTTCGTGACAAACACAGCGGGGCAATTACTTGGATGTCAAATATAGCGGGCGTCTTGCTAAACAACGTCCTTTGATGCCGTAATTAATTAATATCCAGTTTTGAACGCGCCCCTGACGACGCCATTTTGACGTTGCGGGGCGGGGTGCCGCTCATAAACGTTCCTTTTCATGTTTTTTTCATTTATTAATAAATGGTCGATGTGATTTCATTAATTTCAATTTTATAACAACATATCAAAGGTTAATCCCTATACTTAAAATATATAATTTGAAAATCAAAGGCGAAGTTTCTGGGAAAAGCGGTTTAAGTGAAAATCGCGCGGTTCAGTGTAATAAAAAACAAAGACCGTGGTATTTTCAAGAAATGAAAAAAGTTAAGAAGGATGAGATCAAAGTGTTTGTAATTGGCTTTACAACTAATTACACTGAGTATAAAAATATGTGAAAGTATTTTTTTTTCAGTAATAATTTGATCCTACCTTTAGAAATTGGAAGGTCTACCGTCGTGACCTCGCCTCGCACGACTATGCCAACCCAAACAAAGATCACACCTACAATTATACCTTTCGGAGAACAATTACCAAGCTACACTAATCTCACGAAATCCACCAAATCTTTCCAAAGAATAGTTTCAACTATAACCTATTTTACATTACTCATTAACGATCGCTTTTATTTATTCGAATGTGTCCCTAGAACTTCAATTGCATCTTTACTTACTCAACAGTTGTTACGTCGTATAAAATTAATTTTACGGTGGTTTTATCGCTCTATCGACGCTGACGTAGTGTGCAGTGGATTGCGCAAGTGCATTTTCATGTTCACTGCCTGGGTGTGGAGGATTCGAACAATTTGTACGGAATCCTTGTATTATATCGGAGCTATAACATGCTTGGTTGAGTTTTGAAGATATGTTGCCACTCGTTTGTTTGGCTCGAATTGTCGCAGGTTAGATTTGCGCACGGTGCGAATATTGGTGCGATTCGCATATTGTGCATATTTTTGTCAATCTGGGCTTGAAATTCATATTAAAGCATCCAAGAAAAAGAAAAGAATCCTCGCTTGTGCCAATACATAAAAAATATTACGAAGCTAAATTCGTGTGTATATCAATTTCATAAAAATTGGCCATTAGTGCGTCTCGTGGCTGTTTCGCATACCGAGACCTTTGTCGCATAACTTTGAATATTTATTCTCAATAAACGTGCCTCCCAGCTTTTAAAGGCCCCTAGGGTTGCTATGCCGTGAATGATAGATGTTCTTCTCATAAGATTTCTTTACGTCTTTTTGTAACATAGTGGTGTTATTTTAACTTCTCTGTGGTATTATAATGTCCAGTAATCGAAGTTGGAGTACTACGGGATAATCGAGTTTAGCTAGCAAGTGATTTATAATCTAGGTATAGGTTCCTCGATCGGTAAGAACTGCGATTCCAAAACCATACTTTTTGATTCAGAGGCTAAGAAATCCGTCCTTAGATATAGGAAGAGTACTAGAATAACTGCTAGACTACCTAACGATAATGTTTGTTAATAATGATAAAAATATGTTAATCAACCCTTTAGTAACAGAGCCCGAGTAGGAGAGCCCCCCATGAGTTCAATACTCGTTGGTTTTGGTGCACTGCGGGGAACAAGAAATAATGTCATTTTGGGTGTACGTATGTATGTCTTTGATATGAATACGTTTGTAGGGTAAAAAACTTTGATCGGTGCGCTAAGAATACTGGTATACTGGAAAAGTTATAATGTTCGTCGGTAATATGTAATTAGTTATAGACCTAACACTCTTACATGACATAAGCTTGGTTCAACATATTAACCGGTAATCCCCGTTACAAATGTTCCTTCATGTACAATGTTACTAATGCTATCCTACTAATAATGGATTTGAAAAGGCTGCATATTTGTTATTACCCGAGTTGACTACGCCATTTTGAGATTTCTACAAACTGTGAAACGAAGCAAAAGAAAAGTAAACTTTTAATTTACCACTTTATCTTGATCTTAAGTACTACCTCTACAGCTGATACCTTATTAATATATAGTTAAACTAATAATCTTATAACTGGTCTATTTCATACTGCTGGTAATACTCAGTTCTCAGGTAGGGTGGCCGTTTTCCAGATGTCTAAACAAAAGGCGTACGAGCGCGTCGCGGGCAGCTAACCCAGATACGTCGCTCTGCTCTTTGTAGCACGCCCCATCACCTCACACTCGCTTCATTACTGCAATTAATGTTCCACGAATATTTAATGTTCTAGTGTCTTTTCTCACAATATAATGGTCTTAGTTTTAAAGCATTCCTTAGTAGATTAATTATCTATTCACATTGTAATGTTTGCTATTCAAAAAACTAGTTCGGTGATCTCATCGTTGGTGCATCCACCGTTTTCACCGTTCATCATTTTTCCAAATTTAATTTGATTTCTAGGTTATTTTTAGAACTTTACTTATTAATTACTTACCCCAATTAAAATTTTACCCCTTGTAAATCCAGATTTTCTTGAATTATATGCCTTGATCAATATTAACTTATATCCCCTTGTTTGTTAGTGATTGAAGCAGAAAAATAAAATCTGGCATTGATCCCTTTACGTATGTCATCCATATCATAGTCTCATATATTTCCCTGTCAGCCTACATCAAAATCGATCGTTCTATTGCCGTCTACTATCCTCAGGCCTAACCTAAATATTTTCGTCATGTTTTCTTAAACATCACGCCTTATTAACTTATAATGACGGTGGCACGCGATCAATTCTATTCTTGTGTTCTGCTGCTTGTTTACTCTTCGTAGTTCCTTTAATATTTCGTAAACTATTATACATTTAATGCCTAATTCAATAGGTATAGTAATTATATACATAAGTATGGTTTTGCAAGAGACAAGATTTTGGTTCCGGGGCGTCTATTAGAAGCGTCTATACGTATTGGAAAGGTGCGTCATGGAATTCTTCTTCATCTTAACTTATAATTAATCCTCCGACAGTATAATGTCAAATACTTGAAACCGATTAAGTAATCGAGAGAAATTCTATAAATATTGCTGTGAGGAACGATAGATTTAATTAAATTCATTATGTTCATAAAGTGCAATTTCTGTAAGCACAAGATTAAATTAAATAGTCTCCAAATCAGTTGCATTATACCATTATGAATGAATATTCTAGTTATTCAAATACACATAATTATATTGTGCATAGCTTGAAAATCTGCTGTAGTAACGTATTAATAGGCATCATTTAGTCCCTACAAGAGGAAATCGTGACCGATTCAATTTTATGATACACTAACGGGTATCGCACGTCTAAATTGTGTATTGTTAGCACCGTCTACTGGAAAATAGGGCTGGTAAATGGCTGTAAGTTTAGAGGAAAACAATTTTTCTTCTTCCGATCCTTGTCTCTTCCTGTTATGCGGGGCAGTCTTTTCTCAACTGGGGTTACCATTTGCTTCTCGTCGTCAACAGACAGACTCAAAGCTTTCATGTCCTCCTTCACATTCGTATTCGACGTCATTTGCCGTCTGCTTATTCCTTTTTTTTTGTGTAGCGTAATAACTTGATTGAATGTATTTCGTGTGTATCGTCATTAATATTTGGATGTCAATTGATAGCTCTGCAAATTAATATTTTTAAAATATTGGCAGTGAAAACATGATATGTCATTTAACTTTTTTGAAATACTAATAAAAGGGATTCCTTGTAACCAATCATTCAATGTTTTTCCTATAATAGACAATTACTTTTCTCTAAATTGAGACTTGCAAAATGAATTGGGCTATAATTTACGCTTTCGATATTTAGATGATTGTGTGTTAAATTTACACTTTTATGTGCAGGTTAATTTTATGCATTCTGCATAAGTATTCTCTCGTGTTCTGTGGTTACATATGTAGATAAATTCACCAACCCTACTGTAGAAACAGTATGCTCCCGTTGCACCGCGATTCCAATAACGATCTGTGTCGTGGTTTATATCTTTACACTGCATTTGTACTGTTTATTGAGCTGTTAGCCGTTTGTGTGTTTACGATGTGTTTGAAGATGCTGTTATTGGACAGAGCTGCGGAAAACAGGGGATCTGCTTTTTTGGATTAGCAATTTATATATTTTCTATAGGTTATTTTTTATATGGAGTATTGCAACATTTTATTACTCTGTTCGATGATGGTAAATGATTATATTTTGGTGGATGTTATAATAGTGGATGGTGCATTCATGATATTTTTTGGATAAGTTGAGAGAGGCAGATTATTCACTTATCCTGCCTTAGATATTTTTACAAAGAAAATAGTGTTTTTATAATATGCTCTAAAATATTTAGTATGAGTGGAAGTCGCCTATTTTCCCAAGAAAAAGTTGTGTGTCCATAGGTAGTCAAATCTGATATGGTGATCATTTCGAATAAATATTATATTTAGACAGGGCAAGGGTTTTCCAACGTCTTGCACCCCATCCTGACTTACCTCAACCACTAACACTTATGAGGTTGTCACTAGGTGGCAAATAAGAAACACGACTTGTTGGCTATCTCTTTTATTACTACTCATTATGATCGTTTACAACCACGTAGGTTATATAAACTTAACTGGGTATATTCTATTTACTACACCATACACTAAAGAGATAAATAAGTATCTACCAGACAGAAAAATAGTATTTGTGAAGCCGTATTACGATGGCGCGGTTGTAAAAGACGCCCACGCACGCTTGGCATGACGCCATGCATAATGGTTCGAACTCCCGAATATTACTTCCTGAGACCTCCTCAGCTTATACTTGGATCGTATAGGGTTAGCAATTCGGCGAATTATAACTTTAAATGCAAATTATATGGATTCGATTTTGTTTTGGACACAAGATATTTGTTTGCTTTCTCGTATTTTCATGTTACAAAATTTTGGGGTCTTTAAAAAAGGTATTTTATCGCAATCCAGTTTGGCTTATAACTTATTTATTTTGAAAATTTAATAGTTAAAAATTACAAATACCCTTAAAAAAATAAATAACAGTAAGCCAATGGGAGGTTACACAACTAAAACCAATTTAATAATTTTCCGTCTTAGTGCCCGTAAGTGTTATAATTTATTTAACATACTCTTTTGTAATCTTTCTATTTTTCTTTACCTTTGGTAAATGAACCATGAAAAACAAGACGTCCATATCGGAGCTGTCATCGTATATTTAGTTTACTTGGATTTATGAAGCTACATACGAATAGGTTTAGTAAAAAAACAAGAGTTAATCAGTGTAAGGAACCGTCGTCCCGGACGTTGCATGATGTACATGAGTATCTATTGAAACCAGTAGATGTTTACCTATAGATATGTCTTTATTAGGAGTTGGTAACCCTAATTTCTTCGGGGTTTTCGGGCACGTCGCGTCCGTCTCTGCGAATTGACTCGCATTGGAGTATTTCCAAGTTTTACGAGCACGTAACTACGGTATGGAAAATTGCAAACGAAATTATGGCTTAACGGCTCTTCAATGAATGAAGACTTATTTGGATTTAAAATAGTCAATAACTTTTACTGCTGGCTTACCCTCATGATATTTTTATTTAGTATTTTTTTTTATAGTCCTTTTCTAAACGTCAAATTCTAAACGTCAGCGTACCCATGACTGCATGGGTACGCTGACGTTTAGAATTTGACGTTTATAGAACTGTGGTGAGTGTGAAATAGAATCCATTGAATATCGTATCGAGAAAACTTATAACGAAGAATGAATCGATATTAATGAACATTATTTAGGAACTAAATAAAAAAATCTCATTATTTATTTACGAATCGAGCCATTGGTCAGAAAAATCGTCTAACAAATCGCATGATTCGTTGCTTACGTGTATTATTATAAGAAAATCTATACAACTCTATTTTATTATGTCAAGATAGCGCTTCCACGTTTATTTATTAATTTATTGACCATGAGAATACTAAATATTTTAGTCAGATACATAGAATAATATATTTGTAAAAAAATCGGCAATCGGTTTTGTATATATTGAAAAACAACATATCGATTATAAAGATTTTATTGTGTCAGTCACTAAAACGCAAACCGTTACAATTTACATAACTGAGTAATAGAGTTTTATTAAGTTTTAAGTATTTTAAATAATTACGCAACCTTATGAACACTATATGATTTAAACGAAAACTAAAGTAGATTTTGGATGTATTTCTATATTCCTGTTTATTTTTGATGTGTAACATCTTTCCTCTCGGTTGCTGGATATTGTTTGTGGGAGTGATTTCGGATAAGGGAGGGAAATGTGTTACAGGAAACCGGGGAAGCGCGCGCTATTTGATTTGACCAATGAGCGCGCGTGGTGGAACCGGGGAAGCGGGCGCTATTTGATTGGACCAATGAGCGCGCGCTATTTGATTTGATCAATGAGTCATCTCAATTTCATAGTAGGATAACATGTCAGAGGATACACATCATATGCGACATCTGAAAGTTTCGCTCGTTTTTTTCTTGGATTCTGTATTTTCAATATTCTTAAATACAGTATGCATGAAATTGAATATGATCAAACTTCACCGTACCCATGTCTCGTCAAAAAGACTATAGATATAATACTTTTCAGGTAAGTCAGTATTCTGCAAGTCTAAAACATGCTTAACAAATCGATCTACAATGTATTGTGTTGGATATTTTCAACTAAATAAGGGCAAGTTGAAAACCTTCTTTGGTCCTCTAGTTTTCTAGCATCGATCGATCTACCTGTTGGATATCCAGCAGAAATTAGAAACACCATTGCGTTGAGATATGATATAACATACACCATTTTTAACCGACTTCAAAAAGGAGGAGGTTTTATGTTAGGTTGTACGTATGCTTTTTTTTTTATGTATGTGCAGCGATATTTCCGTCAATGTTGGACCGATTTTGATGATTTTTTGGCATTGGATTCAGTATAACTCCAAGGTAATTTCATTGGCATTGGACCTTGGACTTAGAAGATACACCATGAAACTCCTTAACGACAAACAATAGGCATGTGTAAATTGAGATATTATGGGTATTACGTCAATCCTATAGGTACCCTAATATAGAACTAAGCAGTATATTAGCCAACTTCAAAAAAGGAGGTTCATAATTCGTCCTTTTTTTATAACTCCTTTGCTTATGAACCGATTTTGATGATTCTTTTTGCATTGGGATCAGTATAGTTTTGAGGTGGTCCTATTTTAATGTTATTGGTATTGGACCTTGGACTTTGAAGATACAAGAGGGAACTCCTTAACGGCGAACAGCACGAATGTATAGATTCCGTTATTATAGTTATTATATTAATCCTGTAGGTACCTTACTGTACAACTCAGCAAAATAATATAATATCGGTACATAAATATTACTAAATAATTCACTCGTCACTAAAAATTGTAAAAAAAGGTAAACTGACTTCAACAAGCAAAAAATAAATATTTGAAGTCGGTGCCAAGTAACCGTCTGCACCAACCAGCACCGACTTCAAATATTTATTTTTTGCTTTTAGAAGTCGGTTTACCTTTTTTTTAAAAGATTTTTCTACATACAAACTACATACATAGATATACAATTTCAAACCCTATCCCAGTCATTTTAACATATCCTATGCATTCATTCATGGTTAGTGCGCTGAGAATGTAACCTGTACTTTTCAACCTGATAGTTTTATTTTAAGTTTAATCCTCACCTCAGTCGTATCTTTCCACTTCTATTTCGCAATACCCGAATACTCCCTTGTGTAAGGTTAAGACGAGTCACTTATGTGATATAGAGGTAACGTAACGTACGACTCCCTCGATGCGAATCGACGTTGAATGTTACCGACGTATATTTTACTTTTTGACTGTACATCTAGTAAATGTATTTTTCATGTTCCATTATACGCTCTGATGGCGATCTATAGTGCAGTAGGTACGAAAGTGCCCTTCTTTGATAGGTATGACGCATTAGGAACGTTGCACAGCCCTGGTTCTATTAGAGATCACCTTGGTATTCAGCTCCGACGTCCTAAGTATGGAGAAAATAAGGACAAACTATGAGAAACTCAGTTTAATGTGAATTTAGAGCGACATAATGTCGCTGACTGAATTTAAAAGTGACACAACTAACAAATTTGATTAGTTGAGTTAGCACTCCGATTTTAAACCTGATAAGGTTGATTTCTTCAAATCTTGATTTTTTAGTTGTGTCATTACTGTATTCGACCAGCGATGTGCCTAGAAACTACGATCTAAAACGTGAAAAGCGATATTAGAGATTTACGATAATATCAGAATAGGTACATAGAAGTAAAAGTAAGTATATGAGTTAAAATAAACCAATTTAATGAGCTCTGATCAATTAAGTTCAAAGACCTACGTTTATGGCTTCGGCTTCTGAACGTTAAAAGATTAAAGGATAACGACCAGTTAAAGACTACTTACTTGTCAGTTACTGTTTTAGCACTGAGTTTAATGTTTGTGTTAGTTTCAAACGTAAAAGGCGAAAGTATGTACGGGCTCTAAACTAACTACTACACAGATTTTCATTCGATGATTTCATTTGATGCAAATGCATCAATAGATAATCTAATTTGTGAGGAACGTTTAGGTCTATAAATTATGAATATTGGCGCAGATTGACTGAATTATCATAATTTTCTTGCTTGAGTCAAGAAAAAATGTGCCTTTAGAGAGGGTCCACGGCATGCGCTGCGTAATCGATAACTGATTTCACAGCGTGCTAATTAGCAGCTACAGTAATGAATATCTTAAGAGTTTTCCTTGGTCAACACACTACTTGTTTACTTTCATTTACTACTTATATTCCTGTTCAAATCTTGCCCTTTTTCTTTAAATTCTTACATTGCCTTCTTTTTCTTCAGTATCGTTGATTAGCTGCCTTTATAAGGTAGCTTCATGGTAGGTATTCGTGTGATTACGCTAAATGAGAACTCACCACGACACTTCAATTAGAACTCACAACAACGCCTATGTTAAAACGATTAACGCGATACCATCTTCGCGTGATCGTCCGGCCGTTTTCCTTTAGCTTCAGCTTAGAACATTGCACTCAAATAAATTAGTTTGGAAGTGCCTTTGTTATAATACTCGTGCCACTAATCATTTTTACCTTGAAACGGCCTCGACCAGTGTACAAAGCAACATGTTGTTCCCTGTGTTTCTCTTTCAGGGACAATAGGATAAGTTTAATTTAGTAGATTACTTTAAAAGGAATGTCAAATTTATATTGACGCGAAATATATTTCGTGTTTGTTGATGAATTGATAGATATTTTAATTTCGATATCGGCATCACGCAGTTTTAAAACCTTTATTTAATTTAAATAAGAAGTTTCTGTATTAAAAGGTGAGAATCTGTTAGAGATGATTATAAAAATAAGGGTATAGTCTTTTGAACCCTGTGACAAAGAGTTTTCTCGAAGTGGCAGATAGGGAAGGACTTTCATAAGCGATGATCAATTTAATTTAATACATTTTTATAGCAAAATAATTATACTTACATACATGTTAACATTTCTGGATACTAATACTCCGGTCGTCGTAGTGATTCTAAACGGAGGCAAGGCTTTTGTTCCTGCATTGGACCTTTTAGGCTGAACCGCGAAACAAAGAAGGTAGCAGTAATTATACTTCTTTCATTCTGTGGGCTGAACACATTAACATTGTTTCTATATGTATCCTTACAAATATATATCTAGCCTGTTTTCACTGTGCTGTGCTGTGAATAGATAATTCACAGCATAGCCAGGTCACGTCACCAATAAACACTATTCTACGTTAACTCGTGTATTTACGTTTGCCTTGTGTCCACAGCGAGAACCGAGAATCTTTCATCATCTTTCATCAATCATCATCGAATTTTAAAATATAATTCTGAAGAAATTGTAATAGAAGCGACATTTTTTGTATTTTATAAATTTATCTTTCCTATATATTAAAGGATAGTCAAAAGAGAAAAACTGCAATAAATATAACAAACGCCCAGATAAACAAATGCTCATTTTATAATAATATATATATTATTCATATTCTATTCAGCAGAAAACGGAATAGTTGAATAGTTACTAATCTCTGGTTCTGTCTGCCTCTATTTGCTTCCTAGAAGTATTTCGCAATGCTAATATAATCGAAAAGTTATTACCGCGAAATTGTGGTAAAGATTGTCTAATGAATACGTATCCATGTGCATTACTTTGTGAAAAGCAGATTTAGGATCCTTTATATTTGATGCTTAACTGATTTATATGCAACACACTGCTATATCTATAGATAAATTGTGTGAAGTGACAAACAAATATTACACCTTCAAAACAGTTGACTTATCTCAAAAAATCAGTTTTTTGGGAAACTACTTACGTCCCTTCAGTGCCGAGTCCGAAGAATCTTATTTCTTAATTCTACCATAAATACGCGGTTGTTTTAATATTCACCAGATAGAGAGTACCTTTTAAAAGCCCTCTATAACCGTAACTCGATTTCTTAGATTTTTGAGATAAGTATATATGAAGTTAAGTATATAAGAAGGTGCAATATTTATTAACCGACTTCTAAAAAGGAGGAGGTTCTCAATTCGACTGTATATTTTTTTATATGTATGTTACGCGATCATTCTGCCAATTATGAATCGATTTTGAAAATTCTTTTTGCATTGGTTTCTGTTTAGCTCCAAGGTGGTCCCATTTTAAGTTCATCGGTATTGGACCTTGGATTTGGAAGATACACCAGGGAACTCCTTAACGACAAAAATACGAATGCGTAGATTAAGATATTATGGGTATTACGCCAATCCTATAGGTACCCTGCCATAGAACTAATCAGAATATTAACCGACTTCAAAAAA
The DNA here is from genome assembly GCA_905147815.2 of Phalera bucephala. Lineage (NCBI taxonomy): Eukaryota > Metazoa > Arthropoda > Insecta > Lepidoptera > Notodontidae > Phalera > Phalera bucephala. The sequence goes on along the minus strand of LR990611.1, from coordinate 32,283,557 downwards.
GGAGGTAGACAATTCGTCTGTGATTTTTATAACGTCTTTATTTATGAACTGATTTTGATGATTCTTTTTGCGTTGGGTTTAGTATAGTTTCGAGGTGGTCCCATTTTAATGAAATCGGTTTTGAAGTTTGGACTTACATCAGGGGACTCATGAACGGCGAACAGCACGAATGTATAGATTCCGTTATTATGGTTATTATATCAATCCTGTAGGTACCTTGCTGTACAACTCAGTAAAATAATATAATATAGGTATATAAATATTAGTAAATAATTAATTCACTTGTCACTTAAATTTGTAAAATAAAAACCTTTTTTAAAAAAAACCGACTTCAAAAAGCAAAAAATAAATATTTGAAGTCGGTGCCAAGGAACCGGTACCGACTACAAATATTTATTTTTTGCTTTTTGAAGTCGGTTTTTTTTAAAAGATTTTTATATCTTTTTGTGTCAATATTACAAGTAGCTTACTTTAGTATGTAGGTCTAAAATGCCTTCAAATTAGACGCTCGGTGTAGAATTTGTAGTCTCGTCATAGTGTCATCACAACAGCCTTTTCTCGAGATCTCAATAATTTTCGTGACTTGATACAATGTTGTATACATGAGTCAAATGTTAGTTATCGTTCCAACGCATCTTCGAATGGTGAAAATAAATTACGCCATATTTAATGTAGCTCAATTTTTGGGGAACGTTGCCAAGTGACTACGAAGTTGCTACGAATTAGATGTGGGTATACTTGAACGATACACATCATGCATATTATGTGTAATGAAAGAAATAAGTTTTTTCGGGATTTAGAGTTTGGGAGGTGATAATAATGACCTTGAATGTTGTAAATATTTATTTCTAAACATATAAGAAATGTCCATAAATTCAAAAACAATAACGGAAAGGAGAAGAAAAAACAAATATACCAACAATTTTAATTTAACATCTAAGAAAATTTTAAACTAAAACTTTCTGCTAAACAAAGGACCATTTATTTTTCTAAAAACGTCCAAGGAATTCATCCAGTAATTACTGTGGCGGGCGCCGTCGGCGCACTTATCTACCTGCACTTACGTAACAAATAGGACAGGAATAAGAACAAAGAGGCTGAGGCAGGTGCCGCGTCCGGGTGACCTAAAACTGCAGGTGCCAGCTTTACGTCGCCTACTGTCAAGCGTAAGATATAGGCAGGTAGCGAAAAGGGGTCAGCGTGGAATGACAATAATGAATCTCATTTCCTGACTTCGGGTTTTCGAAATGTGTGGTTTTCATGAATGCGTAATGTGGACGGTTTACCCAATAGAGATTATGGCAAAAGTATATGAGGATGTTAGAAACTCTGTAGTCTTAAGACTTTAAGCTCTTTGACTGAGTTTACAAACACAGCAGATGATATAAAAACCTTCATCATTGCGTAGAGTTTACTACGAGCACGTTTAAGTGGTTTTTTATGACTTGAATCAGTCGTTCGTAAGATATAATATCTGCTTGCCAAAATTTCTTACTTTGTCAAAGAGGTACTTATGGTTGCTTCATAAAATTTTGCAAGAAATTATTTCATGATGTGGGTAAACATCTAATTTTCTTCGACTTAATTTACGACAAACGTTCCGCACTTAAAGAATTTCTCAGCGCCTTTATTTATATCTTACAAGATTGGATCCATCGGCCGCGCCAATTTCCTTTGCTTTGGAGTGCAACCAGTTGGAAAGATTCTACTACACAGTTGACGGAGCTTACCTGAAAGATGCCTTTTGGGCATACGCGAAACTACTCCAATGTCACTACTGCTGTTTATCGATATAACATTTTTCATACTGGAAAAATTACATGTCGGTAGTGATATCACATATAAGCGTCATTATTATGTAGTAGTCTATTAATCGCTGGAAGGGGAGAGACTCTTTAAGTAGCTGAAAATTGGCTACAACTAGGCAAGTCAAAGGAATCTCTCTCTTTGTGATACCACCTGACTAAATATGGGATGTACGTTAAATCGTCTTTTCATAGTATCCAATTTATAAAAAATTACTCATATCGGGCCTTGATGTCGGCCTCCAAAATCCATGAAATGCCTATGACTTGTTGCTTTAATTAGTTGTAGCAATTGTTAGGTCTAAAGTCAAATACTGTGGTACTTGGTGATGTTCAGTAGAATGGAAGACGATACCCATAAAAATAAAGTAACAAAATTTTGAAATTTTATGACCTGAACTACAAAGCTACCGCTTATGACTTGCGTTCGGTTACGGAAACCATGTTTTAAATATGCAATGTTTGCGCTCGTTAATTGTCGTAGGTGTAAGCCTGAGGCCCACCGATCGATCCCATGTAAGCACATACTCGTGCGAGATAACTCTAAGTCTTCAAGTAACTTTGCGAGGGAGTTGGGGATGTCTCAAGGAGTTAGCGTTCGATTAAATATAGCTTAGACGTGCTTGAGGGGTTGCGAAATTAAAGGTGAAGTTACATATATGTATATCAAGAAGACTCGTTATAACGTAGGTGGAATTTTATCAAACTACAAATTAAACATTGTTGTAGGTAACTCTTATTGCTGGTTTATGAATAATTTAAAAATACCTTTTGTATAACAAGCTTATATAGCAAAAATTGAAAAAAGATATCTTGCTTATGTGAGGATTCTTATGACTTCTTTCCAGCTCCATCATCAAACCCTGGATACCATCCGGGTCTAAAGTATCGTCAAGACAAATCAAACGAGCCCAAACAAGGCGGGGTTATAAGGAGTAGTGCGGTAGTTCCATTTGCCACCTTTCGGCTTCATCATCAGCCCCTGAACACCATCTGGCTGTATAGTACTTGTCAATACCAATCTTACAAGCCTAAATACGAGGGGGTTACGTTGTATATTTCACATGTTCCTATGGCCACCTTCGGACTCCCATCACCAACTCCATAATACCATATTATTGTGTTGTAACTGCACTTTATGCCAAATTGCAGCTCAATAGGATACCCGCAAGTGCTTGAAAAATGGATAACAAGTTTTGAACCGGAAAGAAATACATACAGACAAACGCAAATTGCAAGTTAGATAAAAGCTTGTAAAAAAGGCATAATAATTTAGACAATGAATGACATATTTTCTTACGTTGGAAACGAAAATAAATTAGCTGGTGCAGCTTTAATAGTATGAATTGTACTATAGCAAGAGGTTACTGATAATATCTACATAGAAAAAAAGGCGTCCAATATTAATTTTTCTTTTTTTTTTTTATTGTTGGAAACAATTAAAGATTGATTAGTGTTATTTGAATATAGTTGAAAAATTTTGCTCCGTTACGAATATGTCAATAATTCACATAAACCAGCGCCAAGGCCTAAACTTAAATCACGACTTAAAGAGTACGACTGACACTATTAGTTAAAAGAATCAGTCGAGTAACCATGTGTTGAACTATTTCTGTTGTAGTTGCATCCGCTGTATATGATTGATGTGGGAGAGGAAAAACGTTACAATCACTCACAAACAACACCGCGGCGCATGTGAAAAGCAACATATGACGATGTTTTGTTCTTATTAGCTTAGTAGTATTACGTCATTAAAATATTATTCTCTCATCAAAATTAATATGAGAACCGTCAGGAGAATGTATGTAACTTAAGGTTACTTAACGTTGCATTAACTATTCGTTTATAAAAATAATTATTTGGTTCATCAATCATTGACTTGGATCGCAGGAGCTTCTTTTTATCTTTTTTTATTAAAATATGGTTCCTATATTAATTTTGTTGAAATAATAATATTTTAATGACGTAATTCTACTAATAATACGTAATGCTAATAAGAACAATACATCGTCATATGTTGCATGAACCAAATAATTATTATACGAGCTGGATCGCATTCTTAATTTTGTATAATATAAAAATGTATGTATCTATGCAGACAATTATAAAAAAAATAATAATAGACAATTAGACAAAAAAGACAAGCCCGCTCAGTTTATCGCCGGATCTTCTCACTGGTAAGCTAAATACTTGATGTAAATACGAGTATGACCATTTGTAAGTACGTACGTTTATACAAAATAAATAATTTGAGTTTAAGTCAAACATAAATCTTTCGACTTAAGTTAAGAGTATAAATTTCTTCTTGTCTTTTACGTTTATTTTGAGTCCAACGAAATGACAATAATGTAATCTTCTTTCAATATTCTTAAAGCCACTCCTCTACCATGGAAAGATCATAGTAATAGCCAAGCTTCAATCTGCGGAGTGGCTGATGAATGGCTCTCGCCACGATGACGCTGACGAGATGCATCGGCGCGTTGGACGCGAGCCAGCATGAGGGCGTAGATTATCATCATGAATGCAGTTTTTATGGACCTGGAATTTTCGACGAACAAATAATGTTACATTTTGAGTGAATATTTACAAGTAACGTGTATGTAAATTGATTAAAAATCAATACAGGCATTTCTGCAGATGCCTTTTGGTTGTCATTTCATAGTCTTCGCACGTCTCTGCCTATTTAATTAGTTCGTCCTGCCAACATTAAATATCGATTAAAACGAATTAAATACTTAATTTCTAGCTTCATCCTTCACGGCGATGCCGTCGTTTAGCAAATCTTATTTCCGTGAGCCGTAAATAATCTGAGCTTACCCTAAGTTGTTTCAAATTAGAGAAAGCCATGTAAAAACGCAAATTAAATACATTTATTCGCCTATAATGTAATTGGGTCGGTCGTTCGAAATGGAAATTCATTGATGAATAATCTAAAATATAAATTGGTACGGCGGAGATTTAAATATCGGCGGTTTTAAATCTGATCCAATACAAAGCGAGGAGTAGCAATTTGAATTGTTTAACACATGAATAATGTTTTGATTAAGTTAGGCCTATGTAACTGTATTAATTTTGTTGTATATATATCACTATATATTTGATTACAAGACTCCTTTATTAAATGAAGATGTTTGAGGGCAGGTCACCGTTGCTTTAATTGTGATGGTTTCCGTTTCAATATCAGCGTAGGATACATTCCTGTAATTAAGTTTCACGTTACATAGTCTGTGTTTTATTGGATCGTCCCCGATTAATGTATCGTACCCATAGACCTAGACCGATTTAGTTTTGGGCTATACATTTCATGGATTTTGGTGATTACTGCGGTAGAGTTGAATACAAATTTAGAACTTATTACTTGGGGAATATAGGTGTGACGGCGTTTTGAAAATATTAGTTATCACATTTGACTCGAAACTCTATAAACTTTATAGTGTAAGGGAATAAGGTTATACTATACTGTAAAGACGGAAAATAAGTTGAGCGTTGTGAAAAAAGGAAGTGATCATCGATATTTTAAAATAAGATGATGTCTACGTAAGAGCGATGCAGAAGAGGTAAAGCTGACAGATACACGCCGAGAAGATTAAGGGTTATTGGTTTAAGATTTATTACAAGCTTGTTAGTTTCTTCTATGTTGCTTTGCTTCGAAAGCATACAAAAAAGAGTGCCTCAAGAAAAAAAAAATCGCTTGATCTAAAACATTACCGAACAAATAAAACCTATGTTATGTGTATTTGAAACGAAATATCGGGGTGTATTCCGATAAAAGATAAAATTCCAATGGTGATGGCGTACACTTGAGAGTTACGGCGAGATGTGTCACGAAACCGTAAACCATGGAGTTTCCTCCTTTTGTTGTTCGGTGATTTATTTGTACGGACCCGTTCGTTCTAAGCGTCGCGTTTGTGTAATACATCGTTCCCTAAGATTTAAAGCTTTTTTTTTATTGTTGTATATTTAATCTTCATGTTACGCGATAAGCATATCTACTACTGTAACTTTGTAAACCGTGATTCGCAAGTCTCTTTGAAGCTTTGGAAACGTTTGATTATTCTGAAACTCAAGGAATTTAGTTTGATGTAAACAACAATACTTACGTTACGTTTTGTTGTTCATCTTTAAACGTATAAATCGACCAAAATTTTACGTTACTTAAGCATTATTCCGGTGACGATCCGCTCGTAGCTATACAATCTATCAAAATGATATCCTCAGTTCTGTTGTACTCTCATGGGAAAAGTTCAGAAAGTTCGATCTGGGTACACGTGCCGATCAGGGACCTAGTGATTTGTGCAAAGGCAATTTTCCGCTCGCACAAAAGGTGTCGACCCTTACAATGTTTACTTTAAAAAATATAGTTACTGCCTATCGGATATTTAATTTTTATAATAAATCCTTTTCTGTCTTACAGGTGGGTAAAGGCTTACCCACCTGTAAGACACTGTTTCTAACAAATTGAGAGGAGAAATGGGGACTACAAATTACCCTTCAGGTCCAAAAAGTTGAATTTGCAAAATGTTAAATTTCTATTATGTTGAATTCCCAATATGTTGAATCTCAAAATGTTGGATTCCCAAAATGTTGAATTCTCATAATGTTGAATTTTAGAAATGTTGAATCCCAATATATTGAATTCCTGTAATGTTGAGTCTCATAATGTTGAATTCTTATATTACAAGCATAACGGTGTTTTCTTTTAAATATCTCACGATTTAGTTATTAGCGAAAAAAATAAGCCTTATGATGTATAAACCTAATTTCCTTCAAGCCAGTCTGGCCATTCTAGTCTCTTTGATCTTATGCCAATCTTTTCAATTGTTCTCCTTATCCGTAACTATACCATGGACGGCATACATTTTCCTCTGACATCACGTTCTACACATACGACTCCTTATATTTTTTGCTTGGTAACGGTGACGAAAAGTGTTTGTGAAAGTCATGCTACTGGTATAATAAAACTGAAAGTTCAAATGTTTGGTTTTTACTCAATCGTGTGGAAAGGGCTCGAGGGGTTTCGGTGAAATTTGACAGAATGGTTGATTTTAAGCTGAAATAACAATATCGTCATCATTATTAACCGAAAGAAGTCCACTGGAAGACAAATGCCTCCCCAAAGATTGTTCCAACAACCGGCTTTGGGCTCTCCGCATCCGGCTTTTACCCGCGGCCAGATCAGGCCACCTTGTGGCGACTGACATGTACCAAGTAACAAAGTACCACACATCTCACCAAACTTTCGCGTTTATTATAATAAAGGGAAAGGTTTGTAGGGTTTATTCGACGGTTTATTCACACAGCTATATATTCTCTCAAATAGGATAGCAACATTTGCGAGAAACAAAACTTTCGTGGAGTTTCCCCATTCCCCTTGCTACAAACCTTGGAAGCAGATAATAACATAGAGTCACCGTCAATTTGCACAACATGACTCCGCCTTCGCAAATTGTTGCAATACTTGTGGGACTGTGTATGGAATGCGTGTTTTTGTACATAGTTACTTATTTGAAATATGTAACGGGGCTCATGGGACTATTTCTTGTTGTGTACCTGCGCATGTGAATTCTATAAGTAACGATAGAAATAGAGATGTTGGCATATTAATTATTTTTAAATAATTATTATCGTTACTATTACATTGGAAGCAAACATCGAATTATGTGTGTACAGTATACACCTCTTCACCCTCTTGGGAAATGTAGGCGAGTGACCGTTTAAGTTTAGCTAGATCTTAAAATTGTTTTTCGTTCATTCTAAATTTGACCCCAATCTTGCGCCATCATACTTCGACTTTACTGATACCCCGAATAAGTTTAACACAGCCTGTCAGTCTCCTAAAGGTCGGCTATGATATGTCTTCATTTATCTCTACAGAAGATCAATGTCTAATATATTTCGCGAAACTTCACTACGTTATCGTAGAAAGGAACTTGTTTACTTCGAAGATGATGTTTGTTGTTTATATATTCTATGGAACGTTATACCGATTTCTCGTATCGCGTTGGCATCTGTGTGGCAAAAATTGTTCCGACGATTATGGCTAAAATATATATTTGGGTAATTTATTTTTAAATTATGTTTAGTAATACGTGCTCGTAAGTATATTTTGAGGTTATTGGTTGCTATTTAAACTCTAATTGAATTTAATAGGTATATTTTTCCCTGGGGAAAATAAATTATGTAGCCGATAATTTCCCTAATATTCTGGTTAGCATAGGACAATAAATAAGAACTTGACATTAGACCTATTTCCAATATTTAAACCTCACGAAAAAAATTATAAATCGAAAGGTTGCCTCATTATTGTTCTCCTCAGAAAAAGGCAAGTAAGTTAAGTTATCAAATCGTAGACGATCCGGTGGTGATCAAGTTTTTGGGCCAACCCCTGTAATATACAATCGGATGTTCATCTTATATGCACAATTGACTTATGTAATCTGCTGAACTAACCACTTAAAACTTGAAGCTTATAATTTGGTTTGGTTCAGTTTAATCTTAAACATTTCAAAGTTGTTCTAAACTCGTCGTTCCAGTTTCATATTGTTCTGACTCTAAATTGTAATCTGTAGAAGTTTATAGTCCCTTAAATTATTCCAGAGTACTGATAACAACAACATTCTGATACTAACAATCATTCAAAGCTCATAGATGGAAATTCAGCTGGAAAGTCGAAAGCAATTAGTTAATTTGCCGTGAAGTTTGGAGACTATTTCTGCACCCAAAAACAATTATAAAATAGTACCAATAAATTACTTGTTAATGTATTAACTACTAGCAGTTGCGTCGACTATAGGACCACCCACGACACTAAATAAGGGTGACATTTAGCACTATCAAGGTACATACGTGTACATTTGTTTACAAAACCCAAGCGCTTTTACGTGAAGCGAAACGTTTCAAAATTGATTGAAAGTTGCAAATTGCGTTTCAACTCCTACCTGCATTTATACCTCTATTTACCCCGCCTAGAGATATGCATCGGGCTTTTACTATAATTAACACGCGTAGGTGTATGTAAAACTACCCACGTACTGTGAAGAACTTTGTTTTGTAGGATAATATGTCACAAAACACCCACGACAGTTTTTGACGTCCAATATAACGATATTTCAATTACACACTTTTACAATATTTAAACTGATTCCGTAGTAACTGACACACGTTTGCTTAAGAGAAATGATTCAGATAATCTATACTAATATTATAAAGAGGTAAAGTTTGTGAGTTTGGATGTTCGGGGTAATCTCCGGTACAACTGATCCTATTTTAATGATTATTTCACCATTGGAAAGCCACCTTATCCAGAAGTAACATAGGTTATATAACATAGACCCGGTAGGTGGCGCTGTTGTCGACCGGGTACTAAGTCGCGGGAAATTGCTAGTTTAAGAGATAATGATTGATGATGTTTTATACTAATAAATAGCGTAATACAGAAACGTAAGCAATGGCGTAGGATATCTTATCATTTCCGAAACACGCTATGTGTTGAAAAGATATGAAGAGAAGACATGGCGCATTGTGGATAACTTTTTTTTTTTAATACGTCCGAAAGTATAGAATATTGATTTCTTAATAGAAGGAAATATTCATCGCCTCAAGTAGTAGTTGAATCAGAAGGCATTCAGGCTGACAACATTAAAATAAAATAGTTTTAAAAGTTTACATAAAGAACTGTTCTAATAATTTGTGTCTCCATTTGTCCAGGTTCCGGGAAATCCTATACGATGATGGGTGCCCCGGGGGCTGATGAGGGCGGCATCATCCCTCGGCTATGCGACGCACTGTTTGAGAGAATCGCCGTACAGCAGTCACCTCCAGCGCTCACTTATAAGGTAAAGTGCTTGACACTCCAGCATGTAAGCAATATCTTCCATACCGCATTTGAATTATGCCACTGCTGCCAGTTCCCGCATAGAGCATTGAGCAGTTCCTTGACAGACTGACTATTCACATACTTTTTCGTAATTCCAGCATCTTCAAGCAAGTGTTTCTCTTCGTTTTTGTGAAAACTCGAGATTATTGTTTTCCCGTAATTATATATTTTTTTTTATAAAAAAAACCATAGTTTACTTTTATACTAGCTTCCCGATGCTGATGATCTAATGCGGAATTGTCATATTTTAAAAACCGTTTCTCAATAAAAAAAAAACAGGTTTTGTGATTTATTTAAACATCAAACTTCCTAAGAAAAAAATTTATATCTGTAAGTTTTGTTTTCATATTGAATTTGTAAAGGAATGATCTAATTGGAGTGTCTGAGGTCTTGTGTTATTTGTAGCTTAAATAATTATATAAATTGCGGTGAATATATCACAGTCTTTTAAACGCAGGTGGAAGTGTCATATATGGAGATCTATAACGAGCGAGTGCACGACCTCCTGGATCCAGAAACGACGCGACGATCGCTGCGTGTGCGCGAACATATCGTCTTGGGGCCCTACGTTGATGGCTTGTCGCAGCTGGCTGTCACATCCTTCCAGGTATTTATTAATTCGGAAAATACCACTTGCGTTAGTAAGATAAGAAATAAATAGAAATATAGAAGTTAATTCATTATATTTCCTAGCCGTACCTTAAACATTGCAATTTTTTCCGACCAAAATGGGACAGGCTTTGGTTCACTTTTACATAGTAAACTTAACCATAACGTAACCAACTGTTGTTATAAAAATTTACCCTTATTATTTTATTATTTCATTAAAAGATAGGATTTCACAGACAAAACTGGATAGTACAACTACAGTTGTTTTGTTATTAGAAAACGGCCTAGGTATACAAAAAAAAGACATTGTTGATGGTACCTTATTGCAATTAGGAAATTAAATTTTGTGTGCTTTTCCTTAATCCGACTACTTGTCAGAAAAAGAAAATAAATTTATTAATTATTTGAAGAACTTTATGTACATGTTGTCAAGTTATAATGACAATGTTTTATTTTTTGACACTTAAAAATTTTGTTAGTGGGTTTAAATTGACTCAGGAAGCGATGTTCCTTCCTAAGAAATGTAAATTAAAAATTGCTAATTTGTTAACTTATAATATTAACTCTGTTATAAGTAATATAACGAAATCTAGGATGAGACGAGCCAGTATTACATAGTTTTTCTAATAATACTGTGATAAACTGTTTAAACGACAGACAGACTGTTAACAACATTAAAGTACTTCTAGCAATTCGCATACTTTAAATAAGGAGGAAAAGAGGCCTGGTAGTTTGAAACTATTCCATCAGAATATACAAGGATTCTCGTCAAAATCATTAGACATTGAGTTATTTTTGGAAAAGACGAAATATGATGTTGTTTGTATTTGTGAGCATTGGCTTAAATCATATGAAATATTAGTCAATTATGACAATTATTCGGTTTTAACTTATTATAGTCGTAAGTTTAGGCTTCATGGGGGTACATTAATTATGGTAAAAAAAATATGAAGTCCAGAGAACATAGTGATATAGTTAGGCTGTCAGTTGAACAGTGTGTTGAAATATCTTGTGTTGAGCTGGATGAACATATTATTGTGTGTGTATACAGACCCCCAAATAGTCAGAATTTTACAACACTTGAATCTGTAATGGAAGATGTGCTGAATAAAACTTTCATGAGTAACAAGTCTGTTGCAGTTTGCAGTGACTTCAACATAAATATTTTAGAGATTTTAGAGATTTTTACAAACATAGCACAGTGACAGATTCTAAGTTTATTTAATTGTTTTAAATTAATTAACGTTTTTCTCGAACCGACTCGAATAACATCAACTTCTGCTACATGCATCGATAATATTTTTTGTAATTGCGATTACATAGATCAGTAGTTAACTATCTCCCATCAGATCACACAGGACAGGATTGCCTTTAATAATATTACACCACAAAAGGGTATTAACTTTAAATGTACACATATAACACCTAAGAATCTGCATACATTTAATAGCGTTTTAGGTAATAAATTATGTGTTTTCAAGTATATTTCAAACGGCCCTGGTAGATCCTATGCTGACTTCTTTTCGATTATACAAAAGGAATTTACTAGTAGCTTTCCTGTTAAAATGAATATATTAAGCCCAAGTTTATCTTCAGTGATTGTGCTACTACGGGAATTCGTAGAAGTAGAGAAAGGCTCTTTGAATTATATGATCTCAAATCCCAAAATCTTAATGAAAACTTTGCAACGTACGTTATAAATTATTTCAAAACATTTAGAAGAATTTGGAAGGCAGCTGAAGTGCTCCATATAGGAAAAAAAAATCTGCAGGTGATAAAATAAAGGCCACTTGGAAAATTATTAATAATGAAACTGGGAGGTCTAAACAACGCAGCACAGACTTCACTCTTGAGACTCCGCGCGGTCTCTTTAACACAGATAGAGAAGTAGCTCTCGAATTTGAAAGATTTTTAGTAATATTCCAATAGAGACGACTAAATCTTTTAAATCCTCTTCAAGCCTTGCGATTTCATTTGTTAAAAAAAGCATTGGTGCTTGTCCTGTAGAGTTTAGGTTCAAATATACTAGTCCACGGTCTGTTATTAAAGTCTTCAATCATTTAAAAATCTGTATGTATCTGGAACCCATTGTATAAGAAATATTCTGATAATCTTGAAAGAGTGCAAAAGAAATTCTTGCGTTCTATGTACTATAAATGCTGTCGTCACAGGTACCAGTACCAGTCTTATCCTAACCTGTTGCAAAAATATACCCTTTTAGACTTCAATTCGAGAAGAACAAATGAAGGCTATGTTTCTGTACGATATCTGCCACAACAGGTACGACCGTATTGACATAGTAAATAATATTAACTACAGAGTACCTGTCTGCCTGATCACACATACGAGCCTGTCGCACCACACCACTATTCAGCACAAGAACATCACGCACTAACGCAGGCAAGCGCTCACCTATTCGTTGCATACGAGTACTTGATTCGTACAATTCAAAATTTAGTCACATTGATATTAATGCGAATAGTGTGAGCGTTTATAAAAAAACTAGTGATTAAGAAACTGCATAGTTATATATAGTTACAGTTATAGTTATGTATAATATAGTTACAGTTATACGACTCTCAACCAGTAGTTACAACATTTACCATACCTGTGGTAAACGATGTGGATGTCACAATTATTAAAAATGTTTATATGTCTTAAGTACTAAAGTTATTGTGATGTTGTTTGTTTACCCAATAAATAGAAAAAATAATAGAAAAAAAAATAACGGAAGGCATGCCTCATTTAGCTTTAATTTTTAATATGAGTGTAGATCAGGGAGTGTTCCCGGATTTAATGAAGTTTATTAAAGTAATGCCACTGTTTAAATCCGGCAATAGTAATGATCCTAACAACTATAGGCCTGTGTCTGTTTTGCCAGTGCTCAGCAAAGTGTTTGAAAAGATAATGCTTATTCAAATGTTAGATCACTTCAACGTTAATAACATCCTACATGACCAGCAATATGGCTTCGCCAAAGGATGTTGTACCACCGACGCCGGTGTTACCTTAATAAAGCATATCTTTGATGCTTGGGAGAACTCTCAGTACGCCATTGGCATCTTTTGCGACCTGTCGAAGGCATTTGATGGTGTTGAACATGAAACACTGTTGCTTAAACTAGAGCATTATGGAATCCGAGGTTAAGCGTTAAATCTACTAAAATCTTACTTAGGAGGAGACGGATAACAATGTGTTCAAATAAACGAAATGAAATCTCTAGGAGCTTTAGTTAAAATGGGCATTCCTCAGGGATCGATACTGGGTCCGTTTCTATTTTTGGTATATATAAATGACCTGCCCCGAGCAGTTTAGGGGCGGGCGAAGGTAGTGTTGTTTGTTATGATACCTCTTTGATCTTTAAAGTAGGTAGACATGTAAATAACTTAGACGAGGTAAATGACGCTATTCTTCATGTACATAGTTGGTTCACATGCAACAATTTAGTGCTTAATAACAAGTAAACTAAATGTATACGGTTCTAATTACCAAATGTAAAATGTACTGCATGTGATATTATACTAAAAACGAGAAACTCGAGTTTATAAATGATACAGCTTTCTTAGGGATTACGCTTGACTAAGTTGCAATGGGGTCCTCATATTAAGACTCTAGGTAAACGACTCAGTTCCGCTGCCTATGCCGTAAGAAAAATCAGACAGCTTACTGATGTGGACACCGCGTGGATGGTCTACCTCAATTACTTTTATAGTGTCATGTCTTACGGTATATTATTTTGTGGTAGGGCAGCTGACATTAACTCTATTTTTATGTTACAAAAAAGGGCTATTAGGGCCATCTATAACTTAGGTAGTCGCGACTCTTTAAGAGAATTGTTTAAAGAAGCCAATATTATGACGGTCCCATGTCAGTATATTTATGAAAACATAATGTACACAAGTAAAAATTTGGATCTATTTAATCAGCTAGGACATAGAAATGAATTAGATCAACCGCGATTTCGTCTGTCTAAAATTCACACGTCTTTCATGGGGTACTGTGTTAGATTCTATAATAAAATTTCACTTGACGTCACTCAACTTAGTGAAAATAAATTCAAATCTTGTAGTAAACGTACGCTCTGCAAGCGAGCTTACTATACTCTAGATGATTATTTAAAAGATAAAAATGCTTGGATAGGTGTTGTTCTAGCTCCACCAGAATGTAAATAACATGTTCAGCAATTATTATTTATTATTCCCTCTCTTTCTTCTAGTAGTTAAATCATCATCATCATCATCATTTCAGCCTATACTTGTCCACTGCTGAACATAGGCCTCCCCAATCGCTTTCCAGCGTAACCGGTCCGATGCCACCTGCATCCAACGATTTCCTGCGATTTTCACAAGATCGTCGGTCCATCTGGCAGGCGGTCGTCCTACGCTGCGCTTGCCAATACGTGGTCTCCACTCTAGAATCTTTCTGCCCCAACGCCCGTCCGATCTTCGCGCTATGTGGCCAGCCCATTGCCACTTCAGCATGCTAATCCTGAGGGCTATGTCGGTGACCTTGGTTCTTCTACGAATCTCCTCATTCCTGATTCGATCACGTAGAGAAACGCCGAGCATAGCTCTTTCCATAGCTCGCTGAGCAACTTTGAGCTTTTTTATGAGACCTATTGTAAGAGACCACGTCTCTGATCCATATGTCATCACTGGTAACACACATTGACTAAAAACTTTAGTCTTTAGGCACTGAGGTATTTTGGATGAAAAGATGTTGCGCAGTTTCCCGAACGCTGCCCAGCCGAGTTGGATTCGTCGATTGACCTCTCTCTCAAAGTTGGACCTACCTAACCGGACTGCCTGTCCCAGGTAAATGTATTCTTCGACAACTTCAAGAGTAGAGTTCCCAACGGTTAGTGCGGTGGGTACGACATGGACATTAAACATTATTTTTGTTTTGTCCATATTCATTTTAAGACCCACTTGTTGGGATACTCTATTGAGGTCACCGAGCATTCGTCCTAGATCTTCCAGCGACTCCGCCATGACCACAATGTCGTCGGCAAATCGAAGGTGAGTGATGTATTCGCCATTGATGTTGATGCCAAGTCCTTGCCATTCCAAGAGCTTGAAGGCGTCCTCTAAGGTGGCCGTAAACAGTTTCGGAGAAATGACGTCTCCCTGTCTTACTCCTCTTTTTATGGGGATCACCTTCGTGCACTGCCCCTGTACTCGGACTGACATGGTGGCGTTATTATACAAGCACTTCAACACTTCGTACCTATAGTCAATGCGGCATCGCTGGAGAGATCTAAGAACCGCCCAAGTCTCGATCGAATCAAAGGCTTTCTAATAGTCCACAAACGCCAAGCATAGTGGCCGATTATACTCCTCAGTCTTCTGTATAACCTGCCGCAGCGTATGTATGTGGTCTATGGTACTAAAACCTTTCCGGAAACCGGCTTGTTCGGGAGGCTGGAAGTCATCAAGCCTTCGTTCGAGACGATTCGTAATGACTCTCGAAAACAACTTATAAACATGGCTCAGCAGTGTGATGGGCCTATAGTTCTTCAATAAGGTGTTATCACCTTTCTTGAAAAACAGCACCACCACACCCCTGTTCCATGCTACCGGCGTTTTCCCTTCAAGCAAGACGGAATTAAATAGCCTCTGAAGGACTTTAAGTACCGGCGATCCGCCCGCCTTCAGAAGTTCTGCAGTAATTCCGTCTTCACCCGGCGCTTTGTTGTTTTTTAGTTGTTTGAGAGCCATCCTAATTTCGCACAGGCTGATGTCCGGGATATCTTCAGTGCAGTGTCGGGTTAGCTTGGCTCTTGGGTCTTTCACCAAGTCAATAACAGGTTTAGCTACTGAGGTATATAACTGTCCATAGAACCTCTCTATCTCCCTGAGCACCTCTGACCTATTTGACGTTACGTTTCCGTCCTCCGTCTTCAGCTTCGTCAACTGGCTCTGCCCAATAGACGCGTCTCTTGCGAACACTTTAGAGCCCTTGTTCTGCTCTATGGTCTCCTCAATACGCCTTGCATTAAAGGACCGTAAGTCGTGTCGCAAGGACTTCAATATCTGTCCATTAAGCTGCCTATAGGACTTAGCATCATCGGAGGTTTGGAGCGTCATGGAACGTCGCTCAGCCATGAGGTTTCGGGTGTAGTCAGATAGTTTTTGAGGCCTATTTTTACGGTGGGTCTTAAAATACTTGGCCCCGACTGTATGAACAGTCTCTACCGGCCTGTTGTTGATTTCGTCCACTGATGCGCTGCTGTCTAGCAATTCGAAGCGGTTTGACAATTCGAGTTGAAAGTTCTCGGGGTTTTGGATATATGCATGACTAGGTCGGAGCGTAGACTTCATCAGACGCGATCTTTCCATTTTGACATTAATATTTAATGTGCCTCTGACCATTCGGTGATCACTGCCGGTTTTTACCCTATGAATCACGGAGACATCATTAAATATTTGTCGCTTGGTGCTCATGATGAAGTCTATCTCATTTTTTGTGGAACCATCAGGGCTCATCCAGGTCCATTTCCAGGTAGTTAAATAAAATTGATAATTTTTCTTCGTCATTTCTTTATCTGTAAATGAGAGACCCATGTAGCCATTCTCATGAATAGTTTAACTTGATTAATTTAGACTCACTTGATACTACATTGTTCTCCCATATCCCACAGCAAAATGTAGATGGATAAATTGTAAATATACTATTTTAAAAGAGTAACCGTAGAGTTTCTTGCCCTTCTTCTCCACAGGAATGACATTCCGCCATTCTTTGTTACTATTCTGACGATTCATAAATACTGTAATGGTTTACATGAATATAAAATATTCTGATTCTGATTCATTCGGCCAATCACTCCATGCATCGGCAAATAGGTCGCAGTCAGAACTGCTGTCAAGGAAAACTTTCAATGCGTGTGTAAAGTCTTTGTTATGTACCTTCAACAATTCAAGGAGTACTCTAGTATCGTTGGAGGAATCCCTCATTTAGGTAAAGAGAAGGAGTTACGTTAGAAGAAAAAAGTCAGAGTCCCCAAAACTCAGTAGCTTGTCTCTGGAAAGGCTTATGTGTGCCACAAATGATGCAGTCTGATGAGATAATGGTAATGATGATATTTAGGGTAAAATAATCTAGCAACATTTTACTAACATGTGTTGTTTAAAACTACCTGCCGCTAAAGAATTTACATATAAAGACATACATTCGATAATTATTCAAAATACAACATGGATAAAGCTTATACTCGCAACAACAGCACGCACCCCGTTACGTAGAGTGGAGGTGAGGTTGCGATGCATTATTCTGAAAGCTTTCGATGGTAGTCAAAATGGTTGATCAACTCTATCTAGCTTTAGCTATAGCTATTTCTATATAGCTAACCGAAAATTTACTTTGCTCTAAATATTTTGCGCTCAAAATATTTTTAATAATAACAACACTGCCTTAAATATAAACTTTAACTACCTATCTCTGGGCCATAGAGACACACGATATCTTGAAACGAAACCATTTTTCATTTCCAAGGTAGGCGCTGAAGGCATTCTTGCGCTGTTCACCTGCCCTTAAGCCGGTATTTATGGGCTATTGAATATGAGCGCCGCCTTGTAAATTGATATTACTTTTTTTGTCTGAAATTGAAGTTTTAGGAAAGTGTTAGGGGTATAATATGACGACTTATCCAGATTATCGCGCACATATACTAAAAGAAGGTTCCTATAATATCTTTGACTTTTGACTATAATATCTTCTTTTTTCTCTTGCTCACTTGGAAATCACTATCATAATATCAATTGCCTTAAGTGTATATATTTACTTAAATTAATAAAGCAAGGAACTCTTTGCCCAGGTTTCCATTTTATAGGAAAAGTCTGGAAACGGATCCTTAATTTGCTGAAGCCTTGCTTTTTATCATCAGCTCTTCTTGTATTACATGCTACGAGTAAGGATACTTGAAAAATTTGTGTAAATTTGTCAGTGCATAGAGATTTAGCAATAAATAATTAAGAATCGGTGTCTCTTAACTAGTTTTGCATGTAGTTACCAACATCGGTAATCAGTGCAGAAGTGATCTTTGAGTATAAGGATTCACTAACTAACATTTATTTTTATTGAACCGTTATCAAGTTTCCTAAAACCGATACTTCCCTGAAAGTTTATTATCATTATCTTATATCATCTCAAAATAAAAGCTAAAAGTTACATTAAGCGGCACTTTGATTCACCTCCGAACAGTTCAATGGCTAGGTCAATACATTTTATCGTGAAGGCTTCTGCCGAATTTCTAAATGGCATTTAGTCTTTATAGAAGCACATATACAATTTCCGAGAAAAGGAATATTCCTAGATGCTTTTAACTGTTTCCAAGAAAAACAAAATCCACTTTGGTCCGTAGTTCTCTGAAGTGTATAAATATAAAAGTTGATCTTGGAAAATAACGACCTAAGCATAATTCACACTAACGAAAATATCATTAATGGAGGATGCTATGACTGTCGCAGCTGTGAAATATTTATACCTTACAATAAATACTGCATTTGTGGGAGCTAGCTATTTGGGCTTGGATGGATCCAATCAATGCATGGGTTTTCAGAAATGATAATTCCTTGATACCTGGCAGAGTCATGCCAAACTTACTGATTGCAACAAACCGTTTTGCGGAAGTGAACATGGTCATATATAAAACAACTTAAAACTAAATATTTTTATACAAGATGTATCGTAAATAACGCAAGACACCCCAATTAGATAATTGCTTCACAAATTTAATGAAAAAAAAATTTAACTTTAAAGTTTTTTACCACTTTTAGTACTATTATACCCTAATTATCAACGAAACTTGTACGTGTTTGTGTGCGTATTCAAAAATACGTTTTAGAATTGCATTTGAAATATTCGTATTGATCTAAATCAAAAATAAATTTAGTTTTTAATAGCGCACTGAAGAAACATTTTTCGCAAATTAAAAAAAAGTAAGATACATTAAAAATAGTTCGAATCATTTCAGTTACCGATTTAGACCAAACTACTTTCAGGTCTTGCGGTATTTGTGTCACACCGTGTATATAAACTTTAAAAAAGATTTTTAACTTGGGGTGGTTCCAACAGAAGAGAATCTAAAGTCACAATTTCATCAATGCAGGAATAATATTGTGATTTTACATGATTGAGTCTAAAGGACCAAATTCGGCTGTTTCACGCGTGGCCTTACGTTATTGAATTTAAGGACCTAATTCGTTGGCAAATACCAAGCGAATCGTATGTTATGTATATTAGGGTAAAATTGGCATGTATTGTGCATCTATTGCTCGAAGATAACAGAGACGTTCCATAGGAACATATGTATATAAAATTAGTTATACACTAATTTTTATTAATTAGCTGTACTTATATTCTAAGTTAATATCTGTCAGTTGTTATGTTCATATGATAAGTCAAGTGAGATATCTGAAACTCCTATATTAAACAATAATAAAGATTGTCGCAACGGTTCTCTTTAGTACTAGGAGCTAATTAAACGCACGGAACAAATAAATCTCGTAAATTTTAATTAAAAAACGGGAGCTTAGTAAAAGTATTGAAAAACAACAAAAATGGGTCGTTGGGAAGAATCACTGGGTTCAATAGACTGGCCGTCTCGACAGGTTCATAATAATGGATTAGAGCTGGGGGGACGGTTAGCGGGCGCCGAACCGTGCAAGATCTCCCAAGAGTGGCGAGACTCAGGCAATGGAAAGAAAAATAAACCCGGCTGCCTTACTTGGCACATGTCAGGAGAATGGACAGCTTGGTCTAGTGGTTAGGAGCTTGAGTGCTCCGTCCACTGGATTGAGTAGTCGTGGGTTCGATTCCCGCACAGGACAAATCTTTGTGTGACCCGCAAATATTTGTTTCGGTCTGGGTGTTTGTGCATGTCAATTTCATGTTTGTAAACGCGCCCACGTCACAGGAATAATTCCTAGTACCGATCTCCAGAACAACAACTACTTTAACTGGTGAGAAAATCCTAAAATCGGTTCTGCACTCCGGTATTATCGTGTGATTTTACTTTATTCTTCATCTAAATAGTCCAAAATGTGTTGCGGACCTTGCGGAGGTTGCTGTGGTGGTGGTTGCTGCTGAGGCTGCTGCTGCCCATACATTACAATCTACACTTGCTGTACTAGCGTGGCGCGGTGACGTAACCACCCTAGAGTCTTGACAGACGCGCCATGCCGTTGCAGCGACTTCGTGTGTGCGCACGTTTCACAAGCTCTCGTTGTTTGTCAGAAGTCCACCCAGTGCTGTCTTGAAATAAACTACTACTATTGACACGAAATGAAGAAGATAAGTCGAGGGGTGAAGCGGGCGCTGTTATTTCTATCGATATTCGCTAGACAAGTCTTCACAAATGCAGCATCGTATATAGTAATAGTGTCGGATAAGTGGAATGCTCTTTTGATGGGTCGTTTTGAAGAATCACTGGGTCCAATAGACCTGCTGTCGCAATAGCTTTATTACGATTGCTTATACTCCAGTTAATTTATGCCACTGGCGTCACTTTCCGTATAGCATTGGGCAGTACCGCGGATGCGTCGTCGACTGTTCACATACCCACTTCGTACTTCAAGCATTACTCTGTATTTCATCGCTCATCACTCCTCTCATCAGATTAATCTCTCTCCGAAATGATAAAGTTTCCATAAACAGGAAAATATCGAAAGTCCATTTATGTAGACAATATTAGAGTAATTTTCAATTAAAGAATCCTGTGTTTTAGAACGAATTGGGAGCTTAGGCGGCTGTGTTATTTCTGTCGATATTCGCTAGACGGGGCGCCACTGTCGGGATGAAAAGTTTAGCGAGTACTTTTTATCAATGCGACATTTGAATGGTTAGATAGAATAAGAAAAAAGCCATTTTATTGAATAAATTGAATATTTGGGATGACTAGAAACAACATTAGAGATTTATCCATTAGTTCGGCAACAAATGTACAATGTTTCTTATACATGAAAATGAATAGTATAAGTAACCTAAACTATCCACGATAATATCAAATATATTTCAACACCAAGAAAGTTTGCCACAAATATTAACTAGGAATACCTAACTCTATGAACTTAAACAAATGAACTGAAAATGTGTTTACTTCAGAAGCCGTGGTATTAAAGGCAAGCCTTAAAACTATCTTATACGGCGCTTATGTACCATTAACGAATTTTGATTGCTCCCGAACTCCATCAAAAGATATGATGCGTGACATGTAAGGGTCACAGCTTCGGCGCACGGGAGCCTGGAGTTTTCGAGCGATCATAAAATTAAACGACTTTCATCCAACTCGACTCCAATTTTATAGACCTGTAAAATTTATCGATCATTTGTCAATCATACACCGTCGTCGGTTTTATTGTGGAAGTTTGACGTTTAGCGAGATTTCGATTTCTTGAATCAGCATCAAAGGATTGAAGATAAAATAGGATAACTCAAAATTTAATGTGTAATATTTTGTTTTACCGAAGCTGGATTTACAAAAGTTGACTAGTTGGAACTCTGTGCTCTCTGTCTACGCTGCAAGGGATCTGGCGTGATAATATTGATGAAATTAGAAGTCTGGATTTAAATTGGCTTAATAAATAGGAGTATAGTAAAAGTTGGAATTCTTTTGAAAATGTAACTTCCATGTTTTTACTTATACAGGTATAAACAAAGAGATCGTCTGTTAGATTCACTAAAGCACCATAGTTAATCTACTAACTTCTTTAAAACAAATAATTCAATAATTCTATCAATCTTCAGAAGCTCTGTAATTAGCCAAGTTTCAGTTTAAAGCCTGGCTAATGTCTGACGGTGTCGGGTGAATGTCTAACTTTGAGTCGGACGGGATGAAACGCTTAATTAAATCTACAGAAATCCAGTTTTCTGTTATTTACATCTAATCACAATCCAACTGTGGTAATCTTAGTTTGATGGGAGAAGAGTTCGTGCTAGAGAGAAAAATGTTAATTTGATACTTATACCCTTACGATGATTTCGCTAGATGGTATTTTAGCAACCTGGGCAGGAATTGCTATGGGAATTTTCAACGCAAACTAAGCAAAACTATTTTATTAAAACGTAAATGTTACAGGTATCAGCCCTAGGTAACAGGCAAATTTCGACATCCTTAGGGCATATAAAAAAAATTCAACACAGCAAAACATATATAGTATAGGGATAAAAAAATAAGGTTGTGCCATTTATTTCAGTACTGTTCCATACTTCTTCCGCATTTCGACCTCTAGGTCCGGGTTCTCTGTTTAATCCCATTAGAACATGTAGAGTTGTCTTAAATACACTTGGATTTTTACCCAAGATGTTTAGATATTACTTTGGTGAAATTTCAACGTTTTGACGACTGTGTCTAACTATATACTATACCTTCAGGGTTATTGTCGTGGGTATAACAAAGTAGGTTGTTCACAGTAGAAAACCCGATCGTGTTCTGGATTCACCTCGGTTTCTCAATTTCTCTCGCATCTGTTTGAGACGCTTTGAAGGCTAATTGGCTCGAACTGTCCGCCTAATTGGCTCGCCCAACTGAGAATCGCATAGTTAGTACTGTTTAAGAATTAGTTTTTCTATACACGTACAACACGTTCTATAAGCCGATGTGTGTCAGATTGTGATGTTTTTATACTAGACCTAGATTACACGAGGACGATCAATAACTTCATTTATAAAATTAGTAACTTCACTAAAATTGAATTCATTGGTAGTGTTTGGCAGTTTGCTATTTAAATTAATATACATTTTCCGTCTCCCTGCCGAGTAAAAAGTTTCTTTCAGAAATGGTAGGAAAGAACTAACTTAAAAATGATTAAGTATCATACGGACTCAATGCGGATTTTTGGAGGTAGGTAGCTAGCATGAGGACTAGTCTAACTAAAGTATCTTACGAAGCTCGCGACGCTCGAGTATAGAAGTGCCACAAAATGTCACCCATCTCGGACTGTGTGTGGGTGTGTGAATGATACTACTACGATGTTGGCCGCAGGGCCTTTACACCTTTACCGGACAAGACAGCGAACGTGCAACCACTACGCTCGAGCCAGAAGGGCAAGGGGGCAACTAGCTCAAGGGCGCCTCGTCTGAGACTGATCAAGCCGAACGCTGATTAACCTTGGTAATCGCTAAGAAAACCACGACTACACAAAGCACTACCCTATAACTCCATAAATAACGCTAAACTTAGAATAAAGAACGGGAATAGTTGTATGTATAAAGCGAGCAAATTGAACAGCCTCGCGTGATTTTAAAACAATACCCTAGAAGATGTGGCTTGGACGGCAAGGCTCCAGGAAAAAATATAGGATTAAAATGATAATGCCAGTCTACAGCGGCATTAAGAC
The DNA here is from genome assembly GCA_905147815.2 of Phalera bucephala. Classification (NCBI taxonomy): domain Eukaryota; kingdom Metazoa; phylum Arthropoda; class Insecta; order Lepidoptera; family Notodontidae; genus Phalera; species Phalera bucephala. The sequence goes on along the minus strand of LR990611.1, from coordinate 32,259,933 downwards.
CATGTAAATTGGACGCCCCAGCTTATTGTTGGTCTCGTTTCGTTTTCAATTACGTCGGCGCGCAGTCGAACGCCTCCGCATCCGTATAATAAGCAACCAAATGGTTTAAATATTTCTTGCTAAAGCTGTTTGGGTCTTGTCTTTGTATTTTGTAAACGACTTATTCCTTCAGTACTGAATCTTTGTTTAAATTACCTTGAAAATTGGATCTATTAAGTAATTAATTGCTAAAATGTTGGAACTAACACATATTTAATAAAAAAAAACTAATACTTGTAGGCCACGTAGAAAGAAAGTGGAGTAGAGGAGGACCGCCAATCAGATGGGCATACGCTATTAAAGAGACTAGGCGCATTAGTATTGGAGCCGCTATCATAAGGCTAAATTTTGGGAAGCCTAGAGAGCGCAGATACAAAAACATGACCAAGGTGGTAACAGATTGAGAAAGAACAATATTGGTTACAAACGTTTGTAAGATTGATGTTCAGAAATAAATATATCAAAGTCGAATCTAGTCCAAAACCTGAAATTCTTTGTCCGCTTAAATACTCTAACGAAGGACCACACGCAAATTGTCCACTAATTTGATCGTAAACTTGCTTCGGTAATTTCTACCGGGTGCGCGTAATGACTATACTTCACTAAAGGTCGCCGCAGCTGAAGTCGAGAAAGACGAGGTTAATATTGATTTTCTACATATACATAACTGTATTATTCTGAAGTAAACGTGGCGTTTATGAAAGTTATTACATTTATTCGTAAATGATGTAACCAAATGAACTAAAATAGTTGCTTTTTCTTATTTTAAAAGCGTAGCCTCACACTAGGATTTATGTCTGTGTCGTGGGTGGGTTTACAAACATGAAAATTACATACACAAATACCCAGACCGAAGCAAATAATTGTGGATCACACAAAGATTTGTCCCGTGCGGGAATCGAACCCGCGGCTATTAGGCACAGTGGACGGAGCGGCTTAAGTTCTTAACCACTGCGTTAAATCGTCCGTCAATATTTGTAAGCGATACAATATATCGTGTGGGTATCGATGCAGTGGGTGGAGCAGTCTAAACTCTACAACCGTCATCCCCTAATTTAATATCGTCATCATCAGTCGAAACACGTTCACTGCAGCACAAAGGCCTCCCCAAAATATATTTTGATTTTATTAAACGCTCGATCATACCCGTTGTTTATCCCAGCAGAGGTATACCTACTTTATAAGTACTCATAGTTCGCGTGATGGATTACCCGCGCTCTCTCCCCCGATGGCTGACCATGCATTTATCACGCATCCACCGGAGATTTATGAGCGCCTAGTAACTTAATCATTTATACACTATTTATAACACCGTTTAACTTGCTACCTTTTCTATTGGACATAGTAGTATTATGATGAATGAAAAAGAAAGGTTTAGTTATGACGGTTTGCTCGTGAATTTGTGGAACGAAATCAGTAGTGTACTAATATCTGCCAATGGCCAAAGCTTTAATATGTGAGCCTAATTGGCAAGGCTTGGATTTCCAGCTCTTGTGAGGAGTACGAAATTTCGGACTATTTCGACGATAATACAGATAGAGTTTGAGCAGCTCCTCTATCAGCAATGTTGACAACATATACTGTTTCTTATTATACTATATCATTATACCTACATTCCCAGTGAGCCTCAGCCGCCACTAAGGCGTACTATGTTCTCCCATTTCACCGGCGATGTTAAGTCCTAATATAACATGGGGCCAAGCCTATTGCCACTTTTACACGAATTAAATTTTGACAGCAATCATAATTGCCATTTAGGCACTCGGTTTCCTCGGTTATTAGTATTTTTTCGCTCTTTTCCTTTCACTGTGGTGTTTTACCGTCAGTTTAAGTGTAGATTATACACGCGCTCGCTTCAAAAATATGGTTAGTTTGTATACCACGCCAGTTTTTCCCGACAATTCGTACGAAGCGGAATAAAGCGAAATGGTGGCTCCATTTCGCTTTATTCCGCACTTTATTGTGTAGGAATTCCGCGCTTTATTGTGTAGGAATTAACGCGACCAACTATATTTTTTTTTGTTTTAATAATATGCCGGTCGTTGTTCTGATCTTTAGGGAGGCCTTTATCATGCAGCAGATGTGTTTCGTTTACTGATGATGACGATGTTAATGAATATGCTCTAAAACAATGTTGAGTTTCAACCAACACAACCAATCAGCAACCAACACAGTATTACCCAGTGCAGGGAACGTGTGCAGTGCGGAGTGGGGGGTGGTCTATAGTAAAATAGTTCCACCAACCTTTTCATACCCAATAACAAACCCTCTTAACTTCCATCATCATCATTATCTCAGCATATACTTCTCCACTGCTGAACATAGGCCTCTCCAATCGCTCTTCAGTGCAGCTGGTCCGATACCACCTGCATCCAACGACTTCCTACGATCCTCACAAAATAGTATATTTGGTAGGCGGCTGTCCTACTTAACTTTTTTTTTAATATTAATAGCCTATTGTGTATCCCAGTGCTGGGCAAAGACCTCTCCTTTACTACTCCACACTAAGATGGCGTGATGACTTGGACACTTATGCGGGAAAGACATAATTATTACAGGCCCAGGATCGATTTGTGTTGACAATTAACTTTAACAGGCAAAAAAAAACCATTTACCAGGTATAATTGTTTTGTAAGACACTAAAACCAAAGAGCTCTGTTTAAAATTTATAACAGATTTTTTGTATTCAATTTATACATGACGATACACTATATATATAACCTTACCAAATAATGCACGTTTTGTATTCAATAATCCCCGAGTGCATTCCTAGGATTACACGACGTGTCATTGTAAAGTCATCCGTTAATATACATAGCATATTAGTCAAATTCGATTTATTTTCATTAATCCTGAAAGGCTATTATACCGCGGACGATTGAATCGATTGATTGATTCGTGAAATTGATACGCGATTACGCCTAAAATAGGATTTGATAGATTTATAATGTAGATTTGGCGTTATATTGATGATTGAATTTTTTTATCATCCGTGTATATTGATTTACTAGTTGCGTATACCAATTAACTCTTTGATCTAGCGGCTGGCGATCTGGCCGTCCAGTATTCGAATTCTATTAAAAAAATCTCAATAACAATGTGAAGTCTGGAATTGTCTATACAAGGTGTAACATAATTAACGCAAGACCTGAAAGTAGTTTGTTCTAAGTCGGTAACTGGATTGATTCCAAATATTTTTAATGTATCTTATTTTTTTTTACTTTACAAAAAATGCTGTCACTCCTTTAGTGCGCTATAAAAAACTAAATTTATTTTTGATTCAGAGCAATACGGAGATTACAAGTGCATTCCTAAAACGTATTTCTCAATACGCACACATACATTTTCATTGATAATTGGGGTATTTTGAGATTTGAGGATTTCCATTAAATTTGTGAAGCAATTATCTCATTGGGGTGTCTGAGGTCTTGCGTCATTTACGATACACCTTGTATAATGACAATAAATTCACCCTTTTTGATTAGGACCTAATATACCCCGTGAAATGTGAGTTTGCATAATACACTTCTGTTACTCCAGCTTGGGAAATATACGTGGAAATTTTTTTTAAAATTTACACTAGAATGCATATAGTAGAAATTCACTTTCTCATGTTATGTCTTCACTCCTACGTGAATGACGTTATTTGATGCATGTATACGATTTGAACGGGAAGAAACCAGAACGAAAACAAGGATTGTGGTTGGTAACGATGTGCTGGAGCAAGTGAATGAGTTAGTATATCTTGGATGCAGTTAGTTAATATCATATAGTTAATATCATTCAGTAAGCATGGGAAATACACCGCTGACCTTTAGAGAGAAGAGTGAGTGCAGAGAACAAAGTGAATTGTGCGATGGGAATGCTACTTGGGAGCCGGCACTTAAGCCAAAAGGCGCAGCTGGCCATACATAAGGGAGTGCTTGTCCCATCGCTGTTATATGGCAGCGAGAGCTGGGTATGTAAGAAGGAGAATGAAAGTAGGATAAATGCGGTGGAAATGCGAGCTCTGCGGAAGATGTGCGGAGTGAAGCTGACCGACCGTATTCGCAACAGCGTAGTAAGAAAGCGAGTAGGTATGAAAGATAGTATCGGTGTAAAGATGAGAAAGGGTATGCTCCGTTGGTTTGGGCATATAGAAAGAATGTCCGAGAAAGAATGACAAAACTGTTATACGATGCGAAAGTGGAAGGATGTAGATACCGGGGACGACCTAGACTATCTTACCATGACCAAATAGACCGGGTCTTATCTGACGAACAAGTCAGGAGTCTCCGTAACCGGCGAGCGTGTATGAGACGAACTATGAGAGTGGAGGAAGCCAGAGAGGTATGTAAGGAAAAAACCTGTTGAAACTCTGTACTCTCTGCCTACCCCGCAAGGTATCCTGCGTGATGATATAGATAGATAGATAATTCGATATAATGCGTCGTACTTTATGTGAATAAAGCGTCAATGCATGTGACAATGTTCTTAACTACATAATACTCGCGCCCCACCTGCATTAACGTTAGTGATAACACCTCCGTTAAAATGTGCTTTAAAGAGGACGTTAAAAAATAACACGTTGCTGCACCAAATTAAATTAGTCCGCTTCATCTGCATAATATCAATGTTAGCGATTACGACCTAGGTCGAGGACGAGTATCATCATGGTTAAGAGCTTAAACCGCCTCACCCACTGGATCGATAAGTTGCAGGTTTGATTCCCACACGGGCCAATTCTTTAAGTGATGTGACCCACAAATATTTGAAACATTTGTGTTTGTGAACGCACCTACGACAAAAATAAAACTAAATCAGGCTTCTGTCAAACAGCTAGGCGTGTTTTTTTGGCGGGAAGTCGAAGAGTGATGTTGTCAATTTGTTTTAATTTCCAAAACTTGTGTTATTTCGACTAATAATGTGTAACCATTATGTGTATCTTATATGCACGAGTGAAGGTATAGGTATAGGTAAGTGATAAAACGTGCCTTTTCGACTTCAAAACGGCCGTCGTAATTGGTATGTAAAGTGTCCACCGCTTTACTATCCAGGATGGGGTACTTCATTAATTTCATTATCATCAAGTTCATCGGGGAGTCGAATTAATTTAAACAAACACGATTACTTATCTCACTGGACACTGGCAAAATACACACTTAAAATTAGTGTGAAGCCATAACTTAAAAAAGAAGACAGCTAGGCAAAACCTTCTCCCAAAAATTTTGGCACGTCATATTCATATGCACGTCGTCCCTATGTCGAAATGATTCGTGTTTTCAAATTTGACACTTACATGGGGCAGACTAGCTAATTCCGCTTATAGGATTACATTGCTATTTCTTCGCTTAAATAAATACAAAGAGGTGAACAGTCTCCGAAGCCTCTTGCCCTCGAGGGTCGTAATTCCATCACGGAATCAACCCGACGACTGTTAGAGGGTTTCGTTAACGTCACTCGCGCCCTTGAACCTGTAGGGTGGCTTGTCAATCCGAACCTAATAGGACCGGGACGGCCTTGTTAGACTATTGATGTATTTCCGCAGTGTAGGGTTAAACCTTTGGATCTCGTTATTAATGGGTTAGTTTTTGCCTTGTTATATCAGGCCCTGGGTTACAGGTACTAGTTGTAATTCCTCAAGGATAGGACAAAATTAGTACCTATATAGTAGTTAATATCAAGATGTAGCTCCTACCAATCCGGGCTGGGTCCGCGTGATAGAATATAACCTGTTCTCTCTCACCTCGATTTGTGATCGAAGTACTTTGACCAGCTACGAGATAGTGCCGGCATATTTACTATATAGGTTAGTATAGATTTCGGTAAATAACATGCTAGGGCTACAAATACTATGGAAAAGGTAGCTTAAATACGAGTTTGCACTGAATAGATTTTAATAAATGAGTACATCTTTTACATGTCCATTTTATCATCTACGATCGTTTATACAAGCGGAGCTTGAAATAAAGTGCACGTTTTGCAAAATTGAAATCGTTTGCTTTGTATCGCACCGAGCTGTGTTCCGGGCAGCCCACTTCGCCCCCCTGAATATTGCAGCAACGTTGAGCTCTGTACAAATACGAGGTGGAATGGTTGAATGATAGCACGATTTTCTAAAACAACCTTTGGTCACTAACATAACTTCCGAAATAGACTAATTGTGCTATAAGGACATCATAATGGCGTTAAATCAAGGTCATATTTGTTTAGACAGAAAAAGAATAATCGGATTATTTTAGTTCTCTATAAGGACACTCTTTGACACAGTATCGGGTTTAGGGTCTTCAGACGGAACACACACTGGTGCTCCTCTCATGTGTCTCGCCGAATTGAGCGCCTATCCGCCGCTCTGATGAAGGCAGTGTGGCCTCTCATATCAATATCCTCCTCGGGATCGCTTGGTCAACTGGACGTGAGGAGCCCACATCTTAGAGGTGACGATAGAGTCCCGCATCCCAGTTGTGACTTCAGGGGCCTATATCCCAGACCTTTGCGTTGCCTGAGGCAGAAATAATGCAGGGTCTCATGCAGGAATCAAACCATTTTCTGTTTAGCTGTATTTAATTCCGTCTCTTTCAATATTAACCGGTATCGTGGCTAGCTCAGGTAGAGACGGCGGAACTATGGACACCTCTACTACCGATTAGCCCAAAAGAGTGAATTAAAAAAATGCAGCGAAGCCTTTGTCCAGCAATGTGACAGTAACTGCTGAATTCATTTAGTCTTTTCCTTAACATCGATATATCTGAAACCCAATCATTCTTTACACACATTTACTTATGTAACCAAACAAATTTCTTATTGATTGGGGGAAGCGCGTTCTGAATTGTGGAGTATAAAAAGGTCTAATACAATCTCTATTCCACTTTTTTTCTGAACAGAGGTTAAAGAGATGTTTCTATGCCGACGTAGGGTTGGTAATATGCAAAATATTGTATAAAATTGACTTATTGATCTAGTGGCACATGGAGAGGTGGCGATCACGAAGTCTTAGGTTAGAAAAAGTGTAGCTTTACTTTCGAAAGTATCTTAGTAGCAATCAGGTGCCTAGAATTATATCTGGTACATTTAGATTATGCTAGCGACCCGCCCCGGCTTCGCACGGGTGAATTATGCACATAAGCCTTCCTCTTGAATCACTCCGTTCATTGGTGAAAATCGTATGAATATCCGTTCGGTAGTTCTTGAGTTTATCGCGTTCATACGGACAGACGCGGCGTGAAGACTTTCTTTTATAATGTGGTAATAATACCGGGCCGGTATAGTGGCTTTTAGCATTACGCTCGCCCCTTATTACATTGAAATCTAACATCTTTAGCGATATGTGACGATGAAACGACGACAAAATATTGACGAAATTGTGTTTATATTTTGTTTTGTAAAAAATAAACTTGAAAAATATAAAGTTATGTACACACAACTTATTGTATAAGCGGTGTGGTAATCTTTCAATATTGATAGTTGGTTGTAGACAATTATGTTTCACATATCTATGAGAGTACGTTAAACCGGTCTGTTGATCACTAAACAGCAATCAAATCAAGTCATTGCTTAGGTGCCGCCTACTCTCGTAAAATACCTGTTCTTTGGATCTGTTCTACTATAAATACGACTCATCTCTAACTTAAACATTTACTGTTTCAGTGTACAAATGAAAGAAAGTCATAAATTACTCTCGGCATTTTTTCAAGCCTCGAAATGGTTATGAAATCAATTCATAGTGATGTCACACTTTAAGAAATTTATTAAAGATAACGTTTAAGTCACTTCGAATAAGAAATACAATATAATATATTTTATTGCACACAAAAATATAACGACAAAAAATCTACCTACTATGTGTACTAATAATAGAAAACGACTGTGATAATTTTTGTATAAACATTTATACGATTTGTATAAATGTCTTATGTTTTCTTGCTTAGGTATTATTTCCGTGCCCGGGGCAAATAACCTCCGCCGGAAGGTGGACTAGGCGTCTCTCAATCATTCGTACCTGTATGCGTGTGTTTCATATAAAATTTATACATCCGATTTATATAATCATTGGTATTGGCGAGGTTCATTCCAAAACAATTAATAACAAAGTAAGATTGGTACTTGAATAATTTAGTGGTTATAGGTAATGATTTTAGCCTGCCAACCCGCACTGGGTCCACGTTAGTATCTCACCTATAAATAATATTAGCCCTGTAAAGAAACTGTCCCACTGTTGGGCACGGGCCTCCTCTCAAACTGAGAGGGCTTAGGCCATAGTCCACCACGCTGGCCCAGTGCGGGTTGGCGAACTTCACACACCTTCGAGAAACTCTTAGGCATGCAGGTTTCTTCACGATGTTTTCCTTAAAACAAGTGATAATTAATTTTTAATACACACATGCTTTCGAAAAGACTGAGGTGCGTGCGTAGGCTTGAACCCGAGACCTCTGGCTTTGCAGTCCAACGGTCTAACCACTAGGCTATCACGGCTATCTCACCTATATATCATCAATATTTCTCAACTCGATTTGTGAGTAGGGATTGCAATCCGGTATCAATTTCAATCCGGCCGGATTCCACCGGATTTCCATTGATCCAACCGGATCCTGTCGGATTAGTGACATGAATCATCATCGATGATAATTGAATGTAATACAATTTTTATAAAATAGTTTAATTTCTTATCAAATCAACTTTATTTACGCTGTTATAATTAAGCAACCAATAGTTACCAGTCAACCAATATGGTTAAATTTTAAACTTTATTCCAGCAATAATATTTTTTTAATATAAAAATCTTAAAAAAAACCGACTTCAAAAAGAAAAAAATAAATATTTGAAGTCGGTACCGGTTAGTTCAGTCGGTTACTTGGCACCGACTTCAAATATTTATTTTTTGCATTTTGAAGTCGGTTTTTTTTTTAAAAAAGATTTTTATTTTATTATTTTAAGTGACCAGTGAATTATTTACTAATATTTATATACCTATATTATATTATTTTGCTGAGTTGTACAGCAAGGTACCTACAGGATTGGTATCATAACCATAATAACGAAATCTAAACATGCGTGCTGTTCGCCGTTAAGGAGTCAGTCCTCTGATGTATCTTCAAAGTCCAAAGTTCATTACCGATTTCATTAAAATGGGACCACCTCGCAACTATACTAAACCCAACGGAAAAAGAATCATCAAAATCAGTTCATAAATAAAGACGTTTTAAAAAAACGCAGACGAATTGTCGACCTCCTCCTTTTTTGAAGTCGGTTAATATTCTGATTAGTTCTATGGCCTATAGGATTGACGTAATACCCATAATATCTCAATCTACGCATTCGTATTGTTTGTCGTTAAGGAGTTCCCTGGTGTGTCTTCCAAGTCCAAGATCCAATACCGATGAAATTAAAATAGGACCACCTTGGAGCTATACTGAACTCAATGCAAAAAGAATCATCAAAATCGATCCACAATTGACGGAATGATCGCGTAACATACATACAAAACAAAAAAAAACAACATACAGTCGAATTGAGAACCTCCTCCTTTTTAGAAGTCGGTTAAAAAGGCGGTTAAGATCAGTCTTATTATTATACAAATAAGAACAATGAAAATTATCTTGCAACTTAAACTTAAACTTGAAATCTAACTAAATCGACTAAGGTCACTATAAGTAGGTAATTTAGGTAAGTTATGCAGTACTTGTGCTTAAAATATGAATGACATTCATCTTGAATATGTTTAATGCAAGACACAATTATCACAATAATGATTGTAAAACGTCTTATTTTTCAGGCACAGCATAACGCATTTACATAAGTATTTAGCGCGAGTATTTCCCAAAAAATCGTATCTGATTTCCAGATCCGGCTTTCCGGATTGCAATCCCTATTTAAGAGTAAAGATCTTTGCCCAGCAACGGGACTATAAAGTCAGATTTATAATAATTTTAATAAAATTTGTGTTTTTGGTATGTAAATAATTTAGTTAACTACTGTAATGATAATTTGTTAAAATAGGTGTTTTGGAACACATATTATATAAACCAATAATGCGACTTTTAGAGATGTAAGGAAGTAGTCTGTAAGGGAAGAACCTGTTGGAACTTTTCACTCTGTGTAATGAAATAGATAAATAGATATAGATGTAAAATCACACGAAAAAAAATAATGAATAGTTTAGCTTTATTATTCTAAAATAACGCAGTAGCTCGAACTTAACTGCGGAAACCGGTTAGAATTCGTAAATTAAGATACACTTCTATCTAGAAATTTTCAAATACCGGTATCAGGTACAGGCCATTACTCTTTTATAAGCTTTTAACACGCTTCATTTGGTTCATAATGAGTTTCACTCGATCGTTCACCTCTCGCCGGTGAAGTTAGGTATCATGGGAGAAGCCTTTAAATTAAAGTTGGGCTTGCACACCGCGTGGGATGTTTAAACAAGTTCAAGTTATCGATTATTTAAAAAGTTAGTCTGATAAATTCAACATTTTTAGTAAGTATCAGTGTATATGATTATGGATAGTTCAACTTACATAAGATGGTATAATATACCACCTTATGTAAGTTGAAATATGTATGTTAAATTATGTAGTGTAGTCTTAACTTTTTCTTCCATACTCCGCAACATAAAATGTTTATAGAAAAAAAAACGAAAAACTTTTATTTAAATAGAAGAAACCGTTGAGTTGCTGGTTCTTGTTCTCCACAGGAATGACATTCTAATGTGGTGGTAGAGTATTTGTTACCTATTTCATTTACGATTCATAAATATTATGATGGTTTACAAGAATAAACATTATTCTGATTCCATACGTACCTTTATGCTGTAATAAAATTTATCCAGTTGCGTATTACGAAGTCCAGGTTTTACCCTCGATCTTCACCAGTAAGTACATCGGTTCTTATGAAGGCCCTGCTCAGTCCATGCCTTCCAGTAAATGGTTAGTACTCATGAAACTTTCTGCCCTAACAATCGTTAGGTCAAAACACGTTGTTAGGCTTAAAAATATAAGAACCTACGTTTTCGGTATACCTTTCTCCCTCACTCATATTACTCACTAACAAGATACAATAAGATGTACAAACCCACTACCACAGACGATTGCTGTTCGCTGTGGTTTAGTGCTTAATCTCTTAATAAGCTTTCGCCCGCGACGTGTGGCTCCAAAATAAAGTGCTATTTAATGTCACAGCACAGATTATCCGCTTTTCGTAATAGCACCTTTAAACACATCCAGTCAAGGGCTCTTTTGACTTTTGACCTTTGCTGTAATAATCTGTTCTAGAACTAGCATTGCTCTAGATTGAAGCAATATTGAAACGTAGCTTTTGCTTTAAATGTTAAACAATGATGTTTACAGCCTAGATCAGGGTAGTTACAACAACCTGTCTAGCAAATTTTATTTTACTCTTTACAGTGTAAAAGGAACTGAGCTTAAAACGATGTACCGTGTAATATTAATTTTATTGAGTTCGGACAAATTTTGCTCTGGTTTATTCGCATAATTGCAGTCTTATTATGAAACGAGAATCATAGTAGAGAATCGACTATTCTCTTTCATTCGTCGCAAGATTCATGAAAATTTCACAATACCAGTTCAATGAGATTAGAATGGATGTTTTTACGGATTTCGTGAAAAGTCTAACCGTATAGCGTTACGAACTGCGACGACCTTTACTTCAAAGCTGTTTCCTTGACTATTGTCTTGTTGTCTCGAAGCTGGATGTTATTCGTTGAGTAAAGAACCTTAGAACAACTAAGTTAATGCCTTTTGCGAATGAAAACGGCGTGGGATGTTGCAAAGTTTCGTTTCCGGACTGTCTCAATGGTTTGTTTATTTCTTCCTTGATTCTATTGGTTTATATTGAGAAAGTACAATTAAATGCTATAGAGAAAGCTCTATCTAACGTCGAAATGAAGTCGATTAAATAGGTTTGTTTACAATGATGTTAAGCAGCATGATAAAAAGAAAACGCACGCACATGAAAACTGAAGACATGCTGCTCCTTTTTTAGGCAGTCATGTAAACAAAGTTTGTGTATACAACGTATAATACTTCGAACCTACCATCTATTACAAATATATCTTTGCAAGTGTCCATCTATCATATACAAGGTTTAACATAATAAACGCAAGACCTGAAAGTAGTTTGTTCTAAATCGGTAACTGAATTGATTCCAACAATTTTTAATGTATCTTACATTTTTTTAAATTTGCAAAAAAATGCTTTTATTCCTCTACTCCGCTATAAAAAATTACATTTATACTTGATTCAGAGCATGAAGAAGATTCCAAACGTATTTCTCAAAACGCACACATACATACACGTACAAGTTTAATTGTTGATTGGGGTATAAAAGTGCTTTAAAAAAGGGTAAATACCCTTAAATTTAAAAATTTGGTTTTCGTTTTGAATTTATGAAGCAATTCTTTAATCGGGGTGTCTGAGGTCTTGCGTTTATTATGTTACACCTTGTATGTACCTATACTTTGAACTGCATTAAATCGCCACATGCAGAGACCTATTGTTCTATTGTGATTACGTTTGTATCGCCTGAGGTATATTCCGTATTTGTCCACAGGATATCGACAACCTAATGACAGAAGGCAACAAGTCCCGTACGGTAGCCGCTACCAACATGAACAGCGAGTCCTCCAGGTCACATGCGGTCTTCAGCGTAGTCCTGACGCAAACTTTATGTGATACTGCCTCTGGAGTGTCTGGAGAGAAGGTTGCCAGGCTGTCGCTCGTAGACCTGGCTGGGTCAGAACGAGCCGTGAAGACTGGAGCTGTTGGAGACAGGCTTAAAGAAGGGTCTAATATAAACAAGTTAGTTTCAAACGTTACTGTCAAGATTATGCTTAGGTGGTCGTTTTTATTAAGATGTCTGTGGTTGGCCTGGTGAAGGTTTGCACTAGTTGTCAAGACGCACTGGCAATTGAATAGATTTACTCCCATTATAAAGACTTATTCTCACGTTCATACAGTGACATAATGTCGTCGGCTTAGTCTGAATGTTTTGAAATTAGGTCGGAATCAACGGATCAAGTTATCGCGAGTTAGAACTGAGCAGTGGACAAATGCTGGTGCAACCTACATTTATGTATCTGTAAGGATCTGAAGGCTAACCAAACTGTACTAGTGATATGACGAGGCGAGTGGTATCTATTTTTAAATATACACTTAATCACTAAACAAATAATGAGTGTAGATAGTCATCGTGGTGGCCTTTGTTTTGCATTTAACTTCTTCCAGCTAATTATGAAATTGATAATCTTCATATCTCCATGAAATGTTTCAAAGTTAATTTTGATCAATATGTTATACAATAACACATTTGTTCCAGGTCGCTAACGACTCTCGGCCTAGTTATATCCAAGTTGGCGGATCAGTCGTCGGGCAAGGCAAACAAGGACAAGTTCGTGCCGTACAGGGACTCTGTCCTAACGTGGCTGCTCAAGGACAACCTCGGAGGCAACAGCAAGACTGTCATGGTTAGTTAAACAATTTAAATATACAATGTGTAAGGTAACCCCAGGGACCTTAGACATCCTAATTTGAATATTGCTTTAAAAATTTTATATGTAACCTTGAGTTTCGATATTTTTTTAAATATTTACAACTTTCGTAAGTAATTTGAAATTGATATTAGAAAGGCGGTTCAAATAGTTGTTTTGCTTTTAAATATGGTTTAATGTTGTCTATTTCGTCCAACTGCTGGGCATAGGTCTCCCTCATGACACTCCACTTTGAAGATCATTGGCTATTTCTGACCATTCCTTTTCATGGGCGTCCAAGTCACCGCGCCATCGTTTTCTGGATCGGCTCTGGCGTCGGTATCCGTCTGGTCTTTAAGTAGTGGTAATTTTTGCCCACAGATCGGGTCTCAATCTGCCCCAATGGCCCACCCATCCCCACTTGAGCTTGGCAGTCTTATAGCCCATATCTATAATGCCAGTTTTGAAACGCAGTATGGTGTTGCGAACTTGATCAGATAATTTGATTTTGGGAATACTGCGCTCCATTGCCCATTGACGTACCATCAGCTTCAAATTTAGCTAATTTAGTAATTAATTATTTAAAAAAATGCAACATTAAAATTTGTTAGAATTTATTTAGTTTGGTATCAATTCATTTCGCTTTGGAACAAACTGTTTTGAATCTTGAGTATTTAGCTAATTAAAACTAATATTTAGTTTTTGTATAGAATTTAAAAAAAAAAATATCTTGGCGTGGCTGAGGTCTTGTGTTTAGTACATTACACGTTGTATAAGTAAATTTTCTGTTTCTTCTACGCTACAAGCACTTCATCCATCGACTTTCAACGGGTTTTATAAATGTTATTCGAGACCTACAGAAAGGGATGTAAGCGCTGTCCTGCCAGACTTGAAACAATTTAAATTCAGCTCACAAGCTTTAGCATCCTTTGAGTCATCGGCACCCGAGTTGAAACACTCATGTTTTGCTGCCTTGAATAAAAATGACTAAAAGTGTCAATCGAGACAGCTTTCTATGTAATTTCGTTTGTTTTTCACGTTTTTATTTTCTCTCTTTCTAAGTATCTGTATTACCATGCCATATCCCTTGCTGGAAAGGGAGTATAGAGTTTTAACTGGTTATTTCTAAACATATCTCTCTGGCTTTCTCCACTCATCGTTCGTTTCACACACGCTCGCCGGTTATTGATACTCTTGACTTGCCTTTTAGAAGCTTATACATATATCATGCCTGGCATGATATCATGCCAGGTCTTTGCAGGGTACATAGAAATAAAAGAATACTAATAGATTACTATTTCTTACAAACTCCTTTTTCTGTTACAAAGATCCTTGACCTCTCCAACACATATAACACTATTAAGCTCTCGGCCGTTTTGCATGCCGTTTTGATGAGATTTTGCGTGGTGGTTTATATGATCATGGCATAACTCTCTCTCGATACCTGCATTTTTCTGCTTTCTACTTGTACAGACACTGACATCCTTTTCTTGGGGTAGGTGGCGACAGTATCCCCAGCGGCGGATAACTACGAAGAAACGCTATCGACGCTGCGCTATGCCGACCGAGCGAAGCGCATCGTGAACCACGCCGTCGTCAACGAGGACCCGAACGCGCGCATCATTCGCGAGCTGCGCCAGGAGGTGGAGACGCTCAAGGAGATGCTGAAATACGCCACGGTAATTTACAGGATCTTAAACTACTTAAGAGCCTACCGTGATAGACAATGAATCGAGAGTGACAGTGATGCAATTATTTTACAAAAGAGTAATAAGGGACGGATATATTAAGCGCGCGCACGAAAATAAACGATGTATGTGCAAAAACCAATGTTATAATTTTCTAAAAAAACTACACTTTGAAATAAAAAAACTGCTTTACAGGAACTTTGCTTTGTGCTTTTCGCTATGTATAAAAGTTTATTTCCTATTTAAGATTAGTTCCTAAGCATTTCGCGTTGGAATTAAAAAATGTAAAGCATTAGAGATGACTTTAGATTTTTTTCTATCGATAAAATTTCGTTTAATCGTGTATTCCTTTTACCAGATTCTAAAATATACGGTCAAAAGTCATATTTCGAAATATCAAGTCTTTAAACCATTTACTTCTTGGAGTACAAGAATACGTATTTTTTTCGCGGTAGCCCCTTGAAGCCTCACATTAATTTGAGGAAAAATGTCCCGCTACACGTGTCGCTGCATCGACACTGGGCAACGTCATTCAACATTTTGTCTCGCGACCTATTCCGTCCACATTTATTTAGTCGGTTGCTGCATGCCGCCTGAAGAGGTTGCATACATCGTTTATCCATTTCGGGGCGCAATACACTTCTACACTACAGAGTCTGACTTTTGTTCCTTAACAGAAGCGACGCGGCGACAAGCTACATTTCGCGTGATGTCGCGAGATTTGTTGGACTGCGTCTCAAGCGTCATGTTTCGCAGGGCATTAGTCCCCTAATAAATACGAGGCTTTACATATTATTATAATACAAGGTGTAAGGGACAGACGTGCAAAATCTGAAGAGGGTGACAGTAGTTATCAATACGAACAACTTTTGATAATAGTTACCGAAAGTGTATGTAAAATTATTGTAAGAATTACTTTTGGAAATCTTAGGTAAAAATGTTTTTATATGAATTTTAGAGTCAGCCAAAAATACATCCCTGGTTAGATTATTTTGTGGTATATCAGAGCGGTAGTGGACTGCTTTGAATTTGAGTTATGAGCTTACAGCCTTTGCCAGCTACCCAACGGACTCTTCCGTCTCTTAATATAATTTTGCCGCATTTTATACTTTTAAGTGAAACTAAAATTTATTATTGCCTAGGTGGGAGTCAACGCGAACGAAAAATCGATTTCTTTTTTGCTAAACAAAATCGCTTTGTTATGATAACATTCAATTTTTTTTACAAATCGCTCTGCTTATTTCTCTTCTTCGGAGATTGTAGTATTATCGGTAATGTTAGAATTACCAACCAAACTGAAGTTTGTATTAGGTGCTAAACATCTTGGCGCTGGATTTACTCAGGCTAATGATCCGTGTTTGTGTTAGCTGTACAGGAACAAGGTGATACTAGTTTGGTTGCGTCAACTTATTCAAAGCTAGCGGGAGGGCGGGGTACACCGTGATTAACGGCCGGTTTTCCTGAATGAAGTCAGGATTAATATTCCTGTTCCGTATACTCGGGGCTTTTGTGGAAAATAATTAAAGCTTCCTGTTATTCTGCGGGATCTTAGGTTGCGGTTACGGTGTTGCAAATGGCGGAGCGTAAATTGAACTTGTAGCGACCCTATACACCGCTACATAGTTGCGACTACCTACCAATAGTTGTCGCTGACGAATCCGCCATACATGTCTAGAACGCGATATTATAGTACGCACGACGTGTAACATATATGCCCCCGACAAAACTCTTCGGAGAGTGGCAGGCCCCGCCAGACACAACACCCGTCTCGCTGGAAGATCTTCCCTTTAACAAATCCTGCCACAAACTTATATCTACCGCAAAAAAATGTAGATATGACATGCTAGCAGAGTTACGTTGTTCAGTTTCCTTATATATTTTGTAAACCGTCATGGCAAGTGTGGCAGACGTGTACTATGTACATCTACATAACGCCGACAATGTTAACAGCGAATTGAAAAGTCAGTAAACCTATTGTTGGCATAATTTTAGATTCCGGATTGCTACTAAAAATCTTTTGATAGAACAATCACACTGTCCGAACTAGGATTCCAAACCCAGGACCTACGGCTGGTTTCAATATTTAAATCAAGGATAGATTTGCCTGCTACGGATAGAATTTTGACAATGTGTCAAAATTCTACTGACAGTAAGCAAATCTATGGGTTGAATATTGAAACCGCCCACTAGTGAACGCCGTACGTAAAGTTACGCCATACTAATTCACTAGCAGTACATTTTACACTTGTACTGCAAGGGATTAGGAGAAAGGATGGAGAAGTGTATAGTTATTAATTCGGCGACGATACCAATGTTATCATTGGAGCCTCAGACACAGAAATGCAATTTATTTCATTGAGGATACCTTAACTCTACACCAAATCTGATATTGGTTTGCATTTGAAAAACGCATCTTATTTGATATTAAAAGACCAATAATTCTATCTATCTATCTATCTATAACCTCACGCCAGATCCCTTGCGGGGTAGGCAGAGAGTACAGAGTTCCAATAATAATAATAATTCAATAATTCCAATAATTCTATAACCTGTATTAATCAACATTTGAAGGGTGCGGGGAGCTGTTCCTTCTGTAATGTTACCTCATCCATGGTTTTACTCTTACGCGACGTTATGTTTGTCTGGTGTTACTTATTTATGTTTTAAAAGTGAAAGGACTGTAGCGGAACAGCAATAAATATAGAGAAATCTAAAGTGGCGTGTTTTATGTTCCTGCAATCCATTTTATATCGTGTTTTATACCTCTGCAAGCTGTAGCGTATCTAAGAAATGCTCCGATGTCCAATAAAATTATTTCTGAGAACACTATAAAGTTTAATTGCATTGTATGGAGGTATATATGTGTAATGTAGAAGTTGTACGTGAATTGACTTTTATTAAACTGTATCGTCATAAGTTCCGTCTAGTAAGTGTAAAGGTCCATGTTGTTTTACCGATATGCGATTGTTGGCCTTCCCTTTAAAACCAGGAATGCAATGATATTGTTACGATAAGGGATGGGAGAGAACGCGTTATAATTATTTAATTTGTTTTGAATACCATAAGTTATTATATTCGGATAAATAGGGAAAAACAACATATTTCAAACTAAAAATAACAACAGGTTCTGTCCTTACAT
The DNA here is from genome assembly GCA_905147815.2 of Phalera bucephala. Taxonomy (NCBI): domain Eukaryota; kingdom Metazoa; phylum Arthropoda; class Insecta; order Lepidoptera; family Notodontidae; genus Phalera; species Phalera bucephala. The sequence goes on along the minus strand of LR990611.1, from coordinate 32,241,605 downwards.
ACCTCTCTGGGTTCCTCCACTCTCATAGTTCGTTTCATACACACTGGCCGGTTATGGAGACTCTTGACTTGCCCTTCAGAACCTGTTGGAACTCTGTACTCTCTGCCTACCCCGCGAGGGAGCTGGCGTGATGATATACAAGGTGTAACATAATAAACGCAAGACCTCAGACACCCCAATTAGAAAATTGCTTCATAAATTCAAAGGGAAAACCAAATTTCCAAATTTAAAGGTTTTTTACCCCTTTTTTAAGCACTTTTATACCCCAATTAACAATGAAACTTGTAAGTGTATGTGTGCATTTTGAGAAATACGGGTTAGGAATGCATTTGTAATCTCTTTATTGCTATGAATCAAGAATAAATTTAGTTTTTTATAGCGCACTGAAGGAGTAAAAGCATTTTTTGCAAATTAAATGGTAAAATTATTGAACGGAGAATGCGCGAGAAGTCCGATGGAGTGTTGTGTGAGGCACAGGGAGGTTTCAGGTCTGGAAGAGGATGTTCGGATCAAGTTTTCTCCCTCCGCAACATCGTAGAAAAGCATCTGGCAGTAGGCCGGAAGGTTTTCTGCGGTTTTGTGGACTTGGAGAAGGCGTTTGATAGAGTCGTGCGAAAGAGACTTTGGGACATTTTGCCAGAGTATGGTATAAACGGCACCCTATTGCGAGCCGTCCAGTCCACCTACGTGGACAGCAAGGCATGCGTACGGGTGGGTGGTAACATGTCACCTTGGTTTGACGTTAAAATCGGCGTCAAGCAAGGTTGCGTGTTGTCCGCTAGACTGTTTATAGTGTATCTGGATAAAAGTCTTCAAAGACTGAATGCGATGACTGAAGGGGTAAAAATGGGTGATCTAGTGATAAACCACCTATTGTATGCAGATGACGCGGTTTTGATAGCGCCAACAGCCACTGATCTGCAAACACTAGTCACAGTTATGAGAGACGACTGCATGAACAATGGCTTACATTTGAATGTGAAGAAAACCAAAATTATGGTTTTTCAACGGGAAGAAACCAGAACGAATGCAAGGATTGTGGTTGGTAACGATGTGCTGGAGCAAGTGAATGAGTTTGTATATCTTGGATGCGCCTTCAATAAGGATGGAAAATACACCGCTGATATAGAGAGAAGAGTGAATGCAGGTAATAGAGTGAATGGTGCAATGGGAAAGCTACTTGGGAGCCGGGACTTAAGCCAAAAGGCGCAGCTGGCCATGCATAACGGAGTGCTTGTCCCAACGCTGTTATATGGCAGTGAGAGTTGGGTATGTAAGAAGGAGAACGAAAGCAGGATAAATGCGGTCGAAATGCGATCTCTGCGGAAGATGTGCGAAGTCAAGCTGACCGACCGTATTCGCAACAGCGTAGTAAGAAAGCGAGTAGGTATGAAAGATAGTATCGGTGTAAAGATGAGAAAGGGTATGCTCCGTTGGTTCGGGCATATAGAAGGAATGCCAGAAGAAAGAATGACAAAACAGATATACAATGCGAAAGTGGAAGGATGTAGGTGCCGGGGAAGACCTAGACTATCTTACCATGACCAAATAGACCGTGTCGTAGCTGAAGGGCAAGTCAAGAGTCTCCGTAACCGGCAAGTGTGTACGAGACGAACTATGAGAGTGGAGGAAGCCAGAGAGGTATGTAAGGAAAGAACCTGTTGGAACTCTGTACTCTCTGCCTACCCCGCGAGGGAGCTGGCGTGATGATATAGATAGAGATAGGTTAAAAAAAAAATGTAAGGTACATTAAAAATAGTTGAAATCAATTCAGTTATCGATTTAGAACAAACTACTTTCAGGTCTTGCGTTAATTATGTTACAGCTTGTAGATAGATAGATAGAAAAATAACAACATTTATAATTATTTTGATTGTAATTATTTCGGTAATTTTTTGAATAAATTTATTCGTCAGTTTGACAAGGTCACTCAAGAGTTGGGTTCATAGTATTTAATCTTAGTTGCTGTGCGCTGTAACTCATTTAATTCATTTTTTGCCTATTATTGTTTATAGGGTTCTCCTGTGGGTGAAGACGTGCACGAGAAACTGGCGCAAAGTGAGCACCTCATGAAGGAGATGTCACGAACTTGGGAGGAGAAACTAGTTGAAACCGGTTTGTACATACCGAAAAGTACTTACTCCACCGATAGGTATTATCTAGGTGGCTTGCCGCTGGTTCGTAATAAGTCGCCTTTTATCACCTTAATAATTAAATGAGGTTTACGTGAAGTATAACCTACTCTTTCACCTCGATTTCTCATAAAAGTGATTCGCCCGGTAGTGGGGCAGTATCATCATCATCCTCCAGCATCAGTCCACTGCAGGACATAGGCTTGTCCTGAAGTATGCCATAGTCTAGCCTTCGGCTGTTCTCTTCCAATCGCTGTCAGTCATCTTGTGTATATCGCCGATTCATTTAGCTGCAATAGCCCAACTTGTGGGATAGTGTAGGTTGATTTATTAACTTATACTTAATGTTTATAGCATCAGCTATGCTTTCAGTATACCATGTTAAATAGCGATGAAGATTTTTTGTCACATAGTTAACTATCAAAATAGTTGTTAAGCCGACTGTGAAAGCTAACGGTACCGGGGATATACCATGCCATTGTATCGGGCACAATTCCAGACTCTAGAATTTTTCTGCTGCATTTTGTTTAACCAGAATTTTAAACCAGGACCTCATGGTCACCAGCCGACCAATGTGCCACTACCAACGAGAGAGTTTAACTAATTTCTTTATCATTTCTCCAGGTCGGGTACAGAGCGAGCGACAGCATGCTTTAGAGAAAATGGGCATAAGTGTGCAGGCGAGCGGTATCAAGGTGGAGAAGAACAAGTACTACTTGGTGAACCTGAACGCGGACCCGTCGCTCAACGAGCTCCTCGTGTATTATCTAAAGGTACCGACGTAATAGCATGACTTTTATACCGCAGGCGTTTAGTCCAAGACGATTCAAATATATTTGTCTTTTAATAATATTTATACATACTTTTACAAACTAGAAGGATGTTTAATTTATTTAAAAAAGAAACTGAGAATCACCTAAATCACAATATTTATTTCTTTTACATTTACAATTAGACATATTTAAAAAAATATAATTGAAATGAATAGTTCGATAATAGATCCCTAAACACGTTCAGCACACCCAAGCGTTCCAGCAATAGTGAGCGTCGACGACTCTGTCGCTTCGAAATCCGCAACTATCCCCACCAAGCAGACCCACTCCACACGCGTTACGATGACGTTGCACTAGGCTCCGTCCCCTTACTTGGTGATAATTCTAACACTTACAGTATAAATTGAAATAAAGAGCCTGTTGTTGTTGATACCCAGGGTTAAACAGCGTTCGACTCTGTCAGTTTGTAAAATGGTTGACCACAAATGGCCACGATGGCCGCAAACCTGCTTCCATCATTTCAAACTGGGTATGCGATGCATACTCCACTACGCATGCACCTCTGCGTGCGTATGTATACTCCACAGTATGACCTTTTATATAACACCTTGATTTGTGAGAGAATGCCTTTACCCAGCAGTGGGAGAGTATAAGCTACGAGTATATTTTTATACTTGTAATAAAAAAGTTGAGACTATGATAATTAAGGAAACCAGAGAAGTCTGGAAGAAAAGACCCTGTTGGAACTGTACTCTCTGTCCATCCCGCAAGGGATTTGACGTGCTGATATAGATAAAATAATAATAATATCGTCGAGATCGTTGGAGAAAGGAGGGGGAGACCTTTGCCCTGCAGTGGGATACAATAGGTTATTAAAAAAAAAAAAAAATAATAATATTAGCCCTGTTAAGAAACTGTCCCACCGTTTGTCACGGGCCTCCTCTCAAACTGAAAGGGTTTAGGCCATAGTTCACCACGCCACCACGGTTTCCTCACGATGTTTCCTTCACCGTTCAAGCGAGCGATATTTTAATTTTTGAAACGCACGCTGATATACGTAGTTGAAAAAAAGTTTGAATATCGCAGGAGCGTACACTGGTGGGCGCGGACAGCGCGGCGGACATCCAGCTGTCGGGGCTGGGCATCCAGCCGCAGCACTGCATGCTGGTGGTGGAGGGCGGCGGCCTGCACATGGAGCCGCTGGGCGCCGCGCGCTGCTTCGTCAACGGCACGCCCGTGGTCGCGCGCGTGCGCCTCGGCCACGCCGACCGGATCCTCTGGGGGAACCATCACTTCTTCAGGGTCAACTGCCCGAAGGCTACGGGTGAGTAAACTAAGAAAAAAGAAATTTCTTCAATTACAATACAAGTACAGTGGAATTAATAACAATTTTAAACACGCTACATATCTGCATATATCAGATAAGTAGAATATATTTTAAAAATATTTTTAATTGGAATCTTTAATAATCTTTATTAACTAGAAACTCTCGAAATGTTAAAAATCCCCAACAACTCTGTCGAACAAGAACTGGAACTGGTTCTTGTGATTACGACACTAAACCAACGCGACAATCTACTATTGGGTTCCTAAGTAACTATTTGAAAAATTTAATATCGAGAGAGAGAGAAGTTATAAACCGAATTTTTTGTGCGTTTAGTAAAATAATTTGTTAAAACTTGCACTAGTAAGCAGAGCGCTCACAACATTTCTTTTACTCATTCAATAGAACCAGTCTTTCGAGTTATTAATCTATAGTTTGTACTATTTATACATTTGCAATCATATCTTTATTCCCAGCCGCGGCGTCCGAGCCACAGACACCCGCACAACCGATCGACTACAACTTCGCACGAGACGAGATTATGCTCAACGAACTCAGCAACGACCCTATACAGACAGCCATATCGAGACTAGAGAAACAACATGAAGAAGACAAACAAGGTAACATGGTTGTGTCCTAAGAAATATTAAACTTACTGACCATGTTAAAAACACCACACTACGGTCCATAACGCAAATTGGCGACGCGCGGCGGCCGGACATATCTGCCGCATGAAAAATAACCAATGGGCCAAAATAATAACGGACTGGTCCCCACGAAATACTAAATCACAACGCGGTAGACCCAGGCGGAGATGGTGGGACGAACTGGACAACTTTTTGAAAGATTGGCCTGACATGGCTACGAAAAGAGAGGGATGGAAACGGTGGAGGGAGGCCATTTGCACCGCAGTGGGACGCAAATGGCTCATAATAATAATAATTATGGCCGGTCACGGGTAATTAGGTATCACTAATTATGGCCGGTGTCCGACCCCTTTGAAATGGTCCAGTTTATGTCCATCAAACCTCATTTACATAGCCCTTGTTTTCTTTCCATAATTTACAATAGTCCTTGCACCTGCCGGGGTCAGTTCGCTGGTTATGTTTCTTTATTTTCAGCAAGTGATCTCAGCAGGTGGCTTACATAACATTAACTTCTCGCAAAGGGCCTCTACGTGTTGGACCCATGTCCTCATGAAAGCCTTTCAAAGGACCGGGTAAAGCCCGTGAATCTCAGCAAGATATAATAATAAGAAATCGACATATACTATTTAGTTGTTTTTACAAATAGACCTGAAAGAGGTTAGGTCATACTCCACCACGCAAACCCAGCACGAATTGGTTGAGTGGACTTGCCATACATTGACTCTATTATCTAATCTCCCTTTTCCTATGGATATCGCAATACTCTATAAAGAATAGACGACCAAAGTAAAGAAAATGTTAAGGGGCTAGCGTGATAAAAACATGTTTTTGTACTACTTGCACTTCAAGATGTATATGGTTTAGAGACTATTTCAAATTATGATACACGATAAAATAAATAATCTCCATAGAAAAAAATATAAACTCATCTCTATTGATTTACATTTTCTAACTCCAGCATATAATATCTTGAAATAAATTTGTGTGGAGTGTATTATACTGTATTAAGAATATGGGCGTGAACATATTCATGTGTATAACATCCAGTGTTAATTATTATTTTTTATTTACAGTGGCATTAGAGAAACAGAGACAAGAATACGAAAGACAATTTCAGCAACTGAGAAATATTTTATCGCCATCTACTCCATATCCGCCGTATTCGTATGATCCGCTCAAACTAGGTGAGTTTCTTATATTTAAAAAAAAAGTCAACAGTTCTAATGTTCAAAAGTTTATTATATTCATAAATAAGTTACAAAAATAAATAAAATAATTATAGTTGCTTGCTTTTATATGTATAAATTTGTATTCTTTATTGCAGCTATTTTGTGTATTCTGGCAGGACACAAAGAAGCCATCTATAAACTATGGCACCCAAAAAAGAGACTAGGAAGGGACCAAGTGTCACATTGTGTGACCGATTCTCAAAAGCTTCGCGAAGTTCAAATATATTTTATATATAAATTTGTGGTTTTAAAAAACCATATAATATTACCAAGTCTATCAATATTATTCAGGTTGAGAGTTCACGTTTTAATTTAATTTCAAAACGTGTGATGTCACACCAGAGAAGAGAATGGTATCATGCAAATGTGACCACTTGTGACACGTACGGGGGAAGGGATACTTAAAAAATCGTGTGACGTAATTTTTGGATGGCGCCATATCAACAGCCTGCATAAAAAAACTTTTTGAAATAAGTTTAAATTGTTTTGTCCCCAGGTAAGATGACGGCGTGCACGCCGACGACGGCGGCGCGCGTGGAGCGCTGGGCGGCGGAGCGCGACGACACGTTCAAGCGCTCGCTGGGCCGGCTCAAGGCCGACATCCTGCGCGCCAACGCGCTCGTGCAGGAGGCCAACTTCCTCGCCGAGGAGATGCGCCGAAACACGCGCTTCAGCGTCACGCTGCAGATCCCGCCGCAGAACCTCAGCCCCAACAGAAAGGTTTGCCAATCATGACTATGGTAAAAAAGTAGTTAGGTGTGATATAGTACTTCCGTAGGAAAACCTAAAGTCACTCGCTTTCAGAATAGCCGAACTTGTGTGGCGGATATGGGAAGTACATTTTAATCGCAGACCGGTGACTATTGCGGCAGACCTTATTGGTCTTAAAAAAAACTGTCACCCACATAACTTTTGAAAGTAGACGAACTTGAGTAGTTATGAGCGCGGCACATCGGTCGCAAAATTAACAATAGTTGAGGGCTGAATTGTTCTGGAGTGGCGAGCACGTATCGAAAGACTAAAGGATTGCTCGGACGATTTAGCGCAGTGGTTAAGAGCTTAAGCCGCTCCGTCCACTGTGTCTAATAGTAGCAGGTTCGATTCCCGCACGGGACAAACCTTTGTGTGATCCACAATTACTTGTTTTGGTTTGGGTATTTGTGTATGTAAATTTTCATGTTTATAAACGCACCCACGACACATAGGTAAATCCTAGTAAGGGGCTAAGTTTGAAAAAAATAAAATAGCTGGACGCGTTCGGCTGACGCTCGGCCGGCGGTCGGCAGCGCGACGCGCACGTCACACTGCAGGCGCGACGTCACTTCGGCCTAGCGGCCGCTCAACACTGGCATCCCGTTTGCACGCGTAACGGCGTCTCTCTCCTACCTGCTTTGTATTTTAAACGCATCGGGCACGAAGTCGGCGGGTCATGACGTCTGCCGTCGTGCCGAGTTTGTCTGTATGGCGTCTCCCGTACATTTCACTACATTACAACTCCTCAGGTCGCGCCACCGTCGTGCTATGTAGTGAAACTTTTAGAGTAGGCAGGCTCCGCACATGATTGATACATTATCTTTGCGTGTAAAAGGTGGATGCGCAAAGCAAAGAGCCAGTCGTCTTGGCGATCTTTAGGAAGATCTTTGTCTTGCATTGGACTTTTTTCGGCTGATGATACTTGTAAACTCTTAAACATATAGGAATATTGAACTGTCTTATTAAGTTATAGCCACTTTCTATCAGGTGAGATAATTTTAAAGATGATGAATTTTGAATGATGTATACACATGGTCATACTGAAGAAATAAATTTTCTAAAATAAGTCAAGTTCAAGTATTATTCTTTTTCTTTTGAATCATTAATTCAATATTTTATTGAGAACCTACGATAACAGGCTTGCTCATATAGTAATTGTTTTTACCAGCGCGGCGCGTTCGTGTCGGAGCCGGCCATAATGGTGAAGCGGCCGGGGCGCAGCGGGCAGGTGTGGTCCATGGAGAAGCTCGACAACAAGCTCGTGGACATGCGCGACATGTACGACGACTGGCGCCGCCGGCAGCTGCGCGCCGACGACCACATCGAAGAGGTGCCACATACTCAAGTACTAAGTATAGCGTACTCTCTTATAGCGGTGTTCGACCGCGGTGTTCTTACCCATCACCAAGGTTAAGCAGCGTTGGTTTCCCGGTCGGCCTGAAATGGGTGACCGTTTGTGGCATTTTCATATTCGATCGTGTCTGTGCCTGGGAAGGCACGCTTAGCCGTTGCTTCTGGTTACCAATTAATGTGGCAGTCGTTAAGTGGAGTTAGAAGCCTTATAGGTGGCTTGATAAGTCCCAATAGCAGGTGGCCACAAACCTATGCCAATCCGCGCTGGGTCCGCGTGGTGAAGTATGACTTAATCTCTCACCTCAATTTATGAGAGAAGGCCTTTGTCCAGCAGTGGACAGTATAGGCTGATATTATAATTATATGTTGCTTGTCATTTTGAACTTTATTGAAAGTCGTGTATTGTCCTGATTAGTAGAATATCTTCCTTCTTACAATTCCTTAAATATTGATGGATGGTTGAAACCTTTTTACATCGACTACTTATGATTTATGAGTGGACTTATGCTAGTTGTAGTGCCGTTTTCTCTGATTTTATGTTCTGTTTCCCGCTTTGCAGAGGCGAGAAGTGGAATTTAATTTTCTTACTACTCCTAATTACACCGTGTATACTGAGATTTACGCGAATATTACACATGAACTAAAACAATTTTGCGGATTTTATCGCGGTTTATTTTTGATTTTTTCGTCGGGAACTAAAAATCAAAAATAAACCACGAGAAAATCCGCAAAATAGTTTTATTTCATACACCGTGTATCTTAATATTAGAATCACGGCAACTGCCTCCTTTAACTAGTAGAGATCACAAAGTCCTGAGTTCGAATCCTAGGTCGGACAAACAGTAATTTTCGAAAAAAAAAAAGTAGTTTCAGTCTGCCGTTGTACCCGGCATAATGATTATAAGCCCGCCCCCTATTACATTAGACCTAACATCGTCGAAAAAAAGGGTTTGTAGACCTCTGCCACTCCCACTTAGGGAATATACGCGTGACGGTATTTTTTTAATAAAATTAATTTCGACACTGCAGGAACCAACCGAAGCAGCCCTTGACCCGTTCTACGAGTCCCAAGAAAACCACAACTTGATTGGCGTAGCCAACGTGTTCCTCGAGGCGTTGTTCCATGACGTGAGCTTGGACTACCACACGCCCATCATCAGCCAGCAGGGAGAGGTGGCCGGCAGACTTCAGGTCAGTTTCAAGTCAGGTCAATCTCAGACCATTTATTTTGTACTAGCTGTAAGTAAAAATAGTTTAAAAATTAACTATCACTTTATTTAACGGTGAAGGAAAATAGCGTGAGGAAACCTGCATGCCTAAGAGTTTTTCGAAGGTGTGTGATGTTCGCCAACACGCACTGGGCCAGCGTGGGGGACTATGGCCTTAACCCTCTCAGTTTGAGAGAAATCCCGTGCCCAACAGTGGGACAGTTTCTTAACACGGCTAATATTATTATATTATAGCTGTAGGTACCCGCAAATTTCGTTTGCATTATTTTCAGGTTTTGTCGAAGACAAAAGGTAGCCTATGTCCTTTACCTGCATAAAATCTATTTCCTTGCCGATTCGATCAAAATTTGTTTAGCGGTTTGGGCGTGAAACGATAACAGACAAAAAGACAGATTGAATTACTTTCGAATTTAGAATGTATGGATAAACCCTGCAGGATCACTTAATTTTTTTTAACCTACTAATCTAGCAGTAGATACGTTCGCGGCACCTGCCGAAAAGATCTAGATCAGTGGCTTGTCTTTTTTGTCTTAATTCTTATTTCTTTTTGTATATTTTTCATGGGATAAGTCATCCTATCCGATATTTCCTTTTTTTTTGTGACAATTGCCTTTACATTATTCTCTAAATTAATTCAACTCCCCAATGAACTTGATGACAGAGATGATAAAGAAATTGATGAATTGCCCCACCCTGGATAGTAAAGTGATGAATACTTTACATACCAATTGCGACGGCCGTTTTGAGGGAAATCGAAAAGGCACGTTTTATCACTTTGTTACAATTAACTTCACTCTTGCACATATAGGAATACATAATGGTTAATATTCCACCAACATTACTCATTATAATTCGAAATAAAAAGTTTTGGAAATTAAAACAATATGACAACATCACTCCTCGATTTTCCGCCAAAAACCCCTATTTCATTGTTATTATCACGTGGCATATGATAGCGCTGCGTGGACGTAATATTCTTAGCCGTCACCCAGATTAATCACCCTTCCATTTGGTCCATTTGAGATACGTGACTGCTTGTGACATGCATATTCGAGTACGTACGTCTAACGGAACACATGCTAAGCTAAGTCTATCTTTCTATCTATATCATCACGCCAGATCCCTTACGGGGTAGGCAGAGAGTACAGAGTTCCAACAGGCTCTTTCCTTACCTACCTCTCTGGCTTCCTCTACTCTCATAGTTCGTCTCATACACGCTCGCCGGTTACGGAGAATTGTCCTTCAGATAAGACCCGGTTTATTTGGTCATGGTAAGATAGTCTAGGTCTTCCCCGGTACCTACATCCATCCACTTTCGCATTATATATGAGTTTTGTCATTCTTTCTTTGGACATTCTTTCTATATACCCGAACCAACGGAGCATACCCTTTCTCATCTTGACACCGATACTCTCTTTCATACCTATGTGTCCCTAATAATGTACTACTCATATAGGTCATGCGCATTAAAAGTTATTTTTTTTGCGTTGATTAAAATACTTGTTATTTAAAAATTCGATTGTGACGTGCCCGAATCTCCAAACTGATAGTTGTTATCATAATGAACTACATCTTAGTTAAAATAACATCGGTTTTCGGGTAAAACTATGTCCATGCGGTTAAGTTGTATAGGGACGTCACGGTCGAAATGTTGACGTTACATTTGTTCCCAGGTTGAGGTCAGCAGAGTGTCGGGCCAGTTCCCGCAGGACAGGATCTGCGAGGCTGCGTCGGACAGCTCCGGCGATATGAGGGATTCTGACGAGGACCATGCGGATTCAGCTTCACAACAAGTCAGTTTTACACCCCTACAATTAATCTGATCAAATTTAAAAGGTGCACTCTTGTCGGTGCGATGTATGCATCTTTCTACAATCAATTCTTTTCAAAGCATACTTTTTGAGTTCCTTCTACAACTTCTGTCAGCTTTCTCTTATTGACTTGTGTAACTTATCTTCGACCTTCCTCTTTCTCTCCTTCCTTTTATAAAATTAATAATTAAAATTAGTTTTGTGGTATAAGTGAGATATTTAAGTTATATTAATTCGGAGACTCCTAATTGTTTGTGTAAATGAGGACAAAAGTAAATTTAACTTGACGGAAGATTTAGCGCAGTGGTTAAGAGCTGAAGCCGCTCTGCCCACTGCGTATAATAGTCGTGGGTTCGAGTCCCGCACGGGACAAATCTTTGTGTGATCCACAATTATTTGTTCCGGTCTGGGTATTTGTGTATGTGAATTTTCATGTTTGTAAACGCACCCACGACACAGGAATAAAACCTAGTATGGGGCTACGTTTAAAAAAAAAAACTGTTCTTTGCTAACAGGCTTGAGCTTTGAATAGTTAATTAAAAGCACGACCTATGACGCAGTATGTAAGCTATATTGAATGTTTAGATAAAAAAAATAATGTGGAATTTAGTCTTAGTTTCTGGCAAAACAATCTTTGTCTTATATTAGGAATTATTCTTGTGTTGTGTGTGCGTTTACAAGTATAAATTTCGCATGAACAAACACATAGATCGAAAAGAATGTTTGTAGAGCGCGGCGGGAGCGTGACGGGAGCGTGGCTACGTTCGGTTTTGACGTTCGTCGCCGCGCGCCGCGCCGAGCGGGGCTGCGCTGTGTGGCGTCTCCCGTACAGTATAGTACATTATAACACCCTATGCCGCGCCTCCGTTGTACTGTCGCCCTGCGTCGCCTACCGGCGGCGAAACCTGTATTATGTGTGGGGATCGAATTCACGAAACACGATGCAATGAGCGGATCGGCTTAGCTTTAACCACTACATCAAGCCGTCCTTTTTACAGCTCTTATTTCTATCTCCCTACGAGACAAATATGTAATCTTTAGTGTCAGGGAACATTCTTAAAAAGAAACTTAAGACGGTCGGACAAATGTCGTTTTTCTGACGAAAAGTTCCCAGTATGAGTTCGGAGTTTGGAATTGTACACGGACGGTTATACCTAATATCGTCGGCGAAAAGTTGATGTACTCAGTATATCTCTGGCAACCCCGCTTGGGGAATACAGGCGTGACGGTGTGAAAAAAACAAACGAGCGATATTGACTAAAAATAAGCGATGACAATATTTACCATTACGTGAACACGTACTTCAAAACACATTTGTATTAGACTGCCTCGTTAGTCTAGTGGCAAGCGCATCGGTTTGTGATAACGAGGACCTGGGTTCAAATCCTAGGTTGAACACATGTCGTTTTTCTAACGAAAACTTCCCAGTATGAATCCAGAGTGTGGCGTTGTGCCCGGTGTATGGCAAAATTACATGGGACCTAACACCGTCGGCGAAAAGTGGACGGACTCAGTACACATCTGCCAACCCCGCTCGGGAATATAGGCGTGACGGTGTTATTTTATTAATACATTTCCATCAGGTAACGATCCGCGTGTCGATAAAGCAAGCGACGGGCCTGCCGCCGTCGCTGTCGCACTTCGTGTTCTGCCAGTACTCGCTATGGGGCGGCTGCGCGGCCGAGCCCGTGGTGGTGCCCCCGCTGGTGTCCGCAGACACGCCGCCCGCGCCCGCGCCCGCGCCCGCCTCGCCCAGGCACCAGGCGCAGGTCACCTTCCGCTTCGACCATAAGCGGGACTTCACCATACCGCTCACCGAGGAGTTTATTGAGCACTGCGCTGGTGAGTTTATTTATTGTAAAGGTTCTCGAATGGCGACTGAAACGTGAAATGAAGTGATAGATTTGAGTACCCACCCTTTACCGATTTGCCGTGACCAACGTGGTTCATAAATTTGTCGTAAGTTATAGTGCGACAAAGATCTTTTTAGTAAAATTTTTCTAATTCTAGAGAAATATCTGAACAGGTGGATGAAGTTACAAATTAATAAAAGGACTTGGGTAAATTTCATAGCAAGCGGAAACTCTGCAACTATCATGTAGTGACATTTCGCATCACGACAGCGTTAGTTCCGATTTTGGTCGCAGGTCAAAAGATCTTTGTGGGACTGTTACATCTTTGTAAACATTGTGATGCACAAAAATACTTATTTTGTGATAAATTAAGAATCAAATATATCCCAATATACATGATGTATTTTTGTACAAGTATAGAGTATTCGAACTGTACAGTGGTGTCTACCACTGTCGAGAATTTACTGACATACAAAAAAGATCAATTTACGCGTAAGGCTCCTCCCTTAGCACTAGCGTTTAATTAGTGCGAACGCAGCGCAGACGTTGCATGAGCGACGCATCCCCAATTAACAAAAACGACTCGCCCATCTCACTAAGTCGGTCGTCCCAGTGAGAGATATTCAGGATGAGTTTTTTCCATAACACAAAGCCTTCAATATTTACGGGGATAAGGTTTTACAGAAAAACGGAGGATCATTGTCTAAAATTGAATATCACGTAACAATGTTTTTGTACGGTGATTCCTGTGTATGGCAGAGGGAGCGCTATCGATCGAGGTGTGGGGGCATCGGTCAGCGGGGTTCACTCGCGCGCGCGGCAACTGGGAGGTGGAGCAGCAGCAGCTGGCTAAGGCTCGCTCGCTGGCCGACCGCTGGACCGAGCTCACGCGCAAGATCGAGCTCTGGGTCGAGATCCACGAGCTCAACGACCAGGGCGAATATGCGCCAGTCGAGGTGAGCATACTGCTTAGTAAATAATTGGTTATGAAGAACGTTACTATTTATAACGGTGTCGCTTGGTCAGATATGTAATACTGTCATGTGGTTAGTGTTTAACTATTAGGTCCTTACCAATGAAATTGCCGTTTTACATAGGAATAATCAAACATTTTTAAAAACAAATTAGCAAATGGTTTTGAAAAAGAAAATGTCATGCTATTTTATAAATATATCAACCTTTACACTAGCCAAATTTCATAGGCAAAGAATTAATAATTTGTCTCAAAACATCAAAGGTGCAGGCTGATTTTTTATTCAAATGTCTAAGCTTTTGCTGTCCCATTGCTGGGCAAAGGCTTTCTTATAAATGAAGGTGAGAGAAATAAGGTCATACTCCACCACGTGGACAACGGACCCGGGCAGCTTTGTAGTCATTCGCTGTTGAAACTAATCAAGCTGCTTACAAGGCGTTTAACATAGCTTGACGCAACGACTTCAATGTGTCTTTCGGAACGGGAGCTGTTCGAATATGAAACTGTTACAAACATTCATCTCAGCCCAACCGAGCTTGGTAATGTGAAATGAAACTAGACCGTGAAAGAAGTGTATTAAAACATTTCGGATTATCTAGACGATAAAACAGATTGGGTATGAGCAGCTCCTCAATTAGCATCATTAAAAAATGCTGTATAATACAATTTTGAAAAATTCATATGGTTTTAGAAAGGCCAAACAAAATAAGTTAAAAGACTAGCCCGCCGAGTTTCCCGTCGGAGCTTCCTAGTGGAGGCCGCGTCCAGGTCCGGCGGCAGAAGTGAAAAAATTTTTTTTGACGTTTGTAAGAGCTGTTGAATTGGCCTATACAAATAAATAATTTTTGACTTTAAACTCACCAATCTCGGTAATTACCAATCGGTAAGAACACTACTGTCCCAGACAGCGCGACGATTGATTCGTTTATTATTATTATAATAAAAAAAATGGTGCGTCTTGGGACGTCCGACAGAAGTGATAACTTAAACTAGCGCTGTTGGTTAGAGTGAGAGAGGAAGAGCCTGCCTACCGCTGCCGTATGCGTGAGAAAAAGGGAAGATGGTTTTTGAACGGGAAGAAACCAGAACGAATGCAAGGATTGTGGTTGGTAACGATGTGCTGGAGCAAGTGAATGAGTTTGTGTATCTTGGATGCGCCTTCAGTAAGGATGGGAAATACACCGCTGATATAGAGAGAAGAGTGAATGCAGGTAATAGAGTGAACGGTGCGATGGGAAGGCTCAAGTAGCCTTCCCATCGCACTTAGCTCAAGGAGCCGGCACTTAAGCCAAAAGGCGCAGCTGGCCATGCATAACGGAGTGCTTGTCCCAACGCTTTTATATGGCAGTGAGAGTTGGGTATGTAAGAAGGAGAACGAAAGCAGGATAAATGCGGTCGAAATGCGATCTCTGCGGAAGATGTGCGGAGTCACGCTGACCGACCGTATTCGCAACAGCGTAGTAAGAAAGCGAGTAGGTATGAAAGATAGTATCGGTGTAAAGATGAGAAAGAGTATGCTCCGTTGGTTCGGGCATATAGAAAGAATGCCAGAAGAAAGAATGACAAAACAGATATACAATGCGAAAGTGGAAGGATGTAGGTGCCGGGGAAGACCTAGACTATCTTACCATGACCAAATAGACCGTGTCTTAGCTGAAGGGCAAGTCAAGAGTCCGTAACCGGCGAGTGTGTATGAGACGAACTATGAGAGTGGAGGAAGCCAGAGAGGTATGTAAGGAAAGAACCTGTTGGAACTCTGTACTCTCTGCCTACCCCGCGAGGGAGCTGGCGTGATGATATAGATATAGAGGTTTTTTGGCGGGAAGTCGAAGAGTGAAGTTGTCAATTTGTTTTAATTTCCAAAACTTGTGTTATTTCGACTAATAATGTGTAATGCTGGTGGAATATTAACCATTATGTGTTCATATATATGCATGAGTGAAGGTAATTGTAACAAAGTGATAAAACGTGCCTTTTCAACTTCCCTCAAACGGCCGTTGCAGTTGGTATGTAAAGTATCCACCGTTTATTATCAACGGTTGGGTTACTTCATTAATTTCATTATCATCGTTGTCATCAAATTCATCGGGGAGTCGAATTAATTTAAACAAACACGATTATATATCTCACTGGACACTGGCAAAATACACTTATAATTAGTGTGAAGCCATAACTTGAAGAAGAAGAAGTTATCACTTCCAAATGTGGCATTAATATATAATGTGTATGCGCGCAGGTGGTGCAGCGCAACGAGGTGTGGACGGGCGGCGTGTACCAGCTGCGCCAGGGCCAGCAGCGGCGCGTGGCCGTGCGCGTGCGGCCCGCGCACAACGCGGGCACGCTGCCGCTCGTGTGCCAGCACATCGTCAGCATCGAAGTCGGCTCCGTCTCCGTCAGGTTACATCACGCTATTATTGATGTCTAACATCTTTGGACGATTTAGCGCAGTGGTTAAGAGCTTAAGACGCTCCGCCCACTGTGTCTAATAGTCGCGGGTTCGATTCCCGCACGGGACAAATCTTTGTGTGATCCACAATTATTTGTTCCGGTCTGGGTATTTGTGTATGTGAATTTTCATGTTTGTAAACGCACCCACGACATAGGAATAAATACTGGTGCGGGCCTACGTTAAAAAAAAAAAAAACAAAAAAATCTTTCCTCCCGGTTGCTGGATATTTTTTGTGGCACTGATTTTGGAAAAGGGACGGAAATGTGTTACAGGAAAAAGGGGAAGCGTGCGCTATTTGATTTGACCAATAAGCGCGCGCTATTTGATTTGACCAATGAGCGCGAGCGGTGGAACCGGGGAAACGCGCGCTATATTTCATCTCAATTTCATAGTAGGATAACATGTCTGATGTTACACATCATATGCGACTACTGTAAGGCGCGCTCGTTTTTATTATATGTATAGTTTTTGAATATTTACAATAATAATAAAAAAATATCAGTCTCTACTGTCCCACAGCTGAGCATAGGCTTTCTCAAGTAAATTTTTTCCAATAGTTTGACTGCCTCATTACAACTGCCTCGTTGATTTGGTGGCCACTTTGTGATCACGAGGGGACCTAAAATCATCGGCGAAACATGGGTGTACTCAGTACACCTCTGCCACCCCCGCTTGGGGAATATAGGCGTGACGGTGTTTGACTGCCTCATTAGTCTACTAGCTCAAAAAATATGTTTAATGATACTAATCATCCTTAATGAACCTGTATCTACCCACTGCAGAGTGGGTAGATCTCCTCTATCACACCATTCTTTCCGGACCTGTGCTTGCATATTCCACAATTTTTCGGCCACTTTCACGATGTCATCGCTCCATCTGGCTAATATTATATAGACCTCCCAGCCGTAATCGGCTATGGCGACCCGAGACAAATCAACTGCGAGCGTGAGCTCGAATGTCACTCGCAAAACTGAATTTGGTCTTAAAAATTCGGTCACTGGACTGACAGTAGAGTTGGCCTTCGTTGTTGTAAGCATATTTGTAGGAGGTCTTAGGACGAGTCAAGCTGTGATAGACGATCCACTTCAAATTCAGTGACGCCTGTTTTGACTCGGCGTCGCCATTCCGTCCGCTGTGATGCCAGCTCCTCCCACTATTCTGGTGGAATATAATAATAGGCCGTCAAATGGCGCTTGAGCACGTCCCTGTAACGTAAATACTGCCCGCCTTGATTGCGTTTACCAGAAGAGAGTTCTGAGTAAAACACAGATTTGGGCAATCTGCAGTCGTCTATACGTCAAACGTGTCCACACCATCTCATCTAATAGTCTGCCTTTACACAATAAGGGTGCTAATAATATAAAAAATATTCATCATTGTATGTACTATTAAACGGACTTTTCCTTATTAGCCAACGCAATTTGGACTACTTCCGCCCGTTCTCCATTATCACATTCCATATAAACCGATTAACTGCGTCATTTAGACTGGTAGCATGTAGTCCTCTCAAATAGTACGCAATTGGATTAATGTGCCAATTTGAATTACACAGTCGATTAGTTAATCGAAATCGATTGAGTTTTTAAATCTAAATGGGAAGTGTTAGACATAAAGTAGGACACTAAAAAATAATGAAGGGTTAATAAGTAATAAGATGATTTGGATACCTTTGCGGGTGAGTACTTCATAGCCTGTAATAGTAAGGGAACGACATTAGATGGAATATAAAGTAGAGAGCCCCCGCCCAGAAGTATGACTGAGAACCAGCTAGTAATAGAATTGTCTTGGTCCAGGTCGCGTTTACAAATGCCATTGGACTCGTATCAAGATGAGGACTTGGCGGTGTTGCGTGAGCGGTGGAGTGACGCGTTGTTCCGTCGGCGGCAGCACTTACACGCACAGCTGCAAGTGAGTTTACATCACTCCCGTACCTAACACTGAATGATAAGCCTGGATCTTCCTTATTGTGTTCTTGCTGGCTTGCAATACATTCTTTGCTATGTGTTTCTGATAGTTCTGAAAGGCGCTAAATTGTAGGAATTTTGACTTGTGAAGACGGTTAAGGCAACATTTTATTTTTAAACAAAAGAAATTTACAGGCGGATGGTTTGTTACCTGTACAGCTCCAAGTAAGTTTAGATCCATCCCGTATTTTCGTGTTTCTTAATGGTCATGATGAAGCCTGGATTTTCTTTGGGATGTTCTTCCGATGGTTGCCTTCAACAGGCCCAAGGTTCAAGCACCTATTTACTTTTGAACATAAAAACAGTCGAAAGTTATCGAAGTGTTGCTGAATAACGGCACGTAAGTTAGTAAGGCGTTATATTTGTATGTTTTTCTTCTAGAAACTGGTGAACATGTCGCCATCAATGAAGAGCGAGCGAGACATGGAGAGGGAACAGTCACTGGTGGAGCAGTGGGTATCACTTACAGAAGAAAGGAATGCGGTGAGTTTATATTTTTTTACTTATATACTAACTTCATATTCAAACTGAGTCCATAGAGGATGTAAAAATTCAGGCGGTCGTCCTTGTTTATATATTTCCCCGAAATTGCCAAAAGAGACTTCAAACTGGCTTCATTGACAGAGCAAGGTGAGCTTAATGGGCGCTCGTGCTTCAATTCCTTTGGTTTTGGCAGGGCCTTTATTCGCTATGACCAAACGTAGCGCGTTACGGTAGCTTCGGGACATGATCGTGTATTGGTATTCTCTAATACCATTAAACGTTGACTTTACTAAGTTATAGTAATACGCCGCGTCACATGCGGGCTCGACATGCGCGTGGCGTGACGCCGACGACGCTACCTAGGTAGTGGTAATGTAAAAAAATGTACGGGAGTCGCCACACAGCTCCGCCACACCGGTGTGATAGCAAATGAAAAACGGCGAGAACGAAACGTCAATACGGGTGCGAGCAGGAAGCTAGCTTTATGTTGTTCAGCGGGCGGTGCGATACTGACGGTCTGCAGTGTGATGTACGCCCCGCGCGGCTATTCCTGTGCCGTGGGTGCGTTTACAAACAAGAAAATTCATATACACAAATACAAAGACCGAAGCAAATAATTGGACGTCACACAAAGATTTGGCTCGTGCGGGAATCGAACCCGCGGCTGTTCGACCCAGTCGGCGGAGCGGCTTTACCACTGCACCAAATCGTATGTGGAGAAAGCTTCTTCCGGACAGAACTTGACGTGTTTTACATACAGATCACTTATTCGCTATGACCAAATGAATACGTAAGTTAAATAAAAGTTTGTATAAAGGGCCGCGTACGGATATATATACGTATCTACACCTACGTGTGGCTACTTAAATTAAAATATTTAATGACCTCCGAAGTCTTTATTATAGTAGTTTTAGCTAACTAACATTTCAACGTCCTCACTCACGAATCAACGAACTAATTCAAGATAAGATCATACTCATACTTGTGCTGTTATTTTTCGGGTCGGTTTATTTAGTACAAATAATACATCGATGGATGGAACGATCCTTCGTTTTCGTTGTTCCGTGGTGGCGCGGGAGGGCTGGGTGTAAACGCGAGGCGTTGTGTGCAGGTGCTGGTGCCGAGCCCGGGCAGCCCCATCCCGGGCGCGCCGGCCGCCTGGGTGCCGGCGCTCGGCATGGAGCAGCACATCCCCGTGCTCTTCCTCGACCTCAACGGTAACTACTGCACACATACTGCACGAACATTTACATTTTGAAAATCGGTTATATTCATTGTGCAATCTCAATAATAATGTATTGTTAACTTTTTTACGGACCCCGGCGGTTTCATCCATTAAATTTTGTGTGTTTTTCTTTCGAGTTTGTTTTTTCTGGTTCATTCAGCTATATTAACACATTTAATATCATAGAGAGACAAACGTTTACAATACATGAGAATGAGTTATCGTGTTCATTTTGTAATATCTTTATATATTTTCTTATTATTATTGAAATGGTTGGTCGACTGCCTCGTTGGTCTGGTGGCAAAGCGCATCGCTTTGTGATCACGAGGTCCTGGGTTCAAATCCTAGGTCGGACAAATGTAGTTTTTCTAACGAAAAATTCCCAGTATGAGTCTGGAGTCTGGAATTGTGCCCGATATATGGCAATAGGCTCGCCCTCTATTACATGGGACCTAACATCGTCGGCGAAATGTGGGTGTACTCAGTACACCTCTGCCACCCCCTCTGGGGAATATAGGCGTGACGGTGTTTTATTATTGAAATATAATACTTATAAATATAACCTATGTTACTTGTGGATAATGTAGCTTTCTAATTGTGAAAGAATTATTAAAATCGATTCAGTAGTTTTATCGATTACAAACAAACAAATCTTTCCTTTATATAATATATAATATACTAGCTGTCATACGTGGCTGTGCACGCGTTTATTTTATAATATGTTTATATATTATTACTGCAATACAAAAACCTATTTTCCGCATAATGTAGTTATGTAATGGTAAAGGATTTATTTAAATTGGTTTAATAGTTTCAGACTTTATCGATTACAACTAGAAACAAACAAATCTTACCTCTTTATAATATAGTATTAATTTGCCGATTTATGAAGCGGGCGCTTTATGTAAAATTAAGCAGTTACAAAGCTAACCTATCCTGAATTACCAACTTACAATATACATTCTCCAGCGGACGACCTAACCACGCATCCTAGCGGTGAAGAAGTGACCGTGGCTGGGTTACATTCAATCCTTCCCAAGGAGCACGGCAACAAGTTCTACGAGCTGCAGATCCTGCAGCACCACGACAAGGACGTCACCGCCGTCGCCTCCTGGGACTCCTCCATACACGACTCACAGTACCTGAACCGGATCACTGAGGGTGAGTGTTCCAAGTACCCACAAAAGTTACCTTCTGTAGTCGTTAACGCTGATAGAAAAGCGTAGAAATGTAATTATACAACGAAATGTTCAGTGGTCATTTCGGTACCATTTATCGTTTTCTATCAGCGTTAACGATTGCGGATAGACAGTTTTTCTAGAACCTTTGGTTGCTCTGTAGGGAACTGCAGCATGTTGCAACATCAGAAATGTGTCGGTCTCATTGAATAAATTTTAAGATTTGACTTGTAGATTCTCACTTATAAGTTCTACCTAAGGCATTTACTGCATTGCTTGGTTGACGTATGTTATAATTTGTACTAGAGCCCCGACCCTATGAAAATCCGTTCGGTAGTTATATAGTTCATCGCGTTCAGACAGACGGGGGGGGGGGGGGGGGACTTTATTTAAAAATATGCAGTGATATGCCAAGAACTAGTTCGAAAGGAATTTGTGATACACTGCTCTAAAGCTTCGCCGTAGCTCATTCTGCTCTGAATATTTTTTTCTTCGCTCTGCGCCTAAAATCAAAGAGTCTAATTTATGATTCCAGCGAACGAACGTGTGTACCTGATACTGAAGACGACTGTGCGACTGTCGCACCCCGCCCCCATGGATCTCATACTTAGGAAACGATTAGGATTAAACATTTACAAGCGGCAGAGCCTCACTGACAGGATACGGAAGAAAATAGTCAGGTGAGTTCGTACCTCATTGTATTTTCTTCATTGTCTATAAATCTTTCTTTTCTTTCTTAATGGTTTTAGAACTGATATTAAAACTTGTCAAGCGCCGGTCATGTCTGTACATGTTCCAAACTAAAGGATTTCGCCAAGTCTATTAGTGTTTTTTTTTTATGTAGAAGTATAAAATTTGGCATAATAAAACAAATGAAGGAAATATCTATCTTGTGTCTTGTCTTATCTGAAGGGCAAGTCAAGAGTCTCCGTAACCGGCGAGTGTATATGAGACGAACTATGAGAGTGGAGGAAGCCAGAGAGGTATGTAAGGAAAGAACCTGTTGGAACTCTGTACTCTCTGCCTACCCCGCGAGGGAGCTGGCGTGATGATATAGATAGATAGATAGATAGATAAAAGGTATAAATGAAATTTAAAAAAAATACTTTTTTTATGTGGTTTATTACTTAAAAGGGATTGCTTTTACTCAAAATAATTTTCGAAATTGTTTACTGAACATCTATGAACTTACATTTATGTGGATCGCTCGCTTAGATAATGGTCTCGTGTCCAGGTTGTTTCATTGCACTCACGTTCATTAATTTTCTTCATCATTTCATTCTTCTGTTCTCTTATCGAAGCAAGCTACAAATTGTTATTATTTTATATATAAATAAGGTAGCTATTACCTCGACAGAACGGACCAGCTGACGCAGACGGGCGTGACGTACGAGGTGGTGTCGAACATTCCGAAAGCATCTGAAGAGCTCGAGGAGCGGGAGAGCTTGGCGCAGATCGCCGCTACAGGGGAGGAGGCCAGCGCTGCCGATGGAGAGACTTATATTGGTATGTTTGCTGTAGGTGTTAGCTTAGATTAGACAGAGAAATTTCACTAGAGGATAACGGTTAAAGCTGGTCAGCATAGATTAGATAGAGATATCTCGCTCGAGGTCAGGGGTTAAAGCAGGTCAGCTTAGATTCCGGTGACGGGCTCTTCGGAGCGCGGCACAAGAGGGCACTGATGCGTTTCATACGGAGATCCCGGAGTCCCTCTAAAGTGCTGATGCCGACCACCCTTGGGTTTTTAGTCGCTAGGAATCCGACACGCCCCGCGAACTTTCCCCGAGGAGGTCTTTGATTGATTTGATTTTAAATAAACAATTTAATTTATAATTATTGATAGGTAATAATTGACGTCAATAAATTCTTAATGGTTTAGATAACGGTTTCAGTGTTAGTGTGAAAGTAATAAATTAAAAGTAATTAAATTAGGCGTTTTTTTTAAATGACCTGTGGCGTTGTCTATCTATTTTTATAATTAAACAGATCTCTTGCGGGGTAGGTAGAGAGATGTCGTTTTTATTCAATAATATTAATATTATAATTTTAATCAATAATACAGTCCCATCTTTAAGGATGTGATGGGACTGTACTCTCCCCGCAAGGGATCTGCTAATATTTATAGATGGATAGAATATTGTCAATTTTGGCATATTGACAATTGCGTCGTTTTCGTTTTGGTATGCATTATGTTTCTATTTGTGGTGTGCAGAGAAGTACACGCGCGGCGTGAGCGCGGTGGAGAGCATCCTGACGCTGGACCGGCTGCGGCAGAGCGTGGCCGTGCGCGAGCTCGAGCAGGCGCGCGGCCACACGCAGCCCATGCGCAAGACCGCCTCCGTGCCCAACTTCTCGCAGGTACCGAACCGTAACGCACATTTTCTCAACACGTTTACACATTCAGTTGTTATGTGCTTCCAACCAGAAAAGCTATTTCAAACATGCGTGTAACTTATTGACCGCGTGGTGAACGGGCACGTTTATGTAAGCGGGAATCTTGTTTCTCGAGCTATACAGTATTTTACTATACAGGCCATATTTTTGAAATGAAGTAAGCATTAGAACCTTTTACGTTGCGGCGAGCTAGAGTGTATGCCTTCTTATGTATGATACATACAATCAGTTAAGATGTCTTCTCTGGTGGATACTGCATTAGAGGTGGGCGATTATGAATGATTTACATAATCGAGACATTTACTAGTTACTAATATTGATAATCGATCATGAAATTAGTAATTACTAATTTTCATAATCGAATGACGTTACTAATTAGTATTACTAATTTTAGTTCAGTCATAATCCCGTCAAAATAAATCATTTATTGAGTCAATCGTTTGTTATCCGTTGCGTAGCACAGTCATTTTTTAGTTCTTGTGGTTTACTTTGTCTTTTATTTATATTGAACCAAAAACTATGATTAAATATCTTATAGGATACCTTTTAAGCGCAAGTTCATGAATAGTAATATTTTTTCAGATATCTTCTTAAACATGTAAAAAATACTTTTACAACTCTATTACTCAGGAGCGTACGCCGCTGGCACAGCAGTTACATACAGTGAGCCCGCGCCAAGTGCCAACGCATCATTCGCGTCGGCCATGCCGTCGCGTGTGACGCGAAATCGAACTTAGCTATTGACTACTATATTATTATATTATTAGCCCTGTTAAGAAACTGTCCCACTGTTGGGCACGGGCCTCCTCTCAAACTAAGAGGGCTAAGGCCATAGTCCACCACGCTGGCCTAGTGCGGGTTGGCGAACTTCACACACCTTCCAGAAACTCTTAGGCATGCAGGTTTCCTCACGATGTTTTCCTTCACCGTTACAGCAAGTGATAGTTAACTTTTTTAATACGCACATGCTTTCGAAAAGATAGAGGTGCGTGCCTGGGTTTGAACCCGAGACCCCTGACTTTGCAGTCCAACGGTCTAACCACTAGGCTATCACTGCTATTGACTACTAATTCATTACTAATGGTTATAATCAAGATATCTCGAGAGATTTTCATAATCGAATGATTCCATTAGTATATCTCATAATCGCCCACCACTATACTGCATAATATCTCAATGCCTCTTCTTACTAAATTTCTCGCGGCATCGCACCCGTAGTGGTCGCCGGTATTTTGACTGCAAAATACTATGTAATCGGATTTGTTAAACGTACAGTCCTATAGGGATCTTTTGGCCCGCGGCCAAAACCGCAACTAACTGTCATTAAGTCAAATGTCACTATATGACAGTCGCAGAATTGCCGTTTGCTATGAAATATACACAAGTTCTTTTGTTAATTAGTAACCTTGCGGACCCACCTGTTGTTATCTCCTTGGAAGTAGGAAAATTTTACTAAATCTTAACCCTAATTTGAGGCGCTCGTAGCGCTGTGCGACCGCGGTATTCTTACCGATTACCAAGGTTAAGCAGCGTTCGATTCGGTCGGCCCGAGATGGGTGAACGTTTGTGGCATTTTCATATTCGAGCGTCTCCGTGCTTCGGAAGGCACGTTAAGCCGTTGGTCCCGGCTACCTCTTAATGGGGTAGTCGTTAAGCCGAGTTGGAAGCCTTAAAGGCGGCTTGATAAGTTCCAACAGCAGGTGGCCACAAACCTGCCTCCACCAATCCGCACTGGGTCCGCGTGGTGGAGTATGACCTAATCTCTCTCACCTCGATTTGTGAGGGAAGGCCTTTGTCCAGCAGTGGGCAGTATAGGCTGACATTATTATTATATTATATTAACCCTAATTTTACCGCTGTCAATGTCATCCACGGGCTAAGAGATCTTTGTTGGACTATATACTATACGTTTTGAGCTTCACTGCCAACGGCCGTTGCGGGTGGTACGCTAATAATCAAACTCAAAATGTACCTATACACATTTAGTAAACCCTCAAGATAAAAGGCCATTAGCGTGTTTGTAAAAACAATGAATTATAGGACCTTACATATAGGGTACATTATTCGGTGGACTCAATTTTGATAGGGGACTTTTGTAGAGAAATTTTGCCCATTATTATATTAACGGTGTAGAACATACTAAATTATATGAGAATGCTTAAAAATCATGGACTTTGCCTAATGAAAGTCCAAGTCCATTGCACGGACTATAAATCAATTACAATAAATCATTTACAAAATT
Source organism: Phalera bucephala (assembly GCA_905147815.2). Taxonomy (NCBI): domain Eukaryota; kingdom Metazoa; phylum Arthropoda; class Insecta; order Lepidoptera; family Notodontidae; genus Phalera; species Phalera bucephala. The sequence continues at coordinate 32,215,593 of LR990611.1, read as the reverse complement.
AAGATTTCTCTCAATTGAAACGTTTTACCTAGTAAGTATTTTTATAGTTTTTTAAGTATTTATTCAAATTCAAATTGTACATCGATGCGAAAATATACAGTGGGAATACTCGAGTTAGGATACTATACACAAATCTATGTACATCGATATTGCTAAGTCTAGTTCCATTGTTCTATTTAAAAGACGGGCTTCAAAAGTAGCTACTATACGCTGTAGATCACGGTTTTGTAGACTACACTAATATTAAAATTATGCTATAGCACGGTACACGGTATTATTAGTTAAGCAGGTTTTTGCACATAATGGTTGGAAAACCTTTTAATTTATTTTTGAGTCAGACAACATAGTATAACAAAAAATGATAAATAGTTTTGATACTGAGTTCTTACATTTACGCGAATATTACACATGAAATAAAACTATTTTTTTATCGGATTTTATCGCGGTTTATTTATCTCGAAACGTCGGAAACTTAAAATCATAAATAAACCGCGATAAAATCCGAAAAAAAAGTTTTATTTCATTTAAATAGTTTTGATTTTAATTTTATAAGAGATCGATAGAAACTACATGTTTAGTATGTTAAATTTATGAGACATAATATACCACTACGAAAGTAAGTATAACGATAAATGCTATTCAAGTCCGATTTCTGCTCAGCTTTGCACAAACGGATGAACATTGTTGGGACTCATTATTATTTAATGTCTTGGTTCTGTATATTGCAATTAAATTGTAGTTTGCTGAGAACAAAAATTACCGGTAATAAACGGTCATTACCGTTCCTAATTTTATTTAAGTTTTATGAATAAAATACAAATTTTCAGGGGCGATTTCTTTTATGTGTAAGTTATCGAAATGTATAGGTGTTGTCGAATCCACGAATCATAATATTGGAAAGATGTCTTTTAACTCAATACTATCATCATACTGCTATTCGATGTTGCCCTGGTATTCGGATTAAAAACGTAAATAGGCGGACACTGTATATAAATATCACATTAAATTAAAGTAAGCATTAAGTAGTGATGTCATTTGCTATTCAAGAGTTGAGAAATTATTGCTGGAAATTATCATTGAATCGAGTTTAAATTCTCATGAAACTGCTGTTACAGATTGATGCTGTACGTGAATTTAATATAAAAAATATCTTTATTAAATTCTTGAATGCAAACCACATTTATCAGCACGAGATTGTCCGTTGATAAATGAGGTTTCATTTGTAAATTAATGTCAAATTAAATCACAGCACACGATACTCGCAAGCAAAAACTCATGTTTATATAAATTATTTGTCTATATTCAATCGTTATTAAAGTTAAATTGGCTTAAACCACAATTAACACACGCAAACCAATCGAGGACGTCTGAGTCCATACTTTCTGTAATCATTTTCAGGATTGCGTTTCTACCCTTCTCCAATCACCGCGCGGTTTTCTTTCGAAAGTTTGCGAAGTCTTCCAACTCGCACTGGACCAGCATGCAGGTCAAACACAGGTTAAATACGAACATTATTTAAACACTTCTCTGTTACCCAGAGTACATTATATCTCTATATGGTTAACATATTAATTATATTTATGTACATTACTGAATAGCAAATGACAGGCCGGCAAGTTGAAGTAACCATATGCCGAACTACGTTAGTTTACTGCCGTATTCATTATCAAAGGCATTCATCATAGAAAATGTCAAGATTATGACTGCTTATGTTAGTATATTTAAAAAAGTTATCGTCCTCTTCTTCAGCGATCATCACCCTAACCTTGAATTCTAAAACAATTTTAATTTAACACCGTCACGCCTATATTTCCCAAGCGGGGGTGGCAGAGGTGTACTGAGTACACCCACGTTTCGCCGACGATGTTACGTCCCATGTAATACGGGGCGAGCCTATTGCCATATACCGGGCACAATTCCAGACTCCGGACTCGTGCTTGGGGACTACATGGGACCTAACATCGTCGGCGAAACGTGGGTGTACTCAGTACACCTCTGCCACCCCCTCTGGGAAATATAGGCGTGACGGTGACGGTGACCTTGTGATCACAAAGCGATACGCTTTGCCACCAGACCAACGAGGCAGTCGAGTTAATTTAACAATTTTGATATAATGATATTGAAATTAAAAGAATAGCTCCTTCAGATTTTATAACGTAATATATGTCTTATCGTACTCGATATATGGTCGCTTTAGCCTTAATATAATGATCGCAACTAGCGGTGTTGTACGCTTGCTAACGTGTGTGTTGTCGCTACGCACGGGCCGCAGCTGTCGCAGGCGCTCGAGAACGCCGCCAAGACCGGGAACAACGTGAGTCCAACGCATGGCCCAAAATCACTAGCAGTTTTATATTTTGTACGCGTTGTAGTACTCTTGGTTCTGATCGTACTTCCGTTTGGTAGACAAATTTGAACTGTGCGATATATAACATTAATGTCCATATTTCGTTGTCTTTCACTAACTAAACGGGAGTATATTTTGATTTATGCCTTCAATGTTCGTTCTGTATTTATTATTTTCTCTTTTATTTAGTCATCCATTTCAAGCTAGGCTTAATTTTTTATTAGCACATTTAAATTATGTCTAGATTAAAAATTTAGTAGAAATGAATAATGTGTAGCGTTCTCGCTTGTTAATGTTCACACCGGCTTTGTGCGGCGATAAAAACGACGGCACTATTTATAAAAGCAAGTTTAATCAAGTATATGGTTATTCTCATAAAATAACTATTCAACAGATAATGCGACTGGACTCGTCATTCGAGTCGCTTACGGGCTTAGCATCTGGAAGATCCGGAAGCGTCGCGGATCTGGCTGATGAAGGTCCGCGCCGTCCCGTACACCGCCATTCATATGCTGCGCCTGCGCACAATGACCCTGACTTAGCCACACCCACCAAACCTTTCGGACTTGGTAAGTTAGAAATTAAAAATAGCACTAAACCGTATATATGTGACTAAAATACTAATTCTTTTACAGTTCAACACAATCCTATTTCCGATACATTCATTATTTACTCATACATTGTCATGCTACAGATTAATAATAATGAATTGAGGCACATGTGCATACGATAGCGCATTTGAAATCATATGAGCTTAAATTATGAAAAATATAGATAAAAAATAATTTAGTGCATTTCCGTAGAATAGGTAACAATAACGATATCGTTTAGTGTACAAATAAAATGCACGATAGTTTAGTAGAATACAGATTAAATAGTACATTGTTTAGGTTTATCGATAGGTTCATCGCCACGATATTGTCACGACAGTACTTGAAAACATCCACTCTTCATGATTTCACTGTTACATTATTTTATTTTTCAATTGCTTTGTGGCAACGCTATGGCTCAAACGACTTCCCCTTCTGTCTATACCCTGTACTTCCAACTACATGTTTCTTCGATGTGAATTGTTTTTGATTTCATCTGTTTCACTTAAAATAATTCTATCCTTTTCTTCCAAACAAATTGTAATCGAATGGAGTCCAATAAAAAAAAATGTTTTACGTCAATGGTGGTCAAAGCTCTGGCCAAATGTAATAATGACCTAACTCAAATTTGGTAAATTGAATAAGAACTCTTATTATAAAACTAGAAAGTTTGAGATCCCTCGTTCTTGCTTTTTTAGTTGTGTCAATTTTCCATTAGGCCAGCCAAAATTGTTTGCAAAAATTATTGTTTTGAAAAACCTATCATATTGGGCTCCATTTCTGATTCTAAAATGATGTTAGGGACACAAAATTACTCCCAAAACTGTAACTAACGTTATATTTTCTGCACCTCAACCCCCGCTAACTTCAGGCTCGTTCCTATCAGGTAAAAAGTGACAACAATATGGTATTAAAACGGAATGGCAACTGTATTGCAAAATTAGACGAATGCAACCGAAAGATTATAAGCTATACTCCTGCTATATCGTATTGACAAAGTTTGTAAGTAAGCCTAATGTCATTGGTGAATCATGTGATTTAGTTCTGACATTTCCTAGTTGGTTTTGCAACATGCGACTGGTCATTACCGAGGTCTGCAGTGAAAGGAATCCTAGGTTAGAAATGATTTTGGGGTTTTTCTAGTTAAAGTTTTTGGGTCTTAGCGAATTGTAGGTGTACATAGCACACCTCTGCCACCTTACCTCAGGAAATGTTATTTTAGTGACTCAATCATTTAAATAACAATGTTTGTTATCGCTAAAAATCAATCTTCAAAGTAGTTGAGCTTTTCATAAATAAGCAGTTAAGTCGGATGATTTAATGATGGCGTTTGATTTGGTTATAAATATTGTCAATTGGTATAGCAGTTGTATGAATAGATGTGTCGTTATCATTGTTACTCATGGACAATATCATTTTGTATGAAACCCATTGATTGGCTGTAAAATTCATTGACATTGGCATTTCGAGGTCGAGCGAAGGTCAAAACAAATATGCTAAATTGTTTCAATCGAAATAGACCCTGTATTGGCTATTAGCGAGAGCTTCGAGCATCGAGCAAGCTTCTGTCGTTGTGTTTCCTGTTCGTTTGTTTGCGTGTCTCTTTCATTTGCATGGATCGAGCATGACCTGTGTTTATTTCCTCTCCCACCCAATTCCCACGTTTATCTATTTGCTGTGGATTCTAAAGGCGGATACGCTTTCAATAAGGAGATAATCTGCTTAAGTTAGGTCGTTATTGCCGCAAAAATATCTATAATTGTACATTGGAAGAGTTGCGAAAAAACTTGAAAGGCAGTCCTATATCTGTATAAGTAGTTATGTAACAGTAGTGATAGAATAATGATAATCGATGTAGGTATGTGTGTGTGCTAGGCGACATATGCATGAAATGTAGCGACATAAAGAGTTCGCGCGATATAGGACGCGGCAAGCATGTATAGATAATATGTGAAGTGTGACGTAGGTTTAATATTGTATTCTATAGAAAGCATTTAAAATTGCCAGAAACTGACCTATAATGTACTGAATATAAGAATTGTATGTTGTAATTCCTTCGAATTAGATAGAATAGTTAGTAAGTTTGAATGTGAACGTTTTTATAAATAGATACTTATTATTATTACGATGTAAGAAAGATAATATGTAGATTATTGATCGTCTATTTAAAGGTAATTAAATTGTATTTTGGTGTAACCCCTTTACGTCAAACAATCTTGACTTGAAGAATAATATTGTGACTTACTGATTTTCAAGCTGCTATAATAATGATAAATAATATGTGTTAGGTTACTCTGATATGTAATGTAATGTAACGTTTCCACATTGTCGTGTAATATTACAGGTGTATTAACGAAGTGATTAATGTTCTCATTGCAGCGCGGCCAACGTTCCTAAATTTGAATTTGAATCTCAACTCACTGCGACTGCAGACGCCGAGCAAGTGTACGTTCAGTTGATAAGAAGTAGAATCACTAGTTTGGCTTGTTTTGTTTGACGGTTTTCTTTGAACTTCTCCTATGTTGTTTACGATACTGTTTCGTTCCTTTCAGTGTGATTTGGTGTGCCTTTAGTACTCACACACGTATAAAAATAACATAGTAAAGTGGATTTAAAAATACAGGCATCTTTGGTGCAGGATTTATAAAGATTGAAGGTTTGGTCAAATAGCCGACGGGAGCGCTCGGGAAGCGCTCGGCTACGTTCGGTCGTGACGTTTGCCGCTGCGCCGAGCGGGGCTGCACTGTGTGGCTTCTACCGTACGTTTCAGTACATTACAACTCCTCAGCCCACACCAGCGTCGCGCTCCCGGCGCTGTGTCTATGTGGCGAAACCTTTAGGCACCCTTAGAAAACAATAATTAATAGCCTTAGGGCCAATCACAATCGATAATCTAAATTACATTTATATATTTCAAATCAATACTGAGTTATGAACTTTTATTCCGATATTTTATTTGGATAAAAATGACACAAAAATATGACAACCGAACGTGCTTGGATATAATTATCAGAACAAATGTTTGTTTAGGGTTGCATAGATATGTTTCTACCACACATCAGTATTAAGCATATGAAACATAAGCATTTTCCCGCGATTTCGTACCCGGTCGACAACAGCGCCACCTACCAGGACTGTTATATAGCCTATGTTACTTCTGGATAAGGTACTCGTAGCTTTTGAATGGGGAAAGAATTTTTTAAATCGCTCCATTAATTTTTGAGTTTATTCTTTACAAACATAGAAAAAAACGAAAAAAACAAATCTTTCCTCTTTATAATATTAATATAGACAACCTGCTGGCTGTCAAGGCAATTTTAGACCCTCTCGATGTGGTACTTACCATAACCACACATTAATTTCCACTGAAAGGACTTAGGCGTTAAAATACTATGTTAATTTTTATTTGCTACATCTCATAGTGAGCTAGTTAGTTCGTCTAGTGAACATTGGCATGTATCAGTCATTGTACAATCTCAAGCATGGATTCGACGTTCATTTAATTGTTGTTGAAAATCATTCGTTCAATTGTTATTTTTTGAGATTCTTTTTAGAATATTTTTCAACTTCTAGGAGCTAAAGTCCCGGCACAAGGTTTTTGGTTTTGAGAATTTGTTGAGAATAGCACTGTTGCGAACCTTATTCGGGTTATGGTTTGAAATCAATGCCAAACTTACGTGTTCATTAGAGGATAATTCTTGAAATACAAGCGGAGGCAAGCGAATTTGAATAGTATTTATATTCGTTTTAACGTTTGGAAGTGCTTCTGGCCTCTTAAAATAAAATAGATTTTATTTGATTGAACACAGACTCTACGATTTGCCTTGACGTATCACAGGGCCTCGCCGAGTTACTTTACGTTAGTCAATAGGACATCTGCCCGCTTGATTTTTCGCTGTAAAGTGTCTTTCCCGTACATTTTTCCATTTTCATAGCGTTAACGACTGTAGAAAGACCACTTGACTACAGGCCCTAATTGATGTGAGGCAACGATACATTGTACATAATATTGGCCTTTATCAGTCGTCTCACATTTGTCCTACCTAGTCCTATGGTGAACACGGAGCTTATTTTTTAACTCATGGCTAGCACATGACTACTACTATTCAAAAAAGTCGCTATTTATTACTTCTTAATATGAGGCTTAACATTATTATCATTTATTTCTGTCGGCATAATGTAGGCTATTCGTTATAAGCTACAAATATCATCAAGTTACATTTCCCATAAATTAATTTTTTCACCGCTGTTGAGAAATTCCAGGATGGATGATTCTTGATTATTTTTTAGCTATTTACAGTTACATTATTATAATGTTACTTAAAAAATTTTGTACGCAAAATTATTTTATGTATAGTATACTCAATTCAAGTCCAGTGTGACACGTCTTAGTTTTTCTGCATTTTATATCGGGAAGGCAACTATGCTTAAAAGGACCTGTATATTATTAGATAGTGAAATGTGATTGGTCTTACAGCATCCCCGGCGAGCGGCAAGTTGGGCCTGCGAATGACCACTCTGCATGAGGAGCCAGGCCGCCGTAACGACGAGGACTCACATTCCGAGCCGGAGTCAGCGCCCATTGACGAGCTCAATACACCAAGATCACATGTAACTACCCTTTGTACCTTTCAGCAGAAAATAAGAGAATGGAGGCAATGTACTGTTAAATCTTCTGATCACAGGAATTAAACAAGATTACAGGTTTAGTGCGGTCTTTCAGTAACTACCAGTAAGGACATTTTTAGAATTGCAGTTAGCACAAAATCAAAAGATGCTAGTGAAATTTCTTTTAAAAATGTTTGGTGAATACGAGATTTTGTGTTCCGATCCTAACCTAGATTCGACGATGATTTTCGGGTTTTCCTATTGACAAATTCTCTGTAACATTCCAGGACTTGATATTGTGGTAAAATGGCATGTGTGTGTGTGTGTGTGTGTGTGAATGATGTACGCTGTTGGCCGCGAGGCCTTTACAGCTTCACCGGACCTAAAGGCGAGCGTGCAACCACTACGCTCTAGCCAGCCAGAGGCGCCCTCGGTTGGGACAGTCGCTGTAGGGGGACGGGTAAGTGCACCGGTTAACCGCCGGCTATGGGAGGGGATCTACTACTACGTCGTCGTCGTCGCCCGTATTCTGAGCGGAAAGAAGGGATGACAAAGCATCGGGTGGGGTCGGTGAGAACATGTCGCGGCCGGCGGTGGCGGCAGGGGTCGAGGGGGAGATCGTAGTCGGCGGTGGCTACGATTAACGGATTCGCATGGGTAGATGCGTTCGCGAAGTGACGTGTTGACGCCTTTTTAATAAAGGCGCGAATATGGCAATAGGCTTGCTCCCTATTACATTAGGACCTAACATTGTCCGTACCGGTGTCTAGTTTTTTTTTGTGTTACGTTCAGACTTAGCACGGTTACATGTCAGAGTTAGTCTCCAATATGTAATTTCGTTGCAGCGTACCCGCAGTCGCGCAACATCGCGCGGCTTTCTCCCCACATCCAAGACGTTGGACTCGCTCCACGAGCTCGCCTGCGAACGAGTGCCCAACAAGAACTCTCCCTCGATATCCTCCAGTGGTTATGGTAATATATTATTTTTATATCGTAGCTTCACACTTGTTTCTTTTTTTACTGTGAGGTGGGTGCGATCACAAACATGAAACTTACGTATACCAACACACAACATCAAACATTTGTCGGTTACACGAAGATTTGTCCCGTCGCACATGTGATTATTCTATCTAATGGGCGGAGCGGCCTACGCTCTAATCCACTGAACCAAGTAGTCGTCATATGATCAGTATACCTATATTACAATAGCTAGCTCTATTGTAATAAATTTCCATTCAACTAATTCTTATATTCTAGGTTCACAAGCAGTATCATCAACGAATCTAACCAACGACGACACTCTATCGATCCGAAGCATGTCAGTCGACGAGACGCCGGATTTCGACAAAAACATCGACTACACACAGCTCAGTAGAACCAAGAACTCAATGGCGGGCCTACGAAACGAGATCTCAGAACTACGGAGCGATATCAACGATTTGAAAAATGATATAGTTGAATCTAAACAGGAGTTAGATGACTCGTATGAGAAGGCTAAAACTCCGGTGCTAACGCCCGGTTCAAGGAATCGTATTAATCCGTTCTTGAGAGACTGTGAGGAACCTTCGAAGGAAGAAGAAAAAGGACCGCTTGTAGATCCCCTGGGAGCCATACCGGTGGAGACCGCGGTGTTGTCTAGTCAGAACAAGAGTGAGACCGCACACGTTAATGGGGAGTCGCATGATACGTCTTTCGGTGAGATATTTGTTTTTGAAGCATGTAACCTTATTTCCTCTTGCTCGGAAATTTGTGCAATGATCCTTGTGGGAGTGAGATGAAAGGAGACCATTTTAAAGACCATTCTTTAATAAACCCTCTATATTATTGTGATATTAGTTGATTCAGTGCGTAAGAAGCACTTTCTGACCTGAGCATGTCGTTTAGGCGCAGTCTTTCATTGGCGGCGATTTTTCTTTACCTTTTGCGTATTAGTTAATTTTTAATTCTTACTAATGTTATAAATTCGAGAGTATCTCCGTACGTCTATCTGTCTGGTACCTTTTCACGCCTTAACCGCTGAACAGATGTTGATCAAATTTGCAAAGGAGATTTTATCCGAGGGAAGGATATAGGGTATCTTTTCTTTATAAAAAAAAGCTTAGGGTTGTGATATGCAACTAAAAAACAAGTGAACGAATTCGCGGGTACAGCTAGTTAGCTATACATTTCGAATAGAATATCTATCAATTCAAAATGCTTATCAGGTGAGGCCGAAGTGGAGTCAGTCAGCTCTGAGCAGTCGAGTCACGACGCCGAGCGCAGTCGAGAAGCGTCCTCTGTCGGAGAGAGTGACTCCGCATCGCCCGGACCCGACCAACCAGTCGTCAAAACACAACTGCCCGCTGGAAAGGTAAGATTTTATCCAAAATTCTGTTGTAATACTGCTAATTACATATTGATGTGTTATATTTATTGACAGTATGAGGCGCTCGAAGCGCTGTAGTATTTGTAACGATCACCTAAATAAAGCACCATTCGACTCCCTTAGTGTGAGACGGGTGATCGAATGTGATATTTCGATTTTCGAGAGGCTCCTTGCTTCAAAAAGCACACTAAGCCGTTAGTTTTTAAGCGGTTTTAAAAAAACGCTTAAAAAGGTTCTAAATCAAGTTTAAAATTACGTTCTTTTATTAACCGGTTAATGAACAAACCTTTTTAAATCAAACGAAATGAATTTCGATTACCGGTTGTTACAAAGAACATTTTTTTTAAGTTCTTAATATCATCATCAATATATTAATACGTGAAGCGAAAACTTTGTACCCCTTTTTACGAAAATTGCGCGGACGGAGGAGAATGAAATTTCCCACACTTATAGTTTATATAGAGAAGGAGTGCAGAATGCTAATATTTTTTTTTAATTATGAAAAAAATACATTATATCAATAAAAAATTGTGGTCGAATTTCGATCAATGGGCGACCACTAGTCAAAATTAACCGGTTAAACTCAGAAGCGGCCACGACATTCTCGACGGCGCGGCATGCGTCTTCTATTTTTAAGGACAAATATTGCTATCTCTTTCGCACTTGCACTGTGTCGTTGAATTATTACCTATCTATCAGTGTTGGGCAAAAATCAATTGTCGAGACAATTACACAATTGATCAATCGTAATTGCAATGTTTTGCAGTCAATTGAGAATTGTTTAATGTACGTTTACAATTCACAATTAATCATTTAGATAATTGATGATGATTGCACCGACGATGTGATTAGTCACATCGTCGGTGCAATGTAGATGTTAAAAGCACATCTATCGTTGGTGAAATGTGGGTGTACAATGTATACTTCTGTCTAGTGTTGCAAGGGTTGAAACGGGAGTACGAAGCTTGAGTGAAAGTTCGCTTCAAAGACTTGAGACATAACAAGCATGCCTGAAAAGTCTAAAAATGATTGATTGATGACCCATATTGATTTTAGATCTAAAGTCGCGCCCGCCATCTTGGATTTCAAAATTAACGTTTTATTCTTTATCAGCATCCCTAAAAACGCTAAAGTAACACGCACCTTGACTTTTCAAAATCGCGTCCGCCATCTTGTATCCAGAAATTAACATATTCGTAATCATTCCCTGAAACCCCAAAAGTGACACTCATATTGTATTTACTTCAAAATTCACGTCCGCCATCTTGGATACGTTTTCTGATAAATATTTACAGCGGTTGAAATTTCAATTGCAAAATCAATCGATTAATGCCCAACACTGCTATGTAAAGGGTTCTGGTTTATGTGGTAAGTCAGTTTATGGTGAAAATAAGAAGATCAGTAATTAGAGAGAATAATGGTTTATTAACTGGTACTCTAATTAACTGGTAAATAATGAATGAAAATGGTATCGCACACGCGATGGTTATACGTGAACAATGAAAATGGTAATGAGCGCGCGATGGTTGATTGCGTACTAAACTTAAATTATATAAAATTATGGTGGAGCGATGCGCCGACTGGGAAATGCTGACGGTGCCACCTTGCGCAATACATGTACACCGTACAGCTATTTATATCCGATTGTGACCTTGAGAAAGTCAACGAGCAGAAGCAGTCTCAAATTAACCGGTTAATTTAGGTTTTAATATCGGCAAATAAAGCGATGCTAAAAACCGATACTGAAAGTCCCTAAATTTTTCAGGTTTTGAACGGTAACCTTTACCCAAAAATAAAAATCATTTCGGGTCGGCATTAATGACCGAAACCGGTTTGAAAAATTAACCGGTTTAAGACCCCTGGTTGCGGTAACCACTTCGTGCGGTGATTTTTTTTTTAAACGTAGCCCCACCCTAGGATTAATTCCTGTGTCGTGGGTGCGTTTACAAACATAAAATTCAAATATACAAATACCCAGACCGGAACAAATGCTTGTGGATCGCACAAACATTTGTTCCGTGCGGGAATTGAACCCGCGACTGTTAGACACAGTGGGCGGAGCGGCTTAAGCTCTTAACCACTGCGCTAAATCGTCCGTCGATCAGTTCGTAAGTTTTGATTAGTTTTAACAGCAGATTACAACAAACTCGCCGTAAAGATTTAACAGACTGAGGTGATCATGGTAAAGGGTGAAATCCGTCTTCGTGATTTCGAGTTAAATAGATCTATAACATTTCAGTGTACCATACTACCCCTTATCTACCTTATCATAGCGTTTATAAATAATATTAGCCCTGTTAAGAAACTGTCCCACTGTTGGGCACGGGCCTCCTCTCAAACTGAGAGGGTTTAGGCCATAGTCCACCACGCTGGCCCATTGCGGGTTGGCGAACTTCACACACCTTCGAGAAACTCTCAGGCATGCAGGTTTCCTCACGATGTTTTCAGTCACCGTTGCAGCAAGTGATAGTTAATTTTTAATACGTACACGCTTTCGAAAAGACAGAGGTGAACCTGGGTTTGAACCCGAGACCTCTGACTTTGCAGTCGCACGGTCCAACCGCTAGGCTATTACTGCTATGTTAACTACTACGTTACACTACTACGTTGGTAAGTTGCAACTAAAATAATATATTTTTGTTGTCAGGTGGTTCGTCGTCGTGCGGGCGGCGCGTCGGCCCGCGCGGCGGCGCGTGCGTCGTTCCCGGCCGCGCGCCCGCGCACGCACGACTCCGACCACGCACACAATAAGACGTTACACGACACGCCCGCCTCCTCCACGGAGCGCATTGGAGAAGGTAACAATGTTGCGAGAAAAAATTTGTATACAATTTTTTGTAACTGGTTCTAACCCAATAAGATAATGGCCGCAATGACCTTTACAGTATCACCACATGAAACAGCGAGTGCCACCCTCCCGATGCCCTTACATCCCTTCTTTCGGATACAGATACCGCACACAGGATTAGACGCCGACCTCGCCGGCGAGGTCGAAGAATCTCTTGCCCGCCGGCCGGTGCAGAGCACCACGGCGAGACACCTAGTATACGCCCTCCCCCATAGCGACTGCCCAAGCCGAGGCCGTTCCTTGAGCTAGTTGCACGCTCGCCCTCTTGTCCGGTGAAGCTGTAAAGGCCCCGCGGCCAACAGCATAGATCATTCACACACACACACAGCGAGCGCTAAACTTGCGTTCAATTCGTTTCAAGTTTTCACATTTTTATTAGGTAAAGTAAAGGATAAGGAAAAAATCTGTTGGTTTTTAATAGTTAATGTATAACACAATGTGGCCGCTTTAATAATTGAAACATTAAAGGTTAAGTACAAAACACATATTCACAGACACAGCCATACATTTATAAATATACTTGTATTTTTAAGCAATAATCAATTTATCCCCGGTCCTATATTCAATAAACGACGTTTAATATTCGTTATATAGTTACTATCTGTTGCATATTTGACGAGATGTGAGTCTTAACGGCGCGTTCACGTTGACAGTTCACTGTACCTTACATTTCATAGGAACATTCTAATCTAATACAAAATGCTTACAGAACGTAGCTGGGAAATTTCCCATCCGTTAGTAACAATCCTTCAGTAATTTAAATCCTACGAGTCTTTTTTGTATAAACAGTATCAGCTTACATTTCGTAGGAAATATTGTTATTCCTTACTAAAACGAGTCATTTCATAGATGTGTGTCTATGGAGCATTAATCATTTTGAATCTAACCTTCATTAGTTTACTCGTTTAAATAGTCAGCGTATGGAAATGTTTTAATTTGAATCTCGCATTTGCTTATATAGAGTGACTACTTACTAGTAGTCACTCTATATAAGCGAATGCCATAGGGGTAAATTATTAACAGTAGTGTTTTATCGTAGACGAGAGTGCGGAGTCCCCGGCGCTGCTGCCGTGGATGACGGTGGGCGAGAGCGTGCAGCTGCGGCTCAGCAGTAACACGGGTGTCATCGCGTACGTGGGACCCACGCACTTCGCCGCCGGCACCTGGATCGGCGTCGAACTAGACGCGCCTACTGGTTCGTACACGTATATCTATGATATGAGGACATAGTGGTAGGCACTGACTGAAGACTGTTTGATTGATTATTTATTGATGTGTAACATCTTTCCTTTCGGTTGCTGGATATTTATTGTGGGAGTGATTTTGGGAAAGGGACGACAATATGTTAAGGGAACCGGGGAAGCGCGCGCGATTTGATTTGAACAATGAGCGCGCGCGGTTGCGAAGAGATGGCAGTGAGATGGTGCGAACCCATTTTCCGTGAGATTAGTACCACGACGTACTGTCGGCCAACATAGTGTATGCGCGTGTGTGACGAGAACGAGAAATAGAGAAGGAGAACGCATCAGCTGTGCACTCATCTACAGTTATACAGTGTTGTGTATAAAATCGGAGGTTATAATTATATGTGTAAACTATATTAATAATTATCTTTACTATTAAGCGTCTGACAAAGTTCATCATTCTTAAAAAAAGGCGAGTAAGTAATATGGAATTATTCGTATAAATATTTTAGTGCGGATCTTTTTCATACTTTTAGATTAATTCCTGTCGATGTCAATATAATATTTTTCATTCTGATTAAAAAAGTTTCTTTGATTGAAAATATGATGAATAACTTGACTTCACATATATTTCATCTCAATTTCATAGTAGGATAACATGTTAGATGTTACACATCAATTGCGACTACTGTAAGGCTCGTTCTTTTTTTTTAATGTATATTATTACGACTGACAGACTTGATGTATGGAAGACAGGTGACAAAGATTAGAGAGCGAATTTAAAAGACTGATAGGCAAGATTGGGAGACTTATATTATATTAACGATTTGTTTTAAAGATTATAAGCTTAAGAAACCAAGACTGCATTTGTTCTGACGACCCGCGACACCCACACAGCTCTTCTTACATATATCTTTTACTGACGTAATGGTGAACGCTTGGTCTAGTGAGTTAAGTGTAGGCCATCTATGATACAGGAATAATTATTGGACTTAAAATTGGTCTATATCCGATACACTTGCCGCGTGGCACTTGGATCAATCCATCTCATCCTATCGGGTGTCGTACAAAGCGACTAAGGGAAAATTAGGAAATGGGCAGCAGCGTTCCCTTAACATTACTACAACCAACAACTGCGCTCGCCAATCCGCCTGCAAAGCGTGGCGAGTATGGCAAACTCCCCCCCCCCCCCCAATAATAATGATAAAAAAGAATAAAACGCCCCTAGTCCCCGGCGGTCCAAACCAAATTTGAATACCGAATGAAAATCCGTGTAGTACTAACCCTAACTATCTGGGATTAGCACGTACAGCGTGGAACAGACGTGGCGGGGGACTTAAATTTGTAAATAGTATGGAGTATGTTCGTAAAAAAAAAACAGTGATAGCCTAGTGGTTAGATCGTTGGATTGCAAAGTCTCTGTCTTTTCGAAAGCATGTGCGTTTTCGATAGAAAAAAATATCCGGAGTCTGTCATTATGCCCGGTATATGCCAATAGGCTCGTCCTTTATTACGTGGGACCTAAAATTGTCGGCGAAAAGTCGATGTACATGGTAGTCTCGCTTGGGGAATAAAGGCGTGACGGTGTAATAATAATCATGATTACTTTATAGATAATGACGGACGATTTAGCGCAGTGGTTAAGAGCTTAAGCCGCTCCGCCCGCTGTGTCTAATACTCACGGGTTCGATTTCCGCACGGGACAAATCTTTGTGTGACCGACAATTATTTGTCTCGGTCTCGGTATTTGTGTATGTGAATTTTCATGTTTGTAAACGCACCCAAAATACAGGAAGAAATCGTAGAGTGGGGCTAAAAAAAACGGG
This sequence comes from Phalera bucephala, assembly GCA_905147815.2. Taxonomy (NCBI): domain Eukaryota; kingdom Metazoa; phylum Arthropoda; class Insecta; order Lepidoptera; family Notodontidae; genus Phalera; species Phalera bucephala. Next base: position 32,199,825 of record LR990611.1, on the reverse strand, counting down.
GGTGGCTGTTTCATGGACACGGCCGTGTGTTTTACGTGAACACGTTTACGTAACGGGTAATATTTTCTATAAAAAATATTATTTATGTGTATGATAATCATTTTTCAACACTTTTCTTCATCCAATTGCACAATTTCAACCGCCCCAGCTGCAGATGTACTGGCACCGTCGTTGATCCGCTCGGCCGCATTCATTCTTTTACGTTCCCGGCACTGCTTGACTCGGTCATATGGAGTTTCATTGGTACCACTCGATTGCTCTTGAGAAGCCCTTTCCAACCGTATACGATCTCTGTATTTGAATTTGGCTTTTTGACGCGTATAGGGCGACATTATATATTTTTGATATTATTTTTTTATTTTAATACCTTATTATATTCACTGTCACTATTTTACACTAATATTTTATATACAATCGATACATTTTGACAAGAGCTGACTATTGAAACTTAAACGAACGTCGTAGCTTTTCCGAGTGAAGTTATACAAAGTATAAATCAGCAAAGCAAATGCAATATGATCTCAAATTGGCGGCGCTTCCCCCTCCGCCGCGCGCGATGCGTCACAGTCCTCACTTGGCGTAATAAATTCTTTGATCCTTTAGCTATCCAATGCTGTAATTGAATTTAGGATGAAACTGTATCCCCCGATTTTGTTATCATTCGTTTTTTTTGACTTGCCTCCCACTGTGTAAGCAATTTTAAAGACGTACACACGTCAAAAAAATATGGTGACGTTATGTATTGTTGTGGCAGGCAAGAACGACGGCTCAGTGGGCGGCTCGCGGTACTTCTCGTGCCGCGCGCGGCACGGCATCTTCGTGCGGCCCGACAAGCTGGTGCAGGACCGCCGCGGCCGCAGCGCGCGCGCCTTCCGCGACAACGAGCTCAAGCGCGCCTCCAGCAAAGGTACACCTCACGTCCATACCTTGCACTTGAACCTCCCCTCTGAACCCCCGAGGTCCATAGATGACTATTTTCATTCATTATTCATAATGACTTTTTGACCCTTGGCATTGACTTGGCAGAATATCTTGTCTACCGCCACGTGAGTAGCTGAACATGTGCTATTATATCCTAGAATAGAAATTTCACTCAAATTTACTAAGTCTTCTTTTTCACGTAAATCTATATGTAGTTTCGAATGTAGTCGTGTACGATTATGATGCATTAGGCCTTTACCTTATCACAGGTCATCAGGTGGCGTCAATTCCACTACTAAGATGACTTTGTATCCCAAAAATCGAGTATCAAATAATCTATTTTAAGATCGAAATGCCTAGAATGTCCGACGAAAAAATATATAGACGGGAGAAGAGTTAAGAAAACTATAATATTATTATGTGTCAATAGATATCATTAATGACTACTCCACTACTTTGTCTCGCACAGGAGAAGGCCTACACAATCTACACAGATCAAGGAGTCGCGGCGACAGCATAAACGCCGTCGGCACCAAAACTAGGAGCAAATAGACCACCGACACCACTACACGGAGCGCGCGCCGCTCACCGCCGACATCACAGCCGGGACCGCGGACACAACCACCCATGTATCGGACCGAATTTATATTAACGTCCACAAACCCCTACTACTTGTATTATAGACCACATTTTTTGTTGCGATCATGTGACGCGTATGGTGCTTATATGTATTGTAGATGTTTATTTTCTACGTCAGTGAAGAAATAATGTTCGTCTTTGTTATTTATTATGTTGTTGGAGGGACGAAGTCGATCGGGCAACGGGGGTCTCGATTTTATTGACAGGACGTCAATAAATATCGCAGACGATCGTTGACGTTATGCGCTGCTGTCCTATGGGATATGGCCAACATATACGAGTATAGTGAGTTACAGAAGTAATAAAATCTAATAGTAGGTTTGTATTTCGCCATCCATTTTTGCTCATTATAACGTTTTGAAATTGTTTTTGTAATCACTTTAGTAACTCATTGTACATTTTAATTGAAATTATTTTGAAATATTTGTAAATATATTACAATGAAATTTTATAATGTGATCATTTTATTTTTTTCGTTTTATTAATCTTTATCATTATCGGCATTCGTGTAAATATGTGAATTTGAGTGTGTATTATTATTTTATAATCGGTAATTGAGTATCGTTTATTAAGTTATTCTGTATATTTCTCTAATGTATAGTTTGTGGTGATAGTCGTTACGGTAATGTATACTTATTTATGTATTAATAGCTCATTGACTGTTCTTCATGCTTTCCTTGTGAACTGCACAGTTTTTTAATCTGCGCACGGAATATAATTACTGTGATTTTTCGAGGTTTTTTTCTTAATTTCTAGACATATTTTGTAATCACAATGTCTACAGTCGAACAATGTTCGCGTAAATTGCAATAACTTAAGGTTTTGGTCGTGTATTCTCTAGACATTTAAAGTATTTTGACCAGTTTTATATTAATTAATTAGAGGGATGTGGGTATGTGTTCCATAGATAAAAGTAAATTTATACCGCGTGTTGGTACTCTGTTCTTTTAGTTTGCGGGAAATTGCACAACAATACTTTACGTCGTTTAATTTCCAACTAAAACGTCAAACCATGTCTTAGAATTTTTTATTATATTTTTGACTTAAGATGCGTACTGTGACCGTACTTAGTGTCAAAGGAAATTAATCTTTAATTCAATGGTGTTAAGGCATAACCATAGTTAATTATAGAAACGGGCTATGTCTCTTATTGCCATTGTATAAAGCATAATTTCCTTTGACACTTAAATCTGTCATCTGTCATCTTACATGAAAAATACTATAATAGCTTTATTTTTCTGTTTGATATAGAATGTGACCAAGTTTTGCTTAGCAGTTTAGTCTAACGAATACACGACTTTAATTAGCCTGTAGTTAATCGTCCAACCCCTATCGTTTACAAGTTTCCTAACTTAATTCAAACTGCTCAGGTGCATTTTGTGTTGTATACACGATTGTCATTTCTATTGTGATACTATCTTGCCACGTTATATATTTAACGAAAAAGATTAACCATTTTTAAAAGCTCCCTACACCTTCCTATTTTAATATCTTGAGGAAACGGATTGCTTATTCCAGTGTACTTAAAATAATATTTTCTAATCTAGAATCTTAATTTATCTTTTAAAATGTATTATCTATTTTTCACAAAAAAAAAAACTTTGAAAGTGTTATTTTTCTGTCTTACTACTGGTAATAATACACTATATTTGGATCAGTAAAGCACCTTTGCTATCCTCAAAATGAGCAACATTTTCGATCATAAATAAAATTTGTGGACCTCTAAACTTCTTATTGTTACTCTTAGTTGGTCAAGACCGTTTTAACACTATGTTAAACCCTGTTAGTTGTGATCCCTATTTCGTTATCCTCTAGAATGTTAGTGTAGGAAGCTGTGAGGCGCGTTATTTCGACGCCTGCTTCTGCCCCTTTTATTTAAAGGTGTAACTCAAGTAGTTTATGAAATCGTCCAATATTACATCTTCGTCCTTGTAAAAGACTTGTACTTAGTACACTAAACAACCATTGACGGATACAGAAACCCTTTATTGACATTCTGAGGTAGGCAAGTGATGAGCGATAATGGCCCTTAATTGTTAAATTATACTGACTGCCATTTGATTGCTTGTAATCTATCTAAATACTTAATTATTGGTATATATCATGTAGAGTGTTAGAAATAAATTACTCCTAGCTACACAACTTGATATCTGAAAAATACACCAGGCTGTACTGTTTTACTGCTGGGCGATGTCTTCTACAAATCGAGGTGAGATTCTACTGTACCATGCGGACTCAGTGCGGATTGGTGGAAATTCGTAAAAGGGAGACAAAAATAGGTGAACCAGCCCCGCACTTTTATGTTTCATATTTTTATCATTAGGTGAAAATGAGATAAACATATTTCTTGATTGAGGTGCGTGCAGCTAGGAGTGGTTTATACCATATCATGCAAGGGCAAAATGGTTTGATATTACTGCCTTTTGGCCGCTCACTGTCAACCATTGACGGTAGTAGAGTTGTAATATCGATTTATCGAGTATCGCTCATCACTCGCGCCGTACACTTATATCGATTAGGTTGTGTATATTCGAAAACTTGTGTAAATGTAGTCGTGAATCGGCATTCTGTAAATTAAAAAATGTCATTTTAAAAAAGAATATAATATTGTCCTCAATTTATTATCTCCATCCACATTCGAACAATAAATCGATGAGATATCTATCTGTAATTAGATTAAACAAACGTCTTTATCGATGTTCTCTACATGATAGGTATAGGAGAGTTACTAGTAGATTTTTGAATAATGCCTAATTTGGATAAATTATCAAGATATATTAGCGGCATAGTGCGCGTGTAATCGTATCAGGAAAACGTCACGCTTATTGACGTGCAATCGATTTGAACCGTTCAAAAATAGTATTTAAGGGATCGGAATAAGGTCTTCAATATCATTCATATTTTGTCGTAAGTTGACATATGCGAGCGTGTACATCCTTATTCTAACAAAATACAGTGTTTTTTGCAGGTTAAGTCGATTTCGCGTTGATAAACGTGAACTCCCTTAGGTAATGTCCACATTGTTCGCTCCGTGGTAATACGGAGCAATAGTCTTAGATCACCTAATGTATATTCCATCCTCTTAGTAAAGTAATCGTTCGTAAGTACACTTAATGAGTACAGAAAATAGATTAACACACCTGGTTATCTACTAGTGTTTGTAAGTCCCACAATCAGCGTTCATTCGGTCCGCCACTTGCCCATTCCCGATGACCATTTTGTGACGTCATATCATCACGTTTAAAGGCGACGTTCGATATTTCATCATATTCCATAAATGTGGCGTCACAGGATACATCTGTAAACATATTGTATATTTACATCTAAATGTAAGTAATTAATATAAAAAAATATTCGAAAAAATATTAAAACAGCTGTTTCAAAGTATGCACTCGAGAATTTAATGCCAATTTTAGTGGGGCCGCGGTGCCACCCCAGGGGTTCCAAGTTGACGGTATCAGAAGACCATTTTTGTCGATAATATCTTGACGTGACTTGCGCTGGCACAACGATCCAAATAATTTGTAAGCATTGACTGACATCATATTTGTCACACATACATAGTTATCACGATTTACATTTTATCGAATGCTTATTAGACTGTCGTACTTAAACATTCCATTTTTTCTACATTTATCGTTCTAGCAGACATTCAGTAGTATTTAAACGGTGATTAGTTAGATTTTAACTACAGAATGCGACCTAAATGGCGTTTATTTTGCATTTTACAATTTTTAACTTTGAATGTTAAAAATATATTTAACAGTATAATAAATAATCTGGCCCTAACTAGGACAGCTCAATGTGTAGTCGACGTTAAAGAATCTAAAATGAAATATACGTATTTTCAAATATTGTAGGATGTGTCTTTGAAACTCTCGATGTGCTTATGTCCAGTAGTTTGGTAGATCACGGGCAAAGAACAACCTGTCTGAAGCAAGCAAGCATGAGGCCTTTGAAGATACGTCAGGTCGAGTTAGGTGTATCGGAGTGTGCACTAGGGCTCCTAGGTTTAGGCTAATAGTGACCTTAAACGCAGCGTCTCGTAGGTCCTAATTTAATTTTTAGAAATTAAGCTGACCATGTGCTGTGCTTTTGTTTTAAACAAATAGTTTTTAGGTAAATGAAATAATTTGTTGTTCATTATTATTTCATTGTAGAGTATCGTGTGTATTATTATTCGCAGTCAATTTAATAAATCACATGCTTTACGAAGTGAATGTAATAATTATTTTTATGAAATTGTGACATGCATGGATTTTAATTTAGCTTAGACTTGACATTTAAGTATACAAATTAATTTGCCAGGATTGGAATGTCTAAAATAAATAAATGACAAAATAATGAATGTATTTCTATTTTTTTGTGATAAATGGGCAGCTACTTTGTAGCATAGATGGTTTACATTTTCATTTAATGTACACGTAAAGCATAATAAAGAGATTTTAATATTTAAATAACAAAATAGATCACTTCTAGTGGAAATATTTTTGCCAAGTAGCAAGTTCGAGTCAACCATCGCTGTCATTATCAATAAATGTATTATAAAATATCATATATGTATTTTTTTGTAGTTATTCAGTAGATACCCCTTCCATCGTAGATTTTAGTTAAGAAAATTACGCTGCTCCACCCCAGGAATTAGTCCTGTGTCATGGCCACAGATCATGGGTGCGTTTAGAGACATGAATGTTTATCAGCTGTAGAAAGATATTTTCCGTGTGGAGATCGAATCCACATCTACTCTGACCACTAGACCAAACTGTTGTCAAACCATCTTAGTAAAACTCCCTTTTAATTTTTTATTTTTTTTTGAGAAGTATATAACCTTACTTATTATTAAAATGGATGCATGAGTTTAATACCGTTACTATTAAGAATAAGTGGTTCAAAAATGGCGGCAATCGCAAGTTATGGCGCGAATTCGAAAGATCTTTCCAAAACGAAAAATTCGAATGCTTGAAAATTAGTGAACAATGCGTGAAAGAACTCCATTTATATGGTCCTTGTTGTTGTTATCGAATAACATGGTAAATATTAAAATTACGTAAGTAAGTATGCAAATTGTATTGAATGATAAGTCGAAAAGATAAAATTCGCAAGTCAAGCAACCGGCGACGTTATTTTTTTGCAAATAAAATTATGGTTCCGTCCAAATTAGGGGCGGTAGCGGGAGAAACCTATTTTTTTTGTTTTCAAAAGTGTGGTGAAGCATATAGCACTCATCGTTGAATTGATTGTACCTATATCCAATGCCATCCCTTTAGCGTAACTGCACACATGTTGCCAGTTATTTTGGGATGCGGGATTCATTCCCGGCATGCTAAATGTACATATGCATTGAGGGTAATAATGGCCATAAAATGTTCTTATGAAAATAGCAAATTAATTATCGACCACACCTTGTTAAAATATTTGGTTGCTAATTTTAACAAACTAAGGAACCATACAATAGGGTAAGACTCTTGGTCCTAGGTTAGGCCACTTTGATTTTTAAAATACGTATTAAAGGAGTTTAGCCTCTCATAGTCATAACCACAACTCTGTTTATTAAAGGTATGCCATGTCTACCTAATATACGCGTAAAACTAAAAAGAAGTAAAGAATTAGATATTTACTTGTCTTAAAGGTTGCAATTTTATAATGATGAAACGTCGATATAACGATGTGATGAAAATTTTATTTATATCGTATCCATGTTGGTTCTGTTGGAAGGCGATAAGCCGTTAGTCCCGGTTACTATTATTAAATAGTAACCGGAACTAACGACTATCGCATTAGTGGTAGTCGTTAAGACAAGTTGGAAGCCTTGTAGGAGGCTTAATAAGCTAACAGCAGATGACCACAAACCTGTATCACCAGTTCGCACTGTGTCCGCGTGGTGGAGTATGATCTAATCTCTTACCTCTATCTGTGAGACAAGGCCTTAAGCCAAGCAGTGTGAATGTTCAGGCTGATTTATATTGGGTGAAGTGCCCCAAGAGTGCGAGTTACTTATGAGTACGATTGGTTCCTACTTCCCGTAAATATTCCCAATTTGCACGAGTGTTTTAGTCGTGTTTGATCGCTGCCCAAGAAACCGCTACCGCTCGTAACTTAGGGCAGTACAGCGACAGTTGACCTTATTCCGGGCGACGTCGCGCGAGTGTCATCTCGCCGGCGGGCGGCGTAGGGCGGTGCGCGTGTTGCCTGGCACGCGCCTTGCCCACTTACTGCTCGTAGCGTTGGCAGACAAACGTTGTTTTTTTTTGTCATATTTTGTAGATAATATCATAAATTAGTTCCACAGATAAATCAGAGAGGTTCACTTATAAGTACGATTACTTATTTAGATTTATTTTTTTAATTCATTTATATTCGCGTCCTCTGACGGTTGAGCCTCACAGAAAGAACTGCGTTTGATTCAGTTAAACAGCTCTTTCAGGTATTAGGCCTGTCTTCACCGTAAAATGTTATATGCGAACCCATTATGATGCCGTATAGTAAACGATTTTTTTTCCTGCTACTTTGGGTAAGTAATCCGTTGTCAAAGGTGGAATAATAAGAGAAAGTGAAATAATAAGATGAAGGTTTCTTATTGAAATAATACAGGAATTATGCTATTATGGGTAATATTGGAGTTAAATATTCTCACAGGCGTTTGCCGTTGGTGATAAAATTGAGAATCTAAGTCAAATTAAAGTTACGTTTATTCATGGAAATTATTTTAATTGGTTTTGATTTTTATGCCCACTCTACTCTTAATCTATTTTAGTATAGCGATGCCGAAGGCTTGTTACAAAGGAGACATCGTTCCATAATGGCATGCCATTGGGACTCGCGTGACTTGCCATTTGCCAGGCTCTGCGTTCCACGTACCTTCACCAATACCGTACCAACCGCGGCCGCAGCAACATTCTCAACCATGGGCGAAGAAATCCTTTAAATAAAAAATGGACCAACCAGGTCCGTCATCCTCAAACCAGGACCCTCGCTACGATTTCATAGGTTCATACGCTGTAAAATCTTTAAAGCTTAAGCCTGAAAAATGGATGAGGGTACTGAGTATAGAAGAACACAGAACTACATTAAAAGAGTTTGTGGACAAACCGTTTCCAATACTTTTGGTCGTAGTGCTTACCCACGCGGCGCAGTTGGTCCCGGTTATATCATTCCCTTGCTATTTGAAAAATAAAGCCGTATATTTTGTTAAGAAAAAGCCAGATGTTGTCCCGAAAGAGAATTGCGCTCAGATGATCGTTTTTGGTAAGTTAATTTGATTATTTCATTTAATTATTAGAAGATAAGTATTTAGGATTGCAAATTTAAGCTATTCTTCTGAAGATCTTTTGTGAAGGCCTTTGATCTGTAGTGATGATGAAGTTAAAGCTATTTAGCTTGATAAGTTTTCGGATGCGCCAGTTTTATTTAGCCCTACCAATTCTTCTTCCTCGGATCAACGGATCAACAAGGGACAAAGAGAAGTTACCATAAGATATCATTACATATTATAAAACAAAGTCCCCCGCCGCGTCTTTCTGTCTGTCTGAACGCGATAAACTCAATAACTACCGAACGGATTTTCATACGGATTTCACCAATGGACGGAATGATTCAAGAGGACAGTTTATGTGTATAATTCACCCGTGTGAAGCCGGGTAGTGAATTATATTTTAAACAGGCGGGTTCACAGAGGTATAGAGTTATCGTTTGAGCCAATTCGGTCCTTAAGTTATTTAAGAGCAGAATAAAGTCACATCTTTTGTGAATGTCAGATTCTTTTATAGCACTCAAAAGTCTAAGAAGACTACTGAGACTAAATAGATCTGGCAACTTACTTTAGGTATGTTTAAAAACCTATCATCTATAACAGGAGATTTTGTACATGCTCAGAGTACTTTTTGTATTAAATACCTGACTACCTGCCTCTTCAGAGACATGGTATTTTGTAGTTAGTAAGCTGTTTGATGTCCAAAAAAACATATGATAGGAGATTCTGAGACGATCAAAATTAATCCAACTATTGTCTTACTAGGTGACTTGGCACCAAGACTAATAGATGAACTTGCTGCGTTAGTGGACGAGGTTTTCGTGCCTCTCCTATCGAACCCTTTAAATCATGAAGGCTGGCCTCTTGTCGTCTCCCAGGATATACTCAAGCAAATACACAACCTTAAAAGCACAGTGTATGAGGTGAGATTTTTAAAATAAGAGGAGTTTGTTGAATACATTCGACCTAATAAAGCTTATTTTAAAATTACAATCACAATGTTGAATTGTCAAACGTTTTCATCAAATGATTAAAATACTTATAAAAAATACTAGAATTGTTTAAGCAGGTTCCTAAGCTTACGACGAAGTCTTTCGCATCTTTAATAGTATCAAAATATCAGCCTATACTGCCTACTGCTGGGCAAAGGCCTTCTCTCACAAATCGAGGTGAGAGATATTAGGTCATCCTCCACCACGCGGACCCAGTGCGGATTGGTGGAGGCAGGTTTGTGGCCACCTGCTGTTGGAACTTATCAAGCCGCCTTTAAGGCTTCCAATACGGCTTAGCGACTACCACATTAAGTGGTAACCGGGACCAACGGCTTAACGTGCCTTCCGAAGCACGAAGACGCTCGAATATGAAAATGCCACAAACGGTCATGCCATCTCAGGCCGACTGAGCCGAACGCTGCTACAGCGCTACGAGCGTCTCAATAGTATCAAGTATATATAATATCGATATTAGCATCATAGATCTCTAATAATTCAATAATATTTAATTGTATGCATGAACTTGGAACTGAGTTTACCAAATTCTTGCAAAAGTTTCGACAATACTCGTGAATGTTTTCACAGTGTATGTTACATCTAAAGCCCTGTAGTCTACCAAAAAATCACTACGATTTTTCCTTAAAGGTAAAAGGCAAAGTCAATGGACAAACAGTCTTACCGATGCCAGTTGGTGTCGAACTAGTTCATGAGGCTGAAAAGGAATTGCTCAAAGGTCAGGAGGTTGATTTATACCTGAAAAGCGCTATCGAAGGTGTCGTCATCAAGTGGGCTCAGCAGATCAATGACGTCATGATGGAGGACTCCGCGTTAGCATTTGAGAATGGACAGAATCCACTGCCTAGTGTTGGTTAGATATTTTAAGTTATATAGTGCCTATATAGAAATTAAGATATAATAATACCTTGTAGGTTATAAAAGGTAATAGTAGGTTATAGGTCGGGACACGGGGAAGACCTAGACTATCTTTCCATGATCAAATAGCTAGAACCTGAAATTAAGGCAATATCGTGCCCTAAAAATTATAATGGTTTACTGGCATTTTGTTAGTTTTACAAGATTTGTTAGAGCCGTTTTCATTATATCAGTAGAAAAATTGAGTTCGAAAACCAAGCAGAATAGTAAGTGACGGACGATTTAGCGCAGTGGTTAAGAGCTTAAGCCGCTCTGCCCACTGCGTCTAATAGTCGCGGGTTCGAGTCCCGCACGGGACAAATTTTTGTGTGATCCACAATTATTTGTTCCGGTCTGGGTATTTGTGTATGTGAATTTTAATGTTTGTAAACGCACCCACGACACAGGAATAAATCCTAGTGTGGGGCTACGTTTATTAAAAAATAAATAAATAAGTGTTCATTTATACCGCGATTTGATCAGGACATTATTTAAGTTTTTATTTAATTAATATTGACTGTAAATAAGGTAGGTTTAATGCTTAATATAACGTATGTGTAAGTGTTTGATAAGAAAGATTTTGTAATTTCTTTTAGAACTCGCATTCTGGAAATCGCGTCTAAGCAATCTGAACTACATTTATGATCAATTGCGTACTGAGCGAGTGAGGTGCATGGCCGTCATATTGGAAAAGACGACGTCCGCATACTATCCATGTTTCAGTAGATTGTTCAAAAATATTGTTTCAGGTGGGTATTATTAGCATTTAATCTATAATTTATTATAATATATAATAATTAAAATATTAGCCCTGTTAAGAAACTGTCCCACTGCTGGGCACGGGCCTCCTCTCCAACTGAGAGGGTTTAGGCCATAGTCCACCACGCTGACCCAGTGCGGGTTGGCGAACTTCACACACCTTCGAGAAACTCTTAGGCGTGCAGGTTTCCTCACGATGTTTTCCTTCACCGTTAAAGCAAGTGATTATAAATTTTAAATACGCACATGCTTTCGAAAAGACAGAGGTGCGTGCCTGGGTTTGAACCCGAGACCTCTGACTTTGCAGTCTAACGGTCTAACCACTAGGCTATTACTGCCTATAATTTATTATTGCCTTTCAATTATAGACACTGAAATTTCACGAGATATCACGGACCCGATTTTTAGCATTAACATCTTTATATGCCACTAAAGGAGATACTAGAGACTTTAGTTAATTCTTATTGAAATAATACATTGAAATAATACATACAACTGTCGCAATTCATATGCTTCGAATGAGTCAACACCCCTTTTGAGATTAAGTACTGTTACATTATAATTTGTATTCCACTGACGAAACTAAGACTATCCGTTGTCTCAAAAACATTAGGTATATTTCTTTCAGGCATCTTTTCGGCGTCCACCTGGTAGTTAACCCATTTCCTTAGTACACATTTATTATCAACAAAAAAAGACCGTCACCACTATTTGAAACCGGGCCCTAATGATCGCTAAGTCCGCCAAGCGCTACTTAACCAATGAAGCACATGTCTAATAAAATCTTTTAAAAAAAAAACCGACTTCAAAAAGCAAGAAATAAATATTTGAAGTCGGTACCGGTTAGTACAGTCGGTTACTTGGCACCGACTTCAAATATTTATTTCTTGCTTTTTGAAGTCGGTTTTTTTAAAAAAGATTTTATTTTACGTTTTTAAGTGACAAGTAAATTATTTACTAATATTTATATACCTTTATTATATTATTTTGTTGAGATGTACTGCAAGGTACCTACAGGATTGATATAATAACCATAATAACGGAATCTATACATTCGTGCTGTTCGCCGTTAAAGAGTCCCCTGGTGTATCCAAAGTCCAAAGTTCAATACCGATTTCATTAAAATGGAACCACCTCGAAACTATACTAAACCCAACGCAAAAAGAATCATCAAAATCAGTTCATAAATAAAGACGTTATAAAAAAAAAACACAGACGAATTGTCGACCCCCTTCTTTTTTGAAGTCGGTTAATATTCTGATTAGTTCTATGGCAGGGTACCTATAGGATTGACGTAATACCCATAATATCACAATCTACGCATTCGTATTGTTTTTCGTTAAGGAGTTCCCTGGAGTATCTTCCAAATCCAAGGTCCAATACCGATAAAAATTGGCCTAAAGCCATTTCGGAGCTATACTGAACCAAATGCAAAAAGAATTTTCAAAATCGATTCATAATTGGCGAAATCATCGCGTAACATACATACAAAACAAAAAACATGTCGAATTGAGAACCTCCTTCTTTTTAGAAGTCGGTTAAAAAGTTGCGCTACTTGCTTCAGTAGCTAGTGATTAAAGCAATCGCCCCGGCATCAAAAACTGGCAGTTTTCCGCTACTTCGTTCCTGGTCGCATCAGCGCCACTTACCTGCTCTATGTTACTTTTGGATAATGGAAATTTCTGGAGAGAATTATTAAAAACTTTTTAATAGTTTCTGAATTTATAGACTACAACAACTAAACAAATCTTTCCTCTTTTAGCGGCAGAGGTGTATTGTGAACACCTACTTTTCACCGACGATGTTAGGCCCATGTAACAGGGAGTGAGGCTATTGCCATACATCGGGCACAATTCCAGACTTCGCACTGACACTGGGAATTTTTCAATAGCAAAACTAAATTTGTCCGACCTAGGATTTGAACCCAGGACCTCTGATCGCAATGCACATTATTCGCCACTAGACCAACGAGGCAGTTTCCTCTTTATATTAGGATAGATTTCTTGAAATGCTTACCCCGCAAGGGATATGGCGTGATGATATAGATAGATAGATTTCTTGAACATTTGCAGCCTTAGCCGAAGCCCGCGAAATCGACTTATATCTCCGAACACTGGAGAAACACTTCCAAGGGTTGGAAGACACGGACTTTACTGAGTGCCAACCTCTGTTCCGACCCCTGTTCCACGTGATCTGCATGGTGTGGCGGGACTCCAAGTACTACTGCAGCTCTTCCAAGCTCATCGTGCTGTTGAAGCAGATATGCAACCTGCTTATCTATCAGGTACCTATCTTAGTAATAAATATATATTGTATACAATTGGTAAGCAAGTGATTTGGACTAGTTTGCTGAATTAAGAGCAGAAGCCTTTATTCTGTACTTCTAAGGTCTCTATTTATCCCTGCCCCTTGACAGAAAAAGTGGGACCAAATGATCGTGAGGTATTTGGCGAAGAATGACACAAAAGTGAGGAAACTATACCCTGCAGTGGGCCATAGAAAGCTAATGATAATGATGATTATAGACTTACTCTACTCATATTAAATTATATCTTCTTTGAAATTGCTCTGTTGAATTCCTGACCTGGTTTTTACAATTCATTAAAAGTGAGATACCATCACTACGCCTAGAGAATGTCTTACATTTTATTTTGATACCTACATATTTAATTAGTCTGTCACAACAACAGTTCCACTAATTCATCTGACACCTATTCTTATGGTGGCATGTGGACTATCGGTATAAGTGGATTGCTCCCGTTCGAATCTCATCTTTTTTTAATATTTGGTAATGCTACGATACTGCGTGATTGTGCCTGCCTCGTTTGTCTAGTGGCAAAGCGTATTGCTTGGTGATCACGAGGTCCTGGTTCCAAATCCTAGGTCGGTCAAATGAAGTTTTTCTAACGAAAATTTCCCAGTATGAATCCGGTGTTTGGAATTGTGCCGGATATATGGAAATAGGCTCACACCCTATTACATGGGACCTAACATTGTTGGTAAAAAGTGGGTGCACTCAGTACACCTCTGCCAACCCCGCTTGGGGAATATAGGCCTGATGGTTTTGTTTATAAAAAATTACATCCACTGATTTTTATATTCTCAAAATAATACCGGTAAGTTGTTTCACACGGCACCGATTATGTACGCATAATCATTTCGTGTCGGTACTTAGTCTTATTCGACTATATCGGAGAACAGCTTGTGTTACTTAACAGTTTCTTATTAAATAGATACTTACCCTATGTAATCATCTTGACGATTTGACGATTTAGCGCAGTGGTTAAGAGCTTGAGCTGCTCCGCCCACTGTGTCGAATAGTCGCGGGTTCGATTCCCGCACGGGACAAATCTTTGTGTGATCCACAATTATTTGTTCCGGTCTGGGTATTTGTTTGTGAATTTTCATGTTTGTAAATGCACCCACGACACAGGAATAAATCCTAGTGTGGGGATACGTTTAAAAAAAAAAAAAAAAAAAAATCTTAATATTGCAGCGAAGTTGTCTTCAGCCAGTAATATACTCAATCACATAAGTACACACCCGAAACGTTATGTTAGTTTTATAAGCTAGTAAAACTCCTCCAACGGATTTGCAGTTACTTTTCTAAAGTAGTTATTGCACCTTTCATCCTACATTTAGTTATATTTTAACTTATAATTTAAATATTTTTCAATTACAGGCGAAAAAATGCTTGGATCCTACCACGCTATTTCACAGCGATATAGATGAAGCAACACAACGGATACAAGTCACTATAAATATAGTCAAGAAGTTTCAAAGCACGTTCGAATATTTTAAAGAGAATTTACACAAGTATTTCGTCGACCGTCGAGTGATCCCTTGGACGTTTCACCCTAACGTAGTCTTTGAAAGATTAAACAAATTCATGAATAGACTGAACACGATTCAATGGTTCTTTAAAACGGTGTTAGAGTTCCAAAAGCTAGAGAAAATCGAAATCGGTGGCATGAAAGGAAGGGTCCTAGGTGGTCAGATCAGGGAGATATCAGCCGAATTCGATGCTTACTTTCATGGATTTGCGTCAAAATCATACGACGTACTGGATCCAGATGACGAGACATTCAACGAAGACTTCAAAGAGTTTCAAGAGAACATAATCGATTTGGATCTAAAACTATCAACAGTTTTGGTAGAATCATTTGATAATTGTTCTACTTTAGAATCAATTTTCAAGGTAATAGAATTGCGTGTTATTTTTAATTAATAATTATGATTGCATGACTAGAATTTACTTATTAACTACAATCTATGAACTTTTTCAGCTAATTGATGTTGTAGGATCGGTGCTAGACCGGCCGTTAATAAGAAATGAATTTACAGCAAAATATGTCGAAATTATAGTTATGCTAGAAAGGGAAATTTTTATATGCGAAGTAAGTATATCATTCAAAGTTACTTTTGTAATAACTTATATACTTATATATTATAAGATATATTTGACTTGACTTTTACGACTATAAAAATAGAAAATTAAAAAAAATCTAAATTCAGTAATGTGTTAAGACTGCTAGAGCAAAGCTTTCAGAAATGTTAAAAATATTTATTCTTACAGGATTTATTTAATGAGCAAATCTATCGTCTAGAGAAGTATGGGATGATGGAAGTGGATACATTCTTCCCTCCGGTGGCAGGAGGGCTGTTATTCATGACGACGCTAGCTACGAGGATCTCCAAGCCTATAGCTAGCTTTCGCAATTTGCCGCACCCGTAAGTTAAGTTGGGTGGGGCAAATTGCGAAAGCTGATTATCTGGCTTATAGTCTTCCTTAGATTTAAAGATTATAATCTGTGAGGTTTTCTTTTTCCGGAATGTAGTTGAATGCACATTTTAATGGCTTTGATAATTCTTCGTTATTGTCTAGACGTTTATAAAAATTAAATGATTGCTGATGAAATTCCTAACGTCTATTACAAATATTTATTTGATAGACTTCTTTCCTTATGTTAGGATAAAGGGTACGGACGAAGCGAAGAAAATCTTCATCAGACACGAAGAACTCATTAACAAAATTAATGAATTCAAAAAGAAATATTTTAACGATTGGATTGTGAATTTACCAAAGACGATAGAAGAGAAATCAAATAATACGATACTAGCTCGACAAGGATCTGATTTAATATTGAATTTTAATCCTGTGGTTAGTATTTTCTCATCAAGAACAAACCCAAACTAAGAATGCAGTTTACAGTTACTTACATGTTTATTGTGTAGTTAATAACAAAATATTATTATATTGCTGGCCTAATATACTGTGGCTAACTTTGTTAAAAGTGTATATCAATTGTTTCATTATGAGCATTGACGATTTTCAGCTTTTAGATATTCTAAAAGAAGTGGATCATTTACGAGATAATCCAGACTTCAAAGATCTTTTGCCGAAAGAGAGTTTGGAAGTTTTTGAGAAACAAGAGACTTACAGACAATATAGGATCAATCTTGGCATAACTATTGATTGGTACAACCAGATAAGAAAGAACAGTCAGAAAGTAGAGTTTGATTTAGTCGTAGATGAAATTAAAGCGATCGATCATAGGATTGAAATGGCACAGAACGAACTTAATTGGAATTCTCCAGGTAATATTTAGAAACCCGTCAATAGTAGGATAATATTTAATTTTATATTTTAACTTAATTTACAATATTATAACTTGTTATTATATATGTTTTTTTATTTTATATAGATTTATGGAATTATTTACAAGAATTGCATAGACTAGTAGGAAATCTATATGAAAGAATGTCGAAAATACAAGACAATTTGAAGGAGATGAAACTGGTAATGAAAGAATGGTCGGTACAACCATTATTTGAAAGAAAAGAAGGGAAAAAGGTAACTATAATATCCATATTGCACCTGGTATTAAAAAGATTGTTAATTATTTCATTAACATGAGGTATTTACTACCCGTAATTTCAATAGAGACAAGCCACGGTCATTACATATTTTTGGTTGTATTCCTCAACGTAATATGTCAATTTTGACAAAAGTGGTATACAGTTATCATACAAAGAAAGAAAGAAGTTTTATTTGGCACAGCACAAGAGACACATTAAGTTTCCACATTATCTGCTATGCATTACATTGCTATGCATTATTCTTAGCCTTAATTAATTCAATGTTGTTGGTGTGTCTTATAATAAATATAAATAAACGTCTATCAATACAATCCAGGATACGTTAATGAACTTGGAAGATCGTCAAGAGAAGAAGCAGAAGCGCTACATTGACATACAGAGTACAGCGAAGCGGATCAATGAGTTGCTTCAAGAGAACATGGAGCTGTTTAACATGCAAGACAGCCAGGGGAGCGAGATTTGGATGAATTATGTGGCATTCATTGATAGCTTGATAGAAGAATCTTTATTCAAGTGTATTGCTTGCAGGTAATCTGCTTTAAGGATAAATTTGGAATGGTAACTTTGATATAAATAGAACTATTGGTATAAAAATAGTACTTAAACAATTAGCGGTAACACAATGCTCTTAACTAAATTTGTAGAACCTCCATTTTTATTTTTTCTTATCAATGAGAGTCTTAAAGGACATAATTTTAAGATTTACTTTAGTTATTCTCTTAATCGAATTTCGTTCATTTCCTATGTTAGTAATGATAATTATTATTTTAGTTTGGGATATATATCTGAGCATATGAATCCAAAAAACAAATTGGCTCCATTATTTGAAGCACAGTTAGAATTATGGGACCCTGACATGGTGTTTGTGCCAAGTTTAGAACCTAACGAAGAAAAAGGCTTCACGGCAATGATAAAGAGCCTCATAGAGGACATATTAAACATGTCCACTTTAATAGAAAGGATTGATAAACAGAAAGAAGAATCTTACGAAAAACAGTTTATTGATAACGGTGATATTATTGAGATGAAAGAAGAAATATTGGGCGGAATTGAGAGGGTGAGTGATTTGGCGTGACCTTTTTCTCTTTTAATATTCTTGTTATTTAGGCCACATTTTATTTACAAGAATCAAGACACTCCGTAACCGGCGAGCGTGTTTGAGACGAACTATGAGAGTCGAGGAAGCCAGAGAGGTATGTAAGGAAAGAACCTGTTGGAACTCTGTACTCTCTGCCTACCCCGCAAGGGATCTGGCGTGAGGTTATAGATAGATAGATAGATAGATTTTATTTACACCAAAAGCACAGCCTACTGACCAGTTCTATTCTCACATACCAAACAGATGAACTTCGATTGGCATCAAAAAAACTTATTGATATTAATTAACTTAGATTCTCAATTAATTGAAATTTATAGTATTTTTATTAGAAATTCTATCACGGCTTTAGTCAACGTTATGTTATTACTTTTCTTAGGTGATTGAAGATGCAAATGATTTCTGTAAAACTTTTGAGAACTACGCGTATTTGTGGCTGGAAGAAAGAGAAGCCGTAATGGAAATATTCCTTACTTACGGTCGAATCTTGACGCCAGAAGAAGTTGACAAGATAGGTTCTGAAGACAAAGATAACATGGGACCAACACCCTGTGTCCCAAAGATGGAAGCTTTTAGAGAACAGATTGATCATTTCGAGAATTTGTTTATGGAAATTGAGGATATGGAGTCCTATCAAGTTTTCAATAGCTGGTTCCAGGTTTGTTTTGAATCTCAAGAAGCGTTTCATATGATGCAACTTCCCCCTATTGGTAATATTTCAATGCCTTTATCTCTTTCAGGTTGATATAAGACCATTCCGTCAAGCTCTACTTAACACAGTTAGAAAGTGGGGAAATATGTATAAAGAGCATTTGGTTAACAATGTTACTTCCAGTCTCAGTGACTTAGGGAACTTTATACGGAAAGCTGATGAAGGTAATAGCTATTTTAAGCTGTTTTAGTTATAGGGTACTGCATGTTTTACATTATCATTTACCTCTGATACAAAGATCTAGATTTATAGAAAACTTATTATTTTATTTAGGTCTACTGCAACCAGTACCAGAAGGCGATTACGAGGCTCTAGTTACTGTAATGGGCTACTTGATGAATGTGAAAGATCGTGCTGTTAATACGGACGATATGTTCCAACCTCTAACTGAAACTATCGAGTTATTGAAATTTTACGACATGGATATACCTGAAGAAGTGAATGTGTTATTACAGGTAATGTAATCTATGTGATTATTAATTACTATAATCGTTCACATTGTTACAATATCTGAATGAATAATTTGATCACCAGTCAAGTGTCGTAGTGATGGAGCTTAATTTATAAATAATTCTAATCTACCCGCATCTAGATCTTCTAATAAGTATTTAATTATTGGTGACCTAAAGGAATTACCAGAACAATGGCAAGCTACAAAGAAGTTGGCTCTGACAGTGAAACAGCAAGTGGCTCCGCTTCAAGCAGCTGAAGTGTCTGGTATCAGAAAGAAGATTTCAACTTTTGATACTCACGTCACGTATTATAGAGAAGTTTTTAAAAGATACGAGGTGAGATTGAGGTTTTTATTATAATCCGTCTTTGTTTTTATTCTAAAATCTAAGACAATCAGTTTCATACAGACGTAATCTGCAGTGCATAACAATATCGATATTTAGGAGACAGTTTTTATAACTAAAACAATCTGATCTGATGAGTTTAAAAATATTTTTTTTTTATTTTGCCTAGTTCTTCAAATATGAATGTGACGATCCATATGAAGTAATGTCTCGTGTAGACTTTGAATTGCTGTATCTTGAAGAAGAAATGAGAAGCATTCAAGAATCTGGATCTTTGTTTGAAGTCAATGTTCCCGAATTTAAACTATTAAAACAATGTCGAAAGGAACTTAGGATGTTGAAGGTATGACTTGTTCTTAGGATAAAAATAATCTAGAAGCCTCGGGCGCGCATCAAATTGAAGCAAAAATTACACAACAACAACTACCTGCTTCGCAGGTAGTCACATGTTCACGAGAGTAGTCACTCTGTGACCGTAGTTCGGAAAAACGTGTTTTGCGTTTGTTCAATTAAATTGAATTATGCTGTAATGTGTTGTTCCTGCCTGTAAAGATGTAGTTGAGATCAAAACGAAACATGATGGGATTATATTTCATACCTAACTAGCGCATTCAGGTGCCGTATTATTTAAATATCGAATTCTTCCATCTGTAATTGTCATAGTAAAAGACGCGTCCATTTTGTTAGTGTTGCTAGTATATTCATTTTATTTTTCCCTATTTTTATTTGCTGAGAACTTTATTAGTTCTAGTATGAAATGGTATTAATATAGTTAACTACTACCTACATCATTGATTAAATATTTAGTTAAGATGATGAAAATATATTTTCACTACATTAAATTACTACTTAATAGTTCAAGTATATCGCTCATATATATTTCCTGTGTTTAATATGCACTAAAATACAAGTTACGGCAACAAAGTTTTTATTATCATCTAATCTATCGTTATTAACATTTACCCTAAAAAGTGGTAATCTTTCCGGGCTGCCAACATTACGCAGGTGGGAAGTGTGGTGATTACGTTTGTTGAACTTTTGGCTTTACCGCGCGGCGTGCAGTTACGACTGGACGCGGCCTTTGGATTATTTTTGTTCTAAGGACTTGTTATAAGTAGTGTTACTAAGTTATGAAATATTCTGCCTGTATTATTAAAGGTATATGTTTTCTATTTTAGCAACTTTGGGATTACGTATACATCGTGAGGACAAGTATCGAAGATTGGAAAACGACACCATGGCGTAAAATCGATGTGGAAAATATGGATATTGAGTGTAAAAAGTTTGCCAAAGAAATCAGACTGCTAGACAAAGAAATGAGGAGGTAAGTTACTATAAAACTCATATTAGATGGTACTATGTGATGATTTTAATTGATTTTAAACATTCATTTATAGCTGGGATACCTATATAACTTTGGAAGCAACAGTCAAAAATATGTTAACATCATTAAGAGCCGTAGGTGAGCTTCAAAACCCAGCAATAAGAGAACGGCACTGGGATCAACTTATGAGAACCACAAAGGTGAACTTTAAAATAACTGACCCTATAAATAAAATGACAAATTGTAAATAAAATTAAATGTATATAATCTAAATGTTGTGTTAGCACCTTCAAGAACATGGGTTTGCTGATGGGTTTGAAATTTCAATTATTATGCATTCTGCATGTGCAATTTGGGATTGCCTTCCGTTTATTTGTCTAATGTTTTAGTTTCCAGTATGGGAAGGTATTAATTTCGATTTATTTTGTGATACAGATATTATATCGATGGCAATTTCAAATTGGTTAGAATCAATCGGTGGCATGCATTTGCGCTTTGAATGAAACGTTCACCTATTTGTACAATCTTTAACTTGCCTGGGTTTTGTATCATACAATTTCGGTGTTTTGAATGTGAAGCATCATGCGAATGTAAATATGTTTATGATCCACAGAGCTTAGCAGCATTACCACGTGAACTCACTGTAAGTATGAAGATGTCTATGTGTATGGTTATGTTTCCGTTTTCAAACCTTTTAAATAAACAAATATGTATATTCAAATAACTAATTACAATAACTATTAATTGATATGACACAATTTTCTGAAAGCTTCTGTGGACAAAGCTATTTAATATATTTTTAATGTACGAACCGCTTTATAATTTGCTAAGGTTTTGGAATGTAATATATACTTTTGTATTTCGTTTGCGTTATAACTTTGTAGAAATTCAATTTCACATATTTTGTTGCAAGCGCAAAATTTGTGTAAGTAGGCGCATAAAACGCTTTTCAAGAAATCGTGAACCTCACAAATACTGCACTAAATAAAAACAATACTTAATACGTGGAGTAAAATGGTAATGAATATAACAATTAACAAGATTATTGTATCTAATGTCATGTATATAAACAGGTAAGAATTATAATGGATATGAACACAACACTAGCGGATCTATTAGCTCTAAATTTACACGAATGTGAGGAAGAAGTGAAGAATATAGTAGATAAAGCAGTCAAAGAGATGTCCATGGAAAAGATCCTTAAAGACCTGAACACTACTTGGAGCCAGATGGAGTTTGAACAAGAAATTCATACGAGAACTGGATGTATTTTGCTGAGGGCTAGCGAGGAACTTATTGAAACTTTAGAAGAAAATCAGGTAAGGATTATTAATGAAAATTTTAATCATGTAGGCTCCAAGGTTGGCAACAATTTGAGATGACTTGATTGTACGATCATGATTGTGACAGCGATCTAGCAAAGGTTTGTTATGATAGACCCTATATTGTGACGGCCTTTTTGCTTTAACTTTGTAGTTCTTCTCATTTGAACACTAAATTTATGTCTCCTATATTAAATGGTGTTATAGGTACAACTTCAAAATCTTATCACATCTAAATTTATTGCGTATTTCCTGGAAGAGGTATCGGGTTGGCAACAAAAACTATCTATAGCAGATCAAGTTATTACATTCTGGTTTGAAGTTCAGAGGACATGGACTCATTTAGAAAGCATATTCATGAGCTCCGAAGATATCAGGAAACAGTTGCCAGAGGATTCTGCGAGATTTGACCGGATAGATGCAGAGTTCAAGGTACATAATGAGTTACAAGCACAAAGTAACTAGACTTATGGGTTTTCTTTTTAGGTATTAATAATAACGCTAATAATACTAATGCGGCTTTCAGGTTTTATCCCAAGAGATGTCTAAAACACCGAATGTAGTAAAAGGGACGAATAGGGATGGCTTGGTTGAAAAACTGGATAGCCTCCAGAAAGATCTTATAATTTGCGAAAAGGCATTAGCAGAGTATTTGGAAACGAAACGATTAGCGTTTCCCAGATTCTACTTCGTGTCATCAGCTGACTTGTTGGATATACTTTCTAACGGGAATCAAGCCGATTTGGTGATAAGGTAATGATAACTTTCCAGGAGATAATATAGTAATTAAACAAGCTTCGAATGGGTGTTACTAAAATTAAAAATGTTTTTAGGCATTTGACAAAACTTTTTGATTCTATAGCAAAGCTTCAATTCATAGAAAGTAGTGATCCAAATGAGAAAATATCATCGGGTATGATTGCTAAGGATGGTGAACTGGTCCCTTTTCATGGAACTTGTGACTGTACTGGTGCGGTAAGAACTTTGAGATAATATTTCTAGATCTGGAGTTTTTGCAAAAAAATAATATAATCGGGTATTCCGATCTGACGTATCTAAGTGTAAGGCATGACAGTCACGATTATAACGTTTTCACACTAACTTTTATCACCGCATATAAGATCCAGTTTCTTTCTAGCCCTAACTGATTTTACGCTACATGATATAACTGTTGGTTGCAGATAAAACAGCGTGTAACCTATCGTTGTAATTTAGTTAATCGATTCAGCTTTTTCCCAATTTAATTTTATGTCTCAATTTCAGGTGGAGATTTGGCTCAACAGATTACAAGCCATAATGAGGTCGACAATCAGGCACTATTTTGGCGAGGCCTTTGTATCTTACGAGGAGAAACCTCGAGAACAATGGCTTTTCGATTTCATGGCTCAAGTATCATTATGTGGGTCCCAAATTTGGTGGACAACAGAAGTCAATATGGCTTTCGCTCGACTCGAAGAAGGTTACGACAACGCACTGAAAGATTATTACAAAAAACAATTATCACAACTTAGTACATTGATTTCTTTACTTATCGGTGAGCTAAGTAAGCAAGACCGTCAAAAGATCATGACAATTTGCACTATAGACGTGCATTCTAGAGATGTGGTCAGTAAAATGATTCAAGGGAAAGTGGAAGCGGGCTCAGCTTTTCAATGGCAGTCTCAACTTAGACACAGGTTTCAGGGCCTAATTTTGTTGAATCATCTGCACTGTTTTGTTTCAGGTTATTTTCATTTACACCTACATTATATCGATCATGTTCACTTTAGTTAATATTTAAGTTTTGTATCGAAATTTAAAATTGATTTTATAATATTAGTTTTAAAGCCTACTTTCATTAGACAAATGTTAAAACAGTTAAGTAATCATCGTTTCTGAAATTTATGTGTTATTAGATATTAATGAAAGTGTGTAAGGTACGATACGCTTCAGCATCAGTGAAATGGTGTTGGGTACATTACTATAATCACATACATTCACATCTCCTTCACAGTTCACAATTTTTGACATTACGATCCAATTCATATAATCAATATATGATTTGTGTATTAAAATTAAATATTTTGAATGTTTAGATGGGGTGAAACAGAGATGCACTGTTTCGCTAACATTTGCGATGCACAATTTACATACAGTTATGAATATTTGGGTAACACTCCAAGGTTGGTAATTACTCCGCTGACTGATCGATGTTACATAACTCTAACGCAGGTAAGATCCAATTTGTCGCGGTATGCTTAGTAATGAGTAATTTTCTCCAATTCAAGAATTAAGGGATATTAAAAGATGCAAGCGCTTGTAAGCAGGATTAAACAGTGGATCAAAAAATAACTTTGCTGAATGTAACACTAAATTAAAAAAGAACATGTTTTTTTCAACAGTCTCTTCATTTAATTATGGGAGGAGGCCCTGCAGGGCCAGCTGGTACAGGTAAAACTGAAACTACCAAAGATTTGGGCAGGGCCTTGGGAATAATGGTTTATGTCTTCAACTGTTCAGAACAAATGGACTATCAGGTAACTCTCGAATATATAAATGTTTAAGTGCAGTTATATATGAATATATAAATGTTTTAGTTAATTAAGACTTAATTCTATTTGCAGTCTTGCGGTAACATCTACAAAGGATTAGCTCAAACAGGCGCTTGGGGATGTTTTGACGAATTTAATAGGATTTCTGTTGAAGTATTGTCTGTTGTCGCAGTCCAAGTAAAATCCGTACAGGATGCTATAAGGTGACCAGACTTATAAAATATATTTAGAAATCAATTTTACTTACGTAATAAAATATAACAATAGTGTTATTTATTTTTTGTAGAGATAAAAAAGAAAAGTTTAATTTCATGGGAGAAATAGTCGTCCTTGTACCGACAGTTGGTATCTTCATAACAATGAATCCGGGTTATGCTGGTCGCACGGAGTTACCCGAGAATTTGAAAGCTCTCTTCAGACCATGCGCTATGGTAGTCCCTGATTTCGAGCTGATATGTGAAATTATGTTGGTAGCTGAAGGATTTCAGGAAGCCAAAATATTGGCACGGAAGTTCATTACGTTATACACGTTGTGTAAAGAGTTGCTTTCTAAACAAGATCATTATGACTGGGGATTAAGAGCTATTAAATCTGTTCTTGTAGTTGCCGGCTCTTTAAAGGTAAGGCTTTTTCCATAAATTATTACGTTTAAATCAACAAACTTGAGCGACTTCAAAATGCCTGTATAAGATTCATATTTGGTTTACGCAAAAATGACCATGTTTTAGAATTTCACTCAAAGCTCAAGTGGTTATCAATTCGCCTTCGCCGGAATGTTCATATATTATCTGTATTATCCTGTTTAATCCGTCAACTCTCTCTTACCTCAAAGGAAGATTTGAAGTCCTTCACGGGACACATTTGAGGTCCCTAAGGTCGTCGGGGAATCTAAAGCTAAAAACACCAATGCATTCCACAAATTTCTTTGATAAATCCTTCACAGTTCAAGCTGTCCGCTTGTGGAATGCATTGCCTGTATCAGTTAGACGTGCACAGTCGTCAGCTTCTTTCAAAAAGATGGTCAAAGACCACTATCTTACCGCTTGTTGATAAAATAAGATGCGTCATAGTCAATTCCTTTTTGTTATACTTATCTGTGAGTATGTATGTAGTGATATATGTTTTGTACTTATTTACGTATATATGTCTTTATTTATCTTTTATACACATTTAAATACTTCTGTATACCAATAATAGCGTACGCCACCAACTGCCCTGATTACTTTTCTTTCTAGTATTTTGTATTTAACCAGGTTATCTGGAAGAAATTGCTCTTAGCAATAAGACCGCCTATTGTATCAGTGTCGTATTTCACATGTTTTTTTTTATAATTTTGTTGGTGTACAATAAAGAGTATTCTATTCTATTCTACTTTTAAAGTATCAAATATTACTTTTTGTTTAGAGGGGTGATCCAGGGAGACCTGAAGAAGAAGTACTGATGAGAACTCTTCGTGATTTTAACATACCAAAGATTGTAACTGATGATATGCCAGTATTCATGGGTCTTATAGGCGATCTATTCCCAGCACTGGAAGTACCAAGAAAACGAGATTTAGAATTCGAGAGAACTGTGAAACAAGCTGCAATGGATCTCTTATTGCAACCTGAAGATAATTTTATATTAAAAGTTGTTCAGCTTGAGGAACTTTTGGAGGTTCGACATTCGGTGTTTATTGTTGGTAACGCGGGTACAGGGAAGACTCAAGTCTGGAAATCGTTATTCAAAACTTATCAAAATCTTAGGAAGAAGCCTATTTTCAATGATTTGAATCCCAAAGCAGTTACAAATGACGAACTATTTGGTATAATCAATCCAGCGACTAGAGAATGGAAGGATGGATTATTGTCGGTTATAATGAGAGATCAAGCAAATATCGTAGGTGAAAATCCTAAATGGATTGTCTTGGACGGGGATATTGATCCTATGTGGATTGAGTCTCTGAATACTGTAATGGATGACAATAAAATTTTAACGTTAGCCAGCAATGAACGAATAGCTTTAAATCCAAGTATGAGATTAATGTTTGAAATTTCGAACCTTCGTACCGCGACACCAGCTACAGTCTCTCGGGCTGGTATTTTGTATATCAATGCACAAGATTTAGGGTGGAATCCGTAAGTCGCTTTTAATAATATGATGCAGTAAACCAGGAATACGTTTAATTAAGCAAATTATATTTTACTTATTGTGATAGTCCTATAGTAGCGTTTTGTGTACCTTTATTTAAAGCTGTCACTAAAGGGTTTTATTAATTATAAAATATATTTTCCATGTTTTAGTTACGTCACAAGTTGGGTAGAAACAAGAAAAATTCCAGCAGAGAAGTCAAATCTAGTCATCTTATTCGACAAGTACATACCACCGTGTTTAGAAACAGTGAGGACTAGGTTCAAGAAAATAACACCCATAGTGGACATGGCACACGTACAAATGCTGTGTCATCTTCTGAACTGTTTACTGGTGCCTGAAAATACACCAGCGGACTGTCCGAAGGAATGGCACGATATATTCTTTGTGTTCGCTTGCGTTTGGGCTTTTGGTTCTGCTATGTTCCAGGAGACTAACGTTGATTATAGAATTGGTAAGTTTATCTACTCTTGTATTATTTAAGTAAACAGCGCCAAATTAGACTTTTGACAGCTTAACTAGCTTGAAACAGCAGAAATATTTAGGTTTTCGAATTTCCGGTTTTCCGCGTGGTTCCCGGCTTAGAATAGGACCAACCCATCTCATCCCATCGGGTGTCGTACAAGGCGACTAAGGGAAAACTAGGGAATGGGCAGCAGCGTTCTCTTAACACTTCTGCGATCAAAAACTGCGCTCGCCAACCCGCCTGCCAAGCGTGGCGAGTATGGCAAATCCCCCCTTTGGGGAGGCCTATGTTCAACAGTGGACAAGTATGGGCTGAGTGATGATGATGATGATGATAATCTTCCATGGCCACATTGATAATATGTCCGTTTTATGGGTGTGCCACAATCGTATTTTTAATATTTCAGAATTCTCTAAGTGGTGGTTAAACGAGTTCAAAAATATCAAGTTTCCTCCTGGCGGCACTGTCTTCGATTACTACATTGATTCGGAAACAAAGCAATTTACCCCGTGGACAGAGAAAATCCCAAAATTCGAGTTGGATACGGATATGCCTCTTCAGGTATACATTTTTTGAACACTGAAACTTCTCTCTCTCTCTCTCTGATAAGTTAATTTGTATGGAACGCTTTTTTTCAGGCTGTACTAGTGCCGACCGCTGAAACAATAAGAGTCAGATTTTTCTTAGATTTGTTAATGAAAAACAAACACCCGGTTATGTTAGTCGGAGGTGCAGGTTGTGGCAAAACTGTTCTGGTCAATGAAAAATTGCAATCGTAATTATCATTTAACATTATCACTTATTGCCACTTTTATAATGCTGCCAATATAATGTTGTAATTTTATAATGCTGTCAATTTATTCCACAGCCTATCAGAAAACTACGCAATACAATCCATACCGTTCAACTTTTACACTTCATCAGAAATGCTCCAAAAAGTTCTAGAAAAGCCGTTAGAGAAGAAAGCCGGTCGCAATTATGGACCACCGGGGAATAAAACTTTGATATACTTTATTGATGACATGAATATGCCTGAAGTAGACGCGTATGGGACAGTTCAACCACACACCATCATTCGCCAACATTTAGACTACAACCATTGGTATGATCGCACCAAACTTACGTTGAAAGATATTCATAATACGCAATATGTGTCTTGTATGAACCCAACTTCGGGCAGTTTCACTATAAACCCAAGGCTACAGAGGCACTTTTGTGTTTTCGCTATTAGTTTTCCTAATAACGAAGCGTTGAATAATATTTATCATTCGATTTTGAGCCAACATTTGACCAATCCAGAGTTGAGGATTAATCCTCAAGTAACTAAATTGTCAGGTGAGCACAATTTTATTTGTTAATTTTATTTAAAACATTAGATTGATAACCTAATTTTATTGTAAACAAAATATTAGTGTGAGGCGATATATGAATTGATTGTTTTACTTTTGCAGCTAACGTGGTTATGGCTACAATAGGACTTCATAATAAAGTGTCTCAAGTCTTCCTTCCGACAGCAATAAAGTTCCACTATATTTTTAATTTGAGAGACTTGTCTAATGTTTTTCAGGTGACTTATTTATCTACCTTCACAAATATTCTATCTCTGTCTATCTATATCATCACGCCAAATCCCTTGCAGGGTAGGCAAAGAGTACAGAGTTCCAACAGGTTCTTTTTTTTAAATATTCAGTTTTATTTATGGGCTTATTTATAAAGCATTGTCATTATTTCCAGGGTTTCTTGTTTGCTACAAACGAATGTCTGGTGAACCCATCAGACATACTCCGTTTGTGGCTGCATGAGACACACCGTGTATACGGTGACAAACTTATTGAAGACAAGGACATTGATGCTTTTCTCAAAATGCAGGTTGATTTATGCAAGAAAAACTTTGAGGTAATATTTTGGATACGTCCCTATTTAGAAATTTGCTTAAGCCAAGCAGAACTTGGTTGCCGAATTTATGTACTCACCAAATACTGAAATGGCATCACTTTTTGTCGGTGTTCCCAGTAGTAACTTACGGAGACATGGCAATAAGCTTAGTTGCATTACATGGTCTGTTTAAGATAATTTTACTGTTGCTTCTCCTTCAGAGATATTTTGTGATTCTATGTGAGTATCTATATCATCACGCCAGATCCCTTGCGGGGTAGGCAGAGAGTACAGAGTTCCAACAGGTTCTTTCCTTACATACCTCTCTGGCTTCCTCCACTCTCATAGTACGTCTCATACACGCTCGCCGGTTACGGAGACTCTTGACTTGACCTTCAGATAAGACTTTGTCTATTTGGTCGTGGTAAGATAGTCTAGGTCTTCCCCGCTACCTACATCCTTCCACTTTCGCATTGTATATCTGTTTTGTCAATCTTTCTTTTGACATTCTTTGTATAAAAGTATATAAACATATATTATGTCCATCATATTAATTATCAGGACATCGACGAGGGCGTAGTATTCGAACGTCCTAACATATACTGCCACTTCGCGGGTGGTATCGGAGAACCGAAATACATGCCAATCGCATCGTGGGAGCAACTCAACAAATTGTTGAACGAGGCTATGGCGAGCTACAACGATCTCATAGCGGCCATGAACTTGGTGCTATTTGAAGATGCCATGATGCATATTTGCAGGTAGAGCAAATTCTTTTTAACATTGGGACTTATGTTTAGAGCTTAAAATTTTGATGTTTATAAGAATGGACTTTCATGATTTATTTTAGAAGTTTATGAAAAGTTCCATGAAGTTCTTAAAATTCAATAATTACATTAATAAAATTTGACGAACTTTTGAAATTTTAACCATTTATTTCCCAACCAAATGTCTGTAGCCAATAAGATTTTCATGTTATAATAACTGGGCCATTCACAAAGTATGTTACTTATTTCTAGAATTTCTCGGATCCTAGAGAGTCCAAGAGGTAGTGCTCTACTGGTGGGAGTAGGAGGTTCTGGAAAACAGTCACTGTCCCGTCTAGCTGCTTTCATAGCTAGTTTAGAAGTATTTCAAATACAGTTGAAGAAAGGCTATGGTGTTAGTGATCTAAAGGTATAATCTATACCAAGTTTTAAATGAGAATCTATTTCTAACGAGGTTATGAGTACTTTAGTGATATCTATATGTTTTTAGAAAGAGCTTTCCCAATTATATATCAAAACTGGACTGAAAAATGTAGGGATCATGTTCTTAATGACTGACGCTCAAGTTTCAAATGAACAATTTCTCGTTCTCATAAACGATTTGTTAGCTTCTGGTGAAGTCGTCGATCTATTTCCTGATGATGACATAGAAAACATACTTGGTGGAGTAAGAAATGAGGTAAGCATTTTACATGATACTAAAAAGTAAAATTACGCGTGCATTATAATTTTGATAATTTCAGTTTAAAATATAAAAATTAGATTTACTACACAGATTCAAGTAGTTCAATATTATATCTATTGTAAGTATAATATATTACTTACTAAAATACAAAAGGCTATAATTTTATTGTAGGTCAAAGGTGCAGGTCTTCCTGATACCAGAGAAGTATGTTGGAAATTCTTTATAGACAGAGTTCGTAAGCAACTTAAAGTCGTACTGTGCTTTTCTCCCGTCGGTTCTACATTGAGAGTGAGATCCAGAAAATTTCCTGCTTTGATCAACTGCACTTCTATCAATTGGTTCCATGAATGGCCGCAAGAGGCTTTGGTATCGGTGGCGATGAGGTTTTTAGAAGAATTACATGTGTTGCCGGTAAGATATTATAAATACATTTTAAAGAGTTATTTAGTAATATCAGTAATAAAATGATAGATCTCTGAAGAGTTATCATAAAGTTACAGGTAGTAGAAATATTAAACAATATTACTGACAGTAGCCTTATACCTGCTATGGATTTTTAGGTAACATTAAAAGATTCTATATCAAGATTTATGGCATACGTACACACATCAGTAAATACGATGTCTAAAGCGTATTTAGCAAACGAAAGGAGATACAATTACACAACACCTAAGAGCTACTTGGAACAAATTAGCTTATACGCAAAACTGGTCAATAATAAAACTGATGAATTAAGGGCGAAGATAGTCAGGTATGGTTTATTACTACAAAACAATTTCAGAATTAGATTCTTTTGACATCATACTTACGAATGTCATGAAGCATCTGTAAAAAGTAAACAAAGAATAAGAATATTTTACCTTACAGACTCGAAAATGGTTTAGAAAAGCTACGGTGTACTGCATCTCAAGTCGATGAATTGAAAGCAAAATTGGCTATACAAGAAGTAGAACTGAAACAAAAGAATGAAGCTGCTGACAAACTTATTGAGATGGTCGGTGTTGAGACTGCTAAAGTACAAAGTGAAAAAGCACTGGGTAGGGTAATTGAATGCTTTTTCTTAATATAAGATTTTCATTATTGTTGTATATTTATTCATACTTAAAGTTCACCTAATGTATATTGACTATTTATTTCAGCTGACGAGGAGGAAGAAAAAGTTGCTGTCATTGCTGAAGAGGTATCAAAGAAGCAGAAAGATTGTGAAGAGGATCTCATTAAAGCAGAACCAGCTTTGGTTGCAGCTCAAGAAGCTCTGAACACACTAAACAAAGCTAACCTTACTGAGCTGAAATCGTTTGGTTCTCCACCGGGTGCAGTGACTAATGTTACTGCTGCTGTTATGGTGGTACTGGCTCCTGGTGGCAAGATTCCCAAAGATAGAAGCTGGAAAGCTGCTAAGGTATGTTTATTAACCTCAACGCAACTTATTATCTGACAATATTTTTGTTCGTATAAAAATATAAGAAATTTTTTTTTACAATTTTGAAAAGCTGGTTGAGAATAACATTAAAAAAGTGATAATAATTGTAACAGGTCACGATGGCAAAAGTGGACGTTTTTCTGGAATCTCTAATACATTACGATAAAGAGAATATTCATCCAGATGTAATCAAAGCCATACAACCGTACCTAAAGGATTCAGAGTTTGAACCAGGTAATAACGTTTTAAATTAACGTTTTTTAAGGATGATGTATTTGTTAATAAGAAGGTAAACTGACCTTTATTTATAGAATTCGTAAGATCAAAATCGGCTGCAGCTGCCGGTCTCTGCGCGTGGGTGATCAATATTATAAAGTTCTATGAAGTGTTCTGTGATGTTGAACCGAAGAGGAAAGCTTTGGCGGCTGCAAACGCTGAGTTAGCAGCTGCTACAGAAAAACTAAGGAGTATCAAATCTAAAGTTGCTGTAAGTGCGCTATTTAAGACGTTTTTTTGTGAAATTAAAATTTAATTAAACACTGAAATGAAATCTTGAGTATTTTAGAAATAAGCAGTTGAGTCGTTAGCGCAATAGTCGCTGTTATGTTACAATGAAAACTTGGCATTGTCTGAACAACTAAATAGTAAAGTAATGCGATACATCGTATTCTTCAAAATCTAATAAGGTTTTAATTTTCTAGAACTATTAGTTCTACGAGCGACATTTATTTTATAGATAATATAAAAATATATTAATTTTAGTCCCTAGAAGAGCAACTAGCGTCATTAACAGCAGACTTTGAAAAAGCAACTTTAGAAAAGCTAAAATGCCAGCAAGAAGCAGATGCTACGAATGCGACCATTCAGCTTGCAAACAGACTCGTTAATGGACTCGCTAGTGAAAACGTTAGATGGGCTGAAGCTGTTTCTTCGTAAGTACCTATTAATACTTTTTAGTAATTCCAAAATACAGTACATCGATGTTGCCAAGAACTAAAATTGAAATGATAGGTTGTGAAAGTTATCATATGCAGTTTTCAAATTGCAATATGTGACGAAAGATCAATTGTTTTAGCTTAATGCAGCAAAGTACGACTCTACCTGGAGACGTTCTACTAGTTTGTGCTTTTATATCATACGTTGGGTGCTTCACGAAACAGTACAGATTGGATCTGCTACACAAAAACTGGCTCGTTTTCTTGAAGACTTTAGAAGTAAGTATTGATTTTTTATTGAGAGCTTTATTACTAACTCAGTGCGATGCTAATTATTGTGATAATAAGTTAATTAAATTAGTACGTTAAGAGTTATTTTAAATCAATTGTTATTTTTGGATTAACTATAGCCACCGATACCAACAACGGAGGAGCTGGATCCTCTTACATTGCTGACAGATGATACAGCTATCGCAATGTGGCAGAACGAAGGATTACCATCAGATCGAATGAGTACTGAAAATGCAACTATACTTTCTAACTCTGATCGTTGGCCTCTTATGATAGATCCTCAGGTAAGCCGCTGATAAAACCTTGTTTTCTGTGCAATACCTGACCTTAAAATTTTCATTAAATTATAATTTTAGTTGGTGAGTAAATAACTTGGACTGCTTAATTTACAGTTGCAAGGCGTCAAGTGGATCAAACAGAAATATGGCGAAAAGTTGCGAGTGATACGTTTAGGACAGAAAGGTTACTTGGATACAATAGAAAAAGCTATAATTAAAGGAGAAACTGTGCTGTTAGAAAATATAGGAGAGACAGTGGATCCGGTTTTAGATCCATTACTGGGTAGAAATTTGATAAAGAAAGGAAGGTACACAATATTTTGTATGTACAAATGTTGCTAATAAATAGAATTAATGTTTCTAAGCTTGGTATGCAATCCAGAATAGGTAGCAATGGATAGTTATTATTTCAGGCTATAACATGTATGAGGCTCATTTGATTTGTTTTAGAGCTATTAAAATAGGCGACAAAGAAGTAGAATATAGTTCAAACTTCAGACTCATCTTACACACTAAGTTAGCAAATCCACATTATAAGCCAGAAATGCAAGCGCAAACAACACTTGTTAACTTTACCGTCACAAGAGATGGTTTAGAAGATCAACTCCTGGCAGAAGTGGTGAAAGCTGAAAGACCAGATTTAGAAGAACTAAAAGCAGACTTGACTAAACAGCAGAATCAGTTTAAGATACAACTGAAGGAGCTGGAGGATGATTTGTTGTCGCGTTTATCTTCGGCCGGTGCGAATATTCTGGGTGATACGGCGCTGGTTGAAAATTTAGAGACAACAAAGAAGACTGCTGCTGATATTGAAAAAAAGGTATAATATATTTTATTAAAAGGCAGTGTGATTAAAGTTAAGTTAAACAATTTGGTCTGGTTCAAAGCAATGGTAAATTTGTATGATTTTAATTGATATCCAAATATTAAAGCCATAACTAGTATGATTGAAAATAATAATGTTTCATTGGTTGTCTGGAAGAAATTGCTTTTAGCAATAAGACCACCAATGTCCCTAGACAAATATAAAGGCCAGCGTGACTTTATAAAAACATATTTATTTTACAAATATAAATTTATGATAGATATTCAAAATACTATGCAGTCAATAATATTACTTCAAGTTCGTGCGAACCGTAAGAGAGCTAAGACAATATTGAGGTACTTCGTTTGGTGATGTCTATAGGCATCGCTAAACAAACATGTTTTTCTAGACGGCACCTACGCAGAGTGCGCCGTATTAATTCATATTTGCTTATTAATCAAAACAGTTATTGGAACTGAACAGAGACTAAACATCTAACCTGATATCTGTTTACATGATAAATGGCAGCTGAGGCAAGTTAAGCCGAATCATCCAAACAGTTCATAGAATTAATTTGTATGAGCAATAGTTTTATTAAATCATCTTTTAAAGTACTTGCACTGAGCTGCGTACTGGTCGGGTATACATAACTACCTAGCTGTTTTTATTATTTTTTGTATGTTATTTATTTAATAGTAATATCACTGGTGCGCAATAAAGGGTCCTCTATTTATCTAATGATTTATGTTTATAGGTCGCTGAAGCTAAAATAACATCACATGAAATAGACCAAGCTCGTGAATTTTACCGTCCAGCGTCTGCTAGAGCGTCTCTACTGTACTTTATTCTAAATGATCTAAACACCATTAATCCTATATACCAGTTCTCACTCAAGGTAAATTTGATGAAACTGTTTTTGTAGAATGAAAACATGTTAGTATATATTTAATAATTGAGTTATGTAGAAGCAAAAGGATTTGCTTCGGTAGGGCAATTTGCCCTTCCAGTTTATGGACGATGGTACATTACCGCAAGATTTTTAGGAATGCTATTCTCTTATAGTTTTCTCTCTCGGACGATTTAGCGCAGTGGTTAAGAGCTTGAGCTGCTCCGCCCACTGTGTCGAATAGTCGCGGGTTCGATTCCCGCACGGGACAAATCTTAGTGTGATCCACAATTATTTGTTACGGTCTGGGTATTTGTTTGTGAATTTTCATGTTTGTAAACGCACCCACGACACAGGAATAAATCCTAGTGTGGGCCCACGTTTACAAAAAAAAAAAAATAGTAACACCGTCACGACTATACTCCCCAAGCGGGGTTGGCAAAAGTGTTACTATCGGTTTTGCTTCTATATGACTTAATTGAGTTGTATACAACTTTTTTGGACTTAATTCCTTCTTCAACTATAAATTAACGCCAATCAATTCCTTTCTTTGCCTTTCTATACTTTTCAAACTTATTTCTGTGGATTATTTATATCAATTCTAAGATATAGAAAGAATGCCAGAAGAAAGAATGACAAAACAGATATACAATGCGAAAGTGGAAGGATGTGGACCAAATAGACCGTGTCTTATCTGAAGGGCAAGTCAAGAGTCTCCGTAACCGGCGAGTGTGTATGAGACGAACTATGAGAGTGGAGGAAGCCAGAGAGGTATGTAAGGAAAGAACCTGTTGAAACTCTATACTCTCTGCCTACCCCGCGAGGGAGCTGGCGTGATGATATAGATAGATAGATAGAATTCTAAGAGATTTATGATTTAAAGTTAAATAATGTCCTTCTGAAATCATGCATATTTTAATCAAATTATGCGCTTTAAGTGTAAAATACAATTTATATGTATCATATCATGTTTGAAAACGAAGGTTTTACATTTGCTTATCTCATGTAGTTGACTAAAATTGTAGGTATTATCAAAGTGTATTTTATTTTAGGCATTCAGTGTAGTGTTTCAAAAAGCAATATCCAGGGCGGAGCCAGCCGAAGAAGTGAGTCAGCGTATCAAGAACTTGATCGACTGTATCAGCTACTCCGTCTTCCAGTACACTTCTAGAGGGTTGTTCGAGTGTGATAAACTTATATTCGCGTCGCAGATGACTTTCCAAGTTAGTTAATATCACTGTTATTATCATGATACGTTTTTAGAATCAGTTATCTACACTAAGCCGTTTGATGTTATTATTAGTTGTAGATTGCGGAAATATGCGAATTCGCGTTAAACGCCTTGACAACGCGGCCTATGGAGTACTTATAGACCTCTCCTCTACTACGCCATTGGTGATCCTATATTATTATTAGTCGTTTGATATATTAGTAGTTTGTATAAAAATAATTTAAATATTCGGACCTTGGGTAATCTGCGTTAATCTGGTTTTTCAATGTTTAATGATTCAGAACTAAATTTGACTAATCTTAGAAAATTTCGTAACTTACGTAATTTGATAATGTCTTCTTGAATTCGCAACAAAAGCTCTCGAAGCTGTTGTTGAAGGTTAGGAGTAAGGATATGATCTTATTAATCCAATCACCTGAGACGGCTTCAGCATAACCATACTAAAATGGTTCTATTAAATTGTTATACATTATTATAATACATCTTACCGCGGTAATTTAAAAATTATTTGTGTTGCTTTGGATGTTAAAATACTTTGTCTGCTTTGCGAATGATCCAGTGTGATGGTATACATATATACAAGCTTTAACATAATAAACGCAAGACCTGAAAGTAGTTTGTTCTAAATCGGTAACTGAATCGATTCCAACAATTTTTAATGTTTAACATTTTTTTTAAATTTGCAAAAAATGCTTTTACTCCTTCAATGCGCTATAAAAAATTAAATTTATTCTTGATTCATAGCAAGAAGAAGATTCTAAACGCATTCCTAAAATGTATTTCTCAAAACGCACACATACACATACAAGTTTCATTGTTAATTGGGGTATAAAAGTGCTTTAAAAAAGGGTAAAATCCTTTAAATTTGAAAATTTGGTTTTCGTTTTCTCTTTATAAAGCAATTCTCTAATCGGGGTGTCTGAGGTCTTGCGTTTCTTATGTTATACCTTGTATGTATGTATAAATTTTAGGAGATGCGAAAGGAACTATTGTTTATGTAAAATATTAATCAAAATGAAAGTAGTTTATTCTCATAATTTTATTAGTTAGAAAATTTAGTTTAATTTTTAACATGACAGCCTGTTGCTTTTAACATTCTTTTAAATTTATTTGTACGTACATAACCTGACAGGTGATTCGTTATTTTTATTCGATAGGTGTGTCCTCAAGCAATAATAATAAAATAATATCAGCCTATACTGCCCACTGCTGGGCAAAGGCCTTCTCTCACAAATCGAGGTGAGAGAGATTGGGTCATACTCCACCACGCGGACCCAGTGCGGATTGGTGGAGGCAGGTTTGTGGCCACCTGCTGTTGGAACTTGTCAAGCCACCTTTAAGGCTTCCAACTCGGCTTAACGACTACCACATTAAGTGGTAACCGGGACCAACGGCTTAACGTGCCTTCCGAAGCACGGAGACGCTCGAATATGAAATGCCACAAACGGTCACCCATCTCAGGCCGACCGAGTCGAACGCTGCTTAACCTTGGTGATCGGTAAGAACACCGCGGTCGCACAGCGCTACGAGCGCCTCAAGCAATAATTTTTACATATTACAGGTGCTCTTAATGAGCGAGGAGATTTCACCCGCGGAGTTGGATTTCTTCCTGCGGTTCCCAATTAAACCTCACGTGACCAGTCCGGTGGATTTCTTGTCTAATCAGAGCTGGGGTGGAATTTGTTCGTTAGCTAGTAAGGACGAATTTAGGAATCTAGATCGCGACATAGAAACTTCACCAAAAAGGTGGAAGAAGATTGTCGAATTGGAGTGTCCAGAAAGGGAGAAGTTTCCACAGGTAAGTGTAATATTAACTTGCGAATATTATGAATTTTGGTTAGTGATTTGAGATACGCCATAGGTTTATTGTTATATAAACAATAATTATTTTCTTGCTTCATTGGTCTAAAGGGGCATGGTGCGATGGCGAGAAGTTTTCAGTAGCAGTCTCGAATTCTCGATATAACGGCAATAAATGGCAAACTACGGACGTAAATAATATGCTCCTGCCACCTTTCCGTGGTGGATTGTAGTTCTGACGGTGTTTTATTTTTATTTATTTCTCGATTATTTTCTAGGAATGGAAAAATAAACCAGCGTTGCAAAGACTATGTATGTTGAGAGCGTTACGACCTGACAGGATGACATATGCAGTGGCGTAAGTATTATTAACTATATAAAAATATGGTTCATGTTTGGAGGATGTTTGTGTCTTAAGTCAGAATCGGAGAATATGCGTTTAAATAAATGAATGACAAGAAAGTACGATATTAAATCTAGACAGTGTCTTCAACATTTGTCCCATTCTAAGTACATAATGATCTTTTCCTACACTCAACAAATCATCTACACTAATGAAGATATAAAAAAATGTATTTTTAGAGCATACATTGAAGAGAAAATGGGTTCTAAGTACGTTGAGAACAGAACAATGGAATTCAGCAAATCTTTTGAAGAAACCAGTCCTACTACACCTATATTCTTCATTTTGTCTCCTGGAGTGAATCCTTTGAAAGACGTAGAGGCTCTAGGCAAGGTTATGGGGTTCACGGCTGATAGTGGAAATTTCCATAACGTGTCGTTGGGTCAGGGGCAGGAGATAGTGGCTGAGCAGGCTATGGATGAAGCTTTAGCTAAAGGACATTGGGTGGTGCTGCAGGTATTTATCCAATATTTAATTATTGTGGCCTTAAAATTATAAGCATTTTGAGCTCGACAAATTCTTATAGGTAAAGTTATAAAGGAAATATCAGAATTGTTTTGATGGCACATATGAATTCAAAAAAGTAACCAAACACAACATTGGATAATGGTTCAATAGCTGAAATATCATAGGTCATAGAACTTTAGAAGAAATATTTGACAACAATTGTTTTGATGGCACATTGAATTCAAAAAAGTGACCAAACAAAACATTGGATAATGAAATAAAACTATTTTACGGATTTTATCGCGGTTTATTTTTTATTTTTAGTTCCCGACGTTTCGAGTGCTTTGCGGCACCCATGGTCACGGGAGGGACTAAGGTGTTAGACGTCCAAAAGGCATAGTTGTTCCGGGGTACCCTCTAACTTCTTAATTATTTTTGTGAATAATCGTACCGTAGATCGGACCAACAACAACATAAAGGCTTTAGAGGAAATATTTTACCACAATTGATTTGATGGCACAAATAAAACCAAACAAGTGATCAAACACAACATTGGATAATGGTTAATAATAGCTCAAAAATCTTAGCTCATAGGGCTTTAGAGGAAATATTTTGCTACAATATTTTTTTAACCAAACAGTGCAACAATACAACTTGATTTATAAGTGTCAAGGCGGACCGAAAACATACAACAGGCCATAACAAATATCTATAGATCATACAAAAATTTGTGTTATCAAACCCGTAAGTACTCGGTCCAGTGAGCTGAGCGGCCTTTGCTTAGACAAAGCCGTTGATATATTTCGCCAAAATATTAACACATGTATTAGAAATATTAATGAGGTGGTTTTTATTGGTTTAATATGGGTGTAAACTTGATGAGATATTTTTAGAACATCCATCTAGTAAAAAAATGGCTATCGAGCCTTGAAAAGAAAATGGAGAGCTTTGCGAGCGGTTGCCACAGCGACTTTCGGCTGTTCATGTCGGCCGAGCCGGCCGCCACGGCCGCCGCGCACATCATCCCGCAGGGGATCCTTGAGTCCAGCATCAAGATCACCAATGAACCGCCTACTGGGATGCAGGTACAATGCCGGCCGTGACTAAAATTAGGATTAAAATAGCATTAGCAATTTTGGATTTTGCAAGATCAGACAAAATTTTTACTGATGATGTGATGTTTATGTTTGGTGATTTGATTTCTGTTTGGTTCATGACGATATTTTCTGATATTCTGTTTATTTCACCATATTTCTTGTTGCCAGTATGGCAACAAGAAATATATATATATATAAAGAAATATATATAAAACGAATATTAAATGTTATTTTATAGGCAAACATACATAAAGCGCTAGACAACTTTAATCAAGAGACATTAGAAATGTGCGGAAAAGAGGCCGAGTTCAAAGCTATACTGTTCGCACTGTGCTATTTCCACGCGGTAGTAGCGGAAAGAAGGAAGTTTGGGCCACAAGGATGGAACAAAATTTATCCCTTCAATGTCGGTTTGTATGGTTTTTTGTTAGCTTACTGAGAGCAAATTTATTATTTGTATTCGTCGATATATCATAATCGATATTTGTATTGACTTAATTGTTTGAACGGGAAGAAACCAGAACGAATGCAAGGTTTGTGGTTGGTAACGATGTGCTGCAGCAAGTAAATGAGTTTGTATATCTTGGATGCGCATTCAGTAACCCATCCTGGGTTACACCGCTGATATAGAGGGAAGAGTGAGTGCAGGGAACAGAGTGAATGGTGCGATGGGAAAGCTACTTAGGAGCCAGAACTTAATCCAAAATGTGCAGCTGGCCATACATAACGGAGTGCTTGTCCCAACGTTGTTATATGGCAGCGAGAGCTGGGTATGGAGGTAAGGAGAATGAAAGTAGGATAAATACGGTGGAAATGTGAGCTCTCTGCCTACCCCGCAAGGGATCTGGCATGATGATGTAGATCAATTGTGTGATAATGATCCTGAATTATTTTTATACGGTAACAAGATTAATAAAAACGTGCTTTTATGCAGTCATTAATTTGAAATTATCGCGTATGAGCGAGTTCTCTAAAGCAAAATGCCTAAGACGGCAGAATATCTATGCGCAATACCTACAAAGCAAAATCCTTTTTTGAAGATTTTTTCCTAGTGAATTATTGCGTAAATATAATTTATATTTCAGGTGATCTAACTATCAGTGTTTTCGTCTTATACAATTACTTAGAAGCGAACTCTAGAGTTCCCTGGGAAGACTTGAGATATCTTTTCGGTGAGATCATGTACGGTGGACACATCACTGACGACTGGGATCGCAGGCTGTGCAATGCATACTTGGAAGAATTAATGCAACCTGACCTAGTAAGTCTTGCCTTGGGACTATAATTTTTTCTTTGATGTTTTGAACCATTTCATGCTTTTTTTATTACTATTTAAAACCAGGTTGACGGAGAGCTTCAACTAGCTCCAGGTTTTCCGGCACCCCCTAACACTGACTACGGTGGTTACCATCAGTACATAGAAGACGCTATGCCAGCGGAATCTCCGTACCTTTACGGCCTTCATCCTAACGCCGAAATTGGATTTCTCACGACCACGTCAGAGAATTTGTTCAGGACTATATTTGAGATGCAGCCAAGAGATGCACAGGCTTCTGGGGCTGCTACAGTTACGAGAGAAGATAAAGTAAGTTTAGTTAGCTTTACTTAGAAATTAAGTTTACGCTCTTTGAACGGTCTATTTGAAGCGCAAAGTTAGAAGTTCTAAGATTTACTAGATGTTAGCGACAAATAGTAATATCGGTTCTCTTTAGTTTTAAAAACGATTTTTTGTATTAAACTTAAGTTTTAAAACAAGATTCACAACCGATTTTAGTTCTGTATACGGGCCTTAAACAGTTGTATGTATTTTTGTAGGTCTGTGCTGATAGCATAACTTAGTATTACAAGACTATATGTGTATTATTATTGACACATAATCATTTCAGGTCAAACAAATGCTTGATGAGATAGTAGAAAAGCTTCCAGAAGAATTTAACATGGTTGAGATAATGGGGAAAGTGGAGGAAAGGACGCCGTATGTGATAGTAGCATTTCAGGAATGCGAGAGAATGAACTATTTGACAGGCGAGATGAAAAGGTCACTTCGGGAACTGGACTTAGGTTTGAAGGTGATATAGATATAGATCTTACATTGTACTAGGTTTTTAAAAGAATTCTGTTTTACGACGGATAAAATTTCATCTATCATAAATAATTTTCACAGCCTTTAGAAACTACTATTTTGTTTAAGCATTAAGTAGAGAGAGCTTGATTGGAGCTGAGTATATTACAACACTGTATAGAAAAATAAAATAAATAAAGTTAATTTTCAGATTATTCAACATTATCAATAATGTTTCGTGTATCTGGCGTGATGATATAGATAGATAGATCAATAATGTAATCTTGCAGGGCGAATTGACAATAACTTCAGATATGGAGGAGCTGGAAAACGCATTGTTCTTGGATCAGGTGAGTATATTAATTAAAGCTGAAACTAAGTGAACAAATGTAGGGCTATTCTTTTTATACTATCACAATATTTTAGGTGCCGGCAATTTGGGCTAATCGAGCGTACCCATCTTTACTTGGTCTGGCTGCATGGTTTGTGGATCTGTTGCTAAGACTTCGAGAGTTGGAAACATGGGCTACAGATTTTGTTGTA
Organism: Phalera bucephala; assembly: GCA_905147815.2. Classification (NCBI taxonomy): domain Eukaryota; kingdom Metazoa; phylum Arthropoda; class Insecta; order Lepidoptera; family Notodontidae; genus Phalera; species Phalera bucephala. The sequence continues at coordinate 32,156,567 of LR990611.1, read as the reverse complement.
AGCTTTAGTTTTTTTAATATTTCATTTACATACTTTTTAAGTAAAAAAACTTATTTTACTACTCCGCTAGTTGTGTAAATTTTTAATATCACAATTCCATTATCATTGAGGATTATTGACTCAGTAAAATCAAATTTGCAAGTTATAAGGTTATTAAGGATTGTTCTATTCTTATCATCAACAATTTTATCTTTTTCTTAATTCGATGGTATTTCAATATTTAAGATGTATGTTTATTATAATAACTGATTTTTTAATTTAAATATTAGCTACCACTGTCAGTATGGCTCGGTGGTTTCTTCAATCCGCAAAGTCTTCTGACGGCTATAATGCAGAGCACAGCGCGACGGTATGAACTGCCTCTGGACAAGATGTGTCTTCAGTGTGATGTCACTAAGAAGATGAAAGAGGAGTTCACGTAAGTCTCGTTAACCATTACTGCGACAATATATAGTTGTAGAAGTATTATATTTTATTTTAATTAATTTATCAAATTATTTTCCTCTCTGTTTGAGAGTGCCCAACGGTGGGATAATTTTATAAGGAGTGTTTCTAAATAGCTATCGCTTACGCGTAAGCGTTTCAGTTTGATTGAATAGAATCGACATCGAGCGTTTGCCACTTGTCTAGGCCTACGGGGCTTTTCTCTCCTTCCTCTTCTTGAAAATATTTGACTTCTTATATGAGACTAGTATTTCTGGCTTCAGATCTAGTGAATGATATAATTTCATACAGGTAAAATTGTTAACTCAAGATTTTTAAAATCCAATAATAAATGATGTTGTAGCAAGTGGTAGTTAAGATGAAGTGATTAAATAAAACTACTTTTTCGGATTTTTTACGTCTAACACCTTAGTCCTTCCCGTGACCATGGGTGCTGCAAAGCACTCGAAACGTCGGGAACTTAAAAATCAAAATGAACCGCGATAAAATCCGAAAAAGTAGTTTTATTTCATGTGTAATATTCGCGTAAATCTAAGAACTCAGTATGAAGTGATTAGATAATTTTTTAACATAACAATAATTAAATGACTGTCACTTTGCCTCACTTTTCTGTACTTTTCATAGGTACTGGTGAGTAACGACGCCACAGTAAGAATTAAGTATTTGATGACAACTAACATTAACTATAATACGGATGGTCTACAAAAGCCATTGTAGAAACTTTACTGGTTGATTATTCGGTGCATGTTCTTTTGTTCTTTCGTTAATACTAATCTAGCATGATTAATTGTATCAATAACGTATTGCGATGATACACATGATACTATTAGACTTTAGGTATATATAAATACTTATATTTCTTATAGAATTTCTTGCTATCTGCTTGCATTTCTCTAGCATCAGGTGGTGTTTTGTAAATAATATCTTCAACGTTTTTTATTTAGCATCATAGAATGGTTTGACGTGAACTTTTTTATCTGAAACGGTCTGCGTAAAATCTTTCCTGCATTACAGCTTTCATTACTTAGTATAAATATTTCTGTCTGCCTAGCATTATCCTTATTAGGGGAGATGATATTTTGTACGAAGAACGAAGAGGTATTTGCCTGCATAATATTAAGTTTAGAAATCAAACTATGTATTTAGAAAAATAAACCTTTTAAATAGAATAAGCATTGTAAATATTAATGCTTTCTGACCGAAACAACTTGTATATATTAATACGTGTACATATTAAGGTGCCATTTATTGAGTGCTACAGTTTTTAAATTGAAACTGACCTGATTTATAATATTTGAAACATAATATAATAAATTTGTCATATATTGGTTTGTATAATTACAGGTACTATCTTGCAACATTGTTGAGATTGTACCTAAATCACTTCAGTTTTATGATAGTATATGTAGTTGAAAATACTTGCATATTCTTCTTATTGGCAGTAAAGAGTGAGTGTATTTGTTGTTGTATCATTCGTACAGTACTGAAAGATTAAAAAATGTGGTACTCTTCAAACATATTATCAAAGCATTAAAAAGAGAAGCGTCTAAACATGATTTTTGGTGGTGTAGGATTGCAGACTCAAGGACGGCGCCTCGGGACGGTGCGTACGTCCACGGGCTACTGATGGAAGGAGCAAGGTGGGACCCGCAAGCGGGGATCATCATGGACTCCAGGCTTAAGGAACTGTTCCCACCGATGCCTGTTATTAATGTCAGGGTAAGTTATCAAACTATACTAATGTATAGATTATAATACCACCTATATACTAACTAAGAAAATATCAGTAATAGTTTATGCCGATAATTTAAGTAATTCGATGATCTATATTCTCTTACGTCTCTTCAAATATTCAGTCCCGGTAACATGAGTCAACGTTTGTTTTTTACATTTTGCAACTTTTTTTTGTTGAAGCCGCTCCCCCTTTCGTATGTAATTTTTGGAAAATCCTTTTAAGTGCTTACAAACGTTGGTTATCAGACGATGAACGACTGCTCAAAATGCCATGCTTTCAGACTTACTGGTTCATTATATTTGTTAGTCAGTTAGTGTTAGTTTTATTCTGATGTAATATTTATAATTTTATATCATAGATAGTTCCTAGTACTCTAAAGAGAGTTTCTATTGATGGCGCTAATAATTTTCTTGTATTGAATGAATTTAGGCTATAACCCAAGATAAGCAAGACCTCAGGAACATGTACGAGTGTCCAGTGTACAAGACGAGGACCAGGGGTCCCACTTACGTGTGGACTTTCAACTTGAAGACCAAGGACAAGCCAGCCAAGTGGACCCTCGCCGGAGTGGCCTTGTTGCTGCAGACATAGACGCACAAACCCGTAGTTATCATGTTATGCGTAGAATTAAAGAGTTTATTAGATGTTGATGTCAATATAGATGTTGATGAAACATTATTTTTTATTTCAAAGAGCTATAATCGATGTTTGTTTCTCAGTCGTTAATATCGAGTGTACAATTGACACTGAACTATTTTATTGTAGAGAGGGGTAAGAGATTACATATAATTGGCAATATTAATACATTTCTTCCGTGGCACTACTGAGGGGCCAATGGCATGACAGAAAATTTAATCAAGAAGATAAGGAATAGAACACCTATAACCTATAATAGAAGAATAAATGCTGAAATATAGTAAAATTGATTTTCTGTCGCTTGATATACCTATTTTATATCGAACTATACGAGTATGTATAACTAGTTTAAGCCCGCGTTGCCTTTAGACCTGTCTAAACCTTTTATTTTTCTGGGATAAAAAGTGATTCCTTTGTGTTAATCCAGGTAATAAATGATTTGCGTGCCGAATTTCATCCAAATCCGTTCAGCCGTTTTTGCGTAATTGAGTAAAAAACATACAAATTTTCACATTTATAATATTAGAAGGATTGTGACTCAGAATTTTCTCCTACTGGATACGATAGCCGAATAAATCGAAGATCCCCACTTTCTTGGATCTAACATCTATATTATTGACTAGCTGTTACCCGCGGTTACGCACGCGTGTACATATGTATATTATTCCAAGACCTAGGACAACTCCATACTAAGATCTTTAAAATCCTTTCCGCCGCAATAGTGTGGAAAAATAAAATCTATCTCGCAAGAATCGTGCATTTTTTTAACCGACTTCTAAAAAGGAGGAGGTTCTCAATTCGACTGCATGTTTTTTTTTCTTAATCAAACGGATATGCAGAGTTTATCATTCATCGTTAAAGAGGTCACTTCCGAAGAGACAATCATCCCCGACTGCAACTTGGGTTTATACAAAAAATCATATCCGAGTATCTCAATCAAATGTGTATAAACAATTTCGGGCGCGTGCTATTAAGGACTGAAGAATTTCTTCATGAGGAGTCCAAAATATTTACCGTAAAATTTCAACTTGCAACTAACCATAATAAAAATAATAAAGTTGTATGGTTTATCCCGCGATAATCCCAGATTGCTTCCTTTTCCCGGGATAAAAAGTATTAAATACTGTAAGTTAGGGTATAAGTTATTACCATACCAAAAAAAAAGTGTTCAAAGACTGAAAGCGATGAATGAAGGTGTACAAATGGGTGACTTAGTGGTAAACCATCTACTTTATGCAGATGACGCGTTTTTAATAGCGCCAACAGCCACTGATCTGCAAACACTAGTCACAGTTATGAAAGACGACTGCATGATCAATGGCTTACACTTAAATGTGAAGAAAACCAAGATTATGGTTTTGAGAGGGAAGAAACCAGAACGAATGTAAGGATTGTGGTTGGTAACGATGTGCTGGAGCAAGTGAATGAGTTTGTATATCTTGGATGCGCCTTCAGTAAGGATGGGAAATACACCGCTGACATAGAGAGAAGAGTGAGTGCAGGGAACAGAGTGAATGGTGTGATGGAAAAGCTACTCGGGAGCCGGCACTTAAGCCATAAGGCGCAGCTGGCCATACATAACGGAGTTCTTGTCCCAACGCTGTTATATGGTAGCGAGAGCTGGGTATGTAAGAAGGAGAATGAAAGTGGGATAAATGCAGTAGAAATGTGAGCTCTGCGGAAGATGTGCGGAGTGAAGCTGATCGACCGCATTAGCAACAGCATAGTAAGACAGCGAGTAGGTATGAAAGATAGTATCGGTGTAAAGATGAGAAAGGGCATGCTCCGTTAGTTCGGGCATATAGAAAGAATGCCAGAGGAAAGAATGATAAAACAGATATACAATGTAAAAGTGGAAGGATGCAGGTACCGGGGAAGACCTAGACTATCTTACCACGACCAAATAAACCGAGTCTTATCTGATGGAAAAGTCAAGAGTCTCCGTAACCGGCGAGCGTGTATGAGACGAACTATGAGAGTCGAGGAAGCCAGAGAGGTATGTAAGGAAAGAACCTGTTGGAACTCTGTACTCTCTGCCTACCCCGCAAGGGATCTGGCGTGAGGTTATAGATAGATAGATAGATAGACCATACCAAATTTCATTGAAATCAGTTCGGTTGTTTTTGCGTGATTGAAACACAAAGAGACAGATAAACAAACAGACGAACAGACAGACAATTATTCCAAAAAAAATATTTTTGTCTCTATATCGATAAGGAAATGTACCGTAATTAAAATTTTCAAAAAATATTCAATGTACAGATTCAGATCGGTTACAGTTTTATTTTATGTATAGATTTTGTCCGTACAAAATGTAGCCTATGTCATCCAGACCATAATGCCAAGAATGGCTCCCGATACTAATAAAATTAAAAAAATATTTCGATAAAGTAGAAAGCTAGACGCTTCCGTCGACTTATGATCATCTGATAAATATAATTAAACCTAAAACCAATCATAACACTGCAAGACCTCAGGACGCTGAGCTAATTCTGCGTAGACCAATAAAAATAATTAAGAAGTTTGAAGGTACCTCGGAATAACAATGACATTTCGACGTCAAATACCCCAGTCCCGTGCCTTCCCGTGACCATGGGCACCGTAAAGTCGATGTGTAAAGCTCGCAAAACGTCGGTATTTAAAAATCTTAAAAATAGTTTTACAGTACATAGTGTCCGGTAATGAGCTTCATAAAATTAATCAGTTGTTAAAAATAATAGTTACATGGGATCGGAAACTCTTATCGCTTATCTTTTGGTTGTACCAAGCACATGTGTCAGACAAACCATCGAGGATAAACTATTTAGGTGGACACGTAAAGTTATAATTAACGGTTAATAAAACCTATCTTCCCATTATCATTCCTACCTCTCTACTCATACCTGCGCGAGTTAGCTGAATATAAATCAGAGGTATCACCATCAACAACCGAGAGACTGCCACTGCATGAGATAGTCCCCCCCCGAAAAATTGTTTTAACGATCGGGTTTTTGCTGTTGGCAGCCAGCTGTTGGATTTAAATTAGGTAATATCTCAAAAGAGTTGAGTCTACCCATAAAACGAAAAGCCTTCAATAGCTGTATCTTACCGTGTATCAATTATGGTTGCGAAACGAGGGCTCTCACTGCATTACACAGGTCCAAACTAGCCGTATGTCAGCATTCTATGGAACGAAGCATGCTTGGATTAAAGAAAAATGACAAAATAAGGAATGTCGATAAGGCTACGAACCAAAGTTTATGATATCCTATGTAAAATAGACGAACTCAAATGGAGGTGGACAGGACACCTAATGCGAGGCAACCCAGACAAATGGAGTAGAAAGAGCACTGAATGGTACCCCAGAGACTCTAAAAGAAGTAGAGGCCGACAATTGTGCAGGTGGGAAGATGAGTTAATGCTCACCGCTGGCCCGAATTGGAGAAGAGTCACGCGAGAGCGATCGCATTGGAAGGAATTAGAGGAGGTCTTTGTCATGAGGCTCACTGTTAGAGATCTAATTTAATTCCTTTTTATTGTATTATTTGTTCTTTTTCATTTTTGTTATTTTCTTTTCTCAGTAATAAAGGCTATTTTATTTATTTATTTAATATCCCAATGGATTTAAATTAGGTAGACCAATGAGTGAGTACTCATCGGTCTAGTGGCGAATGCGCTTGGCTCTCACGAGGTCCTGGTTTCAAATCCTAGGTCAGACAAATGTAGTTTTTCTATAGAAAAATTACCAGTAACGGTCCGGAGTCGGGCATTGAGCCCGGTATATGGCAATAGGTTCACCCCCTATTACATGGGACCTGACATCGTCGGCGAAAAGTTGGTTTAATCAGTACACCTCTGCCACCCCCGCTTGGGAAATATAGACGTGACGGTGTTTATGTTTAACATGAAGAATGAAGATATACTTGATCAATTACATCGAAGACTAAATTGGTAAATAAGTTGAGTTAACCTATAAATTAGCTTGAGTTCATCAATAAATTGAGTAAAACCTACTCAGTCCTCTCAAGTGTGATTTATTAACTTTACAATGACTCATCCTAAACAGGATACGAATCCAAAATATAATCATTCTTGTTTTATCGTAAACGTGAATTATTTGTCACTTTATAGTTAACATATTTTATAAAATAATTACGTGGGGTCCTAATAAAGTCCGACATTCACATAAATGTGCGACCATCAAAAATTTTAATATATAATAGGCGATGACACATCTTTAAGAGGATACGGAATATACTGCCTCTGGCGACGCAAGACGTGAACTTGACATTTGGTTAGAACCTTTTGACCTGTGCCGAAAATGTGGCGTCATGATGTCCGTAGAGACAAATATTACAAAGAATATATATATTATCTATCAAATGGAATGCCATTTAATAGCAAGCATTTGTGATTCGAGAAAATAACTTTCACTATGATAATGAGTATCAAAGAGCATATAATAACTACGTTTTAATAAGTATCTGACATAAAACCTAAAGTGCGTACAGTAAGCTGCATTAATATATAATAAAGAAAAAATTATGTACTGCAATGATCAAAGGTGATTTTAAGAGGAAATATTGAGTTTAATAGTTAATAGTTTCAGAAATAAAGTATTCTAAAGTATGTAGTTCCTGACTGTCTCGTTGGTCTAGTGGTGAATGATGACGGTGGACGGACGATTTAGCGCAGTGGTTAAGAGCTTAAGCCGTTCCGCCCACTGTATCTAATAGTCCCGGGTTCGATTCCCACACGGACAAATGTTAGTGTAACCCACAATTATTTGTTTTAGACTGGGTATTTGTGTATGTAAATTTTCATGTTTGTAAACGCACCCACGGCACAGGATTAAATTAGGATTTATTCCTGTACCACTGTACACTGCTACGTTTAAAACGTCCTAGGTTTAAATCCTGGGTCAAACGAATACAGTTTTCTGTCGTAAAATTATCAGTATCTATATATATATATATATATATATATATATATATATATATATATATATATATATATATATATATATAGATATATATATATATATATATATATATATATAGGGCTCTAACATCGTCGGCGAAAAGTGAGTGTACGCAGTACACTTCTGCCACTCCCGCTTGGGTAATATAAGTGTGAAGGTGTATAGTTCCTTTATGTGTATTTCTATAAATTCGAATTGACTTTGCAAAAAAACTTTGTTTATCTATACAAATAAATAAAATTGAAGTGTCTGTTTGTAATGTCAAAATAACCGCTTTTAATAAATGCATATCTATCTATCTACATCATCACGCCAGATCCCTTGCGGGGAAGGCAGAGAGTACAGACTACAGAGTTCCAACAGGTTCTTTCCTTACATACCTCTCTGGATTCCTGCACTCAGAGTTCTTATCATACACGCTCGCCGGTTACCGAGTCTCTTGACTTGTCCTTTACATAAGACTCGGTCTATTTGGTCATGGTAAGATAGTCTTGGTGTTCCCCGGTACCGACTTCCTTCCACTTTCGCATTGTATATCTGTTTTGTCATTCTTTCTTCTGACATTCTTTCTAAATTCGTATGAAAATATATACGTTACTTATACCAAAAAGAAAACAATTTTAATTTTTGGTCTGTCTGTCTGTTTGTTCCGGCTTTGCCTAATCTCCGAAACGGCTGGACCGATTTTGACGGGACTTTCACTGGCAGATAGTTGATGTATAAGGAGTAAATTAGGCTACTCTTTATTTTACAAAAATATTTTTTGTTAAATTCTACGCGGGCGAATTCGCGGGTACCAGCTAGTACTTAAAATACCTGTAGTTTTGAAAAAAAATACGAAGACGAAGATGCGAATTGCAGTTCAAAATAAAGCTAGTTCGAACTAAAATCTTTATAACAGCCTAAGACCCGTATTACAGAAGGTAAATCAATCGTGTTTCTAGTTTTACAAACTGATTAAAAAAAAAAAACCACCGTCACGCCAATATTCCCCAAGCGGGGGTGGCAGAGGTGTACTGAGTACACCCACGTTTCACCGACGATGTTAGGTCCCATGTAATAGGGGGCGAGCCTATTGCTATATACCGGGCACAATTCCAGACTCCGGACTCGTACTAGGAAGTTTTCGTTAGAAAAACTACACTTGTCCGACCTAGGACGAACCCAGGACTTCGTGATCACATAGCGATGCGCTTTGCCACTAGACCAACGAGGCAGTCAAATTGATTTTTGTACCAAAACGTTCGTTTTGAAACTAGATTCACGACTGATTGACCTTTTGTAATACGGGCCTTAAACCATGAAAATATCTATCAATCTATTATAATTATAGACAGCCATGACTAATCAAAGCAAAAACTGCTTTTTTTTTCTAGTTTTTTGTCTTCTTCAACCTTTGGCAAACTGGTCAAGTAATTTTTGATGTCATAACTTAATTTGGTGTTTTTACGCTTTGGGCGTTTAGAGTGTGAAACGTAAGTTCATAGTGCAGAAAAATAAAAATAATGATTTGCTTTTATGATCATTTAAAATTGTTAGGAGTTTTAAACAATACGCAAAATGAGAACCCTTTATCGTTATCATTATAACGTAGAAAGATGGCGCATAGTGCGAGTGGCGATCATGAGGTACTAACTTCGAATCCTAGGTCGGACGAAGTGTCTGAAATTGTTTCGATATAATTGGAATTTGCTTAGATCATGTCATCATGCGGACCAAATTATCTGCTTAATGCTTTGTTTCTCAAACGACGATAACAGACCATTACAGCGTAATACTAAGCCTAGAAAGCCTAAAAACTAAAAGTGTGGCGTGTAAAAGTATTAGTAAAATAGACTTCAAAAAATTAGACGATATCATTCCTACGATAGATTTTAGCCCTATTTATAAATGTAATAATGTAGACACTGCAGTTTCAATTTTCACTGATTCCCTAATTTATGCTATCGATAGATGTAAAACCACTACAATTATTCCATGTCGTAAAAGGATACGTAAGCCGTGGATTACACCTGGCTTGTTAAAATGCATAAGAAACAGAGATAAACTACACCTCAAACTTAAAAAACAGCCCAATAATGAAATTATGAAAATAACATACGTCAGGTACAGAAATCACTGTAATTCTATACTTAAAAAACTAAAATATGAATACGAAAAAAGCGAGCTACAGAAAAATAGTAACAACAATAAAAAACTCTGGGATATTATTAAAAAGATAACCGGGACTAATAAAGATAAATCACCACCTTCTGAACTTATCTCACCAAGTGACCCATTGCAATCGGTTAATGATGCTAACAGATTCTTTACCAACGTTGGCATGAGTTTGGAAAATTCTATCAACCAAAGTATTCGGCAGAACAATGCTTCAATAACACCCATGTCGCCACTTTTTTCTTTTGTCCTGTTACCTACAGATGAAAACGAAATCAGTTCTTTAATAACCAATCTAAGAAACGACTGTGCTGTAGGAAATGACGGCATATCTGGTTTTACTATCAAACGGTATAAAGACATTATTAAAAAGCCACTAACATACATCTGTAATTTATCCATACAAACTGGTACTTTTCCAAAAAGATTTAAACGTTCCATCATTCATCCGATTTATAAAAGTGGCGCCAGAAACTGCATCAATAATTATCGGCCTATCTCTATACTGCCAACACTCTCAAAGTTATTGGAAAAAATAATGAACAAACAATTAATAAATTACTTAGAATCTAAACAATTAATTTCAAACTCTCAATTTGGTTTTCGTGCGGGTAAATCTACAAGTGATGCAGCTCATGAATTGACCGATTATATAGTGACAAAGTTGGATAAAAAGCAAAAGGTAATTGCTATTTTCCTAGATTTGGCGAAGGCCTTTGATATGGTAGACATTCCACTTTTAATAAAAAAACTTCACTGCCTCGGTATAAGGGGAACTCCATTGGAACTTTTTCAAAGCTATTTGTGTGGTCGTTTCCAAAGTGTGAAAATCGAAAACTGGACCAGTGACGAGCTAGAGATGACCAAGGGAGTACCTCAAGGTAGTATTTTGGGACCCACTATGTTTCTGGCATATATCAATGACCTCTGCCAACAAAAAATACCGAATGGTAAAATGATTACCTTTGCTGATGACACAGTGCTTGTTTTTTGTGGAGACACCTGGGATGAAGCATTCCAATTTGCGCAAAACGGATTTAATATAGTAACTACTTGGTTGAAGAACAACTCTCTGTCACTTAACGTTGAAAAAACAAAATACATAAGTTTTACATTACATAACATCAATAATAACCTAATAAATGACGCCCATGTAATCACTGTTCATAATTGCAACAACACTACAACGTCTCTCTGTAATTGTCCTAAGCTCAGTAAAGTTGATGAAGCTAAATACCTAGGAGTCATAATTGATAAAAATCTTAACTTCAACTCGCACATGAACGTCCTTACATCGAGAATCAGGAAACTGATATTTGTTTTTAAAAATTTGAGACATGTGGTTAACGAAAGAATTCTCAAGAACACATACTTTGCTCTATGCCAATCTTTGTTAACATATTGTATAACTATATGGGGCGGCGCATCGAAATCTTCTATAATTAAAGTTGAAAGAGCCCAAAGGGCGGTTCTAAAGGTCAGCAATTTCCTGCCATTCTTTTATCCAACGACAGAGCTATACGACAAATGTGAAGTTCTGACAGTTCGTCAACTTTTTGTATTACAATCAGTTATTAGAAGGCACTCTCTTTTGAAATTTGATCCATCTTTTCTTCGTAAGCGGAGAAATTATATGGTATGTCCTACAATTCCTTTCAAAACAAGTTTCTCACATAAATTTTTCGGTTTCCTTGGTAGTTATCTATATAATAAAATTAATAAAGAATTATTGATATATGCCTTACCTAAAACTCAATGTAAAAAGAAGGTGCACAAATGGTTATTAAGCCTGAACTACACCAAAACCGAAGATCTTTTAAAAATCATGACCTAAACACACGCGCGCACACACGCTCACTCAGTCACACACACACACACACACACACACACACACACACCCACACACAAACATTTTTTTTTTTTAGCAAGATAAAATTAATCTAGGTAAGATTAATTTTATCTTGCTTCTCTTTTATCTCAAGTAACTAATGTTATATAGATAAATATACCTGATTATTATCTAATAGCCAGCTAACGCAAGTCCATTGAACGAGGTCCTGGTAATCTGTCAAACAGGGTCACCTAGTACAGATACCAGTCTCTTACAAAGTTTTAAATAATGCTGTTATTGTAATTAGATATAGTTTAAAAGAATTTTGTAACTACTTTGTAAAAGAGAAAAATAAATCTTTATTATTATTATTATTATAATTGGGACCTAGCATAATCGGTGTAATGGAAATTAGGAGCTAGTAAAGTACAATTCTTCCATCCCCCGCTTGGGGACTATAGGTGTGAGGAGGTGTTTATTTAAAAAATATATAATCTGAAGGTTACAAGCAGTTTGGTAATATTTTAAAATAATTGTTTTATGGCTACTACGATGGATTCTAGTCAAATTTAATTTTGTTGTATTCATACTTAGGGGCGAATAGTCTAATTTGTTCATCTCAACTTGAAGTCAGTGGGTCATGAGGAGCAACTAATCCAAGCAACAAATACCGCAAATAGCGGCAGTTCAAACGCATTTGGACTAGTACTTGTTGGAAGCAGGACAAGATTCTTCGCAGTAGTGGTATAAACGTATATATTAAGTTCTGAGGAATCCTTTTGTCTCAAAAAATTTTAAACGCAGGCGAAGTCGCGATCGTTGGGTTACTGCTAATCCGAGAAGGGTTGATGACTTAAGGTTTGGTCAGATAGCCGACGGAGCGGAACGGGGGCGTGACAGTAGCGCTCGTCTACGTTCGGTGGTGAGCGGGGCAGCGCTGTGTGGCGTCTCCCGTAGATTTCAGTACATTACAACTCACCAAGCGGCGCCATCGTCGCGCTCCCGTCGCGCTGCGTCGGCTATTTGGCGAAACCTTTAGATGGCTAGATATCTAGGCTATAATATCTGTCCTAAAAGCTCAATACGTCAGACATATTGTGTGTATCACAAATAATAGGAATTCCAGCATTCCAAAAACATAGGCGGGAGAAACGAACGATATGTACCGAGTAAACTAGATATTGCTAATACACTTTCAATTTAAATAACACACGTTAAAATTTCCATTTTCTCGCTAAACTATTTTCCCTTTCTAAATTCAATTAGTATCAGATTTGTTTCTTCATTCTATTTCGCGCAAGCGCCGTGGGCGGAGCGCATTAGCATGCAACACACGGGCGCAAGTAGCGAGTAGTTAACCACTACATGTTAGAATTTTCGCGTGGGCGGCGTGTACGCATCAGCCGCTGCTTGCTAAAAATGCAAAATACGCAGAAAACGAGAGTTTAATGAAATGAATTATTTACATATTCAAATATGAGACGCAGGTCGCATTCGTTAAAAACGAAATACTCGGATTGTAGAAAGAGCGCACAATGTTTCATTTGAAATTCTCGTAGTTGTCTGTGGGAGGAGGGAGATTAAAATGCTTGTAAGAGACATGATAAACATATAGGTAATAATTATATTTAATTTATTTAATGACGCTTAATCGCAATATAATCATTTTAATTCATTGATAATATTATATGGTGTGTCAATTTAGACAAAATAGAAGTATTAAATCAATAAAACATCAATAACACTGGATTATAGTGTATTCTTCAAGTTAGTACAACAAGTTTTGCCATTTTGACAAGAACAGTTTCTTCAGAGCGCGCCAAGAGAGAGAGTAAAATGGTACTGGTATAGACAACCCGTCAAGACAAATCCAATGAGCCCAAACGCGACGGGGTTATGTGGAGTAGTTGGGTAGTTCCTTTGGCCACCCTCCGGTTCCATCATCAGATCCTAAATATCATCAGAGCCTATAGAACTCGTCAAGGCAAATACAAAGAGCTCAAACACGGTGGGGCTATGTTAACTAGTTGGGTAGTTTCGTTGGCCACCTTCCGGCTCCATCATCAGACCCTGGACAGCGTCCGGATTTATAAAACTCGTCAAGACAAATCCAACGAGTCCATATACTGCAGTAATTGACAAGTTCTATTGGCTACCCTCCAGCTCCATTATCAGACCCTTGACATCATCCAATGGCAATTGGCGGGCCACATAGCGCGAAGATCGGACGGGCGTTGGGGCAGAAAGATTCTAGATTGGAGACCACGTGTTGGCAAGCGCAGCGTGGGACGACCGCCTGCCCGATGGATTGACGATCTTGTGAAAATCGCAGGAAGTCGTTGGATGCAGGTGGCATTGGACCGGTTACGCTGGAAAGCGATTCCCCAATCGCTTTCCAGCGTAACCGGTCTAGGCCTATGTTCAGCGGTGGACAAGTATAGGCTGAGATGATGATGATGATGCCATCATCCGGGTCTACAGAACTCGTCAAGACAAATCCAACGAAACCAAACACGGTGGGATTATGTTGAGTAGTTGGGTAGTTCCGTTGGCCACTCTTCGGTTCGATCATCTGATCCTGGACACCATTAGGGTCTACATAACTCGTGAAGACAAATTCAACGAGCAAACCCGGCGGGGGTATGTTTAGAATTTGGGTAGTTCCGTTGGTCACCTTGCCACTTCATCATCAGACCCTAAACATCATCTGGTTGTATAGTACTTGTCAATACCAATCTAACAAGCCTATAAACGAGGTGGTTATGTTGTGTAGTTGACATGTTCCCATGGCCACCTTTCGACTCCATCAAAAGACTGGTCTGGAGCTGGGTCCATGGTATGTACTATATTATTGCATTGTCACCGAACTTACAAACGTATGTTAAATTTCAGAGAAGTCGTATACATGCTTTTTATTGTCAAACGCTATTGGATATCTTAATAAAATAAAATAAAACTAATAAACCGTATTCGCAACAGCGTAGTAAGAAAGCGAGTAGGTATGAAAGATAGTATCGGTGTAAAGATGAGAAAGGGCATGCTCCGTTGGTTCGGGCATATAGAAAGGATGCCAGAAGAAAGAATGACAAAACAGATATACAATGCGAAAGTGGAAGGATGTAGGTGCCGGGGAAGACCTAGACTATCTTACCATGACCAAATAGACTGTGTCTTAGCTGAAGGGCAAGTCAAGAGTCTCCGTAACCGGCGAGTGTGTATGAGACGAACTATGAGGGTGGAGGAAGCCAGAGAGGTATGTAAGGAAAGAACCTGTTGGAACTCTGTACTCTCTGCCTACCCCGCGAGGGAGCTGGCGTGATGATATAGATAGAGAGATAGATAAAACTAATAAATAAAATACCCGAAGTGCTTGAAAATGGATTACAAGATTTGAACCAGAAAGACAGATAGACATACGAACACAAAGGCTTCTAAAAATTACCTATACCTCGTTAGTCTATTGGCGAATAATGCGCGTAGCGATCACGAGGTCTTGAGTTCGAATCCCAGATCAGAACAAATGTAATTTTTCGATAGAAATATTTCTAGTGTCAACTGGTATTGTGCCCGATATAATGGCATTAGGCTTGCCCCCTATTGCATGAGACCTAACATCCGAATCTTGGGGAATACAGGTGTGACGATGTTTATTTTTATATATTTTACAATTTAAATGAACAACGTTGATATTCAATTATTTCCGTATAAAAAATTCACACACACCGGGACGCCTACATTACCCAAGCGGGAGTGGCTAAGAGGTGTGCTATGTGCGCATACTAACATATTGCTGAGAATGTAAGGTGCCAATGTAATAGGGGCGAGGCTATTGCTATTATACCGTGCACAACTTCGGACTCCGGACTGATACTGGGAAATTTTCTATAGAAAAATTACATTCTTCTCGCCCTATAATTTGTACGAGATCCTCCGCGATCCAAAATAGTTCCACAAAATGTCACTGATAGCACATAGACAAAGAAGTATTGGTGTAGTGTGTAAAGTAGTCACTAGACAGCGCTAATTTAATTTTTCATCAGATTTGAGGGAAAATAATATTTTTTTTTGTATGTTATAGTTATAAATTGACGAATATCGGATTTCTTCCTTTGCTTGTACTTTAAAACCTTGCTTCTTGCCAAATTCGATTCTAGGTCAACGGACAGTGCCATATAATTTCTAATGAGTGACTTTAAATGGCCATATCTTTTGTTTGGGTTTACTTAGAACATTCATTTTTTTACACTAGTATAGACCGTATTTGGTATAATTTTCAACTTAATACCTCTAGGCGTTCCTGAGAGAAAAAAAAACCCTAAAAAGGTGGTAATCGTCGGACAGACGGACAACCAAGTGGTCCTATAAGGGTTTCCTTTTAGGTACAAACCCTAAAAAAAGACTAACGCAAATAAATAATTAACAATTGGATTATGTAAGAATAGTTGCATTAAAATACTAAAAACCGCGCGCGAACATATTGTTTAAATATTTTTAAGCATTTTTCTTACGGACGCATTATGCAAACAATTTAAGAATTTATTTGGTATCTATTAAACCCCTTGTTATCCTGAATACTGTTTTGTATTTTATAAAACGCAGACAGTAGGAATACCGTAATATTTGAATATCTCTGACCATCGCATCGCTTTGGATAACAACCATCAAGTTCTGTCGTGTCTATATGATTAAATCATTAAATTAACATCTTAATGTGTTTTTGAGGAAGATAAATCATTTCGTTCCGATAGAACCAATATAGTACCAGTAAATAGTTAAGGTTATTATAATGTCAGTTGATAATTAATGATTGTATTCAGGTTGTTTTTAACTTTACCTATGATTCAACTTAACGTGTTGGTTAAATTACTTGGCTAATTAGTTGCTGATTTCGAATTAATTTGGTTGTTTTGTGTACACTTTTGTGTTCTGAGATAGAATATTATGAGAGATTATAAATACAATCTATCTATCTATCTATAACCTCACGCCAGATCCCTTACGGGGTAGGCAGAGAGTACAGAGTTCCAACAGGTTCTTTCCTTACATACCTCTCTGGCTTCCTCCACTCTCATAGTTCGTCTCATACACGCTCGCCGGTTACGGAGACTCTTGACTTTTCCATCAGATAAGACTCGGTTTATTTGGTCGTGGTAAGATAGTCTAGGTCTTCCCCGGTACCTGCATCCTTCCACTTTCCCATTGTATATCTGTTTTGTCATTCTTTCCTCTGGCATTCTTTCTATATGCCCGAACCAACGGAGCATGCCCTTTCTCATCTTTACACCGATACTATCTTTCATACCTACTCGCTGTCTTACTATGCTGTTGCTAATGCGGTCGGTCAGCTTCACTCCGCACATCTTCCGCAGAGCTCGCATTTCTACCGCATTTATCCTACTTTCATTCTCCTTCTTCCAGCTCTCGCTACCATATAACAGCGTTGGGACAAGAACTCCGTTATGTATGGCCAGCTGCGCCTTATGGCTTAAGTGCCGGCTCCCGAGTAGCTTTCCCATCGCACCATTCACTCTGTTCCCTGCACTCACTCTTCTATCTATGTCAGCGGTGTATTTCCCATCCTTACTGAAGGCACATCCAAGATATACAAACTCATTCACATAAATACAAATATTTTTTTATTCTTTTAATTCACTAGTGAGTAAAATTATGCCAGTAGGGTTAGCCTAGGCGGTGCGACAAGACACGTATGTCACGGATTTTATCGCCCTAGACGTGAGATTTTTGTCTTAAGTGCTAACATGGCGTGCCGTGATAAAAGTTTGATATAAAAAAACTTGGAGTTCTTAGATTTACGCGAATATTACACATTAAATAAAATAAATTCATAAAAAAAATCGTTTTAAGGATTATATTGTACTGGTTTTAAAGGATCGATGGTTAGGGCCCCTGTTATTATTATATACTAGCTGCTATCCGCGGCTGCGCACGCGTTTATTTTGTAATTTGACATGGGTAGGTAGATCTCTAAAGCACGATCTTATCAACGCTAACGCCAAATTATAAAATATTTGGCAAAATAGCTGATTTAAGCCTTTTCTACCTACCCTTTTCTACTACTACTAAGATTGTAATATGGCGTAATAATATTGAAAGCGGTACATTTAGAGCTAAGTATGTAACAAAGTTTTGTCAACATATTTCGTGCTACTTCTCGAAAGAATATACAATTCATGTTGATGAAATGAAAAATAATTTTTAAAAGTCATATACAAAGGCGAGCTTAACTCAAAATATGAGTTCTCTTCCAGCGAACTTTTAAGTGTTGAGAGATGAGAATGTCAATAAGAGGGCAGCTATACAATCATACATTTAATCATAAAATAAAATAAACATAAATATGAATAAAATACATACTATACAGAAACTAAATACATATAATTTATAAAATAAACATACATAAAAATACACATAGTATATTATTATACTATAAATATGTATCAACAATCAGATAGGAAATATTTTCTAATGATCAAAATCTTGTTTAGATATCTTAAATAAATGGATACGAAGTTTCGTGTCTGGACCATTCGTCGTTAAAGAGTTCTATCCAGCAGAGATAATCCTGAAGGCATCATTGGTTCATGCACGAAATCATGTTTGAGTGTCAAATCAAACGTGTATGCACAATTTCAGGTGAGTGCTTTTAAACACCGAAGATTTTTTCGTGAAGAGACGAACCTGAATCCAATATCAGGTCATGGAGGAATTTATATGCAGGCAAAATCACACATTTTAACGTAACATGCATTTCGAGACTAATATAACTAAAAATAATTAAGTTTTATGGTTTATCCCGCGACTATCTAGGATTGGTTCTTGTTTCTGGACAAAAAAGTATTTATTATTTTAAGTTAACTAGTGGTCGCCCATAGTCGTCGATATTCGACCTACTCTTTCATCGTTTGTTGGTTATGTTTGACATTCGGTAAGACTATAGACAAATAATATTAAAGACAACATCAATTTGACGTGTATTGTGTCAAATACATGGTAGTGTGTGTAATGTTTTTTTTTCATTGATTTGATGTATGATTTATGCATAATTTAAAAAAAAAATTAGCATTCTGCACTCCTTCTGTATATGAACTATAAGTGTGGGAAATTTCATACTCCTCGGTCCGCGCAATTTTCGTAAAAATGTGTACAAAGTTTTTGCTTAATATATAGATATAAATAATATAATAAGTTATTACCATACAAAATTTCATTGAAATCTGTTCGGAAGCTTTGGCGTGATTGAAAAACCAAGAGGCAGACAGTAATTCCAAAAAAATTGTTTCGGCCTCTCTATTGATTCGGCTCGGTTACAGTTTTATTATATGTATAGATTAAGGCAGTGATCTTCTGCTGAAAGACGTCAACTGCAGGACAAAAGCCACTTCCAAAGATCCCCACAACGACCGGCTATGTGGTGCATCCAACCTTTACTTGCGACTTTTACAAGCTAATCAGTATTAACGGTGCATTGACGTAAAGACAAGACTATTTGACTTGCGTACAAGACTCGAATCGCGGACCAATAACATTTTCTCACGAGCAACAAAAGTTTTGCCGCTCGTGCTAGCCCTGCAGGAAGCTAAATAATACTACAAAATATAGATATATGCATGTGTCTTAAAATATTGTACTCACTTGAAATAGCAATAGAAATGCGGCGTCATCTCACCTTGGCATGCTGTCTTCGTCCTACAAGGTAAGGTGCGTGGGCATATTTACTAGAGATTAGGGCTGCCAAATTCGTAGAAGAAATAAAGTACTTCTTGGCCTGCTTTGTTGGTCTAGTGGCCATAATCTGCGTTCTTAGGGTCCTGGGTTCGAATCCGAGGTCGGACAAATTTCATTTACTTTCGGAAAAATCCCAGTATCTGTAGGGCTTCTGGAATTGTATTCGCCGCCGTTCGTATTATATTGGGGCCTACCATCATTAGCGTTATTATTTATTAAAATGTTTAGAGCAGTACTATTTTGTGGTCCAGTTAAAAGCAAAATTAGGGTGTTTACTGTTAATACCATTAGTGTAATTGTGCTAAAAGTGAGGGTTAACGTAGATAGATTACTTAAGCTCTATTCGATTATACAGTACGCCTTGGAAAACCCTAATTAGGACAATAGTCTAAATCACCGTTTTCCAAACTTTATACCGCCCTGGCCCAGTTATTTTAATATTTTCCCAACGTGACCCGTCGCAAGTTTTTAACCCTCCTAGTGCATATAGGGGGAAAAAGCCATACTGAGTTCTTAGATTAACGCGAATATTACACATGAAATAAAACTATTTTTTGGATTTTATGGCGGTTTATTTTTGATTTTTAAGTTCCCGACGTTTAAAATAATTAATAACGTTGAGGGTACCCCGGAAGAACTATGCCTTTTGGACGTCTAACACCTCAGTCCCTCCCGTGACCATGGGTGCTGCAAAGCACTCGAAACGTCGGGAACTAAAAATCAAAAATAAACTGCGATAAAATCCGAAAAATAGTTTTATTTTATGGAAAAAGCCAATTTAATGTCTATGTCCATGTAGTAACGAGAGGGAAAAATACGCGGGGCGCGGGGCGTAGGGCTTCTACGCAGGACGTGTGACGACTACCACTCACCCTCGCCGGCGAGGTCGAAGAATCCCTTGCCTGCCGGCCGGTGCAGAGCATCACGGCGAGACACCTAGTATACGCCCTCCCCCATAGCGACTGCCCAAGTCGAGGCCGTTCCTCCTTGAGGTGCCTTTGAGCTAGTTGCCCCCTTGCCCTTCTGGCTCGAGGGTAGTGGTTGCACGTTCGCCCTCTTGTCCGGTGATCTGTAAAGGCCCTGCGGCCAACAGCGTAGATCCCTCTCACACACACACACACACACACACACACACACACACACACACATACAAATACATAGTTAGCTCGAAATGTACCTTTTTGAATATTATTACGCCATATTATGATCTTTGGTAGGGTAGGGAAAAAAGTTAAGGAAAACAGCAAAGCGAGTGTTCGCGTTGACACAAAGGCAGCACGTCTCTTGAACATGAACAAGTATTATTGACTATAAACAATGCTGCGACCCGCTACTTTATTTTTGTGGACTGGTATTTTCGTGGACCGGTGCGCGGTTGTGATCCACCATATGGGAAACGCTGCTCTATATTATACGGTTGATAAGTATAGCAACCCTACTGGAGATAAGGATTGACCTTAGTAGGTACGTGGGATATAAGGTATTAAAGGATTAAATATCGTAATAATGGATGGTGGATTAAGTTTATTTGGCTTGTTAATTGATAATTGCATTATAATATTCGTGATTCTACGGGATTTTCATAGTTCCTTTTATTATAGATGTATTATGTTTAAGATGTATTATTATACGAATTTAATTCATCAAAAGATTGGATTATATTTGTTTAGGTAGTTAATTTGATTTTAATAGATATTAGGTTTGTTTCCTATTTTCGTTTGATTACAATGTGGTTTTGAACAGTCTTCTTTTAATTAAGCCGTCTAGACAGGCATCTATGTATTATATTTTGTTATAGGTAGTTGGCGGCTGTTTAGCATTGTTATTTGCTTTGTAAAGGAGGAAAATGAAGTTAAAATTAATTTTCCTCTTACTATTTTGTTTGATATTTTACTATTTAGTATTCCTTTAGAGTCGCCGAAAGAACAATCTCTATGTTTGCATTTACACAGTATAATATTTTTCACATAGGATGGGAAGTGGCATTTATAAGTGCCAAACGAAATTTATATTTAATTTAATGGTGTTAAGGCATAAAACCATAAGTATAGAAACGTGAATATGACTGCCTCGTTGGTCTGGTGACAAAGCGCATCGCTTTGTGATCACGAGGTCCTGGGTTCAAATCCTAAGTCGGAAAAATGTAGTTTTTCTAACGAAAACTTCCCAGTATGAGTCCGGAGTCTGGAATTGTGCTCGGTATATGGCAATAGGCTCGCTCCCTATTACATGGGACCTAACATCGTCAGCGAAACGTAGGTGTACTCAGTACACCTCTGCCACCCTCCCTGGGGAATATAGGCGTGACGATGTATAGAAACGGGTCATGCCTCTTATTGCCATTGAATAAAGTATAATTTTCTATGACACTTACAACTGTCACACCTTACATGAAAAATACTATAGTACAGATTGTATAAAAATATACACTGTCAAGTTCCCAAAATAAAGAAGTATAGTGCGACAAGGGTCTTTTCGCACGGATGACATGGACAGGGCGTTAGTGTGAAATTAGGTTTATCATTTAGTAAAATTTTCCTACATCCAGTTCTACGACTGTCATGAAGTGACATTTCACTTGATGACTGCGTTAGTTCCGATTTTCACTGCAGGCCAAAATATCCTTGTATTACTGTACCTATAATCTTTTTTGTTCTGTGGTCAAACCTAATTCTTTAAGCGGCAGTAGAAAGAGGTCAATCGTCGAATCCAGCTCAGTTGGGCGGCGTTCGGGAAGCTACGTAACATCTTCTCGTCTAAAATTCCGCAGTTTCTCAAGACAAAAGTCTTTGAGCAGTGTGTGTTCCCAGTGATGACTTACGGCACTGAGACATGATCGCTTACGATGGGCCTCATAAGAAGGCTCAAGGTCACCCAAAGGGCGATGGAGAGAGCTATGCTCGGAGTTACCCTGCGGGATCGAATCAGAAACGAGGAAATCCGCAGGACGACGAAAGTTACTCAGAATTGCTAAACTTAAGTGGCAGTGGGCGGGGCACATCGCTCGTAGAACTGACGGCCGTTGGGGCAGTAAGGTTCTCGAATGGCGACCACGTACCGGAAGACGTGGAGTGGGTATGCCCTCTACAAGAGGGACCGATGAACTGGTGAAGGTCGCGGGTAGAAGTTGGATGTGTACAGCACAAAGCCGGTCGTTGTGGCGGTCTTTAGGGGAGGCCTTTGTCCTGCAGTAGACGTCTTTCGGCTGAAGAAGAAGAAAGTTGTACACCTACATTAACCTACATATCAAAAAATGTTAAATATAATAGAGGGCGGAATTTAGAAATGTTTTTTATTCATGTAAACCATTACAGTATTTATGAATCGTCAGAAAAGTAACAAAGTCTCTACCTCCACTACAGAATGCCATTCCTGTGGAAACGAAGGGCTCCACGGTTACTCTTTTAAAACGGTATTTTACATTTTCTTTTTCCATCTACATTTAGTTGTGGGGATAACAATTTAGGCTAGTCTATGAGGTGAGTTTTAAGTCAAATTAAACAAATTATACTATTCATGAGAATGGGTACAGGGTTCCCTTAATTACAGAGAAAGAAATGAGAAAAAAAGATAAACTTTACTTAATTAATTAAAGGGAGGGAGGGAAAAAGCAGTGATAGCTTAGTGTTTAGACCGTTGGACTGTAAATTCAGAGGTCTCGGGTTAAAACCCAGGCACGCACCTCTGTCTTTTCGAAAGCGTGCGTATTAATAATTAATTATCATTTGCTTTAACGGTGAAGGAAAACATCGTGAGGAAACCTGCATATCTATGAGTTTCTCGAGGGTATGTGAAGTTCGCCAACCCGCACTTGGCCTGCTTGGTGGACTATGGCCTAGACCCTCTTAGTTTGAGAGGAGGCCCGTGCCCAACAGTGGGACAGTTTCTTAACAGGGCTAATATTATAATTATTATATTATTAAGGGAGGGAATATTAAATAGTAATAGCTGAGCGAGTTATCCATATTCAAGTGGAGCTGGAAGAGCACCTATCCAAGGATTTTTCTTTTTTAATAATTTAGTATAATAAGTTTGCTTACTAAGAGTATGCTTAATACAAGTTGAATTGATGAATCTATTTCCACTAAGTTTATTACTGTCAAGAGGAATATTATTATAAAATCAAACACAGTACCTAAGCGTACATAAAAGAAGTGTGAATTTTTGACAGACAAGATTGCTATTGATCTAATTTATTTCTATCGCCGCCATATCGGACACAATTACGGATCCTGGAGTGATACCGAGAATCTTTGACAAAAACTTCAATAACAACTTCAAGACCGACGCAGTCAGTAAGAATATGTTTCAACGTAAATAAACATCAATTTATCTTTCTATATCAACACGCCAGATTTCTTGCGGGGTAGGCAGAGAGTACAGAGTTCCAACTGGTTCTTCCCTTACAGACCTCTCTGACTTCCTCCTCTCTCAAAGTTCGTCTCAGACACGCTCGCCTGTTACGGAGACTCTTGACTTGGCCTTCAGTTTATAAACATATTTACTAACATACAGTTATAAAGAACGATGACGCATATCGTTGATTCAATCACTATATTTTATAACATAAAAACAAACAAAATAGAAAACCGTAATTCATGTTTCTTACATCCATTATCGTGTAAAGCCCGATTTACATTAGTCAGTGTATAGCGAAATAAAAATACGTGCCATGCGAGCTGGTGTACGAATTCCAGCCATGTTCTTTAAAATACTTATCATATACATAATAGCTATACATAATGGTTTTGTGGAAACTATAGTGATTCAAATTGAATCACTATAGATATATATATATATATATATATATATATATCACTTTCCAGTAATTTGCAAGTATTCTGCTTAAACTGCATGAATTTCGTGACGTTTTTATCTCATCTAAATGAGTGTACTTTTTTGAAAGAAACAGTGTGGAGCTAACACTGGGAATTATTCCATGTCGTTGGTTTATTTATCAACACAAAATTCACATATAGGTACAAACAGCCCAACCGAAACAAACAATTGTTGGTTCCACAAATATCAAGAGTGAGCTGAGTGGCCTACGGTCATCAGAAGAAATTCTCTTCTGCGAAGAATCACACAAATTTCGAGACGTTGATTCTGTAACGAGCTTATGGAGCCACGTACTCAGTTGTGGTTTATGTTGCTGAAGCACATATATATGTAGAATTAATAATTAAAAATAGCTTGCCAGTATTTGTAACATTACTTTAATGTGGGAAATAATACTATTATGGAGCTTCACAACGTAACTTATTTCCTACTGGCAGTTTCCCGTGACTTCGTACCCGGTCGACAATAGCGCCACCTACCTCTATATGGTCTATGTTATTTCTGGATAAGGTAGCTTACTAATGGTGAAAGAATTTTTGAAATCGATCCAGTAGTTTTGAGTTTATTCGTTACACACATACAAAAATACAAATCTTTCCTCTTTATAATATTATAGTATTGAATAGAGAAAAAAAAATCACACTCGCTTCGCCCGGCGGTGGACAAGCAAGCAAAAGAAATTAATTAGTACAATTGCCAATATAAAAATCATAACAATTGTTAGTTTGTACTCGTATACGAACAACATAATAATAATAAAATAACAAATTTAGGTTCTGATGATATGGACAGATTCTTCATCTTTAGACTGGCTGTAATTAATCCAAATAGTTTCTGTCTAGGCATTCATAATTGGAGGCGCTCGTAGCGCTGTGCGACCGCAGTGTTCTTACCGATCACCAAGGTTAAGCACCGTTCAACTCGGTCGGCCTGAGATGGGTGACCGTTTGTGGCATTTTCATATTCGAGCGTCTCCGTGCTTCGGAAGGCACGTTAAGCCGTTGGTCCCGGTTACTACTTAATGTGGTAGTCGTTAAGTCGAGTTGGAAGCCTTAAAGGCGGCTTGATAAGTTCCAACAGCAGGTCGCCACAAACCCGCCTCCACCAATCCGCACTGGGTCCGCGTGGTGGAGTATGACCTAATCTCTCTCATCTCGATTTGTGAGAGAAGGCCTTTGCCCAGCAGTGGGCAGTATAGGCTGATATTACATATTACATTCATAATTGGCTATTGTGTTGCAAGTACAAGAAGGCTACCTGTACTTGCCACTTCTTTCAACACTTGACCGATGTAAATCGGGCTTAAGACCCGTGACCTTAAACTAAAAGCTAATATTGGTGTTTTTTTTTATACAATACAAAATGCAGTATTCAAACAGACGTAGGATAAAAACGATGCACCTTTTGCCTAACTCGTTAGTCTAGGTCACGACATTCTGAAGGTCAAAGTCTAGATTTAAATTGGGTGTTCGTTCCTTGTGTCCTGTTTTATTTTGGTCCCTAAGGTTGGCAGGTAGGGAATACCTGAGATATTTAATGAGGTTTTTTAAGTTTTATATACGGCGTTAGAAGATTGGGTTGAATTTAAAGGCTGTACCTTTAAATTAATGCCTCGCTCATATCTAGGAAATCTTGAATATATTGGTGAGAATATCGGTAACGACGGCTTGGTTTGGTGGTTAGAGCATAGGCCGTCCCGGTTACTAGATTGCATAGTCGCGGGTTTTATCCCTGTACGGAATATATGTAAAGTGAATAAATGTGAAATGTTAAGTTAAAATAAATTTACAAGCATTTATCAGTTCAAGGTGTATGTATATTATTTTAGTAATCACGCGAGAAGTCCGATGGAGTGTTGTGTGAGGCACAGGGAGGTTTCAGGTCTGGCAGAGGATGTCCGCATCAAGTTTTCTCCCTCCGCAACATCGTAGAAAAGCATCTGGCAGTAGGCCGGAAGGTTTTCTGCGGTTTTGTGGACTTGGAGAAGGCGTTTGATAGAGTCGTGCGAAAGAGACTTTGGGACATTTTGCCAGAGTATGGTATAAACGGCACCCTATTGCGAGCCGTCCAGTCCACCTACGTGGACAGCAAGGCATGCGTACGGGTGGGTGGTAACATGTCACCTTGGTTTGACGTTAAAATCCGCGTCAAGCAGGGTTGCGTGTTGTCCGCTAGACTGTTTATAGTGTATCTGGATAAAAGTCTTCA
The DNA here is from genome assembly GCA_905147815.2 of Phalera bucephala. NCBI lineage: Eukaryota > Metazoa > Arthropoda > Insecta > Lepidoptera > Notodontidae > Phalera > Phalera bucephala. The sequence goes on along the minus strand of LR990611.1, from coordinate 32,130,011 downwards.
AAGACTGAATGCGATGACTGAAGGGGTAAAAATGGGTGATCTACCAACAGCCACTGATCTGCAAACACTAGTCACAGTTATGAGAGACGACTGCATGAACAATGGCTAACATTTGAATGTGAAGAAAACCAAAATTATGGTTTTTGAACGGGAAGAAACCAGAACGAATGCAAGGATTGTGGTTGGTAACGATGTGCTGGAGCAAGTGAATGAGTTTGTATATCTTGGATGCGCCTTCAGTAAGGATGGGAAATACACCGCTGATATAGAGAGAAGAGTGAATGCAGGTAATAGAGTGAATGGTGCGATGGGAAGGCTACTTGGGAGCCGGCACTTAAGCCAAAAGGCGCAGCTGGCCATGCATAACAGAGTGCTTGTCCCAACGCTGTTATATGGCAGTGAGAGTTGGGTATGTAAGAAGGAGAACGAAAGCAGGATAAATGCGGTCGAAATGCGATCTCTGCGGAAGATGTGCGGAGTCACGCTGACCGACCGTATTCGCAACAGCGTAGTAAGAAAGCGAGTAGGTATGAAAGATAGTATCGGTGTAAAGATGAGAAAGGGTATGCTCCGTTGGTTCGGGCATATAGAAAGAATGCCAGAAGAAAGAATGACAAAACAAATATACAATGCGAAAGTGGAAGGATGTAGGTGCCGGGGAAGACCTAGACTATCTTACCATGACCAAATAGACCGTGTCTTAGCTGAAGGGCAAGTCAAGAGTCTCCGTAACCGGCGAGTGTGTATGAGATGAACTATGAGAGTGGAGGAAGCCAGAGAGGTATGTAAGGAAAGAACCTGTTGGAACTCTGTACTCTCTGCCTACCCCGCGAGGGAGCTGGCGTGATGATATAGATAGATAAATAAAATAGTTTTTTACTAAATGCATATAAAAGTATATACGGTGCATCTAATAAAAACTTAATTAAAAAAAATTATCTGTCTGTCTGTTTATTGCGGTTAATCTCCGAAACGGCTGAACTGATTTTAACGGAACTTTCACTAGCAGATAGCTGATGTTATAAAATGTAACTTAGGCTACTTTTATTTTAGAAAAATGTTTTTTTTTTGTTGTTGTTAAATTCCATTTTAAATATAAATAAACTTATCGTTTTAGCAACATTTATCTTGGTAGCTAAGTAGTTAGAGCAATCGCTCCGATTACGTGGGTTCGATTCCTATCTTAAGCAATAAGGTCTTTATATAGAATCACATTTCTACAAAAAAATAATTAGTAAAACAACCCACTGGCAATTTTAAATGCACACATGTAATTAATCTTGTTAAAGAGTTAATACACAGATGTCGGGTCGTCGCAATTAGCATATTACATTGGCAGCCGGGGTTCGCCTACAGTTGTTGTATGTGCTTACACTCTGACTCAGGAGATCCCACGTGTAATTGCAGATGCATCGTTTTGTAATCATTACAAATGCGAAATTCTCAACAATCTATTTCACAACGTGCAGACAAAAAGACTTATCTATATTATCATTTTAGCAGGGGCAGACAAAAATATCTATTTACTAGTAGTTTCCCGCGACGTCGTACCCGGTCGAAGACAGCGCCACCTACCGGGTCTATGTTATATAGCCTATGTTACTTCTGGATAAGGTAGCTTTCTAATGGTGAAAGAATTTTTGAAATCGGTCCAGTAGTTTTTGAGTTTATTCGTTACAAACATACAAAAATACAAATCTTTCTTTATAATATTAGTATACTAGATGTCATTATGCGATAGATACCTTGCGGGGCAAGCAGAGAGTACAGAGTAAAAGATAAAACCAAAAAGTAAATAAATAACTGTCTCGTTGGTCTAGTGACTGTTAAGTTGGTTTACGCGAAGCAATCAAGAGATCCTGGATTCGAATTCTACGTCGGACAATTTTTTGATAGGAAAATTCCCGGTATCGGTCTGGAGTCTGGTGTTGTGTCCGGTATGATTGCAGTGGGCTCGTTTCCTTTTACATTGTGACCTAATATCATACGCGGAAAGTGGAGGTATACAGTACACATCTGCTGTCCCCACTTAGGAAATAGGGTGAAGGTAAATAGAAAGTTCAATTTTGTGTAAGAGAGAGAGAGAAAGATTTTAAGACAGATACTTACATATCAGCTCAAAGACGTCCATTGCATAATAAAAGCCTATCCAAAGATCACCACAACGACCTGCACGATTCTGCACATACAAAATGTGTTAAATGTAAAAAAGCGAGCATTACAGTAGTCGCATATGATGATGATGTAACATCTGACATTTTATCCTACTATGAAAAAGATCCGCACCAAATCAAATAGCGCGCGCTCATTGGTTAAATCAAATAGCGCGCTTCCCTTGTTTCCAGTTGGCACTATCTCACAGCCATCTCTCCGCCACCGCACGCACTCATTGGTCAAATCAAATAGCGCGCGCTTTCCTGTAACACATTTCCGTCCCTTTTCCGAAATCACTTCCACAAAAAATATCCAGCAACCGAGAGGAAAGATGTTACACATCAACAATTTCAATGAATCATTACCAATATCAAACTAAACAGCTAATAAATAGATAACTTTAAATTCTCTATACTTACATGGAAAATGTACTAAAATCCCAATTCCATCCGCTCGTTTAGTCCTGTCGCAAATATTTAGGCCTATGTATGAGGCGAATCAAGTTTCTAAAATGGTCAACATATATTAGTCTTAAGGTTTGAACTCCATCTAAAGTTGATAGTTTTTAGGACTTAAGATTTACGTGAGAGTTACACATGAAACAATACATTCCTTTGCGGTTTGTTTTTCTTATTTATTTTTTTAAATAAACACTCCATTGCACCTATATTCCCCAAGCGGGGGTGGCAGAGGTGTACTGCGTACACCCACTTTTCACCGACGATTTTAGGTCCTATGGAATAGGGCGCGAGGAGGCGAGTATTCCGGGCACAACTCCATTTATTAATTTTTAACAACATTTTTTTTTTTATTTATTTTTTATAAAATCTGATATACCGCTACAATTCATAGCGCCGTCTCTTTTTTGTGGCAAAGTAAGAATATTATAATACTGTTTAAGCGACTGTGGTAAGTATCTTAGTTATGAAGTAGTATATTTATAAAAGTTTTAGCATTAGCTTAGCTGCAGATGGAATAGTGGTTAACAGAGGTCGAGTGTTTAAAATATGTAACTGGATGTCTGTCCTTGTGTCCGTATATGTATGCACTAACTAGGTAGTGAACATCAGTTCACCTGTTTTTGTGAGTATCATCCGAATGGCAGTGAAGATGTGGAATTAATGAAATTAGTATTTGATGATGGCTTGGTCTAGTGACTGCAATGAATCTCGAGAGATCGAAACCCTACTCAAACAACTAAAATAAAACTCGTACATACTCTGATCTTATCCATTTTCTTATATGGAGCGGACAGATGGACTTTTAAAGCATCAGATCGTAAGCGCATCGATGCTGAAAAATGCTACGTATCCCCTGGACTGCGAAAAGGAACAACGTATCTATACTGCGGCAACTGAAAATCAAGACAAGACTAACATCGATTTGTTTTCGGCGCACTCTCGAATACTTCGGTCACATCGCACGTAAAGACCCAGACAATCTAGAAAGACTTCTAGTCACATGAAAGATCGAAGGAAAGAGACCTTGGGACAGCAGCCCGCCACGTTGGACCGACCAGATCTTACCCCACTTGACACCAAAGTACATGTATTGTGATGCTCTGTTTGCGAAGTACACCCCTAAATCTTGTATTTTCTTTAGATCCTCTCCATCCAAAGGTTGCCTGGAAGAGATCACTATTTGTGATAAGGTCGCCCATTGTTACACTACTTTCAATCGAATTTTTTTTTGGTATTTCTGGTGGAACAATAAAGTATTATCTATGTATCTACATGTAGCTCTACACACTGCCAGAAATCGGACAAGATGGAACGACGTCGTGCAAAAGGGAACACTGTCTGCATCCCGCATCGGAGGTCACGATCCTCAGCATCGAGGAAACGATGCAAGGAGGAGGTCTATTCATTTGAGCGAAGTCCGCTCATTGCATTGGAGCAGTCGTAGGCTCGATAACTGTGAGGGGCAAATGCCTACATATAATTATGTGACGCTCAATTATTTGTTTCGGTCTGTTTGTGTATGTGTAATTCATGTTTGTAAACGGACTCACGACACACGACACTTTACCTACTTCATAATTCCGTGATTTCTAATGTGAGGCATTGTTTCTTTAAAAGTTATTATTATAATGTGCTACGTATTATAGGATAGAACAACCTAACCGCAACCGAAAAATAACTACACTAATCCTAAAATTATTGGGTAAAAATTAATAACTCTGTGTAGAGCTTCCTTCAGAAGCTTCAATTTAGAAAACCAAATATGTAAACTGTACGGCCTTACCATTAGCCCTAATTACTATTGCACTCGTGAAGTGACCACAAATGTAATATCATAAACATTACCATTTCAAATCTATAAGTACTCGGTTTCCTCACGTTTTTATTTTCAGTGATATTAAATCACGATTACCGTACAAAAGCTCTGAAGATTACAATTCAATATTCTAACAACAGACACTAATTACTTCCTTAAATACGTTTTTGTTTGTTTTGATAAAAGAATTATGAGTAGGCTAGTGGAATTTGAGCTATATTTAAGTGTGTTAAAATTGAAATTCAAATGGGATGTGTGAGATGATTGCATGTGCGCCCACGCAGCTAAACCACAGTAAATAATGGGTGGTCAGTGAAAGTGACCGAACCGTTTGCGCGCTTGCGCAGTGTGATATTATAAGCAGCTGTGATTTAGAATCGTTGAGATAATGATCAGCGCATGATGTCACAGGCACAGGCATTGACTTATAAATGGAGATGCTATAAAATTTATTTGTAAGAGAAAATTTTGTCTAGGTTAGCTCGTTCAGTGCCGACCCGAGGCAAGTTTAAGAATGGATGAAGTATATTGCACACAAAATAATTACAAAAAAAAAAATTGAACATTAGGTATAGAACATAGATTATTGGACCGTTTTTGCTTCTATGTAATGTATAATAGTATACCAGTTGTATGCATTCAAGTACGGAACTTAGAAAATCTGGATATCTCTGTCTCTGTTTAATAAAAGCTATTCACGGTAGCACTGCATTGTCGGTCCTCGCAGCACCTATTGGAACAGTTGATGTAGGAAATGATGACTATTTTTCTCTTTTCTTCTTCTTTAACACTCCACAGAATCACCCCCTGGGTGAGACTTATGGCCTGAAGTGGCTCTGTTGGCGAGGTCAGACTCCACCACGTGGACCCTGTGCAAATTGGAGACACAGGGTTAAGATATCGTTAACTATCTTACCATGACCAAATAGACCGCGTTTAATCTGAGGGGCAAGTCAAGTCTCCATAACCGGGGAGCGTGTATGAAACGAACGATGAGAGTGGAGCATGTGTGTGTGTGTGTGTGTGTTTGAGTGATATACGCTGTTGGCCGTGAGGCCTTTACAGCTTCACCGGACATAAGGGCGAGGGTGCAACCATTACGCTCGAGCCAGAAGGGCAAGGGGGCGACATACTCGAGGGCGCCTCAAAGAGGAACGCCTCGGTTTGGACAGTCGCTACAGGGGAAGTGGGGTGAGAGTGAAGCAAGCCAGAGAGATCTGTTAGGAAAGAACCTCTTAGAGGTCTGTTCTCTCTGTCGCAGGGGATCTGGCGTGATGGTATTAATAGACAGATAAAGAAGACACAAAAATGGAGTTTTGGCGGGAAATCGATGAGTAATGTCGTCAATTTGTTTTAATTTAGAAAACTTGTGATATTTCGAATTATAATGTGTAATATAATATTATATAATATTAGCCCTGTTAAGAAACTATCCCACTGTTGGGCACGGGCCTCCTCTCAAACTGAGAGGGTTTATAGGCCATAGTCCACCACGCTGGCCTAGTGCGGTTTGGCGAACTTCACACACCTTCGAGAAACTCTTAGGCATGCAGGTTTCCTCACGATGTTTTCCTTCACCGTTAAAGCAAGTGATAATTATTTTTAAAACGCACATGCTTTTGTAAAGACAGAGGTGCGTGCCTGGGTTTGAACCCGAGACCTTTGACTTTGCAGTCCAACGGTCTAACCACTAGGCTATCACTGCTTACTGTAATGCTATGCTATGTGTAATGTTGGTGGAATATTAATCATTATGTATTCATATATGTGCATGAGTGAAGGTAATTGTAACAAAGTGATAAAACGTGCCTTTTCGATTTCCCTCAAAACGGCAGTCGCAATTGGTATGTAAAGTATCCATCGCTTTACTATCCAGGGTGGGGTACTTCATCAATTTCATAATCATCTTTGTCATCAAGTTCATCGGGGAGTTGAATTAATTTAGAAATGAATATTCATAATACTTGACAGTGGCAAAATACGCGTCGTCGTGCTGCCATAACCATAAAAAAGACACAAAATTTTATATACACATCTCAATATCTCTCTTGAAGAAGTGATAAATTTTTAGGAGTACATACGTCAAAAAGTATGTATATTTTCATGCGTCTTCACGCGCCATTCCGTCTTCGACAGATAATATTTTTTCCGGAATGCAAAATACTAACGCGGTAGCTTAAAATTTTCTACTTCCCAACTGCAAAGTAACAATAAAGAATCATTTTCAACCTCGTCGCACTCAATAAGTAGCTGTTTCCGAACTTTATTTAGTTAATTTTCTATTTGTGGTTGACCGAAAGAGAAATTGATGACAGTGAAAATTGTTGGAACTCGTAGTATAGTGAAAATGTTTATGTTAGAGCTAAAGGAAAACTTGTTAGAATTTTTTCCAAAATAAGCGTACATTGATAAATTTATCAATTAAATCAGATATACTTTCTTTTTCTTGAAAAAAGAAGTTATTTAAAAATATATTTTATTTTAGAGGTTCTATCTATCTATCTATCTATAACCTCACGCCAGATCCCTTGCGGGGTAGGCAGAGAGTACAGAGTTCCAACAGGTTCTTTCCTTACATACCTCTCTGGCTTCCTCGACTCTCATAGTTCGTCTCATAAACGCTCGCCGGTTACGGAGACTCTTGACTTTTCCATCAGATAAGACTCGGTTTATTTGGTCGTGGTAAGATAGTCTAGGTACCTGCATCCTTCCACTTTCACATTGTATATCTGTTTTGTCATTCTTTCCTCTGGCATTCTTTCTATATGCCCGAACCAACGGAGCATGCCCTTTCTCATCTTTACACCGATACTATCTTTCATACCTACTCGCTGTCTTACTATGCTGTTGCTAATGCGGTCGGTCAGCTTCACTCCGCACATCTTCCGCAGAGCTCGCATTTCTACCGCATTTATCCTACTTTCATTCTCCTTCTTACATACCCAGCTCTCGCTACCATATAACAGCGTTGGGACAAGAACTCCGTTATGTATGGCCAGCTGCGCCTTATGGCTTAAGTGCCGGCTCCCGAGTAGCTTTCCCATCGCACCATTCACTCTGTTCCCTGCACTCACTCTTCTCTCTATGTCAGCGGTGTATTTGCCATCCTTACTGAAGGCGCATCCAAGATATACAAACTCATTCACTTGCTCCAGCACATCGTTACCAACCACAATCCTTACATTCGTTCTGGTTTCTTCCCTTTCAAAAACCATAATCTTGGTTTTCTTCACATTCAAGTGTAAGCCATTGATCATGCAGTCGTCTTTCATAACTGTGACTAGTGTTTGCAGATCAGTGGCTGTTGGCGCTATTAAAACCGCGTCATCTGCATAAAGTAGATGGTTTACCAATAAGTCACCCATTTGTACACCTTCATTCATCGCTTTCAGTCTTTGAAGACTTTTGTCCAGATATATTATAAACAGTCTAGCGGACAACACGCAACCCTGCTTGACGCCGATTTTAACGTCAAACCAGGGTGACCTGTTACCACCCACCCGTACGCATGCCTTGCAGTCCACATAAGTGGACTGGACGGCTCGCAACAGAGTGCCATCTATACCATACTCTGGCAAAATGTCCCAAAGTCTCTTTCGCACAACTCTGTCAAATGCCTTCTCCAGATCTACAAAACCGCAGAAAACCTTCCGCCCCACTGCCAGATGCTTCTCTACGATGTTGCGGAGTGAGAAGACTTGATCCGAACATCCTCTTCCAGACCTGAAACCCCCTTGTGCCTCGCACAACATTCCATCGGACTTCATCGGACATTCCATTTTAGAGGTTCCTTATTAATTTTATAATGATCTATCTATATCATCACGCCTGATCCCTTACGGGGTAGGTAGAGAGTACAGAGTTCCAACAGGTTCTTTCCTTACATACTTCTCTGGCTTCCTCTACTCTCATAGTTCGTCTCATACACGCTCGCCGGTTACGGATACTCCTAACTTAATTTATAATGATATTAATTTAATTGGTAGTTCTTGCGTGTATAATTATTAGATTCATTTATAGAGTGTGTATGAGGCAATAAAATAGATAATAAACTTCATTTTAGACTGCCTCGTTGGTCTAGTGGCAAAGCACATCGCTTTGTAATCACGAGGTTCTTGGGTTCAAATCCTAGGTCGGACAAGTGTAGTTTTTCTAACGAAAAACTTCCCAGAACGAGTCCCTAGTCGGGAATTGTGCCCGGTATATGGCAATAGGCTCGCCACCTATTACATGGGACCTAACATCGTCGGCGAAACGTGGGTGTACTTAGTACACCTCTGTCATCCCCGCTTGGGGAATATAGGCGTAACGGTGTTTCTTAAACTTCATGTTTGAGAATAAAACATTACAGCCGAATACTAATCTGCCTACTCACATAAAACAGGTGTGAAATATCATTCGTCTAATAAATGCAACCAAACAATAAACCAATAAACAAACACTATGTTAGTACAAAATATATAGAAACAGCAAAAATCTGCTAAAAACAATAATTAATATATTTCAACACACAACACTAAATCATACTAAAACACCTACTGCTGTTAAAATTATTTTTTAATCTGATATTTTACTGCTAATCGCCTAATCGAACTGACACCTTGATTTACTAAGGAGCCCCTTAAAGTATTTAATAATTTAAAAAACTAATCTATCCCAAAAATGGCATAAAAAACAATCTTTATTACCTATTTTCATAAGTGCGAGTACCGTATGATTGGGAAACTCGACGGGTCTCTGTCGGACAAACGGTTACACTCCAAAAAAGGCCCCGTTCCCGTTACTAATGTGGACGTTGATTCATTGGCACTATCATATAGAATGGGTTAGAATCGATTAATAAGAACCAGGATAACGAAAACAAGGTAATAAAGACTTTAACTCTTTACAATAAGGCTTATTTCGCTATATAAAGTTTGAAACGTTGCAATTTTAAGTCGCAATGTTTTCTGTCTTTTATTTAAGTATCTGCAATTCAATTTGGTATCCGCTTAATAGTTCTTATAAATCGCAGTTTAAGGAAAAACTTAAGTTGCGTCAACGCTGTGATCATATTTATGTACAGTGAAAAAATTACATATATTTTTAGATAGGGACTCTCGATTTAATTACACTCTCTATTAGAGAGTGATTATTAAAACGCGGGAGATAAAAAAAGATATACTTATGAAAGAGCAGGCATTCTTTTAATCATTAAATACTTCTCACGTCTTTCATTCTCAGGGAAGTACACATAGTACACCCAAATTTCATCACAGTAATGGACAGATATTGAAGTTTTAAGTACGGTCCTTCAATACAACGACGTATTGAGGAGACCATAGAGCAGAACAAGGGCTCCAAAGTGTTCGCAAGAGACGCGTCTATTGGGCAAAGCCAGTTGACGAAGCTGAAGACGGAGGACGGAATCGTAACGTCGAATAGGTTAAAGGTGCTCAAGGATATAGGGAGGTTCTAAACAGCTATGATCGATGTTTCTCTACGTGATCGTATCAGGAATAAGAAGATTCGTAGAAGAATCAAGGTCACCCACATAGCTCATACAATTAGTAAGCTAAAGTGGCAATGGCTGGGCCACATAGCGCGATTTCTAACTAAGCCGTTGGGGCAGAAAGATTCTAGAGTGGAGACCACGTATTGGCAAGCGCAGCGTGGGATTGCCGCCTACTAGATGGATCAAAGCTCTTGTTAAGGGACGTCGTTGGATGCAGGCGACAACGGACCAGTTGCGCTGGAGAGCGATTGGGGAGGCCTACCTTTAGCAATGGACGAGTATAGGCCGACATAAAGAATTTTCTTCTCAATAATACAACAAGTGCGTCTGACACAACCCCAGATCTGAGGCCAGAACATTATGTCGTTCTGTTTGAAAACTTGTTAAGTATACAGTACAGCTCTGCCATCCCCGCTTGGGGAATATAAGCGTGACGGTGTTATGGTTAGTCGATAATTGATAATTCCTTATGATAATTCCTTCGACTTTCATCATCATCTCAGCCTTCAACTTTAGGAATTGACAATAATTTATTGATTTGAAATTTTTCATTAGATCAGGTAACTATGGAACTGGTGTTGAGCCCTTCTAAATAAAAAAATGTTAGTAGCAGTATTTGCCCGTGTCTTATAGTACCACTTTTAGATCCGAACAGGGTCCCCACTGAGAAAATCCGGCGAAAAACTCAAGAAGGTTTTCTTTGTTTTGTTTATTTCTCTTCCTTTTTTATCATATTGTGTATGGATAGCGTCAATTAATACCGAGGGACATAATATACAAACAAAAAATATGGTTGAATTTTATTTTCTTGAAGTCGGATATAAAATCATAACATTCCTGAACCAATGTTATGTAGGTATTGCAAGTTTTTGCTAAGGTCTAGTTAAAATCGGAGGCAATTTTAATTAACCGTTCGGAAGTTTGTGCAATGTTGGGTTAAACTTCGTACAGCTATTTGTGTCAGATCAAGATCCAAATCACGTTACTTAGAAAATAATTGGTAATAAACTTGTTTTTTTTTTTAGTAACTTTTTATCTTGGTATACTACCAACTAACTAACAAGCAGTGATAGCCTAGTGGTTAGACCGTTGGACTGTCAGAGGTCTCGGGTTCAAACTCAGGCACGCACCTCTGTATTTTCAAAAGTATGTGCGTATTAAAAATTAACTATCACTTGCTTTAACGGTGAAGGAAAACATCGTGAGGAAACCTGCATGCCTAAGACTTTCTCGAAGGTGTGTAAAGTTCGCTAACCCGCACTGGGCCAGCGTGGTGGACTATGGCCTAAACCCTCTCAGTCTAAGAGAAGCCCCGTGCCCAACGGTGGGACAGTTTCTTAACAGGGTTAATATTATTATTATACTTAAGTGTTTGTGTTGTGTGCAAATACGTATATATTTATAATGTTTATTAAATAGGTAATGGAAAATGTAAAACAACTTAAATTACCTAAGTTATTAGTTTAGTTTCACTATCTAGGTAAAAGCTTTATGAATAATTATTACATTATATTGTCATAAGACCATATAAAAAAATAAAGTCGTTACAATAGTTTTCCCCGAACATGACGCCCAAGGTATGTCTGTATGCCCACATTTCGCTGACCATGCTAATTCCTAAAGAAAAGGTGTGCATGGCCATTACAAAAGGCACAATTCCAAATTTCGGCCTGGTGCTGACATCTTAAGTATTAGCATCAGCCCAAATTAGTCCACTGCTGGACATAGGCCTCTTCCAATGTGCGCCACAGAGCCCGATCCTCGGCTTTATGCATCCAGATCCTGCCGGCTATCCGACGTATGTCGTCACTCCATCTCGTGGGGAGGCGTCCTACACTGCGTTTGCCAGTTCGTGGTCTCCACTCCAAAACCCGTATTAGATAAACCTCGATAACACTTAATAAATGATTGTAATATATAATGATCTTTGTAAAAACGAGTTCTATCTATCTATCTATAACATCACGCCAGATCCCTTGCGGGGATCGAAAAAACGAGTTGTTATAGCAAAATGCAATTGAGATATCTTGCTATTTAAGGAAGTCCTATGGGCTTCTTTGCAGCTTTCTTTGGACACCATCTGGTTGTATAGTACATGTCTGTACCAATCAAACGAGCCTAAACACGGTGGGGTAATTTTGTGTAGTTGACATATTCCTATGGCTACCTTCCGACTCCATTATCAGACCAGCTCCACGGTACCATATTATTTCATTATCACCGCACTTACATACGTATGACACATTACAGCTCAATTGGATACCCGCAAGTGCTCGAAATATTTATCACAAAATTTGAACCGGAAAGACAGACATACGAACATTGCAAGTTTAATAAAAAAAGAACTATAAAATACTATGGAATGCTGCTTCTTATATAAAAATAATTATTCGATGATTATTTAAATACAATGTCGTAAAACTATCGATTGAAAGTAATCAAAAACTTGTAAGTGTCATTTCACTTTCCTAGAAAGTATTCAGATATGTACGTTAATTACTATTAATTAATTGAATTCGATTCTCAATGCCGGTTTGAAATAATCGGCAAATGGCATGCGGCGCCGTATATTTTGATAAATTAAACAATATGTACTTTGCGAATTCGCTGAAGTGGTTTTTTTAAAATAAAAGAAAATTAAGTTAAAAAAAAATACACCGTCACGCCTATATTCCCCAAGTGAGGGTGGCAGAGGTGTCCTGAGTACACCCACGTTTCGCCGACGATGGTAGGTCCCATGTAATAGGGGGCGAGCCTATTGCCATATACTGGGCACAATACCAGACTCCGGACTCGTACTGGGAAGTTTTCGTTAGAAAAACTACACTTGTCCGACCTAGGATTTAAACCCAGAACCTCGTGATCACAAAGCGATGCGCTTTACCACTAGATAACGCCGGTTGCGGAGGTTACGGATTTGGTCGTGGTAAGATAGTCTAGGTCTTCCCCGGTACCTACATCCTTCCATTTTCGCATTGTATATCTTTTTTGCTTATTACAGGACCCCTATTATTTTAGGGGGTTTGGTCTATAATTCTCTACGGTAGTCCAATGCGTGGCATATAATTCGTCAAAGATTCGTTCGTTGTTAGCAGCGTGTAACCACGTACAGAGTAGAGCATGGTAGTAAATCCCTCTCATCTCCTTAGCATGGATAGCACGGACACACGTCGTATTTTAAAGCGTAAACTACCTCGAGAATTGTGAATAAAAAATTGGTTTAGTAATTTCAAATATAAGTGTGTATATAGATAAGTTGCAGCTGGGAACTTTAATTGCCTTTGTAGAAGTGTTGATTTATTTTATTGTCAGAAAGGCGTTTACTGTAGGTCAAAGGCCTCCCCAAAAATCTGAACAGCGACGATTTACTTACTCGTTCTTTATCTTCCTTTAAGTTTCATTTTTAGGTGCATACCCACTGGTAACGGCACGGCAAAGTTTGACAGAAGAGGTGTCTTTTTACCCCAATATCTGTTTTTGAATGTCTGAATTGCTCATGTTTAATGCGTGTTGTTTCCTCGTTACAATAAACCCTTAGCCTGAAAGTCTTATTTGTTGTATATCATGTAAAGATTTCTAACGACTTGTACGGAAACGGTGGTGCTTGATTCATAATAAAAATAGATTATTACGAATGTTTAGTAAATAATCTGACAGACATTGTATTCCTATATAATATACGATAAATATATAATATACGATAAATACTTAACGATAAAAATCGTTAAGTATTTTTGATTTTTTTAAGTTCACGATATTTGCGGATCCCTAAAATGGTTATGGTATGTATCAGTAATTATACAACTACTGCTTACTATGCAATTATAAAGAAAGCGCTAATACCCCGACGTCAACGGTCAGCTGGCCGTCAAAAGTGCGGGTTCGATTCTTAATTTCTAATTGTTATCTATGATTAGAGAACAATAGGCACTAATCATAGATAACAATTAGATGTTTAAAAATGGTAAAAAAATGTGTTGTTTTATTTCACGCATGTTTAGGTTGAATACTACATATTAACACGTAGTATGTTTAAAAATTATTATTTAATACTATACAATACTTTCTCTTCCATTTTTTAGTTAATAACATAGAATCACGTTACATTCATAAAGCGTATTTAGATAACAAAGACTAGGAATAATCAAAACATGCAATGATTTTAAATTAGCACCATTTACAAAAAAAATGTCCTACAATTGCTTGAGTTATTCTTCAACTCTCCTATTGTTTTCCTCTGCTAGGCAACGGTTCCAACTATACCTTGAAAAGTTGAGTTTGGACACTACTATGCCGCACATCACCAGTGCGTTTGTTCGTAATACTAATGAAATTACTGTAATTTATAATCAATCCTATGATATATGTAAAACTCGTAGCAATGACTTTGGAAGAGCGTAGAAACATCGTAGGTGGGGCGTGGCCAACTTTACGAGGTCATCAAAAGCTTCGATTATAATAACTGTCGTGACCTTGCGTAATGACCAAGTTATAGAATAGTGCACTCTTTTTCAATTAGATAATGTAAAAACCACTACAGAGTAAAACCACTTCGAGACAATATTAGGACTAGTTTACGTTAGACGGCCGGAGCGATATTGAGTTCTTAGATTTACGCGAATATTACACATGAAATGAGGTGTTCACTGAAGTCCTCAATCTCTCCCGTGACCATGGGTATTGCAAAGCACTCGAAACGTCGGGAACTAAAAATCAAAAATAAACCGCGATAAAATCCGTAAAATAGTTTCATTTCAGGCCTGAGCGATTTCAAATATTTTGCATTTTAATGTTTCAGTTTTCAAAGTCAACACCGTTAAGTATACTTCTTACTGGTTTTGACTATCTTTTGAGGGTTTTCTTGTGATAATATCTATGTATTTATGTAATGAATATAGCAAGGCTACCTCTGCTATAAAGAGCAGATTTATCGTGGAAGTGTCGCTTTGATTTGTATGTTATTTGAGGATAGTAATAGGTATTTAATATGTAGTTATTTTGTATCACACGCTGTATGTATTCCATCTATTTCTAAGTTTTTGTTACATAAGCATAGTAAACGATCATTGTAGGTCTCAATTACAGCGTAATTTCTTTTCGCAGGTATTGTATACTATTTTTGTATACTATTTTTGCGTTCATTAATCTAAATTTGCTACGCTTTTGCTCTTTTTTACTTTACCATGTTCTTAAATTAACTAATACGCAGTCAAAATATACTAAAACATACATTCGTCATTTTTCGTGAATACAAAATGTATTTCTTTTTCGCGTTTGTTTACCAAAATAAATAATAGTTTTCTGTCTGAGCTGTAAGTAATTTGTCAAAATGTTAGTGAAAGTTAACAGCTGGGCACATAATTAAGGTTTAACTGTTTGATGCGCTCGCGCCGCTTAAGTTAAATATTTGACGCATGGAAAGAAGGAATTTATTAATATTCTACAACTTCTATAATATTTTATAACATAAAATTTTAGGTATATTCAAAGGTACAATAATTCATAAAGTTATAATATATAGATCCGAGACCTCTAAAATCTAAATCAAAATTATAAGTAATATAAATTCAAAAATGAAAAAATATAGGTACGTACTTATCTATTATCTACGAATGTTCAATGTGGTAGAAATAAGGGTGGTTAGAGATTCGAAATGTATTTTTGTAGTCTCAAATCATTTGCAAGGTTTTCAGTGTCGGTAAGGAAACTTATAAAGGGCTTGAGTGGATCGTTACTAAAAATTTTTTTTTTGTTTAACTTGAGCGGAATTGAACGCGACTTTATAGTACCTAATTCTTTAGTTTTACGAAACATTCTTAATTTTCTTATTTTTATAATTTTTCTTATTTTTCTTATTTTCATTCTAGTTTGTTAACCCCTCGGTTGCTCGAGCGCTTTTTATATATATATGCCTTAGTAGTTTTAGACTTTAATAAATATATCTAATGTGAGACCGCCCGTGATGTTACCGAAATATGGCGCTGCCGGAAGATCAGCGCTGCAGCATAATACAGCTGCGGCATTAGCTGAGGCAGGGACCAATTTTGGGTCTCACACAATCACTGCTTTGCATTTCTACCATTTTTATTGTTACTCTTTTGTCATTTTAATTACATTTGTTATGCATTTCATTCTTTTGTGTTTAGTTGTGTGAGCACAAAATAAATTATTTTTCTTTTCTTTCTTTCTTTCTAATATATTTCTACAATATGAAATTTTAAAAAACCCAAAAATCCTATGTTGATGATACGCTTTTATTACTTCTGCATAGGAAATTTAAATCTGCCAGAACGTCCGCCGTTCATACAAATAAAAACAAAAACATCTTAATAAAATTGAACCTTGAACAATTTCCAGGTTCCCAAATTCACTACAAGTATCCAAAAAAGTAAAATTGAAAATCCAAACCCGACGGTTTTACCTGAATTCTATGTCACCCACTAATAACCGCAGTGGGCGCTTCACAGGTGCGCATGCGCAAATACGCGGCACACACGGCGCCGCCAACACGCGTCATATGCGCGCATGTGGGCAGTCAAGCGAATAACAACCTTATTTTAGTGCACTAAGTTTATTTTTCGAAGTTTCACACAAGTGATTATAAAGTTGCGATTCGATTTTTTTTAGGTGCGTACGACATTGTCGACAGTATTTTTTTTTTAATTTTTCGAAGTTTTGTGTTTAGTGGACACTGTGGAACAAAGTGATTTTTAAGACAAACTTTTTGAAGATTTATGGATATTCGATTTTTTTGTAAGTATACTTACCTATATTTATTTCCTGCTGTTAAACGTACTTTGGACATTTTAAAGTTTTTAAAACAAAAATTGCACTTTTAAGGCCATTTTAAATTTACAAAGTCGTGACAATATTAAACTTTGCACTGGACCGTACCGTTTTAGCAATTAATACAAAAAAGTGCACGACTAGAACAGTTTTTTGTACATTTTATACTCTACCACGAAGTTTTGGATCCTTTTATATGCATCCATTAATATCTTTTTGGTACATGACAACTAATTGTTTATTTGCATAGGTACGTCATCTGGATCTCTTGTATGGTAGGTAGGCCATATTATATTTATACACACTTAACTCAAATAATTTATTTTGTATAAATCTTGCGCGGGCAAGTGCCCCAAACAAATTGACAAGTTAACTTTTTTTAACTTACTAATATACCTCCACTGAAAATATCCGGCAAAACACTCAGCGGGCTTTTCTTTTGTTTTAATTCTCTTATCATTTATTTTGTTTACGGGGTAGGCTGCCAGAACAACATATATCTGCAAAACTAATTGTCTACCAAAGACAGATAGTTTTGCAGATATATAGGATTTTTTTTCTTTTTTACACTGTCATAATAAGTAGTCTCTCCATTCCATTATATGTACTAGTGGTCACCCATAGGTCGATACTCGACCTACTCTTTCATCTTTTGCTGGTTATGTTTGACATTCAGTAAGACTATAGACAAATAATATTAAAGACAAACATCAATTTGACGTGTATTGTGTAAAATACATGGTAGTGTGTGTAATGTTTTTTTCATTGATTTAATGTATGTTTTATGCATAATTTTAATAAAATATTAGCAGTCTGCACTCATTCTCTATATAAACTATAAGTGTGGGAAATTTCACACTCCTCCGTCCGCGCAATTTTCGTAAAAAGGTGTACAAAGTTTTTGCTTCACGTATTAATATATAGATATTTTGGAAACGATCTTTTCCTATCACAGAACAAATAAGACGAATAGCCAGTGGGTCCTATAGATGTAACATGATCAATATTTTATATGCTGTAAGTTTTCCATGCACTTAAATAAATAAATTATTATTTCATGATCGCTTAGTCACTTAGGTTGGTTTGTTCTTCTACTTTCAAATTATCTAATAAATATATTATCTACTGTTAATTGCTTTATAATCCAGATCTATATTTTAAAAGTAATCACAAGATTATAGATAAGAACATATATATTTTGGATTATATTGTAGATTACATTTGACTTTAAGTTCCTAACGTTTCTAAATAAAAAATAAACCCCGATAAATTCCGAAAACACAGATTTCTTTCATCTGTAACGCGTAATATTTGCAGTAAATCTAAGAATTTAGTACTATCAGATATGTAAAGCACATTTTTGGTAAAACTACTTTTAAGTATATTCAAATGTATTTTTCAATGATGAATCATAGGCTTTTTATACAGTTATATACCCGCATGATGACACTATAAGAAGAGCGGCCTCGAATAAAAATCCGGAATACTATTATGGTTTTTAAATCAATTATGCAAATCTTTATTAGGTTTTTGTGCACAAATTCGCGTTTTCCATTACGATTCTTTTGTTAGTAGATTCCTATTTATTATTTTATTTGGATGTTAAAGAATAATAAATATTTTATTAGATATTGATGACTCAGTGTGTTTTATTTAATGTTATCGATGGTTATCTATTTAAAATTCTATTAAAGATCGTTTACGAGTTTTGTTCTAAAATATAATAAAATATCAATTTAAATATAATAATAAATGTTATTTAGTACTGAAATCATATTTAAAACCAATATACCCGCTCAAGAATAATTTATAAAATGAAAAAAGAATCACCGTCACGCCTATATTCCCCAAGCGGGGGTGGCAGAGGTGACCTGGGCATATCCACGTTCCGCCGACGATGTTAGGTCCCATGTAATAGGGGGCGAGAGACTATTGCCATATACCGGCTATAATTTCAGACTCCGGACTCATACTGGAAAGTTTTTCGTTTGAAAATTTACCCGACCTAGGATTTGAACCGAGGACCTCGTGATCGCAAAGCGATGCGCTTTGCCACTCGACCAACGAGGCAGTCAATAAAATGAATATTCAGTAAGATCCACTATTTAACAAATATCTTAGTTCCGTGAATTATACAGCCATATCATTAACCAAATTGAATAGTGACTCATTTAGAAAAGCAAGAACAATAGAAATTAACTTTAGTAGTCAAAATTAGAGTGCTTATTTTAATTGACAAATTTTGGAATTACATCATTATACATTTGAACAACGATATATTTTTTTACGACGAGTAGAAAATTGGTTTTGGTTTTACCATAATACATGCGGGGAATACTTTTTTTGGCTTGTAGTCAAATAAAAGATTTTAGTGCTTCTTGATTTGTTTTTTAGTAATTTTCCGCAACTGACAATTGCTTCGTCTGTCATTCCAACTTTTTTTTATATCCATTTTTCATTTTCCTTCCACACTCATTCATTTTACTCACTCACATGCTTTCTCATTCATTCAACACTGAGTTCTATTCTATTAAGTAACAATATTAGTTGCGTTCACATTAACAAAGTTAATCTTACAAAAATCAATTCTACATACATAAAGATAGACTGACCTTACTTAAAATGGATATGAATCTCCAATATGTACTAAACAAGAAGTGAAGAGGTGTAAATGTCATCAAGCCGATAGACTTTAATCACTTTCTACGCTACCGCGTTGCGTGTGCGCGTACGCACGCAGGAACAGATTATACCCATTCCATTGAGCAAATATCTTCTTGTTCCGAGTGAGGTGCTAAATGGATCGCAAATTATATAGCTTACTAGCTGTTTCCTGCGGCATATTGTAAAATATTTTAAAATATGTTTATAAATTATAATTTATGTGTTATTCTGATGCTGTTACTGTAAAGCTATATTACTCTTAAGTGTTATTAAAATTTGTTCAGTAATTTTTGTGTGAAAGAGTGAAGAAGAATACATCCAAACATCTATCCTCACAAACTTTCGCATGTGTTATATGAGTAGGATTCATAAAGAGAAAATATTTTGAAATCATTTCGAAGACGATGGCTTGGTCTACTGGTTGGACTCGGGATATTTCATTGAATACTCGCGCATTGCATTGCCATACAAAAGAAATTGTTTCGGGCTGGATGTTGGTGGATGTGAAATTCATATTTTTAAATGTATCTACGACAAAGAAATAATTTCTAGTGTTCTCTCTAGAATAAGAAAATAAAATATATCTCAGATTACGTTTTTCGGTACCTTTGGTGACGACGATGACCTTCTAACGTTTTGCGAACCATTTTTGCACCCTATGCGTCCTATATTAAAGCATATGCTTGCTACAACTTAATGTAGATTGAGCTGGGCGCTTGAAGACAATTTAACTTCTGTTGTTTGAATGTCAGAATGGCCCAACCACTTAACCACTCCAAATACATATGTAATACATCTACGTATGTAGAATCAAACAAATTTTAATACTAAAGACAGCTCCAGAAACTTTCCATTTGAATGGCATGATCATCAATCTTGTCATTAGGTAATCAATCAGCAGTGCGATCATCGCTGCATGATCTAATCGCTCATGTAACGTGCGTTAGGGCATTTTCGGATGCAGCGATCTATTCGCAATATGAGTAGTGCTTGTCATTTCTTCTATCATTTAGCGTTCTACTGACGATTATACAAACTACCATGCTGCCGCGATTGACGAAAGGTGGTATTAGAGAAGAGACTTACACTCAGGGTTAGATTGGGTAGATACAAGCTGATAATGGTGATGATGATGAAAGCGCAGAATCAAATGTTTGCGAAATTGAGGAGTGGGTATGAGACTATAATGCAGAAAAGGCAAGTAAAGTTAGTATTCTTTGGTTTTTGTCTACATGATCTGCCTTGATGTTATGATGTTAATAGTTTTTAAAATAAAGCGAAACGCATTCTGAGTGATTTAAGAGAGTTGAGATTTTTGGTGTGACTATTGGTTGTAATAATTATTGTTCTTGACTCGCGAAAAACACGCAAATGCGCGAGTAGAAGTTCAGGCATATTACTTCATATACATATTATAATAAATAGAGTATTAATACTCGGTAAATGCTTCGCGAGGAATCTGTCGGAATGATATACCTAAATTTGTATAAAGGTAGTTAGTAGCAATCTATAATGGCATGATCCGGAATCGCGCACTAATCGTCGCTTCTGTAGAGGCCTTTACAAACGACTCCATTAACAAACGATCGCAAATGATCTACTTTCTAGTAAGAGCTAATAATTGACAGATTTATAACAATCACTCTAACAACATCTTGTCCCGATTACGACAAAGTATGAAAATGACATGTTTATCGTAAATTGTTGGATAATTGTCAGCCGTGCCAGCCAGTAAGATAGTCCACATTAAAAACATCTACTTAAAAACAGAGTTCACATATTAAGCAACAGCAATGTTGTTATAATATTCCCCTCATCACAAAAAAAAATAAAAAAAAATAATTCTGCTTCAGCGCTGATTCAGAAGCGAGAATATTTTAAAGAATCATATTGTGGGTTGTTGAATCGCTGTCAAGCAATCTTTACTCTGCTTTGGCTTTCCAAAATGTTTACAAACAGGCCATGAGGAGTTCATGGCATACCAGGTGATTCGGTAATAAAATCGCTTTCTTGAACATTATCGTACTCATAAAAGCTACAGGAAAGTATCAGTATTTCCTATTTTTCAATACATTGTTCCTATCTATATCTTTCACTGCGTCACTTAATTGTAATGCAAATCTCCAAAAAATATGGAAAAATAAACTTATTTTTATTTACGTGCATAGTGTTAGTAGTCTGTAACACGGTATGTAATAAAGAATCTTTTTAATGTACCTAATATAATTGGTTAGTTGTATTGTTTTAATAAATTGTATCTATCTATCTATCTATCTATAACCTCACGCCAGATCCCTTGCGGGGTAGGCAGAGAGTACAGAGCTCCAACAGGTTCTTTCCTTACATACCTCTCTGGCTTCCTCGACTCTCATAGTTCGTCTCATACACGCTCGCCGGTTACGGAGACTCTTGACTTTTCCATCAGATAAGACTCGGTTTATTTGGTCGTTGTAAGATAGTCTAGATCTTCCCCGGTACCTGCATACTTCCACTTTCACATTGTATATCTGTTTTGCCATTCTTTCCTCTGGCATTCTTTCTATGTGCCCGAACCAACGGAGCATGCCCTTTCTCATCTTTACACCGATACTATCTTTCATACCTACTCGCTGTCTTACTATGCTGTTGCTAATGCGGTCGGTCAGCTTTACTCCGCACATCTTCCGCAGAGCTCGCATTTCTACCGCATTTATCCTACTTTCATTCTCCTTCTTATATACCCAGCTCTCGCTACCATATAACAGCGTTGGGACAAGAACTCCGTTATGTATGGCCAGCTACGCCTTATGGCTTAAGTGCCGGCTCCCGAGCTTTCCCATCGCACCATTCACTCTGTTCCCTGCACTCACTCTTCTCTCTATATCAGCGGTGTATATCCCATCCTTACTAAAGGCGCATCCAAGATATACAAACTCATTCACTTGCTCCAGCACATCGTTACCAACCACAATCCTTACATTCGTTCTGGTTTCTTCCCTTTCAAAAACTATAATCTAATAAATAATAATAAATTGTATCACTTTATTATTATTATTTTATTGAAAATATATTTTAGTAATAAAAATTATTCATTTTTATATTTCAAGAATTGTGGGTTTTTAGGTAATTCATTGAGGTCAGACAATGTAAATCTTTTTTTCGAGAGATTGCCATAATTGGTGTGTATCTATCGGTACAAAAATAAATACCATCGCGCCTAAATTACCCTAAGCAGGGGTCGCAGAAGTGTACTGTGTACACCTACACTTTGTTGAAGATGTTGGGTCCTGATGTAGTGTGACACGAGCCGATTGTCATTATAATAGGTACAGCTCCAAAACTTCCAAACTCCCTTCAGATTTTTTAAACTTGTCTAGACTAGATACAGTTGCAATATTACTAGTCACCTATTATTAAAATATATTGCTTGCTTAAATCCATACGGTTGATGTTTAAGATTATTTTTGTTTAATGTAAACTTTTCAAATACCTATAGCGTCTTTAGTCGAATTTCATTACCAATAAAAATATTTGTATGAATGAAGACTGACATAGTTACAATCATACTAAAAATGATTGATGTTAAGGTTACGGGACTCGGCTCAGTCGCTAAAACGTCCATAAAAGCACCTTAACGACTCATACGCATAGTGTTAATTATCGCGTAACACTTATCAGCAATACGCTGAATGTTACAACATTGAACGGGGACGGTATTGGGCGTTAGTAAACAATAGAGATGGAGGTCGTTTTGTCATCTCAAATAAATCACGGCAAGACAAACAGTAATAGTATGGCCCCAAAATACACAGCTCTTGTATATTACAGGTTTCATTACCTGGGAGAAATCTATTAGGAGTCATAAGTAAACCAAATAAAACTTAACCACTGCGAAAACGACGGACGATTTAGCGCAGTGGTTAAGAGCTTAAGCCACTCCGCTACTGTGTATAATAGTCTCGGGTTCGATTCCCGCACGGAACGAATCTTTGTGTGATCCACAATTATTTGTTTCGGTCTGGGTATTTGTGTATGTGAATTTTCATGTTTGAAACGGCACCCACGACACAGGAATAAATCCTAGTGTGGAGCTACGTTTTTAAAAAGAATAAAGACAAACAATCCAGAATTAGTTAACTCATTAGTTGTGACGCTGTCGGTGGGATTAGGTAGTCTGAGCAGTATTAATAATGTGAGTATACTTAGAGGAAGATAAGGACATAACCTCATTATCAAAAGATATATTACTCAGGTATTTTCTAACGGATTATACATTCCAACAGACACACGCCTCCTCAGCATCGCCTTACGTCAAATCCTCGGCCCTATCTCGCCGATACGAATTCAAGACTCGCACCCGTTGGAATATTGTTTTTAAACTGGACTTTCCCAAGCAGGGTTCGATGAAGAGGGCTCGAATCCACCAATAGTTGAATCTCACTAGATCGATGTCACGATCCTTACCGAACACCTTGGAATTCTCCAGGAGTATTCTGAAAAGATTGTCGAAAGAAAGCATTATACTACAACTACTCGCCAGATCCCTTACGGGGTAGGCACAGAGTACAGAGTTCCAACAGGTGAGAAGGAAGGAAAGAAGGATGTAGGTACCGGGGAAGACCTAGACTATCTTACCATGACCAAATAGAAAGCATTATGATGGTAAAAAATGTTGATAGTGTATTCAAAGACCACCCATTGCAATGTTTTGAAGAGCCTACTTCAAGTCGACTTTAGTACTGGCATTGATTGACGATTTACACACTTATTTCAAAGACATTAGACAGTTTTCCACGCTTCTTACCCGCAGCGATAAGTTTGATCGCTGTTCACAAGTGAGATCATCCAATGTCTTAACGAAATATTAGTTATTTAACTGTTTGTCTAATACTTGGTGACAAGAACCCGTTGGTCTTGGCTATGGCGCCGCACCTTTGGCAAACACACCGAGGTCGAGTTTCGAAACATAATATTTTTAAGGAATATTATGATCACAATACTGAATTGGAAACTACTGTACCTATTGATGTAACTGGTTTAAACTGTAGAGAGACATAACGTCGAAAGACTATTTGACCAAAATTTCTTATTAATACGAGATAATTTCCACTACCTATTCACAAATGTGCAGATGCTTTTGAATATATACATGCCCTAATATTAGATATGCGTACTAAAGTTCAGATCATTAATGAAAATCCTTCTGGAGTTTTGACATTAGGCGTTTCTTTGCAAATAAAATTAGGAAAAAAATATCCCCGACACCCCGGTGCTCTGTCCAAACTAGATCCTTGTATTTTATATTGTTTAATATTTATTTAAGTTTAGGACACATTTACTTAGCCACATCGCTTTCAAGTCAAGAGTCTTTGTAACCGGCGAGCGTGTATAAGACGAACTATGAGAGTGGAGAAAACCAGAGAGGTCTGTAAGAAAAGAACCTGTTGGAACCCTGTACTCTCCGTACCTACCTCTCTGAACTTACCCCGCAAGGGAACTTGCGTGATGATATAGATAGATAGATAGAAATTTTCGTATGAAATTTACAAGAAAAGATATAATCTGTAATCTCTTTTTCCATAAAAATCTAAAAAAGACAAGAACAAATAACCAACATTCTTTGCAATAACAATAGCCAATCGTCTCCGTTAAACTTGACATTTCGAACATGAATACAGTTGCACGTGACGAATCAGAAAATCGTACGAAACGAGAATGAATGGAATGCCGCCTGCGTTCGCGCAGATGCGCCGTTGTGCAACTATGATCGAAAGTGACCGATCGGCTCACGAACGAGGTGTGACGAATATTGTACCGTCCGCGCCGTTATTTCGGTAGTTTCATTGATAGCACTTGGTGTAAGTTAAATAAAGATATACATATGAAATAAAACTATTTTACGGATTTTATCGCGGTTTATTTTTTATTTTTAGTTCCCGACGTTTTGAGTGCTTTGCAGCACCCATGGTCACGGGAGGGACTGAGGTGTTAGACGTCCAAAAGGCATAGTTGTTCCGGGGTACCCTCAACTTTCTTAATTATTTTTGTTGTTGTTGGTCCGATCTACGCAGAATGAGCTCACGGTGTCTTGAGGTCTTGCATTGTTATGCTTGGTTTTGGATTTGATTATATTAATTACCGGATCCCAAGACGATGGAAGCACCCAGCCATCTTCTCTATTGAAATTAGGATGTTTTTAATTTCAATAGCCTCGCGAACCATCCTTGGTAGGAATCGGTGTTCTTTCACGAGGATTTGTGGTCTATCAAATCTGATGTTATGGCGGGTGCGGTCAAGGACATGTTCACAGACTGCAGACTTCTTTGAGCAAATTGAGTAATAAAAATGTGTAATATTCGCGTAAATCTAAGAACTCAATAAAGATATACATTTTATGTAAGCAACTTTTGTTAACTCATGGCAATAATTTTTTTTTTTAATTAAACCCTATTTATACGTAGGTAGATTTTAAAGAGGAAAGATTTGTTTTTGTATGTTTGTAACGAATAAATTAAAAAATTACTAGATTTCTTCAACAATTCTTTCTTCAACAAGACTTCAAAAATTCAAACAATCTTTCACCATTAGAAAGCTACCTTATCCAGAAATAACATACGCTATATAGCATAGAACCGGTAGGTGGCGCTGTTGTCGACCGGGTACGAAGTCGCGAGAAACTGCTAGTTTTTATATAAACAAAATGCGTCCTGTGAGGGACGCAAAATGATAACATACAACAAATTCCGCAACAATGGAATGGCTATTTATGATCAGGATAAATTAACGCAGGTCTATTAAATAACTTAAATTAATAATGTCTTTGTATATTATAAGACGGCTTAACCAAAATTGGTTTGCCAGATTATAAAATCCATCCGTCAAAGTTTTTATATCATTCGTATATTTTGATGTCTCATCGAGCAACGGTGTTTGTTCATAAGACCGAAAGTATTGAAGTATCT
Organism: Phalera bucephala; assembly: GCA_905147815.2. Lineage (NCBI taxonomy): Eukaryota > Metazoa > Arthropoda > Insecta > Lepidoptera > Notodontidae > Phalera > Phalera bucephala. The sequence goes on along the minus strand of LR990611.1, from coordinate 32,103,695 downwards.
GATCGAGGTGTGACGATTCTAGCTCCGTTATATTCGTTTTATTGATTACGCTATAAAGACTTGATTTGTGATCTATCCATGGTTAATCGATAGCATTAAAACTTATATTACCACCATAGAGAATCAAAGTTTCATAACATTACGAAAATACAAAAGCTTTTAGGGGCATCTGATGGGCAAGACAAGAGCCTCTGTAACTGGTAAGTGAGTTAAGTTAAATAAACTATGAGAGGGGAGGCAACGAGAGAAGTTTATAAAGGAAGAACTTCCACTGTTTACTCTTTGCCTGTCCCGCAAGGAATCTGCGGTGATTACATAGATAGGTAGACAGATTACTTAATATTTGCGAACACAATCTACGCTTCACTCTGAAACGTTGAAACTATAAATATTACAAAAAAGATTTTAAAATTGAATAAGTCCCATGCGGAGTAGGCAGAGAGTACAGAGTTCTAACAGTTTCTTTCCTTACATGCCTCTCTGGCTTCCTCCACTGTCATAGTTCGTCTCATACACGCTCGCCGGTTACGGAGACTCTTGACTCGCCTGGCCTCTGGAGTGAGAGACTATGATCTGTGTTTTCTTATATTATATATTATTATAAACATTTAATTATCACACATTTTTTGACCTTCACATAAGCAAAAATAATAAATCGGCTGTTTGTATTTTCCAATCTTTCAACATTCTATCAGTACTACAGTTACGATATATAACTGTTCTGTGGTGTTGGTTTCAAATGAACAACTGCATACTTCAGAAACATCATAAATATTTTAATAAATTTCCTACACTTTCACTGGATTACACTAGTTTTAAATTCTCATACTGTACAGTTACATCATTAATGGAAAGTATTAAATGCATTCTAAGTGATTTAAGTCTTGATACGTTGACCTAGAAATTTATTTCCGTTTTCTGTTCAGTATTCAAAGATTTTTATATTTTCGATTATCTTTGCAGCCGTGATGGCATTGATGGTTTATTTTGACTATTACGATTAATATGGTAAAAATCGTATTATAATAACGTAAATGTTATTCTAATATAGCCTTTATGTTACTTAATGTGGTCTATAAATTGGAAGTAAATATTGGTTACTTCCAATTTAATGATATGGTTTAGGAGCTAAGTTAAACGTGCAGTGACGGCTGCTCTACTATACAATATATTGTTAAGCCAAGTCTGATGCTTTTGGGTAGCTTGTTTTCACAATAGGTTCGCCACTAATCTAATTTATTAATAAATAATATATTATTTTCTATGACTGTAAGACACAAAGTCCAATGATCTTATTTCCTATGAAACAAAGTCCTATGATAAACAGTAATTTTCTTGGTTCGTAAAAAGTCATTAAAAGGAAGTGGCCATACTATGAAACCCTGAGGAACACCTATTAAGTGGAACAAACGGAAGAGAAGATTATTATTAAACTAATACAGTATATGGTGCTACGACTATATTTTTTGAAGATTCAACACAAATGCCTATAAAGTGCTGCAGTTTTACGGCAAATAAATGATGTGAAATGTAATTTCGAAAGTTTCCGTGCAGTCGTAAAACTCTGGTATATGGGACAACGTGCGTTTAGCTGAGGCCCTTAAAGTAGTAGTTTTAAGATATTATTGCTTTTGCTATTCTTAACATTTAACCTTAAATGTATACTTCTATTTGATGGTCTTATTTTCCAAAACTTGTCACTATACAAGATTTGATAACAGACGCTCTAAAATTAGCTAGACTTTACTGGAAATGACATGGTCTTATCTTTAAATTGAATAATAGTCATGCGATTTATTGCAACATGAAAAAAAATTGGTTGCGTGCATAGATTTTAAGCTTAAATCGTTGGGTGCAGTAGGTAAAGGGGACTCACGCAATTCTTTTGCAGTCCGTACATAATAGCATCTAACGAAATCTTAGTGCGGGGAGATCGCAGCGATTTATTTGCCATATGTGACCACATGTCTGCCATTATTGTGCGTTTTGAATGATGACGATGTGTTGAAAGCGAAAATACGGCGTTGAGTGTATTAGATCTTATGAAGCATTTGTAACAGTACTTGTACAGCAATAGAGATTAATTTTAGATTATGAAAACCAATACCTACGAAAGGGTAATCTGAGGCGTGCGGTGCATATCCTCTTAAATAACTCTAAGAGCCTACAGATCATTTATCATAATATCTATGTTTGGAGCTACATTAATGGAGTTTTAGGTTTTAATTATATGGTAAAAACATAACATTGTGGTTAATATGTACTAGGCCACTAAGTATATTCCTTATAAGTTGGTTACATTCTTCTTCTCAAATTAGGTCATTTTGCTAACTGTCGTGAATTTAAGGATCATTATTGTTTTGTAAGTTGTTTAATGATTTGTAAAATTGCACAGGTTAAGGGTTCTTACGAAACAAGACGGACCGTAACATCCTTCGCTTATAAGAATTAACCTTAACTTCCTTCAATTCATGACGCAATTGACTTAAAGCCAATCCATCAAGACCTTTCAACGCCGACGTTTCACTCAGTAGAGCAGGTCGTGAGTTATTGGTCCGGTAATCAAATTCCAATCATGGAGTCAGGATACTTCGTTGCGAACTGAATGTTAAAAGCGACATACTAAATCGGCCTTTAGGGCGGTAACGTGTACGAATTCGAGGATTCTTGGTAATATAACAGTAGTAAAATATGTTATTGTATTGTTCCGCTATTTGTACATTGTAACCTCATCGTTTGAATGTCGAGGGAGGTATTCGAAGCGGTCGTTGAACGGGTCAAAACATGTGTGGAAAATTTTTTGCTAGTTTCTGTTCTAGTTTTTCATATGTAAACACTTCACAAGCCTATGATACAAAAAGAGCAGGAACTGCACATACACGATGCACGTATTCCCTGCTCAGGTTACTCTAGTCTAATCAGAAGAGGCTTAACATGCGTTCTTTGCGGAGATTCCGGTCCCTCTATACAATGTTTATGTCGCGCGCATTGGGAATTTTAGTCAGAGAAGGAGTCTGACTTGCTTTTACGTTCGCAGAAGTTCAACGCAGGATTTTCCCCAATGAAAACCCTGCAAAAAGGAAAAAAAGGTAAAGCCCCGCCAAGGGATTTGACGAGATGCTATAGATAGATTAAAAAAGTCCTAAACGAAGATGCTTGTATTTGGAGTAGTATGTAAAGGATAAAATATTCTTGCCGTGACTATTGTTAGATACTCGAAAATCCTTTTGAAGGTCAATTTTATCGTTGAGTTCAAGGCAAATATACACCTTTCAAATAAAAAGGAAGTTAGAATGTTAAAAATGATTTTTATTACAAATTTATTTTGCAGTAACATGTGATCTTGAATTTTATGAGCATCTCAAGTAAAATCAAGATCTTTTGATTAAGCTCTTACCAAGGAATATAAAATTAAAAACTAATTCGTGTTTACCCTTACCGTCCACATATCTTTATTATGGGTCCATTGGCCTGAACACCGGTGACATCTACAAATACAGCTAAAATAAATTTCACAGAACCGGAGGGACCAGGAAACAGACATAACTAAGTAATAATCTTGCTTGATACCTTATAACATCGGATTGGTTTGGACATTGCCATGAGTCAGTACTTGACCGAACTCTTGCAAAACGATGGTTACTCACTGATGTTGTGTAAGGATAAAACGATGGATATGTAATTTTGGTAATAGTGGCGTAAATTTTCTTCGAAGACCGACATCCGGCATCTTCATAAACGATTTAATACCAAATCGAGCCCTTGAAGGCCGAACCGGAACTTTTTAAGCGACTGATTAGATTTAAATATGTTTGATGTGTGTGTGTGTGTGAATGATGTACGCTGTTGGCCGCGAGGCCTTTACAGCTTCACCGGACTAAAAGGCGAGCGTGCAACCACTACGCTCTAGCCAGCCAGAAGGGCAAGAGGCGACATACTCGAGGGCGCCTCTTCGAGGCGCCCTCGATTGGGACAGTCGCTGTAGGGGGACGGGTGCACTACTAAGTGCACCGGTAATATGTTTGATGAATTATGACTCAAGTAAGAGCGTGTCAGGTTTTATTTATTACCTAACTCTTATGCCTTTCCCACTCTTATAGTTCATCTAATATGTATTCGCCAGTTTTGAATTCTTGAAATCTTGACCTGATCGATTATTATAACAATTTTTTTTCTGGTAGTGGTACCTACTGTAACCGATGAGATCAATATGATTCTATCTATTTATTTATTTTCTATCAATTTTGCGACTGCCTCGTTGGTCGAGTAGCAAAGCGCCTCGCTTTGTCATCACGAGGGTCTAAGTACAAATCTTACGTCGGACAAATGTAGCTTTTATAATGAAAAACTTCCCAGTATGAGTCCGGAATCTGGAACTGTGCCCGGTATATGGCAACAGGCTCTGCCCCTCTTACATGGGCCTTACATCGTCGGCGTAAAGAGGGTGTACTCAGTACATCTCTGCATCCCCGCTTGAGGAATATAGGCGTGACGGTGTCTGACTATTTATCTCCAGCCGAAAAACGGCCACTGTAGGTTAGAGGGCTCCCTAAAGTTCGCTACGACGACCGGCTTTCTATGTATCTATATCATCACGCCAGATCCCTTGCGGTGTAGGCAGAGAGTAGAGATGTACCGGCTTTGTTATGTATAAATATAATTAACAGTATTTATGGAAGGAGGTATGTAAGGAAAGAACCTGTTGGAACTCTGTACTCTCTGCCTACCCCGCAAGGGATCTGGCGTGAGGTTATAGATAGATAGATAGAACAGTATTTATTATACTACATATAACTATTGTCGAAGCTACTGCGAAAAAAACGTGTTTTAGTACTTCATGCGTTTCAAGAAGTATAAGGATTAGAGTCTTCTATCTATATCGTCACGCCAGATCTCTTGCGGTTTAGGCAGAGAGTACAGAGTTCCAACAGGTTCTTTCCTTACATACCTCTCTGGCTTCCTCCACTCTCATTGTTAGTCTCATGCACGCTTGCCGGTTACAGAGACTCTTGAATTGTCCTTCAGATAAGACTCGACCTATTTGGTCATGGTAAGATAGTCCAGGTTTTCCCCGGTACCTACATCCTTCCATTTACGCATTGTACATCTGTTTCGTCATTGCCCCTTCTGACATTCTTTCCATATGCCCGATTAGAGACTTAATATTTCGAAATATGGTTTTTGACTGTATATTATAGATTCTGGTAAAAAGAATACACGAAGTTTTTACGATAGAAAAAAACTTTAAAGTCATCTCTATTGCTTTACATTATTTGATTCCAACGCGAAATGTTTAAGATCTAATCAATAGAATTGACTTAAAAACATAGCAAATAATAGTAGCAAAGTTCTGGTAAAGCAGTTTTTTATTTCATAGTGTAGTTTTTTTAGCATATGATAAAATTTAGTTCTGCACATGCGTCGTTTATTTCTGAGCGAGCGCTCAATATATCCGTCCCTTATTTTTCTTTTGTAAAATATAAACAGATCGCGGTGAGCCCTTAACCTATATTTATCTATCTATCGATATCATCACGCCAGAGAGCTCTGTAAGGAAAGAAGCTATTGGAACTCTGTACTGCCTAACTACACTACTTAATATATTAAAAGAAAAAAACGCTTATCCTAAGTCTGACAGTGTTGTTGAGGTTCTACCTATCGAAAAATTCTTCGAAGCAGTTCTGAGTCTGTTTTTTTTGCGGTGTGATCTCAATAAACTCGATCTCTATAAATATATTATAACGTTGGATCCTATCATCAAAAGCGAAATGTGGGTACCTCTGCCACTCTCGCTTAGTAAATATAGGCTAGGCGGTTTTATTTTTTTCTATCTATCTTCTTCGTCTGAGCGTGTTCCCGGTAGCATCCTTAGCTGCTACTTCGGAGCCCGGGGTCCTTTCTTGCTTCTACTTTCCCACTTCGCGCGGTCTTCGGCATTCTTTGTGGTGACGCCATTGGCACGCATGTCAACCCTGACGATATCAAGCCAGCATTTCTTGGGTCTACCCCTTCTTCCGGGACCCGGCGGAGGCGGCATGGCCAGGCACTTGTTGCCTACGTAATTTGCCGGTTTCCGTAAAACGTGGCCGTACCATCGTAGGCGGCTTTCCTGCATTTTATCTGCTATGCCACGGACATGAAGGCTGCCTAGGATGCGGTATACCTGATGTGGTCTTTCCGTGACACTCTACACATCCAGCGCAGCATCTTCATTTCCGTGACACGCAGTTATTGCTTGTGCCGTTCAAGCACTGGCCACGTTTTGCTGCCATATAGAAGGACCGGCCTAATGATGGATTTTTAGACCTGTCCTTTTTATTTTCTTCTATCTATATGTGATCTATATCATCACGCTAGATCATTTGCGGGGTAGAAATACAGAGTTCTAACAGGTTCTTTCCTTACAGAACACACTCGCTTCCTCCCCTCTCCTAATCTCTTCTAAATTATTTTGTAACTTCTGCATACATGCCAATTGTAGTAAACGTTCCATCTAATAAAAAAGCTATCAACCAGTTGGTTAGACAACATTTCAAACACGATAAGTCTTCTCGTCCTCATTACCTCAATATATTCTCGTACAGTGAGTAACGCTTTTATATAATGAGCATTATGTAGGTGTTATTGATAATAATCTCAGCTTTCATATGCTCGAAACATCGGACGAAGATCGGTCAAGGACCATTTACTAAGTTGAATTATTGAGTTTGATTTCGCTTGGTGGCCTTGAAATTTAAGGAAAAATGTTATTTGAATGACTAAAATTCTCGGCAATCTAACTTATGTTCTTTGAATTTTGACTCATTTCTCTGTCTTGTAATAGGTAAAGTATTTTTAGTGGTAATACAAATGAATGGTGCTTTAATCCGAATAGGCAAATAACTTCCTAACGCTGTTAGGACTATGGTTATCTAAATGTAGTTTCTATATTAATTAATGATTGTATAACAATACATTATGTACTGGTCTTTGTAATGATTTTCGGGAAGGCATTGGCCCTATGCTGTGGACGTCTTACAGTTGAGGATGAGGCTGTATCATCAGAAAAAAAATCGTTAACTAATATGCTCTCAGACAGACATTTTTGTCAGACGAAGCCGCTCTATCGGATCGAGAACTTGCGGCTACGATACCCGCACCGAACTAAACATTCTGTGATCCATATATATTTATATGGATGCAGGATGTTTCAGCGAGTGTATTCCTAGTGTATGAAATCATAAATATTGAGCAATATTATGAAAATAGAGAATTGGCGCTGTTTGTATTAGGCTTATTTAGGAAAGTGACAAGAGGGTACAACAATCTATTTTTTAATCATAGATTTGGTACATCGATTTTATAGAAATCGATTTATTTTTAAATAATAATCGACTATGTAGTAAAAATCGATTTTTTGTTTCTTGTAGAAATAAATTAGGAAGGAATTAGGATTTCTCTTTGCTATCATAAATAAATTATCAAGAAGGTAAAAGAACAAGCTTTGACAAACATTCACTAAGTAAACTTTTTCAGGTTTTGCATACGATGTTATCTGCTATGGAAAATAACCTTTTGGTTGAAGCAGATGATATGATAAATAAATCGATATTTATAAAACAATCGATTATTAGGTACAGATTTTTATAAAATCAAAAATCGTTTATTATTAATCGGTTTATTCCAAAAAATAAACGTTTTTTTTCACAAGCAAACAAACATAAGTAAGCAAAAACATTTGTATTAATAAATCCGCTTATCTAACTCTAACTGTCTTAAAGTTTGGAAGAAAACTTCTTTGAATTCGGGGTAAGAACAAATAGGACTCCTCCTTGCGGACTTAATATCAATTGGTTGAGTTATTACAGCTTATTACGTCCAAATTTCTAGCACACCGCATATTTGGCAAGCCAAGTTGTTTATTTACAATGTTTTTTGCATCATAATCCAGCTAATTGCCAACGAAACCCGTTCGTGGGCGAATGCGGGTTCTGATCGATGTGTTACGGTTAGCTGAAGTGGTTAATTGTGCACATTCTAATCGGGATCCTTGCGAGCCAGATTTCTCTGTACATATGGCTGCTAAACATGAATATGTAATCGAAGGAAGTAGCAAAGATGTTGCAGCTGAAGGGAATTTGGCTTTTGTTCAGAATTTGAGAGGTTATATTCAGACTTTTCCCCCAATTGGTCAGCGCTAGAATAAGGCTCAGCTATAAGCAGAGATGTGAACATGAATATGAGAGCGAGAGAATAAGAAAAGGAGTTTTGTGAACCCCGAAACTCAAGGTTTTCATTTTGTATAAACCTTTCGGGAACACTTACACTTACTTAAATTGTCAGGTTTAATTTTTTTCCTTAATAATCTATTATTAAAGCGGAACGCGGGATTCACTGGAAAGATCCGACAAGAGCTTATCTTCTTTGTTATTTCTCTTAATGTGAAATACGATGTTATGCTACAAAAGTAAGTACCTATACGATCACACTGGAGCTCCAGTGTGATTACTTACGAATAAGATATAGGACTAATAATAATATAAGGTTTCTGGAAGAGCTAGTCTCCAGAAGCTGCACCCGTTTACATGTATGCCAATTAGAGCAGCCATAACTTTCCCTGACTCTATTGAAGGGAAGGGAGCGATCCACATAGCTTTCGTTAACATCATTTTCACCTTTACAGTTCTTTATCATGACTTTTAACCTGCAACTTACAGTGCTTTTACATTTCTGGCAAAGTTAGATTTAGGGTCTAATGTGATAGAGTACTTACTAATGCAAAGGACAGGACAAAAATTCCCATAGCGTCGAAGCACGCTTGTAATAATTCAGCCCGTAAATGCTAACCCAGAGAGGATAGGTCTTTGTTCAATTTCTACTAATTTATGAGGGCTGAATCGACAAGTTGTGGAGTGCAGTCACTTGGAATACTAAACTTCCAATCTACGGAAATTAATATATCTATGTAATTGAGCAAACAAATTGAACGCTATGACATCACCAAGTACCGGTTCGGTATGCCAACTGGACGTTGGGCATGACTAAAGTCTAAATCTTTATATATTGACCGAGGTAAAATATTTTGTTACGAGTAATGACTCTATGTCTTACAAGAATACAGGTAGGTATTATTTTAATATTTCAGTTACTAGAATTTTTTAAACTATTTTCCTTTTGTTTTTTTTTGATGATGGCGATTGGCTAGGGAATTATGCATTTTGCATTTAAGGACATTGGTAAGTTTTTGACGATGACGTGGTCCAGTAATTAGGAGCTTAAGCTGCACCGGCTACTAGATCTAGTAGTCACGGGTTCGGTATACGCACTGGAAAACTCTTTGTGTGACTCACAAATGTCATATTCATGTTTGTAAACGTACCTACGACACAGCTATAATACGTAGTGTGGGGCTACATATTAAAAAAAAAAAATACCGTCATCTATTTTACAATGTTAATACGAAATTATTATACTGATAAGAATTCCAATTAACGGTGAATAACACGAATTCTAGAGACCACGTCTCATTTTAGAAAACACGTATTATAGTACCGACCTACGCTATAAATAACATTAAATTACACTTTTGATTCCACTACTGGATTAAATAATTAAGTCGTTGTGCATGAAATGTGAATGTTTTTATTACATTGGTAGCGAAAACTCTACGCCTTAGGTAACTGATTTCAACAAGTATGCGCATACGACGGTAAATCATGCTACTGTGACATTTTGAGCTTTTCTATCTATCTATATCATCACGCCAGATCCCTTGCGGGGTAGGCAGAGAGTACAGATTTCCAACAGGTTCTTTACATACCTCTCTGGCTTCCTCCACTCTCATTGTTCGTCTCATGCACGCATGCTGGTTACGGGGACACTTGACTTGTCCTTTAGATAAGACTCGGTCTATTTGGTCATGGTAAGATAGTCTAGGTTTTCCCCGGTACCTACATCCTTCCACTTACGCATTGTACATAAACTAAAATCTAAATTGACAGAATGACTCCTTCAACAGGATTATTCTCAAACAGAATCTCTACTTACGTACTTCGCCTAACATAAAAATACCTATCTATTCGGTTACACTAACATACATTCACAGCAGTAATAATAATAATTTATTTATTTTCTTTTCACAAAGGTTTATCTCTTCACAAAGGTTCATATTAGCTTAATATTAAATATAGTACATTAGTGAAAAGGTTCCTGTGTGTGTGTGTGAATGATGTACGCTGTTGGCCGCGAGGCCTTTACAGCTTCACCGGACTTAAAGGCGAGCGTGCAACCACTACGCTCTAGCCAGCCAGAAGGGCAAGAGGCGACATACTCGAGGGCGCCTCGAGTATGTCGCCCCCTACAGCGACTGTCCCAACCGAGGCGCCCTCGGTTGGGACAGTCGCTGTAGGGGGACGGGTGCACTACTAAGTGCACCGGTCAACCGCCGGCTATGGGAGGGGATCTACTACTACGTCGTCGTCGTCGCCCGTATTCTGAGCGGAAAGAAGGGATGACAAAGCATCGGGAGGGTCGGTGAGAACATGTCGCGGCCGGCGGTGGCGGCAGGGGTCGGGGGAGAGATCGTAGTCGGCGGTGGCTACGATTAGCGGATTCGCATGGGTAGATGCGTTCGCGGAGTGACGTGTTGACGCCTTTTTAATAAAGGCTCGAATAGGTTCGAGACCTAGATCGGAGTGGAGGTCGACGTTCCGTACGAACCAGGGGGCTCCTACGGCTTTACGGAGGAAGCGGTTTTGAATCACTTGGAGTTTATCGATGTGAGAGGAAAAGGTTCCTTTGTGAGTACAAACACACACACGCACATGCACACGCGCACGCGCACGTGCACACACACGCACACAATTGCGCGTACGCCATCATAATTGCACAAATTAAAATTATAAATGCTTTTAATGGTAGAACGACACAGTCCACATGTTGTATAAATCTATTTGTTTATGAGTAAATAATCTTTAGCCGAACACTGTCGCTTAAAACACAGGTTTAACCTAGTTTAAGAGGCAGGGTTTGCAAATTATTGTATACAGATTTCGGCAGCACTGTCTAAGATTTACTTCTCTACCTCGTATATCACTATAACTAAAACCCCTGTATTAGTTATAAGAAAATCTGTAACTTTGAGAAATAAATAAATTTATTATTATTATTTTAGTTCGTCTTATACACGCTCGCCGGTTACGGAGGTCTAGGTCTTCCCCAGTACCTACATCCTTCCACTTTCGCATTGAATATCTGTTTTGTCATATTGTCTTCTGGTTTTTCATTCTTTCTATATCCCCGAACCAACAGAGCATACCCTTTCTCATCTTTACACCGATACTATTTTTCATACCTACTTGCTTTCTTACTACGCTGTTGCGAATTCGGTCGGTCAGCTTCACTCCGCACATCTTTCGCAGAGTTCGCATTTCTACTGCATTTATCCTACTATCATTTTCCTTCTTACATACCCAGCTCTCGCTGCCATATAACAGCGTTGGGGCAAGCGCTCCGTTATGTATGGCCAGTTGCGTCTTTTGGCTTAAGTGCCGGCTCTCAAGTAGCTTTCCCATCGCACCATTCACTCTGTTCCCTGCACTCACTCTTCTCTCTATGTCAAGATATATAAACTCATTCACTTGCTCCAGCACATCGTTACCAACTAGAATCCTTGCATTCGTTCTGGTTTCTTTCCGTTAAAAAACTATAATCTTGGTTTCCTTTACATACAAATGTAAGCCATGTTTGCGCTTATGATAGGACAAAAAGATTTTTGTGACTACAAAATTAATTTCTTATAAAATAATGTAAAAAAATACCTACTATTAATGTATTACAATGCAAAGTAGAAAGATGTAGGTATTGGGAAAGACCTAGACTATTTTACCATGACAAAATAGAACGTGCCATATTTGAAGGTGTAATCTAAAGTCTCCGTAACCGGCTAAGGGATTTGGCCTGATGATATCAATGACTTATTATTTTCTTTAAAAAAATGACATTAATTATAATTTGTGTGGGACTACCTACACTAAGAAATATTCCTGACCCAGCAATACCCAGATCGAAACAATTATTTGCAGGTCACACAAAGATTATTCCCGTGCGGGGATCTAACCCGGGACTACTTGCTTCAATGGGTCGCTTAAGCTCCTATCAACTGGACTAAGTCACCCGTTGATAGGTTGACGTAGAAAAAAGGTAGAGATGTAAAGAAAGAGAATAGAAACTTAAAATGAGAACTTGGTTTGGTTGGTCGGTTCATAAGACACTGGCCTCACTCGTTTTAGTAGTCTCCCCACATGTGACAAATCTTTGTGAGTACTCACAGATATTGCCTGAGCGGTCGTGCATGTAAAATTTATGTTTATGGAGACATCTATGTCACGAATGTCTAGGATTGTATGGATTTTTGTATATTGTACCACTGGAAAAGGCCTCCCCATAATCTTCCAAACTTATTTATTATTCGCCGGCCAAAAGATTCGCCGGAGATGGGCGGCATTGCCCAACCGTAAGACAATATAGGTTAAGAAAAAAATGCGTCGATATCGTACATATTGTACATTAGGCGTGGTATGTAAGCTTAAACATTCTACCATAATTAGTTCTCGTCTCAAGCGGCGCCGGATGAATATTTTATGAGTGAAATTCCGCCTTTCATCTGATGCGCAATGTATTGTATCACAGCAGTGTTTTTGTGTGATGTAATTCTTTTTCATACGTGCTTTGTTAGTTGGTTTTGAAAATAAGGCCTTATTTATGTTAATCGTATTTTAACAGCGTATGTTAAAAGACGCCTACTTATAAAGTTGCTTAATACCGACATGGTATATTTTTAAAGGGGAGTTTGTCCTACAGTTTTTTTAACGTAACCCCACACTAGGAAGAATTCCTGTCTCGTGGGTGCGTTTGCAAACACGAAATGCACATAAAAAAAGACCCAGGCCGAAACAAACATTTATGGGTCACAAAAATATTTGTCCAGTGCGGGAATCGAACCCGCGACTACTTGATCCAGTGGACTGAGTGTGTTAGCTCTTATGCACTGGATCAAGCCTGGTGTACTGTACTGTGTACTGTGGGTAGGTGTACTATATATACTCATATTTCGCCGAGAGGTTACGTTCCAATGTGACAGGAGGCGAGTCTATTACCTTCATGTCAGGTACTGTTGTAGAATTGATAAAACGGTAAGTTATTAAACGGATACGATCAACAAACTCGAACCTGGACTAGAGCGTGAACTGGGCCCTTATTCACTATGACCAATGAAACATGTAACGCGCTGCTTTACGATAAATCCTTGAAATGGTGGTGTGACGAACGATTTGCCGCAGTGGTTAAAGGTTTCGCCAGATAGCCGACGCAGCGCGATGGGAGCGTGACGGTGGCGTGACCTGGGGAGCTGTTATGTACTGAAATGTACGGGAGATGCCACACAGTTCAGCCCCAATCGGCGCGACGGCAAATGTCATGACCCGCCGCCATCGCGCCCGACCAAAAAAAATTCGCCCAATGAGCTTATAAACAAAGCTCGAGACGCCATTACGCGTGCAAGCGGGACGCTAGTATTGAGCGGCCACTAGGCCGGCGTGACGTTACGCCTGCACGCCTACGTCGCGCTCCGTCGGCTATTTCACCAAACCTTAAGAGCTTAAGCCGCTCCGCCGACTGTGTCGAATCGTCGCGGGTTCGATTCCGGGACAAATCTTAGTGTGATCCACAATTATTTGCTTCGGTCTAGGTATTTGTGTATGTGAATTTTCGTGTTGGTAAACGCGCCAACGACACAGGTATAAATCCTAGTGTAGTGCTAGTGCTAGTGAAACTGGACCGTTATTCATTATGACTAATTAAACACTTAACGCGGTGCGTTACAATAACTACTTGAAGTGACCGTTTAATCGTACTATAGTGACAGAGTACCATAACATGAATTTATCGTAACGTGCCGCGTTTGGTCATAGCTTACAAAGGCCCTGGAGAAAACGTCCTCGAAAACCCACATTGTAAAGAAAGGGAAAACTTTATAACCGAAATTGATCAAACTCGGTATTCCGTATGCTAATAGTAAAGGCATTCGGTTAGTGGGTCGATTAACCGGTCGAGGTGGCGCGGGCGCCTACAGACTGGCTTTTAAACCTGCGTCTGCGCCTATTATTGGTACTTTTTAATTGCAGGGTGTTGAAGTGTTAACTTTCTTTATGTATTTCATTAGAAGATTGAACTATACATGGTAAAGTGTATTGGATCTATATCAATATGTCTAATCCCTTTCGGAGTTGGCAAACATAATTCCAACAGATTCTTTCATCATACATGCATGCCTCCATATTAAGATAAATTTCATGTTTTTAATATAATCATATTTTGTAATCTATGTGCAAACACGGGTTGGAAGAGAGGTGACATCCTGATACAGATATTTCTACTTACCAAAGTCACCACAATATCATTGTTAATACCTGGATTTTACATTATTATTTATTTTAAATTTGATTTTTTCTTTTCTTACAAATCTCTCTTGCTTCTTTCCCTCCCAAAGTTTGTATAACACTTTCGCGGATAATAAAGATTGCATAATAAAAATTGGCGAAGACTTGATGCATAGTGCATCAGTTAAGACACGATTTCCTTCTATTAATATATTCGCATTTCTAATCCGAAGTCTGGAAGGCACACTTCTAATATACTGGCAATAAGTTAATTCCCTAAAAGGGTACACATTTCTCTGTGTCCAAGTCGTCACCTCTTCAAACGACCACTTCACCTGTGGACGTCTTCAGGAGTCCCATAACGATGTTTAGGTTTCAATTTCGTATGCGTGTGAACCGCTCTATATGCTCGTGCAGTATGCAATAAACAAATCTGTTATACGTCGCAATTGCAATTTATTAATACAATTTATCGCTTGTAATTATGCGGGTACTGAACCCCTTATAATACTTTATTGCGATCCTTATTAAATCGCTAGTTTATAGATTTTCCGTGAAACTTGTTCGTTAACAATTTGTTGAGTTATTTTCATTAAAGCGCGTGTGTGAATCGAGTTATAATAGTTTTGTATTGTTCATTTTGATATTGTAAGATATTTTTTTTTCTCTATCTATCTATATCATCACGCCAGATCCCTTACGGGGTAGGCAGAGAGTACAGAGTTCCAGGCTCTTTCCTTACATACCTCTTTGGCTTGCTCTACTCTCACAGTTCGTCTCATACACGCTCGCTGGTTACGGAGACTCCTGACTTGTCCTTCAGATAAGACCCGGATTTTTTTTTGCTTAATAGTTATATTGTTTTATTAACTGTAACTTTTATAAATGAATAAACATTCTCTCGTTTCTTTAGTTGTTGTTGGTAGTCCACACACACCTGGGGACTATGCGGCGTCTTTTAATTTAACCATTACCAGATGACTTGATTTTTGGAATAGATAGGTATCGGAAGAAAACATTACAAGTAGGTATATAACCTATGTAATATGCTATGCCAGAGCGTCTTCTCAATCTACTGGGTTACCGAGGCAGGTAGTTGAGTAGTTAGAACGCATTTTTTCGTGGTCTCTATGCATACTTAAATCGTTAACGATCATCATCTTCATCATCACTTCCAGCTTATTCCACCCACTGCAGGTCAAAAGCCTCCTTCCTCTTATGCCACATATTCCTATCTTAAGCCAATCTTAGCCAGGACTTACCAACGCACTTAACCACATCATCGACCCATCTTGCGCTGTACTGGCATTCCTCGATTGCTATATTCCTTTGGTGGCCAGCACGATATTAAGGGATATTTTAATTAAATTATTGTAATCTGACTTTTCCGTGAGAGAGAGACGAAATTGTTGACTGCGTATGTCTAGATAGATAGGCGCTGTGAACTTCAACCCAATGAGACTAGGATATTAATGCCTCTACTAAATACAAAAAAATGTAGAAAGAAAGAATAACAAAACAATGCGGAAGTGAAAGAAAAGATATAGGGAAAACTCTCTCGCCATTCAAAATAAAAAGCATGAGCATATATCTTACCCGAACCTCAGTCAACAGTCTTTGTAACTGTGACATGAACTGTGAGAGTGGAGGAAGCTAGCGGAGTATGTAAAGAAAGAACCTGTTGGAACTCTATGCTTTATGTCTACCTCGCAAGGGGAGTATATATATAGAGAAAGAGGGAGAGAGAGAGAGGGAGATAGATTCGAAAGAACCTGTTGGAACTCTGTTTTCTGTGTCTATCTCGGTTAAGATATTTCAGCATGATACTAAATGCCGTGCGCTAGTTCGCTAGCGTAACAATAGCCATTACAAATAGAGTCTGGAATATTACAGTATAAACGTTTATTACGACTCATAGAATAAGACCTTCATAGCTTGCAATACTAAACAAACAAATTAGGATGGTTTCTGTAACGACTGAAATAAATTTTGCAATATTTGTGTAATATGATTGTTAGATAGCGTATATACGACCGCCAATTACAATTCATTATGCCTATATTAAACTCGGTAATATGCTGATTAATAACAGATACACTAAATTTGTAAGCTGTTAAACAAATTTAATTTTTGAGTTTCGTAAGATTGTTTCTTTAGACTAAGGTAAACAGATAGAAAGAAGTACAGTAAAATGTGATGTAGAAATACGAATTAATATAGTAGAGTCGAAAAAATGGATATTCTATTGATAAAACCAAAACTTGTGTAGGGATTAACCTGAATTAATGGACAACGGTAGTCGCGGGTTCGATCCTCGTACGGGACTAATCTTTTTTTATGTCAATTTCATGTTTGTAAACGAACCCACGTCCATAAAACAATGTAATAATTCCTAGTAAGAAAAAGAGAAAGATGGTTTTTAGGATGAGCTTTGTAGATTAAAAGGAAGAATTGATTTGCATTGACGAAAATAAAATGAATTAGCATCCGTTTAATGTCTTTTAATTAAGCTAAGTACTTATCTATTTATTACGTCAGCAGATTTTCGCCGGCATATTGTAATATCTACATATTTTATAGGCGTAACTAAAACCCAATTACAGGTGAACACATTTAACTTAAGAAATGTTGTGCTGAAGTGTATGAATTAAAACGAGACATTTACATTTTTACATAATAAGCAGATTGTTAATTACGTTTACATTATATATTAATGAAGTTAAATTAATGTACGTATTTAAATACGTACGTACGTGTATAATTTTGATCTTTTTCTTTTTCATTTCTTATCTGATAAAAAATGGAGCCCCGCATTAAAAATTATTCCTGTGTCGTAGATACGTTTCAATGAATCAATCAGCCTATCGTAGTCCACTGCTGGACATAGGCCTCTCTTAACACGCGCCATTGCACACGGTCCTCCGCCTTAAGTGTGTCCCAGCGACCTTTTTGAGGTCGTCGGTCCATCTAGCTGGGGGCCGTCCTACCTTACGCTTACCAAGTCGCGGTCTCCACTTTAGGACACGCTTGCTCCATCGGCCGTGGGTCCTTCTGCAGATTTTGCATTTCCCATTGCCACTTTAGCTTACTGAGTCTGCGAGCTGCATCGAGGGGTAAGACAGGGGGATGTAATATCCCCGAAGCTCTTCACCAATGCACTCGAAGACGTCTTCAACTGGACGCTAGACTGGACTGGGCGGGGCATTAACATCAATGGCGAATACATCCCACACCTTCGGTTTGCCGATGATATCGTCATTGTGGCAGAGTCACTGGAACAGTTAAGCGAAATGCTGCATAGCCTAAATGAAGCCTCTCGAGGTGTCGGTCTCGGCATGAACTTGGATAAAACCAAGATCATGTTTAATGAGCATGTCACGCCGGGACCGATCTACGTCGATGGTTCGATGCTCGAAGTTGTTCGGGAGTATGTCTACCTTGGACAAGTTGTCCAATTTGATAGAAAACACTTCGAGAAAGAAATCAACCGCAGGATCCAATTGGGTTGGGCAGTATTTGGCAAACTACGTCACGTTTTCGCTTCGCCTATACCGCAATGCCTGAAGACTAAAGTCTTTAACTAATGTGTCCTACCTGTTATGACTTACGGGGCCGAGACGTGGACACGTACAGTGGGACTAGTCCACAAATTCAAAGTCGCACAGCGGGCTATGGAGCGAGCTATGATCGGCGTCTCTTTGAAGGATAAAATTCGTAACGAGGTAATCCGACAAAGAACCAAAGTTACCGACATAGATACGTTTACAAACACGAAATTCACACACACTAACACCTAGACTGAAACTGATATTTGAGAATATGTAAATATTTTGGCTTGGATTTTATGAAATATTGCATTTTATAAATTGAATTAAATTGAATTGAGAGAGCAAGTGAATGAGTTTGTATATCTTGGATGCGCCTTCAGTAAGGATGGGAAATACACCGCTGATATAGAGAGAAGGGTGAATGCAGGTAATAGAGTGAATGGTGCGATGGGAAGGCTACTTGGGAGCCGGCACTTAAGCCAAAAGGCGCAGCTGGCCATGCATAACGGAGTGCTTGTCCCAACGCTGTTATATGGCAGTGAGAGTTGGGTATGTAAGAAGGAGAACGAAAGCAGGATAAATGCGGTCGAAATGCGATCTCTGCGGAAGATGTGCGGAGTCACGCTGACTGACCGTATGCGCAATAGCGTAGTAATAAAGCGAGTAGGTATGAAATATAGTATCGGTGTAAAGATGAGAAAGGGTATGCTCCGTTGGTTCGGGCATATAGAAAGAATGCCAGAAGAAAGAATGACAAAACAGATATACAATGCGAAAGTGGAAGGATGTAGGTGCCGGGGAAGACCTAGACTATCTTACCATGACCAAATAGACCGTGTCTTAGCTGAAGGGCAAGTCAAGAGTCTCCGTAACCGGCGAGTGTGTATGAGACGAACTATGAGAGTGGAGGAAGCCAGAGAGGTATGTAAGGAAAGAACCTGTTGGAACTCTGTACTCTCTGCCTACCCCGCGAGGGAGCTGGCGTGATGATATAGATAGATAGATATAGATAAATTGAATTTTACTTTTGAATTGGATTTTACAAATCATTGCAACAATGTTGTCATTTACGACCCCCGAAAACCCGCATAATTTTCGTATTATGTCAAAAGTACAACGTGGCCCTTATTTTGTTTTGACTAGTATACAAGGTGTTACGTAAATAACTCCAGACCTTAGACACCCCGATTAGATAATTGCTTCACAAATTCAATACACATATATTTTCCAATTTTAAAATTATTAATCCATTTTTTACGCACTTTTATATTCCAATTAGCAATGAAACTTGTACGTGTGTAGGTATGCGCATTGAGAATTACGTTTTAGAAATGCATTTGAAATCTCCGTATTGCTTTGAATCAAGAATAAAATTGGTTTGTTATATCGCACTGAAGGAGTAAATGCATTTTTGGCAAATAAAAAAAGTGTGCGTAACATTAAAAATTGATGGAATCAGTTCAGTTGCCGATTTAGAACAAACTACTTTTAGGTCTTGCGTTAATTAAGTTACACCTTGTATATTGGGAATCACAGAATTGTAGGAGGTATAGTATGTACAAGTATGCTGTTTGTCTATTATATTACTTTGATCTGAAATGTCGGTATAGCAGTAAAACAAACTTAGTGCCTTGTTTCGTAAGTTGTGTTACCTACTGGAAACACTGAAAAACGTGCTTGTATGTTGCTATTATGATTTATGTATCGTTACTGTGTATTTTATACTACTAAATCATATAGAAAGAATGTCAGAAGAAAAAAGGACAAAACAGATATATAATGCGAAAGTGGAATTGAAAATTGAACCTACCATGATCAAATAGACCGTGTCTTATCTGAAGGGCAAGTCAAGAGTCTCCGTAACCGGCGAGTGTGTACGAGACGAACTATGAGAGTAGAGCAAGCCAGAGAGGTATGTAAGGTAAGAACCTGTTGGAACTCTGTGCTCTCTGCCTACCCCGCAAGGGTTTTGACGTGATGATATAGATAGATATATCATATACCGTTACGACCATATTCTAGTGAGGGGATCAGTGATGTCTGTAATATTATGAAAAAATTAGACATCCTCACGCCTACACTTCCCGAGCGGAGGTGGCAGACCCATATTTAACCGACAATATTAGGCCCAAATGTAATAGGATACGAGCCTATTACTAAACCGGGAACATTTTCAAACTTTTCAATAGAAGATCTCGATCGCTATCTATTAAGCGAATTAGGTATACCCCAGTGGGATAAATCTATCTATTTTAAAAGAACAGATCCTTAATAGGTACCTTCGATGGAAAAAACCAATAAAGCTTTATCCAACCTAAGACTACTAGTTTTGACAGTTCTAAAATTATTTAGGTAATCAAATTCTTTTCGATTTGACGGACGATTTAGCGCAGTGGTTAAGAGCTTAAGCCGCTCTGCCCACTGCGTCTAATAGTCGCGGGTTCGAGTCCCGCACGGGACAAATCTTTGTGTGATCCACAATTATTTGTTCCGGTCTGGGTATTTGTGTATGTGAATTTTCATGTTTGTAAACGCACCCACGACACAGGAATAAATCCTAGTGTGGGGATACGTTTTTAAAAAAGAACAGAACAGAACAGAACAGATTTGTTCGATTTCGATATACTACAGTTCTTACTTAAATCCAACGGACCAACGGACTGCCTCGTTGGTCTGGTGGCAAAGCGTATCGCTTTGTGATCACGAGGTCCTGGGTTCAAATCCTAGGTCGGACATATGTAGTTTTTCTAACGAAAAATTCCCAGTATGAGTTCGGAGTCTGGAATTGTGCCCGGTATATGGCAATAGGCTCGCTCCCTATTACATGGGACCTAACATCGTCGGCGAAACGTGGGTGTACTCAGTACACCTCTGCCACCCCCTCTGGGGAATATAGGCGTGACGGTGTGTGTGTTTTGAAAGAACCTGTTGGAACTCTGTACTCTCTGCCTACCTCGCAAGGGATCTGGCGTGATGATATAGATAGATGGATAGATAATCGGATATTATCATATCTTTTATGAAGTAATTTAATTAAGGTACATCACATTTTAAAATGACAAAGTGACATTTAAAGAGCCTTACGAGTATTTTTGATTTGTTTACCTTTACTAAAATACCAAAATGAACGAAATGTAGTCCGCCTTTCCTTGCAACCACTTGGAGAATATATGTAAATTTGCATGTCTTCTTCTTCTTCAAGTTATGGCTTCACACTAATTATAAGTGTATTTTGCCAGTGTCCAGTGAGATATATAATCGTGTTTGTTTAAATTAATTCGACTCCCCGATGAATTTGATGACAACGATGATAATGAAATTAATGAAGTACCCCACCCTGGATAGTAAAGCGGTAGATACTTTACATACCAACTGCAACGGCCGTTTTGAGAGAAGTCGAAAACGCACGTTTTATCACTTTGTTACAATTACCTTCACCCATGCACATATAAGAACACATAATGGTTAATATTCCACCAACATTACACATTATTAGTCGAAACAACACAAGTTTTGGAAATTAAAACAAATTGACAACATCATTCTTCGAATTCCCGCCAAAAAAAAAATTTGCATGTCTATTTAATTAAATGACAAACCAAAAATTTATTTAGATAAAAATACTAATGACTTTTTATTTTTTTCAGGTAACAGCCAGGAGTGAAGAATAATGAATAAGTTTTAGTTTGAAAATGTTATTGATAAGTGAAAATCATAGTTTGTAAAAGTGTGTGTACCCATCAGTGAAGTGCAGTGCGTTTAACATAAATACATCAAGATGATGACCTTGTACAGAACCATAAAGGGAACCAGCACTATGAAGAGGAAGAAACGAGAAAGGTACATGATATTTTTGAACTAGTATTTGATGTGAATGGGGTGCAACATTTATAAAATATACACGGTGTTAGAGAGAAGTATGATGTATCCAATGCCTTCTGTTCACTGGTACTGAAACAAAATGAGAAATAGAACATTTCAATAAGTAACATCTCCATTACAATATTAATTTAGTGCATTAAAACTCCTATATGGAGATGACCCGGATGCTGATGCCGCAGACGTGCCTAAAGGCGTGATTGCGGCACCAGAATCAACGGAGGACATCACTATGGAAGAAGTTGAATGGGCGATAGGAAGTATGAAAAACGGTAAAGCTGCGGGAGTAGACATGATATCTGCCGAGATGATCAAATATGGTGGAACTTGCGTCCGGGACGCTTTCCGGGCCCTTGCAAACCTTTGCTGGAGGACCGGTAGAGTCCCTACAGATTGGCGCCGCGCAGTCATAGTACCCTTGTATAAAGGCAAGGGCTCACAATATGACTGCGCCAATTACAGGGCCATCAGTTTGATCAGCTTGGCAAGGTGTACGGTAAAATTATTGAACGGAGAATGCGCGTGAAGTCAAATGGAATGTTGTGCGAGGCACAAGGGGGTTTCAGGTCTGGAAGAGGATGTTCGGATCAAGTCTTCTCACTCCGCAACATCGTAGAGAAGCATCTGGCAGTGGGCCGGAAGGTTTTCTGCGGTTTTGTAGATCTGGAGAAGGCATTTGACAGAGTTGTGCGAAAGAGACTTTGGGACATTTTGCCAGAGTATGGTATAGATGGCACTCTGTTGCGAGCCGTCCAGTCCACTTATGTGGACTGCAAGGCATGCGTACGGGTGGGTGGTAACAGGTCACCCTGGTTTGACGTTAAAATCGGCGTCAAGCAGGGTTGCGTGTTGTCCGCTAGACTGTTTATAATATATCTGGACAAAAGTCTTCAAAGACTGAAAGCGATGAATGAAGGTGTACAAATGGGTGACTTAGTGGTAAACCATCTACTTTATGCAGATGACGCGGTTTTAATAGCGCCAACAGCCACTGATCTGCAAACACTAGTCACAGTTATGAAAAACGACTGCATGATCAATGGCTTACACTTGAATGTGAAGAAAACCAAGATTATGGTTTTTGAAAGGGAAGAAACCAGAACGAATGTAAGGATTGTGGTTGGTAACGATGTGCTGGAGCAAGTGAATGAGTTTGTATATCTTGGATGCGCCTTCAGTAAGGATGGGAAATACACCGCTGACATAGAGAGAAGAGTGAGTGCAGGGAACAGAGTGAATGGTGCGATGGGAAAGCTACTCGGAAGCCGGCACTTAAGCCCTAAAGCGCAGCTGGCCATACATAACGGAGTTCTTGTCCCAACGCTGTTATATGGTAGCGAGAGGTGGGTATGTAAGAAGGAGAATGAAAGTAGGATAAATGCGGTAGAAATGCGAGCTCTGCGGAAGATGTGCGGAGTGAAGCTGACCGACCGCATTAGCAACAGCATAGTAAGACAGCGAGTAGGTATGAAAGATAGTATCGGTGTAAAGATGAGAAAGGGTATGCTCCGTTGGTTCGGGCATATAGAAAGAATGCCAGAGGAAAGAATGACAAAACAGATATACAATGTGAAAGTGGAAGGATGCAGGTACCGGGGAAGACCTAGACTATCTTACCACGACCAAATAAACCGAGTCTTATCTGATGGAAAAGTCAAGAGTCTCCGTAACCGGCGAGCGTGTATGAGACGAACTATGAGAGTCGAGGAAGCCAGAGAGGTATGTAAGGAAAGAACCTGTTGGAACTCTGTACTCTCTGCCTACCCCGCAAGGGATCTGGCGTGAGGTTATAGATAGAGAAAACTCCTATACTAAGCGCAAAATGTCATTGAAGGGTGACGCGGCTCGTCAGATAACTGGTAGATACTTTCAGTGTTCCGTGTGTGTGTGTGTTTGAGTGATATACGCTGTTGGCCGTGAGGCCTTTACATCTTCACCGGACATAAGGGCGAGCGTGCAACCACTACGATCGAGCCAGAAGGGCAAGGGGGCGACATACTCGAGGGCGCCTCAAAGAGGAACGCCTCGGTTTGGACAGTCGCTACAGGGGAAGGGGGGTGTACTAAGTGCGCCGGTCGGCGGGCTAGGCTAGGGATCTATGACTTCGTCGTCGTCATCGTCCGTATCCGGAACGGAAAGAACCGATGTCAAAGCATCGGGGGGATCGGTGAGAATATGTCGCGGCCGGCGGTAGCGGCAGGGGTTGGGTTCGTAGTCGGTGGCGGCTACGATTAGCGGATTCGCATGGGAAGATACGTTCGCGAAGTATCGAGCTGTCGCCTTTTTAATATAGGCTCGAATAGATTCGAGACCGAGATCGGAGTGGAGGTCGAAATTACGTACGAACCACGGGGCTCCTACGGCTTTGCGGAGGAAGCGGGACTGAACCGCTTGAAGTTTCTGTGTTCCAGATTGTCTTCCTAGATATGATTTTCGGGTAGTTCAGTAGGTAGATGTTACTTAATGAAATGTTCTTTGTATTCGTTTTTTATTACCAGTGAGTAGTAGGCATTGCATACAAGCAGTGATAGCCTAGTGGTTAGACAGTTCGACTGCAAAGTCAGAGGTCCCGGGTTCGAACCCGGGCACGCACCTCTGTCTTTTCGAAAGCATGTGCGTTTTAAAAATTAACTATCACTTGCTTTAACGGTGAAGGAAAACATCGTGAGGAAACCTGCATGCCTAAGAGTTTCTCCAAGGTGTGTGAAGTTCGCTAACCCGCATTGGGCCAGCGTGGTGGATGGCCTGAATCTTTTCAGTTTCAAAGGAGGCCCGGGCCCAACAGTTGGACAGTTTCTTAACAGGGCTAATATTATTATTATATTTTAGTAGGCATTACCATCACCTGGGCTATCGCTCCATGATGACTGAAAATACATCTTGTATAAATAAAAGATAATGATCTATTTATTGATGCGAAAGTGGAAGGATGTAGGTACCGGGAAAGACCTAGACTATCTTACCATGACTAAATAGACCGGGTCTTATCTGAAGGACAAGTCAGGAGTCTCCGTAACCGGCGAGCGTGTATGAGACGAACTATGAGAGTAGAGGAAGCCAGAGAGGAATGTAATGAAAGAGTCTGTTGGAACTCTGTACTCTCTGCCTACCCCGTAAGGGATCTGGCGTGATGATATAGATAGATCTATTTATATTATCATGTCTTAACCCTGCTCTTGCTATTTTAAATAAAATGTAGTTCACTGACATTAAAGTTGTTGATTTTGGACAGATTTGGTAATCCTGTAACTAAATGGTGTAACTATGGGTTTCTATAGGCATACCACCTGAAAATTTTGTTTTATTTGGTAATCTGGTAAACAATGACAATTTAATTGTTTGTTTATTCGGTACTCATTTATTATTTTGGCGGTTTTTTAGACATCTTAAATGAAATGATTGTCTTTTTAACACAATCAAATCGTAATCGTCTAATAATACTGTTAATAATGGAAATGAGTATCAACTTTTGGGACAATATTGGTGTATGGTTATTGCAGCCAGTAATAATGACAAATTACGTACAAATAGCAGAGTTGAGGCCCAGATCCCTTGATCCTAAATGATAATGTATTTATTTTTTAGTGACTGCCTCGTTGGTCTAGTGGCAAAGCGCATCGCTTTGTGATCACGAGGTCCTGGATTCAAATCCTAGGTCGGACAAGTGTAGTTTTTCTAACAAAAGCTTCCCAGTACCAGTCCGGAGTCTGGAATTGTGCCCGGCTCGCCCCCTATTATATGGAACCTAACATCGTCGGCGAAACGTGGGTGTACTCAGTACACCTCTACCATTCCCGCTTGGGGAATAAAGGCGTGACGGTGAATTTATTTTCAAGTATTTCACTCTTTATGCAGAGCCTGCGCCGCTACTAACTTAACGGTAATATTTGGAACTACGCTGCATATACAGTTTCACTTTTACTTCACGCATTTGAGCTAATACTCGACATGTAGTTTGATGGCGTTGAGATAGATGGCGTTAGTGAGGTAGTGGGAAAGAGTTATCTTAAGTCTATTTTTTTAATATAATTTTTTTATTTATTTTTAGATTAGGCTACAGACTAATAACAGATAGAAAATAACATAAAAGCAAACTGTGTTCTATCAATTTACAAAACATAGTACAAGAAAGTTGTGGTCAATAATCTACAATCTAACGTAAAATTTTTTTTTTTTGTTTTTGATCTTTAATTTAATGTATTTTCTTGTACCCATTCATGTGGTTCAGGTGATGCCTTTACATACCTAGCCCCACTGGTAGGCATACTAGGATTTAAAAAATAGATACTTTTACTCCTATATTTCCCAACCCAGAGTGGCAGAGGTGTATTGTGTACACCTATATATCGCAACGATGTTAGGTCCTAATGTAATACCGGGCATAACTCTATATCCTGGATAATCTACTATTGTAAGATATTTTTTAGATCAAAAAACGTACTTTTTTTGAATTAGGCTTCAAATTCTTCGGAATTCGGACTTCGTGATGATAGAGCCATACTAATATTTGCTACCTACTAGACCAAAATGTAGTTTGAAAAAACTTTTTTTTGCCATTTGGATGAGCTCCTTAAGTAGTTGTTACAGGTTAAACTAACCTATCTACATAAAGAACATGCTGTTCTTGTCTTAAGTATTGTAGACTTAGCACGAATATGATGACGTTACCGTAACGCTATCGAGTTGATATGCCGTCCTATTCACACTACAGATTCATTAAATAAACATAAACGTGACAACACATCTTCTCGACAGAGTTAGAATAGCATCAGATAGTTTGTGCTTAAGCCTCAAAGGGCTAAGTACAAACCATCCGATTATTATAGTGACACTACCGACAAATGATGCTGGCACGTTCAGCTTTATGTAGTAAATTAATAGTGTGAAAAGGATGACATATTAACTCGTTAGCATTACGGCAACGTCAATCTGTTCGTGCTAAGCTCTCTGAAGGCTTGACACGAATAGATTGAGGACTTTTTGGCGGGAAATCGAAGACTGATGTTGACAATTTATTTTAATTTCTAAACTTGTGTTATTTCGACTAATAATGTTTAATGTTGGTGGAATATTAACCATTATCTGTTCTTATATGTGCATGAGTGAAGGTAATTGTAACAAAGTGGTAAAACGTGCCTTTTCGACTTCCATCAAAACGGCCGTTGCAATTGGTATGTAAAGTATCCACTGCTTTACGATCCAGGGTGGGGTATTTCATTAATTTCATTATCATCGTTGTCATCAAATTCATCGGGGAGTCGAATTAATTTAAACAAACACGATTATATATCTCACTGGACACTGGCAAAATACACTTATAATTAGTGTGAAGCCATAACTTAAATAAGAAGAAGAAGAATAGATTGAGGTTATCTTAATGTTGTCGAGAAAGTATGCTGTCGCGTTCATATTAATTTAGTATATTTTTAGTGCGATGAAGTCGGTTAAAAAGGATGGCGTAGGAACTCGATAGCGTTACGCTCTGTATATGCTAAGCCTTCAGGTCAATAGCATCTAGTTAACAGATCCCCGATCAGGAGTGACAGACAGACGGCTAACGTCTTAATTAGAAAACATACGGCCGCCATAACTCAATTATGTTTTTGCGCAAGTAATTAGTTTTGTTTAACGAAGTTACAATCAGATAACTGATGCATAAACGATGTAGGTAATGTTTTTGCACTTGCTTTTGAACTGTATTCTTCGTGGTTAAGCACTTTTGTAGGCTGCAAATTGTGGTAGATACATACTTATACCTCAGGAGGAAAAGAACAGATTCATTGTAAATTAGGTATTTTTTATCTTTCAAATTGATTATAATTTAGTAGCTAATCGTCATAAGCGTAGAGTTTAACATGTACGAGTATTTGATGGGAAATTAGGCCATTTTGTTTACCTGACTGCCTCGTTGATTGGCTAACGTAGCCCCACGTATCGTGGGCGCGATTACAAACACGAAATTCATATACACAAATGCCCAGACAGTAACAAATATTTGTGGGCCTATACAAAGATTGGTTCCGTGCGGGAATCGAACTCGCGACTACTCGATCCAGTGGTCAGAGCGGCTTAGCAGTTAACCACTGGACCAAGGTGTTCGTCTAAAGGGTCCTTATTTTGAATCCTTTGCTAAAAATCATCATGATCCTATTATCCCTGTTAAGAAACTGTCCCACTGTTGGGCACGGTCCAAAGTCCACCACACTTGCCCAGGGTGGGTTGGCGAACTTCGCACACCTTCGAGAAACTCTTAGGCATGCAGGTTTCCTCACGATGTTTTCCTTCACCGTTAAAGCAAGTAATAGTTATTTTTTTTAATACGCACATGTTTTCAAAAAGACAGAGTTTGAACCCGAGACCTTTGATTTTACAGTCCAACGGTCTAACCACTAGGCTATCAATGCTTTTTAATAGCAGGCCGAAAATAATGTGGGTCTTCTACCGAAATATTGTCAGAGGCAGAACGGAGTCAGGAGCAGTGTCCGGTATAAAGCTCGTCTCCTATTAAATTGGAACGTAACATCGTCCGCGTTCGGTGAGCGTACACAGTACATCTCTGCTATCCTTGCTCGGGGAATGTGAACATGACGATATTTATTTATGTTTGTATTTATTTTTATATTATTTAGATTATAGCCGTAGGAAGCCAGAGAGGTCTGTAAGGAAATAACCTGTTGGAACTCTGTACTCTCTGCCTACCCCGCAAGGGAAGAAGGGTGATGATATAGAGAGATAGATAGACTATTTAGATTGAAATTGTATAAGTGGTTCCATAAACCTTATGGTTAAAACATGAAGTTTATAGTTTGCAGTTCAAGTATTAAGTTTAGGTCTAGCTTGGCATTTGTGGTGTCCTCATTGCGACGCAAACTCGATCCTTTCAAAAGTCCTTCTTTGCGAATGTCATCGTATTCTATGTATTTTATATGTAACATATTTTATATAACTATATATTATAATACGGGAAACTGCGCAACATCTTCTCATCCAAAATACCTCAGTGCCTAAAGAGTAAAGTTTTTAGTCAATGTGTGTTACCAGTGATGATATATGGATCAGAGACGTGGTCTCTTACTATAGGTCTCATAAAAAAGCTCAGAGTTGCTCAGCGAGCTATGGAGAGAGCTATGCTCGGCGTTTCTCTACGTGATCGAATCAGGAATGAGGAGATTCGTAGAAGAACCAAGGTCACCGACATAGCCCTTAAGATTAGCAAGCTGAAGTGGCAATGGGCGGGCCACATAGCGCGAAGATCGGACGGGCGTTGGGGCAGAAAGATTCTAGAGTAGAGACCACGTATTGGCAAGTGCAGCGTGGGACGACCGCCTGCCAGATGGACCGACGATCTTGTGAAAATCGCAGGAAGTCGTTGGATGCAGGTGGCATCGGACCGGTTACGCTGGAAAGCGATTGGGGAGGCCTATGTTCAGCAGTGGACAAGTATAGGCTGAGATGATGATGATGATGATGATATTATAATACGAAGCCCTCTCATCGCGTCTGTATGTCTGTCTGAACGCGATAAACTTAATAACTACCGAACGAAATTTAATACTATTCTCACCAATGGACGGAGTGAATCAAGAGTCAGTCAATTCAGTCAGTTAATTCAGTGCAAAGCCGGGGCGGGTCGCTAGTTTAACATAAAATGTACTCATAGGCCGTGCAGGGTAGGTTCGATTCCCCGCACGAGACAAATCTTGGTGAGTTACCAGAAAATTTTTTTCTGTCTGGGTGTTTGTGTGTGTAAATTTCTTGTTTGTAAATGCACCTACGTGACAGGAATAATTCTTAGTGAGGAACTAACTTTCTTTTAAAGAAGATATATATAAAAGAATTTTGCTTACTTAAGTATTGTATTTATATGTGACTGGATATATATATATATATATATATATATATATATATATATATATATCGGCGCAACAATACAAAGTTAAATTATAATTGTTTCCTTAATGTTAAAATCATCAGTTGATTGTTATTAGTCCAACTCATGTAAATAATTCGTTAAAACGGTTTCATAAACAAGCTGCCCCCACTCTCGATTCTGCTATAAATACGAGTGATTATTGTCGCACGATTCATTCGGGTGCGAGCAGCTGAACAGAGCGGAGCTCGTTCGTTATTGTGAAATAATTGTAATAAAAGGAATTATTTGAAGAAACAAGGTGTAATTACTGTTATAATGGAGAACGATGATAATTATGAAGAGAATGACGTCAGCAATGCTGACGTCATTATTTTTAAAAACAACATCGCGCCAGCGGCGCCGTCATCAGAAGTGGGATCACGTGCCGCTTCCGCTCAGCAACAACCTGAAGCTACAATAAGAATGGAACCACACCATACATTGAATACCAAAGGCAATACTGGGACTTACTTGCAACAGGATCAGCCACAATCAACCTTGTTCAACTCACCGACGAACAGCATACCACCACAATTCATCATGCAGATGATGCATGTGATGCAGCAAATGTCGGAACGCTTAAGTACTCCGGCAGAAACGAAGACACGTATTAACGACATTTACCTACCATCATTTGATCCAGACACCAACGTGGGAGTACGTGAGTGGTGTCAACATATCGACAAAGCCATCGAGACATATCGACTCAACGACTTTGATATACGCATGAAGGTTGGCAGCCTCTTAAAGGGAAGAGCGAAAATGTGGGTGGACGATTGGATGGTCACCACAGCTTCATGGACTGAGCTGCGCAACAAACTTATCACGACGTTTGAGCCTGAAAACCGTTATTCCCGAGACATAATTCGGTTCAGGGAACATATCTACGACTCTTCAAAGGACATTTCGGAGTTCTTGTCACAAGCTTGGGTCTTATGGAGAAGGATCACCAAGGACAAGCTAACAAATGAAGACGCAGTTGAAGCAGTGATTGGTTGCATAGATGACGAAAGACTTAGGATCGAGCTACTGAACACAAGGGCCACAACAGTGCCAGAGCTGATATCCGTTGCATCATCGATTAGAACCATGAAGCGTTTTTGTCAGAGTTCAAATAATACGAGCACAAGTAAGCGACCTCGTTTTTCGAATCCAACTCCATCGACTTCGTTCTGTCGTATCTGTAAAAGATCCAATCACATCACCAGTGAATGTTTCTATAAGCCTACCGAATCGAAACCTCATCAAAGGAATAAAACAACAACTGAGACCAAAGAAGTAATCTCTAATCGGAACAATAAAACAACAATCTGTTCATTTTGCAAAATACCAGGCCATTCTTTTGAATCATGCTTCAAGCGCGAACGAACATTAACGTCAAATGTAAATTACATTGCTGGATCAAAACTAGCTCCCAGTACGGTGAAGATTGGACTAAAGAGTTTTCAAGCAATTTTCGATAGTGGCGCAGAATGCTCACTTATACGAGAGTCCGTAGCGGCTCAATTACCAGGAAGAAGACTACACACGGCAAATTACTTAAAAGGAATTGGACAATTTCCTGTACTTTCAATAGCTACACTGGTTACGATTGGGGTCATTGATAATATCAACGTTGAACTACAGTTCCACATAGTGGCAGATTACGAGATGACGACAGATATCTTAGTGGGTATGAACTTGATTAATAATACGAACCTTACTATGACGATCACTTCGGACGGAACGAGATTAACACGTCAGGCGAATATTAATCAAGTTCAATGTATGAACCCAATCTTCGATAAACTGGATTGTGTCCTCACGAATGAAGAAGACATCGCAAAATTACGCATGCTTTTAAACAAGTATCAGCACCTGTTTATCAAAGGGTACCCAACAACTCGTGTCAAGACTGGTGAACTGGAAATCCGCTTGAAGAATCCAGACAAGGCGTCCGAGAAAAGTAGCTCATCATCACCCCCCACCACCACCCCAATCTGGAGACTAGATAACCGTATCAGCAGGAGAAGACGACCCTCCAGCATCAGCCAATGAGCCTACACCATCCACTTCGCAAGCCAGCAGGGTCGAGCAACAAGCCCAAGAGTCTTCTAACTAAAACAAAGGTACGTTTTTGTGTTTACTAAAATTTCACCACAGAGTACACAACGACAAAGTACCACAGAGTACGCAACGACAAAGTACCACAGAGTACGCAACGACAAAGTACCACAGAGTACGCAACGACAAAGTACCACAGAGTACGCAACGACAAAGTACCACAGAGTACGCAACGACAAAGTACCACAGAGTACGCAACGACAAAGTACCACAGAGTACGCAACGACAAAGTACCACAGAGTACACAACGACAAAGTACCACAGAGTACGCAATAACAAAGTACCACAGAGTACGCAATAACAAAGTACCACAGAGTACGCAATAACAAAGTACCACAGAGTACGCAATAACAAAGTACCACAGAGTACGCATAAACATAGTACCACAGAGTACGCCACAATATAAAACTACACGAAAGAAATCACTGTTCAGTTCTCAATAAAGGCACACAGATGCCAATCTCAAAAAGAGACATTCCATTGTTTCAGAATAAACTTCAAGAATTCTACTGCTGAGTCGTTATACACGCGGCTGATGCAGAGCGCGCACCGCCGGTCAGAACGGCCGTATCGGCGCAACAATACAAAGTTAAATTATAATTGTTTCCTTAATGTTAAAATCATCAGTTGATTGTTATTAGTCCAACTCATGTAAATAATTCGTTAAAACGGTTTCATAAACAAGCTGCCCCCACTCTCGATTCTGCTATAAATACGAGTGATTATTGTCGCACGATTCATTCGGGTGCGAGCAGCTGAACAGAGCGGAGCTCGTTCGTTATTGTGAAATAATTGTAATAAAAGGAATTATTTGAAGAAACAAGGTGTAATTACTGTTATAATGGAGAACGATGATAATTATGAAGAGAATGACGTCAGCAATGCTGACGTCATTATTTTTAAAAACAACATCGCGCCAGCGGCGCCGTCATATATATATATATATATATTTCTCACGCTTGGCAAAGGCCTTTCTCACAAATCGAGGTGATAACCAGTATCAACGGCTTAGCATGTTTCTGAAGCACGGGGACGGTCGGCCACCCATCTTAAACCGACCGAGTAGAAACACTGTGGTCGCACAGCGCTTCGAGTGTCTGCGGTAAGACAGCTTCATCAACTATATTAATATAAATATTGTTGATGTAGCTGTCTTACCGGAGTACCGTTGGGCACGGCCCTCCTCTCAAACTGAGAGGGCTCAGGTCATAGTCCACGACGCTGGCCCAGTGCGGGTTGGCGAACTTCACACACCTTCGGAAACTATTAGGCATGCAGGTTTCCTCACGATGTTTTCCTTCACTGATAATTATTTTTTAATACGCACATGCATCTTTGCAGTCCAACGGTCTAACCACTAGGTTGTCACAGCTTATAACAATATTAAACTTATACAAAATTAGTCAATGAATTATTGTACCGGTATTGTGCACATTTAAGAGACTTACATGGTATTTGTATGCACGGTGTAATTTTAGTCGTCCTGGAAGGAAAGCCGAGGTGATATATCCAATGCCTACTGATGACTAGTACTATAAAAATATAAGTTACGGGAAACTGACTTCAAAAAGCAAATAATAATTATTTGAACTCGGTGCCAGTTAGTGCAGTCGGTTACTTGGCACCGACTTCAAATATTTATTTTTTGCTTTTGAAGTCACTTCCCCCTTTTTAAGTTTTCTTATTTAACAATTTTAAGTGATGAGAGAATTAATTATTAATATTTTTATACCTATATTATATTATTGCTTATATTATGCTTAGTTTTACAATAAGGTACCTTCTAATGTCTAATATAGGATTGATATAATACCCATAATAACGGAATCTATACAGTTTGCCGTTAAGGAGTCCCCTGATTTTGAAGATACACATCTTCAAAGTCCAAGGTTCGATACCGATTTCATTAAAATGGAACCACCTCGAAACTACACTAAACCCAACGCAAAAAGCATAATTAAAATCAATTCACAAATAAAGACGTTATAAAAAACACGGTTTTTGAAGTCGGTTAATATTCTGTTTAGTTCTGTGGTAGAGTACCTATAGGATTAACACAATATTTATAATAACTCAATCTGCAGATTCCTATTATTTTCGTGAAAGAGTTTCCTTATGTAAGTAAGTTTCTAAGTGCAAGGTCCAATACCGATGAAATTAAAATGGGACCACCTTGGAGCTATACCGAACCCATTGCAAAAAAACATCATCAAATCAATCGGTCCGGAGTTGACGGATATATGGGTGAACATACATAAAAAAACCATACATACAGACGAACACAGACTCTTGCTCGTTTTTGAAGTCGCTTAAAAAGAACATTTCAATAAGTAACATCTCCATACCAATAATAATTAAGTGCATTAAAAAAACAACTTTTAACCTATACCTAGTGCAAAATGACACTGAGGGGCCACTCGTCAGCTGGCCGGTAGATACCTTCGTTGTTCCAGACTTTTACCCTAGCTATGATGTTCAGATGTCTGTCGCATGCCTGACACATCTTGGGCGAAAATAATCACTAACTGGGTTCCTCCTAATATTAAACGGCGTCGCGGCAGGCCCAGGAGGAGATGGCGGGATGAACTGGACTCCTTTAAAAACGATTGGCGCTCAATAGCCCTAAATAGAGTAGAGTGGAGGAGATGGAGGCAGGCCTTTGCCCAGCAGTGGGACACTGTAGGCTAACTAATAATAAATGATATTCGGATAGGTCAGTTGGTAGATGTTACTTATTGAAGGGTTCTTTTTATTAATATTCAGTTTCCAGTAAACAGTAGGCATTATCATCACCTGGGCTTTCGCTACAGGACGACTAAAATAACACCTTGTATTTAGAATGAAGAGTTATCAAATGTTACCTGTCAAATCACCTTATAATTATCTATAGCTGTTCTAGCTTTTTAAATAAAAAGCCATAAGTCACGCCAACGGATCGCTTTTCAAAACATTAGTGTCCTTGTCAACTCTTCACACAACACCTGTAATTAGCAGAAGATAAAGCCAAATTAACTTGAACGTTCCGACATTACACGGCGACCGACAAAGTTCAAGGTGAATTTCAAACTAATTAACATCAACCCATTATTAAGAAACTGTTAGAAATAATTGGGCCGTTTATTTTGAGAATGATTTTATAAGAACAATCTGTAAAAATTTAACCCTTACATTATAGAAATACGCGAAATCGCCTTAAAACGCTGTGAGAAAGTGGCTGAGAGGTTAAAGGCGACATCATTGCGATTTTGGTGTAAAAAAAGATCGTAGCACCTACAGAATGTAGGCTTTATTCCCCAAGTCTCGCCGATGATGTTAGGTGACCATTAGGATGGTCCACACTTGTATAGGAAAAAAATATCGCGTAGAAGTCGGTGCGTAGAAGTCGAACACATACATGTGTATGTTAAATATTTCAGCATTATTTCTCAACTAAAAGAAAGTGCTCATTGACTTAAAAATATACAAATTTTATATACAAGAATATAATATTTAGCAAAGCAAAATTTTCAATAAAATAACGTAAAATATCCTTAAAACTAATTATGTATTTTGATTTTAAAATAGTAATTATACTAAACATAAAAATCTACATAAATTGTAACACACAACATATATTAATTAAAATTCACCATTGACTTATATAGTGTATGAGACGAACTATGAGAGTCGAGGAAGCCAGAGAGGTATGTAAGGAAAGAACCTGTTGGAACTCTGTACTCTCTGCCTACCCCGCAAGGGATCTGGCGTGAGGTTATAGATAGATAGATAGATAGACTTATATAGTGTCTTTGTCAGTTTATCAATAGAACACCAAATTAGTTTTAATTTCTACAAGCAAATATCTCTGTAACATGAAATTTAACTGAAAAATCAAGACAAATCAAAATTATGCATTCTTCACTAGAGATCCAATATTAACACTCGATTGAGTACCCTTACACTGAAATTTCACAATGCTATTACCACAGATACGTGTTACAAATTCATGGGGTGGCCAATCTGAAAAATAATAAAAATATATTTAGGACGTGTGTTAGTGACCTTTTAGGGGGTGAGTTTATTGTCACCATATAGGGGATTATTCTAAATTCCGAACTGGTGTCAATATTTAAATAAATGGATACTGCGAATCTAAACCTCGTACGCCATCCGCATAAAGCCGTACTGGACTAAGGAAGCAGTATATCTAGATATAAGGTATCTTTTCGGTCTGGGGATGTGTATCTGAAATGTATGTACCTGAAATGTATATAATAGGAATAAGTTAAAGTATGGAGCTACACATGGTCGCTGTTACTTTATAATTTGCCATAACAATATTTTAAATGTCTCGCATACTTAGAATATTTTTAAACAAGCTTTTATAGTAAAACACAACGAAGATATCTTGCTTAGTTGAGGAGTTCTTATGGCTTCCTTCCAGCTCCATCATCAGAGCTTGGACACCATCCGGGTGAAAAGTACAAGTCAAGACAAATCCAACGTACCCAAACACGGTGGAGTTATATTGAGTTGTTGGGTGGTTCCATTGGCCACCTTTCAGCTTCATTATCAGACCCTGAACACTATCTAGTTGTATAGTACTTGGTAATACCAATCTAACAAGCCTAAATACAAGGGGGTTACGTTGTATAGTTTACATGTTCCTATGGGCACCTTCCGACTTCATCATCAGACCAGCTCTTTTTACAACTTTACATACGTATACCAAATTTTAGCTCAATTGGATATTCGCAAGTGCTTAAAAAATGGATCACAAAATTTGAACCGGAAAGACAGACAGACAGACATACAAACATTGCAGGTTAAATAAAAGTTTGTAAAAATAAGTGGCTTTTGTCTCTCTATCTATCTATAACCTCACGCCAGATCCCTCGCGGGGCTAGCTTTTGTGTTGTCTCAAAATAGGAGTATTTTATTGGACTGCACCAAAAGAAGGGTAATACTTTTACTTACGAACTTTTGAATTACCAGTGATGGTATATTAATAGGTATCCATTATAATCACGAGTTCAAAAAACTACCCACCTTTATAAAACACACAAACTACATAAGTACAACCCTATCATAATCCACATAGAAAACCAGCTCTATCCTTCACTTGAACTTCAAATACGCTCTTGTTTTGTTAATCACTACTGGGCTATTATTCGTCAAGACCAATTAACACGTAACGCGGCGCGTAACGATATCCTCGTGAAATTATCGTTTGATTTGTCTCATTAAGGTTTTACAAGTAAGCGACGGTAAATAATAATTCATATCGACTAAAGAGGGAGATAATCAGCTACTTTCGGTTTCGTTTTGTCGCTTGTCGCGTTTTCGTTTTTAGTGGTTAAGAGCTTAAGCCACTCCGGCCACTGGGTCGAATGCTCGCGGGTTCGATTCCCGCACGGGAAAAATCTCTGTGTGACCCACAATTATTTGTATCGGTCTGGGTATTTGTCAATGTGATTTTTCATGTATCTAAACGCATCCTCGACACAGGAATAAATACTAGTGTGGGGCTACGTTTAAAAAAATGTACTGAATGACAGAGACGACGCTCTACGAAGCCGAAAGTCTTCGATTATCACTCTCTTTAGCCGATGTGCATTATTTACCGCCGTTTATAGTAACTTAGGTATTACACACACTTATAGTAGATTAGGGCCCTTATTACCAAAAGGAAAGGAAACACCCCGGTGCGTTACAAGTTCGTTAGATAATCGTTTGTAGTACTTCAGTGGCGTACAGATCAAACAATCATTTCACGAAGATGTCGTAACGCGCTGCGTTTGGTCAAAGATAATTAGGGCTTTGATCGGTTAAAAAGTCACTGAGACAAATCGGCCGCTGATTCTGACTCACGAGAAATCCCCAATTTTATGCAAAGGAGTAATTAGTATTCCGGTGATTCCGGACAATAAAAATCTCGATGATCGAGTTAAATTGGGGATAATTTGTGTGTCAGATGCAGCTGGTGAGGCAAGATGCCAGATGTAATGGTAGGAGGTATGTTTCAGTGTATTGTTACTGCTTTGTTTAGACACCTGCCTCTGCCTCGTTGGTCTAGTGGCAAAGGGCATCGCTTTGTGATCACGAGGTCCTGGGTTCAAATCCTAGTTCCGACAAATGTAGTTTTTCTAACGAAAACTTCCCAGTATGTGTCCGGAGTCTAAAATTTTGCCCGGTGTATGGCAATAGGCTCGCCCCATATTTCATGGGACCCAACATGGTCGGCGAAAGGTGGATGTACTCAGTACACCTCTGCCACCCCTGTTTGGGGAATATAGGCGTGACGGTGTTTTTATGCTTAGACACGTCTGTAAGTTTGAATTTAGTTCAGTTCAGCTTCTACTATTTTCATTATATTTAATTGTTAATTCTGGTCATATGTATTAGAGCCATTACAGCTGGGTTTAATCCATTCCAATCTCGGTCTGGAACCTATTCGTGCCTTTATTAAAAAGGCGACAACCCAATATCTTAGCGAACGCGTCCAATCATAGGAATCCGCTAATCCTAGCCGCCGCCGACTAACCGGAGGTGGAGTTAGGACTCCACCTCCTATCAGCCACTACCGCCGCTCGCGGCATGTGCTCACCGACCTTCCCGATGACCTTACGGGCAAGGGATTCTTCGACCTCGTCGGCGAGGTCGAAGAATCCCTTGCCCGCCAGCCGGTGCAGAGTACCACGGCAAGACCCCTAGTATACGCCCCCATAGCGACTGCCCAAGCCGAGGCCGTTCTTTCTTGAGGCACCCTGGAGCTAGTTGCACACTCGTTCTTTTCTCCGGTGAAGCTGCAAAGGCGCCGCGGCCAACAGACACACACAAAAGCTGGATTTAACTTAAAATAAACTTTCTGACGTAATGGAAATGAGCACTATTCCATGGGACGTGTAGTGTCGACACAAATAGTGCCGAAAACGTGTCCAAAGTCATTATTGACGGGATTTTTTAGAACAGTAAAAATAAAAAGCAAAAAGTGAAGCCACCTATTTAATAAAACTGAATAAATTTCTCATAAAAGTGGCTATACCGTCAAATTGTCACGACAGACGTTGTTTAATAAACCTGCATGCCAAATTTATGAATAATAAGCCATATAGGTTTATTAGTGACAAAATTGTCAATTATTTACATTGTCGTTGCCTGTGATTCTGATTTTTATCAAATCGCTCACTCGCATTGGCGCTTTTTCAAAGTGCGTTTCTGAAGCGCTGTAAGCGCTATTAAAAAATGTACAGTTAACCATATTTTTTATTTTAACGCTTTACTAATGCGCGTTAAAAACGCGGGCGATGAGCATTGAGTTATTATTAGAGATGTCATATTAAACAAAAAATGGATGGGGGGGTATGTTTGTGTTTCCATAGATAATTAATTATTTTGTTTCTGTAGTAGTTTAAACAGTACACATGAAGTTGTTTTTTTTTATAAAACTTAGCACTCAAGGGTGTAACGTGTGAATCAACTGGAACAAAGGGATCTGGAGTGTCAAAATCAAAAGCTTTTTATTCATGTAGACCAAAAAGCACTACTATGAATAGTCAAAAAGGGAAAATTATTATTAACTTAAGACTCTACCACACGTTCGGAAAGTCATTCCTGTAGAGAAGAAGAGCAAGAAACTCCACGGTTACTCTTTTTAAAAATAAGAGTTTTACAATTCCTTTTGTTTACATTGTATGGGAGAACAGTGCAGAACGAGCTAAATATATGTGCTTAAGTATAGTAAACATAAGTGTACTTTGATTCATGGTATCAGTCAGTGTCAAAATAGAGACTGTAAAGGTATATAATAAAAAGTATCATAATAAAAGTGAGATAAAAAAGGGTTATAGAATATGTAAAGAGTGCATACAAAATAATTGGTCATAGTGTGATGCCGAACGAGACAAAATTTAACAATACTACGGTACATGTTTAATCAGGTAAAGGATAGAGGACGGACCAGTCCCCACCAGCAGGACCCATTCACGAGTATGACTTGAAAAGCAACCATCACTCTCCTCGACCTCGATTAGAGGGAAGAAAGTAACCCGCTCCACAGAGCGTACATACTGAGTTTTGCTGCAAAAAAATAATTAAGGTGTCTTCTCTAGTACATAATGTTTATGAACTCAATGGTTAAGAGTACATGGTCTGAGCTTATTAGTCAGTAGATACGAGTGCTTCAGTGATTCTACAATTTAAGCGACTCCTACATAAGTTTTGTCATTTCAAATGCAAAACTTGTACGTTTTATAGCACGACAATAAAGTACATAGTTGCATACGGTTCATCTGTTTTAATGTGGGAATATAGGATGACATCACCGCGCGACAGATGGAATAGTCAAATGATCATATTAGATATGCGATGAGAACGTTTTTAAACATATTTTATATTTAGCAGCAATCACAATTTATAGTTAAGGTCGAGATGTTGATTTGATCGTTATAATGTTCGAATATATTTGAACATTCGGAAATTTTAAACTCTACAAGAAATAGGCACTTCGTCATTATAGGGGTTTGTTGGTTGTAATCTCGTCTTTATCTCACGCGTCTGAAACTTTATTCTACTGACCAAATTCCGCTGAAATCAAATCTTCGCCGCCTGTTTTCTTTTTAGCTCAGAGTTGCTCAGCGAGCTATGGAAAGAGCTATGCTCGGCGTTTCTGTACGTGATCTAATTAAGAATGAGGAGATTCGTAGAAGAACTAAGGTTGCCGACATAGCCCTCAGGATTAGCAGCAGAAGTGGCAATGGGCGGGCCACATAGCGGGAAGATCGGACGGGCGTTATGGTAAAAAGATTTTAGAGTGGACACCACGTATTGGCAAGCGTAGCGTAGGGCGACTGCCTGCCAGATGGACCGAAGATCTTGTGAAAATCACAGGAAGTTGTTGGATGCAGGTGGCATAGGACCGGTTAGGCTCGAAAGCGATTGGGGGGGCCTAGGTTCAGAAGTGGACAGGTATAGGCTGAGATGATGATGGTGATGAGTAGTAATGCTGATGATGGAGACGATGAAAGTTTGGTGAGGTTGAATTTTCTGCGGCTATCGATTATGATGTCCTAGATTTCAATCAAGGGTCGGACAAAGCGGGCTTTCTCTCGATCGATTTTTAACGACAGTCTAGAGTTTGGTATAAAATTGTAGGATTGGATCCCTGCCCATAAACTCAATTATCAGATAAACGTTATCCATAAAATAAATTAGTTATGAACTGACTTAATTTTATTATATATGTCTTTGTTTTATTTTATCTTATGAATGATTTTTATCCTTGGGCTAAGCACAAACCATATGACGTTATCATAACGTTGACGTTGTCGACAAAGTATGCTGTTACGTTCATCATTATTTTTTATATTTGCAGCGTGCAAAGGATGGCATATCAACTCGATAGCATTACGCTGCCATCAATCTATTCACGCTAATTCCTCTGATGATCGAAAAAATCGGACTTAAGAAGTTTGATATTGTGTGTATATCAACACCGAGTAAAGCACCAAATGCCTTATTTATCAAATTTGCCTGCACTAGTATTTGCCACATTAGCATCGCCCACGTTACGATAATAGCAGCAGATATGGCTTCAAAACTTGTAGATAGCTTCATTCGAAGTGTAGCGTCAAGCAATACAAGCTAATAATGGGACGTGGTACCATGTTTAAGGTTTGATGGCATGGGTTAACAAGATGGTAAAATATAAGGAAACATGATGGTAATATTTGAGGACGTGTTTTAATATTTTCTTCTAGCAATGCAAGAAAATTATGTCACATGGTAAATGTCTGCGGTTTAATGATATAAGTTTACAAGCTGGTACAATATAAGGGAACATTGTGGTAATATTTGATTATATATAATATTTTCTTTAAGCGAACGATCTCTAGCAAACGATCCCATGATAGCCTATTATTTAATCGTATTGTAAAATATGAGATATCGTAGTAATAAAATGTCTGTATATTTTTTTGTTAAAAAAGACGATGCCTCACACTGGGAAATAGTTACACAAATATTTAGCCCAAAACAAAAGCTTTTTTTGAGGCGCTTTTAGCCCTCGGGGCAATGGTGTATGGGCAGCGAATACCAAAGATCGGTGGGTCGGTAATTTTGGGACCACATATCTCTTACATCACTTTTTTAGAGATTTTTCAATTACCAATTTTGTCCCACTAGATGGCAATGATAGCCTAGTGGTGCGACCGTTGGACTGCAAAGTCAGAGGTCCCGGGTTCAAACCCAGGCACGCACCTCTGTTTTTTCGAAAGCATGTGCGTATTAAGAATTAATTTTCATTTGCTTTAACGGTCAAGCAAAATATCGTGAGAAAACCTGCATGCCTTAGAGATTCTCGAAGGCGTGTAAAGTTTGCCAACTCGCACTGGGCCAGCGTGGTGGACTATGGCCTAAGCCTTCTCAGTTTGAGAGGAGGCCCGTGCCCAACGGTGGGACAGTTTCTGAACAGGGCTAATATTATTTAATTTATTATATAAATAGTATACGTTGATAATTATTGCTTTTAGGACGACGATAAAATCTATATACGTCCATATTACTGAATTAGTTGAGTCACAGAAGTTTATTAGTACGTTTCTGTAACTAGTTGTTCAGGTGATTATGGTTCCGTAGGCGTTAATGCGTAAGTAACCAATGTATCGAATACTTCACTATAATAAGGAAATGCAGGTTCCGTACCGTGTAATATTGGTCGTGTTATTTAATGTGCGTTTGATATTGTCAGTACTGTGGTACGGAGCTATTTTAGGAAATATGAGGTTACGCCATCGGTATGTTCAGTGACTATTGAACGTAAGTATCTGTAATGATAACTATGTTGCAGGTAAGTACTATAATTCGGTGTATAGCGACTGTATAGCTTGCTACATAGAGACAAAGGAAAGGTTTTCACAAAATAGCATAGTTTTGCTATATAAGGAGTCTTTTATCTGTATCATTACGATATGGTCAACAAAATGGCGTTCAGTGGTTTACTTTTATCATATTTGGGTTGTTAGTTGGATTAATCCTGCTAGTTCTGTCCGGTGACGTCTTCTGTTATGCAGCTGTCGGGGCTACGGGTACCCTAATTCTTTGCAATATTAAAGATGTTCTCTCGAGAAAGATCTCCGTAGTCCAGCTCCTATGTTTTTAATAATTATATTACACATAAGATACAATAAAATCGGCTAAACCTAATTTGGCAGTAAGAGCACAAATAATCGTGAATTTAAAATTTTATCGAGAAATATTAAGGACTATTTTTCGGATTTCATCGCTGTTTATTTTTGATTTTTAAGTTCCCGACGTTTAAACAAACTCGCCGACACTCAAAGAAGTCTGCAGTCTGTGAACGTGTCTTTGATCGCACCCGCCATAACATCAGATTTGATAGAACACGAATCCTCGTGAAATAACACCGATTCCTACAAGGGACGGTTCGCGAGGTTATTGAAGTTAAAAAACATCCTAATTTCAATAGAGAAGATGGCTGGGTGCTTCCATCGATTTGGGACTAAGATAGATCGGACCAACAACAAAAATAATTAAGAAGTTTAAGGGTATCCCAGAACAACTATACTTATACAGTTTTCAGAAATATATACCTTCATAAG
This sequence comes from Phalera bucephala, assembly GCA_905147815.2. NCBI lineage: Eukaryota > Metazoa > Arthropoda > Insecta > Lepidoptera > Notodontidae > Phalera > Phalera bucephala. The sequence goes on along the minus strand of LR990611.1, from coordinate 32,060,239 downwards.
CAAGACCTCAAGACACCGTGAGCTCATTCTGCGTAGATCGGACCAACAAAAATAATTAATAAGTTTGAGTGTACACCGGAACAACTATGCCTTTTGGACGTCTAACACCTCAGTGATTGACATGACCATGGGTGCTGCATAGCACTCAAAACGTCGATAATTTAAAAACGATAAAATTCTAAAAATAGTTTTATTTCATGTGTAATGTTCGCGTAAATCTAACAACTCAATATTACGTATTTCTTAAAAATACAAATATTAAAAATCAGCGATCCACATTTCGTCTGATTGAAAAGAACAAATCATTCAATAGATCGCATCTTCCAACCGCTGTTTTGTAAAGCAGCTAGACATTTAATGATGCAATGTATACAATATAACGTTTTACAATATGGCTGTAACGTCTACATAACTTCACGACTCAACTCTTTTCTTATCTCTACTATTCAAACCACCTTATTGTTCCAATTTATTTATTTTCATTCTCACCAATCCTCTGCTCGAATTGAAATGGTTTTTTAAAAGCCTAATGAATAAACACCGTTTGTGTTTTACTGACACACACCACTTTTATCTTGGACTAACTAATTTTTAATTGGCGGTCAGCCTATCCACTGTAGGCTGATAATTAAACAATACTCGTATAGATAAGGCGGTTAAGTGGAAATTTATGTTTTAATAGTTCAATAGCGACATTTTTACTTATTCCGATTACAGATTTATATAGAATATAGACGGAGAAAAAGTTATTGGGTGTATTTTAGTCAAGTTGCTTAAAACTCGTCAATTAACACTAAATAAGAATATTGCCTCGTAAATATCAGTGATTATTTTTAGTGTTGTTAAAACGCTCGAAAACGCCTAAACGCTCGTGTTCTCTACGCTTCAACGCTTGTAAGCGTCGACTCAACGCTTAACGCTTGAGTTCAGCGCTCATTTTTACAACACTAATTATTTTACTTAATATAACATCAAGTTGCATGAAACGGTCTATTTTATTATAATTAAGTAATAAATAATTAAGTATGTAGGGTATATAGTCTGTAGTGTATAGTTACAAATTAGTAGTATTATCGAATACTGGCTAGACTTTTAACTTTGGCCCCCGTCTTGCCTACTCTTGAAGTCTATGTTTCCGACGTGTTTTGTATGCCAAAGTGCATTTATGGTACTACTAATTGTGGGCGGCAGCGTTTCAATATTGTAATGGTATTCGGTGACTCCATCGGAATAAAATGGAATCGGATTGAATCGGAATGAAACGAAGCTGTATGAAACGTAGTATTTAAAAGTAAAAATTGAGTAGGTAGATGTTTATAATACAAGTCTATATAATCTACTCCAATCCAAGTTTGACATTTTTTTAAACTTTTGTTCACTTATCATAAGAACGTCGATTTGTTGGTAACAACATTTTCATTTCGGTGCCTTCAGAATAATGTCGCCTTCATATTATATTTCTCTAATCTAAAAATAGTGATGGTTTGTTTAAAATTTTATAATATGGATTTTATAATAAAATTCCACATGACGTCACTCAACTTAGTGAAAATAAATTCAAATCCTGTATTAAACGTACGCTCTGCAAGCGAGCTTACTATACTCTTGATGATTATTTATATTAAAATTATATTAAAAGATAACAATGCTTGGATAGGTGATGTTCCAGGTCCACCAGAATGTGGATTACAGGTTCAGCTATTATTTTTATTATTCCCTCTCTTCCTTCTAGTAGTTAAATAAAATTTATCATTTTTCTTCCTCATTTCTTTATCTGTAAATGAGAGAACCATGTAGCCATTAACATGAATAGTTTAACTTGGTTAATTTAATTTAGACTCACCTGATACTGCATTGTTCTCCCATACTCCACAACAAAATGTAGATGGAAGAATTGTAAAAATAATATTTTAAAAGAGTAACCGTGGAGTTTCTTGCCCTTCTTCTCCACAGGAATGACATTCCGAAGTGGTGGTAGAGTCTTTGTTACTATTTTGACGATTTATAAATACTGTAATGGTTTACATGAATAAAAAATATTCTGATTCATATTCTGAAAAAGTTTTTAAGTTTGATCGGAGTAAACTATGGTCCCTCATAGATTTTTTTTCAAAAATGAAAGTTTTTATGTTATTTTACCATATTTTACCATATTCTACATGGAAAGTGCCTGGATCTAAATAATTTATATGTCGCAGATCGTGTTTTATAAAAATTTCGTATTCAATTAATGTAAACCGTAGTTGTATTTATTTACAAACATAACAGCGTTAATTGGGTATTACATCCGGATTATATGAGAACAGACGATTAGTAAACCTTTCGTGAAATCGAATTTGAATCTGATGCAAATTTGTTTGTAAGCAAACTTTGCCCCTTGCTAGGAATTCGTATGTCGTGGGTGCATTTACAAACATTAATTTCACATGAATGAACATCCAGACTAAAACAAATATCTGTGACCCACAAATAAATGTCCCTCGTGGAGATTAAACCCGCAATTACACCATCCATTAAGACAAGCAGGCAACGTTTAGATCACTAGATCAAATAGTCGTTAATAAGTTTGTTGGGAACACGTAATAGATACTCTAAACCTGTAAATTCTTAGTTACTTAAGAGTAACGAAATTTGTGACATGGCACAATACTTAACCAACATGGAGGTGTCATGGATCAGCGTATGACAGCATCGTACTGCGTTGCCACACACTCATGCGAACACTTCGACAAATGAAACTGAAGAGAACGCTCGCGAACATAATCGGTTCTCACTCTTCGGAAAAACTTGCAAAAATAACTCAAAGCAAAAACTTGCAATCTAATATCTGTGCCTAGAGACAGCAGTAAAAGTAGACATTCTGACAATCTTGTCAGTAGCTGTGTACATCTCTCTATGTAGATCAGTTATCATTGTAAAATAACAAATATTGAATTAATAAAGAGAATACCGTCGTTAATAAATACTGTCTACGCCATTTTCTACAATAAGCTGTCACGTATATACCATTCTTTTTAATTTGCGATCAAAATACAGATCTCATAACGAGTGTCACTATAGCTAGTGTTGACAGTATAGGAGTGTAGTGAAATATAAAGAATATTCTTCAACTCGAATCGGCGCGCGTTAGCTCGTCCAATGTGTGGCGCAGATTTTATAGCTTTCGTGGCAGAATTCGCAAGCGACGATTTCTGTTTACATACGAATTCGTACACGTAAGAATTATGCGCAAAATTATGTAATGATCAACCTTTTTATGTTACACGAGGTTTTTTACCTGATTGCTTGAAGAGGTAGGTTAATAACATTTATATGTTTTACTTGGGCCAATGATTTAGGTATAATATACTTCGAAATGTTCGATTTTGGATATATCTGAGATCTCACGATGGATGCCCGTTGATCTTGTGGTGTTGCAACTGACGTCACGAGGTGCTGTAGCCAAATGGACTTTATACAGTCGGTCATGCTAATAAAAAACGTAAAAAGAAATATGGGAATAAAATTTTGCAACGAAAATTCACGTGGTTGACAATACGCTATGGATTGGGACAAGACATAATAAACACTTGGTTTTGGCTAGGCCTTTCGAATTTTAGGTCAGTCAGTGTATCTTGTTATTATGTTAGTGTTGAGGCGCTCGTAGCGCTGTGCGACCGCGGTGTTCTTACCGATCACCAAGGTTAAGCAGCGTTCGACTCGGTCAGCCTGAGATGGGTGACCGTTTGGTATTTTCATATTCGAGCGTCTCCGTGCTTCCGAAGGCACGTTAAGCCGTTGGTCCCGGTTACCACTTAATGTGGTAGTCGTTAAGTCGGAAGCCTTAAAGGCGGCTTGATAAGTTCCAACAGCAGGTGGCCACAAACCTGCCTCCACCAATCCGCACTGGGTCCGCGTGGTGGAGTATGACCTAATCTCTCTCACCTCGATTTGTGAGAGAAGGCCTTTGCCCAGCAGGTGGCAATATAGGCTGATATTATACAGTGCAGGCAGTATAGGCTGATTTTCTACCGTCCTGGATTTGAGCCCACTATAATTGCAGTGAGCTCCTTTATTAAATTGAGACTTGACATCGGAAGCATATTTTTTTTATTTTAAAACGTAGCCCTACACTAGCATCTATTTCGTGCTTCAGTGTCGTGGATGCGTTTACAAACACGAAAATTCACATACACAAATACCCAGACCGAAACAAATATTTGTGTATTCCACAAAGATTTTTCCCGCACGGGAATCGTTCCCGCGACTATTTGATCCAGTAGGCGAAGGGAATTAAGCTCTTAACCAAATGGTCCGTCAACTGGGGGGGTACAGTACCTTAGCCACCCGTATTTGGGGAATATAGGCGTGATGGGTTCCATTTTGTTTTTCGAAGTGTATTGTCATTATTAAACTATAGTAGTTTGTGAGTTTGATAGCATGTTGCTCAGTTTTTTTTTTAAACACAGCCTTCCAATACGATTTATTCCTATGTCGTGGGTGCGTTTACAAACATGTAAATTCACATGCACAAATACCCAGACCCAGACAAAAAATTGTGGATCGCACAAAGATTTGTCCCGTGCGGGAATCGAACTCGCGACTATTAGATACAGTGGACGGAGCGGCTTAAGCTTTAACCACTGCGCTATATCGTCCGTCAATTCTTTAGGATTTTCAATAGGATTGATTTTAAAGTTTACGTAATTAGTTCCGTAGCCATATTAAGAAGTTACATAATTGAGGCTATATAAATATTATGGACGGCAGATAGTTGTTATCTTTTTTATAAACACACAATTTTTTTTTGTATCACAAAAGAAAACTAGCTTTTGAATCACTTTTCTATCTATCTATCTATATCATTACGTCAGATCCCTTGCGGGGTAGGCAGAGAGTACAGAGTTCCAACAGGTTCTTTCCTTACATACTTCTCTGGCTTCCTACACTCTCTTAGTTCGTCTCATACACCCTCGCCTTACGGAGACTCTTGACTTGTCCTTCAGATAAGACTCGGTCTGTTTGGTCGTGGTAGGATAGTCTAGGTCTTCCCCGGTACCTACATCCTTCCACTTTTGCATTGTATATCTGTGAACTTTTTTGAATCACTTTTACCCATAAAAAGAGCGTATTCTATCAATATAAAACATTCATTTAACACTCAAAACGCCAAAAAGGTTCACGTGACTAATCGTAAATTTCTCTCAACCGAATGAAGGCAAAAAAACTTATAAGTATGCAACTTAGCGAATGACCAAAGGTTTTGGAATCGAAGACCTAAACTTAGCACTTTTGATGTTTGGGTCAAAGAACTGGGGAAAGGGTCATTTTTACCTGTCCGAATATATCCGATGTTGGAAAATCAAAATGGCTTAAGTGGTACACGTGTAGAAACCACTTTTAATTTTTAGTATCCAACATACACATTTTTGTATTTGTATGTTGAGTTAGCAGAAGGTCAAGAAACTCTTTTTTGCCTTGCAGGTATATACATGTTATGACTAATGTAACCATAACTTTTTATTATACCTACTAGTACATTTTAGGAAGCACAACACTAGGACCATCATTTAGGTCAATTCAAGAAGACGCGCCGCACTATTTCTGCCAATCGTAATATTCCTGTCCCACGCAACTAACTTCTTGCGCCAACGCTTATCAAAATCCGCTTTAAATAAGGCGTTAATAATTTTACGTCGCTACATCTCATTCAACGCATTAATCATGAGCTACAACTGCGTAATGTCCTGGCTTGCTTGCCTCGTTGGTCTAGTGGTGAATGCGCTTTGCGATCATAAGGTCCTCAGTTCAAATCCTAGGTCAAACAAATGTAGTTTTTCTATCGAATTATTCCCAGTGTCATTTCGGAGTCTAGAATTGTCCCCGGTATATGGCAAGAGGTTCGCCCCCTATTAAATTTGGACCTAACATCATCGGCGAACATTGGGTGCATACCTCTGCCACCCCGCCACCCCCGTTTCAGGAATATTCTCCAATCGGGGGTGGCGGGGTGGCAGAGGTGCTTATATAAACATGACGGTCTAGCAAAACTTTTTAATATTACCTCAAGTAACGGCGGGTTGGTTAATGGTTTAGAGCTTAAGCACACTGGATCGAGAAAAACTTATGCCCTACTAGAAAAGTGTTGCCGCCCGTGGTTGTCCTTCTGGTATATTAGTTTTACCGTAACCCACATTGTTACGTTATTGTTACACATATGACGAGACGCTCGTAGCGCTGTGTGACCGTAGTGATCTTAGCGATCATCAAGGTTCAGCTCGGTCGGTCTCTGATGGATGACCGTTTGTTGCAGTGTTATATACCGTCTCCGTACTTCGGAAGACACGTTAAGGCGTTGGTCCCGTTTACCACTTAATTTGGTAGTCGTTAAGCCAGGTTGGAAACAGGCTTGATAAGTTTGAACAGAAGGTGGACACAAATCTTTTTTTTTGGGTTGGTGGAAATCCTACATAGGATACCTGCTCGCTAGGGGGGAAGTGAGGGGTTATGCCAAAACTCCTACCTGCTAAAACCCCCACGGTGCTCCAACTTGTCATTGTGGCTACGGTACGGTTAAGGGAACGCGTAAGCAATCATCCGCGACCCGACAAACCTGCCTCCACCAATCCGCGCTTGGTCGGCTTGGTGGAGTATAACATAATCTTTCTCATCTCGATTTGTGAGAGAAGGCCTTTGCCCAGCAGTTGGACAGTATAGGATGATATTATTATTATTATATGTGTGAGAAAAAAAGAGAAAGTTCGAAAATTTAAGCGACTAGGTGCAGCAAGTTTTTTTACCTACTATAAAAGATTTTAATGAATGTCTAAATAAAAGACTTAAGCCTTTCTGCAAGTCTCAATAACGTCATTAATTTTGAAGTTTTATGATTTCCTTTGCCTCACGTTTCTTGTACGGTAATAAAAAGATTTAGAAGTAATTTCATTTTATGTGGCCATTGGCTTAGATCGGCTGTTTGACATGTAAGATTAGTAGATGTATCCTCGGTTTAACCGAACGCAGGAGGGTTAAGAATTGAAGGAAAACGACTTGGTTAACGCCACGTGATAATATTAAAACTTCTATTATCTCTGTTGGTAAAGTACATAAACCTATTGATTTTGCGAGTAAAACTTATAGTGTAATTCGGGCCAAAGAATTATTAAAATAATTCTTTGGCCCGAAAATTTGAATGAGTAATTTTTAAAGGAATTTTGAGTTTTACTATTAGAAAAATATTTTTCTAAAAGTCAAACTCAAAATTCCTTTATTTGTACAGGCTAATACAATAGCACTCACAAACATCAATGTTACATTTTTTACATCTACCACCGGATGGGAACGCGGCCTCCTCTGAGAAGATCCGGCGAGAAACTCAGCGGGATATCTTTTAACTTAATATGTTTGGCCTTTCAGACAACCAATTTTTTGTTTTTCAAATTTGTATTATACAGCATTATTCAATGTTGCTGATTGAGGAGCTTCTCAAACCCAATCTGTTTTACCGTCAAGATAATCCGAAATTTTGTATTACCCTTTCTTACATAGTCTAGTTTTGATTGCCTTTTTAAATTTATTGATGGGAATGTTTCGAATATCTATGGGTAAGTTGTTGTAGAAGCATATACATTGCTCCATGAAAGAATTACTAATTCCGTGGTGACGAGTAGAATGTACAATAAAATCATCTTTGTTCCGTGTATTAACGTGATAAATGTCGCTATATTTTTCAAACTCTCTTATATTCTTTTTAACATATCGAAGATTTTCTTATATATATCGTGAGGCAACAATTAGAATATCTTTTCCTTAAAAGAAGCTTAAATTACTTATTGACAATAATAATAACATGGCAATACATCACGGCGCCTACATTTTCCCAAGGGTTTGCTGAAGTGCACTGTTCACCCACATTTAACCGGCGATTTTGGCGATAGCCATATTCGGCGATGTAAGGTGCCACTATAATATTGTTTCATTTACTGCCTTATTAGTTTTGTAGGTATGGAGCGACAAGCAACCACGATGTCCTGCTTTTGAAATTTAGGTCGGTCAAAGTGTTAAGGGGGATTTTCTTTCATAAAATTCTTAATAGCAGGCCGCGGTTAGTAATTGTGACCGCTATGAAGGCAACAGAGGGCCGAGACAAGTTGCAAGCGTTTTGTTTCTATTCTCTTGTCGCAATCGATAGTGCATTGTTTTGACCACGTGACTTTAAGTTGCAAAATGTCATTCCCATACATTTTTCCACTTTCTATTAGCGTTAACGACGTTAGATTGTCAACTTGGCTATAGGCGCTGGTTCGCTAACTATTACATTGGGAACTAAAATCGCCGAAATGTGGGTTATTTAACTATAATCCTTTTAAAGTATAATTACTTACATAATAATGTAGAACCTTTTACGTATAGATTGCTGGAAAGACAAGGAAAATACCGACCAGTATAATATTACATTCTGTCGCTATGGAAATATGACGTCACTCTCCTTATAACGTGACTCATTAGAATGAAACCCAAAAAATTGGACGTTCCATTTTTTTTGTTAGGCTTATAGAGAATATTTACAAGCCTTATGCAATATTTTGTTTAGGTGTTCTTTGGTACTTTATCAACTTAATCTTTTTTGGAACATGTAGTGTTCATAGAATATTCTAGGAATTCCCTTTATCGTAACGGGAAAATAGCAGTGATAGCCTAGTGGTTAGATCGTTGGAATGCAAAGTCTGAGGTCTCGGGTTCAAGCCCAGGCACGCACCTCTGTATTTTCGAAGGTATGTGTGTATTAAAAATTAACTATCATTTGCTTTAACGGTGAAGGAAAATATTGTGAGGAAACCTGCATGCCTAAGAGTTTCTCGAAGATGTGTGAAGTTCGCTAACTCGCATTGGGCCAGCTTAGTGGACTATGGCCTAAGCCCTCTCAGATTGAGAGGAGGCCCTTGCCCAACGCTGGGACCGTTTCTTAACAGGGCTAATATTATTAACGGGAAAACTTAACTAAGTAGATGTTGGGGTTTTTCTGAAGGTCAAAAGGTCGTGGACTAAAGCTGGATGCGTACGCGAGATCTTTGAGAGAGACCTTTGTACTTCAGTAGACTTCTTTCGGCTGAGGATGATGATAGAGGCTGAAGGTATTTTCTATCGAAAAAAGTCTTAGTGTATCAAAGTATAGAATTGGGTCCGTTGTTGTAGGCAAAATGCTCGGCCAATAAGCAATTTAAGAATTTTGCTTCCCAGTTTCAAACAACGAATGCATATTCCGAATAGTTTCCTAAAATCAAGGTAAAAACCTACACAGATATCACTTTTGGACCTTTTAACACCTTTATCTTTAGTTACGTACAACGTCCTAAACCACGAGTCACCATCAAAGCTAAAAAACCGTTATGCGGAAATTCCTGACAAATGTGACATCGTAATAAGGAAAATGTTTATAAAAATTATAAGTCAAAATGCGATAACGTGTATAAAGCAGTTATTTGTCTTGTAAAGTTATCAAAACAAGAGTAACGTTGATTGAGTAACTTTACGTTGGTCAGAATGAACTGTGTTTTATTTTGAGAAGGGGTCAAGATGTGTTAAACTGGTGTGTACATTATGACTTGTTAGGAATCAGTTTTTACCGTAAGACAAAACGTTGCTGATGTCCGCCGCACAAATATGCAGTAGTTTAGGCGTGAACTGGTAACAGATAAACAGAGTTATATACACCGTCATACCTATATTCCCCAAGCAGGGGTAGCAGAGGTGTGCTGAGTACAACCACTTTTCGCCGACGATGTTAGGTCCCATGTAATAGGGGGCGAGCCTATTGTCATATACCGAGCACAATTCCAGACTTTGGACTTATACTGGGAATTTTTAGTTAGAAAAACTACATTTGTCCGACCTAGGATCGCAATCACAAAGCGATGCGCTTTGCCACTAGACCAACGAGGCAGTGTAAATAGAGTTACTTTCACATTTTTATAATAAAGTATATTACATAATATTTGTACATTAGTATGGGTTTCGATGGGGTAAGTGATGTTTGTTAGGCTAGAAATATGGTGATAAATAGTTATCTAAGAAAATCACGTACTGACATGTTGATATTATAGAAATAGGCAACCGAACTTTAAATTATGCAAAGTTTAGTATTTCCTTTCTGCGACAACGGGTGTCATTTCTAGTTATATACAATGTATAATATTAATATAATATTAGCCCTGTTAAGAAACTGTCCCATCGTTGGGCACGGGCCTCCTCTCAAACTGAAAGGGTTTAGGCCATAGTCCACCATGCTGGCAGTGCGGGTTGGCGAACTTCACACACCTTCGAGAAACTCTTAGGCATGCATGTTTCCTCACGATGTTTTGCTTCACTGTTAAAGCAAGTGATAGTTAATTTTTAATACGCACATGCTTTCGAAAAGACAGAGGTGCGTGCCTTGGTTTAAACCCGAGACCTCTGACTTTGCAGTCCAACGGTCTAATCACTAGCTATTCTGCTATATAAAATGTACACTGAAAAATTTAATGGAATTGTACTAAAGCAAGTTAGTTGTAAGTACAGCAAACAACTGTATTTCCAACATTAGCGCCACTTAACGGAACTCATCGAAATTAACGGTTCATTGTTTAAATTTTCTTTTTATTCTTAATATAATTTCTGCAGATTTTGTCTTAAGGGCGATGTCCATACATACAATCTTAATTAGGCGGTAACGAAAACGTATGGTATACTTTACTGGGTACGATATGGGGTTCATATTTGTAAGTGATGAACGAATGTTAGTTGCAAAGTTATTGAGGTAATATTTTGGGTAGGCGTACCCACACATTATCAGCTGTTGTGACAATCTTGTTCATTTATCTCGCAAGATGGAGTGCAGTGTTTTGCATTTTTTAATACTTAACTCAGTTGCGGTTTTAAGGTCCGAGATAACGTAAACTGGCAATGTATTGTCTGTCATTGACCTGAAAGCATCTCCTTCATTTCGTTTATGACCGCTTAAATGTAAATCATATTTTTACCTAAGTGGTCTATAACTGGTATCAACATGCATGAATCTGACTGAATGATCTAGTGGAGAATGACGTGCCTGGTGATCACGAGACCCTGAATTCGAATCCTAGGGCGGACAGTGTTCAGGTTTTGTTATCGAAAAATTCTACGTGTAAACCCGAAATCTGATATTGTGTTCGGTATGGCATGGCATTAGGCTTGCATTGGGACTTAACATCGTAGGATATATAAAGTTATATATAGGTGCGACGGTGTTTATTTTTGCTATTACTTATTTGTCATACTGAAATTTTTGTCATGGTTCGACAAATTTGTCTCGTTATCAGTCTTATTAAATAGGGCCCTGGCTTCTTATAAAATGTTAAATCTCACACTAGTCATAATATTATCTTTCTTATGGAAAAATTAACAAATCGAAATTGAGAAATCCCATCAACACCACAATAATTTCTTATAAAACTTAGTCTGCATTAAACTTGAACATACCAGTCCTTTACTACATTGTACTTGATATCAGCCAAGTGAGTTACCTCACTCGACTTCTTTCGTCTTTTAAAGTGAACCAGAAGGATTTAACGCGGCTAACATACCATTAACACGGTTTACGAGCCATAAAAGTGATAAACTTGGAAAGTAATGCGCAGAATAAACACTTTACTGTTTACTTTTTATTTTTACATGCTTCTATCTGTACTCACCTCAAATGATACTCAACTTTAATCACCTGATTACAGAGTAGGAACTCCCTTGCAATTATATAACGCTTATAACTCATGAAAAACCTTTACAACTGACAGATATGGATGTTCGAAGACAATAGGTGTGATATTTATATTTAGTAGTTAAATTATTGAGATATTAACGCCGCCCATTTCGAACGACCAAAAGTATCTTGGGATCTTCCCTTTTCATATTTTTGAGTCTTACTTACACTGTCTACCCTACTAATGTTATAAATGTGAAAGTTTGTAGTATACAAGGTGTATCATAAATAAATCAAGACCTCCAACACCCCGATTAGACATAATTGCTTCACAAATGCCATACGAAAACCAATTTTCCAAATTTTAAAGCTTTAACCCCTTTTTACGCACTTTTATACCCCAATTAACAATGAAACTTGTACGCATTTGTGTGCGAATTGGGAAATACGTTTTAGAAATGCATTTGAAATCTCCGTATTGCTTGGAATCAAGATTAAATTTAGTTTGTTATAGCGCTCTAAGGGCGTAACAGCATTTTTAGACCGTTGGACTGCGAAGTCAAAGGTCTCGGGTTCAACCCTAAGCACGAACCTCTGTTTTTTCAAAAACATGTGCGTATTAAATATTAACTATTACTTGCCTTAACGGTGAAGGAAAACATCGTGAGGAAACCTGCATGCCTAAGAGTTTCTCGAGGGTGTGTGAAGTTCGCCAACACGCACTGGGCCAGCGCGGTGGACTATGGTCTAAGCCCTCTCAGTTTGAGAGGAGACCCGTGCCCAACGGTGGGGCAGTTTCTTAACTGGGCTAATATTATTTGTATACATTAAAAATAGTTGGAATCAATTCAGTTAATGATTTAGAACAAACTACTTTCAGGTTTTGCATTTATTATGTTACACCTTGTATATACTGTACTCGGTAGGCAGAGAGTACAGAATCCCAATAGGTTCTTCCTATATAGACTGGCTTCCTTCACTCCCATAGCTCGTCTCATACATACTTACTGGTTACTGACACTCTTGACTTGCCTATCAGATAAGTCACTGTTATGATACTATTTTAGGATTTTAGTTTTCGAAATATTGGAATAGGTCCTCTTCAAATTTTCTCGGAAAATATTCATGTAGTGGAATTATGGTAAAAGCACTTTCAATTCCTAAAACCTTATTGATTCCAAATAACTAGTATCATAGGCAGTGAACCTTTACTTGTAACTTTAAATTTTATCGTTAAGTTTGTTTTTTAATAAAACAAGGTATGGCAATATTGTTTGGAGTCTCCCCAAATTCTAAACCTTTTTGGCATCTACTTCAAGAACAGAGTTTTTTTTCGGTGTTTTCTGTCTAGTAAACACCGAAAAACAATAACGTAAGAGCGTAAGCGTAATAGCTAACCTGTATAGCGTAAGAGTGTGATAATTAATTTCTAAATGTCTATTTAGAAATTAATTATCGCACTCTTACGTTATACAGGCCTATCCTCAGCCGATTTTACCATGTCTTACGCACTTAACACATACGAATTTTTTACTAGCCTGGGAGGCTAGTACAAAAGTAACTAAAAAAGTAGCTAAAAAAGTAAAAAGTAAAGTAACTCAATTGGGTGCCAACATTTCAATGGGTTTTACAGAAATTTCATTAATTTATTCCTATAATTTTGGTTATTACTACATGAAAATCGTCGTGCGTGACACTGTCCAATCGTGATGGAGTTGTTTCAATATCTCTCAGAATTCTCAGTATACCTAAATGACGCTTAAGTTCACCTTAATTACGTCAAATTAGGTATAAACTGGTATTTTTGGTACTATCAGCCGAAACATCAGCATGGAAACACACTTAATAATCGTGCTTAACCAGCACCATTCAAAACCTTTGCAATTCACTTTTATCTATTCATTCCTATATAGGGCATTTTAACTTTACAACATTTATTTGCGGTCTATGAGAACCGTTTCGTTATGAAAATAAGTCAGGATTTCGTTTGTTTCAGGTACGTGGTGGTTGGAAGTAAGATCGTGACTTATGATTTCATTATACACCGGCGCGTGCGCCGCTTCAAACGTCTTGCGCTTGCGACACGGATAACACCCCTTCGTTAAGTATGTAGGTATTTTGTGCAATGTTGTGGATTAAATTCAGAGTTCGATTATTTCCTAATAACTAAAGTGGCTTCTAATTTAGTTCAATAGAGGATTGAATTAAAAAAGATGCTTTTTGGAGGAGGTATTGAAAAGTAAGAGATTTTTCCGTGCTTCGGAAGGCATAAGTCCTCGTTACCACGTTATTTGGTAGTCGTTAAGCTAAGTTGGAAGCCTTATAGGCGGCTTGACAAGTTTCAACAGTAGGTGGCCACAAACCTGCCTACACCGATCCGTATGGGTCCGCGTGGTGAAGCATCCTAATCTCTATCTATCTATCTATCTACACTCTCTCGCTAGTTACCGTGCAGGGTAGGCAAAGAGTACAGAGTTCCAAGAAGTTCTTTCCTTACATACCTCTCTGGTTTCCTCTACTCTTATAGTTCGCCTCATACACGCTCGACGGTTACGGAGACTCTTGACTTGCCCTTCAGATAAGACACGGTCTGTTTGGTCATAGTAAGATAGTCTAGGTTTCACAGGTATCTAAATCCTTCCACTTTCGCATCCTAATATCTCTTACCTCCTTATTGTTTTAAAAGGTTCTAGTAGATCTGCTATGCTGTTGAGCTTTTATAGCATTGATTGACGTTGCAATACATAAAATTTCAATAAATCTGTGATCTACGGTAGTTTTATATTGATTGAACAATTTAGTTTATAAAATTAATTTGTTCAGAAGAAGTTTTGGAAGTGAGATCATCATGTCAACCCGTAATCACCCACTGCTGAGTGTAGGTCTTCTCAAGAGCACGCTATTCTTGTCCATCCAGTATTTTCTGATCGTTCTAACGATATCATTGGACCATCTAGCAGGATAGTGAACCATGTGTCTCGGTCCTGCAAAAGAAAGGTGTAGGAGTATTATAACGCGCTGATAACATTTCTTTATGTTTAGTCGGTCGTTTCATCATCATCATGAGCATGTAGCAGTCCAGTGGAATTTTGTCTTTTCTACTCCTCCTATTTTTCTTTCTAATTAAATTTATTGCGGGTTCCAAGACAATCAAAGCATTTTGGAGACATTCCAAGGTTCAAACTTTGGTTGACACCAAGGTTTAAAACTCTAATGTGATCATTGTGGATCCTGGCTTACTGGAGTTATAATGTGTGGCGGGCTTAGTTCCAAAAAAACCAGTCCACAGCTGGACATAGGCCTCTTCTTCGTTGTTAACACGATGCAAATAATAATTCCCGCAAGTACCTTAACCCACATCAGTTACTTGGATCTCTTACAAGCGCCGTTAGATACCAAGTAAAAAAATTGAATAGGAAAAAATATATATAGGTAAGCAACAATTTTTTAACATGTTATCAGTCATAATTTTGTAATGATATAATCGATATACGCCCGCGTTTGGTCATAGCGAATAGGACTCAGCAAGTATGACTGATATACAGGTCAGTGTTCTAGTATCTATACCACAGAAATCGTAATAATAAAGGTTTCGTCACATAGCCGACGCAGCGCGACAGGAGCGCGGCGGTGGCGCGGCTTGGGAAGTTGTAATGTACTGAAATGTACGCCACATAGCGCAGCCCCGCTCGGCGCGATGGCGAACGTCACGACCGTACGTAGCCCCGTGCGTCGTCGTAGCCGTAGTGCGTCGCGCTCCCGTCGCGCTTCGTTGGCTATTTGATCAAACCTTAAGGGACTAAAAATGAAATAGCACACAATTTTGTTCAAAACCTCTGTCGCTGCTTTGCCACATTTTTTGAGAAGAATAGACATATACCCACATACACGCGCATCATAAAATAAAATAACCACCGTCACGCCTATATTCCCCTAGCGGGGGTGGCAGTGGTGTACTGAGTACACCCACCTTTCGCCGACGATGATAGATCCCATTTAATAGGGGGTAAGCCTATTGCCATATATCGGCACAATTCTAGACTCCGGACTCATACTGGGAAGTTTTCGCTAGAAAAACTACATTTGTCCGACTTTGGATTTATACCAAGGACCTCGTGATCAGAAAGCAATGCGCTTTGCCACTAGATAGACCAACGAGAACATACACATTATTGCTGAAAAAAATATTTTCCCATGAATTCTCATGAATTAAAATCATTTGTATCGGTCTAGGTATTTGGTTCATGTTTGTAAACGCACCCACGACATAGAAATAGATCCTAGTACGGGGCTACGTTTAAAAAAAAAGTATTCACGAGAAAAATCTTCGCTCCTCAAGTAATCGTCTTCTTCAGTGCTCTTCTCATCGTTCTGATTTTATTCACTCCTTCTTCTTTGTACTATCTATCCTTCGTTGGAATGCATTGCCTCAGGAACTCAGGATGGTAACGAACCGTCTCTCTTTAAAAAAAAGCTACACCAGTACCTACTCGAAATGTTGGCAGAATCCTCTCAATGACAGTTTCGCGTCATTATGTATATATATACACCCTAAGGTAGACTGGGAGAAAATGCCTCAGGCATTAAGTTCGCCATTGTACATACATATGTGCATAAAGAATAAATAAATAAATTACCTTATAAGGATAGTAACAAGTTTTGGAAGACTTTCATAGCAACATTAGCCACTGTATTACATACATTGGCCCCACGCAGTCCTGAAACATTTTGTGATAATTTTTCAAGTTCAAATTCAAACGTTTATTGCTTTCCATGGTGGTTATAGATAGTTAAAACATTAATTATGTACAATTATGGACCCTGTCGGGCGCATCAAGTTAGGAGGAAGAGGGTCGATTATCTCAATTGGGACCAACTTTTAAACTTTATTGATTGTTACTTATAATATACTATACTTATAATATACAATTAATTTCAATTCAAATTTATCATTCAGGTATTCATCTATAGTGCAGTAGGATTTGTTCATTAAAAATATCTTTAACTCCTTTTTAAATGTAGTGTATTTATTATCTTCTTTAAAGTTTTTCACAAGTGTAGCAACAAGTTCAGGCTATGCGATTTCTAGTGTGTTATTACTACGATTTATATTGCCTATACTATGTTACCAGTCAAATCCAAACTAAATCATTGAATAACAAATATTGTATTACCCACCACGCGAGCACCGAGCTCCGTTGAGCCGTGAACAATGTCTTAACGAACTCGTTCGGTAAGCTAAGCTTTTTTTTCTACGATAGGAAGTGAAATATGATAATTTTGAGTGTTCCTGCTGGCCTTAATTAGTATTTGTTAAAACTGGAAAGCGTTTGTTAGATTATGCTTTGCTTTTATTTATTGATGATAGTGCATAAAGAGAATGGAGTTTGATAGCCGTACTTAATGTAGTACCAGTGTCACTTGAGTGAAATGTATGAATCATTATGTTGTCTCCTTTATACAATATTTTATTTAACTTGCACTGTTCGTAGCCGTATGTTTGTCTGTCTTTCAGGATCAAATCTTGTGATCCCCTTTCGAAACACTTGCCGGTATCCGATTAGTTGACATAGGAATATACAACGTAACCTCCTCGTGTTTAGGCTCGTTAGATTGGCATTAACAATTACTATACAATCTGATTGTGTTTAGGGTTCGATGATAAAGCCGAAAGGTAGCCAATGGCATGTCCTAACTATTTAATATAACTCTGCGGTGTTTGGGCTCGTTGGAATTTTTTGACGAGTACTTTATTCCTGGGTCAATGCCTTATGATGGAGCCGGAAGAAACCATAGGAACTTTTCAACTTATCAAGATATCTTCATTGTATTTTTGCTATAAAAGCTTGTATATAAAAAGGTAGTTTTAAATTAGAATTATATCTATCTATCTATATCATCACGTCAGATCCCTTGCGGGGTAGGCAGAGAGTGCATAGTTCCAATAGGTTGTTTCCTTACATACCGCTGGCGTCTTCCACTCTAATAGTTGGTCTCATACACGCTTACCGGTTACTGAGACTCTTGTCTTGTCCTTCAGATAAGTCTCGGTCTATTTGGTCATGGTAAGATAGTGTAGGTCTACCCTGGTACCTGCATCCTTCCACTTTTGTGTTGTATATCTGTTTTGTCATTCTTTCTTCTGGTATTCTCTCTATATGCCCGAACCAACGGAGCATACCCTCTTATTATCTTTACACCGATGCTAACTTTTATATCTACTCGCTTTCTTATTACGCTGTTGCGAATACAGTCGGTCCGCACATCTTTACAGGACTCACATTTCGACCGCTTTTATCCTACTTTAATTAACTTATTTCTAATACGTTCATCCATGTCTATCCCTATCTCGCCTAATGGGAAGTGACGATAGGGCCGAAGATGTAGCTCGCTAACTCAGTAATAGTCTATTCACTCTAATATGGACAAAAGTTTGACTGAGTTTCGAATTGGCATGAACGGCTTCGTGAGGCAACTCCGGGCATCATCCCGGAGTACGACTCCCTCTTCTACTACTAAATTTCTGGAAGGGTGGTGACCAGAGCAGACGGTTACTGACCACTGGTGTCTTTGAACATCACTTGGCAGAATCTATTACGACAACGTAGTATTTATATATGTATAGTAACGACAATGATAAAATATGTATATGCAATTCTTGCTAAGTACAGACTCAGCGTAAGGAATACTACTGCACAATGGTTTCACCACAAACTTCTATTTTAACATTACTATTTTTAAATTGGAATTGTATTTAGAAGTTTGCATCTTCATCCCTTTTCGGGAAGACCAAACCATGTAACAAATAGACGCCCATATCTCCATCAAAAACAGGACCGAAATCGAATAATAAAAAATTGATACCATATTAGTGGAACAAATGCACTGAAACAACGCAGTAACTGACACAGAATTTGCAATAACAGATCAAAGATTAGGAGTCCTCTTTTGGATACTAAACTTTATTGCCTGAGTCTAATGGCTTAGGTTTGAATAGGTGCTTTCTTTGCTTAAATGTTTATTGCAATTTTTTATCCTGAATAGGGTCTTCGTTTCACCGTCGGTGTAGTATCGCATTATGTCCAAAATAGCTATAAATTAAGCAGGATGCATGTGAATAAATCTGTTTTATTTATTGTGAGACAGCTCCACGGCCTGACAGATTGCGGTAGGATGAACACATCTTGTAATTGTATACTGGGCTTGGAGGTCCCCAATTGACAATATAATAGACCCGGGATGGGCACTGAAAGTTCAGTCTACGTTATAGACTGAAATAAGAAGTTAGATGGAGGGATACTTCGGCAACTAGATGGAAGTAAATGGTGATCTAGAAAACACAATTTGGAAGTGTCGTGAAGAATATTTTAAATTATGGTTATTCAGTTGACTCCTCACCAAAATTACCTTTATATAACTAACTAGGATATAAAAGACGATAAAGAATTTAATTTTCAAGAATTCCATAAAAAAGTAATAATATATTTCAGTGAGTGTTGCTTGTAATGACTGTATTTCAGCTTGATTTTAGCAAAGTACTATTAGTAGTAGTATTCATAAACTTTAAAAAATATCGTACCTCTATAAAACATTTATTGAGACTTGATCTAAAATCCAGAATATTGTCACCTTATGCCTTTATAATGTGCTTTACTTACCATTAATTCTCAATACCTTTCGAAATAAAAACTCCGTATTTACCAAATTTTCACCTAAATCAGCCACCCAGGTCTCTAGCAATAAACACACATTGCGTTTTACAAACTAAGATGCAATATTTCTTGTCTGCAGATTGTTTTTCTTTGCGTCTGTTAATATTTTGTTGCGTATAGAGTATCTGTGCCCGTCGACAGCCCATATTAAGTTTTGTTTTCTGTCTCACGGGTGGTACGAGGACCTCAATTTATTTCAGAAGTCACAAATAAAAACGCTATGTAGGTAAATGGAATAAATATAGAGTTTTCCTATTCGTTCGCCTTTTGTAGCCGAGATTCTTTTGTTGTCCGAAATATTCGTGGTATTTAAAAATAATGATGTGATATTACCTACTGTTTTTTTTTTGCGTTGCTTCTTATTCTGAGATGGCGTCGATTTGAGTTGATTTGATTTTAGATTTGTTTTAGTAGTTTAATGATTATTTCTTTTAGAAGATGTTTCTGTAAAACGTGATATCTGCCTGGCTACTATTGTCTCAGTGTGGGATATGTTGCCCAAACTTTAGATAATGTAAATAAACTTTGATATATTATTGTTGCATGTTTTGAATTAGGTAAAAAACGAATAATGGACATATTTGGTAGACGATTAGGCGCAGTTGTTAAGAGCGTACGTTGCTCCGCTCACTGGGTCGAATAGTCGCGGGTTCGATTCTCGTACGGGACAAATCTTTGTGAGACCCGCAATTATTGTTACGGTTTGGGTATTTATGTTTATGAATTTTCATGTTTGTAAACGCACCCACGACACAGGGATAAACCCTAGAGAAGGCGACATTTTTATTTAAAAAAAAATTAAAAAGATATACCCGAAGTTTATGGTCAATGATGCTCCAAGCATTTAACGATTTGTCCTAAATTTAACAATCCATTAGCTGCAAAATTAAGAGATGAGCTTATTACCGTGTAAGTAAATTAATAGTACTTTATACAAAGCGTACGACGACGACGAAGCGAAAAATACTATTTTAATAAAACTAAGAACATGACTGACAACACACATAATATGGTGTTCTAATAACATCAAGACTATAATATACTATTGAAATAATATTTCCCCAACTTACAAAATCGGAATCCGGGAATCGAAACCTCGACCAGACGCTACTCAGACCTAGTAGTTGTTTATATCTCACAATTTTCTTTTTATTTAATAAAATAAAGCTATCCATTGTCCATCAGCGAACAATATTTATGTAAAAGTGCAAGTGACAAGGCGGTGCGCGGGCGCCATTGTATTCAACGGCTTATTGAACTGCCCGGCGCAGCGCGCCTGCGTGCCTGCGCGGGCCCACCCCACTTTGAAGTTTTATGTTAACACCGCGACTATGAAACCACGTCAGCTGGCTATTTGTTGGCTATCAATATGGACGGATTTACTTATTGTGTACTTTTTACTTTTTTTTAGAGTTCTGTACCTGAATCAGTAAATATACAACCCTTATAGGATTACTTTCTTGTCCGTCTGTATGTTTGTCCCTGCCCTGTCAGATGGTTAAACTCTTTTTAAAACCCTTGTCGCAGGAACGGGAAAATTGTTATTTTGTAATTATATCACATACCTATTATTCTTTCATCCAATTCTATAAAAAAATAAAATAACGACATCTAGTGACATTTGTACGGAACCCTCAGAGCGCGAGTCCTACTCGGAGTTGTCCTATTTTTTGAGTGACAAAGAGCTATAATAGGTATTGTGCTACAAAATCCTGCGAAGTAACGTTTTTTTGGCTAGGTTAATAGTATGGTTGATTATTAGAGGCCATGCGTAAATCTGTCTGCTGAATTTTACGTTCCATACCAATTCTGTAAATGCCATTATTTATTTATATATGCATAAATAAAATAAGTCTATACTACCCTACTGTAGCGCAAGATCATTCTCTCATTAATCTAAGCGAGAATGTACAGGTTATACTCCTGGTTACATTCAATCATGGATCTAATGCCGATTGATGGAGATAGAGCTACCTGCTATTGGAATTGATCAAGCAGCTCAACTTAGTTTAGCAAATAACGTACTCCTCAATTCTTTTCAACCATATTGCTTACTAACCCTTTACCAAAATAAAGTGAAAACCTCCCAACAAACCAACAACATAGCAAACGAATTTGCATCCAAACACCAACACGTAAGTTCGAATTTCTCACAAAGACTTTCAACTCAGTTACGATGATCCACACCCACTCTAGGGTGCCGCGTGGAGTCACATCCATCCAGATCCATCGGCCATGCATCACGACCTACACGTTGTGACATTGGCACCATAAATATGAGATACTTGTACGTCACACGCCTGTGGAGCGTCCGAAATGCGATCTCCGATACCGTTTATATATTCATAAATAACGTGATATAGGGACAAGACACCTACTTCATACGTGCGACGTGTGCCGCGATAGTGGCGTGTTTGTGGTCACCTTTGCCTAGATAGAGTTGTCTTGTGTTTAGATTTTATAAATGACTACACTTGCCCGTTACTTCGCCCGTTTTAATTTAATATACTAAAACTGTATAATTGACTAAAACCTGGATCATGACAAAAGCTGATTAAATCTCTTCAAATAGCAATGCCAAAATATATCCTGTATAACACAATTTTGTAAAAAGATATGATAAATAAAAGCTTTTAAGTCCCTTTGAGTTTATCGCAGGATCTTGTCAGTGGAGACCGACTTCCGATTGGGTGGTATATCTTGAAAATATAATAATTTATAAGATTTTAAATGCTTTTTCTTCTATCTATCTATCTATATCATCACCCCAGAGCCCTTGCGGGGTAGAGTTCCAACAGGTTCTTTCCTTACACATCTCTTTGGCTTCCTCCACTCTCATAGTTTGTCTCATACACTATCGCCGGTTAAGGAGACTCTAGACTTATCCTTCAGATTAGACACTATTTGGCCATGCATTTTCTTATTTACAAATAAGTACTTTTTGACTTTAACTTTGCCTGCCGTTTGCATTTACATGTATGCATGCAATGCAGTAGTATAGAAATTTGAAAATTCATAATTTTATTTTGAATGACTATAAAGTCTGTAAATTAAAATTTTACAGAGTTGGTTTTAAACTTATATAAAAATTATTCAATCAACCTCTATTAGACACTCGGTTTTCGTTCAGACCAATAATAAATGCTTAGATTATATAATAATACAGAAAGTCATATTGTTTTTTTTCTATTTTGTCATCTTCCAAATTCCTTGCATTGTAGGCGACGAGTAAACAGGTTCTTTTAACTCTCAAAGTTCATCTTGTACACCCTCAACGGATACGGAGCTTCTTGACTTGTTCCTCAGATAAGTCACGATCTGTTTGGTCATGATAAGATAGTTTAGCTCTCCCGATCATACATTCTTCCACTTTCGCATAAATATCAGTTCGTCATTCTCCTTTTATTACAAAGTAATATTAAAATAACATGTTTATTTTCATAATGTCATGTGAAAGTACAATTTTTTATTGCTAAACCTTATTTAGATTATCAGAAGTATCTGCTCTCAAAGGACGGCTCGGTATCCAATATATTAGTTTCGGCATGAAATTCTTATGAAAAGGACTGCCGACTCTTAGTATAATTTCAGATTAGGCACACCTGTCTAATGACCTTTAAAATATGCTTATTTTATTTCAAATATGCTTATTTAGGGACGATTCCCGAACATAATGAAAAATGTAATAAACACAAGTGACTTAATGTTTTTTTTTGCTAACTAAACCTCAGCTTACATAATGGAGATAACAAAATATGTGCCGAAAAGGTAATCGAATGTTTGTAATATAATTCATATGCCCTAGCACTCTGACTATAACATTTGTGGGTTACACAAAGATTTGTCTCATGCGAGTATCGAATCTGCGACTGCGCGATCCAGTGAGCGAAGGGGTCTACGCTCTAGCCACTTTGTGAAAATGTGATAGATTAAAGTTTTTTGTAAAAAAAAAACTTAACCCTACACTATGATTTATCTCTGTGTCGTAGGTGCGTTTACAAACATAAAATTTCACATACTCAAATACCCAGACCGAAACAAATAATTGTAGGTCACACGAAGATTTTTCCCGTGAGGGAATCCAACCCGCGACTATTCGACCCAGTGGGCAGAGCAGCTTAAGCTCTTAAACTTCTTAACTGACTTATTTTGAATTACTAAGTCCAGTCTCAGATGCAGTTTTTATGAAACAGTAATAGTACAATTATTCGAGTGATTAACTGCCTCGTTGCTTTATATGAACTTGGTGTGGCTGATGATAGAGGTCATGGGTCGGACATGGTTATTGGGGTTTCTCTATCTAAGAAGTTTCAGTAGCCATCCAGAGTCTGGAATTGTGTCTAGTATAATAGCAACAGACTTGTGGCATAACTTCCTAGTGCATAAAGCACACAGGAAATGCAGCCATAACGTTTCTTGTTTTTTTCCAGCAAGTATTGTCAGCATACCCTTTTACTGACAGACGGTAACTGACTTCGTTAGGACCGTTAGCTTCAACATCAATGAGTAATGCTTAATAAATCTTCGTTGAGTGAGTTTTACTTTTCTCCGTTCCAAATCTGTCAAGATTAAAATTTGCCCTTTGAATAATTTCAATTCACATTGTAAATATAATTCTGAAGTGTGATTTTCGGTAAAGGCAAGTTATTGTGCCACAATATGAATCTGCTCTTATCACTGGTCCCTTCGCTGTGACCGAACCCGATGCGTTACGATAACTTCGAGAAATTATCATGTAATGGTATTCTGTAGGAGTACCATCGTGAAATGATAGTTTAAAGGTTCCGCCACATACGACCGGTTTTAATATTTAACGCAAGGATATATTTGCCTACTACGGATAAAAATTTAACATAGTTTGTATGGAAAATCTGCCAAAATTCTACTGACAGTAAGGAAATCTATCCTTGAGTTGAATATTGAAACCGGCCATTAGAAAATGCGGCGCGGCGGGAGCGCGGCGGTGGCGCGGCTTGAGAAGTTGTATTGTACTGAAATTTACGACGTCACAGTAGTGTTGTAAAAACGTTAGAGTCGGCGCTTAAAACGTTCGCGTCTTCTACGTGTTTCAAAGCTCGTGAGCGTCGACTCAGCGCTAAACACTCGACTTCAACGTTTATTTTTACAACACTACGTCACAGAGCGCAAACCTGTTCGGCGCGATGGCAAACGTCAACCGAACGTAGCCGAGCGCTTCCGTTGCGCTCCCGTCGCGCTCCGTCCAAAGGTTAAGAGCTTAAGCCGCTCTCCGCCAGGCCGAGTAGTCGAGGGTTCGATCCCCGCACTCGACGAACCTTGGTGTGATCCACAAATGTTTGTTTATTTATATGTATGTAATTTTATTGATTTTTTTTAAAATGTAGCACTGCACTAGCATATATTCCTTTGTCGTGGGTGCGTTTACAAACATGAAAACTCACATACACAAATCCCCAGACCGGAACAAATAATTGTGGATCACACAAAGATTTGTCTCACGCGGGAATCGAATGGACGGAGCGGCCTTAGCGTGTGTGTTTGAGTGATATACGCTGTTGGCCGTGAGGCCTTTACAGCTTCACCGGGCTTAAGGGCGAGCGTGCAACCACTACGCTCGAGCCAGAAGGGCAAGGGGCGACATACTCGAGGGCGCCGGAAGGAACGGCCTCGGTTTGGACAGTCGCTACAGAGGGAGGGGGTTTAATTAATGTACCGGTCGGCGGGCTAGGGGATCTACGGCGGGGTCGGCGGCGGCTACGATTAGCGGATTCGCATGGGAAGATGCGATCGCGAAGTGTCGAGTTATTGCCTTTTTAATATAGGCGCGAATAGATTCGAGACCGAGATCGGAGTGGAGGTCGACATTTCGTACGAACCACGGGGCTCCTACGGCTTTGCGGGACTGCACCGCTTGAAGTCTATCGATGATGTCGAGTCTGAGTCTGAGAGTGGGCTGCATGCCCGAACACCTCACATGCGTACGTCATGATGGGTCGCACGCAAGTTTAGTAAAGTGTAAACCTTATTTCTAAGGGACATTTTACTCCACTTGCAGATTAGTGGATAGAGACGGCCGAGCACAAAGGATGCTCGATGACGGACTCAGTTGATGTGCGGGCCGAAGGACATGGTATTGTTTAGGGTGACCCCTAGATATTTGACCTCTTTGATCCAGGGAATGGGTCGGTCGAATATGGTCACTTAACCGAGATTCCTTCTGGGGTGGATCAGGGACGGCCGCGGGGTGGCACCTCCGGAGAAGAACACCGCAACGCTCTTGTCCGGGTTCACCTCGATTCGCCACTTCTTGAACCAGTCTTCTAGGGTATTGGCGGCGGCCGCGGCTTAAGCTCATAAGCACTACGCTAAATCGTCCGTATAAATGCACCCACGACACGAAAATAATTCCTAGTGTTGTTCCATTTTATAAGGAGAAGAAAAGAGTAACGCGCCTCGTAAAGAGTTTATTAGTCATAGCTAGTAAAAGCTGATTTATGAGTAAAATTCGAAATTATTTCGTTAAGTCCAACACAGTTTTATTTCATCGAAGTCATTTGTCAGATATGCTTTTACGAATGCTACACAAAAGGAATTTCTTTCGTTCATCCGGGTCTATATACATATCTTACGTTACGCGTTACGATCATGTTGTACGCCTGACAAAAAATGATCAAGACATTTTAAACATTGTTATGTCAAATATTGATGTTGATGAATCATCATCCTTGACAATTTGTTGATTTTCTTGTCAACTTAAAACTTAAAAAATCAAAAATCATTGCAGTGACTATTAATACTTAAAATATACCATATTTTAAAGCTAATATACTTTTAGTTCTTTAGTTTGAGTTTAGTTAGAATATTTTCCAGTTGGAGTGGTTCGTATAAATACGAGAAGACACTTTTAATTTTTAATCGATTACAGAACTACATTAAACCCTTTTTAAATCTTCATTTAAGTTCAGCAAAATAATACTAATAATAAAAAACCGAAGGGAAACCGAAGGGTGCCCGCAGGACTCTCGGCTCTAGCTAGCCTTAATTGGCCGTCCAGAGAGGAGCCGTGAGAGCTATATCGACGTAGGAAGATAATGCGTTCTTACGTCGATGTACTCCAGGGTGTTAAAGGGCATAACGCCGCGAGTAACTTCGGAGAAAGCGCAGCACACCTCTCTACACCCCTGAGCCGCTCACACCGGTGTTGCCCTCAGTTGTCCTAGGACGATCGTTTGAGGGCCCATCTAGTAAGCGGCGAGTCACCGCCGGCCACGGGTAATTAGGTATCACTAATTATGGCCGGTGTCCGTCCCCTTAATAGTCCAGTTTTTGTCCATCAGACCTCATTTACATAGCCCTTGTTTTCTTTCCATAATTTACAATACTCCTTGCACCTGCCAGGGTCAGTTCGCTGGTTATGTTTCTTCATTTTCAGCAAGTGATCTCAACAGGTGGCTTACATAACATTAACTTCTCGCAAAGGGCCTCTACGTGTTGGACCCATGTCCCCATGCAAGCCTTTCAAAGGTCCCGGTAAAGCCCATGAATCTCAGCGAGATACATAATAATAATAAAAAAACATATTCTGGAGCTAAGTGGAAAGATATTTAGAGTTGAAAGGAATAAGCCGCGCGTATCATATGATCCTCTTTGTGATGTAACGTAATCTGAGTGTGTTTATTTAACACACAATCCTGTCAAATTAATCAATCGACTGACAGTGAGCCGGCCGGGAACGCACGCGCACGAGCTAAGGGTGGTTATATTTATTATAATAAGAAATTAAGCCAGCTATAAATACTTGAGGTACCGTAATCTCAGCGTTGCATCATTTCTGGACTCGGGTTTGTATTCTCGATATTCATTGAGCTTTTTTCGTTAAATTTTATGAGGCTTTAACAGTAGTAAATTATTTCGATTAATGGTTTTTAAAATTGTTATAACTAATTACTATAAAAATTTTACGTTGCCAATTCTAGTATGATAGACTGCGAGGAAGCTCCATGTCTTGCAAAATCTAAAACAGCCACAGAGCAAAAATAAAAAAATGCAAGGTACGATATCTAAGTTTAGGGTTAAAGTCTACATATACTATTAAGCACTACGGGTCTCTGAATGTGTTTCTGAGGAATCGGCACTGAATAATGGGAAAGCTATTGACTCAAAGCAAGGTTTAATCTATAATATCCCTACTAATATTATAAATTCGGAAGTAACTCTGTCTGTTTGTGTATCTGTTACCTTTTCATGCCCAAACCGCTGAAAATGTTTTGATCAAATTCGGCAAGGAATTAGATTTTCTCTAGGGGTAGAACATAGGATAACCTTTTTTTTTAAAAAATTAGGGTATAAAATACAGGCCTGAAAATAACGCGAATGAAGTTGCGGGTTCAGCTAGTTTATAATAATAATATTAGCCATGTTAAGAAACTGTCCCACCGTTGGGCATGGGCCTCCTCTGGCCCAGTGCGGGTTGGCGAACTTCACACATCTTGGAGAAACTCTTAGGCGCGCAGGTTTCCTCACGATGTTTTCCTTCAATAATAAATTCAAGTAATTGTTAATTTTTAATACAAACATGCTTTCGAAAAGACAAGCCAGTTTTTTAATATAAAAATATTTTTAGGTATAAGTTATAGCTAAGCCTTTTTTTCGGACAATTTGGTGCAATGATTAGAAGCTTAAGCCGTTCCGCCCACTGGATCGAAGTCGTGGGTTCGATTCCCATACGCGTCAAGTATAACAACGTCGGCATAAAGTGGGTGTTAGCAGTACACCTATGCCACCTCTGCTTGGGGGGTATAGGGTTCTAATCATCTTGGACGTACGCTGCAGAACAATACAACACTACAAAGACTAAAATAATCTGTTTAAGCGTCTCCTTATTCGGGACACTCAATACCCTATACTGTTACGTTACTGGGAACAGTTGGATTTATGAGGCGGCGCTCAGGATCGTACATCGCGAACCCCGGGTGGCATGACACCATTACACTTTGACCGCATTCGGCGTTACGGTACCTGGTTGTATAGGAAATAAATCAATTAATGTGTATAATGGTGTTAATTTGCGTATTTGTTTCATAAAAATTAGGATGTTAAGTTTAGAGGCGAAGCACGTGTCGAATTTCAATTTTTTTTTATAATTATAATTATATAAGGCCTGTTAAGAAACTGCCCCTCTGTTGGGCACGGGCCTCCTCTCAAATTGAGAGGGTTTAGGCCATAGTCCACCACGCTGGCCCAGTGCGGGTCGGCAAACTTAACACACCTTGGAGAAACTCTTAGGCATGCAGGTTTCCTCACGATGTTTTCCTTCACCGTTAAAGCAAGTGATAATTAATTTTTAATACGCACATGTTCTCGAGAAGACAGAGATGCGTGTCTGGGTTTGAACCCGAGACCTCTGACTTTGCAGTCCAACGGTCTGCCCCACTAGGCTATCATTGCTTTTTTTACAAGCTTTTTTTTAACTTACAATGTTCGTATGTCTCTTTGTCTATCTTTTCAAATCATATGATCTATTTTTCAAGCACTTACTTAGGTATCTGATTGAGATGAAATTTGGCATATATAGGTAAGTTCGGTGGCAATGCAATAATTACTAGTGCTTACGAACAGACGGAACAATTATTTGTAATTTGTAGATAACATATTATGTCATAGCATATCATAATTTTAAATTTATTATAAAAGTCAAATGAAACATATTTCATTAGTTAAATCACTTTCCAATCAAATTAGTTATATTATTGTAATTAAAACCACTAGATTTTTACAATGTTATAGCACTAATCCTGCCTGATACACAGGTCTCAACCTAGCTCAGACAAGCGGATAAATATACCTACTTAAATAACTTTCAATGAGATTGTTACGTGTACCTACTGATTTTAAATAAATAAATGATTTATTATCATAATATGGTATCACGGAGCTGGTCTGATAATGGAGTTGGAAAGTGGCCATAGGGACATGTGTACTACAGAGTGATGTGACCCTCTCGTGTTTAGGCTTGTCTTATGATGAAGCCGAAAGGTGCCCAATGGAACCATCCAATTGACGACGATTTAGCGCAGTGGTTAAGAGCTTAAGCCGCTCTGCCCACTGCGTCTAATAGTCGCGGGTTCGAGTCCCGCACGGGACAAATCT
Organism: Phalera bucephala; assembly: GCA_905147815.2. Lineage (NCBI taxonomy): Eukaryota > Metazoa > Arthropoda > Insecta > Lepidoptera > Notodontidae > Phalera > Phalera bucephala. The sequence goes on along the minus strand of LR990611.1, from coordinate 32,030,707 downwards.
TTGTGTGATCCACAATTATTTGTGCCGGTCTGGGTATTTGTGTATGTGAATTTTCATGTTTGTAAACGCACCCACGACACAGGATTAAATCCTAGTGTGGGGCTCCGTTTTAAAAAAGAAAGAAAAAAGAAAGAAAGAAAAGAAAACTACTCAATATAACCCCGCCGTGATTGGCCTCGTTGGATTTCTCTTGACGACGACTTTAGACCCGGATGGTGTTTAGTGTCTGATGAGGAAGCTGGAATGAAGCTGGAACTAAGCAAGATAAGTTCGTTGTAGTTATTCTTGCTATAAAGGATTGTTTTTAAAAAGGTGTTTGTAATTTTTGAATTATAATTATTATTTGCATAAGCCTTAGGCCTTAAAATTATTTCGTATTGAAATACTGTCTCCTCTTGCTGGACTACGCCAAAAGGGGATATGATTTTGTTGAAGTTGCGCCTGGTTCATAGTTGTGGAGATGGACAGTCCCCTTTTCCTATATTGTTTTAGCCAATGAGGTCTGGTCTCTGGACCTTCCTCTCCTACATTAATTTAGTTAGCATAGTTTGGTCTCTTGAATCTGGTTACTCGCTGTCCATGCAAAACGATAACCTAGGAAGGGAGGTAAGGTTTGGCAAGTGTTAGTGGGAATAGACTAGACGATGGAAAAGTTTGTTTCGAATGCTTTAACCCAATAAAATTCGGACAGGGTGCGCTGAAGAGCAATTGAGGAGGCCTATGATCAGCAGTGGACGAGTGTAGGCTGAGATGATGATGATGAATAAAATTCCAAAAACACAACAATCGCTGACTGCTTCGTTGGTCTAGTGGCAAATGCTTCACGATTACGAGGTCCTGGGTTCAAATCCTAGGTCGGACGAAGTAGTAGCTTTTCTATCGAAAAATCCCAGTGTCAGTCCGGAGTCTGGCATTGTGTCCGGTATATGAAAATATCCTCGCCCCCTATTACATGAGGTCAAACATCGTCGGCGAAAAGTGGGTGTACACAGTACACCCCTGCTACCCCCGCTTGGGGAATAGTGACGGTGTTTATATTTTATGCTACAATTGCTACAGATGAATTCTTGTCCCAAAGTCGAAAGTCTTATTATCCCAAATTCATATAAAGTATACACAATCTTACTTTTCTCTACATAATAATCTTACTTAGCGTGATCCTAATTACAGGGACACCACTGAAATTACAAAGAGGTAATTCCGACGTAAACGAGAATTCTCAGCGAATCTCAGAAACGAGATTTCTGCGAACGTTAATCCAACATCAGTCATCATTTCTTTAAATACCTCTTTAGGACATAACGGTGAAAACAAACATTTGAGCAAAAGAATAAAACATATTTAAGGACCCGTTAACTGAATATACCTAAAAGTATTTTAAAAAACAACCTTTTATTCATAAACTAAAGAGGGTAAAGATAGAGAGGAGGACAATAGAACTTTTCAAGATAAATCTATCAAGGATTTTTTATGGCCGTCTTCCGATGCCATCACCAGTCCGGTTGCATGTTACTTACTATATAATTGCATTGTCACCTAAATTACAAAGTTATGCCAAATATCAGCTCAACTGGACGCCAGCAATTGAGTGAAAAATGGGTTACAAACGTTGGAAAAACATGCAAACGAAGAAGATAACTAAAAAAAAGATAACTACCGTTACGTCTATATTCCTTAGGTGGCAAAGGTGTACTAAATACACCCACATCACCAAGTTTAGATCTCAATAATAGTATAGAGGGCATTGTAGTGAAGTGTAGCATAGGTTTACTCAAGATAACGTAGCATAAGTTGTTTAAGATGTAGTATTATTTACAGTAAGCACATTAATGTAATAAGTAGAATTAAAAAAATACATAATAAAAATGGATATAGAAACAGTCAGACGTGTTTTAATATACCACCGGACACTTCATTCTTACACCGTTACGCCTGTTACCGCTTCAGCAACTTTTATTTTTATATAGTAAATAACTTTTTATAAGTTTTATTTTAACCTTGTTGGTTATGTGACGCAAAGTGCGTCTGGTGATCACGAGATCCTATGTTCGAATCGTAGGTCAGACAGAGAAAGTATTTTTTATAATTTTCAGACCTGGAGTCCAAAATTGTGTCTGGTATCATACCGGGCCCAATTCATAGGAATAGCCGTGTTGTAGTGTTATTCAAGATAACGGAGCATAAGGTAACTATGTTTAAGATGTAGTATTATTTACAGTAAGCCCATTGAGGTAATAAGTAGAATTTAAAAAAAAAACATAATAAAAATGGATATAGAAACAGTCAGACCCGTTTTAATATAACACCGGACACTTCATTCTTACACCGTCACGCCTATATTCGCCAAGCGGGGGTGGCAGGGGTGTACTTAGTACACCTACGTTTAGCCGACGATGTTAGGTCCCATGTAATAGAGGGCGAGCCTATTGCCATATATCGGTCACAATTCCAGACTCCGGACTCATACTGGGAATTTTTCGTTAGAAAAACTACATTTGTCCGACCTAGGATTTGAATCCAGGACCTCGTGATCACAAAGCGATGTGCTTTGCTACTAGACCAACGAGGCAGTCACTTCATTCTTAAATTCTACTTACTACATTAAAGTGCTTACTCTAAATAATACTACACATTAAACATAGTTACCTTATGCTACGATGCCTTGAGTAAACCTATGGTACACTACACTACAGAACTATGAATTAGGCCCGGTATGATACCAGACACAATTCTGGACTCCAGGACTCATAACTATAAAAAAATACTTTCTCTGACTGACCTATGATTCGAACATAGGATCTTGTGATCGCCAGCCGCACTTTGCCTCACATAACCAACAAGGTTAAAATAAAACTTATAAAAAGTTATTTATAATATTAGCCCTGTTAAGAAACTGTCCCACTGTTGGGCACGGGCCTCCTCTCGAACTGAGAGGGTTTAGGCCATAGTCCACCACGCTGGCCTAGTGCGGGTTGGCGAACTTCACACACCTTCGAGAAACTCTTAGGCATGCAGGTTTCCTCACGATGTTTTCCTTCACCGTGAAAGGAAGTGATAATTAATTTTTAATACGCACATGCTTTCGAAAAGACAGAGGTGCGTGCCTGGGTTTGAACCCGAGACCTTTCACTTTGCAGTCTAACCACTAGGCTATCACTGCTATTATTACTGCTATTATTATTATTAAAGTTATTCACTGTCAATAAAAATAAAAGTTGCTGAAGCGGTAGCGATATTAATCACATGTTAAACATCTATAAATAGCCGCATATTTACCGCCAGTAACTCAACAGCCTCCGATAACGGAACCATCGCATAATATCACGAGGACTCACGAAACACCGACCGTGTAACTGAACACTACGTTTCCTTATAAATAAACAAACAAACACACCTCCCCAAATACAGTTGAAAACCTCCATTTTGAACCTAAATATCAATAAAATAAAGGTTTCCATGACGGCAGGTGCAACATTGTAAAGATCCATCCAAAACTCTACCACCTACGTACCGCGGCGAAAAATTTCTTATTTGTCTTGTAGGTACATTAACTTTTGAACAATGAACCGTTAAGCATACGACAGTATTGCACAATCCTTACTTGCTAAGCTACCGGCATGAAATATTACGTTTCTTGGTGACTTTTTGGAATTCCATATTTTAACAGCATTTTGCAGTTACGAGTAACAGTTATATTTATTCAATGATGTATTCTATACTACACTAGTAAAACTTTTGTGAGCATTTAAACCATTTTCAATATTAGAAGTTCGAATTAACAGATGAAATAGGCAAAGAATAATTAATACTAGTGGTCGCCCATAGGTCGATATTCGACCTACTCTTTCATCGTTTGCTGGTTATGTTTGACATTCAGTAAGACTATAAACAAATAATATTAAAGACAAACATCAATTTGACGTGTATTGTGTCAAATACATGGTAGTGTGTGTAATGTTTTTTTCATTGATTTAATATTTGTTTTATGCATATTTTAAAAAAATATTAGCATTCTGCACTCCTTCTCTATATAAACTATAAGTGTGGGAAATTTCATACTCCTCCGTCCGCGCAATTTTCGTAAAAATGTGTACAAAGTTTTTGCTTCACGTATTAATATATAGATAAGTGCCATAAGGGTATTTTGCCCCGTAAATAACATTGACAGGGGTGTGAAATAAGGGTTATCATTACATTAATTTTTCCTATTTCCAGGCAAATATTTCGACAGGTGGGTCCGCACGATTATCTATTAAAAAATAACTTGTGTTAATTCCATAGCAAACGGCGACTTTGCGACCGTCAAAAGTGACATTTCACTTGATGACAGCGTTAATTACAATTTTAGCCGCGGGCCAAGAGATCCTTGTATGAATGTAATAAAAGAACATTGTATGTCACACATAATTCAAATCAACGAGACATAATTCTCCCATTAATGTTCCACCATTCAATTTCAATTACAGGTGGAAATCATTTAAGGTTTGTGCAAGTAGAGATTTTAAGCATTATGCAAAGAGTTTTCATTTGACCCTTTCAACATTGACACGGCTTCAGCGAGAAGGTATCGCAACCATCATTTCTTTAGTTAATGCTATTGCTCCTATGAGTACAAATTTATAATGTATCTTATGTGTAATCCTATAACTAGTTTTCTGACAAATTTTAAAGTTATTTATCATAGAAATGTAAACCGTTGGACCACTTTTCAATAAATATAATAATAATATTAGCCCTGTTAAGAAACTGTCCCACTGTTGGGCACGGGTCTGACTCAAACTGAGAAGGTTTAGGCCATAGTCCAGCACGCTGGCCCAGTGCGGGTTGGCAAACTACACACACCTTCGAGAAACTCTTAGGCATGTAGGTTTCGTCACGATGTTTTCCTTCACCGTTAAAGCAAGTGATAATTAATTTTTAATACGCAAATGCTTTCGAAAAGACAGAGGTGCGTGCCTGGGTTTGAACCCTTTGACTTTGCAGTCCAACGGTCTAACCACTAGGCTATCACTGCTTTTCAATAAATAAATAAAAATATTTTACATCATAAAATCTTTTGTTCCCGTAATAAATATTATTATATTCAGATGCAGTTGTCGAAACAGGCTTGTTGTAATTTACTAATATAGTATTTTTTAAATAGTAACGCTTCTGCCTTCCTTACTTACTATAATTCAGCAGGGTTTTTATAAAATAACAAAAAAAAACAAATACTATCACGCTAACTTTTTCGAGAAGGGGGTGGCGAAGAGAAATCTGAAAATGTTGAATGATAATGTAAAATGATGTATCCTAAGAATGGCACGACTCAGGGCTAAAAGTATCTCGGTGAAACGTAGTTCTCCCCGTACATCTTTGCATTGCACACCCCTTCGGAGAAAACGGCGAGAGGTATATTTTTTAAGAATTATATGTTAATAAGTGAGTAAGTATTCAAATGGCGGCGCGAACTCACTGATTTATATCTCAATAATACCTTGATTATGCTGCAAACACTAGGCTTTGCTTAGCCAATAAATTCTCGGACGTCACTAATAAATATCCGTTTATGAGAAATATGAAAATAATTAATTACTATGTGCAATTGACTTTCGGCTCTCTTGCGGCTTTCTAAGAACGCGTTCTTAATTTGTTCTTGCGCCGATGCTGTACAGTAACGAATCGATATAGGGTTGTCAATGTAGGATAAGGGAGACGGCACACGGTCGATTGCACAGAGATTCTACATCAAATAAGTTAATCTTTCGTAGAATATTACGTCTGTTAACATATATTATGCCTCATTGGTCTAGTGGCGATTAATACGCATTACGAACGAAACCAGCTTTTGAGTTCAAATCCTAAGACGGACTTAAATCGTAGTGTTTCTATTGAAAAATTTACAGCGTTAGGCCAAAGTCTGAAAAGGCTTGCCATCTTTTACACTGGCTCCCAACATCATTGGCAAAAAATAGGCGTACACAGTGCACCTCTGTCCTGTAATTATAGACGAGATTGTGTTTAGTTTTTTGTATATTAATATACAATATGTAAAATTACTTACAATAAGAAATAAAAATCTACAAAAAGCGTATATTTAAATATATCACTCTCAGGTAGTGTTGTAAAAACGCTCGAGTCAGCGCTTAAACGCTCACGTCTTCTACGTGCTTCAACGCTCGTTAGCGTCGACTCTGCGCTAAACGCTCGACTTCAGCGGTCATTTTCACAACACTACTCTCAGGTTAGTTATTTTGGGTGTCTAGAACGCCGGCAGTATTGCCACGTTGAACCGTGCCGTTGCCGTGTTGACCAATATAGTTTCCAGTCTTTCGTTGTTCAAGAATTCTTTGGTTACTATTGAAGTGTACACGGCACCAACTCTATATACTTTACAAATACGTAATTGACTTACCATTTATTACTATGAGAGGAAATTCTGTTAGTGTTTTTCCTTTAACACAGTAACAGGGACCCGTACGAAATTTTGACGGATTATGCTGGCTAGTACATAGAGAAATGCATAATCGTGCCAACTTCAAAAGCGTTATATCCACGGTAATTCACAAGCGTGGATGGCACTCTTGACGTTATGCTCGTGAAGTTTTGTCATGTGTAAATATTGATTTTTGTAAGCTGTCAAAAGTGGCATCATAATATCATGACGGCAGTTTAGTCAGCTTTTTATAAACAACATGTGCATTTCACAGTTTAATACGGATCATATTTCTGTGAGCAAACCCTTGATCTTCGATTCCGTGGAAGAAGACAGATGAACAGCGGAAGCGTCTGCGCATAAAGTATTTGCTCGTGAACTGATTTATATTTAGTCAGTTGTAGTGCGTCGCCGCAAGCGCTGTTTCTGTTGAACTCAGTGCAGAACGCCCACGTGCCTGAAAGAAACTCTGATATTTAGTGTAATGATTTTGAACGGCTGACTTTGTTCGTTTTTTGTTACGTATACATTTCTTCGGCCTACTAATCCATGGTTCTATGTTACATGTATGATTGAGTCAATACATAACGGTTTATTCTACTTTAATCAGGCGGGTGCATATTTTAGCTGAACAATTCAATTTGACAACTCAGCATATTGTTGACGGCAATACAATTTATTTGATGCGTTTTGTTTTAAATAATATCTTAAATGTGTCATATTTTTGTAATTGTCTTACATTCGATCTATTGCCCACTCGCTAGCCAACTGTTAACACAGTGTGAACGAGGCATTAGATTAATATATCGCCAAAAATGACCGAACAATTTAAAATTAAACAGAACAATTTGTTACGCGGACACAAAAAATTGCTTTAATTACGAAATATCGCTTCATCGCGATCCGCCGAGTGAGATTTTTATTTGCGATCGAACAATATCGGTGACATATTTATCATACGCTACAAGAAGCAAAAGGGGGAAGATAATATTACAAACTGATGTACCCAACCTTAAGAGTTGGTACATGTCTACTTACGTTATGTACATGCAAGGATATTTTTTAAGCGAATTTATAGATTTTCTTTTTAATTTCCATAAATAAATTAATAAAACATTACGATACAAAGGTCTGCTATCTTATTTATACATCGATATTTTGAACACGTGACTTTCTAACATGATTTGATTATTTTAAATCATGATAAATAAATATTCTGTGTAACTACTTACATAGTCTACCTATAGTCTTCTAGAGACTATCAAACTCCACGAAACTCTGATGAAAGTGCTATATGCTTTATCTATATAAGTACATACATAAAAATTTTATGAATATATGTAATACATAAGTATAACATAAACTCAATTAATTTACACAGGAACCTTTCAGTTAATTCTAGTTTCTCTAACCTTTGTTGAAATTTCCTTAACGTAAGCTAAATATAATACCAAATATGAATTATCAAATCGAATTTGATTTCTTTTTTTAAACAAATTGAGGATTCATTTCGAGATCGTGTTAAGAGTAATAGGTTTTTAAATGTGCTCCCGTCGCGGTAATACATCACCGGGACGTCGACGCATGCCGATTTATATTGCGTTTATCGAACCATTTTATGTACAGTGCGTGTGCATTAAAAAGAACCTTTCTTAAATTTACATTTTTAAATTTCCGATTTGATTTCTTTCTTCGTTTTTCGATATTCTTTTGGAATAAACAAATGCAAGTAAATGCTGCTGTCAAAATTTCAGTAAAAAAAGATAAAAATGCATGGCTAGAATGTAAAAATTTGTGGAAATAAATATGGCCAGAGTGTAAATTTTTGGGGAAATGTTGTAGTTAATTTTAGATGAAATAGCGAACAGTCTTCTTTATTTGCTTAGAATAAATAATCCAGAAACCGCTTTCAGTCGTAATTGCACGCGGCGCGGTGAACCTAAAAAAACATCAAACGTCCCGCACACACCGCACTTCCCACCCGCGTAATATTGGCAGCCCGGAAAGATTACCACTTTTTGGGGTAACGACATTAGAGTAGATGATAATAAATCATTGTTGCAGCAATTATTAAGGCTTGTAGTAATTTCATGTAGAGAAAATATATTTTCATTATCTAAACTAAATATTAAACCATGTTGTAGTAGTTAACTATATCAATACCATTTAATACTAGAACACTAATAAAGTCCTCAGCAAATAGAGTAGGGAAATATAAAATTATTATACTAGCAACATTATCAACATAGACGCGTCTTTTACTATGACAATTGCAGACAAGAATTAATTCGATATTTAAATAATACGCCACCTGAATGTGCTAGTTAGGTATAAAATCGGATCCCATTATGTTTTTTTTGAGCTCAACAGCATTTTTACAGGCAGGAACGCAAGAAGACGGCATAATTCAATTTAATTTAACACGCTCAGAGGACTTTCTTTCGCACGACGGTCACAGAGTTTGCAAATAGCAATTGTTGCTTCAATTTGATGCGCGCCCGCGGCTTTTAGGTTTATTTGGTACTAATCTTGAAAGTCACTAGTAAAGCGACTCACCAAATAATGAGTGTTAAATACTGAGTTCTTAGGTAGAGACCATTGCGCTTTGCAGCACCCATGGTCCCTCCCGTGACCATGGGTGCTGCAAAGCTTTCGAAACGCCGGAAACTTAAAAATCAAAAATAAACCGCTAAATAAAATAAATCGTTGTCAAAATTCCGTCATTTGTTAGAAGTTGATAATTTAAGGCACATTATTAGACCTAAGTATCTTGTGCAAAGGTTTAGTATTAAGGCCTATGAACGCTACCAGCTTTCTGGGCAATATAAAACACACTGCAATTATTGCAGGCTGTAAGGGTTGATTTCTGATAATGATATATGTAAGATGTAGAGAGATGGGAGGAGCTGAGCGCCGTTGCGGGAGTCGTCAGAGAAAATGCAATAGTCTTCTTCTTGTTTATAATTATAATCTTAATATTAAACACTTTATAAATCTTCATTCATCGTCTTCCCAATCCCAATCGTCAATCATACCCATGTCGTCTAGCCAATAGTCTTCATTCAGAACCAACCAAAAAGTCCTCATTTCACATATATTATTATTAACTCATCATCATCATTTCAGCCTATACTTGTCCACTGCTGAACATAGGCCTCCCCAATCGCTTTCCAGCGTAACCGGTCCGATGCCACCTGCATCCAACGATTTCCTGCGATTTTCACAAGATCGTCGGTCCATCTGGCAGGCGGTCGTCCTACGCTGCGCTTGCCAATACGTGGTCTCCACTCTAGAATCTTTCTGCCCCAACGCCCGTCCGATCTTCGCGCTATGTGGTCAGCCCATTGCCACTTCAGCATGCTAATCCTAAGGGCTATGTCGGTGACCTTGGTTCTTCTACGAATCTCCTCATTCCTGATTCGATCACGTAGAGAAACGCCGAGCATAGCTCTTTCCATAGCTCGCTGAGCAACTTTGAGCTTTTTTATGAGACCTATTGTAAGAGACCACGTCTCTGATCCATATGTCATCACTGGTAACACACATTGACTAAAAACTTTAGTCTTTAGGCACTGAGGTATTTTGGATGAGAAGATGTTGCGCAGTTTCCCGAACGCTGCCCAGCCGAGTTGGATTTAACTCGATCTCACCTAATTATAATAATAATTACCTTGCCAATTTCTTTTCAAATAAAGTTCAAATTGAAAATGTGATTAATACAGGGTCAAATTAACGCCTCTTTTATAATTCATTCTCGATCCATCTTTTTCTGACTTGTAACAAGGCGGGGTTAATTTTGGAAATCGTTATCTCGGTAATATAAAATTTGATATTAATTAATTCACAAGGCAATCTCCAACTGCATAAGAAGGATAATTTGTTTCGCAAGCAAATTGATCCGATCTACCGAAAAGCAGGCTCATGAAAGAGTGGTGTAAATTTGGTCCAGGCATTTGATAATTAATATTTGTTCGAAAAGATCAATCTTGTAACTCTCATTTTTTTAAACATAGGAATGAAATGTGGACAACATAAAGGGGTGATTGTATCGTATATAACGATGTACCTACATATACTATGATGAAAAAATAAATACGGTCACTCAATTGACGGACGATTTACACGCAGTGGTTAAGAGCTTAAGCTGCTCCACCCACTGTGTCTAATAATCGCGGGTTCGATTCCCGCACGGGACAAATCTTTGTGTGATCCACAATTATTTGTTTCGGTCTGGGTATTTGTGTATGAATTTTGATGTGTGTAAACACACCCACGACACAGGTATAAATCCTAGTGAGGGACTTCGTTTTCTTAAAAAAATGCACCCATATTTTTTGAAGAAGGGACAAATTTCGACTATGATTTAAGGTACCAATATTATAGCCAACTCTGTACTCTCTGCCTACCCCGCAAGGGATCTGGCGTGAGGTTATAGATAGATAGATAGATAGATATTGAGAATTTTTCGAATCCAGAACCTCGTGATAACCAGCCGCATCGTGCGGCCAGTCGATAAAAGGTTTTAATGCATTTTTTGTTAATATTGACCATGATATTCTAAGCTATCACCAAGATGAAGCAACATATAGCTGGGTCGGTCCGCGATAAGTGATCGCTTATGGCAATGCCGTTTTTGAACGTAGCCGTTAAGCGGAGTCGGTGTCATATGGGCTTGATAGGCTTCAACATCAGGTTGCCACGAACCTGCCTCCATAATCCGCACTGGGTCTAAGTGGTAATGTCTTTCATCTTGAATTGAGGGACAAGATTTTAGCTCAGCAGTGAGATAGTATAGGCTGATGTTTTGCATTTTTCCTGCGAGCTTTATCAGGTAAATTTTCAACCTATGACCTGTAGTGGTTGTCTTTAGCCTAATGTCATAATATACAGTTAGGCAGATACAGCTTTGCTATTTTGTCTCCTTCTATAGTTGTGTAAAATCGTATTAATTGACGGTATAAGGAGAGCATGATGTCAGAGATACTAAGAAGGGAAGATTATGGCTGTTAGGTCAACGCACCCGCGCAAATCTTATAAGGAACCTATGATGTTTACTACTAAGTATGGTTCGCCAACGATATACTTTGAAGCTAATGTCGGGAAAGAATGTGAGAAGGCTTATACTCAAATATTACTGCGTGATTGCCTTTTAATTTATACATTTGTAAGTGTCGCAGCCATAAGGTTAAATTAGCCGTCCAAATGAACGCCTAGTCTATTTGATTCAATGCTAACGATTAATTGTCTAGCCTTTTAATTTAATAGCTAATTCACCGGAATAGTTGTGACATATTCATTTTATAGAGATGTACTATGCTGGGGGTTACGAGGTATTTAATTCGAATCCCAGATCGAAAAATGTGTGAGGGCTTTTCCTGTTGAAAAGTTCTCACAAACAGTATCAAATTTTGTCTTGTATAACAGCAATAGGGTCGCATTTTATAATAGTGGGACCTTACATAATAGGCGATTGTGGGTAGATCTCTAACTGAAAATTGGCACTGTGGTTCATTACCGCGACGATATGCTGAACCAAAATGAAAAGATCCGAAAAAATAATTCGTCTATTCTGCTTTTTGTTTGAAATTCGTTGTCAATTATACTATCTTTAGTCCTAGCTATTCCCCTAGTGGGCCTAAGTTAATTTTTTTACAAGTTTTTGCCCGCGGCTTTGTCCACGTTTACTTTAGACAGGAACCTAATTCCTTTCCGGGATAGAAAGTATGTGTTAATTCAGGTAATAAACTATCTGTGTGCCAAATTTCATCCAAATTTATTCAGCCGTTTTTGCGTGATTGAGTCACAAACATCCAAACTTTCACATTCATAATATTAGTAGGATACTTGTCCTAGCGGTAAGGACAAGTAGTCTTCTAATATTATAAATCTTGCATAATTGGGTAGTTCCATTGGCCATCTTCCAGTTCCATCATTAGACGTATGACACCATCTGGGTCCATAGTGCTCGTCAAGACAAATCTAACAAGCCCAAACACGACGTCGTTATGTTGAGTAATTGGGTAGTTCCGGTGGCCACTTTCCGGCTCCATCATCAGACCTTGAACACCACCCGGATATACAGTACTAGTCAAGACCAATCCAACGAGCCCCAACACGGTCGGGTTATATTGAGTACTTGGGTGGTTTCATTGGCCACCTTTCGACTTCATCATCAGACCCTGAATACCACCTGGTTGTAAAGTACTAGTCAATACCAATCTGACAAGCCTAAACACGAGGGGTTTATGTTATGTAGTTGACTTTTTCCTATAGCCACGTTCCGACTTCATCATCAGACCAGCTCCATGGTAACATATTATTGCTTTGTCACTGAACTTACATACGTACTGTTACATCCCTAACTCCCACGGCTATATTGCTGAATTGCAGTTCCCACATTCTGCCATTTCTGTTAAAGCAAATCAGCAATATATGCCTTTATAAACCAAGGGTTTTCAACAAAAGGCAGTCATTATTCATTTGGTAATTAGTTTAATTACTGCCCAACTAAGGGACCTGGTTTCTGCCTGCCGGTTGGCTCAGTAGTGAAAGCTAATCTACCAAAGGGGTCTGAATTCGGCAAAGACCTTCAGGAGGTCTCGCGTGTGAGCGACAAAAGGACCGCGTTACAAGTGTAGTCGGTTATAATAATTGTGGAACAAAAATAAATAAGTGTCTAGTAATCTAGTTGTTTTTTTTTTATAACAACCAAGTGCCCAGACCTAACAGTACGTCAAATTTCAGCTCAATCGGGGCATCCGATTGAACTGAAATGCTTGAAAAGTGGATTACAAGATTTGAACCGGAAAGACAGACAGGCAGATACGAACATTGCAAGTTATATAAAAGTTTGTAAAAAGAAAACAAGAAAATGTTTCTGGTTGTCTTTATTTTTTTATACCTCGTTCACCCCTACTTGGGGAATACAAGAGTGGAAGTATTTTATTACTCGTGTAATATCAATCTTAAGTCATTGGTTCACGATCCCTGGCATATAACAACTTCCTAAAGAGCCATTACATATAGGAACTCATCTTATCGTCATTGCGTTACTCATTAACTATCTAATCGACTAACGGCCGTTTCGATTTCGTTAATTCGATTCCAATTGCTAATCGATTCCAGATGTATCGGAATTTGGTATTGAATTAGATATCTAAATTAGTAATAATGATGTGATATTTATCAATAAGAAATGTAAGGGGCAGTTGGTAAATCGAAATTATATATAGAGCTGCAACAATATATTTATACAAATGATATACAATATTTTGGGGTGATATCCAACATTCAATATTGAATACACCGTTTATTATAGTTAAAATATTACGTGAAGTGTTTATTAATTGTTGATTTGTTAATTACATAAGGTTTTTTTTAATAAGGACTGATCAGGTCTGGAAGAGGATGTTCGGATCAAGTCTTCTCACTACGCAACATCGTAGAGAAGCATCTGGCAGTGGGCCGGAAGGTTTTCTGCGGTTTTGTAGATCTGGAGAAGGCATTTGACAGAGTTGTGCGAAAGAGACTTTGGGACATTTTGCCAGAGTATGGTATAGATGGCACTCTGTTGCGAGCCGTCCAGTCCACTTATGTGGACTGCAAGGCATGCGTACGGGTGGGTGGTAACAGGTCACTCTGGTTTGACGTTAAAATCGGCGTCAAGCAGGGTTGCGTGTTGTCCGCTAGACTGTTTATAATATATCTGGACAAAAGTCTCCAAAGACTGAAAGCGATGAATGAAGGTGTACAAATGGTTGACTTAGCGGTAAACCATCTACTTTATGCAGATGACGCGGTTTTAATAGCGCCAACAGCCACTGATCTGCAAACACTAGTCACAGTTATGAAAGACGACTGCATGATCAATGGCTTACAGTTGAATGTGAAGAAAACCAAGATTATGGTTTTTGAAAGGGAAGAAACCAGAACGAATGTAAGGATTGTGGTTGGTAACGATGTGCTGGAGCAAGTGAATGAGTTTGTATATCTTGGATGCGCCTTCAGTAAGGATGGAAAATACACCGCTGACATAGAGAGAAGAGTGAGTGCAGGGCACAGAGTAAATGGTGTGATGGGAAAGCTACTCGGGAGCCGGCACTTAAGCCATAAGGCGCAGCTGGCCATACATAACGGAGTTCTTGTCCCAACGCTATTATATGGTAGCGAGAGCTGGGTATGTAAGAAGGAGAATGAAAGTAGGATAAATGCGGTAGAAATGCGAGCTCTGCGGAAGATGAGCGGAGTGAAGCTGACCGACCGCATTAGCAACAGCATAGTAAGACAGCGAGTAGGTATGAAAGATAGTATCGGTGTAAAGATGAGAAAGGGCATGCTCCGTTGGTTCGGGCATATAGAAAGAATGCCAGAGGAAAGAATGACAAAACAGATATACAATGTGCAGGTACCGGGGAAGACCTAGACTATCTTACCACGACCAAATAAACCGAGTCTTATCTGATGGAAAAGTCAAGAGTCTCCGTAACCGGCGAGCGTGTATGAGACAAACTATGAGAGTCGAGGAAGCCAGAGAGGTATGTAAGGGAAGAACCTGTTGGAACTCTGTACTCTCTGCCTACCCCGCAAGGGATCTGGCGTGAGGTTATAGATAGATAGATAGATAGATAGAAGGACTGATCAGCGGTTGACCCCTATTTCACCTGATGGTAACTGACAATGAAGATGAAGATGTGGCTCAGTGATTCAGTAATATCCTGCTCACTCTAAAATAGGTTGAGGAGATGGAAGTTAGACGAAGTTCCGATTCAGTATGATCGGGCTAGACCAGCCTCCTCGTAAGGCAACTGGCGCAACTGGCAAGAACACGACTGGGTAGCTTGGCGGCTTGACTTTGCTGGGAGGGTGGTGACTAGCCACGGCCATAGCCTATTACTACAGTGAAGCCTAGTACTACAGGTGAAGCTGCCCAGCGACCACGTGTAGGGAATCTAGAGTATAAACTACGGACACGTGTAGCTTTGACCCCCAAAACGGAAATAGCAGATGTAAAAATTCTGTTAAGAGTTTATTATATTCACTAGTGAAGATGCTGAAGAAGATTTCGCTGATGTTGCAGATGAAAAGATAACAATTAACCGTTTCTATTGATCCCCCCACTAGGCATGTCCTGCCCCGTGGGTGTCTGTTTTTGGTTTTAACCAAATAAAAATAAATAATTTTACAGGATGTTGCAAGAGAAAGAAAAAATGAATTGACAAATAAATTCTTAAAAAAAGAAAATTACAAAAGAAAACCCCTTGTTGTAACTAATTCTAACAAGTTTGATTACGATAATGTAGTTACAAAAGTACAGCGTATCTTGAACAACATATGTGATGATTTCGCTGGTGTGAAGGTCTATTCTGGTCTGCCCTTTGGCATATTCTCCAGTGACTGACGTTTCATTAGTCGTAAAATTCGAGTGTAGCGTGGACACGTCAACACACCATTAAGTAGTTGTACTGTATTCCTACAGGTGGTGTCTCTATTAGTACATCATATATTCGGTCAAGGTTATGTTTCCCCTGATCCTTAACCCCATGAACTTCGCTGATGATCGGTACCAGTACAAATTTGCGTTTTATTAAGTTACTTTTGAACATCGATCAATTATAGGTAGATACACGCTCTTCGAAAGAAAAATGGCACCACCAAAAGGCAGGCAAAAGTGGACGGAACTTAAATATTACGAGACAGGCTTCCGCTTTTTTGCAAATACAACTTTAAGTGATACGAGTAAGGTGCAATATGCTCTTATTTATGTGTATATCATAACTATAACTACTCACGTAGATTTGGGGTCGTTTTTAGTGTAACTTTTAAATGTATTTTATTATGATATATTGATGCTTTTGAGAGAGAGTATTATACTGTCACATCTGTCGTCCCTACAAAATTATATTATTAGTCAGATAATAAAAATGTGCCTCGTTGGTGTAGTGGCGAATAATGCGTGTAGCGATCTCGAGATCCGAGTTTCGAGTCCTAAAGTGTAATATTTCTGTATAAAAATTCCCAGTATCAGTTCGGAGTCTGGCATTATGCCCGGTATAATGACAATAGGCTCGCCCTCTATTACATCGGGACCTAACATAGTCGGCAAAATGAGGGTATACATAATGATTATCGTCATCGTGTGGCGATGTACTTTTAATAATGCGACCTACGAGCAAAATTTTGATTCGAGGGGCTACTCCAGCTGACACAAGATAATAATAATACGGCGGTAGTATTGGACACGGCGCGCATCGTGAGGAGATTTCTCTCTTTGGAGCCCTGACCACCGGTAGCTTGGGTCGTAGACCTCGCTGTCAGTGGAGCACATTTTTTATATAATATATATAAGAATATTTGGTTTTGTATTTTTATATATATTTTATAAGAAATTGTATTTCAATAAATACATACATTATAATAAAAAAAGGGTTTATTTCTCCTCACATTGTGTATGTACAGGGTAATAATATAAGTAAGGTAAGATTTTTTATAATATCATAATAAATGATTGTGAGGAGGCTGGCTGGCCTGTATTACAGATTACCAGGACCCCACCCCATTTGGCCTGCAGGCGTCGGGGGAGGGCTCCCCGACGTCTGACCAGCAGCAGGCCCAAGTAGAGAAAGCGCCGTGTCACGCGCGCTTCGTACGGAGTCAAACCAGAGACGTGGTCTGCGTCACTAGACTCAGACCGAGGCCCGCCCTGTCGCAGACGAAATGCCCACGAGGCGACCCCTGCGACAGAGCACTCGGCCAAGCGAAGGACACCGGGGGGTTTTAGCCAGCCACACCAAGCCTACTCTGGTGTGGCATTATGCGGCAGGCATTTCCCCCCGAAAAAAAAAAAAAAAAAAAAAAAAAAAAAAAAAAAGGACCCCACCCCATGGACACAGATGAGGTACATTATTTTACACAATAACAACATATAACAGTTGTATAGCCTGTTAACCATCATGTGAGTGTGTTCGTGTGTGTGTGTGTGTGTGTGTGTGTGAGCGTGGGTGTGTGTGTATGTGCATATTTGGCAACTCGTTGGTCACTACTGTGTATTATGCAAGAGACTTTCGGTAAATGCGTAGTCTGGACTCAACAACCATCTTGTTACCATTAACTTGTAAGTATTATTTGAAGATGCGTATATAGAAAGCACCCGATTTATTTTATTATAAAGATTGCAGCCCTGGTAACAAAACAAGAGGCTAAATAATGGCTCCTCCACTCTGACCTAAAAATTTGATCGCAGTTATACACAATACATTTCCGCCACTCCCGTTTGGAAATATAAGCGTGACGGTGTGTCTATTTCATTTTGTAAGAAAAATCGTAAAAACCACTACGCAATTTATGAGCCTGCCTCATAATTATCATAACCAAACTATGACTCTTCATATCACTATAATTTATCTACCTACTCCACTAAGGATTAACCAAGGTCGTAGGAATTCTTTGTTTATCGGTATACAATACTGAACTCTATTGTGTATAAATAAGGTGGAATATTTGATTGATATTGCGATGTCCACTCGTGAACCGGACACGTCACTGTTCTTTCTGAATGGGTTTTTACGAAGCCCTGCATTGATGACACACAATAAGTTATTAGCAGAAGGTTAGCGATTTTGAGGACTGATACAATATCAAAAAAAAAAGTGTAGGGCTACTAACTTCCACGGAACCTGTATTTCTGCCCCACGGTTTTGGAAGCTATGTCAAATATATATAAGTATACTATAATATGCCGATTTTATACGCGGCAGCATGCCCAATCGAGCAAGTATGCTCTTAATGGATGTAAGCTTTTTTTACTACATGATTTTGCAGGCCAATCGAAAATACGTGTTGCAGTATGATAATAGAGGCAGTAAAACAATGCCTATTAAAGAACCACTATAATAATGTATTACAGATTATTAATATGTAAAGAACACCCACCGAAAAAAAACAAGCACGCTGAGTTTCTCGCTGGAACTTCTCAGTAGAGACTGCGTTCCGCTTTGGTGGTAGATTACTAGTTTCAATAAAAAAATTCACATTGACAATTGTTAGGTTTTCATTTTGGAATCTGTGCCTGCAGCATAAAACGCCCAAGACTTATAGAACATTTGGATCAAACACAAACCAAGTAATTTCTTCGAAGTTGGCCTACTGACCCTGTTCTGTTCAACCCGTAGGCATTTTACGATGACGTTACATGTAAATCTACCGGTCGGTGATACAGCGGTCTTGGCCCACAAAAAAAAGTTGTGACGTTATCACGGAATTGGCCCGATCGTTGCTTAAAACGACCAAGATCATTATCGAGTAAGAGTGCTCTAGAGCTCCGTTCGAATTCATTTGATGGACGATTTAGCGCAGTGGTTAAGAGCTAAGTTGCTCCGCCGCTGTGTCTAATAGTCACGGTTTTAATTCCCGCACGGGACAAATCTTTGTGTGATCCACAATTATTTGTTCCGGTCTGGGTATTTGTGTATGTGAATTTTCATGTTTGTAAACGCACCCACAACACAGGAATAAATCCTAGTGTAGGGCTACGTTTTTTTTGAAAAAAGAGAATAAATGAGAATCATAATTCGGACAAAGTATTAGTTTTTTACAAATATTGGGTCTGAAGTCTGAAATTGTGCCCGGTTCAATAGCAAAAGCTCTGTATTAATAACATTGGTTTCTCTATCGATCTATATCATCACGCCAGATTCCTTGTGGGGTAGGCAGAAAGTACAGAGTTCCAACAGATTCTTTCCTTACATACCTCTCTGGTTTCCTCCTCTCTCGTAGTTCGTCTCATACGCGCTTGCCGGTTACGGAGACTCTTGACTTGCCCTTTGGATAAGACTCGGTACGTACATACATTGGCACTAAGATTTTTTTTTCATAATACTTATTAATCCTTTTTTACTTATGAAGTCAAGTTGATTATAAAGTCTTACTGAATTTAATAAACGTGTAAACATCAAACACTTACTACTACGGTGCTAAAATACTTATTTAATTGTAATAGTGCTACGGCTATTTAGCAAATTATAAATAACAGATGACATGTTAATAATTCGCCTAAGCTCGTCACCCGATCGTCCCTATGTCGAAACTATCTATCGATTCGCTTAGAACTAGGCCAATGTCGCTTTACAAACATCGCTACTATAGCTATGCAATAACACGTTAAGATATTCGGTCTAACATTCAATTTCCAACTTAAAAATTGTTAGTTTTTAGTACAACTTTCATTAAAACATTTGTGAAGATTGACGTGTTATTGCTAATCGTAGTCGTTTAGACTCCCTTCACACAAATAGCGTTAGTTGTGCCTACGCATCATACGTCACGTAGGTATAAGTTCTCTATTACCATAATTCGACTTTCCTCCGTTTGTGATAAGGTCGGGTTTTAATAATTCAGTCAAAATGATAGTTACGACTATTAAATTGTAATTTTTGTACAGAGATAAGATAAAGTGTGTCGTAGAAAGGCTTGAATTTTATGATGTAATTTATAAATTCTTTGTTATAATTTTTATAAATTACATTTGCAAGTTCTATTGTAGTTAAAGCTCTACTTGCCTCAAAAACGGTTGCAAAGAGTAATATTTTGTTTAAAGTCTAGACAATTTTTTGTGTATTTAGAAAAGGGAACTAAAGTAGTCACCATGATAATATTCCGACCATCTAATACTTGGAATATTTGACACATTTATCCGAGGTAGACTTGTAGATCAGTAGACGAACCAGCCGTTGATATAAACCATATCACAATCGACCATATACTTATCGACAATAATCAAATTTTAAAAGTCAAAAAATCTTTCCAAAAATATTAATTGCAAGGGAATGCACCACCACTCGATTATGTAAGACACATTAAGTTCACTAGATCCACCCAATCGTCAATCAAGTTCAAGGTAAAGATCAAAATCTTGTGTCGACTATAATTAAAGGATGTTAAAACGCAGCGTAAACGCAGTAATTTGTCTATTAGTACCTTATCACCTCTCTGCTCGTCCCACAGTTTGACACACGATGGCGTGAGTGCCAACGAAGTTAATATCTAATTTCGAGGCGCGAGCCATGCGCGTGGGCCGCCTGCGAAAGGCAGGGTATGTCAAGGTTTGTTCTACGTCATCTTGTGATATTAATAAGATATTTTACAACTAAATACCTTATTCATACTTTCAACAAAGAAGAGATGGTCAGTATCGATCGGAACAGGCCGAAAAGGTACAGGTACTTGTTTAGATCGAACTAAGTAATAAAAAATAAAAAAAACACTGCCACGCCTATATTCCCTAATCGGAGGTGGTAGAGAAGAACTGTACACCCACTTTCCGATGACGATTTCCTATTCCTATTTCCGTTGTACTGGGCGCAATGCTGGACTCTTTTTAATGAAAAATTACATTTAAATCTAACGTAAGATTGGAATCCATGTTCTTGTAATTGCTACGCGCATTATTCGCTACTAGACCAGCGAGTCAGACCAAAAAATCGGTAAAAGAAGTAATGTCATTTTCTTTCAACAAGCCTTCACGGCATGTTCCAAACGTCTATCTTCGCCAAAATTAACTCTAACTTCTCACACTATATCAAATATACAAGCTGTAACATAAGTAACGCAAAACCTGAACTTAATTGATTTCAACAATTTTAAATGTATCTTGCATTATTTTTAATTTGCAAAACTCGCTGTCTCTCCTTTAGCAAACATACTAATTTTATTCTTGATCCAAAGCGATACGGTGATTTCTAATGCTTTTCTAAAACATATTTTTCAATACGCACTCATTCACATACAAACTTCATGTTAATTAACGTATAAAAGTACTTAAAAAAAGGGTAAAAAACTTTATATTTTGAAATTTAGTTTTTGTATTGAATTTGTGAAGTAATTATCTAATCGGGGTATCTGAGGTCTCGCGTTATTTACGATACACCTTGTATATCTGCTTAGCTGTTTGTTCAGCCTTCGCGCCGAAAAGACTGAATGTATGCAGCTCCCACTTTAAACTTAAATAAGTAGGTATCTATACCAAAAAAAAAAAACACTGTCACGCCTATATTTGCCAAACGGGGGTGGCAGAGTACAATGTTAGGTCCCATGTAATAGGGGGCGAGCCCATTGTCATGTACCGGACACAATTCCAGACTCCGGACTCATACCGGGAATTTTTTGTTGGGAAATCTTCATTTGTTGACCCAGGATTTGAACCCAGGGCCTCGTGATCACAAAGCGATGCACTTTGCCACTAGACTACGAGGCAGTATCTATACTAATATTGTAAAGAGGTAAGATATGTTTGTTTGTAGACGATAAACTCTAAAACTACGGAACCGATTTTAATAATTATTTCATCATTACATGACCCAGTAGATAGCACTGTTGTCGGCCGGGCGCGAAGCTCCGGAATACTGCTTATATTGGTATATAGTATACTCATACTGATTTTTTACGGCTCATCATGACGTACGCTTGTGAGGTGTTCGGGCACGACTCAAGAGTCTAAACGGTTTAATCCCGTTTCCTCCGCAAAGCTGTCGGAGCCTCGTGGTTCATACGGAACGGACAGCCCGATATTTCGGGAACGCGTCCAATCATAGCAATCCGCTAATCGTAGCCGCCGCCGACTATGAACCTAACTTCTCTCCTATCAGCCGCTACCGCCGTCCACGGCATGTTCTCACCGACCTTCCCGATGCCCTTTCATCCCTTCTTTCGGATACAGATATCGCACACAGGATCAGACACCGACCTCGCCGGCGAGGTCGAAGAATCTTAATTTCCTTGCTCTTGCACGCCGGCCGGTGCAGAGCACTACGGCATGACACCTAGTATATTCTGGCCCCAATAGCGACTGCCCAAGCGTTCCTTCTTGTAGCGCCCTTGACCTAGTGGCCCCTTCCCCTTCTGGCACGAGCGTAGTGGTTGCAAGCTCGCCCTCTTGTCCGGTGAAGCTGTAAAGGCCCCGCAGCCAACAGCTTAGATCATTCACACACAAACATAGTTATTTTAATTTGACAGGGATATAGCTTAACGTTCTCTAAAGTATGCGAGCGGGTTACGAAGAGGTTGCAACCAGAATTTGATTCAAAAGCCATAACCCCACACTAGGTTGCAATGATTCCTGTATCGTGGGTGCAATTACAACCATACTATAGAACACCCAGACTGGAACAGATATTTGGACCTTCCGGTCCCTTACGGAGATCAAACTTACGACCGTTCAATTCAGTTAGCGGAGCCGCCTATACTCTAAACGACTGCACCACGCTGTTGTTTAACATAATATGGCAGTTTTTAAATAAGATCAAAATTATTTCAATGCTCTAGATTTCATGCAGGCACGAGCACGAATAAAGTGTAGTATTTTTATAAAAATAAACCGACCGAAACCTCACTACACGCAATTTCCAAGGAACACCGATAATATTTCAACACAATCAGTGTCATTTCATTAGAACAAAACAACATTCGTCCTGTGTGTTCCCAGGTTCAAACTCTTTGATTTTTACTGTGGATTCAATAGCGTGGAATTGAAAGAACTGAGTCTATCAAGTAGTTATCTGGTTCGCGACTTACGAGTGAAGATAACACGTCGTTGCTTTAAGACAGAGTGTCACAAGTAAAATGCTAGAACTAGAGAAATGAAGATTTACAAGTGTAAAATTAGAGTTCTTATTTAAATAAGGAAATTTTGAGTTATGTTATTATAAAATTAGGTCAGCGATGTATCGTAGATTTATCAAATTGTATTCAATTTACTTAAAAATATGTTTATGTATGTTTGTATGTGATTTTAGAAGAAACAAAGTTTGTTTTAAAAACGAGTGATTAAACTTGTTGCTATAAAATTATTTTGTCTTTACTGGAGTATCGTTCGTTGTAACACACCATCACGCCTATATTCCTGAAGCGGGGGTGGTAGACGTATACTGTGAACCCCCACATATTGCCGACGATTGATGTCCCAGTATTATATCACTCCTGACTGTTACTACTGACTAGGATTCAAACTTAGGACCTCGTGATCTGGCGATCACTATGCGCTACTAAGATCGATGAGGCAATTTAAGCAAGGTTTTTCAAAGCATCGTCGGTCCAAAGAAAGTCTATAAATCTATGTCTCTATCTCTATCTACATGATCACGCCAGATCCCTTACGGGGTAGGCAGAGAGTACAGAGTTCCAACAGGTTCTTTCCTTACATACTTCTCTGGCTTCCTCTACTCTCATAGTTCGTCTCATACACGCTCGCCGGTTACGGAGACTCCTGATTTGTCCTTCAGATAAGACCCGGTCTATTTGGTCATGGTAAGATAGTCTAGGTCTTCCCCGGTACCTACATCCTTCTACTTTCGCATTGTATATCAGTTTTGTAATTCTTTCTTCGGACATTCTTTCTATATGCCCGAACCAACGGAGCATACACTTTCTCATCTTTACACCGATACTCTCTTTCATACCTATTCGCTTTCTTACTACGCAGTTGCGAATACGGTCGGTCAGCTTCACTCCGCACATCTTCCGCAGAGCTCGCATTTCCACCGCATTTATCCTACTTTCATTCTCCTTCTTACATACCCAGCTCTCGCTGCCATATAACAGCTTTGGGACAAGTATATCTATGTCATCACCATAAATCCCTGACGGGGTAGAGGGTAATATTACTAAGTTCTAATAGGTTCTATATCATCACGCCAGATCCCTTGCAGGGTAAGCAAAGAGTAAAGAGGTCTAACAGGTTCATTCTTTACATACTTCTATCGCTCCGATGTAAGAATTTTTGTCTTTTCGGCATTTTAGTTGGTTGTAACGCAGTCTCTGACATGTCTCACGTCACGTCTTCTAAAATACTCGTTTGTGACATAACGTGACCAGAATCTCATTAAATAGATAGTATAAAACACTACAGGGCTATTAATAGATCGCTTTAATGCATTGAATTTGTGTTTTACCCTTAAGATCCTTTTTAATAGAGCCATACGTTTTGTGACATGTAACTCATTGTACTTTGCAGAAAATTATTCTATTGGATGTCCAAATATTTATGTCGTATCCAATTTTTTGAAGATTTCAATTATCGTACGCTTAAGCGTACTGGTTGCACGCTTGCCTTCTTGTCTGGTGAAGCTGTAAAGGCATTGCGGCTAAGCGTAGATCACTCACACACACACACACACACATCTTGTCTATAGACATAAGGCCTAGAGCCTTTAATAATGGCTTGAGTGTATTAAGTTATGAAGCGATGAGAGATGACAGCTGTCAGATGACGATTTACCAATGACAGATAGTCGATTTATGATGGCCGACGGCGCTGCGTTGTCATTCGATTCGCAACGGGGCGAGCGGTCGGACCTATCGCGAAACAGGAAACCTAACAATTAATGCCTAACTATTGTACGCATTCTCGGATATCAAGGCCTTAGTGTTATTTCAAGATTTCCTTCATGTTCCGCCACCATGTAGATGACTATGAAAATGAAGATAAACTCACCTTTCACCGTTACCAGCATTGAAACGGCCATCCCGAAAACCGAAGCGCCGACATATAAATTTAATGAAATGTGGTCCTATAAATCTCATATAATTATTGTTACGATTGCGGGGTAATTAAATGCCGAATAACGTGCGAAGTACTTTATTAGGCGTTGTGCGCACAAAACACTTAGTCAAGCACTGGTGCCCGCAGGTACATACTAGTACTACTCTCGTTGGTACCCAAATACTGTCTGTCATAAATAATGTCTTTCAAGTCGCTGAGTCACTCGTAGTATCCGTATACCGTTGCTAAGGTCGCTGGTGTATTCCACTTAGATCGCTTGTTACCGATTTGGTCGCTGCCGCTTCCAAAGAGAGATTGTGTCCGTCGCCGCGCTAGGCTTTCCTTCTATGAAAGTATATAAATACTTGTATGAAAGTTCTGGAATGGGCGTGACCCCCCAATTACATCGATAGGAAGGTCCATCGAAAAAAAGCCGGCGCGTCCCACTAAACGATATTATTATTAAATAGCTATTTCTTCGTAAACAGATAGGTACTTGTTTACCGCGACCGCGCGCCGCCGATAATAAAATGGGAGAAGTCTTCTAGACGTTTTAGCACTCAAACGTGGATTCTAGATCTTTTTTGACGGATCGATAGGGTACCTAAGGGTATGTTATGCGTTTTAAAATTAACATCCCCCGGGTTCACGAGATTTCGGGTGGCATCGAAGTCGTAACAATATTAAAAGAAAGTGTAACAACTACATTAAGAATTATTCCTGTGTTGTGGAAGCATTCACGTACATGAATTTTACATACACAAACAGGGTGCCGTGCGAGGGTCGAAGCACTTAACCACTGAACCAAGCATATCCAATAATAATAGTTCTTATGTTTGCTTATATATTCTTTAACGACCTTGTAATTAGAAAAAAATATCTGAAATTTTCAAATGAAGACCATTATGGTGCATCGGGTTTTTTAAACTATCACTTTCAAAGAGGAAAATGCATCTAATATTATTTTGTAATCACAAAATTAAGTGTTTTCGAAGAATTACCGTTCTGGTTACAAAATTCTATCTACCTGTATCATCACGCCAGATAGGTAAGGCAGAGAACCAAAAGTTTATATAGGTTTTTTCCTTACTCTAGAAATATAATTATATAAACATAAATACTACTGCCTCGTTGGTCTAGTGGCAAAGCGCATCGCTTTGTGATCGCGAGGTCCTGGGTTCAAATCCTAGGTCGGACAAGTGTAGTTTTTCTAACGAAAATTTCCCGGTACAAGTCCGGAGTCTGGAATTGTGCCCGGTATATGGCAATAGGCTCGCCCCCTATTACATGGGACCTAACATCGTCGGCAAAACGTGGGTGTGCTCTGCATACCTCTGCCACCCCCGCTTGGGGAATATAGGCGTGACGGTGTACATAAACATAAATAGGAAAAATCAGGCCCCCCACAAGGTAGACCGATGACCTGGTAAAGGTTACAGGCTGGATGCGTACAGCACAAAGGGGGGGGGGCTTTGTCCTGCAGTGGAAGGCTTTCGGCTGATGATGGATGACGAAATAAAAAAAAAACTTTTTAATCTACCACGTTCATAAAACAGACTAAATAATATGAAACTTAAAAAATGAAAAACTTGGGGCATGGACAAATGTTTTTCGACAAACGAGTACATGTTATGCATGCATGTTACCTAGTGTTATCTGAGTTATGTTCAGAGATTATATAGTCTCTAGCTCATCGGGAAGGTAGTCTAAAACTGATTTCAATTTTTCTACTGTACAAACAAACATACAGACAAGAATATGAGTTATTAATTAACTCGTTTTCTTGTACATATATAATGTATTTTCATGTAGATAAACACGTAATAATAAAAAATATTAATGACTGCCTCGTTGGTCTGGTAGCAAAGCGCATCGCTTTGTGATCACGAGGTCCTGGGTTCAATCCAGGGAAAATGTAGTTTTTGTCTGTTTCTAGTCTTTGTTTTGTGTTGTAGGAGTCTGGAATTGTGCCCGGTATATGGCAATAGGCTCGCCCCCTATTACATGGGACGTAACATCGTCGGCGAAAAGTGGGTGTACTCAATACACCTCGGCCCCCCCGGCTGGGGTGGCAGAGCACCTCCGCATGGGGAATATAGGCGTGACGATGTAAAAAGTACTAAATAATAAATGCTCTAACCATCATAAAAATCTTCGCTCCTTAAATAATCGTCTTCTTCAATGGCCTTGTCACCAATCAGACTTCATTTACTCTTCTTTCTTTGTTCAGTCTTATCATACTATGGAATGCACTACCCCACTTTTTAGTATGTGGAATGTACACCCCAAAAAGTACAGGATAATCTGCACAAAATGTTGGCAGAATCATCTTAACGTTATTTTTTTCTTCGTGTGTGTGTGTTGTATATATTGTGCATGTATTGTATATATTTATACCTTATGTATGATTATGAGTATATATTTATTTATTCGTAGGTTTACTTTATATGATTTATGTTATCATGATGAATATGTGCGAAGTTATTGATTTGTATATATTTATTTTTCGCAACTTTTCTTTTATTCTCTCCATCTTGTGCCTTTTACACCTACTTGTTTTATGCGTCACCCTAAGGTAGACTGGTAGAAAATGCCTAAGGCATTAAGCCCGCCTATGTTCCAACAGTGCATAAAGTATTAAATAAATAAATAAAAATACGTAAGTGGTAAATAGTATATACTCTTTGCTTACCCTACAAGGGATCTAGCATGGTGATATAGATTGATAATAAAAAGTATAATAATTATATTAGCCCTGTTAAGAAACTGTCCCAATGTTGGGCAAGGGCCTCCTCTCAAACTGAAAGGGCTGAAAGGGCACCCCGCTGGCCCAGTGCGGGTTGGCGAACTTCACACACCTTCGAGAAACTCTTAGGCATGCAGGTTTCCTCACGATGCTTTCCTTCACCGTTATGCTTTCGAAAAGATAGAAGTGCGTGGCTGGGTTTGAACCCGAGGCCTCTGATTTTGCAGTCTATCGGTCAAACCACTAGGCTATCACTGCTTATAATAAAAAGTAGGTGTTGTAAAATAAAATACGCATATCTAGTGACATTACCACTTTGACAAACATGTCTTAATGCAATGCCACTAGGATTTCCTGTACATACCAATTTATGTCGTTCCGAACCTTGTCCATGACATTCGACTCGAAAAGTTCGACGTGAGATTTCAATCTATTGACAACACACGAAGTGCTTTTAGATTTCTTAGTTGGAGTAATAATAATAATTGAACCTCTACGGTTCTACTGCAAGGCCTTCTCTTCTCGATAGAGATTAGGAAATACTCCATCATGCGGACCCAGTTCGATTTGGTGGAGACAGGTTTGGAGTATTAGAATGGTGTTTGGTTGGACAAAGTGTATTTTTCAGTCTAAAAATTCTCATTATGAATCCAGTATCAAATCAAGATTTTGTCTGGTAAATAGGTTCGCTCTCTATCACATTTGGGGAACCTTACATCGTCAGCGATTAATATGTGAGTACACAGAGAATATCATCTGCTATCCCCGCTTGAGGAAAATAGACGTAATGGTCTATCTATCTGTATCATCACGCCAGATCTAATTCGGGGTTGAGAGAGAGTACAGAGTTTCAACAGGTTCTTTCCTTACATTCCTCTCTGGGTTCCTGTACTCTCTTGGGTGTGATGGTGTGTATTTTTTTCTTTCTTAAGGTAAATCCTCTCTGAAGTCATGTAATATCCATTAATTCACGTGTTATAGTATACGCAATTTACCTTGTTAGCTATTCAAGGTAAGAAATTTTACTCATATAGGTAACCAATATTGGAAAGTTTTCAAGTCACGTCGTCTCCTGATGTTGTCTGATTACCATTCCTATATTGTTACATCAGCTTTGATGACCCTCAATATTTGAAGGAAATATAGACTCTTGGCTTTTCCTTCTGATGTACGAAAAAAAATTGTTATAACAGTCTGATTTTGGCGCTTTGAGATTTTAATTGACTCCTTACTCGTGGTTAAGCAGTACCGGATTCCCCTGAATAAAAGGCTATCTATTAGACTTCTATTTTAATAAAAGTCCACTTATTGTCACTACAGTACACAAAACAGATATACAATGCGAAAGTGGAATGATTTAGGTACCGGGGAAGACCTAGACTATCTTACCATGACCAAATGGACCGAGTCTTATCTGAAGGTCAAGTCAAGAGTCTCCGTAACCGGCGAGCGTGTATGAGACGAATTATAAGTGTGGAGGAAGCCAGAGATGTATGTAAGGAAAGAACCTGCTGGAACTCTGTACTGTCTGCCTATCCCGCAAAGGATCTGGCGTGATAATATAGATAGAGATATTCTCACTACACTGTATTTAGCCATGAAAAGAATCGCTTTTCGGTGCGACGCGATTAATGCTTTTTGACCTAAAACTTTTGACGTTATACATGCCTGGTCTACCCAACCAACAATACATCTACGCGATCACGTGGCCCAATGTTTAATATTCCTATTCCTTATGGAAATGCATCAAAGCGCATATTTTGGCATTTATGTAAGACAATAGGTAAGATATTACATTTTCTAAACATGATTACTTATTACTCTCTGCCTACCCCGCAAGGGATCTGGCGTGAGGTTATAGATAGATAGATAGATAGATAGGTGATTACTTATCTTATTAATTCTATATAGGGTTATTGATGATAAAATTGTAACCTCTTGAGGGCAGCTTTTGTACCTACACCACGAAGAAAAGAGAAAATCGATTGTTTCATGGCAAAATTTTCTTGATACTACAAAATGAATGAAACAAGTGTTCTTTTTTCACGAAATTTTCAATATCGCAGGACATAAGTTATTTCTCAAGTCATTTAGAAGATGTCCTTAAGAGGTTATTAATTAAAAATAACCCTATATACACCAAATCTCTCTCACTAAGTTTGAACTATTTTTTGCGAATTCCGACTAAATCTCTCTCCTAATCAATCATGTCACAAAAACATTTTCAAAGCAATTACCTTAGTTGATTAATTTAAGAAATAAATAGTGTTTCAATATCCTTATAACTGTGTCACGATCTGAATTGAGTGTGTTCGGAAACCACGAGGACGTCACATGCCTAAAATACCAAATGAATTACAACGAACTATGTAATTGATGACGAATTTGGCATTGAAGTGTTTTGTGACGTTACTGTTTTGTTTCCTATCTTTTATGACGTGGAATGGGTCAGAGGCATAGATATATTGTGTCAGAGGGCTTAGCATGAATGAATTTATCGTAACATTGTCGAGAAAGTGTGCTATCTCGATCATCTATATTTAGTAAATTTGCAGTGTGAAAAGGATGGCATATCAACACGATAGCGTTTCGCTTACGTTTATCGATTTGTGCTACGGCGGTATTCGATTCAATTATAGTGTCACATCTCCGCCCAAATAGTGTCATAACTTGAAATTTTTGTTTAATTATTCATAATTTTTAGGCTAGTCACAATGCTTTTTTGTAGAACTTACAAAACCTCATTCATTTACTAAAGTTATTTTTGTTAGTTTTTGAGATGGGTCTCGCATTTAAAAAAAACTGATAAGTTGATTAGAATAAATGTATTACGTTTTTCTAGAATTTTACAATAATAACAATAAACACTATCACTCTAACATTTGCCATGTGGAGGTAGACATAATCAGCCTACGATGTTAGTTACTAATATAATAGAAGGTACGCATATTGAATTAGGCTAGGCATAATTCAGATTTTGAAACTCGAATCGATTTTGAAAAATCCCAATAATTTGGCGAAACTGGATTTAGTAGATACAGTCATTATCTGATACCTGCCTCATTGGTGAAGGTGGGGAACCACGAGATTCTGGGTTCCGAAGGAGACTGGAAAGTTGCCCAAGAGGACATCCTCAGATGAGGTCACTAACTGGCCAAAATGTTTAATATTATTACAATGTAATCGGTGATGAATCCGACATTGGATGTATTCCCTGACGTTACAGATCGTTTCCTATCTCCGTCGACCTCAAATGGGTCATGTGGCCTTTACTGCATTGTGGAAGAAATGACACGTATTTAGATCCGTCTCTGTGTGATGTGTGGCGCAAGTTATGCGCTCATGAATGATTGAATTTGTGCTGCAATGTTAAGTTGCTATTGTGTTGCCTATTTATATTCTTATATTTATATTATCACTCTAGTTTCCTTGCGAGGTAGGTGTCGAGTATAGAGTTCCAATAGGTTTCTAAAAAAAAAAATTATTTTTTTAAATTTAGCCCCATCGGATCGATTCCTGTATCGTGGGTGCGTTTACGAACATGAAAATTCACATACACAAATACCCAGACCGGAACAAATAATTGTGGATCACACAAAGATTGGTCCCGTGCGGGAATCGAACCCGCGACTATTCGACACAGTGGGCGGAGCGGCTTAAGCTCTTAACCACTGCGCTAAATCGGCCATATGTATGTATAAACACTGAATCTATAAAAGAAAGCTTTTGAGAACACTTATAAACAATTGGTAAGACAGCGTTACTGATAAATTACATCACAAATAAACGCACTTAGTGTTTATCAAATACCGAAACTTTCTATCGTTGAATGAATAGTCTTTTATAACACCAGTCATAATATTCAGTTGTTAGCTGGAACAGCAAATTTATTTTGTATTTTATATTATAATAAAAAAAAATCATATTATATTAAGTTCCTCTTGTAAAAAAAAAACAAATTAATGTTAAATGACTGCTATTTACAATGGCATCGAGAAGCTTGAAATCCCTTCCCCCATTATTTTCTACATATTCAGTTTTTAATTGTTTATCTTGTTTATCTAGTCATCCACCAAACCTCTTACTAACCGCTTCATGTTATATCTTAGGCCTCAATCACAGTCTCGATAGCAAGGTGATTATTATTTCGGGCGGCGATGGTGGGAGTCGCCAGCGCAGTCTCTTGCCGTCAGCCGTAAAGTGCGCCTGCTCGCCGCCGCCGCGCGCGCACCTCGACGCGCCAAATTCAAAAACCGGACAAAAAAAACAACCTCGTGATTCTTACATGTCATTCAAAGTGGGTTATTCAGTGTTGTGTGCCTGTAAAGTGTACCGCGCCTGCGTTTGAAACGCTTCCCCTGGAGCTACTTTCACTTTAACAGATTTTTTGCAAGCGGTGAGTGTTCTTTTTCGCTTATTTTAATCAGACGTCGCGTAATTGTTCGCTCGTTGGTGTGTTACACAATGTTGTCTCGTTTCGTTAATGCGCGAAAACTGTTTCGAAATTATTTTTTTCGCCCACGGAAAGTGTTTTTCATGTTGGTTAACGTTCCAATGTGGTAATTTATGCGGAAGTGTAAATTTAATGTATTCACGATGTATTTATTTCAATAAATTTTTATTGGTCGATTAATATTGAAGTGTTTCTCGTTGGCCTCCCGTTGATGTCTTTTGTATGCATAGCGTTCTGATCTACGAAAGGCGGCGCGCACGCATATTACGTACTCGGCACGTACGTTCACTCCGTTGCGTTTTCTCGAACTCGCATGCAACCGTATAATTGATACATGTAAGAATATTTTTCACGTGACGTGAGAATGAAAATCGTATATCATATTTATGATTGGGTTCGATTTGAAGCTAGTGATTAGCAAATCTTGAAATGACATAACTTATCGAAATATTTTCAATGGCCTACCTATAATTCATATAATCTTATTTGTCTATATTATCTAGCTATCTCTAACATTACACAAATCCCTTGCGGGGTAAGCAGGAATTACAATATGATTTACAGAGAGTACAATTTGTATTAGTTTAAGGTGTGTCTGACTTAGTTCATAAATCGGCTTAAGCATACTTTCACAGAAAGAATGAATTATGATATGGCACATAGAAATGGCACATAAAATATTTGTCAAAAACTCCAAATGGTATAGAAAATTCTTTAAATCTTTAGGCTGAAGCCGCTGCTAGCTATTTATCTATACCATCACACTAAATTACTTGCGGAGTAGATAGAGGCTGAACTTACAACTTACTTAAAACTAAGCAACTGGCATTTAAATACCTTAGGTACCTTGCTTTTGTTCGTGATTCTTATAACGTTGAATTATTCTTTTTTATTAAGTTAATTTGTTAGTAACAAAGGATTATTCTAAGTATTCTGTTGTAATAAAAAGAAAAACTGGTCTAGACAATTTTCCGTTTTCTAGTGAAACAGGCTCTAGAGGTCACCTATGGCCGGCGTATGTGTTTTATAGCTGGCCATTTAGAAGATTTGTCATGTTGCCGCATCTTATAAAAAATAACGACTGCATACAACTACTTAAGAAATAAACAAAAAATATAAGTTTCAAGTGATATAAAATTGTATAATATATTCATTTGATTTTAAATTAAAATAAAATGAATATATTTTTTGGTAATATATCAGTATCGCATAGATTTTATTTTCATACAAGTGTAGGTTTGTTATATTTAATAAATGTATTATCAGATGGAAAAGATTAAGGCCTCTGATTGGCATTGGTTGTAAAGTTGAAATAAAATAAAATGTATTTAATTTTGATTTAAACAAATCGACCACATAAAACCAGCAGCTCGTCGATTATTAGGCCGTCTTACAAATTAAATAAGTAATGCTAAGATTCTGAAAAAAAAAACAGTTATACGAAAATGATTTTGCGCAAAAATGTTTGCAGACTATAAACTAGTTTACATGATTACAATCGTATAAACAAACAGCTATCTAGAGATAGTCTCCGTGTTAAGTGAAATTTAGTAATCCTATATTTTAGTAATATTTTATTCAAACTAAAATCAAATAAATACTGCCATATCAATCGAAAGACATCCACTGAAGGACAAAGGCCTGCATATTAATTTATATTTAATTTATTAATCACTACATTATTAAAATAAAATAAATAAATATACTCTCCAAATCCGTACATACATTAATATCTCCAGCTGTAAATAAATAGACAAACGCACATTTTTCAAAATTAACATTTTTTTCCGTCTTTAAAAAAAATAAACAAAACTTAACCTAAAAAAAACATATTGTGGCTTAATCGCTGAAATCTTATTATACTCGTAGTAACCTTATGAAATTCTAAGCAGCTTACAAATACTTTATTTCTACGATTCCCAGACAAAATTGGTATTAAGACAAATTTAAATATATGCAAATCAAAGTTGTATTTATGTACGTGTGTAAGAATATTCCGTCAAGGCTGCCAAAACACGCGTTGCGACACTGAGTGAAGAAACTGCGAGTCGATGGGGTTATGTCATCAATAGTTAATTACTTTATCGTATTGATGACTTTGTAGTGAAATATATAGACATGTTGTATAAATGAACGTAGTATATTGTATTTGAAATGTATGTTTTTAAGAAAATTGATATAAGTGTAACTCTGTATTGTCTGGGTACTTCACAAGGGATTTTGTAAGATGATAAACGAAAATAGATAGGAGAAAAAATAACCCGTGACGTCTATATTCCCTAAGCAAGAGTGGTGATGTACGGTGTACACCCAAATTTCGCTGACGGTGCACCATTGGATTCCTATTGAGCTAGTCTATTAAGATTTTATCAAAAACAATTTTAGACTCCTGACCTTTACTGAGAAGTTTTCGGTTACAAAATCAACCGTAATAAAAAGTAAAATTAAATAAAGAATGTGCTGGAACACGGTATGCCTTGCCTAGCTTGCAGAGGATTTGGTTTGATGATATAGATATATAGAAAAAACCAACAATATGTTATCGACCTAAGAATCAAACCGAAGACCTCATTATTGTCAGCTATGCCAAAAACAACTAAACCTACAAAGCGCTTAAAATTTTCATAAAAGCTAATGCAAGATTTATGTATGATAGAGAAAGTTTAAACCTACACCCACATACCACGCCCATCTAAACAAAATTCCGCCACATTAGTCTTTATACAAAATAGGATGTTTTGAAAAAACGTTGACGACCAAACAATTTGGTAGTTTACAAAAGAACTAATGGTCCAGTTAACCGCTTTGTTACGGATTAACAAATAACGTTATTACTTAGGGCTGTCCAGTGTCATGAAATGGAAATGTGAAAGCACCTGTGACTCTTTGAGTATATTCGACTAAGTTATGTAAGTGAATGGGTGATAATTCGACCATAATAAAACGTAGACTTTGCTAACATTTCAGCTAAATATAAGAGTAGTCAGCAAATATTTTGTGCTTCACTATATTGTAGCTTAAAACCCGTACTTTGATATCAAGCAAGGGTAAACTGCCTAGCTGCTGACCAACTGCTTTTTTCATAAAGGTCAGACAAAATAGGTCCTAATACTAGGAATAGGACCCAGTGTCATTTGGTAGAGACAAGTTTTGAATTACCTTTTGTTAAAACTTATCAAGCCGCTAATAATGTTTTCATTTTGGTTTAAAAACTATCTAGTTCATTGGTAACTAGGACTAATGACTTAAAGTACAAAGAAATGAGGAAGCCGCGGCCGGGAAGTCATAAGAGCCATAAGAGTATAAATAGGAGTATAAATATAGGATAATAGATAATATTCCTCACAGCTAACAATGTAAATCACGGGTACCACAAAATCTACAACAGTGTCATAGTAATCTTACTTTGCTGTAAGAAAGAAACAGAACTCTATACTGCGTATATTCACGTCTCTTTCTCACGAGAAAGAAAATATATATTAGTATCGCTACATCAGCAACCTTTATTTCATAAATTGTCTCGCATCGGGTGTCAGCCCTGCGCATTTGTGGGACAGTGTAGACCTCAACAATAACAAGTCGACAGGTTGTGTAATGCCCGATCATGTGTAAGTCTATTGTCCTGATGTTTGTTCGGCAGTGAAGCAGAAATGTTGATGTCGATAAAATACGGTGACAGTCAGTAGAGAAACCGCTTTAGAAATCTATGAATTTAAGTCGTAAGTTTTAGATTTGAAATTTAATTCATTCATTGAAGCCAAACGCTGTACACCTCTGCCACTCCTACTTGGAGAATAAAGACTAAACAATGTTTATCATCTTTCAATTTGTATTTCGCTCTTTTGTCCAAATTGACGATACTCTATTTACTTTGGTTTTTTGGCTGCACGTGGGAGCAGACAAAAAAACATTCAAAACGAAGAAAAAAATTTAACACTAGCAAATGCCATAAATATCTATTTATATTAAAATCGAATAAATAAGAATTCAAGAAATCCTTATAAACATCATAATTACCACATTCTACGTTAAACTGGTAGCACAAAACACGCATTGTTCAGCTAACACATTTCCGAATATTAAGGCCGACGGAAGAACATAATTTCGGTGTATCTTTTCAAGCCATTATCTTTTCCGATCCGCTAGAAACCCTCGTTCCGGAAGGATGTGAGTTAAAAACATGCCAAACGGTATTCAACCTTTTTGTACACTAATAAAACGTTCTACGCTATATGTAGCGTCAGCGAAGTGTGTCATATGTGATTAGGGTTCATTCTTGGTTAAATTAGTTCTGATTGATCAGGTAATTTTAAGAAACTATTCATTAATAGACTAGCGTGTTTTGAATTTTACATTGTAATTTGCTTGATCGTTCGTTATACCTTACCATTTACTTCGTAATAGTCGGTACAAAGGAAAATGTTACATTTTAAAGTGTTTTATTATTCAAATGTAAGTGTAAAAATACTTGCATGATTTATACATGTGACACTGACACGTGAGAAATATTTTATGAGCAAAAAATACGCAACCTAGTTTTAAACTTGGATTTATACAATAAAATAGCAAGATAGACTCTACATGACGCTATAAGTTGCTTCTTTGCCTTTGATTCGACCTAGAACACTCAGATTTCATAAAAGTCTAGATGCATTCATATACCTATATAACTATATATAGAAACGGCTTATGATAGATTCATAACAAAAAAAATCTAAATCTAATTGTGAGTCACACTTTTAAAAATTAAAAAATAAAATCGGTACAACTTTATTACCTATACCTCGTAAATATGATCAAGGCATATTATTTGGAGAATTTTTAATTATTGGAAAACTTAGTATTGTAAGAATACATATCTCGAAACTGTAATTCTGTTAAATAGTTTCCGCTCTACAGGAACGATATTAATTTAATTAAGCGTTGCACTATGTACATCACTAGTAGATCATTTTTGAGCCGGTTGGAAAGAATGTATGAACGTTTACGTTTTAAGAACCACCTCGGAGTTGAGTGGCATAATCCAGAATTTTCATCTATTGCCGTTGTATGTCGTGCTACGTCACATTGGCTGTATCTCTCTCTTCCGCTACTGATCAAGAAAGAGCACACAAGGCCCCATTCCCTCAAAGCTTAGATCAATCAGCTAGATAGCTCCTTCTTACTTTAACACAAAGAGAAACCTAATATCCACAATTATTTTAACGATTAACAAAATAGAATGACAGTGAAATCTCTGTCTTTTTCACTCAGAGTCATTACAGCAGATTAGTTCGAGCTATAGAAATGAATAAAACAAGCATAGCGGTGGCACCTGTTTGCTTTCGCCATTACAATTAGCGGTGCGCACGCGCCGTCTTGCGAAACCGACGAATGACGACATTTGCCGACGCCTGCCGACCGTGGATCGAAAGCAGAGATGTCTTACCTATTAATAATTGACTTAAGTACTTCTGTAAGACCTAATTTAACACTGAAAATTGCATGATTTATTATTGTCAAATTTGTCAAATCGTTATATTGTTACCTGTCGCCTGTATTTATCGCGTTTGTTAAACACGACCCAGGATGCCGTTTGTCTCTTTGCCAAATTTAATAAAAATCCGTTCTGTGATTAATAATAATGAGAACGACAGGTAAACAGAATCACTTACATGTTTATGATATTAGTATGGATATCTGCTATAATCTATTTATTTATCTATATCATCACGCCAGATCCCTTACGGGGTAGGCAGAGAGTACAGAGTTCCAACAGGCTCTTTCCTTACATACCTCTCTGGCTATAATGTAATGCTAATATTTGGTTTAGTGATGTCGGGGTTAGATAGAAAAAAATTTGGAGTTCTGTCTATCTATATCATCACGCCCGATCCATTTTAGAGTTGATTGAAATAAGCCCCTCCAACGTTTGTACGAGTACTTGTCCACAGCAGGAGAAAGGCGTTCCCCAAAAACTACGATCTGCTTTGTCCTGTACCTATCCAGTTTTTACCTGTAACCTTCACCAGGTCATCTGTCCACCATGTGGAGGCCTGCTGCTTTTACGTCTTCAGGCATGAGATGGCCACTCGATAACCTTTCTGCCCAATGGTGTTTAGCAATTTGAAAATTACATTATGTTGTACGACTGTCTTGTTGGTCTAGTGGCGAATGATGCGCTTTGTGATCACGAGGTCATGGGTTCAAGTTCCAGTTAGAGTCCGGAGTCTGGTATTGTGCCCAGTATATAGCAGTAGGCTCGCCCCCTATTACATGGGACCTAACATCGTTGAAAAGTGGGTGTAGTCAGAACACCTCTGCCACCCCCGCTTGGGGAATATAGGCGTGACGGTGTTTATTATTTTTATTACGTTCAGTGACTCATGTCATTGAGTGTACTACTTTTAACATGACCTACTTTACAACACTAATTTCTACAAAAAAACTACGTTTGGAACGCCCTCTAACTATTAAATACGCCATAGTACGTGGTCGATATTTATGGTAGGGCAATAAAGTATATAATAGACGTTAAAGTTAATAGCTTTACGGCTACTCGTGTTTTAAGCACGGCTGTTATGGTTCGGTTCAATTAAAATCCGTACTAATATCCTAAATTCGAAAGTTACTCCGTCTATGTGTCTGCTTGTCTGTTACTTTTTCACACCTAAATTGCTTTGGCATTTTAGCCAGAACATAGGTTACTTTTTATCTCAAAAGAATACACTTAAGGGGGTGAAATAGAGGATAAAAGTTTGTATAGGGAACCAATAATTATTCGAATTAGCCATAAATTCATACATAGAGTTTGGGTAAGAAATAAAGAACTACGTGTTTCAGCGTTATTAGAAAATCATCCTTCAGGTAGGTAATCCGACCGAGAGACCGAGACCGAGTCTTATCTGAAGGACAAGTCAAGAGTCTCCGTAACCGGCGAGCGTGTATGAGACGAACTATGAGAGTGGAGGAAGCCTGAGAGGTGTGTAAGGAAAGAACCTATTAAAATTCTGCACTCTCTGCGTGCCCCGCTAGGGACCTGGCGTGATGATATAGATAGATAGGAGGAAGGTAAGTTGAGTAAAGGTTTGTTACTTATTAATCTGTCTGTAAGGAAATAACCTTTTGGAACTCTGTACTCAGAACCTCTTGATCACCAGCCGCGTCATATGCCATTACCTAATAAAACATTCTGGATGTAAGATCATAATAACATTACGTAAGGTACATGTAAAATAATAAGATCTTGGAAAATAATCGGAAGTACCGGAAATGTTCTTGAGTGTCATTTAAACCGTGTTACAAAGGAAATAATTGACACAGGAAAATACAATACAAAAATGTGTTTACGAAAACTGCAAGCCGATTTGTTATAGCACATAACAATTTAAACTTTGTGATTGAGACTATGAAGTTCATATTTCAGTAAAATATTTTTGTCAGTTACTGCGTTTTGCTTAATATACTTACCCTTGCACGAGAACAAGGCGTTTGACTGTTTGTTTTCAACTCGTGACAATGGTAGATGCTAAATAATTTAGATGATAGTCGAATATGAGTGCGTAGGAAATATTAGTCGACTTTGTCTCGATTTCGCTTTGCTTTTGGGAAGCTGTAGTTAATCTATCCATCTATCTATTTCTCTTATCCCTTATCTACAGAGTTCCAACAGGCTTTTTCCTTACATACCTCTCTGGTTTCCTCCACTCTCATAGTTCGTCTCATACACGCCCGCCGGTTACGGTGACTCTTGATTTGTCCTTCAGATAAGACTCGTTCTATTTGGTCGTGGTAAGATAGTCTAGGTCTTCCCCGGTACCTACATCCTTCTACGTTCGCATTGTATATCTGTTTTTCATTCTTTCTTCTGAAATTGTTTCTATATGCCCGAAACAACTAGGCCATGTAGTTACCTGTTAATAAAATTTAAATTGTCCTCGGAAAGTGACACCTCTAAAGAAGTTTCTTCTCATATATTTTCCGATACGATATTTACAAATTCTTTGCTCGATGTTTTTGCGCTTTGCCCAAATAAAGTTTATTAGTTCTTTCAGTTCTCGCTAATGCTTAAGCTAAGGTTGTAACTTTCTTGAAAGACTTATACGAATAAATATAAAGACTTAGAGATAGAGATGTACATTATACACTCACATTTATCCAAATCAAGTTTTAGTTTTGGCGTTCAGGTATCCTATCGATAGTTGGATTTTACAAAATCTCTTCTTTCTAATAAAATAAATTTTATTGAAACATTGCACAGTTTTTAGCTATCTATAAAACAAACACATCCTAAGAGACTTTCGCGTTGAATATTATTAGCGATTGATATATCGATGTTTCTTCCACACTTTCTTGTGGGTGTGATTGATAACTCGTTTTTGGCGACAACATTTGGCCTTCAAAGAGTTTTGACCTTTTCAAATGGGATTAAGGAGTGATTAAAGTAGCTTGGATTGGAATGTTTTGATAAAACATGTTACGTTTGACAAGTTACAGGTACTTATTGGATAATTATTATTGCATTCTTGTTACAATACTAAAAGGATCTCTTGCTGTCGGAAATAATTCAGTGTATTTAGTAATTAACTGAGAAATAAATAGTTATATACGTCATATATTTTTGAGACGTTCGTATTGCTCTGCGATCGAGTTGTTCTTACCGATCACCAAGGTTAAGCAGCGTTCGACTCGGTCGGCCTGAGATGGGTGACCGTTCATGGTATTTTCATAATTGAGCGTCTCCGTGCTTTAGAAGGCACATTAAGTCGTTGGTCCCGGTTACCATTTCATGTGGTAGTCATTAAGCCGAGTTGAAAGCCTTATAGGCGGCCACAAACCTGCCTCCACCAATCCGCACTGGGTCCGCGTGGTGGAGTATGACCTGGTAACTCTCACCTCGATTTGTAAGAGAAGGCCTTTGCCCAGCTGTGGGACAGCATATAGGTTATAGGAGGAATGCCTAATCATATTATGCTGGGCCCAGTTTCAGACTCAGGAATGCGACCGAGCTGACTTTTAATAGAAAAACGACACTTTGTTCGACCTAGGATTCGTACATATGCACTGCGCTTTGTGTGACTTTTTAGTTTTGTATTCTTTGCGTAATAAGATTTTCTTGACACATCTAATACAACTAAGTTTGTTTTAAGGCAGCTCATCGGTTTTGGAGGCTCCTAACGAAATATTCTAGTACGTTTTTTATCATAGATTTGTGGCATTTATGTAACAATTTGTTTAATGGTTTATGCTGTCATTTTTTTAATGTGTTAATTATGCACAAGCGCTGCTCTGATTGACAACCATTTTGTAATGTTTATAGGTCTATAATTATAAAAATATAGGCCAGCCATCCATGACTAATATTAATTAAAATACGAGCTGATGTAACTTAGTTCCGTGTAGCTTCATTAAAAATATCAGTTTAAAAAACGAACTCTATTAATTTAATCTAATTACAAAAATCTATTTTTAAGAATCGAACACAAACCAGAACGAATGTTAGGATTGTGGTTGGTAACGATATGCTGGAACAAGTGAATGAGTTTTTATATATCTTGGATGCGCCTTCAGTAAGGTTGGGAAATACACCGCTGACATAGAGAGAAGAGTGAGTGCAGGGAACACAGTGAATGGTGCGATGGGAAAGCTACTTGGGAGCCGGCACTTAAGCCATAAGGCACAGCTGGCCATACATAACGGAGTTCTTGTCCCAACGCTGTTATATGGTAGCGAGAGCTGGGTATGTAAGAAGGAGAATGAAAGTAGGGTAAATGCGGTCGAAATGCGAGCTCAGCGGAAGATGTGCGAAATGAAGCTGACCGACCGCATTAGCAACAGCGTAGTAAGAAAGCGAGTAGGTTTGAAAGATAGTATCGGTGTAAAGATGAGAAAGGGCATGCTCCGTTGGTTCAGGCATATAGAAAGAATGCCAGAGGAAAGAATGACAAAACAGATATACAATGGGAAAGTGGAAGGATGCAGGTACCGGGGAAGACCTAGATTATCTTACCACGACCAAATAAACCGAGTCTTATCTGAAGGAAAAGTCAAGAGTCTCCGTAACCGGCGAGCGTGTATGAGACGAACTATGAGAGTCGAGGAAGCCAGAGAGGTATGTAAGGAAAGAACCTGTTGGAACTCTGTACTCTCTGCCTACCCCGCAAGGGATCTGGCGTGATGTTATAGATAGATAGATAGAACACAAACTTTTAATTTATGTGGAAGAAAACTTTTGAATGGGTAAAAATATAATAAAAAATATATCATGACAAATCCTTTCAATATTATAAACATGAAAGTTTGTATGTGGATGGATGTATTTTTGTTATTTTTTCACTTTACAGAAACTTTACAGTAATATAGATTATATATAAGAATAAGACATAGGCTATAATTAATCAAAATATTACATAATAAACGCGTGCGCAGTCGCGGGTAACAGCTAGTTAAAATATTTGTAGGTATAGATCCAATTTGTGCTAATTTGATATGAATATATAAGAAGATGAGACTTTTATAGCTATCACCCGGATCTTCGGAACCTGTCCTTGTTCGGATGATCGAAGAGCCCTCGTGTATTATTGTGACATCTTCGAACATTAAAAAAGAGGCCAAAATATATTTTTGAACTTTGATAAATTGGGTTCAGTATATTATTTACTGTACAGAGATAAGACGTGTTGGAAGTATTTTTTGACAGCAAAGTATCTGTCTTTGTGTAAAATAAATTAAATTTACGATTTCTCTTGAGTGCGAGCTATTTTAGAATGGACAAAAGCGGTTGTTGTCATCAAAACGCGAAGTAACTTTTCGAAAGGGCTTATTTCAAATTTAAAAAGTATGTTTTGATAATAATTTTTAATGAGAACTCAGTCGATTTGCTCAAATGTGAAATAGTATAAGGCCATAATGACATGTTAAATTCGAATAGCACACAAACATTATTTTTTCTAAAATAGAAAATCAGTTCTTTTGAAAAGCCGCTATTCAATAAAATAATAATAAGCGTCATTCTATTTACTCGCTAAGGATCTCTAATTTGTGTGTAGTGTTAATAATAACGTATTAACTAAAAATTTGAAAATGTCCACTCGACGGCGCCGTGGACGTAACGACAGGTATTTCACGAATCGACTTCATTAGCATAAGCAGATGGCAATAAACAAATCAGATTATTTGAATATCTTGCATAATCAAATAGTTTGGATCTCTTCAGAATACACTCAAATGATATTTGAGAACCAGTTTAACAGAATTGGTTAGAGA
Organism: Phalera bucephala; assembly: GCA_905147815.2. Classification (NCBI taxonomy): domain Eukaryota; kingdom Metazoa; phylum Arthropoda; class Insecta; order Lepidoptera; family Notodontidae; genus Phalera; species Phalera bucephala. The sequence continues at coordinate 31,987,320 of LR990611.1, read as the reverse complement.
AAAATAATAAGAAAAATATGTATGTCAAATGTAGGGAAAGTGATGGGGGATCATATTTTCTTTTTGTTTTAAAACCCCTTAGCACCACACTAGGATTTATTTCTGTGTCGTGGGTGCATTTACAAACATGAAAATTCACATATGTATAGATAATCACACATAAAAGCAATTTTTACAATAACAAATAATAATGGTTAATAATTAAATGTGCATTGGTTTAGGAGTAAAACTAGACTACTTTCTTCTCCGAAGGCGGGATCTTTATCTTTATTCTAATGTGGCACAGAGGAGCACCGATGCGTTCCTTGCGGTGATAATGGAGCCCTTCTGGGGCTCGATGCTCTTTACCGTAGGGTTTTTAATGAGTAAGAGTCAGATATGCCCCTGGATCGTCTTCCGAGTTTTGCGTAAGTCCTATGCAGGATTTTCCCCAAGTAAGTGCACATCAGGAAATCGGTGGAACTTATAATAATTGAAATCTTCACTCGTTAAGCTTCCAAATTCTTCTCACATTGCCTGGACGACTGATACTACTATCTGTATCATCACACTAGGTCCCCTGCGGGGTAGGCAGACAGCGGTATACTTATAACTTATAACCGAATGTGTTGAGCAAGTATTTATGAAGTAATTACTTTGCCTAGGTAGGTTCCAAAAGAAATACATTTATTGGAGTGTTTTTTATTTTTAGTACGTAAAATTAACTTTCTTTGCTTTCCCATGGAGGTACGTAACGTAAGTTATTCGATTTTTATCAAGATGTTAATTTCAAAATAACAAATATCAGATACATAAATACACATCCCATATCGATCTAATTGATTATCGTATCGATTTCCGCTTTCTAATTAATCTCGTATGTAATTAAAGCTTGCACTGTTAATAGAAACTGGTTTTAACCTCACTATGAAGGAAACACCGTCACGCCTATATTCCCCAGAGGGGGTGGCAGAGGTGTACTGAGTACACCCACGTTTCGCCGACGATGTTAGGTCCCATGTAATAGGGGGCGAGCCTATTGCCATATACCGGGCACCATTCCAGACTCCGGACTCATACTGGGAATTTTTCGTTAGAAAAACTACTTTTGTCCGACCTAGGATTTGAACCCAGGACCTCGTGATCGCAAAGCGATGCGCTTTGCCACCAGACCAACGAGGCAGTCGGAAGGAAGATATTTTATATTTATCTGTGCTGCCTAAAGCAATTACTTTTTAATTTACGTTAGTAAATAAAGTACATTTATTATAATTATTGAAATAGCAGCAGTTGCTTCGGGCAATTAAAAAAATATGCTTCTAAGGTCGGGCAGAGTTAATGAAGTTGAGAGAATTCTCCAATATCTCATTATTACCTCACATAATATTATCGATTAGATTAACACACAATAAGAAAAGGAATACAAGAGAAAGCCGTAGCCGAAAGAGAAAGCCAAAAGAAGTGTGTAAGGAAAGAATATTTTGGAACTCTGTACCCTGCAAGGCATTTTGCGTGATAATATCGATAAATAAAGGTCTTTATAAGGATTCTAAATGTCCAAATTTAATATTCTATATCAAGCAGCTCATGTATTCTAACAAAACGAATTAAAATTATCCTTTTATAAGATTATTAGTTTATAAATTTTCATTCGACACACCATTGTCTAAAAAATAACAATCGAATCCATTAGAGAAGTCATTGGAATCGTAATTACTTAGCAATAAAATAACCTAACAACAAGACATTTTAAAATCGATTCAAATTTAAAATCAGAAACATATAATAGATTTTTTTTTTTGGCGGGAAGTGGAAGAGTGATGGTATCAATTTGTTTTAATTTCCATAACTTGTGTTATTTCGACAAATAATGTGTAATGTTGGTGGAATATTAACCATTATGTGTACTTATATGTGCATGAGTGAAGGTAATTGTAACAAAGTGATAAAACGTGCCTTTTTGACTTCCCTCAAAAGGGCCGTCGCAATTGGTATGTAAAGTATCCACCGCTTTACTATCCAGGGTGCGATACTTCATCCATTTCATTATCATCGTTATCATCAAGTTCATCGGGGAATCGAATTAATTTATACAAACACGATTACATATCTCTCTGGACACTGGCAAAATACACTTAAAATTAGTGTGAAGCCATAACTTAAAGAAGAAGAAGAAACAGATAATAAAAAATATTCAAATTTATTTTCTTATTGTAAATCATTAGGATCAAAATGAATTTTGTTTTTATTAAAATAAAAATAATAATATACTGGTTGTTATAAAAATAATAAAGTATTGTTAATTGAATAAAGAATACTATAATATTGCTAGGTGATACGAACAGGTACGGCGCGCTCAAATCGAATATGTTTGTATGACATTTCGAGAACTTGTTATTCTTATTTTGGCAACACTGGACGACCTTTGGCTGCGGCCTCCGATCGCTTGTTAAGTGGCGTGCTACCGTGTATTGGCTATTTTTAATTAATTTTCGTTTAACACAAAACACTTGAGCAATGAGAAAGTTTAGATATAACCCTGGCAATTTGGTCTTATCTCATTCTAATTCATTGGCAGTAGAGGATAACTAATATTAGGACTATCCCACAATCTGACGTGATGACAAATATATAGAGAATTATACACTGAGGTACATATATGTATAATGGAGGTTTTAACATATAAAATACGTTTGAATTGGATAAACTCATACCCAGACACCAAAATCCCACTTCTCTCGAATACCTAGAATATTAAAATCATCTTGATTCTGCCTGACATTCCTCAACATACTTATCAAGCAACATTAAATATGTAAAAAAAAATGAATCCCATTATTAAACAAGTCTAATCATCTACCTAAAAGATATGGCAATTACCAGTTTCTGTATGCAAATGGAAAATAAACAAACACCTAATTGACCTCTATTAATACAATACCTACAGACGCCTGGTATTATTTTTAGCGTGCTCTATAAAAGAGATTGTAAGTCGGCGCGTATGACGCGTTCTAGTTGTAGAGGCTAAGTTGCGGTTGACGCGATGTATGATGGCCGCCTTGGCCCAGTCGCTCGATCGCGGATCTGATGAGTTCGAATTACGAATGACAGAATGTGTATTAGTTTTTTACTAGTGGCCCATTGGTCGAAATTCGACCATAATTAATTTAAATTATAAGTTTGAACATTATTAAGGTTCTATTGTCAAATACTATACTTCTATAATCACAGATTTCACCAAGGGTACAATGTTAATTTGCCTATTTTTTTTTCAAACAAATTATATGAAATTTAAATAAAAAAAAAACAAAACATGATTAAAATAAAGAATACCTTTTTTATGTAAGAAAAGAACCTGTTGGATCTCTGTACACTTTGCCTAACCCGCAAGGGATCTGGCTTGATGATATAGATAGATAGATAAATAGAAACCTTTTTTTTTTAATTTTTTTTTGTAATAAAAAGCCATGCAGTGAAGAAAATGCTGTCCATTGAACTTGACATACATATTTCGATACTTTAATTAATGATACAAAACATCTTTGTAAGCGATGTTTTTTGTAAAATCTCTTTCATCGTTTGCTGGTTAGTTTTGACATTCAGTAAAACTATAGACAAATAATTTGAAGAGTATTGTGTCAAATACATGGTAGTGTGTGTAATGTTTTTTTCATTGATTTAATGTATGTTTTATGCATAATTTTAAAAAAATATTAGCATTCTGCACTCCTTCTCTACATAAACTATAAGTGTGGGAAATTTTATACTCCTCCGTCCGCGCAATTTTCGTAAAAAGGTGTACAAAGTCTTTGCTCCACGTATTAATATATAGATTATGAAGATTTTTTATTATTATTTTGTTTCGTCCCATTACTAGGCAGAATTCTTCCTTGACAATTTTTTACATATATAATTTACGTTATAAATAATGTGAATGTTGTGCACACCTATTATTGTTGTACATATCAGACTACTAGTAAATAATGTGTTCGTAAAATGTGTTATACAATATACTTACGTTGAGTCTTTTTAAAAAAATATTAAATCCCTCCTCATTGGCAACAAGGACGTTGCGCTATCTCTTTCTGAATCAACACTCAATCCTATCCAATAAGTCATGGCTTCACACTATTTTAAGTGTATTTTGCCAGTGTCCAGTGGTAGCATAATCGTGTTTGTTTAAATTAATTCAATTCCCCGATGAACTTGATGACAACGATGATAGTGAAATTGATGAATGTACCCCGCCCTGGATAGTAAAGCGGTAGATACTTTACATACCAATTGCAACGGCCGTTTTGAGGGATATCGAAAAGGCACGTTTTATCACTTTGTTACAATTACCTTCACTCATGCACGTATAAGAACACATAATGGTTAATATTCCACCAACATTACATATTATTATTCGAAATAACTCAAGTTTTGGAAATTAAAACAAATTGACAACATGACTCTTCGACTTCCCGCCAAAACTCCCTCAAATTGTTTTATATTTTAGTGTAATGCATTTTTTTTGTTATTATTGACGAAATCAATAACAGGCTGGTAGAGACTGTCCATACGGTCGGGTCCAAGTATTTTAAGTCCCACGGTAAAATTGACCTTAAAAACTATCCAACTACACCCGAAACCTCATGGTTGAGCGACGTTCCATGACGCTCCAAACCCCCGATGATGCTAAGTCCTATAGGCAGCTCAATGGACAGATATTGAAGTCCTTGCGACACGATTTACGGTCCTTCAATACTTGGCGTATTGAGGAGACCATAGCACAGAACAAGGGCTCCAAAGTGTTTGCAAGAGACGCGTCTATTGGGCAAAGCCAGTTGACGAAGCTGAAGACGGAGGACGGAAACGTAACGTGGAATAGGTCAGAGGTGCTCAGGGAGATAGAGAGGTTCTATGGGCAGTTGTATACCTCAGTAGCTGAACCTATTGTTGACTTGGTAAAAGACCCAAGAGCCAAGCTAACCTGACACTACACTGAAGATATCCCGGACATCAGCCTATATGAATTAGGATGACCCTCAAAGAACTCAAAAATAACAAAGCGCCGGGCGAAGACGGAATTACCGCAGAGCTTCTGAAAGCGCGCGGAACGCCGGTACTTAAAGTCCTTCAGAGGCTGTTTAATTCCGTCTTGCTCGAAAAGAAAACGCCGGAAGCATGGAATAGGGGTGTGGTGGTACTGTTTTTCAAGAAAAGTGATAACACTTTACTAAAGAATTATAGGCCCATCACACTGCTGAGCCATGTTTATAAGTTGTTTTCGAGAGTCATCACGAATCGTCTCGAACGCAGGTTTGATGACTTCCAGCCTCCCGAACAAGCCGGTTTCCGGAAAGGCTTTAGTACCATAGACTACATACATACGCTGCGGCAGATTATACAGAAGACCAAGGAGTATAATCGGCTACTATGCTTGGCGTTTGTGGACTATGAGAAAGCCTTCGATTTGATCGAGACTTGGGCGGTTCTTAGATCTCTCCAGCGATGCCGCATTGACTATTGGTACATCGAAGTGTTGAAGTGCTTGTATAATAACGCCACCATGTCAGTCCGAGTACAGGGGCAGTGCACGAAGGCAATCCCCATAAAAAGAGAAGTAAGACAGGGAGACGTCATTTCTCCGAAACTGTTTACGGCCACCTTAGAGGACGCCTTTAAGCTCTTGGAATGGCAAGGACTTGGCATCAACATCAATGGCGAATATGGACAAAACGAAAATAATGCCTAACGTCCATGTCGTACCCACCGCACTCACCGTTGGAAACTCTACTCTTGAAGTTGTCGATGAATACATTTACCTGGGACAGGTAGTCCGGTTAGGTAGGTCCAACTTTGAGATAGAGGTCAATCGACGAATCCAACTCGGCTGGGCAGCGTTCGGGAAACTGCGCAATATCTTCTCATCCAAAATACCTCAGTGCCTTAAGACTAAAGTTTTTAGTTAATGCGTGTTACCAGTGATGATATATGGATCAGAGACGTGGTCTCTTACAATAGGTCTCATAAAAAAGCTCAGAGTTGCTCAGCAAGCTATGGAGAGCGCTATGCTCGGCGTTTCTCTACGCGATCGAATCAGGAATGAGGAGATTCGTAGAAGAACCAAGGTCACCGACATAGCCCTTAAGATTAGCAAGCTGAAGTGGCAATGGGCGGGCCACATAGCGTGTAGATCGGACGGGCGTTGGGGCAGAAAGATTCTAGAGTGGCGACCACGTATTGGTAAGCGCAGCGTGAGACGACCGCCTGCCAGATGGACCGACGATCTTGTGAAAATCGCAGGAAGTCGTTGGATGCAGGTGGCATCGGACCGGTTACGCTGGAAAGCGATTGGGGAGGCCTATGTTCAACAGTCGACAAGTATAGGCTGAGATGATGATGATTTTTTTGGTAATAGTAACACATTGAATTTAAAAAAAGATCAAGATAAAAATTATTATGTATTTGCCTTTTAACTTTGTTTTATTATAGCGTTTGTAGGTACATTCTATTTATTTCTTATTTTAGCACCTAATCTAATTATTATTTAAATTGAATCTGGGTTTATATGTAATTTCAATTAATTTAAGACGTTTTTATTGTTTAGTGTTCTGCTTGACTTTTTTCATTGTTGCATTCTTTTTATTGGATTATTCAAATTTTGTTACCAACTACCAACAACAACAACTACCAGTACAATTCTAACCTTACTTTGCCGTAAAAAAGAGACAAAGCTATACTGCTTATATCTACATCTCTCTCACAAAGATTATGGTAACCCCCCATGCCATAAACCCGTTCTCAATATGTTAAATGACTATTGTGTTAATAATACAAATTAACATAATTTATGGTCTAGTGAAATCCGCATTGTGATAATTTTGACATAATATTTAGATAAAAAAAATCATTAGTGACGTAACAATTATGTGATGCGTCCGTATAAGGTTATTCAACTTGGAAAGTAAGAGAGTAGTAGAGAAATTCTCATTTATATACGACTGCCGTACTCTATGGAGTCACAAACCGTGAAGTTTAGCGTGGTAACGATATTAGATCTAATAGCGCTGGAAATAAAGTTTATAATTGTCAAGATTTATATCAAGACTAGAATAACGTGTTAAAACGTTTGTCATTTTTAATATCGGTGTAATTATTTATATTTCAACAACTCTAGCTGTGTTTAATTAAACTTGGGTGATTTAATTTATATTGTTTTACTATTCGGCAAATGTCTTTTATTATTTCCACAAATGCCAATCCAGAGTGCGACAGGCCTGTGAAAAAAATTAATTAAAAATCGATTTTTTCCATTAATCCATTTTTCAAGCACTTGCGGGTATCCGATTGATCTGAAATTTGGCATACGTATGTAAAGTCGGTGACAATACAATAATATGGTACCATGGAGCTCTTCTGATGCTGGAGTCGGAATAAAACAAGTGAACTATACAACGTAACCCCCTCGTGCTTAGGCTTGTTAGATTGGTATTGACAAGTACTATACAACCACATAGTGTTCAAGATCTGATGACGAAGCCCAAAGGTGGCCAATGGAACCACCCAACTACTCAATATAACCCCGCCGTGTTTGGGCTCATTGGATTTGTCTTGACGAGTACTTTAGACCCGGATGGTATCCAGGATCTAATGATGGAGCCGGAAGAAAGCCATTGGAACTCCTCAACTGAGCAAAATAACTTGTTTGGGTTTTTGCCATGAAAGCTTGTTTTTAAAAAGTTCATTTTAATTAAACTTATTATAACAAAGAGAACTCCTCAATGATTATTCTTGGGTTCGCATTTTAGTCCTGTTAAATGGTAAGGAGTGGAAGTTTAAAATGACTCATTATAAATAAGTCTATTGTGAGATAATCCTGATGAAGTCTCACTTAAATTGGGATTTTTTTGCCTATGACAAAGATCTCAAACTTTTACAACCCTGCAAAAAAACAGACAAACCTAAAGAAAGAAAGGAAAGCATAAATTAGGGATTTTTTTTTACCTATATCAAAGAACTCAAACTTTAACAACCCTGACAAAGATCAGACATAGCTAAAGAAAAAAGAAACGCATATATATATGACCAACAGACTAGAAGAAATAGCATTTAGGTACATAAAACAGTAACACAAGTTATGTGGAGCCAAACAGGACACTGCCTCTAAACCGTTCATTTCACAAGCATTTCTCAGAAACACTTTTACCTCACACAGCTCTGAAACCGACCTCTTAACCGACAAAATATTAAATACAAAAGTTGTCGCTCGTCACGACACCAGCTTTCTTTCTACAGGGCTTCAGAGCGTTCCCACTGTGTCACAATGTCGTCGTATCTAATTCGTTGTAACACTTTCATCCTTTTGACGAAAGTTATTGTATTTGGAAAAGCGTTGAAAATACTTTGAATAATGGAGAAAAATTGAAGAGGAACGGTTTTCGTATTGCATGACTGCGGTCTAAGGTAGGAGCTAAATGAATATGTCTATATAGAGTTGCATTTTAATTAATGAATTTTTTCTGTCTATCTATATCATCACGCCATACCCCTTGCGGCAGCTAGGCAGAGAGTACAGAGTTCCAACAGGTTATTTCCTCATAGATAAAATAAACACCGTCACGCCTATATTCCCCAAGCGGGGGTGGCAGAGGTGTACTGAGTACTCCCACGTTTCTCCAACAATATTAGGTAGCATGTAATAGGGGGCGAGCCTATTGCCTATACCGGGCACAATTCCAAACTCCGGACTCGTAAGAGAGTGAGAAGTTTTCGTTAGAAAAACTACACTTGTCCGACCTGGTATTTGAACCCAGGACCTCGTGATCACAAAGCGATGCGCTTTGCCATAACCCAACGAGGCAGTCGAATAACAAACACTAAGATAGTGTTTTCTTTTTTATTCGGTTATGTTTGACCTCCTTAAAGGATGCGAGTAATCAAAGCGCCAATCTGTATAAATTGTACCAATTATTTTTTTGTTTTATTTTTAGCTTAACATCGTTTTAAATTATTTGCCTCTACAAAACAAATTTTACTTGTCACGTCTAATATCTAATCGTTTTTCCAGGGATGAAAAATTTATTTAAATCTAATCAAACAAAAAAAAATCTTTTTGGCGGGCAATCGAAGAGCGATGTTGTCAATTTGTTTTAATTTCCAAAACATGTGTTATTTCGAATTATAATGTGTAATGTTGGTGGAATATTAACCATTATGTATTCCTATATGTGCATAAGTGAAGGTAATTCTAACAAAGTGATAAAACGTGCCTTTTCGATTTCCCTCAAAACGGCCGTCGCAATCGGTATGTAAAGTATCCATCACTTTACTATGCAGGGTAGGGCACTTCATCAATTTCATTATCATATTTGTCATCAAGTTCATTGGGGAGTTGAATTAATTTAGAAATGAATATTCGTAAACTTTGTAAATGGCATAATGTAAACCCAATGGCCAAGGAAAAAAAAATCAAACAAAATAACTGAAAATGTGTAATGCGTTGTATTTGCGTTTTACCAATTTGTATGAAGATTCTAAAATTTTGAGCATGAAGAATACAAGTGCCTACATCACGCTTAGCTATTCACATACTTGTATAGTATTATGTCAACTTTTTGGGAAGTATTATAGTTGCAATAAATATCAATTTGTTCGCCACTATCGTGAGCAGCGTGACCCCACAGGTGAAAGGTGTATTGACGTAACAGTACGAGAATGTGTCTATCTGTGGATCGTTCATGACATAATGTTCAGTTCTGATATTATATCACTATATTATAATTTATGTTCAAATCTATAAACTTTATAATCGTTTCCGACCGACCGACTTTAATTTGGACGACATTTTGGTTGGCTCCATCACTAAATGTTCAATACGCAAAATGACAACCACACGCAATATGTACGAATTCTATTGGCGAATAAAGAAAAGGCCACTCTGCTTATTGGATCAAGTAGCAGATTCGTTCCCATCCCAGTACGGGACATATCTACAAGGTGTAACATAATAAATGCAAGACCTGAAAGTAGTTTGTTCTAAATCGATAACAGAATTAATTCCAACTATTTTTAAATAACATTACATTTTTTTTTTAATTTGCAAAAAATGCTTTTACTCCTTCAGTGTACCATAAAAAGCTAAATTTATTTTTAATTTATAGCAATAAGGAGATTACAAATGCATTCCTAAACCGTATTTCTCAAAATGCACACATAATACAACTTTCATTGTTAATTGGGGTATAAAAGTGCTTAAAAAAGGGGTACAAACCTTTAAATTTGAAAATTTGGTTTTGGTTTTAAATTTATAAAGCAATTCTCTAATCGGGGTGTCTGAGGTCTTCGGCGTTTATTATGTTACACCTTGTATAAAATAATTAAAATAAAACTAAAAAATGTAATTAGGTGCGTCACGTTCATTTATTATTAAACTTCAAATAAAATTAAAAAAAATTAACACCAGTTAGTACAAAAATCTTTCACTTTTTTATTTTAACTCGTTTGAAATAATAAGGAACGACTTTTTTAAATTTTATTTCATCCCAAATAATTGTACAAAATGATTTATTAATTGGCTTTACGGCGCCCGACGCGACCGATTTGTCAGTGAAGGATTAGTTCTGTCTGCCGGCTCGTCGGCCCTATTACGTTATTGTCGTGACGATGATGTTTTATTAATAGCGTTTAAGAGCAAATTATACAGCTTTAGTATTGAATGAGAGATAACAAAGTGTCCGTGAAAATAGGTTTGTGATGATATTTCGAATTGCACATACTTAAAGGGAGGCATCCTTGTTCTAGTGTATGATGCGACTGGCGATCCTGGATCAGATAGTGTTAATGGAGATTTTCTTGAGAATAAATTCTCAGTAGCAGTCCAGAGTCTGCTATTGTACTCCACCCCCGGTTACGTAGGGACTTATTATCGTCGGCAAAATGTAGGTACATAGTACAATTTGCCACTCCCACCCTTCTCTTTTCTCCACTCCTCTCCACCTTTGCTCTTGTCTATTACATCTTAAAGAATGTAAGCGTGACAGTGTTAATTCTTATTTCTTTTGCGGGAAAGACATGGATACTAAGAGTCCAAGTGCCTTGTTTTCATTGATTATCTATAATAGCTATACTAATTTTCTTATATGTGTATGACGTAATTACCGAGCCGTCACACAAAATTATTCACCTATTAGATCATTCAATAGATATATAAATCATTATTTCATTCCAAAGTAATGTAACATGGTCTAAACCCGATCGTCACCAAGCGACACGATTTTATAGGTACCGTAGTGTAGTAAATATACACACACATACCACTTATAGACTTTACTGGCTGCATGCTTTGGATACTTCAGTAAGTTGTTATTTACTTTATATGCTTAAGTATTAACGAAACACTAATGTTATTTTAAATTAAAAATAAAGACGATTTTTGGATTTTTAATTAGGTACTCGGTTTATTTGGTCGTGGTAAGATAGTCTAGATCTTCCCCGGTACCTGCATCCTTCCACTTTCACAGTGTATATCTGTTTTGTCATTCTTTTCTCTGGCATTCTTTCTATATGCCCGAACCAACGGAGCATGCCCTTTTTCATCTTTACACCGATACTATCTTTCATACCTCATCATTCAAGAGTCTCCGTAACCGGCGAGCGTGTATGAGACGAACTATGAGAGTCGAGGAAGCCAGAGAGGTATGTAAGGAAAGAACCTGTTGGAACTCTGTACTCTCTGCCTACCCCGCAAGGGATCTGGCGTGAGGTTATAGATAGATAGATAGATAATTAGGTACTTTGAAAATAAATAGTTGATCATTACAAGGGTTGTCCTGTGCCACGGGTGCGGTAATTATAAATAAACATTTCACATACAAATTTACAAGACTGTAGATAAGGGTCTAAAGAACCGTAGTCTCTGCTCACAGGATTACCAGTGGAATATAGGTATGAGTATATGTACACATAAGGACCAATCGTATTGATTTTGTATTCTGGTGATCGAGTCGCTTCGACCGTTGCACCTAGCAAATATCGAGCAGTGTAAAAACAACCAATCAATCTGCTAAAGGAAGCGAGTAGACACACACCGGAACTAAGTAGGGTCGTGACTCAACGTCAACCGACTTCGAATGACCTGAGCCTCAGGTCGCGAGTCGTGGAAGATGGTATGCGAAATGGGACCAGCTATAATATTTGTATTGAGAAGAAAAGTGTCACGACCCGACCTTATTTTTTTATTTTGGAAAGTTTATGTTAATACTGAATAGTAAGTTGTTGTGGTTGTGTTGTCATTTCCTTAATGTTAATTGTGTGTGTGTGTGTGTGTGTGTGTGTGTGTGTGTGTGTGTGTGTGTGTATGATCTACGCTGTTGGCTGCGGGGCCTTTACAGCTTACCGGACAAGAGGACGAGCGTGCAACTACTACGCTCGAGCCAGAAGGGCAAGAGGGCAACTAGCTCAAGGGCGCCTCAAGGAGGATTGGCCTCGGCTTGGGCTGTCGTTATGGGGAAGGGCATATACTAGGTGTCTCGCCGTGGTGCTCTGCACCGGGACTCTTTATATGTTGTGATACCATATCATAAAAAAAGCTCGCTCCTTTAGTGTCGCCTCCGTTCCGAATTTGTTTTCTTTGCTTTATTTGTTTTTTTCATCTGCTATAACACGTGGCTACAGGCTTTGAAATGCAATGGATAATAAAAATATATACGTAAGTTATAATACTCTTGACTTTTTAGTTACTATCTAGTTACTCTACATAAAAATTACGAAACCTAATCAAAATTTAATAACATACTGAGCCTATTTTTAAAAACAAGACTCGTGATTAACGCTCGTTACTTTTACGATCGAATATTCCCATGTTTCTATTTAACACGTGATACGTTACTTTCACGGTACGATTGATCTCATATCAAACTTATCGGTCCTATATTTGAATATCTAAGCTAAAAATGACAAACAATATTATACTTTATCAAAGAATATTTAAAATATAGAATCCCTTGCTTACAGAGAGTAATAAATCATAGAATGGTAAAGCGTGACGTACGAGTGATGGACGCAGTATTGAGATGAAAAAAATTAACAACTGGATAAGTTTAGATGATATCTGATTACTGTTTACGGATATACAATAAGCTGTTTATCTTAAATTGGCCGGTTTATATTTGAAACGTCAATTTCGTTGATACAGATACGTATTCAAGGTAATTATATGTGAAAGAGATTATCTTTATTTAATTTGATCAATTGCCAATATTTGGGATGTGGATGATGGTGATGATGTGAATGATTAGGAAATCCAATTCATGGTTAATTTTACGAGCTTGTAATTTAACTATACTCTCTATCTCTACTTTCTATTACTATACCTTAAAATAAATTTGCAATGTATAATATGTTTACACAGACAGTATTTTAATTAATTTTAGACTAGTACCACCTGTCTAATATATATACCTACAAAGGAGAGATAAAACAATTTGCAAGAAAAATACTATATTATTGACGTATCTCAATATAATTTATGTAGTTTTGCAGTGTAACTCGAATCAGTAATATTTCATGAGAATGAAGATTTTTGTAATCAAGGGTCAGTTTGGGATCAATAATATAATCATTAATACATACCTGTGCCGCGGAGAAAGTATCTTGTAATCGATTCCTGCGCACACGCATTTCGTTATGGTGCATCGTTGCATAATGATTGATGAAGAATACACTGTTACCTTTTTTATTAACATAATATATTTATTATGATTATATAAATCTTATATAAAATCTTAATGGGCTTGTAAAAACTTTTTTAAAATAAAATTTAAAAAAATAATATATTAATACACGGTCTAACTTTAGTTAGGCGCTCGTAGCGCTGTGCGATCGCGGTGTTCTTACCGATTACCAAGGTTACGCAGCGTTCGACTCGGTCGGCCCGAAATAGGTGATCGTTTGTGGCATTTTCATATTCGAGCGTCTCCGTGCTTCGGAAGGCACGTTAAGCCGTTGGTCCCGGCTACCACATAATGTGGTAGTCGTTAAGCCGAGTTGGTAGCCTTAAAGGCGGCTTGATAAGTTCCAACAGCAGGTGGCCACAAACCCGTCTCCATCAATCCGCACTGGGTGCGCGTGGTGGAGTATGGCCCAATCTCTCTAACCTCGATTTGTGAGAGATGGCCTTTGTCCAGCAGTGGGCAGTATAGGCTGATATTATATATTGTAACTTTAGTTGTCCTGGAGCAAAGCCCGGGTAATGTATCCAATGCCTACCGGGACTACTTGAACTACACCGTGTGTATTTATTTTATATTTATTTTTATCTAGCTAAGTGTTTGTGCGGCTCTCCCTAATGATATAATTATGTATCTATTTTATATGTAGAGCACAATTATAGAAGTCAATTAACAGTTTTTTTAATCTTGGTTTGAAAACTACGACCTAGTAGGTCGCTAACCTTTCCATATTTTATAAGGACGCTGAATTAAGACAGAAACCTAACATTTTCCGCGATTAAAAGTATCCTATATATTAATTCATGTAATAAACAAATTCCATCCAATTATGTTCAGCTGTTTTTGAGTAATTGAGTAACAAACATCCAAACATACAAACTTTCACATTTATAATATTAATATAGGATTTTACGTCTTCTAATGTGATTTTTTGTTTTGTTTCAGGTACCTATCACAATTTCACCATAACATTGTTCAATATTATGTATGTATGAACATAAGGTGACGCCGATCTATAATATTTATTTATTTTATTTATTTATTAGAAAATTTACAGCATCTTAAACTAAATAATATACGGATAGAAATAGAAAGCCAGTTACAGATTTTCACTTATAAAATATCGATTACTTATTAAATTGGTGTGTACACTAATTTAATAAATTAGATGTATTTATATTTCTAGCGGTATTAATCTTCACAGAAAAAGCTAAGTGATACCCACTGCCTTGCTAATATAACGCTTGTTGAAAAGGGATCCAAAAATAAAACTTTTACAAAGTTCACATACTGAGTTCTTAGATTTACGCGAATATTATACATGAAATAAAACTATTTTTCGGATTTTATCGCGGTTTATTTTTGATTTTTAAGTTCTCGACGTTTCGAGTGCTTTGCAGCACCCATGGTCACGGGAGGGACTGAGGTGTTAGACGTCCGGCTCATAGAAGTCTGCAGTCTGTGAACATGTCCTTGACCGCACCTGCCATAACATCAGATTTGATAGACCACAAATCCTCGTGAAAAAACACCGATTCCTACCAAGGATGGTTCGCGAGGCTATTGAAATTAAAAAAAACATCCTAATTTCAATAGTTAAGATGGCTGGGTGCTTCTATCGACTTGGCATAACACTGCAAGACCTCAAGACACCGTGAGCTCATTCTGCGTAGATCGGACCAACAAAAATAATTAAGAAGTTTGAGGGTACCCTGGAAGAACTATGCCTTTTGGACGTCTAACACCTCAGTCCCTCCCGTGACCATGGGTGCTGCAATGCACTCGAAACGTCGGGAACTAAAATTCAAAAATAAACCGCATAAAATCCGATAAATAGTTTTATTTCATTTTACAAAGTTTATTTAATGTCGTACTTGCTCGCACAATGTAGGATTTTTTACGGTAATTTGTGGACGCTGAAGGAATATTAGTGTGTTGATTAAATCTTATCGATTTATTTGGGATGTTAAAATAAAATTTACTCAATAATTCAGGGGACTCAATTTCACCAGTTATTATTCTTAGCCCATATAGGAAGTCGGCAATTTCACGGCGTTTTTGCAGAGGTAATAGATGGAACTTTTTACAGAGTGAGAGATAGTTCTCGAAACAATAAGGGACGCTCAGACGAAAACATAAGAGCCTGACAAATCGTTTTTGTATGCTCACAATTCTGTCAATATAAGTTTTATAAATATGCAAACATTTTAGTATTGTTATAGTAACGTTGTATTCAAAACGCAATTCTTTATAAACACGAAGTTACTGTGACAAAGCACTGATATAATAAATCAACCTTTACTGTCTCACTGGACCGGACTGGAAAAGTTTACTCTCACATATCATGGTGAAAGAGATAAGGCCATACTCCGCCATGAGGCGCGGATTGGTGTAGGTAGGTTTATGGTAACCTGCTGTTGGACCTTATCAAGCCTCCTATAAGGCTTCCAACCTTTATTAACGACTACCACATTAAGTGGTAACTGGAAAAAAGGCCACACACGGTCACCCATCTCACACCGACCGAACCGATCGCTGTTTAAGCTTGATGATCGCTAAGAACACGCCGAACGCACAGCGCTAACAGCGCTTCAATATACATCATCATCATCATCAGCTGAACATAGGCCTCCCCAATCGCTTTCCAGCGTAACCGGTCCGATGCCACCTACATCCAACGACTTCCTGCGATTTTCACAAGATCGTCGATCCATCTGGCAGGCGGTCGTCCCACGCTGCGCTTGCCAATACGTGGTCTACCCTCTAGAATCTTTCTGCCCCAACGCCTGCCCGATCTTCGCGCTATGTGGCCCGCCCATTGCCACTTCAGCTTGCTAATCTTAAGGGCTATGTCGCTGACCTTGGTTCTTCTACTTGATTCCTCATTCCTGATTCGATCACGTAGAGAAACACCGAGCATAGCTCTTTCCATAGCTCGCTGAGCAACTCTGAGCTTTTTTATGAGACCTATTGTACCTTTAATATACAATTCTCAAGCAATTAGGCTACTTGAAATAAAATATAATAAGATACAAGTGCGCCTTAACGCAAGCACTAAAATTCTCCCATATTATTGTACTAGGAACTCAGGAAGTACCAGAAATGCACCAAAAACGTATGACAATTGAAGGGAAGACCCTTCGATTTCGATCGCAAATGCCTATTGAATATAAACTGTCGGTAATGTAAAGCTTTCTGTTCTGGGAACGGTGTTTGTTTGTCTGTCTGTGTTTTGTATGTGACGCCATTATTGACCGAGTTGATCGACCGTGAAGTTATATAGAGTAGTTGGTGATTATTTAATTTGGTAGATGGTATGGTTAGTAACATAAGTTACTTAATAATACTCAGATTTTCAAATCGCTTGCAGATTTTGGGTTTATATCCATTCCATCCATCCATTATTTTTGGTGATTCAGATACATTATTCAAATATATTTATATATTTGAATATGTTGCTTCTAAATTGGTTTTGACAAAGTTTACCAACATTTGTAAAATAAAAAGCACTACTAATTTAAATAATTGAAAATGTTAAGCGACTTATGTTGCCGACTGTCCTATCGTTTTATTGTGTGATGTAATATAAGCGTACATATTTACAATGATAAGTGTAGTGTTATAAATACATAAAATATAAGAACAACAGAAATTACAATTTAACTTACTGCCTTACTTAACCCCTGTTAGCTCCCATGAGTTACTAGTTCAAAAGATACAAATAAAATTTCTTTTCTCCTTAAGACAACATAAGAAGTTAATTACTATGCAGTTAAAGTATTTAATTAAAATGTCACTAAGTTTGATTGATAGGTTTTTGTTAATTTATGTGCGTCTATTGTTTGTGTGCGTGCTGTGTGACGTAGCATGGTCGTGTCGTGACGTGATAGGCATAATACGTGAGCGTTCGGGCCACCTCTGCATTTTAATCAGGTGAAATTGGTGCTCATATAAAAATGAGGCGATCGCTAACAGGATATTGGTGCCTAGAACATTCTTAGGATTTTGTTAGCTTATGTCATGGTTGTAAATATAATATAATAATATGAAGATATACGTAACAAGATTAATTATATGGTGTACAAGTGGTGCACTATACCTGAAAGAGGTGATAGAACTATTTTGACGGATGATTTAGCGCAGTGGTTAAGAGCTTATGCCGCTCCACCCACTATGTCTAATAGTTGCGGTTTCGATTCCCGCACGAGACAAATCTTTGTGTGATCCACAATTATTTGTTCCGGTCTGGGTATTTGTCTATGTGAATTTTATTTATTTATTTAATGCTTTATGCACTACAGGTACAAAGGCGGACTTAATGCCTAAGGCATTCTCTACCAGTCTACCTTAGGGGGATGCAAAAACTAGTGAAGTAGATGCAAATCCATAGAAGATAAAATTAAAGAGAAAAAATTATATACTTTTATTTTTCTATAATCTGAATTTTCATATTTGTAAACGCACCCACGACACAAGAATTAATCCTAATGCGGGGCTACGTTTAAAAAATAATAGTATGTTTTACACTGTTAGGAAATTTACCGAAATAAAAAATAAAATAAGCAGTTTCATAAAAGAAATTATAGAATCTGAGAAACTGCTCATGATACAGATTAAACGGAAATACCGTTTAATCTGTACTGACCCTAAAAGTCTAAGAACAATTTCAACATCAATCAAGCAGATTGCTAATTGATTCATCATAAATATAGGCACTAATTGTTAGATTGATCGAACGGTCAGTTGAAATAATTAGGACATTAAGTTGTTATATCTATCTATCTATATCATCACGCCAGATCCCTTGCGGGGTAGGCAGAGAGTACAGAGTTCCAACATCTTCTTTCCTTACATACCCTCTGGCTTCCTCCACTCTCATGGTTCGTCTCAGTTGTTAAGTTGTTCTTAAGGACAACTTAAGTGTTTTAGTTTTTAAGAAGTCTTCCAGTTCTTAGTTCCCCTTAGTATTTAAGAAAATAGTACTCTAATTGTTTTTAACTGATCGTTTGTTTTGCAAAGACACAGGCGTTTTCTCAACAAAAACAATGACCAGTACACTTAGTTAAAAAATAATTGCAATAAATTAAAAGTTCCCTTGTCGCAGACAGATTAATCGGTCGCGTGTAAGATCGATACGATCTGACACCACATATAGAACAATTAATCCTGATTTAAACGATTTTTTTACATCATCCGATACATCACGCGATCTCGAATGCGGGGCTGAAAATCTTTGTAGGCGATACTAGTCGTTGATTGGCTAAAAAAGGGAGATAAAGAGGAATAAATTGACTCAATTTAAATCTGTAATGATAAGATGTAAATTGCAATCACTGAATAAATAGTCTAGTACATTTTTCGTTCATTTTTTCGTAACAAAAATAGTTGTACGTAAATAAAATATACGTTGTAAAAGTATAGGCAATTATCTATATATTATATTAATAATTACCTACTATTATAAAAAAGAAACACCGTCACGCCTATATTCAAGCGGAGGTGGCATAGGTGTACTGAGTACACCCACGTTTCGCCAACGATGTTAGGTCCCGTGTAAAAGGGTGCGAGCCTATTGCCATATACCGGGCACAATTCCATATGCCGGACTCCTACTGGGAAGTTTTCGTTAGAAAAACTACACTTGTCCGACCTAGGATTTGAACCCAGGACCTCGTGATCCCAAAGCGATGCGCTTTGCCACTAGACTAACGAGTCAGTCACCTACTATTATATACGTTCTTTTCTTTCATGTTATAACCTACAAGGAGTCTGGCGCGGCATAGATAAAAAAGTTGTAAAGTAGCTGTTTTCTATCCATACTATAGTATTTTTCGCATAGGATGGGTAGTGACAGTTCTAATAGCCAAACGATATTCATAATTAGTTCAATGGTGTTAAGGCATAAAACCATAAGTATAGAAACGGGTCACTATAATATTCCGGATCACTATTATATATAAGATAGCAGTGATAGCCTAGTGGTTAGACCGTTGGACTGCAAAGTCAGAGGTCTCGGGTTCAAACCCAGGCACGCACCTCTGTCTTTTCGAAAGCATGTGCGTATTTAAAATTAATTATCACTTGCTTTAACGTTGAAGGAAAACATCGTGAGGAAACCTGCATGCCTAAGAGTTTCTCAAAGGTGTGTGAAGTTCGCCAACCCGCACTGGGCCAGTGTGGTGGACTATGGCCTAAACCCTCTCAGTTGGAGAGGAGGCCCGTGCCCAGCAGTGGGACAGTTTCTTAACAGGGCTAATATTATAATATTCCAAATTCGAAAGTAACTCCGTCTGTATGTCGTGTGAGTACAGCTAGTACTGAATAAACAAAAAAAAATTGTCACACAATTTAAAAGTTTTTGAACACGATAAAATGCGAGATGCCCGTACAATTCTACGATACGTTCTAAGATAAATTAATTAGATAGAAGAACGCTGTTTTGAATACATTAAATAATTGTAACGCAATTATTTAAATTTGTCTATATTTATAGGATCTTAATCCTATGTTTTTTAAACGAATTATGTTACTTTGTGTCTTCATCCTTCAATCTCAGAATGGTTTTGAACCTTTAGTCATAGGATAAAACACTTTTACACTATTTTCCGTCCACCACTTTTTTCCCAGGGCATTCATTCATTCGTAATTCGCGTCATGAGCTCATACATTCGTGGCATTCCGTAACATACGGTTCCGCTTCTAGTAAGTTAATTTCACAGTTGCGCTGCCAACCGTGCTTGGTGTAAGCGATTCAGAAGTGTGTGTATCGCTTATACAGAGTATAAGGGTTAAAAACGCAATAGCAATTATTGACATGAACACCTAAAAGATCAATAAAATCGCTTATTTTTTCAGCGTTGACGAGAAACCGTGCAAATGCGGTAGGTAAATACCGCTACTACCCATAGCATAAACTATATGTTTCTTAATTCTCCTATTTCACAGGCTATCAGTAAATGAACAGTTGAGTGACTGAGATTTTGGCAATCAACTACGCAAATACAATTGGTAGATACCGCTACTTCCTACAAAGTATATGGTACGAAATTTATTCTACTATATCGCCGACTATTAATAAATTTAGAGCTGGTTAGAAGAACCAGACTGCAAAAGATAAGGTAATCTCTTATCGCAGTTTTTATGGTTGTAAAAGCAAACGGAAAAATATGAGGGAATGACCTTTTACATCAATCAATTAGACAGTACAAAGCGCTAATGATTGCGGAAAGAGAAAAGAAATATAACGTTTACAACTTGCCTAGGCTCTTAGCTCGCTGTCCGCTCGCGGTTGCATACGTAACTATGAAACCATCATAATGTCAACATTATTACTCAAGTCATAACACGTGACCCGTGTCACAGATGCCGTATAAGGAAAGCAATCAAGGTCATTTTGATCGCTACTGGCTTTCGTAGGGTGTAGGACTTCCCACGAACTTGATTGTAAGGTAGCGGGAATTTTCTTTGTTATCAAACATATTTTTAATGTGCGTAAGTAATTCTAGGTTAATTTTGATGACTTACTGTATCAGACATATACGGGGTGAATACTTGGTTTATAATTACGATCTGGCGCAAGGTTGCCGGACGATTTGGCGCAGTGGTTAAGAGCTTAAGCCGCTCCGCCCTCTTTTTTGACCCACGATTATTTGTTTCGGTCTGGGTATTTGTGTATGTGAATTTTCATGTTTGTAAACGCACCCACAAATCAGGAATAAATGAAAGTGTGGGGCTACGTTTAAAAAAAATAAGTTTTTTGTTATGGGCATAGGTTTATTCTGTGAAATAACAAAATTTAAATAACTAATAAGTTTTGGTAGCGTTCCGGAGTCTGACAGTTCGGTAGAGCAGCAGTCGCTTCGCCCCCTATTATTTGGAACTTAACATCGCCTAAAGGCATACCATCAACCAGATGATGCTATGACATCGTGAAGGTAGCCGGCAAATTTTGGAATCGACTAACACAACGGAACGAATGACATGATTAAGGAGAGGCGTATACTCAGTAGTATAGATAACAGTCGCAGACCCACTTGAGTGTCAAGTAATCTTAACCCTTCAATACAGGCTGATTAATAATTATGACGAACATCGCAGATAAAATGTGCATATATATAGTTCGTTTCTGCCACACTCGCTTGGAGAATATATGCGATGATTCTTTAATTTTTAACCCAAAAGTACTGCTCGCAGAGCCACATTGAATCGGCTTGTTCACAATGGGATCATCCTACTGCCATTAAAAATTCCGAAACAACAGTTACGTATAGTAACCTATCAATAGCGTCAACATTACGTATGCACGGAGCGTGCGCGCAATAACGGTGAGTGCTGCCCGGGACCATTGGGGACTGACCAACTTAGGATTTCGGCCGTCTTATATAACTTTAGATGTAAGGCGGAGGAGTATCAAGTCTGTTAAAACTTTACATATTGGGGTAACTGACAAAAAGGACATTACATAAAAGGACATTTTCGAAAATTGCCCCAGAACCAACAAACTTTTGACCCATGCCACCATAATTTAACTATTTTATTAAAATAATGGGAAATATCCGTATCAAACGGACTATTTGTAATCTAAAAAGAATATTCCAAAGTATTGTGAGTACTTATATCGAAGTCGCTGATATCTTTACGAAATGTCAACACACAATATAACCTCATATGTATTAATAGCTACTGAATTATAACCTCAAAATCTAATATTATTTGTTCAATATTGCGATTTCCCCGCTTGTCCGTTTAATAATAAATGCCTTAAGCGAATTTATGCGTGAATTGAAATCATACAAGTATGTTTTTCATTGCTGTTGATTCTGGGGCAAATCATGTATGGGCGCAGAACAATGTCCTTTGGAAAAAAGCCAGTTGTCATGGCGACCTAAAGGCTTTTTCCTGCCGAGGACTTCTTTCGACTGATAATAAAGTTGATACAAACAATTTGACGGAAGATTTAGCGCAGTGGTTAAGAGCTTGATCCGCTCCGCCCACTGTGTCTAATAGTCGCGGGTTCGATCCCCGCACGGGATAAATCTTTGTGAGATCCGAAATTATTTGTTTCGGTCTGGATATATGTGTATGGGAATTTTTATGGTTGTAAACACACCGACAATTAATGCTAATGTGGGGTGAAGTTAAAACAAAAATTGTTAGGTTCCAATATAATCAACGTTGTTATATAGTCAACGTTGTTAGGTTCCAATATAATAGAGGGCAAATCAATTTTGTAATACCGGTGTGTTTGGTAGAAGAAACTTTGATAAAATTATTAATTGGTATTATTGTTACTCTGTACTCTCTGTCTGCTGGAAGGGAGCTGATGTGAATATATTATATAAAGGTATATTGTTATTGGAGTTTTTAATTGAAAAAATCCTATCAAATAATTTGGTTTACACTTGTCCTTCCTATAAATTATTACCAGGAAATAATTTTAGTAGCCAATTCACATCAGAAAATAAAGATTTTTGTTGTGTATGAAATCATTTTATTCATTCAATCCGCATTAATATTTCACACACGTACTTATAGTTAGTATCTTTTAGTGACTTATTATATAACTTGTATGCCCTTGTGAATCTTTGTCAAGGAGAAGTAGATACTTATTTAACGACTTGTTGATATTTTGGTGCGCTTAAAGAACTAGTTTTACTCACTAGACTTGCAAAAAATATGATTTTATCAAGGGTTAGTTGTTTTTCGGCTTAGATTAAATAAATGTTAAAGTCGCATCAAATGAGATTTTGTTTATTTATATTCTGAATACGGTACATCTTTGTGTCATCAAGGATTTTATACCTATGTTATTATAATATTTATAAGTGTGTGCATATCTCGCGAGGTATCTGGCAAAGTAATAAAAGTAGATAGAGATAAGTACCCAAATATTGAGTTTCCTTTTATCAAAAAAACTAATTTCTACTAATTTCTACTCCTAAAGTGACAAGTTTATCAAAATAATTTGAAAATAGTGCCTTATTTTTTTCAGTCACTCAATGAGCGAACACATTATATTTTTATGGAATTATAATTTTCTTGCGTATGGACCCGCAAAGGTGGGCAAACAACATCACGGTATGGACCCCTGAGGACGGTCACAGACGCCGTGGTCGGCCGAGACGAAGATGGTGTGACGACTCGGACACTTATGCGGGAAAGACATGGATATTACAGGCCCAGGATCGATTTGTGTGGGAACGTAAAGGGGAGGCCTTTGCCCAGCAGTGGGATAAACAAGAGACTTATAAAAAAAAACCCAATATGTTTTATGATCATACTAACGTTTATCTATATATCTATATCATCACGTCAGATCTCTTGCGTGGTAGGCAAAGAGTACATAGTTCCAACAGGTTCTTTCATTATAATCCTCTATAGCTTCTTGCACTTTCATAGTAACGTGGTTTTGGTGGTGTGTTTTTCGTGAATTTTATAGATATCTATTTCGCTCTGAAAGCTGTTCATTATTTAGAAAAATGTTGCTTCCATCAAGCATAATTATTTAATGTGTATCAGTTTCAATAAACTAATTTTTCGTCGGTTACATAAGCTTTGGTAACCACCGACTTGCCCAAACTCTACGGTTTTACAAAAAAGCAATGAGACCAGTCCACTTGCGTATTGGACTGTATTACAAATTGATTCTTTTGGTTAACGGTTCGGTGGCCTCCCGACGAAATATTTGAAATTGTGCAACTCATAATTGGAATACAAAGCTATGGATTTTGTCATTCAATTTTGTTGCTGAAACTTTAATTAGTGATTATCACAAAACAAAGAACTGTAGTAATGATTAAAATGCCTTTGTGTTATTTATTTTCCCTTAAAGGGTAAATATTCAATTTAAAGTTATTGAAAAACAATTATCAACTTAAACATATATTTAAAACAATATATCGAAATACTTATATTTAACCAAGTGCTTAAGACTCAGTGTGACAGCGGCAGTGTTTCCAGAAAATAAAATAACGTGTATGATTAAATATATAACGATTTCATTGCTCTTTGAAATCTTCAATGGAAAACATAGAGATAGCGTTTAAAATCTGCTAAACAGGTAGGTATTATAATGATCATAACATTGAATTCAAACAAATAAGCCCGATGTTGCAATTAAAGGATGAACTTTCAAAAATCCTGTTTAGTTTTCAACTCCTGTGCAAAATGTCATTCTTCTAGACCAACCGGTTTTAGTTATGCGTTTTCCGTTAATCAGACATTATTAAGGTTTATTAGATGAATGGGTTTGGTAGCTGCGATGTTAATTATACTACGTTTGAAGAGGTAAGCGTTTCACATAACATCTCATGTCCATCACTTGACCTAACAATGCTAGTAAGTACATAAATCGCGAATATAACAGTACATTTCTGCGACATTAAATCTGCTAAAATATTCAAAAGGCATAACACCATTTACCAGTACACGTCGGGGCCACAAAGCCGCCGACTTGGACCGCTATCTGTGACGTGGATCGCGAGCTAACTTCTATTTGTGACGCTTAGAGTGGGGCCCTGAAATCAGCGACTAGGCCAATAACAAGATTGGCTTTATGTACAAGCTCGCTTCTGCGGTCATATGAAACTTTGTATATATTTTATATTTAGAACACTTAAACTAAGACCATACCATCAGCGTTTGGACTACGTATCTCATTACGTGTCGATTGGCGATCATAAGTATACATTTAATATTCGATCCTTGTAAGTCTCGTACAACCCTAGAGGACTACATAGCAGTAACAGAAGCAACTTTTTGTACATTATGTGACGCTTACATCCCTAAGCCTCTGATGTGAGAGAGAATATTACGAAAGTCTATATTTACAAAAATCATATCAAGTGTTGACGCCAGATCATTTGATATAAACGATTTTTACCTATGCCAACATCTGCAATAAATAGGACTACAGCAACTAAGTGGATTTCGGCACCCACGTGGGTGTCTTACAAATTTATAGAAAAAAAATAAAAGGCAAAAATTCGGAACTTATAGTTTAGTCTTACGGCCATAAGCAGCGACACCGTTTTAATGGCCATACATCAAATCTCACAGATCTAAATACGTAGCAATATTCGCGACACTTCCTAGTTTTCAATTAGTCCATGTCTGCACACCGCGGGATATTTCACACCAAATATGAACCCACGGTGTTGTCAAGGTGGATTAGAGTGCGGTGTGAAACGCGATCTCGGGAGATCGGTGTCCGCTTGCAAAGAAGTGTCTGGAGAGCAATAAATATGTTAGCAATATTTATTATTATGAAATAATGATATAAAGGTCTTTATAGTGTGTATTGTATATAACATTCGCGTGCTACTAGATATACCAAAAAGTAGCACTTTTTCCAGCAAATCACCTTTAAATATTAGTCTAATTAATTGTGACAATCAGAGTATTTTTTGCTTTACAAATCTAGAATGCAATTTAACGTAACATAAAGTGCTGTTTTCTTTAACAATACAAGAAGGTTAAGGAAAAATTACAAGATTACGTATTTACGTCTTTACATAATCTACAAATCTATGATGCACGGTGGATTATAGACCTTAATAGCGTTAGCGTTGTAAACAGCACATTAATTAAATTAATTAATCGCAAAATTCAAAGCATTTTAATTCACATACTCCACTCAGACTCAATGATAACACGCTAACGAAACTTTCTCCACTCTCGTACATTTCCCTCGTATCCCCTACCACATGCACACAATTATTTCCCCTCAGTCTCAACGTGCGCGTACGCAAGCACTCGCTTTCGCAAAAAAAAAAAACCTAATTTTTTTAAATTGTTTCTTACGGTAATCGCAAACATTTACTTTAACGCCGTAGTTTAATTAAAAGAGGCATTCGTTTACGCCACACGTTACGACAGACGAAGATTCGCCGTCTCCCTCCCCCTTATGAGCCAAGAGCCGCGCCCGAGCAGGATTTGTCAAGAGTTACAATGCAATCCGTTAACGACTTTGTTAAGGCTATACCTGAAATTTTATGTTAATTCGATTGCAATGGTATGTTCTAATTAATATACTAGTTGCCAGTGTCAGAAGTTCGCGTGTGGTCGTGTTTTTGTGTTGTGATTTTGTTTTGGAAAAATGGATTTGAGGAGCCATAAGTTATTTAGGTATAAGAAAAATAACCTCTCTCGGTCATCTTCGATTTCAACACCGAGGTATGTGGTCATTGAGTGTTCTTAACTATTTTTTTTGTATATATAAGTATCATGAGTATATGAAGCAAAAGCAAGTTCATTAGTAATTCGATTAAAACTAGTTATAGCTATTAATGTCACTTCCGTGGTTATAACCAAAAGTGCGTACGGTATTTACTTTTAAACAGCCACACTAAGGTTGCTGAAGCGAACTAAACCAGCTGTGATATAAATGCGAATATATATCCTTACGTCATACCTATAACATAAGGTCCTACCAACCACAAGGAGGGCCGAAAATCAGCCTATTGCAAGATTTTTTCACTTCCTTCTAGATGAGCTGATGTCAGTCACTCCGGCAATTTAAAACCAAGGCACATAAGGTACTCATATAAAAGGCACAAAATTTTCCTGAAATATACATATTTTTTATACATACACTCACGCCTTTATCCCCCTAGGGTAGGCAGAGACTACAGTTTGCCACATACTACGATTTTTATACATCGTTTAATTTAACCCTACTAATATTATAAAGGGTCTTGTTCAAATCCTAGGTCGGACAAATGTAGTTTAACTAACCAAAAATTTCCAGTATGAGTCCGGAGTCTGGAATTGTGCCCGATATATGCAATGGGCTTGCCCCTTATTACATGGGACCTAACATCGTCGGCGAATCGTGGGTGCTCTGAGTACATCTCTGCCACCCCCACTTGGGGAATATAGGCGTGAATATAGGTGTTTTTTTAATATTACAAATGTGAAAGTTTGTATGTTTAGATGCTAGAATGTTTGTCACTTAATCACGCAAAAAATGTTAGATTAAGATAAAACTTGGCACACAGATAGTTTGTTACCTGTAAGCACATAGGATACTTTTTATCCCGGAAAAATGTTAAGTTCCTGCCTAAGTCAACGCGGAAGAAGTCGCGGGCAGAAGCCAGTGCTTAATAAAATGTTTTTAATCGAAGACTGTTTTGTCAAAGCTACTAAACTAGTTTTACCGCGGTGAGCAGGTGCGATATATTAATTGATCGTAACTCAAAAACATGTCAAAGTTCGACTCGTTCAACTTCTCTATCACGTTGTCACTGCGTGACTTGATGGTATTAATTGGTAAAATAATACTTTAAATCAGTCATAATAATTTATAACTCGTGCCGCGTGGTTCCCGGCTTAGAATAGGATCAACCCATCTCATCCCATCGGGTGTCGTACAAGGCGACTAAGGGAAAACTAGGGAATGGGCAGCAGCGTTCCCTTAACACTTCGACGACCAATAACTGCGCTCGCCAACCCGCCTGCCAAGCGTGGCGAGTATGGCAAACACCCCCAATTATGGAAGAAAGTAGGAAAACCAGGCCCCTAGTCCCCGGCGGTCCTGTTCGTCCTGGCCACGGTAGCAGCCATGGTAACGACAGGACAAGGGGTGCTAAGAATCTCCGGCAGAGATTCGGCTACCACCAAAACCGAAAATTGGCCCTGGTGACATACAACGCACGCACATTGAGGACAGATGAGAAGCTAGTTGAGCTGGAAAAAGAGTTAAACGAGTTGCGGTGGAGTATTGTTGGTTTATCGGAGGTCCGAAGAAAGGGCGAGGACACGATAACCTTAAAATCCGGCAACTTGTTTTACTACCGGGAGGGCGAACAGCAGTCCCAAGGTGGTGTCGGATTTATCGTCCACAAGTCACTCATAAACAACGTTGTGTCCATTACTAGTGTGTCGAGCAGGGTAGCGTACCTGATACTCAGAATATCCAAAAGATATTCGCTGAAGGTCATACAGGTCTACGCACCGACCTCGGCATACTCAGATGATGACGTCGAAGTTATGTATGAGGACATTAGTAGAGCCATACATACTTCCAAAACACACTTTACAGTGGTTATGGGTGACTTCAATGCGCGGCTGGGCAAACGGGGCGATGATGAGTTGAGAGTGGGGCAATTTGGATATGGGCAGCGCAACCCCAGGGGTCAGAGGCTGGCCGAATTTCCGGAGAAAGAGGGACTCTTTATGATGAACTCTTTCTTCCAGAAGCCGCCTCATAGGAAATGGACCTGGATGAGCCCTGATGGTTCCACAAAAAATGAGATAGACTTCATCATGAGCACCAAGCGACAAATATTTAATGATGTCTCCGCGATTCATAGGGTAAAAACCGGCAGTGATCACCGAATGGTCAGAGGCACATTAAATATTAATGTCAAAATGGAAAGATCGCGTCTGATGAAGTCTACGCTCCGACCTACTCATGCATATATCCAGAACCCCGAGAACTTTCAACTCGAATTGTCAAACCGCTTCGAATTGCTAGACAGCAGCGCATCAGTGGACGAAATCAACAACAGGCTGGTAGAGACTGTTCATACGGTCGGGTCCAAGTATTTTAAGCCCCACCGTAAAAATAGGCCTCAAAAACTATCTGACTACACCCGAAACCTCATGGCTGAGCGACGTTCCATGACGCTCCAAACCTCCGATGATGCTAAGTCCTATAGGCAGCTTAATGGACAGATATTGAAGTCCTTGCGACACGACTTACGGTCCTTCAATGCAAGGCGTATTGAAGAGACCATAGCACAGAACAAGGGCTCCAAAGTGTTCGCAAGAGACGCGTCTATTGGGCAGAGCCAGTTGACGAAGCTGAAGACGGAGGACGGAAACGTAACGTCAAATAGGTCAGAGGTGCTCAGGGAGATAGAGAGGTTCTATGGACAGTTATATACCTCAGTAGCTAAACCTGTTGTTGACTTTGTAAAAGACCCAAGAGCCAAGCTAACCCGACACTGCACTGAAGATATCCCGGACATCAGCCTGTGCGAAATTAGGATGGCTCTCAAACAACTAAAAAACAACAAAGCGCCGGGTGAAGACGGAATTACTGCAGAACTTCTGAAGGCGGGCGGATCGCCGGTACTTAAAGTCCTTCAGAGGCTATTTAATTCCGTCTTGCTTGAAGGGAAAACGCCGGAAGCATGGAACAGGGGTGTGGTCAAGAAAGGTGATAACACCTTATTGAAGAACTATAGGCCCATCACACTGCTGAGCCATGTTTATAAGTTGTTTTCGAGAGTCATTACGAATCGTCTCGAACGAAGGCTTGATGACTTCCAGCCTCCCGAACAAGCCGGTTTCCGGAAAGGTTTTAGTACCATAGACCACATACATACGCTGCGGTAGGTTATACAGAAGACTGAGGAGTATAATCGGCCACTATGCTTGGCGTTTGTGGACTATGAGAAAGCCTTTGATTCGATCGAGACTTGGGCGGTTCTTAGATCTCTCCAGCGATGCTGCATTGACTATAGGTACATCGAAGTGTTGAAGTGCTTGTATAATAACGCCACCATGTCAGTCCGAGTACAGGGGCAGTGCACGAAGGTGATCCCCATAAAAAGAGGAGGAAACTGTTTACGGCCACCTTAGAGGACGCCTTCAAGCTCTTGGAATGGCAAGGACTTGGCATCAACATCAATGGCGAATACATCACTCACCTTCGATTTGCCGACGACATTGTGGTCATGGCGGAGTCGCTGGAAGATCTAGGACGAATGCTCGGTGACCTCAATAGAGTATCCCAACAAGTGGGTCTTAAAATGAATATGGACAAAACAAAAATAATGTTTAATGTCCATGTCGTACCCACCGCACTCACCGTTGGGAACTCTACTCTTGAAGTTGTCGACGAATACATTTACCTGGGACAGGCAGTCCGGTTAGGTAGGTCCAACTTTGAGAGAGAGGTCAATCGACGAATCCAACTCGGCTGGGCAGCGTTCGGGAAACTGCGCAACATCTTCTCATCCAAAATACCTCAGTGCCTAAAGACTAAAGTTTTTAGTCAATGTGTGTTACCAGTGATGACATATGGATCAGAGACGTGGTCTCTTACAATAGGTCTCATAAAAAAGCTCAAACTTGCTCAGCGAGCTATGGAAAGAGCTATGCTCGGCGTTTCTCTACGTGATCGAATCAGGAATGAGGAGATTCGTAGAAGAACCAAGGTCACCGACATAGCCCTCAGGATTAGCATGCTGAAGTGGCAATGGGCTGGCCACATAGCGCGTAGATCGGACGGGCGTTGGGGCAGAAAGATTCTAGAGTGGAGACCACGTATTGGCAAGCGCAGCGTAGGACGACCGCCTGCCAGATGGACCGACGATCTTGTGAAAATCGCAGGAAATCGTTGGATGCAGGTGGCATCGGACCGGTTACGCTGGAAAGCGATTGGGGAGGCCTATGTTCAGCAGTGGACAAGTATAGGCTGAAATGATGATGATGATGTGTTAATCAATGTAATAAGCTACCTGTGTATTTCATCTAAATCCGTTCCGCCGTTTTTGCGTGATTGCAACAAACATTCAAACATACAAACTATCATATTTATAATTTAAGTAGGATATATGACTCCAGACGGCTGGACACTTAATTTCTGAAATGATAAGTCGACTTTTGGTTTTGGACGAAACTTGCGTCGAAACTTTGGTGCAGTCCCAGTTTCCAGAATTCATTGTTTGAGTTGGAGCTGCCTCCATATTTCAAGTGACGCAAATATAGCAACCCCGATAGAGGCTATATGTTTGAGCCGTTTGGGGTACTTCAATCTGTGGGACCTATTTCACATCACATATTTTGTGCCCATATTGCTGGTCGAGGTAACAGGCTACCCCAAGGCTGGCTCATGTCTCACACAGAAGACAAGCAATGCCGATCATCGTGGCAATGCTGCCAGCCTTCTAGGCACACTGCCAAACGACAGCCATATTTAGTTGTTACTTTATTTTTTTTAATACTATGTACAGATTTTACCTCATTATTTTTTCTGCATTTGAATCATTAATTAATAAATGAAGCACTTTTGAAATCATTACGTAAACTCTAGAATTAATTGGATGCCTAGTTTTAAAATAATGCAATTGATATACATATGCAAACTGGGTTAGCGTGCATTTTTATCATTTAATTACAAAAAAAGTTAAACCGTATTTACCGATTTAAAAATGTACAGAATATAATGAGTTTTTTAACTTTTTATAATGAACGATATTTAACAAACATAACATTAATGGTAATTATAAAAAATAAGTGAGTACGCTTGTCATATTCAACTTTTAAACATTTTTTTAAGTTACAAATAGATAACGGATATTTACTCATCTTATACCCATAAGTTCAAGGCCTTATAAAACATGAGAAATTATAAGTTTCCAAATGCTAAGGTCTTATCTTATTTGCATAGAATCAACTCATTTATTATAAACATTTTTATGAAGAAAAAAATGAATTATGGGTAGATCGCCTGCGGAGTATTTTTATCTATTTTCAATCAGTTATTTATGACATGATATCAACTTTTGATGATAATTCAAATGAATTTCCTGGTTTTGTAAAATATTAGATCATTCAAAATTTAATCGAAGTTGTAAGTGAGTGAGTCATCTTCTTTATAGACAAACAAGCACACAAATCATACGATCAATACCTACATTAAAATCAACATAAATTCAAAGCAATCTCCTTGTAACTGTCAGAAGAATTGGAAACTACTTTCTCCCAGAGATCTTTTTTTCAGCACGGAAATTGAACCATGCGATCATCTGAAACAATAAGCTTAGAGCGTAAATTAAACTATACAGCGTACCTCAACTCCGAACCAAATTCCTACATTAAGTTTTTAAAACTTAGCACTAACAGGTTGATGTTAGCGTAAAACTATCGAGTTGGTATGCAATCTCTTTCATTCCAACTCGAGATATATATGAATATATATATATATGTCGGCGTGGTTATTATCTGTGGAAAATGATGCGTGGGTCGTCCGCTAGTCAGCGCTATATATATATATATATATATATATATATATCATCACATCAGATACCTACCAAACTTACTTATGTCAATTTTTCGGAACCATTTTTCTATTATTATGTCAATTATTTTTTGACTGGCGAAATCCTGCATAGGACTATAGGACTACCGTACCGCGAGCCTCGGGGGAAGCTCGCGGGGCTTTTCGGATTCCTACCGACTATAAAACCCCAGGGTGGCCGCTGGTGACTTGATGACACGCTCCCCCACGCACCGACGCGGTGCTCACGGCGACGTGGGCCACACCACACCACCGTAACGCTTTCAGTTTTCCTACTTCAACCATTCTTAGCCCAATAGTAAAAACGAATATACTGTATGGCACATACAAAAAAAGACAATACCGAGACGTTTCCTCAATAAAAAAATTGTTCTCATGTGTTGCAACAATCGACGTCTCGTTTTTACCGAGCCGCGTTATACGCCTGCGCATTATTAAATACCGCGTGGATATCTTTAGGCTTACACAGCTTGTAATTGTGTAATTGGTTTAACAATTATTTAGTCACTTCCATCACAGTATTATAATATGTAAACAGTAGAACATCTTAGTATAAACAGTCTGTATAAGAATCACGCACACAGTTCGTTTACGCGGCTTCTTAAGTTCTGGGACCCTTATTTGCTATTAACAAACACGGTGCGTTACGATAACTTTGTGAAATGATCTTGTAATGGTATTCTGCCTACCACTGGAGTATTATTAAACGATCATTTCATGAAGTAATTGTATCGGGCCGTATTACTTGTTTTAATTAGTCATGGCGAAGAAGGGCCGTGTAGAAGAATCACGCGCACCGCGCCCACGGACGGGGCGTGTCAGAAAACTTCACACGCGTACATCAGGATTGATTGTGTAAACTGAACGCAAGTTATTTAAAGTGTCACTTTATTCCTAAGGGACGTTTTACTCCGCTTGCATATCATGGGGTAGAGAAAGTCGAGCACAAAGGCGGCTCGGTTAATATAGTGGCATTTAATGTGGTCCTCAGACACTTGACCTGTTTGAGATATTGGAAGTAAGATTCTTAGTTTGTGAGTCGCTCGAACATGTTAAGTACGCGTGATCACTATTCGGGCCGCTAGTATTAAGATGTTCTACTGTTTATGTATCTCTACTGTACTTCCACCTAAGTATGATTGATGAGTCAAAACTGTTTTGTGTGACTAGCCATAATTGTTTTATATGAGGGGTGGTGAAAGCACAAGCCATTATTGAAAAGAGTGTATTGATGACTGTTCGTTTGTATAATGGCTGCAGTGGCGGATAGTGCGGATAGCGATCACAAGGTCTTGGATTCGAATCCTAGATCGGACAAAATGTAATTTTTCGATAGAAAAAACTGTATCAGACCGAAGCCCGGCGTTGTGCCCGGTATAATAGCAATAGACTCGCCTTCTATTACATACCTGATATCGGTGAAAAGTAGGTGTACACAGTTCACCTCTGACAGCCTTACTTGGGGAATATAGGCGTGGTTTTTTAATTATACAATTTTAATACAGACACTATGTTCCCACGACCATATTAGCTGCGGTATCCTTCGGCTGACTATGTCCATTTTAGGCAGAAGGCACTTTGGTCGTGTAATTGTCGGGAGAACTGAATGGCGACATACTGTGGTTGTGCCTTATTAAGCCTGATTTAGTTGCATAGCTGAAATGTGAGGAATATTTCTAGTTTTTACTAATATTTCATATTAATATGAATGCATTGACTATTTATTATTGCAAAATATAATTACTGCTACACACAAGTTTACTTACGAGATGAATCAGAATCAGATTTTTTTTTATTTATTTAAACCATTACAGTATTTATGAATCGTCAGAAAAGTAACAAACACTCTACCACCACTTTAAAATGTCATTCCTGTAGAGAAGAAGGGCAAGGAACTCCACGGTTCTGTTTCAAAATAATATTTTTACATTTTCTTTTTCCATCTACATTTTGTTGTGAGGTATAGGAGAACAATGTAGGCTGGTCTATCAGGCGGGTCTAAGTTAAATTAAACAAATTATATTATTCATGCGAATGGCTACATAGTTCCCTCATTTACAGAGAAAGAATTGAGAAAAATAATGCTTGAAATCACGAATAGGATCATCACCGTCAGCCCCAATTGCACACCATTGAGTGTGATCCTCGGCTACACTCATGCAACGAATCAAAAAACACCAAATCCTACTTCCTACTAATATTATAAATACATATGTTGTGTACATATTTTAAAATGTTTGTTAGTCAATCACAAAAAACGGCTCAACGGATTTAGATGAAATTTGACATCTATGTGTCAAATTTGATAACCTGAATTAACACATAGGATACTTTTATATGTATTTATACCATCACGCCAGATCCCCCGCGGAGGAGGCCGAGAGTACAGAGTTCCACCAGGTTCTTTCCCCTAGGATACTTTTTATCCCGGAAAATGTTAGGTTCCTGTCTAAAGTCCACGCGGACGTAGTCGCGCGCAGAGACTAGTACTATTTAAAAATATTCTATCTATCTAAATCATCACGACAGATCTCTTGCAGGGTAGGCAGAGAATACATTCCTCTCAATCAAAATATTAATTTTAATAAAAAAATATATAAAAAACACTTGGAAGTTATTACCGCCATAGTAAGGTACCGTTTGGATCATACCGAGTTACGTAAAAAAAGGGGGAAAGAAACACTGTCATGCCTATATTTCCCAAAGGGCATAATGTACTGTGTACTTGTACACGCATATTTCGTCGTTGATGTTTGGACCCAATTTAATACAAAGCGAGATTATTGTCATTATATCGGACCAGACTCTAGACCGTTATTGAGATTTGATCAATTTCAATATTTAGAATGATGAACAGCTAGGTCTAGTGATCCACAAATATTTGGTTCAGTCTGAGTATTTGGGTATGTAAATTTTGTGTTTGTGAACGCAATCATGGCCCAGGAATAATCACTAGTGAGGTGCTACGTTTTTTTTTTAATTAACTTATCGACCTCACTCTCTCGTTAGGCCGCAAAACCATTTTCTCATTCAAGTAGGCGTTAATAAACCTATTTCGAGTAAGTGTCGCCACTGTTTAAATGTTATTAATCAATTCTTAAGGGAGTGACAGTGACGAAATTAGTTCATAAAAGATTAGTAAGGGACGGATATATTGAGTGCGCGCTCGGAAATAAACGACGTATGGGCAAAAAAATTATCACTTTCAAAAAAACTACACTATGAAATAAAATACTGCTTTACCAGAACTTTGATACAATTATTTTCTATGTCTTTAAGGAAATTATATTGATTAGTTCTTAAGCAGTGATAGCCTAGTGGTTAGACCGTTGGACTTAAACCCAGGCACGCACCTCGGTCTTTTCGAAAGCATGTGAGTATTAAAAATGAATTATCACTTGCTTTAACGGTGAAGGAAAACATCGTGATGAAACCTGCTTGCCTAAGAGTTCTCGAAGGTATGTGAAGTTCGCCAATCCGCACTGGGCCAGCGTGTTGGACTAAGGCCTAAACCCTCTCAGTTTGAGAGGAGGTCCGTGTCAAACAGTGGGACAGTTTCTTAACAGGGCTAATGTTTTTTTTTAAATTTCTTAAGGATTTCGCCTTAGAATCAGATTATTTAAAGCAATAGAGACAACTTTCGACTTTATTTCTATCGAGAAAATTTAGTTTAATCGTGTATTCCTTATATCAGATTCTGAAGTATACAGTCAAAAATTTCAAAATATTAAGTCTCTATTCCATATACTTCTTGAAGTGCATGGTTGCAAAAGTTTTTTCGGAGCAGACCCTTAAATGTTACAAACCAAGTAAATCTGACATCTACCCTCTGAGATAATTGGCGACACACAAACATTCAGACTGGCGCACACGCAGTCTCGGGTAAAATTTGCAAACCGCACGACGATGGTAACAGCAGATAGCCGGGCACACGTAAATAGGTTTATTTGGTATTACGTGTAGCGGTTCACGGTGATACGTCATTACGAGAACAATAGAATTGGTAACTTTCTTAAACCGTAATGGGCGCCCCAAAAAATTCGCTTGCGAATAAATGTAGTCGTTATTATCCGTGTTTCAGAGACTATTATACCTTGGTATTAAGGAAAAGTGAAATATTTATAGGTTTACATAAATATAAATGATTTGAATCCTGTTCAAAATACTTAAGAAAAAGAATTTTCGATTCGAAGGAAGAGCTGTTTTTCTTTTTATTTATAGCACCACACTGGAAGTTTCCGTTCAGTCCCCAAAATATTCAAAAAGTGATTTCACATAAAAAAAGCCCAGACTGATTCGAACATTTGTGGGTTACAAAAGGTTTGTCCCGTACTAGTGTTGTACTGAGCAGAGATGGACGATGTAGCGCAGTGGTTAAGAGCTTAAGCCGCTCTGCCCACTGCGTCTAATAGTCGCGGGTTCGAGTCCCGCACGGGACAAATCTTTGTGTGATCCACAATTATTTGGTTCGGTCTGGGTATTTGTGTATGTGAATTTTCATGTTTGTAAACGCACCCACGACACGGGAGTAAATCTTAGTGACGGGCTACGTTTTATTATAAAAAAAAATAGTGACCTACACTCTAATCACATTATCAAAATCTATCCTTAAACATGTATATTTAAGCCCTTAAATTTTCCTCATTTCAATTTTCTGTAACTTGTTCTTTGTCAGATACGGTTTGAAGAGTATGAACCCCAGAGTATGCATATTAAAAAAATCAGCAGTGGCACTCCGGGAGTGCCGACAGAAGTGGAAACATACATATATACAGAGGTGTCGGTAACGGTAACAGTGTAGCGAGTTCAATGGTTTTTTTCCTATCTCAAAAAATGCCAACGTGCATGTGTATCTATGTACGTACGTACACAATATATGTACATACTTATATACAGAGGCGTCGGTAACGGTAACAGTGTTGCGAATTCAATTGTTTTTTTCCCATCTCAAAAAATGCCCAACGCGTTTAAAGAAATTTTCACTCTAATAATCCGGCTAAAACAATATGTATGTCTCAAAGCGACAGTTAAAGATCGCGACCTTTATCAAAGAAAAATATCGCGAAAAACATGTTTGGTATTCAATGCTGACCATAATACTCACTCATGCGAAGTAAAGTGATATGATACGAGTTACACTGTACTGTGTACCGTTACAGTACGTGCGTTTGTCTGTCATATTTACAACCTCGTTACTGCGATTTAATAAGCGACGAGTTTCGAGCGATATGTGGGAGGGACTTTTTTCAGAACTTGTCAGTTTTATCTCGAAGAGATTCATCTGTTCGAGGATCGTGGTAACGAAAACATATCATCACGCTATTCCCCATACGGTGGTGGCAGGTCTGTATTATGTAGTGTGTACGTACACTCACCTTTTGCCGATGAAGTTAGCTACCATGTAATAGCGGGCGAGTCTATCGCCATTATACAAGGTGTAATATAATAAACGCAAGACCTGAAAGTAGTTTGTTTTAAATCGGTAACTGAATTGATTCCAACAATTTCTAACGTATCTTACATTTTTTTTTTAATTCGCAAAAAATGCTGTTGTGTGTGTGTGTGAATGATGTACGCTGTTGGCCGCGAGGCCTTTACAGCTTCACCGGGCTTAAAGGCGAGCGTGCAACCACTACGCTCTAGCCAGCCAGAAGGGCAAGAGGCGACATACTCGAGGGCGCCCTCGGTTGGGATAGTCGCTGTAGGGGGACGGGTGCACTACTAAGTACACCGGTCAACGGCCGGCTATGGGAGGGGATCTACTACTACGTCGTCGTCGTCGCCCGTATTCTGAGCGAAAAGAAGGGATGACAAAGCATCGGGGGGGTCGGTGAGAACATGTCGCGGCCGGCGGTGGCGGCAGGGGTCGGGGGGCAGATCGTAGTCGGCGGTGGCTACAATTAACGGATTCGCATGGGTAGATGCGTTCGCGAAGTGACGTGTTGACGCCTTTTTAATAAAGGCGCGAATAGGTTCGAGACCTAGATCGGAGTGGAGGTCGACGTTCCGTACGAACCAGGGGGCTCCTACGGCTTTACGGAGGAAGCGGTTTTGAACCACTTGGAGTTTATCGATGTGAGAGGGGGCCGAATGCCCGAACACAACACACGCATAAGTCATGATGGGTCGAACGCAAGTTTTGTAAAGTGTCACCTTATTTCTAAGGGACATTTTACTCCGCTTGCAGATTAACGAATGGAGACGACCGAGCACAAATGATGCTCGGTGACGGGCCCGCTTGATGTGCGGGCCGAAGGACATGGTACTGTTTAGAGTGACCCCTAGATTCAAAGAAATACGGAGGTTTCAAATGCATTTCTAAAACTTATTTCTCAAGACTGCCTTGTTGGTCTAGTGGCACAGCGCATCGATTTGTGCTCACGAGGTCGTGGGTTCAAATCCTAGGTCGGACAAACGCAACAACAGGCTCGCGCCCTACATGGGTCCTAACATCGTCGGCGAAACGTGGGTGTAATCAGTACACCACTGCCACCCCCACTTGGGAATATAGGTGTGACGGTGGTATTTTTTAATACGCACATACAGTTACAAGTTTCATTGTTAATTGAGTTATAAAAGTGCTTAAAAGAGGGGTAAAAAAATTAAAATTGGAAATGTGGTTTCCGTATTGAATCAACGACGTATTGAATTGACGACGATTTAGCGCAGTGGTGAAGAGCTTAAGCCGCTCTGCCCACTGCGTCTAATAGTCGCGGGTTCGAGTCCCGCACGGGACAAATCTTTGTGTGATCCACAATTATTTGTTTCGGTCTGGGTATTTGTGTATGTGAATTTTCATGTTTGTAAACGCGCCCACGACACAGGATTAAATCCTAGTGTGGGACTACAATTTTTACAAAAAAAAAAAAAATTATCCAATCTGGGTATCTTAGGTCTTGCGTTATTTATAATACACCTTGTATACGGTGCACATTCTAGACTGCTTTAAATAAAAATCTACTGCCTGAATAACACTGTGTGTAGTGTGGTTGGCTATCACAAGGACTTGGGTTCGAATCCTAGGTAGGAAAAAGTGTGGTTGATTAGATTGAAAGATTATCCACAGCAGTCTGGAGCAGGTAATGTGCCATTGTAACAAAAAATCTGATCCCTCTTACCTCGATTTGTGGAAGTAGGCCTTTGCACAGCAATAGGATAATAAGTTTTAAATTTTAAATGAATGAAACATGGATGCATTCCATAATTTTTAATAGCGTTTGTACCAAAATGTCCTCAATGATTACCTATTAAAAAAGCCTGCAAACAATTGCAAAGTATGTAATAGCATTTTTTTAATTGATTCCAATTACTTACAAAGCGCACTCAATTTTGGTTATTTAATTTTGTTAGGAATATTATTTTATATTGATCTAGTAAAATATTATTTATTATTTTTACAAAGACTGAAACAAAATTAAAAAAAATGGGTTCTGTGAGGTTTAGTGTACGTAATATGCTTATCACTTAGACCAAATCTTAATATGACCAAATATATAACTTTTAGGCATCTATAGAATATGTCTAAGCTATATTTCGGCTACTTTTATTGATAAAATCTGTCAAATTAGGACACGCTATTGTGTTCCTTAAACTTTTGCGTTAAGGCTTAAAATGGTCGGTTTTATTTACGTGGGCGATGTTAGTACCAACACTTAGTTGAAGATAATATGAGTTTTGCAGCGGCTTTTTGTTCTGAAGATTCCCTTATCGGTGTCATAGCGTAGGTGTTAGATGTAGACTGTTTGCCATTCATGGGCGTATCAAAAAGTGGAGTATCATTCGTGGAGAAGAAATGATGTA
The DNA here is from genome assembly GCA_905147815.2 of Phalera bucephala. NCBI lineage: Eukaryota > Metazoa > Arthropoda > Insecta > Lepidoptera > Notodontidae > Phalera > Phalera bucephala. Next base: position 31,946,796 of record LR990611.1, on the reverse strand, counting down.
ATGGCGAGAGGTCACGGCCGAGTTGGCGATCGAGAGAAAGATAATAACAATGACGTCTATATCTGCCTACCTCGTTGGTCTAGTAACCAAGGCAAGTCGTCTAAAATACACAAGGCATGTCTCCCACACTCGTGCGTAATGACCTTAACGTTACGCAACTGGGCTTCCCATTATGCGTGTGGTGATTTAAAATACGTCAAAAGGTTGATCACCTCAGCGATCGTCTTCGTTAATATTGACACATGGCGCATTAAGCGGAATAATGGCCTATCCTTCAAAAATTTTTTCATGCAAAATTATAGTAAATTAATTATGACCAAAATTAAATATGGCTCGATGATATAGGCATAAAGAATTATGAGCAATTAACAATCTCAAGAAAATACTTGTCAATCACTATCACCTTAAATTATAAAACAAAGTCTACCCGCTGCGTCTGTCTGTCTGAACGCGATAAACTCAATAACTACCAAACGGATTTTCATACGGTTTTCACCAATGGACGAAGTGATTCAAGACTTTAAGAGGAAGGTTTATGTGTATTATATATTTTATAATTCATGCGTGCAAGCCGGGGCGGGTCGCTAGTATATACTAAAAGAACTACGTTCATTCACCAAGCAGAGGTGGCCGAGGTGTAGGTACGTACTGTGTACACAACTGCACATGGCCGACGACTTTAGTTCCTACTGTAATAGGACACCAGCCTATTACCATTAAACCGAGCACAATTCCGGATATGGAGAGAATTTTCGATAGAAAAAACACACTTTGTCTGACCTAACCTTTTATCTGACTCGCTCTCTACTTTCATTGGTCAAGATAATATTTTCCCCACTTTACCTCTCTAGTCATACATTTCGCACTTTCTCATACATATTAAACGCTATTTATTCAACTTTTATGTTAATGTCACAACTTGTTTACCGACGTGGGCGCACCTCTATTAAGCCGAAGTCTCACGAACAGGTAGCTTAGCATGAACAGATTGACCTCAACATAACGCTAACGAGTTGATATGCTATCCTTTTCACATTAAAAAAAATGCTATATATAATGTAATTTTTGTCATCCTGGAGCGAAAGCCCAGATAATGTCTCCGATGCCTGCTGTTAACTGGTAATAAAAAAATCTATACAAAGAATACTTCAATAAGTAACATCTACCTACTGACTTATCCGAATATTATAGCTAGGGTGAAAATCTGAAACACCGAAGGTATCTACCGGTCCGTTAATGAGCCACGCCGCCCCTCAATGTCATTTTGCGTTTGGTATAGGTGTTTTAATGCACTAAATTAGTATTGTTTTTAAGTTGTTACCAATTGAAGTGTTCTTTTTTAATTTTTTTTCTTACCAGTGAACAGTAGACCTGGATACATTATGGCTTTCACTCCAGGACGACTAAAATTACACCGTGTATAAAGATGAACATGACAGCACGATATTTCGACAACGTTATTCTATCGTCAAATGATTTGTCCTTAGCCCACAGGTAGACCGGCGCCACGCATGAAATCGATAGTTTAACAATTATCAAATCGTTGTATCGTTATGTGACATTGAAAGAAATAGTTCCGACTTGTGTCAACGTCGAATTAATTTAAATTAAGTGTCCACCAATTTGAATGATCGATAAACGTGCACCTACTAACTAAAATGTATGTCACGGGATAATTATTATATGTTTCGTTAGTTTATAATGAATTCATCCAGATTGTAAATTATCTATGGTATTTACGATCAGATTCACTTCTTCATTACTGCAACAATCAAAGATTCGATGGAATATAACTCGTATTTGAGAAAAGCCTTCCCGTTGGCCTTTTTTTTAATTTATGAGTAGTTACATGTTCGGAAAGTATTGCGTAATATATTTATATACCTATTTGGGGGTACTATTTTGATTCGATTTATATCAGGTTTTGAATGTCACCCAAATTATTCAAACCGGTGCGGGTTATTTCAGTAATCAATACAGACTTTAAACCTTATAAGTCACTCTTGCATGAGTAAAAAGATACTTCTTTATATAAGTAAAAAGTAAATGCAAGAATTGACTCCTTTATGTTTTGATATTAGGTGTAATTATAACCTTTATATTGTTGTTAATTTATTTATGATGTAAAAAAAGGAATTAATGAAGAAATTCATTTTATTTTAAGTGGCAATATATGTTAAATCTTTCAGAGTTCACATAAAATCTTTATTGATCAATTGATTTGGTGGCAGATTCCGCTTAACGAAGTCAGTCGCTTAAGTTATATATATAATGACATTGCGCATCCATCGGTTTTGCACCTCATAATAATTTTATTAAGGTTAATTATAAGTTTGGTAACATTTCGAAAAGTTAATATTGAATATTGCTTGTGTAACCATGTTAACCAAATGTAATTTATGCGGTTGTCTTTATTCTCCCTTTCTTGATAATGGATATCGGCCACGAAATTAAGCCAATTTGCCTTAGTGGACGGGCATAATATAAAATATTGTTTATCATATTAACTTGATTCTCCAATGACTCACACCAAACAGTAAAGTGATGGGCATTATCCAGACCAAATACGGAGATTTAGGTGATTTAAAAAATTACGTTTATTTGGTTATCTCTTACTTTCTTGACCATTAGGAACGCATTCCTAAAATTACTATTGCAAAAATAAAGTGCTTACTCGTATTTGTCAAACAAACAGAAATATTTCCAAAAATGGAACGCATCAAATCGTCAATAGGAGTCAGCGTTTTAAAAACCAGTGTCGAAAGAACCAATGTGACACACATATTAAGAATTCTTTGCAATTTTGATCTCTAACACTATGTAAGTAAGTGTTTGTTTGTGGAAAAAATTAACTTGGCGAAGTGAGATGTCGTTGTTTAAGAACAGTATAATAGAGCCATGCAATTAGGATCGCGACCACGTTGTCATTTGACTTGGAAAGTAGTGTGGAAGAATGGCCGCGTACTTATACTAAATTCTGAATTTTTAACAGGCTATTTTGTAACCTGTTGGCAACTGTTTTTAATATGCTATTATCTGCTCATACCATCTTGTTGAGGCTGAGGTAGAGTTTAACGACTGCGTTATTGCATTTTTGATTTTAATTTTCTTCAGATGATAGTAATATACTCCTTATCAAGAGGTATTTACTTATCTTGATAATACTTTTGTCAAATATTCTTAAAATTATGTGTTTAAATAAGAAGCATAAAAGGATATATATGTAAAGGAGTATTTAGACGTTTACCCTTATACCTTCGTTTTATAGTCGATAGTGATCCTATTATCAAGGTAGCATACTGTTAGTTGGATTTTAAGAGGTTTACTCCTTCAAGAGGAATCTCTTTACGGTATTTATTACAACACTATTGTAGGATCCCCGATATTTATCACAGTCAAAACTCATTATTTTGTATAGCCACCTCTAGAGAATATGCAATAATCTTCCAATTAACCGGCAAACATTTATTACTATAATTAGGCTCAGCTTATTTAAAATAGACATCGAATAATATCCCAATAACCCTTATCATGTGCACGCTTAATAGCAATAATTATATTCCAGAATAGTTTAAAACCAACGCGGGCGCGTCATTTTGACGTATATGTTAGTTTTGACGTAACCGTCAGATTGACGTACGCGTTAGTTTGACGTACGATGAACGTAACTGCCCTCTGGCGTTTGTCTCATAAACAATAATTTCGTATATCCAACGGCTTGGAGTCAAGAAACGGTTACGTAACGTTGTAGGGTTGATATATTGATATTTAAGACCCGCGGCCCAAAATACAACATAATACGACTATTTGAGACCAAATTTTTAAGTTTGTCTTTTTTGTCGTGTGTTTTCTAAAATGAATAAATGCAATAAATACCTCTTAAGCCCGTTATTTCTCTGAAGGAAAAGGGTGAAGTATAACATATATAACATGACAGCCTTGTTTGGCCGGATATTTTTCAGATCCAAGGTGACAAACTTCTCGTAATTTTTCCTCACGATACCTTTTCCGCCGTTAGCGAATGATAACAGCGGATTGATTTCGAAAAATTCCTAGGCAAGCGGCTGAATTCGAATCCTGGAGTTTCTTCCGAATTGCTCGTACCTCTTCAAAAATATGGTCGTGCAAATCCTATGTAATTACATAACCCAACAATTTACGGAATGTTTAAAAAAAACAATGTTACTTTTAAATTTCAATTATAGAATAGCTTGAAATAAAACTATTTTTTCGGATTTTGTCGCGGTTTATTTTGATTTTAAGTTCCCGACGTTTCGAGTGCTTTGCAGCACCCATGGTCACGGGAAGGACTGAGGTGTTAGACGTCCAAAAGGCATAGTTGTTCCGGGGTACCCTCAAACTTCTTAATTATTTTTGTTTTTGTTGGTCCGATCTACGCAGAATGAGCTCACGGTGTCTTGAGGTCTTGCAGTGTTATGCTTGGTTTTAGATTTGATTATATTAATTACTGGATCCCAAGACGATGGAAGCACCCAGCCAACTTCTCTATTGAAATTAGGATGTTTTTTAATTTCAATAGCCTCGCGAACCATCCTTGGTAGGAATCGGTGTTCTTTCACGAGGATTTGTGGTCTATCAAATCTGATGTTATGGCGGGTGCGGTCAAGGACATGTTCACAGACTGCAGACTTCTTTGAGCGACGGTGTTTTAGGTCAGCTATGTGTTCTTTAACTCGAGTTTTTACTGGTCTTTTTGTTTGTCCTATGTAAGAGAGACCACATTCACAATCAAGCTTGTATACTCCTGCATCTTGAAGAGGGATGTGACACTTGACAGATGGTAAAAACTGACTGATCTTCTTTGGTGGCTTATAAAATGTTTTAATTGAAGCACGCTTCAAGATGTAGCCAATCTTGTCTGTGACTCCTCTTATGTAAGGTAGTACAGCAGGGAGACGCTCGACTGTGGCTGGTTTCACTCGGTCACTGTGACGTTGGCGTGGGACTCGAAGCTTATTGTCGTGCAGGACTTGCTTGACATGTTGAAGCTCGGCAGCCAGATGTTTCTTGTCACAGATCCCTTGTGCTCTCTGAAACAAAGATTTACCCACAGTAGCTAACTGTGATGGATGGTGGTGAGATTCACCGTTTAAGTACCTATCAGTGTGGGTCTTTTTTCTATAAACCGTATGGCTTAAGGTGTTGTTGGGGTTACGGATTACTGAGACATCTAGGAAAGCTAGGGAATTGTTTGCCTCCAACTCCATTGTAAACTGAATTTTAGGGTTAATGGAGTTAAGATGATTAAGGAATACATTAATTTTGTCAGATGGTAATATTGTGAAAGTATCATCTACGTACCGCTTGTAGAAACTTGGCTTTACAGGTGAGGTACGAAGGGCTGTCTCCTCAAAGTCTTTCATGAATATATCGGCAACAATGGGAGATACAGGGGAGCCCATCGCCACACCATCTACTTGCTTGAAGAAATGCTCCTTCCACAGTAGGTAGCCAGATGTAAGGCAGTGTCTCAATAGTTCTGAGTATTCCGCTGGCATGTTGTTCTCCGCTAGTTTCCTTTCTACAATTTCGACACAGTCTTGTACAGGTAAGCATGTGAATAGTGACTGGACATCGAAACTGACCATAGTTTCATTGTCAGTGAGATGTAGATTTTTGATCTCACTAACAAAATGGTATGAATCCTTAACATGTGCTCTTGTGTGTCCTCTGAGTGGCGAGAGCATTTTCGCTACGTGCTGAGCCAATCTGTAGGTTGGTGTGTCGATTTGGCTAACAATTGGACGTAGGGGAGCATTCGGTTTATGAATTTTTGGGAGCCCATACAACTGTGGTGGTTTTGCGCACGAAGGTATTAGTGATTTGACGTCCAGATTCAATGTTTCGGAGTGTTTCGGAAAATCAAAATAAACCGCGATAAAATCCGAAAAAATAGTTTTATTTCATGTGTAATATTCGCGTAAATCTAAGAACTCAGTATATAGAATAGCTGTTGAAAAAATTACATTATAATAAGTTCCAAAATCCAAAAGATAATGCCATCTCTATCATCTTAAGAGATTAAAAAGTATAATTACGTCCACGGTGCGGTTACAAGTCAAAAACCCTATCAGACGATTACATCATGGCACGTGCTACCCTAGCGCGGTGTTGCTAGGGTTGGTAAAAGTGTATTCTTAAAAATGTTCATACAATTTCTACAAATTTTATTATAATATAATCTTACATTAGGCTAAGTATATAAGTTGATATACATGATACTCTGCCACCCCCACTTGGGCAATAGAGCAGTGACGGTATTTTTTTCATAATTTAGTCTTAATGTCACACTGCTGTGTAAATACCTCTTTCACCAATCGAAATGACAGGATATATACTCCTATTGGCAGGATTGGTAGGTTATGGCCACCTGCTTTTGGATGTTATCAAACCGCCTATAAGGCTTCCAACTCGGCTTAAGTTAACATAAAGTCATGAAGTTCACGTTTCACCATGCTATAATAACTAAGCTAACATAATAGTGGTTAAGTCATTGAAAAACTGATCCAAATTGGTTAAATACAGTTCACATTTTGATCCTCCATTTTAAAACATCACCACGAGAAATGTAGTAGGACATCAATTCTACAAATGTTCAACCTATCAGATTTATCTGAATATTTTAATAACAACATACAATTTTAAACTTGACGAACTATTAATCAGGATTAATAAGCCATAGAATTAACAATCTCTCTGAGTATACATTTTTAATATGAAATTAATACATAGCGAGATTATTGCCATTATAACGGGCACAATTCCAGACTCCGAACTATTTAGACTCCCTCGTTGGTCTAGTGGCAACGCGCATCGCGTAGCGATCACGAGTCCCGGTTTTAATCCTATATTAGATTAAGAGTAATTTTTACATAGAAAAAGTTAGAGTATCAGTTCGAAGTCTGGCATTGCGCCTGGTATAATGGCAAAAGGCTCGCCCCCTATTACATTGGGACCTAACATCGTTGGGGAAAAGCGGGTGTACATCACCTCTGCAATCTCCACTTGAGGAATATAGGTGTGACGGTGATTATTTTACAAAAAAATAATACAACTCCCCTTTATTCCCGACGCTTGCCAGCCCTAAATGTACCGTAGTAATTGCGCCTGAGCAGCGCTCGGGGATGCCTTCACGTACATAAAAGAAAACAAAAGTGTAAACCTGTTCCGCCAAGACTCCCGTAATGACTAGCATCTAGCGGGTTAGCGGGGACTGTCGGGATGCGACGAGTCGATAGGGATGAGAGAGAATTTTATCGATACTTCTGATTATCTCGCTTGGTATGATTTTGTAGTTGTAGATTTTTTGTGATGAATACTTAAAGCAGTTAACACGTAGAAAACTCAAACAGCTTTCGTAAAAAGAGTGAGAACGTGAAAAGCTTTTGGATCGTGATAGATTTTACTGCTTTTATGCCCTTAACGTATATGTGCACTATAGTTAAAAAATAAGTTCTGGCAATTGTGCTAATGGATATGGGTACCTAGACATTAATACTTAATAGCACAAAGTCAAAGAGAACTTGTTTTTCTTTACCTATTACCTTTATGGCACTGACTGCAGTATCATAAAGATAATAGGTACTAACCAAGTGCCCGTAAAGTATATAAAGGTGTATTTATACGTACGTAAATGTATTCTGAATGCCGTGTAACATACTAAAATGTTATATCAATTACACCTAAATAACAGAAAATAACGAAAATATATTGTCGCCAATACACATGAAACATGCAGCGAGGCGCTTAGCACCGCGAGTTATCCACAGTATCATCAAGTACACGTTACTATCTTGTAAGTAGGAACCTATCATTAAAAAAAAAAGTTTCTTTAACAAAATTTCTATCGATATCGATCAATCCCTATCAGTGACAGTTAACCCTCAAGCGTTCACCTCAACATGTAGGTCAGCGTGCTATAAACGAGTCCTGGGTCGTGCACGCACCTGCGCAATGTTATCCTTCACACAGTTACGTAATGCGCTTATTTATGTAATCTCAACCTAATTTATGTAGCAACTTGTTGCACTGTAGGTGGATAGCACCAATAATTTGAAAAATAAAACACTTTCCGTAACCGGCGGGCGTGTATGAGACGAACTATGAGAGTGGAGGAAGCCAGAGAGGTATGTAAGGAAAGAACCTGTTGGAACTCTGTACTCTTTGCCTACCCCACAAGGGATCTGGATAGAAAACGCTTTAAATTCCGGAAAATAAAATTTAACGTTTGCAGCTATGTGATATACCTGAATAAACAAATAGCCCACTTGTGAAATGGCTAATTCATTGAGATTAATTACATTATTATCATTTTTGTTTAACTGAAATGTATTAATGATGAGCTGTTACAATAACAAAACAATTTACGAGAATTAGCGACTGACAATAATATAATTTATACTAATGATACGCTATTAATTAAATAAATAAAAAATGAGTACATACTTGCTAATAAATAATTGAGATGAATAAATAATGAACGAATATGAATCCAACACGCCATTCGATTATCGAATAACGATACTTAACCATATTTACGCTTAAATGATGTTTTAATTGTTAAAAAAAGAAACCACCAACGTAAGTCATACTACGAACAAAATATCTACTGTATCAACTTTTAACCGATTTGCGTTCATTCATTTCCTGCCCGTAACCGATCACTGAAACTATTTTAAGAGTGAATAATAATTTGTGATTGTTTGGCAAACGGATTTCAAATTTATTTGATGACTGGCATTTTTTTACTTCGTCGTCTAATAAAAATATTATGTTTTCGGCATTGCGTTCTAATTTTAAATTGTGCAATAAAAAATAACAATCGTCAATCATAATATTAGTATCCAATAGTTGGTTTTTAATTTACGTCCTGATTCGTACGACTATCTTTATAATAATACAGTAATTTGTTTATTGTAGACGTGAAAATAATATTATGCTGACAACATATCACATTTAGTTTTTAATATTATATAATAAATTATGAAAAAACTCGTAATATATGTGAAAGCTTGCAATGAACTATGATATTTTAACCTCGTTATTAGTTTGCAAGCTTTCTTTATAATAAAAAAATGTTTATTAAAAAAGTGCAATACCCGAAATGTCGTTACAGCAAAAAGCGCGCGAATTTATATATATTTTTTTATAACACACACCGTCACGCCTATATTCCCCAGAGGGGGTGGCAGAGGTGTACTAAGTACACCCACGTTTCGCCGACGATGTTAGGTCCCATGTAATAGGGGGCGAGCCTATTGCCATATACCGGGCACAATTCCAGACTCCAGACTCATACTGGGAATTTTTCGTTAGAAAAACTACATTTATCCGACCTAGGATTTGAACCCAGGACCTCGTGATCGCAAAGCGGTGCGCTTTGCCACCAGACCAACGAGGCAGTCGTTTATAATATGTTGCGTATAAATGCGTTCATGTATGCCCACAAAAGAATGATGATGTGATCTTAAATAAAAATTCCATACATTCGTGATTTTGTAATAAAATCTATCAATATTAAATCCTTTGAATGTGTGAAAAGCTATTAGTTACACATTGAATTTCTTAACCGAGTAAAGAAACCCGTTGCATGTATGGTATCTAAGATTTGAACAACTTTAACAAAACTATCTCGATCCTGATGCCGTAATAGCGTTGCGATACTTATTAGAGCAAAGTAAATCAACTGTGAAAGTAACTGACCCACTGAATGTACTTGAATCTTGTTTTTTTACTTTTACTTATTACGAGCGGTTTTGTTCGTGGTCTTAATGAGGCTGAGGTGCGAAAATCGTGATAATAGAATTAGCGATCTGATACCGTTCTGTGGAGTTTAAAGGAAGTTTTAAGATTACGTTGATTTCAATCGGCCATGAGAATGCGCGCCGAAATCTGAAAGTTTATATTTTTTTTGTGTGTATTTAGTTATATATCATCACACCAGTTCCCTTGCGGGGTAGGCAGAGAGTACAGAGTTCCAACAGGTTATTTCCTTACAGACCTCTCTCGCTTTCTCCACCCTCATAGTTCGTCTCATACACGCTCGCCGGTTACAGAGACTCTTGACTTGCCCTTCAGATAAGACACGGTTTATTTGGTCATGGTAAGATAGTCTAGGTTTTCCCCGGTACCTACATCCTTCCACTTTCGCATTGTATATCTGTTTTGTCATTCTTTATTCCGACATCCTTTCTGTCTATATGCCCGGACCAACGGAGCATAACCTTTCTCATCTTTACACCGATATTGTGTATTTCTGAAACCAGAATTATATTTGTAAATAGGTAATTGTAGTTCTCCTCCTTCTGAATGTAAAAAAATGTAATGAATTCTAAATTAAGAAGATGTTAGAATGAAAAAGCAACTGTCATGCCTATATTTCTCAACCGACGGTGGTAGAGGCCTACTATGTAACCCCTATTTCGCCGACATATCCCAATATAATAGAGGCGAGTCTATTGCTATTACACAGTGCATAATTTCGTCTGCTATTAGCAATTAATCACCAGAAAATACCCAACAACCCTATTTATCTATTTTCTACATTATAACCTTAAAGAACTAAAGTCAGTAAAATCTGTTTGGTATAATTATCACCACTTTCTAACATAAATTGTGGACAGTTAAACATAATTGGCTGGTAAATGGGGGAGTTGTCTCTAAACGTTGGCTTTCTTCGAGAAAACTGCATGAAGTAAACGACTGGCCACTTTCCCGCTATTGATATTTAACGAGAACTACATTCTGGATATTGTGCGTTTAAATGCTAGCATTCTGATATTATCAGTAGTTTCTATCGGTTTTACTGTTTGTGAGGCGCTCGTAGCATTGTGCAACCGTGGTGTTCTTACCGAACACCAAGGTTAAGCAGCGTTCGACTCGGTCGGCCTGAGATAGGTGACCGTTTGTATTTTCATATACGAGCATCTCCAGGCTTCGGGAGGCATGTTTGGCCGTTGGTCCCGGTTACCACTTAATGTGGTAGTCGTTAAGACGAGTTGGAAGCCCTTCAGGCAGCTGGATAAGTTCCAACAGCAGGTGCCCACAAACCTGCTTCAACCAATCCGTACTGAGTCCTCGTGGTGGTCCTAATCTCTCTCAACTCGATTTGTGAGAGAAGGCCTTTGTATCAGTATGGGCTGATATTATTATTATGTATTATTTACTGTTCGTATGGGTGTATGTGTGGCGCTAGGGGGGAGGGCGTATACTAGGTATCTCGCCGTGGTCCTCTGCACCGGCCGGTGGGATGCAAGGGATTCTTAGACTTCGCCGGCGAGTTCGGTGTCTGATCCTACTAGACTAAGCCATCGTCAAACTAGTGAAACCAATCTCGTGAAATTGTTAGCGGTCTCAAGGTCGGTAAAATATGAGTGAACAACTGTACATAATGCATTTCTGCCACTCTTTGACGAATATAATTGTGACGGTGTTAATATTTTTTATTATTTTACTATATTTTATTTTTTCTATAAAATTGTAGAAACATGTAGTGCCCGAAACAAATATTTATTCTGTGCGGGAATCGAACCTGTGACTACTGAATCTAGTGGGCGGCGCGGCTTAAGTTCTTAACCAAGCCGTTCACGTTATTTTATTTATTCTTACTTAAGGTCGTGTGTGGATCGTTCTACTCCAATAACTAAAAACTATAGATTGTTTATTGCATTTTAGGCTGAATTTTAATCATTGTTTAATATTCGTTAGGCTTTAGCCTTCTTTATTACTAGCAGTTTCCCGCGACTTCGTACCCGGTCGACAACAGTGCCACCTACCGGGTCTATGTTATATAGCCTATGTTACTTCTGGATATGGTAGTTTCAGCAGAGGGGCCTTCGGGGTCGCGGACGCAAGGGGCGGGGGCCTTGAGCGACCTTCACGAGCGACCCTGAGGAGGACGGCGGCGTGGTGTGGCCCAAGTCACCGTGAGCACCGCGTTAGTGCGGGGGAGAGCGTGCCATTAAGTTTCCCCCTGAAGGCGGGCTCTTCAGAGCGTGGCACAGGAGGGGCACCGGTGTGTTCCATACGGAGATCCCGGAGCCCCTCCAAAGTGCTGATGTCGGCCACCCTGGAGTTTTAGTCGGTAGAAATCCGACACGCCCTGCGGGCGTCCCCCGTGGCTCGCGGAAGTCCTATGCAGGATTTTCCACAAGTAAAAAAAAAGGTTTCTAATACTAAAAGAATTTTTGCAATCGGTCCAGTAGATTTTGAGTTTATTCGTTACAAACATACAAAAATACAAATCTCACCTCTTTATAATATTAGTATAGATAGCGACCAAGTAGATATTAACTTTGATAGTGTCAGTACGAAACCTACATAAAAAATATCCATAATACATTTGTGAGGTCCTTCAATTTTCCTTCGTTTTTTTAAAGAGCACTTTTTGCGCATCTTTCTTTCTTGTTTCTGCGTACATTTAGTGATGTTTTATCCAATTTAATTTTAATGTAATTTTAAGTTTAGATTTTCTTTTTGTACATATGGTGGTTTATTCAGTGATAGCCTAGTGGTTAGACCATTGGACTGCAAAGTCAGAGGTTTCGGGTTCAAACCTAGGCACGCACCTCTGTCTTTTCAAAAGTATGTGCGTATTAAAAATTAATTATCACTTGCTTTAGCGGTGAAGACAAAACATCGTAAGGAAACCTGCATGCCTAAGAGTTTCTCGAAGGTGTGTGAAGTTCGCCAACCCGCAATGGGCCAGCGTGGTAGACTATGGCCTCAACCCTCTCAGTTTGAGAGGAGGCCCGTGCCCAACAGTGGGACAGTTTTTTAACAGAACTAATATTATTATATGGAGATTGCCCGTAAGTGATTGTAACGCCTAAATTAATGCTATTACAATGCAAGTTTTTGTATAATTGATGAAAATGATTGCGGGTCAACCTTAAATAAATAAATAAATTTATGTTCCAAATAACACTATCTTTAACACGCTGATAGAGGGCTTAAATTCTGACAGCTATCCGAAAATATATTAAAGACACAACTAAAGACAGGCGTCAAAGAATGGGAGGAACAAACGCTGATCGTTAGATACGCACCGCGGCGCCAATGTCGGGCCCAATGCCAAACATTGTTCGGCATCGGAAGGAAGCGCCGAGGTTTCGTGGCACTGTTATATCGGCCCACGTGAGACCGATGTGTGGGTTCGTTTATTCGATGTTTTCGAAGTCATTGATTTGCGTGGAGGACTTGATTTCGGTACTTAATTTAATTTGAGTACATCTACTTATATTTTTACATGTACATATACCATATACAAGGTGTAACAGTATTATTTGCCTCGTTGGTCTAGTGGCAAGGCGCATCGCTTAGAATCACGAAATCCTAGGTAGGGCAAGTGTAGTTTTTCTAAGGAAAACTTCCCAGTACGAGTCCGGAGTCTATAATTGTGCCCGGCAATAGGCTCGCCTCCTATTACATGTGACCTAACATTGTCGGCGAAACGTGGGTGTACTGAGTACACCTCTGCCACCCTCGCTTGGGGAATATAGGCGTGACGGTGTGAATAATAATATCCAAATCCGTCGTGATACTCCATAGTTTCTTATCTCCTGGATATCTACGTAACAAAGTAAAACAATGTATGAATTGAGAACCTCTCGCTTTTTTGAAGTCAGTTAAAGACAAAAGCAAAAACTGAACCTACTAGCTGTCCATAAAACAACGGTAATAATTTATGCACTTACGTACAAATGCGTATGATCTCTATAAATACATTTCCTCAACTGTTTTTATTAACGGAGGTGTAATTCACGTAATCTTTCTTATTTAAAGCCAAAACATTCCTTTACAAACTACTTTCTAATAAATGTTATGATCTCCCTCACAGTACCAGCATCTTACATCTTAAACATATTATCATAATCAAATAAATTAGAGATAACGTTGTATAACCAATCAAAACAAGGCTTCTATCCGCTTAATAGGATGCCGTTATACACGAATACCCCAGCATTGAAGTACTTAAAGACATTGGCGATACGAATGGGAATGGCTATAACTAAGGCTTTCTCTAAACCTATTGTTTCATAGCTGTTACGTATAAGATTAATCTTCTACAGAAAGTTCATTAATTGTATTTGTTCTTATATGAATAGGTTTTTACTTGTAAGGAAAAGCACTTATTGAAGAACAAGAAAATTTCAAGCCATTGAACACATCATACTGAGGATTGTGACTTGGTTGCGGAACATTTTATTGTTTTCCTTCATCTACTGCGATCTCCAAGATGTAGCGCCATGCTGACTGGCATCTCTAGTTGTTTAGATACTTGATCTGACCGTCTTTTGGTGATACATCTCATTGACCTCTTTCCTTTTATTTTGCCTGTCACCAGTTGTACTATTGTACTAGCATTATAGACCTTGACTTGATATCTAATGAAGATCTTTTCTTGTTCCAGCCTAAGCCCGTTTGAGGCGGCAACGGGTGGCGAGATGGTGTCACGACGTCGAATACTGTCGCGTTCCCGGGATGACCTGACGCAAGCGTTTGCAGCACCTGCCGAGGAGGAGGAAGACGTATGGTATCAGAAGGATAAGCTTTACAAGGTAAGAAGAGAAAACATTACAGCAATGCCTAACACTAGATACCAGAAATACTGATCACGTTGATTTATAATTGACTTGAATGAACGTCTAAGCTTTGCTTTAGTATTTTATTTGATATGGAGCGTAGCTACTACTACTCTACTTAAGTTGAAATGGTTTTTAAATATTTTTAAATTGTACACACGACTCATGACAATTGCTTCTAAGCAAATTTACTTCAATAAAAGACTCTAATCAGTCCCATTCCTGGATCAATGAAATTGACAATGCTTTTTATGAGTTCATATCACATTTTATTTATAGTTGCTTCTTTTTTTAAGTTATCAGGTCTAATAAGATCAACAAAAAAAAACACAATAACAGGCAGTTTATAAATGCGCAGTGTTTATCGAAATAATGTCCTTACCATCAAATCGTGCTTATGCAAAATTTTAACCGAGAATTCCTCAAATAATCACATATCATTACCAAAACTAAGTCAATTTTTCATGTTATTTTTACTTGGTCATCAGGACAGCAAGATGGTCTATGACCTTACAATGGCATAAAACAGTTACAAACTTCGGATACGCTATTAGATATACAGATCTAGACTTTAGCTAGACTACCGCAAAGTTAGCATTCACAACGTGCAAATATGCAGTCTAAAGGCATAACGAATGTAAGATTGCATCGACTTGTGGCTGTTGAAATTGTGTATGCTTGGTCAGTTTACCAGTACCAGTATAGTGGGTACTATTGCAATATGAATTTTGAATTTGTTAACGTTGAAAGATCAAACCTAACGACTTTTGGTAACCGAGGCTAAATGTAAAAGATATGCTTGAAATTATTATTTTCATATCGGAATATTTCATTGGCAAATAACTGGGTAGCAACTGTATATACCCAATATCACTAAATGAAAGCATCTTTTACATTTTATTGAAACTGGGTAGATCTAATGACAACCAATTTCTATATACAGAAAATTTACGGAGATTTTACCAGAAATAAGTTCTGTAGAAAGCCGAAATAATAAACCAATCCCGCAGAAAAAAGCAGGTAAACCTTATCCTTCTAAAATGTATTACGTAACTCCAAAACATAATTCAATTTAGGAAACGATATTTTTCTACTGATTTCTTAAAGCCAAAACGAGTCTTAGTCAGTTCACAATCGAAGAACTATTTCCTGCCATTGTATAGACCAACCACTAATGAGGAGGTAATCAAATCATAATAGGTGTACGATACCCACCTAATTGGTATTTAAACTTTCTATACATCAATCACAGGGTCATCGAGCCGATATAAGTAATGTTCACGCTTCAGTTCACACGGCCGTAGCCGCCGATATAATAGCATCGGTAAATGACAGATCATAGGAGAAACCATTACGACAATTTGTCAAAGTGAAATCTTGACAACTTTCCACAAATTAGGACCTTGTAAACATATTCACTTTATATTGATTTTGTGATATGTTACCTAACGGAAAGTGCTAAATGTGTTTCTATTATCACTCGTTATAATTTCAATTGTAGTTTCATTTTTACTTTTACTATTATTTTATTTATCTATCTAGTACAATTTTGTAAATATGAGAAAGGGTATGCTCCGTCGGTTCGGGCATATCGAATAAATGTAAGAAGAAAGAATGACTGAATGAGTGTGTGTGTGTGTGTGAATGATGTACGCTGTTGGCCGCGAGGCCTTTACAGCTTCACCGGACTTAAAGGCGAGCGTGCAACCACTACGCTCTAGCCAGCCAGAAGGGCAAGAGGCGACATACTCGAGGGCGCCTTTTTGAGGCGCTCTCGGTTGGGACAGTCGCTGTAGGGGGACGGGTGCACTACTAAGTGCACCGGTCAACCGCCGGCTATGGGAGGGGATCTACTACTACGTCGTCGTCGTCGCCCGTATTCTGAGCGGAAAGAAGGGATGACAAAGCATCGGGGGGGTCGGTGAGAACATGTCGCGGCCGGCGGTGGCGGCAGGGGTCGGGATGAAAACAGATATACAATGCGAAAGTGGAAGGATGTAGGTACCGGGGAAGACCTAGACTATCTTACCATAACCAAATAGACTGAGTCTTATCTGAAGGACAAGTCAAGAGTCTCCGTAATCAGCCAGCGTATATGAGACGAACTATGAGAGTGGAGGAAGCCAGAGAGGTATGTAAGGAAAGAACCTATTGGAACGCTATACTCTCTGCCTACCCCTAAAAGGGATCTGGCGTGAGTGGCGTAAGGATGTATACCATTTAACCTCTGCCTCGTTGGTCTAGTGGCGCATAATGCATAGTGATCATTTTGTCTGACCTAGGATTAGAAACCAGGCCAAGTTCAAATCCTAGGTGAAAAATTTCCAGTATCAGTCCGGAGTTTGGAATTGTGTCCGGTGCATGGCAAAGGGCTCGCCGACTATTACATGGGACCTAACATCGTCGAAAAAAGTAGGTATACATTGAAAATCTCTGTTTGAGAAATGTAGACAAGAGAGTGTTTATTTTTTTACAAATTTAAAGTTGTCTTTCACTATTGTAGATTTCTGTTACGGTTAGTGTTGTAACACAATTACGTCTAGCACGACCGCTACGAATTCAAATTAATGAACATAATTTGTAACTTAAACGCCACTGTCTCCCATAGCTGTTCCGCGTGCATATTACGTTTTCCTTTCCTTTGTCTTTGGTTACGTTTTTGTAACCGTTTCCGACTGCTTACAGTTATTAAGGACGTGAGAACACGCCGCACTGTATACTGACTCTGACACTTACCTCGTTTTATTTAGTTTCGACGGTACTATCGTTAGCATCGCCATTTTTATATCCATCGACAGCTGGCGGCAGATAACATTCATAGGTGCACTAAATGCAGTACCGTTGTATTGAAACGTCTCTGGAAGTCTTTTGGCCTAACAGACAACACAATAGTATCTTTATTGGCTCTTATAGCGTTGTCTGACGCACTGATCGTTTTTACAAAGGCTTTCGCAGATATTAATATCTGTGGTTGACAGTGAAAGCAACGATCACAAATACGACATTCTATCAAAATATTGTCACAAATGGTTTTTCTGTTGTTATTTATGGTTATTCTTGGCAATGTATTTCCAAGATTTTCTTCTGTAATTATCATTTCACTTTCATTCCGCTGGCTGGCTTCTTTGTCTGTTTGATTACTGTCTGCAAGTAAAATAACTGAAACAAATCAATAATAGTTATCTCCACAACAGTGATTTTATCTTTTGATTCTATTGTTTCTTCTGTTACGACATAAAGAAGTTATTATATGAAATTAAATTAAAACCAATCTGAAGTCATTACCAATTTGACAAATACTTAATTTCATATCATAAACATTGTATAATTTTCATTAATAAAGGATATGTCTCTATTTTTATCTCGTCTCTGGTAGCTTATTTATTTAAAATTATTTCGTAAAACAAACAATGTACTCAACTAGTAGGTATCTTTTCGCAATATTTGTTCAGCTGCCAATCTTGGTCCGGGCTGGCAACTCTGACCCATTGATCGAGATCGTGACCGATGACTAACAATAGAGAATGTTACAGCATCGCAAATTGTGCGGAAAGCATCTGGTTTGGTCGCTTTGCCGTTTGACCTTAAGACTATGCAATGTCAGACTGAAATGATGAGACATTTATATTCAATCGTTAGGATTAGTGAGATGACCACCAAAAGGAAATTAAGTTTACGATTAGGTTATTTAAGAATTGGTAGGTTCTTTGACTGTCTCGTTGGTCTGGTGGCAAAGCGCATCGCTTTGTGATCACGAGGTCTTGGGTTCAAATCCTAGGTCGGACAAATGTAGTTTTTCTAACGAAAAATTCCCAGTACGAGTCCGGAGTCTGGAATTGTGCCCGGTATATGGCAATAGGCTCGCCTCCTATGACATGGGACCTAACATCGTCGGCGAAACGTGGGTGTACTCAGTACACCTCTGCCACATCCTCTAGGGAATATAGGCGTTACGGTGTGTTCTTTGAGAATTGTAGATAACACTTGTATGTACAACTAAAGCTTAAAACAAATCAAAAATTATGCAGTCGGATTAATACAAATCTTCTTATAACATGTAACTGCATAATGTTACAACATTATAATATTAATCGAAACTTCCATAAAAACAACATGAATGCAGCTTTGAAGCTTTTCGAGATAAATGTGCCTTGTAAATAGCTGTCCAAAATATTGAATGCTCTCCGTATTATGAATTGGCAATACATGCGGACCAATTTCGTGCTGTAGATGAAAGTTTTCTCACACCATTATTTCTTCTCATAATGTTCCATGACTGATTACGGCACACGGTTCTGAAACACCATCGGCGCGAATAATTAGCGAATCATTGTATCAAGTAAAGAATAACCCGGTATAAATCTTCGAGGGCATTGATCCAAAGTGACAGAGGCAGGACAAAGTGATTTTAAGCGTATTGAGTTCGGCAAATCACCTTACAAGTTCGGTGGTGGTGTACGCTTATTTTGGTATTATGCTTCGGTGTTTCACAAAAGGTAATTTCGAAATGACGCTGCAACATCGCCAGCCAAGAAGGCAGCTTTTCAATTTCGGATCAGAATATTTTAATGCGTTTTTTATTATTATTTTTCTTAGTGCGTAATTTACAGTTATAACATTGTGCTTTTTACTCGTGTCCAAATTACTTAAATTGAATTCAGTGTTAACTTTTCAAGCTACCAGAACTATTTTTTTGTGTCTTTGGCTCGAAGTTTTTCGTTTTTACATAGGCAATACTAAGTAATATGATTTCCATTTTTTTCTAAAATTTTGCAAGTGTATTACTTACCTATACTTACAATAAAGTCACGATTCTTGAACCGAACTTTGCATTTCAGTTAATATCAAGGCTCCCAAAAAATACGTTCCGAAATTAAGAAACAGATGAATGCAATAAGTTGAATGTGGACCAAGGTCACAGTTATTCCGCTATAAATATTTCTTTCGCTTAAATTCATAATCGTGGTATGAATTCGAAAAATTTAATTATAGTATCCATATTTGTTAACTGCATTTTGTTCTTCTCATGTCATGTTTTTTGTTTGCAAAATTTTGCTTCGCAAATTGCTTAGTTTGCCCTAGATTTTGGATTGTGTTATCCGTCACTGTCATGGTCAATATTAAATTTTATTGTTCTAATAATAATTAAGGTAGAGGTAATGGAACTGTTGATTGATTTCTTTGGTCCAATAAATTATTTATTGGCATTATTAATTAATTTTATATCTTTTTCTAAAGTTGTCCTTGTCCCAAATGCTTTTGATGTTCCATATCCACCTAACTCTGTGAGCATAGAATGTTTTCTTTGAATGGCATCAAAAAGCTCTAATCAGTTGCCAATTGTGTACACAATTATACAGCTATGTCCTTATTGCGCGGCCCACGGTGGACAGTCGTTCACACAGATGGCGCAAGCGCACCTGACACCAGTTATTGGTCAACGCTCACCTGTCTGTCTAGTTGCGATTTTGTCACAAATATTAACAGCTGGATTTTAATATTTTGGATTGTTTTTTATTATGTTGTATTGGTATCTACTAATTTTAATTATAGTGTGTAATTTATGTAGAAATTTTCACTTTTGACTTTGTATAGGAGTACAGTGTTATATATCAATGCTGTTTTCTTCGAAAGGGCAGAAGTGTAAATAGTACTAATTTTAGGATTCCAATTTTTTAGGTGCTGAAAATGTCGTCGTTCTTCATAGTCCTCATTTCACACGTCCTTTATTTACAGCTATAATATTTTCCATTACCACAAGCAAATTATAATTATTACACAAAGTTGATGGACATACATACACATTTAAAAAATCCGACAACGGATTCCAAACTTTATGCCTTGTGCATTCAGAGCAAACGTGGGGTCCAAATTAGGTGTAATTTTTAACAAACACTAAAACGGCACTGATATAAGAACATGTTTTAAGACTTCCGAAAACATTACTACCAAATTAATGCCAATGCTGTATTTACATAACTATTTCTCTAGTCTCGTCACATTACGATGATCGTAATTGTTTTGGACATTTTAATTGCGTCGAGATCGTGATTCCATCCGCGTGACGTTCTTAACGATCTAAGAACACACGACACGCGGTCTGAAAGTGAAAACGTACTTTTATGGCTATTTACTCTCCGTTTCTTTTATTGTTTTTAGTTTTTTCTTTAGAGAGATCATCAACGTTACTTTCTTTGATGGTTAATGGTGTTTTGTTCTCGCTCATATAAGTAGACAAAGTAAGAGTGCAACTTTGGAATTTTGATATACTTCTATGTTTTTCTTTTACAAGCTTTTATTTAACTTGCAATATTTGTATGTCTGTATTTCCGATTCAAATCTTGTGCTCCATTTTTCAAGCTCTTGTGGTATCCGATTGAGCTGAAATTTGGCATATGTATGTAAGTCCGATGACAATTTAATAATAAGGTACCATGGAGCTGGTCTGATGATGGAGTTGTAGGGTGACCATAGGAACATTTGAACTATACAACGTAACCCCCTAGTGCTTAGGCTTGTTAGATTGGTGTTGAGAAGTACTATACAACTAAATAATGTTCAGGGTCTGATGATGAAGCCGAAAGGTGGCTAATGGAACCACACAAGTACTCGATATAACCCCGCGGTGTTTAGGCTCGTTGGATTTATCTTGACGAGTACTTTAGACCCGGGTGGTGTCCAGGATATGATGATGAAGCCGTAAGGAAACCATAGGAACTTCTCAACTAATCAATATATATTTTTTGAGTTTTTTGCTATAAAAAATTGTTTTAAAAATGACTTTTTATATTAAAATTATTTTATATCCCCTATCTCAACACTAAAATTTATCCCCTACATGGGTATTGTTATTACAGAAACAAACTTCACCTGCACAAACACCTAGAATTAAGTAAATATTTGTGGGTTACACGAAAATTTGTCGTGATCCATCAAACCTACGATAGCTTGAATAAATTAACTGAAAGATTTACGCTTAGACCTGTTGACCATACTATTGTCAAATGTTATAAAATATTGAATATTAGTCAGCTTGTACCTGTAATATACCTTTTCTGTTATGAAAAAAAAACAGTGGTGACTATCACTGCTTTTTATAAAAGAATACCAGATGGTTCTAATAATGTCAACATTAAAATTAGACGGTTAATCATATAATATCAGATTGTTTAAGGAAAGAGTTTGATTCCAATTTTCTTTTAACAAACAAACGAAGAGAATAATTCCAAAATGGCATATTTTTATTCTTTTCTCGTTTGGATTACAATATAGCTATATAACATGTTACGTATTCATTTCATAACCAATACAACAGCCGATCATCGATCCATACTCACAATAATTGCAATACGTAACATTTGTCCAACATTGTACGCAGTTCGAAACGCTTCGTTAACATCAGATTACTATCGTAATCGACCAATCATACTGTATTTGATACACAAAGACACAGTTTCATTTGTTTCATTAAATACTTTACACTTTTACGAAATCTCAAAAGATTAATATTTCAAATAACCTCTTTTATAACTGTACTGATAAACATAAAACAGTCTTCGAAATTCGGAAGGATTATACGATAAGTGCCACCATACCAAACCTTACCTGCGTGTCATGGGTCAATATTTGACATTTAAATAAGGTGGCTAAAAGTGAAATGATGTAACTCAAGACGTGTAAGCCCACGTATTACGAAATTACAGTTGTCACTTGTACATAGATGATATTTAGTTGCGTGCAATATAATAGCGTGTTAGAAAAGGTCACTTGTAATATGGTAGCTCGTAATTGGAGATTAGATTGTCGTGTGTTTGAAGATAATAATGCAAAAATCTAACGTGTTCACGTAGTATTACTTCTAAAACGTTTCTTGTTCAAGCCTTGTTAGAACGCTAAAATAACGGCCAATATAATAGTTAAACTTATAACTGATGAATATTGATAGACTAATTTGGAAAACTATATGGCTGTTTAAAAGTGCATTGTGGATTTGATCTATATAAACAGATATGACGTCATCTAATTTAAAGACCGGATTTAGTGGTGAAACTTCTAAAAGGCCTTCGTCTAGCAATATCGATGAGTTACGATTTTTCTATAACAAATTTCATCATTTGAAATCATTAGCCAAAATAAATCAAACGTCGACCTTCTTAAGAAACCTTTAGGCAATAAAGATGCGATTGATAACGATACACAATGAGAAGTTGATGACTTAATATAAAACCCTAAAACAAGCGATGCATCACAAATTAACGAAACCGCAAGGGGCCATGATGACCTTGAGAATGTGGGAACAGCTGGCATTTAGGGTGTCCTTGTAGGTACAGACATCGTACACGCGAATGCGTCCCGCATCCGGTATGTTGGTATTATTTTTAAATTACGTTAAAAAAGAAAACACAGTAATGAAACATCAGAAATGTCTGTTTTGTAGTTTTCGAATTGTCACGAAGAACTTTTTGTTTGATCGATGACCTAGTGAAGATTGCGGGTAAAACCTGCATGTATACAGCACAAAGCCAAACGTCGTAATACTCTTTCCAGGAAGCTTTTGTCTTGCAGCAGACGTCTCTTAGCACATTATGATGATGCAAATAGTCATCATCATTTAATAATGTCATTGATAACGGATTAAATCTTCATCTACAAAAATAAATAAAATTGAAGTGTCTTTTTGTAATGTCAAAACAACAGTTTTATACTAAATGCATAATAAAGTATATATGGCAATAATAGCAAAAATAAAACAATTTTTAAAAGTTGTCTGTCTGTTTGTTCCGACTTATCTCCAAAACGGCGGGACCGATTTTGACGGGACTTTCACTGGCAGATACCTGATGTTATAAGGAGTAACTGAAGCTACTTTAATTTTAGAAAATATTTTTTTGTTAAATTCCGCGCGTACGGAGTCGTGGGTAACAGCTAGTTCTGAATAAAACTGTCAGTACAAGGACTTTCCCAGTAATAATATCTTCAGTGGTCATCTGTATCATATTGACGTGACCCTCGATGTGAATGCGAGAGGCATAAGTGGTTCACGTATAATTTTATCTGAATCAAACTTGGGTATTTATTTTTAAATCCGTAAGGTTAAAAATATGAGTCTCGGAATGATATGCATCTTTAAGATCAAATTCTTTAGACGTAAAAGCCCTTTCATTCTTCAAGCTGTCCGCTTAAATGAAGAGCAGTTTTGCAAGAGATAAGTTTTTTAAGTCAACGATGTTACTTAAACTAATTAGCGTTTTAAAATAATTTCTATAATTACGTCATACTGTTTCAATGAACAGTACTTGATGAAATTTGTCGCTGACTGCACCACTTCTAATGAATTGTGCAGAAGCAACTTTTTCCTACAAGTCATGACTTAATTATGTCTTAAGACCCTACAACTCTACTTTATCTTAAAGATTAAAATAGCCAACACAATTATGAACAATTATAACATTAACAATATTCTTTGTAACTACCAAACATTTATATTCATAAATCTCACGAAAATGTACACTGCATGTAGTGTAAATACGTAAATACGCGTACTACAAAACCTATTTGACATTTAGTTCACTTCGACCTTCAAGTAAAGTTCAGCATACAAAACGATTTTCAATAACGATAGTAATGTTCCGTTTTATACCGACTTCGTGTAACTTAATGCAATTATATTCCGATCTTCAACGATTTGTATATTACCTCATTTTAGATTAGTTTAACCAGCTTGTTGCTTTTGAATTCGAGGTTTTCGTACTGCGTGATCTGCCGCAATTACATCCTTACGTCCCTCTCTTTCCCTCTGTCCGTTAAGTGGACGACCTCCAAAGTTTTCACAAGCAATTTAATTTTGTAACTATGTAGTACATTGTAAACTTTTTGCCCATCAGACGCCATACTTACGTCTTGTAATTTTTTGAAGTTTACACATTCTGATTCATGTTCAAATGTCTAAAGTGTTATATTGTTTACGCATTATCAACACGGGTAAACATACTCGACAGATGCACAGGTAATTAATTTATTTCCTTAATTGTTTCTTGCAATGAACCAGTTACATCAATAAAGTTATCTCTTAATATCAACCATAAATACAGTACTTTTCGCAGTTTCAGCTTTCCTCAACACAGCATACCGAAAATTCCTAACAAATTTTTACGTCATCATTATCACGGTTAGCCAGCATTCCATTGACTACGCCGATTCCAGTTTCACTTTTTAGCGTCTGTTCACAGTGAAAGTAGTCGATTTGAGCTCCCAACTCTTCCTTTCGTCTGACTTGTTCTGTATAATAAAATCATAAAATTAACCTGTTGGAATCTTTAGCTTTGTCCGTTATTAAATGTACTTCGACGGTTCGAATGCTTCACGGTTAATTAACATCTCCGGTAACGTTATCTTTTTCAAAGATCACCAGTTGTGTTAGCACGTGTCTTAACTTCAATACGTCTTTCTTTTTCATTCGGATGATTGGTTTTTGATAATATCTTTTTCGTATCATTAAGTTCACCTTTGTGAATATGAATATGTGCGGGTTTGATATTTGCATGTAATTTATCATTGCAAATGACATTAATCATTTCCACGTCTATTGTTGTATCGGTAATGAGCTTTTTTCATTATCATATTGTCATTATTATTACATATTTGTATCGTCCCTTGTATATCAAAGTCTAAATAGTTATACCCATATCTGGTTTGCAGTCGAGGCGAACGGGTAAGCAGGAAGAGAACAACTTTCATTTTCACGCACCTGTCTTGTCCTGCAGCTTTTATACGCGCAGTTTTTACGTCAGATAATAATCGACCATGTTTTTGCTGCTCCAGAGTTAAAATTATTTTAGCCATGGTCAGTGCTCTCGTATAATTCAAGTTCTTGTCACCATGATCATATTATGATGAGAGTTTCCCATGACAGGTTGCAGTGATAGTCTAAGTCATCTCTGTCATATGATAAAGAATAAAGTTAGCCTCCATGGATATCATTTTATGAGACAAGTATGTAGGTCATCACTAGAGTACTTTGTTGACAAGTGGAAATTTCTGTGCAAATATTAAATATAAGATTATAATTTTCTGTATGAGCGAGAATTCGGTATTCCTTGACTTCCTTGCTTAAGGATCATATCTCTTGTTTGCTGAAATAACTATAGTTGCTTACACAAGCTATAAATCTAGCAATACTAAAAATTTACGTAACATCCCTACAATTCACTTTCGCTCACGACAGCGCGTGCGCATAATGCGTACCTACACTGATTTTCACACGATCCTAAATTATTCTTGTACACACGATAACTGGACACATCTCAGAATCTAAAGTTTATCGCATATTTTATTTCTGTCGTGTTTTTGTGGAGATACGCGTTCTAGTTTCTGAGTTGTTCATAATAACTTTATCGCTTACCATATTCTAGCCTAGACTTTTTTGTAGTCATTATTCAAAATAATCTATCTGTCTATCTATCTATATTATCACGCCAGATTCCTTGCGGGGTAGGCAGAGAGTACAGAGTTCCAACAGGTTCTTTCCTTACATACCTCTCTAGTTTCCTCCACTCTCATAGTTCGTCTCAAAATACTACTCTCTATAATTCGTAATGATTCTAACTTGATATTACTAAAAAGTATTGAGCCCAGAACGGTATCAATAATGGAGATTGTGCATATATAAGCACAATCTATAGCTGATGCAACAACTGGATTTCGATAGGAAAGGGAATGCAATAATGAAATTAACTTGCACTTAAGTGCGACTTAAACCCGCATTACCCCACCCGTCAAAGGGATTGTTATTATGAAAACCCGCAAAGTTGCCAGGAAAGCTAGCCTTATAACAGCGCAGTATACAGAACGAGACACACCTTACCTCTAACCTTTCCTCTGTGGCATTCATGACATCATTCTTGCGTAACCTCAACATTTGGTTTAAGAACCACTTGACCATATTTTAATAGGCTCAAAACAAGTGTAACTGTCACCTGTGAAGCTCCACAAAGGTTGATTAATTGTTCGAACATGTTACATCTGGCTGACTGAATGATGAGTGACAGGAACATGTTTGGGAGTTATTTTTAACACGTTCTTGGAATGGTTGATTGTTATTAAATTAAATGTTTGGGCAAGTATTTTTCGAATAAGTTTTGAACAGATTAAGATTTGTTTGTCTAGCTTTCAGGGTACAAATTGATGTAAAAGGTCAAAAATAAGCATATTTTCTGCTAGTTTAGTTTAACAGTTGTAAAGTTAAGTTTGGGAGATTGAAAAACAAAACTAAAGATCATTCAGGAGATTCAACACCTTAGTTCCTATCGTGATTATGTTTGATGATAAAGCTGTTGGAGTGTCGGAAATATAAAACCGCAATAAGTCCGTCAAATCACTCAATTTGTATGATTCAGTAAGTATTTACTTACTTGAGACAATAAAAAGTGTTACCTAAGCAAACTATTTTTTTTTCCATAATGAAATCCTCAAAATCAAACATCAACATGAGTATTGTGTTAATATTGAGTAAAAATTTTCAGTAGCCGTCCGGAATCTGGAATTGTGCCTAGTATAACCGCAATAGTCTCACCCCCTATTACATTAGGGCCTAATATCTCGATCGAAGTAGGTGTACACAGTACACCTCTGCCATTCCCGCTTGGGGAATATAGGCATGGCGGTGTTATTTTTTAAATATAATTGAGACCTCTAATTATAAAGGTAACCACCTACACATGTAAATTTGGCGTTTCTTTAATGTTTTGCTTAGTTAACGAACGCAACATTCACTTTCAATGGAATAATAGTTTTGCGATGGAATTTATAACATTTGCCGACTCGTGACTCGACGCCGTCTAAGGTCAGCTGTTTTTGGATCAGTTTGTATACGCTCTTTTGTATTAGATTTAATTGATCGACGTTAATATTGGTATGTCCAGCCGTAGATTAATGAGAGCTGCTAATGATAAGGAATAATTGTACTAAATATATAAAAATCAAAAGACGAGATTTGGAGTTATAGCCCGTTACTAAGAGAGCGTTCCAGAAAATTATAACATTGTTTTTATGTTTTCAAAAAAAATGTTCCGTGCTGGGATCGAACCTCTAATCATTAGATATCAAAGATACAGATCTTTTAAATCTAATGATTAGAGGTTCGATTATATTATTATTGACATGAGGAAGAGCTCTTAAAAATACAAACAGATGAGCCATTCCTCAAATAGAAGGCCTCAAAAACCATGTATAACATGAGTAATAGGAAATAAGAAGGAAGATGATATTATGAAATTCCCAAGAATAAACCACCCGCCTTTTTTAAACAAAGTTCCATTTATTAACAAAAGTGCATCAGTTTACGTTGAAGGAAAACAGTGGCGGGGAACCTACACATCTCAGAGATTTTTTATAACCAGTTTTTATAAAACATGTACCTACTACTGTAGGTGTTCTCAAAGAATGACGATAAAATCACTATGGGATTGAAATATCCTGACAGAATGTAGGTGTATATATAGTATACCTATATCTTGTCCGACCAACGTAAATTATAGCTATAAAAGGTCTCTCTATCTACATATAACATCGTGCTAAATCCGTTCCTATAAAAGATACCTATTTTTATAAAATACTTTTCACTCCCGTTTTGTTGTATATGTAAGCAGAGCTATACATGCTACACCCACATTTTACAGAAGTATTTTAATTGTATTATTTTGAAATAAAATTAAAAAAACGTTTCATAAGTTGATTGCTCCTAGTGTGTGCTGCGCCCGCGTGGTCGATCGAACAAAGTACACAATACTATTTATATACCTACCGCGGTGTATTGTCAATTCGTCTAAAAGATACTCTGATTTACTTACCGTCTAAATTAGTAAAAAAATACAACTACCGCCAGGACACCATCTACCATGGCCGGTGTGGAAACCTTTAAATTAGCTTACTCAGGTAGGTAGATGCAGGCAAAACTGTGCACATGTAGATTCAGAGATCCAAATTCAATAGCCTGTGACTGTGGTGAGACCTCACAAACTATGTCGCACTTGCTAGTCTGCCCTTTGTGCCCCACCACCTGGGAAGGGAAAAGCTGAACGTGGCCAAAGACGGCGCGTTGTGCTAGCTACTTACTCAGCGCGACAGATATGAGCCATTGACACGAAACAAAGAAGTAAAAATATGGGCTAAAACGAACTTTAATCAATTTAGAACAATTAAGTACTCTGTCTATAACGTATTACATACATTTCGCAATAATACAAAATTATATAATAATAATATAAGCCCTGTTAAAAAACTGTCCAACCGTTGGGCATGGGCCTCCTCTCAAACTGAGAGGGTTTAGGCCATAGTCCACCACGCTGGCCCAGTGTGGGTTGGCGAACTTCATACATCTTCGAGAAACTCTCTGGCATGCAGGTTTCCTCACGATGTTTTCCTTCAGTGTAAAAGCAAGTGATAATTAATTTTTAATACGCACATGCTTTCGAAAAGACAGAGGTGCGTGCCTGGGTTTGAACCCGAGACCCCTGACTTTGCAGTCCAACGGTCTAACCACTAGGCTATCACTGCCTATTATAATACAAATTACCAGCCTGTAAATTCAAATAATTCAAAACTGCATCTACATTAAAGATCAATACGTTTTGTGGTATTAGCTTCGTAAAACCAGTCGCAACGGGATTTTCCAAGAAAAGTCAAGCCATTCACTATCGCGGTGCATTCTATTAAAGGTCGTCCAGAGATGGCCAAGGTTGCTCCACTTAGCTACCGGTCGATGCGATACTTTATTGTTGCAATTAACATCACGACGTCTTGTTGACATGCTGGGTAGGTCGTTTTCAGTTGATTGCTGTGTAGGTTTGTTGCTATGCATTTGTTGCTCTGATGATTACTAGCTTTTATTTAACTTGCACTGTTTATGTCTGTCTGTCTAAAATGATGACAGTATGTTTTATTGAGTTTTATAGTGTACACCACCATAACTGCCCTATTCCGTATGTTGCTTCTTCTAATACATTGGTTGTCTGGAAGAAATTGCTTTTAGCGATAAGACCGCCAATTGTACCTATTTTTTTTTGTATGTAATTAATTGTAAATATCACTGGTGTACAATAAAAAGTACTCTATCTCTATCTATCTATCTATCTTTCCGGTTCAAATACAACCAGATAAAGTCCAGGGTCTAATGACGAAACCGTAACCGTCCAACTACTCAATGCAACCCCGCCGTGTTTGGGCTCGTTAGATTTGTCTTAAAGAGTACTTTAACTCCAGATAGTTCTCAGGATCTGGTGATGGAACTGTAAGGAGGTCATGGGAACTCCTCAACTAAGCAACATAGATAGCATCGTTTCGTTTTTCTGTAAAAGTTCGGTAATTAAAAAAAAATGTTTTTAAAATTGAAATTATTGTTTTAATGTGAAGATATGCGGTGTTATTGGTAAACAAATATTATTTTAGGATTTGTCATACAGAATGTATGCGTCGTTGCTCTATTGATGCACAGTGTGGCTTCTTAACCGCATCTGTCCTGGGTTCGTGTCCTAGACCGAACAACTCAGAGATCGTAGCAGCTCAGAGACTCGCACTTTATTACATTCATTACTAACATCGTTGGCGAAATGTAGATGGACACACTACACTCCTCCTCTATCATCCCGTTTAGGTGATGTAGGTAGGTCGGTGTTTCTTTTTTTGCCATGTTTATTGTTTGTATTCTTAAACTTGTATGTAATAAAATGTTAGTACCCCAAAGTATCCTCAATAAAACGAGTACCTAATTTAAATACCAAAGGTTGGTATATTAACTTATCATGAAAGGAAAATTCATTGCAGAAGAATCAAAATAATTAACAATTAAAAGTGGCCACACCCTAAAACCTTTAATGGCGCCCTTAAAACGCGATTAAGGTGCGAATAAAAATTAAATTTAACATCCGTCGAAGTTTTTAAATAAAAGAGATAAGTGGCCGGTCGAAAAAGTGACTGGACAAAACTAATTTTTATAGTAAGCGTAAAATGTTTAATGTTGCGTCATCATCACAACGATTTCTTTTAAAGTGGCCCAAGACATTTGGCACACTAAAGAACATATTTCAACCGTCCACATGTCGTAAAACTATATTGTAAGATAGTTCAAACTCGAACAATTTATTTTATGACAACCCTGCAGGAGTACCTACACATCTACTTAAAATTGACAATTGTACATATTTTTCAATCTATTTTACCTACCAACTTACCACCAGATTGTAACACGGCCTACACTGAGACAATCTGGCGAGAAGCTTAGCAAGTCTTTTATCTCTTTTCTTTTTGGTAAGCCCAGTACCGTAATGATAAAGGTGCTTGGTGACTCTTTGGTGAACGTCTACTCAATTCTTGTGGATATCGTAAAAGACTACTTCATCATCAGCATCAGCCAAAAGACTTCTACTGCAGGACAAAGGCCTCCCCCAAAAATCGCCACGATGACCTGTTTTGCATTGTAGGTATCCAGCTTTTACCTGTGACCTTCACCAGGTCATTGGTCTATTCTGTGGGTGCCTGCCGACTCCACGTCTTCCGGTACGAGGTCGTCACTCGAGAACCTTTCTGTCCCAACGGCCGTCAGTTCTACGAGTGATGTGCCTCGCTCACTGTCACTTAAATTCACTTAAGATGGACTAAAAGACTACTTATTAAGTCGAAATATATTGATCTATCAATCATGAATCCGTTTGTGGGATTAAGCTAACCCCTTGTTACGTGGGTTGTTTAAGTATAACTTTGATGATTTTTTTTCACCATTTCAAACATTTTCAATATGTTTTTTCAATGACCAGCCCTTCTGAGATGACTTATTATTGTATTTTTTTTTAATTCCTTCGGTCAAACCGCATAATTTTATTTCGCGGACAAACATTTTAAATAAATCGCTGTTAGGTATTTTTGCATCGAAAGGCAAAATCGTAAATTAATGTGATAATTGAATAAAAGTCAACAAAATCTGCGGGAAAAATATGCTGCTACACACCAATAAATATGACACATTCAAGAATTAGGTAATATATTTAAGTACAAGTCTTGTTTGCAAATTTATACTTAATAAAAATGACTAGTAACCCTAAAGTAATGTTAAATAATGAAGAAATATTTCGTTTTTTTTTAACACAAAGATTATTCTTTGATTAAATACTTAACTATTTTATTTTATTTTATTTTATTTCTCAAGAAAACTTACAGCTAGTAAACAGATATAAGTAAAATCACATAAAAGGAAGGCCA
This sequence comes from Phalera bucephala, assembly GCA_905147815.2. Taxonomy (NCBI): domain Eukaryota; kingdom Metazoa; phylum Arthropoda; class Insecta; order Lepidoptera; family Notodontidae; genus Phalera; species Phalera bucephala. The sequence continues at coordinate 31,914,943 of LR990611.1, read as the reverse complement.
ATTACAAGTTTTCACAAATTAGTAATAAAGTTTAAGAAGGAAGTTGAGACAGCAAAACAGATACGACACAGAGATCAAAGGATTAAACGTTTAAACACAAGACCTTAAAAAGAGAAAGCCCTTTAAGTACAGGACAGTTAAAATCAATAGACCGCCATTAGCCATACGATACATACAATCGCGACTCACAAAACCTGTATTATGCACGGATGGACCTGTCTTACAGTCTGAGCACCTATTAAATCTATTAAAGCATCTATTAAAACCAAGAAATTATCATTAGGTAAATTTATCAACAATTAGCGCGTTGGATGAGGTGGAGTTACGATATTATGCAGGGCAATGAAGACCACTGACTTATACTGGTCTAAGTTAAACTTTGGTGAAAAAGTGCTCACATGATGCCTTCTTAAGTGTTAAAACACTAGTGTTAAATAGATCAATATCGACTTCTCGCAGCGCAGCGTTAAACGTATTACACGTTCGTATTACATAAGAATTTTGGCGGTAAGAACTTTTAGCCGTAGGTACATTTAAAAGTTTTGGATTTCTAAGGAATGAGGTTGGCGCACGCAGCCCAATCTTGGCTAGAAGCTCGGGACAATCCACCGACCCATTGAACTGTTTGAAAAGAAAGGATAAGTCTGCTATTCTCCTACGCTCATACAGGGGTAGGATATGGAATTTTTTGCAACGAATAAAATAATTATCGAATTTTTGTTTAGATCGGAATTGGAGGTATCTTAGAAACTTTTTTTGTATATTTTCTATTCTATTAATGTAAACTTTATAATTAGGGTTCCAAACCTGCGAGGCATACTCTAAGTGGCTGCGGACAAAAGCGCAAAATAGTATTTTGAATGTCTTAATATTTTTAAATTCAGCAGATAGTCTTAACACAAAACCTAGTGCTTTAGAAGCTTTATCTACAATGTTATTTATATGTTCATCAAAAAGAAGCTTTGAGTCGAACGTTATTCCCAAATCCCTAGTAGCTGAAACTCGCGACACGGCAGTGTCTATAAGGGTATAATTATATACTATGGGATTATGCTTGCGAGTATAAGAACATATGTAACATTTCGAAACATTTAAATCCAATTTATTAGTAATACAATATTCCTGAAATCTATTAAGGTCATCTTGTAAATGAGAAGCATCTTCTTGATTTTTAATCGTACCTAAAATACGTACCTAAATAACATAATTTGAAATGTATTGTATCACTAATGATTTTTTTAAAAATCAAACTATATTTATGAACAATACAATATTTAGAAGGTATCCAAAAAAACAAAGTACCTATTTAAACAAATGTTTGGTGTTTATAAAGTGTTCATTTTCCACATAAAATTAGCAAAATACTCTTAAAAATAGTGTTAACTTCAAGAAGAAGAAAAATAGTTTTCCTGACAACAAATCTACATAACACACACCGACACGCCTATATTCCCCAAGCGGGGGTGGCAGAGGTGTACTGAGTACACCCACGTTTCGCCGACGATGTTAGGCTCATGTAATAGGGGGCGAGCCTATTGCCATAAACCGGGCACAATTCCAGACTCCGGACTCATACTGGGAATTTTTCATTAGAAAAACTACATTTGTCCGACCTAGGATTTGGACCCACAAAGCGATGTGCTTTGCCACCAGACCAACGAGGCAGTCAATCTTCATAACACCATAATAAAAATAAATAAATATAGGGGCATTGATTAAAAGTTTTTAAATTCCAAAAACAAAAAGTACAAGTACGCGACGATATTGCGGTGACCAGTCTGTCAAAGAATGCAGGAAACTTGACCTCGCAAGGTCTCTGTTCTGTTACCTACATTTTTGTAGATCAATATCTGAATGACCACAATTATAGAATCTTATATAAACAACAGAAGGTTCAAATTTGAACAAACATGTTTGAAGGTATTTTTAAAATGCACACTATGCGGAATATTATATTTTGAGTAGACTTGATAGTCAAATTGTTTTGTAGGTACAAATCGACTATCAACTAATTAGACCGAACCGACATTCTTCTTCTTCTTCTTCAAGTTATGGCTTCACACTAATTTTAAGTGTATTTTGCCAGTGTCCAGTGAGATATATAATCGTGTTTGTTTAAATTGATTCGACTCCCCGATGAATTTGATGACAACGATGATAATGAAATTAATGAAGTACCCCGCCCTGGATAGTAAAGCGGTGGATACTTTACATACCAATTGCAACGGCCGTTTTGAGGGAAGTAGAAAAGGCACGTTTTATCACTTTGTTACAATTGCCTTCACTCATGCACATATAAGAATACATAATGGTTAATATTCCACCAACATTACACATTATTAGTCGAAATAACACAAGTTTTGGAAGTTAAAACAAATTGACAACATCACTCTTCGACATCCTGCCAAAACTCCCAACCAACATTCTTAATAAATTAATAATAATAATAAAAAAACATTTTTAAAAACAAGCTTCTATGCATCCAGACAGTGGTGCTATTTAAAATCGCCAAACAAAATTTCGTGTCTATGCTGTTGGCCGTTAAGGAGTTCCTTCGTCTGGAGCCAATCCTGTATGCAGAACCAAGTAATGCTTGCGAAAAAATGCATTATCCTCGGAACTGAACCAATATGTCAAATTTTCAACTCTGTGGGATAAAGAGTAACTAGCTCTAATTCTGCTTGCAAGAGTTCTCATTCGAAAACAATCATAATTTTCATAATCTATGGCGTGTTGTATGATCTTATCACTTCTTAGCGTTTCGACGGCAATATGCTATAGTTATATGTTTGCAATAAATTAAGAATATTAGTAGGTAAATTTTACCATCTTAGTTACAGAGTTCCTATGCATACTTTAAGATGTTTATATATGTCTCTTGTAGACTCGATATTTAGTTATGCTCTCGATGGTTACGGTCTTACAAACAAACCTGGATAAATTAGAAACGCTCCATATTAGATTCCTAAAACCACTTGTCAATAAGAAGATAATAAATATCTGTAAGGATAACTATAGAAAATTATTTTAAATTTGTAAAATTCTTCCAATCAGTTTAAAACACAAATTTCGTTTGATTGTAAGCAATCGTGACCATCGAGAGTTTTTAACCCCAGTGAGCAATGTGTACAGTACGCGCTGCGTGACCGACGGCATATACAATGTTCCAAGGGTGACCAACTACTTCGGTGACAGGGCGCTAAAAAAACATTACCTAAGTTTGTGTTAAGTTAGTGTTACCATTATATTAAGTTTGTAGATTCAACTGACCCCACAGTCAAACTGGTTGCACAGTTTTGTGGGGCGATGATTTTTTTATTGTGCATTAGGCTGCTCCGTGTACCTTGGACTGCAATGAGAACCAACCAGTCCATACTAAAAGAACTTAAAATCACCACACGGCTCTCCACGATCTGCCGACAAAGAGCCCTCAGCTTCTTCGCACACATTATGCGGTCTTCAAAGCATTGTCTGGAGAAGCAGATTATTTTAGGCAAAATGGACGGTAGACGTACTCAGGGAAGGTCACCTGCAAGATGGTCTGATGCAATAAAGAAGGCGGTGGGTGGCAGCATGCATCGGGCGGTACACTCCGCATATGACCGCACCCAATGGAGACTGTTTGTGCGTGGTCGCGATCCTCAGCAATGAGGGAACGAGGAAGAAGAATGTTGTGATCGTAAATAAATAAATAATAAATAAATAAATATGATATCAGCCCAGAGTGCATTGTCGAAGACATCCTGCTGCGGACACGTGTTAGGGGATGCTTAGCACGATATAAGGAGGGACGTCGTTTGGGTTACGCCGCACAAACACCCCAAATTGGTACCGTCTGTGAATGCCCCCTGAACATGTTTTCCTTGCTCCGGCCGACTAGGATCTGAAGTCTATTTAATGTCCAGGTGGGAAACTCTCAGCAGGTGAAACAAAGGGATTTGGTAGGGATATTTCTTGCTTCCAGAGACTGCTGCTCGCTTCTTTCGATCTTGTTTCGAAATTATTTCTTACGTCATTATATTACACTAATACTATAACATGAGTGACCTCAGTATGACCATTCGGAAGTTACTCACAAATTACGGGCGTCTTTTCTGGTCTTTCTGTACCATATGTTTCGTGCTGACTTAAGGCAACCGAAAGATGTATTTCGCGTGAAACGAAAATTGAAGGCGACTGGTTGTAAAAACTATGCCAACTCGCTAATATACCTTATATTGGATATGAAAAATACCTACTACTGGGACCTCAGATCATGAGAAATTGTAAGCTAGATGAAAAAGACGAACGACTAGAAAAGTAAGCGACATTATTTTAGCTTTCTGGTAATCAACCGGAACCCGGCAATAACACAGTATTTCCAATAAACCGCCCATTTAACAAGAATGCAATATCTATTACAAAAGTGTTAAATATGAATACTTTAACAATTCTTTGTTTCCGACCTTCGGTAGGCGTTAATATCGCAATTTACGAGTGTCCGTATATGGGGTGAGGCGTGCATTAAACGCCACTCAGTGATTCAGTTATGTTGTTAGTGTTGCATAATAATTCGTGATAAAACATCGTTATGTAAACGTTTCATTTTCGTCAGCGTTTCAAAAAGGTTTGGATTTGACAAGTCTTTTAATTCGAAGGCCCCAATTCTAGTAACGAAATTCTGCTAAAACCAAATCTAAACCGTTGCTAATCAAAAGCATTTAATTGTTTTGGTTTTATTAGAATTTCGCTAGTAGAATTGAAGACCTGTGTTTGTTTTGTCGAGGTCTTTAATATATTAGCACTTAGTACTACGTCACAGTAATGTAATGTCTTAAAGACCAGTATAATTAAATGCAGAGGTTATGACAAACTTCTAAAGCGCAAAAATATTAACGGACTCGACTGTACTTAATTCCTAGAATCAACTTTACGACACAAGGGAACAAATCTAAAAATGCTTAGAAATTCATGATCATATGTGACTCCTATAGTATTTTTCACATAGGATGGGTAGTGACAGTTCTAATTGCCAAACGAAATTGTACTTAATTCAATGGCAATAAGAGGCATGACCCGTTTCTATACTTATGGTTTTATGCCTTAACACCGAATTCAATATTAATTTCGTTTGGCAATTTGAACTGTCACTACCCTTCCTATGTAAAAATACTATAGTACACAAACGTACAGAACCGTAGTACATGGCGAACTGTAGTCTCTGCCCACCCCAGAGAGATAAAGAAAGAAGTGGTTGTAAGTATGAAAAATAAAATCTAAATCTAAAAATACACTCCACTTATCCCTAGACAGCGTATTTTCGAACACCCCTAGCATGGTAAAATGGAAATGCCTCATAAACTTTAAAGGTCACCCATTTCAGACTGACCTTACCAAATGCTGCCTGACCGTAGTGATCGCTATGAACACCGCGGTATCACATCGCTGCGGTCCCTTTCCTTGCATTTAAATATTCCCAGTAGAAGGTAAAAATTTCCAATTTTGTCGATGACCTAATACACCTAAATTTAGATGGCTTGGGATACTGACCAACCTTATTTCAATACAAAGTTGTTCTGAAGCAGTTCTTGCCTTATTAGTCCATATTATATTTTTCACTTTAAGCTACCTTTGAGGCAGGGTTAAGAAATTATTCTAGTTCAATTACGTTTCCCCGTCCCTCTTCAGCGCTAAGCACGGTGACTTCGATGCTATTTTTTTATTGATCATTTACACCACTGTTTATTAACATCAAGTCATACTGCTATCTATATCCTCACGCCAGATTCCTTGCGGGGTAGGCAGAGTCTTACTTTAGGTCCCAATATAATGCATTTAACAGTTTTTGAGATTATTGTTAACTTTATAAAGAAAGAAAGAAAATAATTTATTCACTACCACAAATAAGGCACAGTGTATACAATTACAGGTTATATTGATATGTTTGCTGCGGCAGTGAAAAGGCTACAACTCAGCATAGATGCTTCGCTTGAAACAGCTTGGCGCTGATTTTCTGTTGCACCCGTTAACTTTATCATGTCGTCAAATCAACCGCAACTTAAGCAGAGTAAATAGAATTATTCAAAATTGACATTTTCACTAGTTACTAAGATAACTACTAGTTTTATTAAAAAAAACCATTCATCACAAACAAGTTTAAAATATTTTTTATTGACTTATATTTAATCAAATTATATATTTAACCAGTAAATTAAGCCAATGTTTATTTATATATTACAATAGCAATTCTAATAGCGTGTAATATATTTATTACTACGGTTGTAATTGAGTAAATGTGTTTAAACTTTATCTTTTACTAATTTCTGCCTGTGACTTCGCCCGAGTTAATTTTAGACAGGAACTTTACATTTTCGGGAATAAAAAGTATACTAAGTTGTTATTCAGGCTATCAGCTATGTGATAAGCCAAATTTTAACCAAACCCGTTGAGCGGATTTTGCGTGAGTGAGTTACAAACATCCGAACATCTTAACATACAAACGTTCACATTTATAATATTAGTGGCACATGGCGAAGTACAGCCTTCTAAAACATCTTTATTTATCACCACCCAAAAAGTCTTCGGATGCAATAAAAACCTTTTTCGGGTGAATGCCCCTAACATTTTAAGAAAGTATAGGGGACACAGGTACGATACCGACAGCTTTTAAAAAATTCGTCACATGAACGCGAATTTTTTGGACCATAAATATGTGTCAAAATAAAAGATATCAACTGATTTATGTCAAATAAAATCGAAAGGCAACGCGTATCTTACTCTCCTCTGTGGTTTCATCTATACTAATATTATAAAGTGGTAAAGTTTGTGAGTTTGGATGTTCCGGGTACTACTGATCCGATTTTAATGATTCTTTCACCATTGCAAAGCTATCTTATCCAGAAATAACATAGGCCCGGTAGGGGCGCTGTTGTCGACCGGGCGCAAAGTCGCAGGAAACTGCTAGTAAAGAATCAAGGCAAGTAACTTAACGACTTAGTATAACTTTTTTTATTTATTTTTTGTTTTGTTTTAGCCTTGCTTTTAAGTTGTAAATAATCGTTGTTAAGGTGTCTTTTTAGTTGTTTAAAAATCTAATCTTCTTGTAAATGTCAAAAAATTCTTCTAATTGTCTTCTAATTATCTAGTCTTCTTGTAATTGTAAAATCTACTGCTTTTCGACATATAATCATATTCATATTACAATCGAAAGATATCTACAAATGGATAAAGGCTTCTCCCCAATATCACCACGAAGACCGTGTTCTGTATTAAGCACGCATCCAAATTTTTATCAACGACCTTCATCAGGTCATCGGTTATTATATTCGTGTGCATACAGTTTTACTATTAGTCAGTTAATTATATTCAATAAACTAATATAAACTAGATCTTTAGTATATGTCCTATATAGTTATTTAGTATTTGTACTCAAGTCCAATATATTTAGATATAATTTTAAAAAACGTAACCTCACACTAGGTATCATTCCTGTGTCGTAGGTGCATTCACAAACAAGAAATTCGCATACACAAACACCCAGACTGAAACAAATATTTCTAAGCCACACAAAGATTTGTCCCGATCCAGCAAGCGAAGGCGTCCGTCAAATAGTTTCTTAATAAACTTATTGAATTCCAATATCTTCGTCGGCAATATATAAAAATAGCAGTACAAAATCGTGACAAGACTTAAGTGGACTAAAATAATGTAGTTCAAGCTCGCCAAACATAAATGTCTTAAGGCGATCAACTAAGGTGCGGTCAGCCTTGCAGTCCTCGCCGTCGTTAACACCTTCATAAATGCTTAATAAATGAAAAAGATAAGGAGTTCTTAAGGATAATCTAGGTAGATAACATTTATAGTAATCCAGATAACTTCTTTATAAAGATAGAATGAAAATTGATGATTCAATTCGAAGACACAATGTTTGACAAAAAGGAACTCAATTGTTTCCATAAAATTATTCGGAATTAATACCTTAAACACGTACTCATGTGCAACGAATTTATTATATTATTACTATTAATAAAAGGGAAAGTCGACGTCAATGAACATATGAATGTCGTAACTTGAAGAATGAAAACGCACTTGTAGATTGCAAAGGCTTTTGATAGGAAACATGTTACTTTCATGCTAAAAAGAATAAATCTACTAGTTACTTTCGTCAAAAATCATTTTCTAGATTGCAGAGTCAGAAACCAAGTTGATAACATAACAGGCGATCGCTTTTGGGCTCCTTTTATGTAGATATATATTGGGTACTTTATTATATATATGACACACATTGTAAAGCATTTTTGTTGCATTATAATGCATCTTATAGTTAGTCTCGTTGAGAACCTTACATATCTACTTTAACATCTGACCACATATCATTCAGCTAATGTGCACAAGACATCCAACTGATTGAAACTATCATTGCTACAAATCATCCGAGTCACGGCAATCGCATCCAATCACTAAAATATTCAAGGCACAACGCTAAAAGGGCAACAATATGGATCCTAGCATCACAGCGATAAATCAATTCGATGATTAAGGACGAGGACCATTGCAAATAAATACAAAACTTGCACTAACGAATGCTATTCAGTGTAAACTGTTCGACAATATGAGTCTAGATTATGAGTGAGATGATGTCATGAATTGCGAAAGTCTATGTTATGGGTTGATTGATTCTGATTAGATTTTTGTGAAGAGATACTTTAATGAAGAAAGAGCGTTGTTTTTAGCGGTGCTCAAGTCGTAGGCAGAAGTCAATGAAGAACGTAATGCAAGTCTAAGAGATATATCAATAAATGGTGCATCTATAAGTTACATGTCTAATAATGTATGGGAAATATGTGGGGTAAGGAACAGCAATATTATTAATCTTCTTTTCTAGTAATGTATTCCTGTTTTTACCTGAATGACTGATATCCATTGTAGTTAAACCACATACTAACTACGTTAATTTCTGCATATTATTTTACCTTTCGCTGTAAGGGCCGGTAGTGTTATATTATCGCGTTTATATTTTTCATTTTAATTATTTTGGGATTTTTTAATTAATTTAAAATATTCTTACCAGCTATTATTTCACATGCTTTAAATTTTATCATATACATTTTTAGCTGCAATTTGAGTATTCAATCTCAATCTCATGATTTTCTGTTTTAATTACTTACAGTCTAAATAAAATTCTCGCACGGCCTTATTGTAGTAAATAATGATACAAAATCGAAAGTTATTTGAATAGATGTAATGGCGCCGGAAATTTGTAAAAAAAATGCTTTAGCCTATGATAGGTGATGATTACACAAGAACAATCTTAAGTACAGATACTAACAGTGTGCCGTTTGTAGGGTTGCTACTTCTCAAGAAAAACATATTAAGATCTGTTGTCACCTGTGAATTCTTACTTTAATTATGTATGTTTTTGAAAGTTCTATTTATTTGTCTATATCATCACCCCAGATCCCTTGCGTGGTAGGCAGAGAGAACGGAGTTCCAACACGTTCTTTCCTTACATTCCTATCTGGCTTCCTCCACTCTCATAGTTCGTCTCATACACGCTCGCCGGTTACGGAGACTCTTGACTTGTCCTTCAGGTAAGACTCGGTCTATTTGGTCAGAGTAACATAATCTTGGTCTTCCCCAGTACCTAAGTCCTTCCACATTCGCATTGTATACCTATTTTGTCATTCTTTCTTCTGACATTCTTTCTATATGCACGAACCAACGAAGCATACCCTTTCTCATCTTTGCACCGATACCATCTTTGATATCTACTCGCTTTCTTACTACGCTGTTGCGAATACGGTTTTTGAATGTTATTATCATATTATTAGAAAACTGATGAAAATGATACAAGTGTGTTCGTCAAACGAAAATGACCCCTATAAGATCATTTAAAAGTATCGGTTTGTATGGATTAAGTTGTTAAACCAGCAAAGTCAAATAAGCCGAATTTATAATGGTGACTAAAGCTCGCATATGGTCTAAATTAAAAATTAAGTTAAGACAGTGCTAATGATATAATACCAGTTTAACAAAAGAGTGATCATTGAAACATTAAGAAACAAGACACAACTTGTAAACCTTTAAAGTGAAATAAGCTTCATTTACAAAACTAAAGCTTGAATACTGTCTAAAGTTAGTCAAATTATATCAGTGCTAATGAGATGATACCAGTTTAACAATATACTCTTAATGCTAAATCATCTGAAATTGGACACTGTCAACCCTGCCAAGTGAATGCGGTTACCAGAATAATTTCAAAACTTTTTTGCCCTAAGTAACGGTCTATTTAGAAGCAGCTTTTTAGTAGAATTGCCTGGTTGATGTTACGTACAAGCAAAAACTGAGTGCGTTTACACAGCCCGGTGCCCGCTTAAATTATGGTAGAAAACAATAAATATTTCATGGAAATATGGACTTGAACATCTACTAAATAGAAGCTATTTTCGATTTAAGGTATCAGATTGAATTATACATATTGTGTGAAAGTACTTCCTATAGTCAACACTTTCATTGATATCTGTAATTTGAGCCCAACAAGTATATTGATTTGGTAATTTATGTAGCTATTTGGTCAACATTTAAATACTTGAATTTTAAGAAACATATGTTTTCTATAAAAATAATATTAATTTAACATTGATTGCCTTGGCCTAGTGGCGCGTGCAGCTGGTGATCATGAGGGTCAGGGTTCGAATCCTAAGTCGAATAATTTTTAAAAATTTTAGTAGCAGGTCTAGAATTGTGTCTGGTTTAATAGCAGTACATTTGCCTTCTATTACATCGGGACCTAAGACGGAGGAAGTTTTTGACCTGTAGTGGATTGAATGAGCTGGAACTAATGATGACATCGGGACATCTTTGGCAAAATGTGGGGGTACCATATCCCCATTAAGGTAATATGAATGTGATGGAAATTTTACTTGTTTAAAGCAGTCCAACTAAAAGACATTTTCATTACATGGATTCACAAACTTCATCAAAGACATCGCATTTTCTTGTATGACTTTACTCGAATTTGTATTACTTCATTCTAAATCTACTTTACCTTTATATTAAATCTAAAGAGATCAGAATTAACATCTAACATACCAACCATATGTAAACAGAACACTGGAAGGAAAACCAAGTCGGTTAGTAGAGCGGAACTCGCGGGTTGCGCCGACGCAGCCGATGTCATCCGATTGCGACAGTGTTGCCACATTAGGATTAATATCTAAACTTTAGTAATAATAGCTTACACAGTAACGCCCGAGGCAAGGTCGTTTTTAGTTAAGTGCACGTTTTGTAAGATGATAATTGTAAATGAAAATGTTTGTTGCAAATGGATGTTGTTTTGAAACGCTAGTTTTTAAAGTAACCCTTCAATGTTGTTAAACTATTAAGATAATCACTTACAAGTTAAGATATACAATTCCGTTATTCTGTATAGGTAAATAATATTATAATAATATTAGCCCTGTTAAGAAACTGTCCCACTGCTGGGCACGGGCCTCCTCACAAATTGAGAGGGTTTAGGCCATAGTCCACCACGCTGGCCCAGTGCGGGTTAGCGAACTTCACACACCTTCGAGAAACTCTTAGGCATGCAGGTTTCCTCACGATGTTTTCCTTCACCGTTAAAGCAAGTGATAATTAATTTTAAATACGCACATGCTTTCGAAAACACAGAGGTGCGTGCCTGGGTTTGAACCCGAGACCTCTGACTTTGCAGTCCAACGGTCTAACCACTAGGCTATCACTGCACCTGTATAGGTAATAGGTAACCTATGAATATAAGATAAATGAATCATAAGATTTTTCTTTTTGTGTTCCAATTTTTGGGTTAATAGTATTATCATGTATTAAGTCAGTGTTAATAATGCAAAATACAATATTTTCTTCAAGGTTTAATATGTCGACAATGAATCAAAACTTATTATGTTGGTTTAAATGCACACCGTCACGCCTATATTTCCCAAGCGGAGGTGGCAGAGGTGTACTGAGTACACCCACGTTTCGCCGACGATTTTAGGTCCCATGTAATAGGGGGCGAGCCTATTACCATATACCGGGCGCAATTCCAGACTCCGGACTCATACTGGGAATTTTTTGTTAAAAAAACTACATTGTCCGACCTAGGATTTGAACCCAGGATCTCATGATCACAAAGCGATGTGCTTTGCCACTAGACCAATGAGGTATTGGTTTAAAGTAAGACAAAAGAACTTAAAAATATTAAAAAATACCAAAACGTGAAAAGAAACCCTTTCTGAATATGATTTGAGTAATTTCATAGTCATTACTTCGTGGCTTCTCGGCAGACGGCGGCTATCAAGGGGTTGATTACTGTGCATATAATATGTCGGCCTCTATATTTTTACTCATTTATGATATTTTTTGTCACCAGGAACACATACAGGAAGTTCTAGACAAATGGACACAGATAGACGACGAGATCTGGGCGAAGGTGATAGTGTTCGAGAGGAACCGACGCGTTGCCAAGGCGTATGCGCGTGCGCCTGTTCTCACTATAAATGGCTCGGATGATGGATTTGATGGCATGAGGTGAGCAAATGTTTATTATGCAAGTATTCAAAATGTTATACAAATCGAATACAGTAAAGTTTAACAAAAATATAATTTTACCAATCAAAAAATATCTTATGGAACGTATAACGTCCAAAAAACGAGTGTTACTAACGTATGTGTATACGCATGTTCTTGCTATAAACGGCTCAGATGATAAATTTGATGAACGACGAGGGTAAATATTTAACTATGCAAGTAATTATTTAATATATGACACATATTAGATGAAATGAAGTTATACAAACATTTAAAGATGTTACAAATTTACAGCTTACCGTGTAAAAGTAACTTGACACGTAACATATAAGGACAAAAAATATTAGGTCTCCCACCAAATACAAATTTATATAACTAGGTATTAAAGATTACACGATTGACTGTAAAATACGTATTAAAGTTCATTACTAAATAACGAAACAAGATTACTTAAACCAATTAATGAAAACACATATTAATAATTACTATACTCCAAACTACGATCTATACAAAATTGTTGCAATATATTTCAGTAGCCACCCGCTTGTACGAAACTTAATACATTTCTTAACTGAGAATTACAAGCTCCTTAGATGTTATCAAGCAAAATCTAAGCCACGTAATACACAGACCAAATTGTGCCGGTGTTGCAAGACCTCAAGTCTAGAAACACACCCATACAGTCTTAATTAGGTATAAATCAACGAATAATCTTTGCATTGGATTACGAAACGGTATTACTAAATACTAAAACCACGTGGCACGTGCCTGCGCTTAATTCTGAACTCGTTTAGGAACAAGAGGATTAACTTCTGAACAATCATTAATATCTGTCCACTTAACATTAATAACTTCAGAAGCTATTTCATTATTATAAATTTCAGTTAGTTCCGTGAACATTTCGAAGTTTGTATTTTCAATTAGTCTTGTGGAAGTTGCTTCTTGTATATGGAATACTTGTACACGAAGACAAAAGTATCTTTTAGATATGCTAGATCTTTTCTGTATTCGATACTTTACATTACCCAATGTAGCGTTTAAAAAAACTTTCAAACTACATCTTTGAAAAGAATAAGTTAGTTAAGAGGATACGGGAATAACTTAAACTTTACACAGATTGTGGATATAGGTTTAAATTATTAGTATATCTGAAAGTTTATATAAGTGAATTTGTGTCGGGCTACATCAAAGCAAAGATTTGGCTTAGTTGTCGATTTGCACTAATTTTCCTCGCGCGAATAATAACAAAAATAAATGTATTCGTGCGAAACAACTACTGAAAAATTTTTTTTTTAATTGGTGGCGATATGCACAATTTGTGCGAATAAAATTCGTGCGAATCGACTACTAGGCCAAAGATTTCAAATAAAAAAGAGACATTTTGGCTAACAGGTTGACTTAGGAATTGTGATTCAAAAATCTGAAGGAAGTATATAATGATGACTTTTGATGGCCTTTAGATCCAGTAAGGAAGCTCAAATCTAATTGTTGAGTTTAATTATTTCCCAATGGTTCTAAATAATTACTGTTGGGTAACTTGTGTCTGGTGCTGTAGTAGGACTTGTCGGAGTCACGTTGTCGTGATACGTTTCGCTTATCGATTAGAACACCTCATTATTTTGAGTGTATCTTGTGGCATTGTCCATTCGTTATTGTCGTTTGTCTTTGGTTCTTTGTCGTGTTTTGTTCACTGATTTAATACAAGTTTTACAAACGCTGTATTTAGTTTCTATAAATACTGTAATTAACGATGTGAGAATTCATTTTAATATCGATATACATTTTGGACAAATTATTTTTTATAAAGTAAAATGGCTTTTACCAATATGATTTGAAGTTGTCTGTTGTACTGTCGGGTTGTAAATTTTATGGATACCTTACTCATAGCACTTGACTACATACTTACAACTACTTTTTACGAAAAACTTCTCTATTTATTTAATCTCTCATTTATAAAAAAACTTATTATTATTTTACTTTGAATTCTTCACCTTATCATTAGATCTTGCGTTCAAATCATAGGTCAGACCAAATTTTTAGTACCAGTCTAAAATCATACACGATAGAATAGCAATAGATTCGCTCCCTATTGTATTGGAACCTAATATCGTCGTCGCTGTCTTGGTGTACACAGTTAATAGGCCTCTGCCACCTTCATCATAGGCGTGACGGTTTTTTACCAATTATTACTTCAATACTTTTTCGGTCAGTGTAAAAAACATGAGCATCAAAGTTATTACAAGCAAATCAACAAATATTTTTAGAATAATTAGGAGACCAATAACGTTAGCTATTTTAATGCCAATGAATGGTGTGAAATATATTTAGATGGCGAAGTAAACGTTAACAAAAGACCGAGGGGCAGCCAAGCGTGTACCCAGCAAGGTTACGGCACCGTCCGTAACTGTAGTTTCACCTGTTCTGATAGCGAATAATTTTATTGAGATCATATTCGTGTCAGCACGCGTGATAGTGAAAGTATTTCGCATCTCAATGGTAAGGATAAAGAGAACAGAGAGCTTAGTACAAAAAGATTGCCGTTAGCTGGCGTATTGATATGCCATCTTTGTCACTCTACAGAATTAGTAAAAAACATGAACGTAACAGCACGTTTACTCGCTAGCGTCACACGTCAATCTGTTCGTGCTAAGGCCTCTTGAGATTAACATTAACAATTTGACGTTATAGTAACTTTGTCGAGAAAGCTACCTGTCTCGTTCATCTTTATTAAAAGTGTTAAAAACATGGCTTATTAACTTGATAACGATATGTTATCGTCAATTCATTCAAACTAAGCCCTCGAGCTTATGAGCGAACAATTTGATGATAATAACATTGTCAAGAAAGCGATCTGTCTTGTTCGTCTCTATAAAGTCCATTATTAGTGCGAAAAGGATGGCATATCAACTCGATAGCGATATGCTTAAATAAATCTGTTCGTGCTTAGCCCTCTGTTACGTATGCATCACGATCGTTCTGCAAGACGGTGCTACTACTGGTAGAGTTGAACACAGTTATTTAATAATATATCGTATATATGTTTGGAATTTTAGCGAAATTAGACTTTAACCACTATTGATAAAGTCCAATTTCCCTAAAATAGCAAATATATTAATGAACTGTTATTGCATAACTATGCGCTTAGATATACCTACCATCATTGTACAAACTGAACTTTTGGTATTAGTACGGCTTGGTCTAGTTGTTAGAGCGTAAGCCAACCCGTTTACTGGATCGAGCAGTCATGGGTTCGATCCCCGTACGGGAAATAATCTTTGTATAACAAATATTGAATTATATGAATTTCATATTTTTAAACGCAACCACAACCTTAGTCTTACCTGTAAATAATTCCTAGTACGGGGCTATATCTTATTAAAATGAGTTTTCAAAAGAATTTGCAGAAATATTTAAATATTGGTTAGTTAGAAATAAAACATTTATTTTGTCACCTTGGAACTTAATAGGCGTAAGCTACGAATACAATAAATTATATAGTTGTGGTATACGCCTATGGACTTCCAAGGCAATCAATTATTTAACAGACACCCAAGAAAAAAAAAACAAGTACATTCATTTTTTACCCAATTACATGGTTTCGGCACTAGTTGTGTCGGGTCAAACAAACAACTTTTACATACACGAATATCCAAACCGAAACGAACATTTGTGGGCCTCACAAACAGTTGACAGATGGCCAGTTAAGGTCTTAAGCCAATCCGCTAACTGGCTCTAGGAGTCGCGGGTATGATCCCCCCCTTACGAGACAAATCTTTATGTAACCCACAAATGTATGTTTCAAGTGATTGTGTAAATGCACTCACGCCAAATGAAAGAAGAAATTCCTACTATGGACCTAGGTTTTTATAAAAAAAAAAAACCACGTGGAAATCGAACCCAGGACTCCTATATCTAGTGAGTGGAATAGTCTACGCTCTGATCACTTGACCAATATTGTCATGTCATCTTGCGTGCGAATACATCGATAACGTATTTGATTATGGCAGTCAATTGCTTAACGATGTGGTCGACACGAATTAGGGTTAGGGTTACATTATCTTTTGGCTACTAAAGACACCTTTGCTATGTGCCTTATAAACCAGTATAGTGTAACATAGGTATTCTGCATGTACCCACACATCCACATTTGGCGGACAAGGTTGGGGTCCATATGATCCCAGACTCTGGGCGGCCAATGAGAACTTTTCAATAAAAATATAAATACTCAATTCTATTATTTTATCTTATTATATACAGCTAATGATCTTAGAAGCCAGAGAGGTATGTAAGAAAAGAACATGTTGGAACTTTGTACTCTCTGCCTACCGCGCAAGGGATAGATCTTTTGACCTGCGGCTAAAATCGGAACAACGCTATAATCAAGTGAAATGTCACTTCATAACACTCGCAGAGTTGCCGTATGCTATGAAATTTACCCAAGTTCTTTTTTTAATTAGTAAACGTGCGGGACCCGCCTGTTGGAATATTTCCCTGGAAGTAGGACAATTTTACTAAATGATTACCCCTCACTGCCTCGTTGGTCTAGTGGCAAAGCGCATCGCTTTGTGATCACAAGGTCCTGGGTTCAAATATTAGGTCGGACAAGTGTAGTTTTTCTAACGAAAACTTCCCAGTACGAGTCTGGAGTCTGGAATTGTGCCCGGTATATGGCAATAGGCTCCCCCCTATTACATGGGACCTAACATCGTCGGCGAACCGTGGGTGTACGACCTTTCAGTACACCTCTGCCACCCCCGCTTGGGGAATATATACGTTACGATGTGTTTTATGATAACCCCAATTTCACACTACCGGCCCCTGTAAATGTCATCCATGGGCCAAAAGATCCTTGTTCCACTTTAACTATCATTAGCATCATCAGCCGACAGTCAGCCGCTGTAGGACATAAGCCTTCTCCAAAGATCGTCACGACAACAGGCTTTATATTATACCAAGTCCAAGCGCGGGTACGGCATAAATCTATACGTGATCAACTATCGATCAAATATATGTAGATACACGCTCGCCGTATGAAAACTGGCACGACCAAAAGGCAGGCAAAAGTAGGCGGTACTAAAATTATCAGGCTTCCGCTTTTTTGCGAATGAAACTTTAAGTGGTACGAGTAAGGTACAATATGCCCTAATTTATGTTTTAACCGTTACTCATGTGGATTTGGGGATGGTTTTAGTGTAACTTTTGAACGGGACTATTTAGTTATGACATATGATATATATATGATATACAATAATAACAGACTATAGATCACCATCGATATGATGGTGATCTATAGTCTGTTTTGATCTGGGTGTTTCTGCGTGCTGGGTGCTGGGTGATGCCGACACAATAATATATCTAAAATAACACAATAATGTCGAGTGTCGGGCTACATGTCTTTTTATTAAAAAAAAAGTAGTCCCACACTAGGATTTATTCCTGTGCAAATTCACAAGCACAAATACACAGAATGAAACCAAATAATTGCAGGTCTCACAAAGATTTGTCGCTTTAAAAAAAGCTGTATAATAATAGCCCCGTTAAGAAACTGTCCCACCGTTGGGCACGGGCCTCCTCTCAAACTGTAAGGGCTTAGGCCATAGTCCACCACGCTGGCCCAGTGCGGGTTGGCGAACTTCACACACCTTCGAGAAACACTTAAAAAAAAGTTGTGACCTTTCCGAATCCCTAATAGTTAATGCCATTTGCCCACAACGTGACTACTGCCATTCCATACCAGTAACATTTAACAATACGTAAACGCTTATTGACACAAACGTGATCGGCCATTTAGTATTACAGTTCGTGACCCGTTACCAAAATGGGCCCTTATTTGCTATCACCTAACGCGGTGCGTTACGATTACTTCATAAAATGATCAGGGACTGACATTTTTATGCCACTAGAGTATCATTATAGTATTTTTCATGAAGGAAGGGTACTGTGACAATGGCAATAAGAGTCATGACCCATTTCTATACTTATAGTTTTATACCTTAATACCATTGAATTAAATATTAATTTCGTTTGGCACTTAATACTGTCAGTACCCATCGTATGTAAAAAATATTATAAACGATATTATGTCCTTGCATATTGTTATAAAAAAAAAAACAATTCGGAGACATTTTAATTTTTATTATTTTTAATTTACTAGCAGTGATAACCTAGTGGTCTACCGTTGGGTGGTAACGGTCTACCGTTGGACTGCAAAGTCAGAGGTCTCGGGCTCAAACCCAGGCACGCATCTCTGTCTTGTATTAAAAATTAATATCGCTTGCTTTAACTGTAAAGGAAAACGTCGTGAGGAAACCTGCATGCCTAAGAGTTTCTCGAAGGTGTGTGAAGTTCGCCAACCCGCACTGGTCCAGCGTGGTGGACTATGGCATTAACCCTCTCAGTTCGAGAGGAGGCCCGTACCCAACGGTGGGACAGTATCTTATCAGGGCTAATATTAATATTAATTCTACAATTCTCGCATTAATCTACACTTATATAGCTTTCGTCACTAACAAGGAAACCTCCTAAAGGTATTGGTCTAAGTTCAGACATCTTTGGTGTATTAGTTTTGCTACTGAGTCAACGGGCAGGCAGAAACCACGTCCGTAGTTGGGCAGCAATTAGACTGAATATCTAAATGAATGAGTTTTGTTCAGAAATCGGGATTAATAGACATATATTGCTGATGTGTACTTTTGCTTTGAGGTGGAATCTGCAATCCTACTTCCTATTAATATTGTAAATGTGAAAGGATGTACGTTTACACATACACCGTCACGCCTATGTTCCCCAAGCGGAGGTGTACTGAGTACACCCACGTTTCGCCGCCCAGGGGTGAGCCTATTGCCATATACCGGGCACAATTCCAGACTCCGGACTCGTACTGGGAAGTTTTCGTTAGACTACACTACTACACTACACTTGTCTGACCTAGGATTTGAACCCAAGACCTCTAGATCACAAAGCGTTGCGCTTTGCCACTTGGCCAACCAGGCCTGTTTGTTTGTTTGTTACTCAATCACGCAAAACCGGCTGAACTTATTTGGATGAAATTTGACACACAGATAGTTTATTACCTAGATTAACACATAGGATACCTTTATCCCGGCAAAATGTTAGGTTACGGTCTAAAGTCTACGTGGACAAAGTTGCGGGCAGAAACTAGTTTAGGAATGAAGCCATCAGAATCGAAGATATAGCAGATCATTTCACGCGGTTATCGTAACGCGCCGTGTTACGTGTTTTATTGGAAACGTGAATAAGAACTCAATGCGATACCATTGGTTCAAAATTTATAGTGTTTGTTGCCTTGAAGTCATGACAGGTCATTAAGTTGGATTAAGTTGTCTAATGGGACTGTTTGATTCGATTTTAATTGCAGTTAAATACAACTTGTGAGTTATTATCAAGTTATGATACATCAGAAGAGATTACTTTTTTAGGCAGTGGATACATGATTTTTAATTTTGGAGTCATCATGGACAGTGTAGTATGTACCATTGTGTACCATATTAATTCTGAAGAATAGAAGAGCTGTGGCGTTCACGAAAAACCGCCACAAAGACCAGTTTTGTGCTATACCCATCTAGATTTCACCTGCGAGCTTCATCAGGTCATAGATCTATCTTGTGTAAGCCCTGCCCACTCCAGCAGGGCTGATTAATTGATCATTGTGTGTATGTATCTGAAATTCACGGGTTTTATCCGGACCTATGAAAGGTTTAGAGTTTAGAGGTTGCGAGATGTTATTGTTATGTGAATCACCTGCTGAGATTAATGCTAAAAATGTAAGAACATAAACACCGAACTGACCCCAGTAGATACAGAGACTATACTACCGCAATGATGTTTCGATACACAACTTTTAGTCTATTTTACCACGGATGCGGAAACTGGATTGAATTACTGATACTTAATTATCCGTGACCGGTGGTAACACTCTCGCTAATTATTATATTATTATTATTTAACACTTGCTTAACGGTGAAGGAAAACATCGTGAGGAAACCTGCATACAAGAGTTTCTCAAAAGTGTGTGAAGTTCGCCAGCCCGCACTGGGCCAGCGTGGTGGACTATGGTCTAAACCCTCTCAGTTTGACAGGAGGCCCGTGCCCAACAGTGGGACAGTTTCTTACAGGGCTAATATTATTATATCAATATAACTAAAATCCGACCTTATTAGCCAATACACAACTCTGACTTAATACCTAAGAATGAGGTAAACACTACCAGGTAACGGTTTATCCAAATGTAAACATGTTATAATCGTGACTTTTGTCTCAAAACTGTACTTATCGCCGTATACCTGTTTAAGAGTAGGCACAGCTGTCCGTATAAGGCACTAACATTTGCAGTAATTCCACCCACGTCTGTGAAAATCATGGCATTTTAAAAATTTGACCAATCCCACTTCACAAATGATAGATACGAGGATAATAAAAGAAATAATGGCGAATATTCTTCTTTAATAAATTTACAATTAAAGACACTCCTGTGAACTGCCTTGAGAAGTTTTATAGTTTGTATATTATTAAGGAAATCAAAGGTCAAATCAATAAATTTATAGTAGTTTATTGGAGATCTGTTTGGAAATTTGTTTTATTTTAAACAAAAACTTATTAAGGTGTTTTTTATCGAAAGATTTCCCGGTATGATAGAAATTAGCTAACCGCCTATTAGGTTGGGATCTAATATAATCGACGAAATGTGGTTTAGTCTATATCTGCCAACTCCGCTTAAAAAATAACGCGCAGGCGCAACGTTGTTATTTTTGTTGTACTTGCATACGAGACATGGAAATACATATTTTCGGTTTCAATATCGAAATTATGTTCTATGTCAAAACTTGGCTCTATGGCTCAACTTTTCATTTCAAATAAATCAATATTTCACTGAAGTAAAAGTCTTTAATACATATCATAATGTATGCATAATAATATCAGCCTATACTGCCCACTGCTGGGCAAAGGCCTTCTCTCACAAATCGAGGTGAGAAAGATTAGGTCATACTCCACCACGCGGACCCAGTGCGGATTGGTGGAGGCAGGTTTGTGGCCACTTGCTCTTGGAACTTATCAAGCCGCCTTTAAGGCTTCCAACTCGGCTTAACGACTACCACATTATGTGGTAACCGGGACCAACGGCTTACCGTGCCTTCCGAAGCACGGAGACGCTCGAATATGAAAATGCCACGAACGGTCGAACCTTGGTGATCGGTAAGAACACCGCGGTCGCACAGCGCTACGAGCGCCTCCTTATTTATGTACTTATGTATTTATTTACATATTTATATGTATTCGTATCTCCATAAATAACACGAAACCCAATAATGCCCGGTATGTGCAGTAAATAAAACAAAGGTATTGATAGCAGTGTCTGCCGTGTGAGATGTGATCGGCGTGCGCGCGGAGCGGACGGCGCGCGCGGTATAATGACACGGAAGTGTGTCGCATGCGCCGTAGATCATCGGAGTACTGTCCGTCGTAACTGGCATTTGGGATATTATTTATTTGATTAAAAAGCGCCTAGCCCTTAGCCCCTTACTAAGAATTATTCCTGTGCCGTAGGTGCATTTACAAACATGAAATTAACATACACATCCAAACTTAAACTGTTACACAAGTATGAGTCCTCTACGGCGATAGATCCTGCGGCTTCTCGTCCCAGTGAACGGAGCGGCCTACACTCTGACCACTGGACCAAGCCGTTATTTTAAGAATTTATTTTTCTAATTTTCTTTTTTCTTTCTTTTTTTTTTATTATAAATACTAGGATTTATTCTTGTGTCGTCGGTGCTTTTACAAACATGAAAATTCATATACACAAATATCTAGACCGTTTGTTCCGTTCGGGAATCGAACCCGCGACTATTAGACACAGTGGGTGGAGTGGCTTAAGCTCTTAACAACTGCGCTAAATCGTCCGTATTTAGAAGGTATTGTTTTACGATTCTGAATTTTATGGTGTTAAGTAAAGAATTAGTAACTGTACGCACTTACTTAGTGACTTTCAGTTTCTTTGACTACCTATATATATAAAATAGGCAAATGACTCTTTTCTTAATACCAATCATTAGCGTAACAGTACCCTACAAAAAAAGAACATAATAATAATAATAATAATAATAATTTTTATTGTCATAAAATTGAATACAATATTTTGTGAAGTCCCTGACATCTGTGCTAGGTAATAACCTGTGTTACAGAAGTCAGTGCCCTCTCCCATGGTGTAAGGTGTTAAATTATTTCATAATATGAACAAAGCAAATTATTATAAAAATAAAAACAACAACAATGAATAGAAATTAGACAAGGGAATTTAAATGTTAAAATTCTTAAGCTATAAAATATAAATTCTGTGCGCGCGCGCGTGTGTGTGTGTGTGTGTGTGTGTGTGTGTGTGTGTGTGTGTGTGTGTGTGTGTGTGTGTGTGTATGTGCGTGAGTAATGTAGGAGAAAGTACGTGTTTACTAAAAGACAAAGGTATGAGAGTCTTATGAAATTGCTTTTAGTATTCGTTCTGTGTCTTCATAGTTTAACGACTGCAGCCATTTATTAATTTTCTGTTTCACCGTGTACCGTGTATGTTTATATATAAAGAGACTTTTGTGTACTTTATTGTAAATCCGAGAGCTTAAAGCACAGAAGTGTCTTCGCGCAAGTGCAGTACGACACTTAACCAATTGACAGACTGGAAATCCAATTCGTCGATTTGCTAGATTTTTATCAAGAGCTAGCATGGAGTGTCGCCGCAACACAGTTCGAAGGATGTAGAGCTGCCTTACAGTAAGAACTTGAGCATCTAAGTACAACTGAGTAGTGGGATAGTCTCTTTTTTTAAAAAATATTACCTTGAGGACTGCTCGCTGAGCTCGTTCTGCCCTCAGTATTACAGTTTTAAAAGTCCCACCCCACACTGGTATGCAGTACGTAATTATGGACTCGCATAGACTGCGATAGACTAGTGTAGATGTATCATGGTCAGCGGAATGTCTAAGCTCCTTGAAGAGATATGTTAGTTTTCGAAGTCGAGAGCAGAGGGAATCAATGTGTTCACGCCAGTCCAACCTTGCGTCAATATGCACTCCTAGATATTTTATATTAGGAACCATAGCAAGACAAGGACAAGTACACTGTGAATTGTCCACACATGTGTGTGCCTCAATCTTATTTGATTCAGGAGGTGTTTTGGCTGAATTAGGTAGGAAAAACTGGATAACTTTTGTTTTTGAAATATTAAGAGTGAGTAGATTCGAAGATAGCCAGTCCATTACCGTGCGCAAAGAGAGTTCAGCTCGTTGTCGGGCCTTAATCCAATCATTGTCGTATACAAGCAGGGCTGTGTCATCTGCATATACGAACGTGTCACATTGTTCGAGGGGTAATAGACACAAATCGTTTATATAGATTTGGAATAATGTGGGCCCCAAAATACTACCTTGCGGAATTCCGTAGCTTAGGTTATTTTCATTACTAATGACGGAATCAATTTTAACTAATTGGCTACGTCCATTGAGGTAATCTTTGTAGATGTTTAGGGCCAATCCACGTATTCCAATATGTTCCATTTTGGCCACAAGTCTGGGGATAGAGACCGTATCGAAAGCCTTAGTTAGGTCTAAAAATATACCGTAGCATTTAAGGCGATTATCTAGTTTTTCTACTAAGGAGTTTGTAAAATCGGCAACGGTATCTTCTGTAGAGATTCCTGATCTAAATCCATATTGATTGCGTGCTATTAGACTGTTTTTACTTAAAAATTTAACCATACTAGTGTTTAATATACGTTCCAGAATCTTGGATAGGGAAGTTAAAACCGAAATTGGACGATAATTAGAAACATTGTCTCTAGCCCCACCCTTGTACACAGGATGAACTAAAGCACGTTTAAAAGCTTTAGGGAAGGTACCCGAGTTGATGGCATTATTACACACGTGAGCTATATACGGAGAAAGAGTGCAGCTGGAGTTTTTTAGGACTAGAGCTGGAATATTATCCCATCCGGTTGCACTATCTCTGCGCAAACTGCAAATTATGCTTTGCACATAAGTATCATCAACGAATGGTATAACAAGAGAGTTGCTAGGAGATGAAGATGAAAGTCTGGAAACGTGTTGATTGATTGGGGAAATTTTTGACGCAAGGTTCTTACCAATATTTACGAAGAAGTTATTGATGCTGTTTATCGATGTTAGAGGATCGGCAGAAGAATTAAGTAAGATATTGGCTGGTTGCCTTTGACGACCACTGTGTGTGATATTTTTGACAACGTTCCATAGAGCCCTTGGATTGTTTTTTGCTTTGCAAAGTTCAGATTTTTCATAAGCTCGTTTTAATTTCCTGAGCAGCGAGTTACAAAAGTTGCGGTACCGAGTGTACGAGGTTTTAAAAATAAGATCATGTGGATTCTTGCTGACTTTTCGATGCATTTTATCACGGTTCCGAATGCAGCGAAGTAGGCCAGGGGTCAACCATGGTTTAATCAATATTTTTCTATTTGAAGAATGGACTACTGTACTGTTATCATTTATGGCAGTCTGAATGCCTGTAATTAAAAGATTAGTTGCTAGATCTGCGTCAGATGTATGTAATATGGGGCTGAAATCGTATTTTTCTATGTCTTTTTTTATAGATTCATAATTATATCGGATTGATCTGTTTTGTGCTAAACATATGATTGGTTTGGTTATATTCAAAAATAAGGCAATAGGTAAATGATCCGTAATGTGTGTATCTAAGACCATAACTCTAGCTGATGTCCTGCTTTTCATCATGATATGATCAAGACATTTGTCCATTCTAGTAGGAAGCACATGAGCGGGTAATAGACCTAGCGTAGCTGTTAGAGTTAAATAATCATCTGAATGTCGATTATTGTTTCCAGGCATTATATCAATGTTCATGTCGCCTATAAGGATAATATTATGATATGATTTTAGAGATGTTAATATATCATCTAGACAGGAGTAAAAGTTCTCTAAGTTAGCATAAGACGGGGAACGATAGATAGCAATTATAGCAGTGTTGTGGCAACAACTTATTAAACAGTTGGCATCAGAAATTATTGGTTCTTTTATGACACACATCAAGGTATTTTTGACATAAATTACAACGCCGTCATTTTGTATAGGATTATTTTTAGTGTGGTGAGATGAGTATCCATGTATGATGGGTATATATCCTGATACTTGAAGCCAACACTCTGTTAAAATAATAAAGTCGAATTCTGTTTGTGTTAGAGATAACATTGAAACAAATTGGTCCAGATTCTTATTAATGCTCCTGATATTGATATGAATGATCCGTAAAGTATGGCCGCATTGCCCAATATAATTACGGCATTCTTCTGGAGAACACATAAAAGAGTCAGCAATTGAAACTTGGTCAATTTCGTGAGAAATTATGTCTATGTTCATCATTTTTAGTTATAAGTATGTAGAGTGTCACAAAACACTGGGCGAGACATTTCAGAAAGATTTTGGCAGCAGTACGAACCCGTGTTGTATAGTATAAGTGATATTGTATATGTAATATGATACATGTTGTGTTATGAAGATTCTGTGTTATAATGTTTTTGTATGCATGTATTATGTACGTGTGTGTGTATAGGTTAACGTGTGAGATTAATTTTAACAGAATAATAAAACAATAAAAAATTAATAAATAAAGAAAGAGTAAGTCAAACTTTAGGACTTCATGCTGAGATATTAGTCATTTTGAGAGCCGAAGGCGATCAAGATCTGCTTCATTATCTATAATTTCGTGTCGATCTCCATCTTGTTTTTTGAGAAGAACTCTTCCAAATGAGGTCCAGCAGTATTTATAGTTATTAGTTTCAGCAAAACTGCGAGCTAAATAGTAAATGCGTCGCGCTTTTGGTGTTAATTTTTCAGATATATAAACGGGCTTGCTAGGTCCATCCAATTTCAAATGTGTAGTATTCAGTTTGTTTTGTTTGTGGGTATTATTAAATATCCGTGTCTTCTTTATGATGTTGTCCTTTGTTAGAGCGCTTAAGAACTCTACTGTTATTGCTGAAGTGTTCGTTTTATTTTTGGTGCGAAAGACGTCTTTAATTTCATTATTATTTATTGGAATGCCAACTGCCATGGCAGTTTCTCTTACAATAGCACGAAGATCGTCTTTATTTTCTTGATGTTTTTGGGGCACATTTCTTATCTCGATTTTTGTGGAATTCATGTGTCGTTCCAAATTATCGATTTTTTCCTCTAGACCAAGAATATGGCGGCGCGTCGTTTCCCGTTCAGATTCCATAGTTGTAATTTTCAATTTTATGTCGTCATATTCTTTTGATAAGAAACTTAACGAATCCTTTATTTCTGCATTTTGGGCTTTGATTTCATTAATATCCGACTGTAATTTTGCGAATTTCATGTCTGAACGCTCCGTTGAAGCTGATAGTAGTGAGCGTAATTCGTCCATAAAATTAGTTGTGCAGTCACAATTGCCGCGTTTTCTCTTCAAACGGCTTGTAACATTTTCGATACCCACCGCTGAGATATCCGGGGTAGACACCGTTTGAAGAAATAACTGGGGGCATGAAGTTGAGGTAGAACCTTCAGCCTCATCCAGTGGTGTCTTAGGAGGGGTCCGATTTAAAGGCATTATTACAATATTATAACGGTAGTAGTTGTATAACAGTAGGATACCTTGAATTATTATATATCAGTCTTCCTGATTTTCACTTGGGCCAGATCCGAAGAGACAACCGCTAAACGCTCTCGCCTATGAATTGTGGCAAGCGCTTACGCGTAGTAGGGGCGCAAGGGGGTGTGTCGCATGCGCAGCGGTACTAGGACGATGACCTCTGTCTGCAGTGTTGCTGTCCTGCACTCACACTACGTGCACGCTACTAAGATATGTGCTCCTGGTACTTCACTGAATTTATTTTATTGAATATTTTATTTAAAATATTTAAAAAAAAGCAAATACGGGAAGACACGACTACTCGCTCTCGCGGTCCGGGGGGAAGGGGAATCATTCATTGCCTTATTTGAAAGCCTTCGAATTATTTAAATACAAATATATTTCCGTACCACATGCATTCAGTTCATTCAGATTATAAAAGAAACCACGTATTAACACGGCACCTGAAAACGTACTCTACGAATACCGAACAAACAAGCATTTCTCTCTCTAAATCCTCGATTTATTTGAAACAAGACCACTTTTTACCACGGCAGTACAACTAGGAAGTGTCGCGTCCGAGCGCTATCAGATCCACACACACGAAAATCGCCATTTTAATGAAACCAAGCGAGTTTACACTAGGATTTAATTAGTCTAGATCTAATGTAGCTGCCGGGGGCCAGCGAACAATAAAGATCGAACATAAACCCGCTTAATAATTAGTATTCGAGGCCCTCTGATAGGGAGCTTAGAGTAAACTTTATGGGAATTAATTGGAACTCTCTTGTAGGAAGCGGATAGTTGTTAGCTGTTTTAGCATTGCTTCGTTTTGTTAGTGCCAGTAATACATTTAATTTCATTTTTAGTAGAAAAGTACTTTAAGAACATGCCATAAAAATCTGGCAAAAAACTTTCTTCTTCTTCTTCTTTAAGTTATGGCTTCACACTATTTTAAGTGTATTTTGCCAGTGTCCAGTGAGTAGCATAATCGTGTTTGTTTAAATTAATTCGTCTCCCCGATGAATTTGATGACAACGATGATAATGAAATTAATGAAGTACCCCACCCTAGATAGTAAAGCGGTGGATACTTTACATACCAAATGCAACGGCCGTTTAGAGGGGAAGTCGAAAAGGCACGTTTTATCACTTTGTTACAATTACCTTCCCTCATTCACATATAGGAATACATAATGGTTAATATTCCACCAACATTACATATTATAATTCGAAATGACACAAGAGTTGGAAATTAAAACAAATTGACAACATCACTCTTCGATTTCCCGCCAAAACTCCGGCAAAAAACTTTTTCTAATTTATTTTCTATCTATCTATATCATCACGCCAGATCGCTTGCGGGGTAGGCACAGGTTACAGAGTTCCAACAGATTCAGGTTCTAATTTATTTAATTCCTAATAACTTTTCTTCTTTATTTCAGGCTATTTATTTAAATTATTTAGGTACTTATTATTTATTATATTGTTTTTATTATCCGGTGAAATTATTACTTATTATACTAAGAATAGAAATATATTTTTCCACGGTTTAAATTTTTTCATAAATTACATTCACAGATCAAAAGCACGCACAATGTTTTTTATTTTTAATTATCCTAATAAAAATCAACACAATGCCTCATAGATTAGATAAAGAAAAAAAATCAAAATGTTTAAATATCGAACTTCGAATTAGCCACGCGAGCTGGCATCACAGAATACTGTGGATAAATAAGATACTGGCAATAATATTTAAACCCAACTGCTGGTCTATTTACAATGCAACATAATGGCTCCTCTTGTCGAACTATTTTACGTAAAAGTAGAGCAAAATGAGTTAAGCAGAGTCATTGGATACAAAGCTCGGGAAATAAGATAGTAAAATGGAAACATTGGCTATTTATGGCTTAATCTTTGTAAATGTAAATTTGTACTGGTTGGCTTCGTTCACTGGACTACCATAGAGGTCATTTTACCGCTTATTAACCTTATTTTGGTTCATCTAGAGATCCAAAGTCAATCTGATACCATAATTTTATTATGTAGAGAAGCTAGGGCGAAAAAAATTGCGCGCTACTTGATGAATGCGGGGTTAGCGAAGATGTTTGTATTTTCATAGATAACAAATCTTATGTTGGAATTGTTTAAACAGAATCTTAGTGCATATGAAGGAATATTTTATACCGCCTCCGCCGCCGCCGACTACGAACTTAACTTCCCTGCTATCAGCCGCTACCGCCGTCCGCGGCATGTTCTCACCGACCCTCCCTTACATGCCTTCTTTCGGATACAGATACCGCATATAGGATCAAACATCGACCTTTCCAGCAAGGTCGAAGAATCCCTTGCCCGCCGGCCGGTGCAGAGCACCACGGCGAAACACCTAGTACATGCCCTCCCCATAGCGATCGCCCAAGCCGAGGCCGTTCCTCCTTGAGGCGGCCTTGAACTAGTTGCCCCCTTGCCCTTCTGGCTCGAGCGTAATGGTTACACGCTCGCCCTCTTGTCTGGTGAAGCTGTAAAGGCCGCGCGGCCAACAGCGAAGAACATTCACACACACTCTAACTTTTGATAAAAAATAATTTGTTGTCTTTTCTAGTACATTGTGCATAGTAAATCAATGCCAGATATACTATAATTAATCCCCTAATCGTACAGATCTTCTAATAAACGAACCTGTCCTTACAACAGCTACTACATCCATTTCGTAACAAATCTGCTCTCAAGTTGCATTAAGCATGCAAATAAATCATGCCCAACGACAAAGACCGCCCGGAGTCAGTCCAGTTCTGTCGACACCCTGTCGATAGCCCACGCGTGGTTAGATATCGGTGGTAATCGGTATTTTGCTACACGCCTCTATTGTTCAGAATAGAGCACCCAATTGAATATTTTATTCTAATTTTGAAATAGACATTTCGTGATATAATAATTTTTATTTTGAAATTGGTAACTTTTAGCCAGTTAGAAAATTCTTTTATTTTTAATTGACTTTTTTATATTTAGAATCCGGGGAATATTTTTCTAATATGTTTGAAATAAATACAAAACTTTTCTCAGAAAATAAAAACAAATATTTTTATTAAAATAATCTATGAAAACGAGGTCCCAGGTTAAAATGAAGTTAATCCCAGGTCGAACAAAATGAAGTTATTCAACCGAAAAAATCCCAGTGTCAGTCCGGAATCAGAAACTGGTATTTAGCAATAGGCTCGCCCCTTTTTACATGGGAACTAATATCGTCGGCGAAAAGTGGGTGTACACAATACACTTTTGCCACCCCCATATGGCGAATAGAGGCCTATTGGTGTTGATTTTTTTTCTATGAAACCTAGAAGCTAATAGATAAGGCTGAAATATTTTACAGAACTACAAGCTTTCGAGATCTTGAAATTTCATAAATGAATTGTATAACTTTTTTTTTTTTTTAGAAAACGTAGCCCCACATTAGGATTTATTCCTGTGTCGTGGGTGCGTTTACAAACATGAAAATTCACATACACAAATACCCAGACCGGATCAAATAATTGTGGATCACACAAAGATTTGTCCCGTGCGGGACTCGAACCCGCGACTATTAGACGCAGTGGGCAGAGCGGCTTAAGCTCTTAACCACTGCGCTAAATCGTCCGTCTTAATACTTGCTTTTATCATACTTGCTTTTAACATTATAATTATTGTCATCGCTAACTCTCATCGTTCCCTTCAAGTCACAGTTAGACACCCCGCTAAATTCCACGCCGCAAAAAAGTCGCAATTGAAATTTAAGACAAGTCGCACACTAACAATCCGACAATCGGTCGCATAACCCGGGTGTTGTAACGAATGTTATTGTTTATTGTATTCTTATCGATATCTGTACTGCGCGGAACTGCCACAATGGCGCCGAGCCTTGGTTTTTGTAGAATCCAAAGTGTAGGGTTGTTCCTGTGTTTAGTTGGTTCAAGAGATTTTTAATCTATTCCCATCGATATATCATAATCGATGACTTTTCCCCTCAAATACACCTACACTTAAACGCAGGCCGAAATACTATGTGGGTCACACAAAGACATGTCCCGTGCAAGGATCGTACCCGCTACTAAATCTAGTGAGCGGAGTCGTGTATGCTCTTTATACTAAATCGAGGCGTCGTCAGATTGACAGAAAATTATTGACTCAAAATATCGTGGCCCGGCATTTGAACTTAAGACCTGGTTGTCGCTATGCGCATTATTCACCATTAGGCCAACGAGGTCGTCGCAGTAAGGCTGAACATAACTAACACCAGTATCTATAGACATTTAATTACTTAGTCTCAAGAATTTACTAACCCGAGTAATGTCATGTATTTAAAATTCTATACAAAACTAACTTTTAACATTTCTCACTTTTGTCAGTTTCTCAACTATAGATAAAGGTTTCGCTACATAGCCAACGCAGCGCAATGGAAGCGCGACGGTGGCGATGCTTGGGGAGTTGTAATATACTGATACGGGAGACGCCCGCTCGGCGCGACGGCATACGTCACTATCGAACGTAGCCGAGCGCTACCGTCACGCTCCCGTCGCGCTCCGTCGGCTATTTGACCAAACCCTAAAAATTATGTGTTAAGTAAATACTTGAGTAAAAGTAACTACTTATACATATTTATAGATACAGATGTAAATATGAATATCAACACATTCTGTAAAAAACATAGTCTGGAAACTGTTCTATGTCTCAAATGTTAGTTTATTTTAGCCGTAGATCAAACTGTCACATAATTCTCACGAAACTTTAATAAGACAACGGTCGCATTTTTTTATTATTGCTCACATACAAAGTATTCATAAAGACAAACAGGCACCGGCATTCAGTCAGAAAAGTGTCGGATTTACCGTTTTTAATAACTTGTGTAATGGTGTACGTCTTTTGATCTTAAGCGACCCCTAGATGAGTTTGTTTGCTATAATTTTTTTACCACCCACTCCCTAAAACATTTAAATATTTGGAACATTAAATGTCCACATTGTACCAAAAAGAACTCAAACAGTACCCGTAATCTCACCTCGACTTGTGAGGGAAAACCTTTGCCCAGCAGTAAAACGATATATTTTATTAAAATTTTACCCTGACCAAAAAGATCGTGTCTTATCGGGAGGGAATTTCGAACTATGAACGTGGAGGATCCCCGAGAGGTCTGTGAGGTAAGAACCTGATAGAACTCAATGCTCTCTGCTTAACCCACAGTGGATATGCCGTTAGAGAGATATATATTTTTTTTATATTTATTGATATTGCAGATAACGAAAGTAACAGAGTTTGAAAGTGAAAGGATGCGGTATGTATTTTGAATATGACTTGTGTATTTATATATAAATACACAAGTCATATTCAACTACCTTTGCCAGAACGAGTGAAACATGGCGCTTGCGACTTCACAATTCTTGTGCAAATGCTAACATTTACACATAGTTCAATAGTCAAGGTGGAACGTAATGATAGATGATAGTTTGTTTCCATTATACATTGTGCATATTCTTCGGAACCTGGAATAGGTCATAAAAGATTAATTAGCGTAATATTTCCACTAGAGGATAACTCTGTATGAGATGAGGAGTTACAGTTATATTGAAGAGAGAAAGTAAAACCTATAACATGATTGCCGGACATGTTAATTTATCTTATTCAAAGAGAATAATGGACACGACAAGATACTTTGAAATAAAGAGTGATAGATAGAGCATAGTGATAAAATAAAGTGACCCTAAAACAAGCAATGCTAATTAAATCATAGGCGATATGTTAAAAAAAAAGAAGTTACGATCTGGCGTGATGATAAAGATATAATCGTGTTTACAAATCCAGGGACAACTTGACAGGTGCAAATGTCAAAACAAAAAATGTTGCCAGCTTAAGACTACTAGTATAGAGAAAAGAACTAAATCAATCGACATATTGAGTTTTAGTTGTATAAGATTAATTTTTATTTTATTTCTATGTTCGACAAATTCTGACAACACTGTAAACGTCGATTTGTCCGTGGAAATGTGAACTCGGCTATAGATAGATGTTACGATTTTTTTTTGTCATAAATACAATGATTGTGTATGGAATGTTGCTTTGAAAGCTTATGTTAATGGTTATTCTACAACCAAGCTACAACCAATTTCATTAATACTAGTAAAACAAAATCTAAATCAGTAATGAAAGTCATAATGGTAGGTACGATCAACTCAATTTCAAAACCTGATAGAATTGACCTGTAACAACTTAAACACCGCCAAGACAAATAGTAAATGATCCATAATCCACTAACATTTAACACAATTGCAGTAGATCTGGACCGATCGGACGCCCACACTGTTAAGTTTCGTAACTGTACCTATAATAGCTACCAAAAGTACAATTTGGCGCCAGCTGGTCCTACATCCTGATTCTGTGAAGCTGTAAAACTAATCTAGGCTCTATTTTAACTGAGTCAAGCTTTGAATTAGCACGATAGCAAATAAGCAGATAAGTCATTCCAGAAGGCATTTTGTGCTAGCTTTTATGTCCTCGACTCCATTGTCTTCGTTGATAACAACTGCTTCGTTTGCAGTTTCTAAATCCATATCTGACCCTATTTTGTACTCTAAGCTATTGTGGTAAGGAAGGTTATATACTTGTACTGACTGCATACGTACCTTTGCGTTGCGTACTGTATGATATAATTTGTGTGTTTGCTATATTGTCCACATAATTGTAGCTGTAGATACATTTGGAAAGTAGGGCGGCATTGAGGTAGGCTTTTGTAAGATCGCATTGGTCAGTGTCAATGAATTTGTTTCAGATATTACGCAAACAGCTGTGCGGTTATGATTTTACAAATAGCATATCACTGTTTTTAATTGTGATATTACACAATTTTTAAATTCTTGCACAAAAACGTTACACATTACTGGAATATTCGTCACCTATTTTATTAATTTAATATCTACGTTGAAAATACCTTTTTTATTTTAAATTGTCATTAAGTATTTCTGAAAGAACTGGTTTTCAATATTTACAAGTTTTTGGTGTATAAATAGATAAATTATTTTTTCTTTGCTTTATTGGATCAGCATTTGGCTGTGATCCATGGTAAAACTAGGTTGAAGAGAAAGCCTTCCTTACATTTCGCTTGCCAACTCTAACAATTATGAATCAAGCACGTTTATTGATAATACCCAGGGATCCGCATACCACAAATCCCGTTGAATTTAGGAGTCTACGAACAGAAGGGTCAGACTCAAATAAATTACTATCTCTCCACAACACAACAGCTTTAAGTTGTTTGTGTTCCATTAGCATTTTTTCTTTAAATTTGATCTGATTCTTTGACTGTCTTCTTTATCAGTTATTTATTTCTTAGATTAACATAAATATGACACATGAAATAAAACTATTTTTCGGATTTTTGGTCGTTTCGAGTGCTTTATCAGTTTCTTCTTGTCCACCGTAATACTTGAACTTTCTAACCACTAGATCATTCTCCAACTATTATTGGTAGCGTGTCTTATTGGTTACGTCACCAAGACTGTGTCCATGCGCAGGCGCAGACCACTAAGGTAGTCTTGCAATTCTTGCGCAACAATATCGCATAGTCAACCTATTTTCTTTAGTACTTAGAAAGTTAGTACAAAATGTTGGTCTAAAATTTAGACCGAACAGAAATTACAAACCATATATTTAATTATTTAGACTACACATATATGATTTGTAATTTTTGTTTATCTATATCTATTATCAAGCCAGATCTCTTGCGGGGTAGACAGAGGTTTTAAATTTATTTTATAGAATTGTCTGTCTAGTGAATAAATTTGTAATATTTGTCATACACACAAAATACAAATTGTCAAAGAATCACAAGCCAATAAAAAGATATATATTTTTGAATAATTATTGTAGCTTACCTTTACAGTAAGTTTATTTTTGTTAAATTTATAAAAATAAGTGATGAAAGACGAATAATAGAACTTGTATACCCCATAACACTAGTAACTTGAAGACTCTGCCTACCCCGTAAGGGATTTGGCGTGATGGTATTGATATATAGAAGGTGTAGAACTTGTATATTTATAAACATCTAATTACCTTAAAACTCCCATTTTCATTATCATTGACTTAATCGCCGTATTAAATTGCGGTCGCGTGCTTGATCTAATTTATAAAAATGGCCACAAGTCGTTCCAATCCTAACAGCTCGTAAGAACTCAATTAAGATTTTATAGTGTGCGCGTAAGCAACTCCTGGGTAAACTAACGCTTATTTACTAAATATATACCAGACAAACAACTTTCTTTGAATAAAACGAAGTTTTAGAGGTGTTTATTGTGTATACTTATTGTATGATTGGAAGGTGTGGTCATATGTTGAAGATTATTTATTTTGACTTTTAATTGTTCTTTCTTTTTGTACTACTATTAAATATTTAAGCATACTTTTTCGTAACGCCAACTACAAAATTGATTAATGAACATGAATAATCTTAATAAATATTAAATTAAAATAAAATAAAGTATGAAAAGTGAGTTATGTCAGCGTAACAGGACAATCAACGATGTCAGTAGGCACTGATATAATTAAGATTAAGTTATGGTTTCCATTTGACATAGTTTCTTTAGTTTTGCCAACGTGGGACAGTCGTCCAGCGCCCCAACTTAACTAGCGAATATATTTTCTCGTAATAATAACATACAACTACTTCTTTTATCACTCTTTAACATACGAAAGTATAGAGAAAGAAAATACGAAGGATCGAGATACTAAAAAAAAATAGAATCAGATGATGAGTTGAGTCTGGCCAATGAAAAGGGACACTTTCAGCTTTATTCTATAATAAAGAATATCTAATTAATATTATTAATATATTCTTTATTATAGAATGTAAAACATTAAAACGAAGATTACATAAAACATGCAAAACTTTTTATATCCAGCCTTTTGTAAATCGCCGTAAGTTGGCTGACTGTGTTTTCCTGTCAAAAATCATCTGTAACGAAATGAATTGTACAGGCATTTTTAACAAACTCTACTTTAATGTCCCTCAAAAGTCAGTAAGATTCAATCCCCCACTGTCAATTCCTTCTTCATCCTCAAATTACAGGCAGGATTATTTCATTGAGCGAGCGAGGAGAGATTTCAATAAAATATGTAAAGACTCATTGTTTGGCCCATTCACTACAAAAAGGTATACGGTAAGAAAGCAGTTGAATCTACATTTTTTTCACATAGTTAAGTAAAATTGTTTGTTGTGTGCTAAATCAGTGATTGTTAACATCTTTCTCAAACTATATTATTGCTATACGTGGAAACCTGTAATTGGCTTTGTACTATTTATGTTGCTTAATATTTTGTATGCAGCTGTTGGTATTCCTTAAATAAATAAATATCTTCTTCAAGAAATGCCACATAAGCAAACTCATGCGCCAGCTCCATTATCTTCAAAACTAACAAATCAGTTTGATGAGTACATTGACGAATGTTTGTCTAGTCGCAGACAGATTTAAACTGTCAATATATGCAAATAAAGTGTTTTATCTGATGGCGGGGGCACGTGGGTTAGTTTAACTCGCTTCTGTGGTTTAATAGAAGATTTGTAGTGGCGATTCGACCCACGGGAACGCGTTCCTGTTTCTGTTAAGTGGCTTGTACATAGACTAAGTGTAGCTTCAGTTAACTCTATACTTTATAATACGTCTTAAGTTACGATGTTTTCTTTTCGTACTGAAGGGCTTAGCACGGAAAGATTGACGTTAGAGTGACGCTAGCGAGTTGCAATGCCGTTATTGGCACACTACAAATTTACTAAATATATATGAACGTGTCACGCTTACTCGCTAGCGTCACGCTAACGGCAATCTTTTCGTGCTAAGCTCCCCGTTCTTAATCCTAGTCTGCCGAAAAATGTGTAGGTAAGCAGACTTTAGGAAAACATTACACCTTTTTCTTAAAGATAATGATGGCAGAGGGGTACTTTATACATCCACATTTCTCGAATAATGTTAGGTTTTACTTTCAGAAGACTGCAACTAAAAATTTTTCTATGATAAAACTCAAAGCAATGTCCGACCTAAGAATCTAACCTAGGCTCCTGATCGCCCCATGCGTCAATGTTAAAAGCGACAATACCAGTCACCGTCACGCCTATATTCCCCAAGCGGGGGTGGCAGAGGTGTACTGAGTACACCCAAGTTTCGCCGACGATGTTAGGTCCCATGTAATAGGGGGCGAGCCTATTGACATACACCGGGCAAAATTTCAGACTCCGGACTCATACTGGGAAAAACGACCGACGACCTAGGATTTGAACCCAGGACCTCGTGATAACCAAGCTATGCGCTTTACCACTACCAGTCAAATTTATTTATGACCACTTTTGGGTATTACGGTCGCTTTTACAGTAAAATAACAAAAAATAAAAATTTATGTAATCCAAAATTAAAGTATTTTTATGGCATGTACTAAATCATAGTAAAAACTAAATCCTCGTGTGTAACCTCTCTACTATGAACTCGTATTTCTCGTTTATTGCTTGTTTAGAGATGAATGTCACAAGTTTGTTCCGCGCCGGGCATGTTCGAAGTGAATTTCGCGCTCACAGCATCATGAATTTGACATGAGGTGCCCAGATAACCTGCACATTGTTTAACTTCTTGTTTAGAAATAGGTACTTAGTTTACACTGAATATTATTTGTACTCGTCGATTGGTGTAGCATTGGAACGTGAAGATATTTTAAGATTTCATGGTATCCAAATGAAACTTACTATAGAAAAGATCGACTCTTAGTCTAGTGGCGAATAATGTGCCTATATCACGAGCTTTAATTTAAGACCGGACGAAGTGTAATGTTTCGATGTGAAAATTCCCAATATCATACATTGGGACCTAACATCTAACATCATCAGCGAATAATTAGTGTACTTACTAGGTACACCTTGTGTGTGTGTGTGTGTGTGTGTGTGTGTGTGAATGATCTACGCTGTTGGCCGCGGGGCCTTTACAGCTTCACCGGACAAGAGGGCGAGCATGCAACCACTACGCTCGAGCCAGAAGGGCAAGGGGGCAACTAGGTCAAGGGCGCTTCAAGTAGGAACGGCCTCAGCTTGGGCAGTCGCTAAGGGGGAGGGCGTATGCTAGGTGCCTCGCCGTGGTGCTTTGCACCGGCCGGCCGGCAAGGGATTCTTCGACCTCGCCGGCGAGGTCGGTGTCTGATCCTGTGTGCGGTATCTGTATCCGAAAGAAGGGATGTAAGGGCATCGGGAGGGTCGGTGAGAACATTCCGCGGACGGCAGTAACGGTTGATAGGAGGGGAGTTGGGTTCGTAGTCGGCGGCGGCAACGATTAGCGGATTTCTATAATTGGACGCGTTCGCAAAATATCGGGTAGTAGGTACACCACTACCATTCCCGCTTAGGGGATATAAGTATGACGGTGATTTTTAAAAAAATAAGTAGTAATAACATTTTTACTTTGCAACAAACACAAAAACAAGTTCTACCTCTTATAATGTGAACAATCAACCAGAGAAGAAAGTACACCCAAAAAACCAGTACGCCTAACCTTTACTCTATTTTATCTAGAACACGTTTTTTCCGTGTTACACCGGCTATAAAGATGGTATCGTGTATGCGCAGACGCAGCCGCGGTGTGAAAATGACGCGGCAAGTGAAAGTGGGCCCTACAAGTGACAATGTAATCGGCGAATCTCTGGCGCATCTTCGTTCGGCGTGACCGGCGTGTGCTCACGAAACTGTCTATATATCTATATCATTACGCCAGATCCCTTGCAGGGTGGGTTCAGAGTTTCAACAGGTTTTCTACAGACCTCTCTGACTTTTCGTCTCTCATGGGTCACG
This sequence comes from Phalera bucephala, assembly GCA_905147815.2. NCBI lineage: Eukaryota > Metazoa > Arthropoda > Insecta > Lepidoptera > Notodontidae > Phalera > Phalera bucephala. The sequence goes on along the minus strand of LR990611.1, from coordinate 31,875,931 downwards.
ATTAGCTCTGCTGTTATGGTAACAAAAAAAGAATAGATTATTTCGATCACACGATTACATCTATCTTTATCATCACGCTAGTTTTCTTATGAGATAGGACGAGAATACAGAGTTCTGAAAGGTTGCTAACAGATCGCTCGGGCTTCCGCCACTCAGTGGTTCATAATTGTAGGAATATAGCTTGCCAGAGGAGATAACATTTCAAAAAACGTAGCTTAGTGATAAAATGTAACGATAAAAAACTTAGCGTAGGAGTAGAAATTATTCGTATGACGTGGGTGCATTGAGAACTATGAAATTCACATACACAAACTGCCCTAGACCGAAACAGATATTGGTGCTGACAGAAGTTGCTATAAAGTACTCGAAATGTCGAGAACTTAAAACAAAAATCAACCGCAATAAAATCGAAAAACTTAGTAATATTATAACATTGTTGTTTATTTATTTAATAAATAACGTAATTATTTTCAATTATTTAATATCCGTTCAATAAGTAAGATTCAATTTAACATATTTCAATCTTACTAAATTATAATTTAATAACATATAAACACGAATGATATACATCGTTTGATATTAACCCAAATCAATTCGGATCATCAACCCAGCAATCGATTCTGAACCGATATATCGATAATCGAACACGAGACCTTGTTCTGTTAATGAACAGAAAGTATATTGTTTTGGTTAGCAATCAATCATAATACGACTATTTTACGTCACGACTCGTTTCGTAAATAAGTCTTAACGATTTGATGCCTAGTTTTACCTGTTTCATTAGCGATTACCTTTAGATTTTAGTGTTGCGCAAGCGACTGGTTTAACTAATTAATTTAATGTTCAATGTAATTGAATTAAGTAGTTTTTTTCTGAGTAATGGAATGTAGGAAGGGTGACGTTAACGGGTACTTCGTGGCTCGAAATAGCGATGGATCGACAAGTACGAAATGAGACAAGGTCAGAAGTGGGACAGTAGAATAAGCTATTAAAAATGCTTGAACACATTTTTAAAAAACGGTTTTTAAAAGTTACAATTTTACATCAGATGAGCTCAAAATTCATGAAAATTTATCGCATGTTATTATAAAAAATATTACTATGTCAACTTAAATATTAGATACACGTACGATGCTCTTTCTGCAAAGAGTTTTTACGGGCAATCGTAACACTAATTAATGTGATTTTTGATAATATTTTTGAGTGTTGATATTTAAACATTTGCAATCATTTCTTGAAATCTCAGATGCACTTTAAGTATCCCGATAAGCAGCCATCACCGAAACTAAATAATCGCCTTAAAGAAATAAAAACTACCTTAAAGAATTTCAAAAACCTGCACATTTATTACTAACATGACATCATTGGACTTCATTTATTAAAATCACAAAATTCTACGCATAGCTTAGTTTTAATGGCCGCTCACAACAAAACACGAATGAATGTCAAATACCTTGAATTAAATAATTGGCAAAGTCATTCAAATTATTACGTTCACTTCACGTTAAATGCTTAATTTGATTGATGTTTGACTCGTATTATTGCGGCGAATGCAAGCTTTAATTTCATCATCATCATCACCTCAACCTATACTTGTCCACTGCTGAACATAGGCCTCCCCAATCGCTTTCCAGCGTAACCAGTCCGATGACACCTGCATCCAACGACTTCCTGCCATTTTCACAAGAACGTCGGTCCATCTGACATACAATACGTAGTCTCCACTCTAGAATCAATCTGCCCGTTTTTTTATCTCTCTTAATTTTAATTTATATCTTTACAATTATTAATAATGAATTTAATCAAGGTATTAGTTGCCATAGGTTTATAGGACGGTGGTTTGCAAGTCTCGTCTCCCACCCCCTTTAATTACGGGCTCTTTGGGTAGTAGCACAGAGAGGCACCGGTGTGAACCCTTATAACGGTTCGTATTCGCGGTAATCTCAGAGAGCCTCGGGACCCTTATTCGCTATGACCGATCAAATATGATGACCCATTAGCATACAGAATACCATTACATGATCGTATCACGAAGTTATCGTAACCTACCGCGTTTGGTCATAGTTAATATAGTGAATAAAGTGGTGGTTTCATTTGGCAGAGGCCCGACACACCCCGCGAAAATTCCTGAGATTCGCAGCAGGATACAGGATTTTCTTCACTTAAAAGGGTTATTAAAGGCTTTGTCTTCTTCTTGTCGCTCTTTCTTGTCCTTTTTACGTGGGAAAATCCTATTTTTAGTTGATTCAACAGCTTCAACCCTGACGTAAATATAATGATGATTGACGTAATATGAAAATGTTATATTTTCACGCTATACAAGCCCAGGAGCTAAATGAACTATGCCTAATGATGGTACGAATACGTAAAAGCCTTGTACGACCTTGACTGCGGATACATTGCTTAAGCGGAGCGGGAAGATTACCGCTTCCGACTAAACTATGAATTTAAAAAATATAGTGCAGAACACTGCCTCGTCAGTGGCGCATGGTATTCGCAGGCGATCATGAAATATTGAGTTCGACCTCGACCTCAAAGTGTTTATGGGGATTTGGAGTTTTATGTCCAATGTAGTTGTATATTAGGAGCATTAGGACTCTAATTATCGTCGTTGAAATGTGGGTACATCCAGTACACCTCCTCTGTCATCTCTACTTTTGGACGGAATGTAAAAATGTAGTTATAATTGCGGATGTACATTAATACAATACATTATGCTTAATATAAATAAAGGGGTGAAAACATATTGTTTTTATATTAATTATTTATTTGTTATTTTTTTTTTCGACATTCAGTAGCTTATTTAATTACGATTCCCAATGGAAGTCAATTACTAAACACTGTATTGTTGAACTTAAACTGTTTAAGCTCAACAATATGTCCGTAGGTTTACAATACTCGACCTTAATTGTTAAATATTAAATATAATTTATAATTTTATGGCTGGCTTGTTAATTTATTTCATTTTTTTAAATAAAGTTCCATTATCGAACTAATAGTGTAACATCAATTTTGTAGTTAATCGAGTTAATATTATTTAATCGATTGGAATTATAAATCAAATTGAGAAAATTATAAATTTGTATACGGAGGAAACAAAAAACGTCTGTATTAATTCCATTACGTAAAATCATGAATATTAAAATGATCGAAAGTAATTTCGCTTTCAACCTGCGAATAGTAATTAACATTTTACAGAAGAGCTTTCGTTAATTTTTATTTTCGATTCGTGTTCGTCTATCGTCGTAGTTTTGTAACAAAATTAATGTAGTAATGCTGGTTACCAGTGTAATTTCACAAATTCATTATTAATTTACTATTTTTAAAATATTTATTTTTTATATAGCAGCTATTCTTCCTTACATGTAGTGTTATATAGGTGAATATAGAGAAATAGCAAAAAAAGAAATATAATAATAATAATAATTTTTATTTGCTGAGAAAAGACACACATTTCAAACTAAATATAGAATACAGTACTTAACAAGGAAATTAACAAAAATTGGTCTTCAATACTAAATACAAAAATAAATTAACACTACGTGAGGCTTCTTAACTAAAAAAATTAACGAAAGTCTGTACAATTTAGGAGTTACTTATCTACCACAGTAGGCAACGCCTGTCTCGTGGAACCTAAATTTATTACAGTGTTTTTCTAAAAAAAGGTTGCTGTGATCGATATCAATTTGATATTACTGTTAAATTAATTGATTTAGCTAAATTAAGTGACAATTATTAAATAAAAGAAATAATAAATGAAATCTTTCTCATGCGCGTATGTGGGTGCGCGGTGCTATTTCACTATGTTCACATATTTTTTTCACAATTGAGTCACTTTGAGAGAGAAAAATACAAACAATGGTACTATAAAGGGTGTATGTAATGCTTTAAATTCACATTTAAGAAAAACCAAAATCACAAAGCTATAACCAATTTAGTACTACCCACACATCACTAGAAAATTACATTAACTTTGATTTTTTCAGACTTCTATTAATTGTTCTCTGGCTTAAAAACATCGCCTTTTATTTTTAACTGTCCAAATAACATTCACTTTAATACGCTGTTTCTAAAGCGACCTCACGAGATGCGTCCGAGTGTCGTAACGTGGTCGTCTCGGACCCTCTAAATTGATCAAGTGACCTTTCGTCCGTCAACTGAGGACGTTGACTTAAATCCTTAGATTACAGGTTGCAAATTAAGGTGATAAGTAATTTAATAGCTATGTGTTAAATGCTAGTTGTGCTGGTAGATATGTTTATGTTACTGTGGCCTTTTTAACAAAACCACCAAGTATAGTATAAATCCAACAACAATATTTTAAAATTATGAACAACAGGTTCCAACAGGTTCTTTCCTTACATACCTCTCTGGCTTCCTCCACTCTCATAGTTCGTCTCATACACACTCGCCGGTTACGGAGACTCTTGACTTGCCCTTTAGATAAGACACGGTCTATTTGGTCATGGTAAGATAGTGTAGGTCATACATATACTACATAATATCTGACTAACTAGCTTTGTATTGTCTGATCTTGATAACATTAAGCCAAAATATTCTCCATGCAATTTTTCGTTGAGATAAGTAACTTTTTCCTGTTAATATCGGGAATAGGTAATAGGTACAAATTACTACTATTAATATTGATTCTACAATTGACACGCTTTAGTATATTTGACATATTTTTCTTAGGTATGGTTATTCAAAATACGTATGTAAAGAAATACAACATTTGCTTATACCTATTTTTTCGACGGCAATAACACACAAGTAATATTAACATCTGAACACTATCTACGCTGCAATAATTACATAAATAACTGTTGTCTTAACACTGTTATGCAAAAACTTATCATTGTACAAAACCATTATAAAAACCTCGACATATTTACTAAAAGTTTGCACATAATCTTCCGGTATTTAAATATCTTATTAAGCGAGCAAAAACGTTTCTAAGAAAATGCCCGATCATCGAGCTAAATCCGCAGTTTTATCAGATCGCGATGAATCTAAAAAGCTAATGAGTTTCTTGTTCGGTTTACTGAAACTACTGGTACTGGCTTATGAGATGATACGAGATGGCTCAATTGTTATTGGTTATAAAAGGTGCTACTCCTTGTTTCTCAATATAAATCTCGGTCCAAATATCTTTTACGCCTGGAGAGGTTACAGACGGATGAACGTAGTTAAGTCTTATATCATCAAGATTCAGTCAGCATGTGATGGGTTCGTTTCGCTATCTTCGGGAATAGCCCAAAATCAAACTTTAACTTGTCATAGTTTCACTATAATCTGACACGAGTGTATAACGACGTATCCGCTAATTTGTTTTATTATTCAGGTTTAGCGAGTACTTAGTGCAAAATTTCAGTACGTAGTGCAAAATTCGCATAATGCAAGGCCAGTGCTTAGTGCAAAATTCACTGGGTAATTAGCTTTATGACTTTGAAATTTTTAGATGCATAATAAACTCAACACATTTCACACCGTCACGCCTATATACCCCAAGCGGGGTGGCAAAGGTGTACTGGGTACACCCAATTTTTGCCGACGATCTTAGGTCCCATGTAATAGGGGCGAGCGTATTGCCATATACCGGGCACAATTCCAGACTCCGGACTCATACGGGGAAGTTTTCGTTATAAAAACTACATTTGTCTGACCTAGAATTTGAACCCAGGACCTCATGATCACAAAGCGATGCGCTTTGCCACTAGATCAACGAGGCAGTGGTATTACATTTTTATTTCTAGCTATATGTATAGTTATGTGCGTTCAATGTAGGTATACATTGAACGTACATAACTATACAGTTGTATAATAATTTCCTAGTTGACGAATTAAATTAAGCCTACCTTAAATATGAGTTGAGTAAAACCTGTAATTATTCAACTTAAGTTGATCAAACAAGTTACTACTTAAGGAATGCTTATTTTTAAATTCTCAAAACAGAAACCGGCTGTACCTGTTTTTTTTTAAGTTTAAGAATAGCGCACGTACGTTTAAATTAACAAAAACGAACTCCCATAAAGCCTATGGCGCCGAAATAGTGTGACAACTCACTTAAACTACATTTAAGCTGTTGACAATAAAATGAATGCAAATTCAAGTCAAAAATGTCGTGACGCCGACATCCTGGTCGATGATGGTGGTTCAGTAGGTGTGACGAAGGCCACCCGGTACGATACAGAACGGTTCGAGTCCGACACTAGCTCGGTAGTTAAAAGAACAAAATATTTACATTTAAACCAAGGAGTTAAGAAATACAAAGATGAAATGAAATGATCATTTAAAATGTTAATCAGGAATCACCTAACATTTGCAATATATTGCAGTTAAAAAGTAAGTTTCTTTAAAGAATTTGATGACAAAGTGACAATTGAATTTGACTCGATGATACAGTGTCAAGGTAACGTGATAAATAAACATAAACAGGTTTTTGATAAAATAATTTCAAATATAATGAACAAATGTCATTAATCTGCATAAGTTATTGAGAATTTCGGTACGCTACTAAATTCTGATAGAATTAGATACTTTTCTGCCAAGAAAAATAATTGACAATGTTTTCTTGTAAATTATAATACTGTAAGAATAAAACCGCACAAACAAAGATAATAATATACATTTAAGTAAGTTGCGGAAGTGAATGTAGTTATTACCAAATCACGAGTAATTAAAAAATAACAATTACAAAATTGCCTGATGCGGTTAATATTAATTCAAAATAAAAATTATACGTTATGCAACATGTTTCAACAAACAAAAACCCAACATTAGTTTTAGGTCATAATTTCAGCAATACAAATACATGATTGGTATAAATTTAGTGTATCACAAAATTATTGAGATCTCATTTCAAACAGACAATTTTAAAATAACTGGGTGCAGTTCAGATAATTTATGCCTGTTCTGAACTTTATATAAGGTTCTGCGTTCGAAATGTTAGATCGATGACTGTTTTGTAAGAAGCAATAAGTTATTGGAGTGTTACTCATAGAACATTGTTGGTTAATGTCATACCGCATTTTGTAAAACAAATAACTTCACTTGTCTGACTGTTGAATGGAACTAGGAATTTGTGCAAACACAAAGAGCTATCGTCACAACAATGTTTTGGTTTGAGGTGTTAATACATATATCTGATATAGCTGGACTGATTTCTTCCAAACATATCCAGGCACTACCCTAGGAATACCAACCATAAAAAAAAACAATTTAATAAAATCAGTTTTTTTTTCTTTCTGCAGTTAAAATTCCAGATATAAACCAAAGATTTGAACCTATAATAAATATTTCTTCAATTTTGAGTATTATACTGACCAGGATTCATTTACAATGGTTTTCTATATCATCACGCCAGATCCCTTGAGAGTGCCCAGGCAGAGAGTAGAGTTTCAAAAGATTCTTTCCTTACATTCCTCTCTATACATACAATGCTTTTCTCCTTAATTCATCTTCTCATTCGTATTTATATTCATATTTTTAACACGCATTAATCAATATTGTCTATTTTGCAAGAAACATATTTCATGATGTAATAGCGAAATTTTACTGCCAGAGAGTAAGCTTTCTATAGTTACAAAAGTTATCAAGGTCAATTGTGATTTTCTACTTTTCTTGCTAAACTTTTTCTTACGAACGATCCAGATTTTGCAATGATTTATATAGAAACTATAATGTAGCAATTATCAGGTAACTACCATGTCAAATACATGCACAAAATCTATAAAAACAAGCACTTTTTTACTACGAAACTTTTCTTGATTGTAAGTCAGTATACTTCTAGTTTGGTGACAAGATCTATTTCAAAATGGCATTTGTATTGGTTTCCATATGGGTTTACTTGGAAGTACATTCTATGGTTTATTATGATATCATTGTTTATCGCCAAACGCAACTAAATATGTTAACAAAATTTAACATGTTATAGACTGACACAGTATTAAGCTGATTACTTACTACAATTATATAGATTATAATTTAATATTATGTGTAATATCGAGGACGTCTCTAATAATCTCCCTTGGAAACATCAGTCGTGATGTAAGCACTCGTGTGTATTTGAATATTATACCGATCTTAATTACACAGCTTTCGATGTCATCATTCCAAATCCACACTGATCCTATAATTTAAACCCACAGAACTCATTGGTACGTCCACGCATTCTGTCATAATGAACCATAATTGTTCTCCATTTGTACGGAAAACTGTTACACTATCGTGCAACAATGAGTTGGAAGGCGGTAAAATCCAGGCAATTTAGTAATAGCTTAAAACGTGGTATACCGTGCAATGGCCGGTATTTGTGTCAGATCGTTTTCAAAACGGTGACTCGAGACTTGAACGTAGGTATAATGATAATGATGTTAAGAAAGAACAAGGGAGATTTGATGAAGTTAATGGAGAGGAACGATATGTTTTAACAGTTGACGAAATAGGTAAAGTTAGCTTGTTTCATTTAAATAAAAAATATATTATAGCTCTTAATAATAAAGTAATGGGAAAAAAAATTAAAGGAAAATTTAATTACAGATTGGAAAAATATAATTTAGACGGCTAGATAGGTAAAAAGCCATACTCAATAGTCTACTACTAGACAATAGTAGTTAACCTAATATTTATGCAAATGAAGTTTTATAGCATATTCGAAGATTTTACTTATTCCAATGCTTACGGCATTAGTTGTGCTCATAAATAGCTATTTGTACGATAAAATATTTATACGAAATTTTAATATCCAATATCGAGCACTTCGTTCACTTATTTCAATAAAAACAAGTCATAAAAATATAAAGGGCTGATATCGTAAAAGCCGAATAAATGGAACGAAAGAAAAAGAAAGTGTAGTTATTGACATTGCGCTCAATAAAAACATAACAGATATTAAACAGAGCGTTGTTAATGCAGCAGATAATGTTAAAAAGAAAGTGATTCCTAGCGCAGCGTAATCAATTGATTTTACGCATGATATGTAATCAAATGTTGAATACAATACGGAAAGCTTCGCTACGGAAGAGTATTGTGCGAATAAACTACTTGGAGTCTTAACTATCACAGTTTAAATAAACTTATTGAATGGCAAAAACAGTTAAGTTTTCACTATTGAAGCTAACAAATGACAGCTTTACGAAATAATCGTTTTAATTTGATGATTCGGTGCAAATTTTTATTTATTTTATAGATATCCATTTCCTGTTTTTAAAAATTATCTGACTTATATTTTTATACAGATATTTATTTCCGGTGTTTAATAACCAACAGATTGAATAAAAATATATTTTAAACGTATAAAATCTTACATTTTGAAGCAGTTATACAATTTATTCAATGTATTTAAATATGTGCTAATGGATTTATATTTAAACAAAATGAAACATCTCTATCTGCATCTTCTTAACATTACTGAGCAACCTTTTCATAATCTTGCAGCAACATCATTATTTATCGATAAAGTTAAAAGCACAGCACTTTTTTAAATATTAACCTGATGTACCTTTTTCAATATTAGTTTTAAGCGCCATATAAAAGTAAATATACCACAAGTTAACAGCCACAATTATCATTACTCGATCGCTTCAATTGACTCGAATTCGAATGCAAGGTGACAGAGCGGCGCTAGCGCATCCGATCACCTCGGTCCTTGGCACAGAACGAATACATACAGTTCCATGGATCACATCACAAGCCCTATTGTTGTTTTTATAGACAATGTTGACCTACAACGAACATCTTTATGATGCGTAAGAGCGGATTTGTGGAGGGCACTCGACATACCGTGGAATAGAATGCTAAACAATGCATTTACATTGCTTGTAGTGTGTAAGGTAAGGTTCGCGAGACAGATAGATGACTTCCAAGAAAGTCTGAGTATGTTAGCTGTCGTAAATATTAATATAGTTAGTGTAAACTCTGGACGTTAAGTAAATATAGCTTCGTTTCTTAGTATTTTCGATAAACCTATCTTATTCAAGTTAATAACGAAACTGTTTAGCTTGCAAAGAAACTAAAGATTAGACAAGAAAAAATAGCTTCTAAGTGACTGCACTGGACTAGGCCCGCATAGCAATCATAAACCGAACTGTCACCTCTTCTGTAATACACAAAAGCATTATCCAATCTTAGGTTTTAAATGCCTTGGTCATCGCTATTATTCGTAGTTCACTGATTAGATATTTCTGAGTGTGTCTTGATTACAACTTTTGGTACTATTTCATTAATATTCTCATTAAATCAATTTCCTGTTCAGTCAACATTGTATTAATGTCATATTTACACCAACACTTCTGATTGTTTGAAGCATTTTCTAACTCGTCATAAATCTTGACGAAAAAATGTATTCATAGCAAACTGCCCTACGGCGACCCGCTGTGAAATACTTGTTCAAGATTTATACGGCAGTAGTCATTATTTTAGCTGTAATTCTCTGTATTGAAAAATTATTTCATCTGAATGGAAAGGAAGCCATAAATGGAATAGTAGCAGTCTTAATTCTCTTTTTCCTTTATGAAATCGTCTAAAGTAATAAAGCTTACTACTATTCTTACATACATCTTGCCTAATCTATGTAACATCCATAGGAATAAAGTACTCCTTAATGCTTCTACATAAGTTTACTGTCCAGCAACTACAAAGGCCCCAGCAGTCACATTTATTGTCAGAGAAAATTATGCGGAGGAATTCTGGAGCAGCTTCCAACGGATAATTAACTATCTTTTTCAACTGACTCAAATAGGGTTCATTATCTATCAATATATCTTGCTTACTTTTAACAACTCCAACCGCCCCCCCCCCTCCCCCCAAAAGATTTCCCACCTTATATCATGCTCTGCGTGCCCTAACACCTGCACACAGCAGGATTTAATGTCTGCTACCGACAATGCAATCGGTGTGGCCACCTTCTGGGCCGCATGCATATAATTATAATCATGTTTGCCGTCGAAACGCTAAGAAGAAGAAGAACAACCCTTAGAATTCAGATACGGCAATAGCATAATTAGTTTTTTATGCATCCACCAAGGTTCAATACTAAGCCCCATTTTATTTCTTTCTGTCCAATGTGTAAAAAAAAAGAACCATAATTTTCAAAAACTTACGCTTAAATTTCTTCATTCGCGGTTACCATGAATGGGAGATTGTTGCAGCGTAACCTATTGCTTCGAATATGAATGTGACACGGTGTTTACCAGAACTTCGAATGGCCATTGATATTTCCATTCATGGATACTATAGAAATATATTAAAACAACTGGAGACTCTGTTTCAGTTTGCATTGAAATAACCGGTGTGTTACTATTTATGACGTCTTTCCCGTGAAAACATTTTGTGTGAAACAAGTGTATTTTATCACTATGTTCCAACTTAGTCTTTCAGGGTCGATCAAAGATAAAAAGTCCCTATGCCAAACGTTCGAATTTCACCAAATTATCTGGAACAATTAGTTCGTACAACAAGAGATAGAACTATTGTCGGGATGACAAGCAAGTTTTTGTTATTGCCGTCGCTTTGTAAGAACAACTGTATAAAATTAAGAGGCTATTTTCCGCTCACTACATCGGGAATAATACAAGCTTAATGTTGACTTTGGTCTTTACGTAGTAAGCTAAGGAAAGCTTAGATTTTAGCAGGTGATTCCAGTGTATACGCGGATACGTGTTATTCAATGGACAAGAGGATTATTCCTAGTCAATGACCCCACCATTACAAGCATTGCTTAATTTTACGTCCTAAATATGATTGGTGTTGTGGTGTCTCGGTCGTTATCTATTATACTCTAGTCCCGTTCTTAACAATTTCATTCGTTTTCTCTTTTTTTTCATCAAGTTCCATTTTCTTTACCAATCCCAACCACTTAATCTTTTGTACCACGTCAATCAACAATAACACCATCGGCATTCCCTATAAATAAAATACTAATACAACGTTCGTAATTAACACGTCCGATTTCGAATTCTTAATCAGTCAGTGTCGAGTCAATCCGATTAAGGTGAACAACATCTTTACCATCATTGTGTAATCACCAATCAGGGAACATTCTTATACTTCAATCAGAAATACTGTTACTTATTTATTTTAGTAAAGGTTGCTCCCTTACACTGGCAGCTCTATATTATTCTTCATATTTACTTACATTTAGATACATATACATATATATTTCAATGTACCATCTAAATAAGTACTCCTTCCAACATTCAACATTTTTCTGTCTCACTCAACCATTACACAAGTTTCATCAAAAACAGCAATTGCAAGTGAGGTACTGAGTCGTTACACGCTACGAAGAAGCTCGCAATTATGTAACAATTGGTGTTTGAATTTCATTAGAATCACCAAATTGTTACATTACGCTAGTATTGTACTAATGAAGACTACTGGTAGTTTTTCCTTAAATAAATTATATCCTACAAACATACACAATATATGATTTTGTTCCATTAAGCAATCGAACTCACGAACCGAGTTGCTAAAGACAACCTTTGCGGTGGCACAGAACGAATAAAATTTTAGGTATGTAGGCTTTACCTACTCAGACTTGTCTATGAAAATAATAATTTTATGCAGGACCTTTTACGTCAGTATATTCAAGAATACTAAGAAATCGATTATTATCTTTTGACAGGCATGCCTTAACCATTATTATGTTTTGTCCTTTTTACTCATATATGTACTAGAAGAAATTATACCAAAACAAAACATTGCATCAAATATAGAAGTCCCTGTTGCAACAAAGCCTGTCCCATAATTTTGCGGCGTCGATTACGACCTTTTGTATCTGCAAACAAAGTTTTTAGCACTCTAAACTTAGCATTGTTTATACTCCATTGTAAATGATAATTAGTAGTTAATCGCAAATTAAATGCCAAGGATGCTGTGACATCCAATCGGATTAGCTACGCGCTTAATTTTTATATGATTTTACCAGATATTTGTTAAGACTGACTTGTTGGTCTAGTGGCGAATTATATGCCAGACAAAATGTAATTTTTCAATAGAAAAAAATCGAGTACCAGTTCGCAGTTTGTCATTGTGCAAGGTAAAATTTCAATTCCGTACTTATCAGTATATAACGTTGCATTTCCATACTTATCAGTATGGAACTGCAAATTTTTCAATCGAAAAATAATTTTTTTCCCCTATCTAGGGTTATAATTACCAAAACCTTATGATTGCAAGGCACAACATTTGCCTCTAGATAAACGAGACAAAACAAAATATCTACAAAGGTTAGAATCAGAATCAGATTTTTTTTATTCATGTAAACCATTACAGTATTTATGAATCGTTAGAAAAGTAACAAGGACACAACTACCACTTTGGAATGTCATTCCTGTGGCGAAGAAGGGCCAGAAACTCCACGGTTACTCTTTTCAAATAAAAAATTTACAGACTTTTTCATTTACATTCTGTTGTGGGAGAGTATTGGAGAGGGAGACATGGGAGAACAATGTAGGTTCGTCATCAGGTGAATCTAATTTAAAATTATTTTAATATCAACTCAAATCTATGCATACGCCTCATATGGAAGGCACAGATTGAATATAAACTATGTATAAGTAGGTAAATCCGGTACCGACCAATCGGCTTTTACTTTCAATGAGGCTGTGCAAGCGACGGCCGCTTCCGCGAACGAAAGTGCTTTCCGTGTCAGACGGGGATTTGTTATCGGTTTGACAGTAGGTTCGAGGGCCATTTTACATCGATATCGATATTAATTTAACGAAGATTTATGTATTTATTTTAAGGCATAGGAACAGCATATACATGAAGGCCCGTATTACAGAATCAGTAGATTCACTACTGGTTTTTATTTTGTAATACGGGCCGAAATTATGTCCATAGCACGAGTAATATAACGACGCTGTGTCATGAATGCGCCTAGTCTTAAGGTTCATTGAATATAAAAAAGACATCAGATGTTCAACTGCATTCATTAAATTAGTCTAATTATTGTGGGAGTTATCTATCTATATCCATGCAGTGCTTACTTTTAAGTGATTGTTACATTTAGCAAATAATTACGCTGGTTGTATTATACTTGAACTGATGTAAACAGTCGTTAGTAAGCCAACAAACAAAAAAAAAATAAAAAAAATATCATCACCCCAGATACCTTGCAGGGTAGGCATTTTATTGGTGTACAATAAAGAATACTCTATCTACGGAGTTTCAACAGATTCGTGAAATTCATAAAGTTTGTAGGGTTATCGTTTACTATGAATGAATCTATAAAATCAATATGTTTAAACCAAAACAAATAAACTTTTGTGTTTCGTATAATTGTAGGGGCATTTACAGATATCATGTTTTTTACAATACTTCTAACAACAAAACGAACAAATTCCGTAAGATACTCGAACTCGGCGAGCTTTGGCTTTGTTAGTTTCTATTAACAATAGTTCTTCGTAACGAAAAATAATACGTCAAAATTAGGGATAAGTTCTTGATATTAATTATATTTAATTAGGAATACCTTTAGATGTACGTTTAAAAACACTGCAATTATAAACTGTAACAATCAAGTGCAGTAAATTACCCGAGATTACAATCAGATTGAAAAACAATAATTAGAGATCGCACAACGTTACAGACGAAACTTATATTTTACTAAATAAGATTATAACTGCTTTAGACAAAAACCAGGCTCCACCTATAAGACGCGTAAAAACTTTTCTATAAATAATTGATCACGATATTTTTTTTACTAACACTTTAGTTCCGCGTTTAGTAAAACTGCGAAAATAGCAATAGGGATAAAAAGAAAACCTCGTAGCAGCGATTTATTGTATTATGTTATTATCTAGCCTTGTTAGTTTTAAGATATAACTTACGCTCAAGAAATTGAAAGCTACTAATCCGTATTTTCGATGACTATTTGAGCCAGAAACATGATTTTTTTTATTGAAATTCAACTAATGTAGATTGTATTTTTTTTCAATAACACATATTGAAGATACTACCAAGTGACTATCAAGTGTTAATCTATCTTTCTATATTATTTACGCCAAATCCTTTGGCGGGTAAGCAGCGAGTATAGAGTTTCAACACTTTCTTATCTCCACTATCATAGTTCATCTCATAGACACTCGCCGGTTACCCTCTCGGGAGCCTCTTGACTTATACTAGAGTGTTAATATAAATCAACAAAAATATAAATTTAATTAAAAAAGAAACAAATAGAATCGATAAACTCGTATGATCCGCATCACTAACATCAGTTAATCATCGAGTTTGCTGATCAATGACAGCGAAAACTTTCTTCTTCAATTACTTGACGTATTCACAAGGCGCACCATGTACTAGTGCTACACCATATATTTTCACCTTAGGCCAAGTAGTCACTATCTGTTTACCATGCAGAGCATATTTGGGACAATTTTGTATAGCTTTTTAAATAGCATCTAGCGATTTGCCTTTCAGTTTCACGTGGTTGGCGTGTTGCGCATTTAAGGAGCCAAATGCATACATTGAACCAGAAATATGATGGTCATATATCTACAGGAACAATTTCGCAGTTTCCCTCTGCTTCGCACGTGATCGACAACAGCGCCACCAATAAACCGGAACCAATAAACATATAGCTAAGAATAAAGTCAAAAATCGTTTATTAGTATAGGCTAACAAAAAGCGCTTACAACACCATCTAGGTGACCCCATAAGAATAGTATAATTAATCAAAATCGATCAAGCCGCTTAGGATGAGAAAAGTTTCGAACACGCACACTGGGAATTTATAGAAAAATAACATTCTATCTATTTTTGTTTGCCTATTATAATTGGAACTTGAATCAAATTTTGCAAAAACTCAGCTAGCCCATTCAATACTTTCTATAAAACTTAACACGGAATTTTTCTAAGAACAATGAAGGCTAAAGAAGACATTTTCACTCAAATTCATTACCACTAGGAAGTAAATCATGCGAATCGGTTTCTACTACGCTATATCAAACAATAGGTCTTCTTGCTGATTTCATGCTACGTCGAACCGTGGTTCCGTGCCTTGTGCCATGAACTTGCCATGCCTGACTTTCCTGGACCATTGTTTTGGCGAAAACTTTAGAGTTTGTTGTCCGTTCTAACGGCTAACTATTGAGTTGCTTGACCACATCTACCATTGTTTGTCTTTATATATACCTTCATGCAAGATTCCTTGTGGAGTAGACAGAGAATACAGAGTTCCAACAGATTATTTCTTCTCATTACTGACCTTTCTCGCTTCTTCCACTCCACAAACGTCCTGAAATATCACTGTGACAATTATCGAGCGAGTTAAATTGTTGAACGAGTTAAGATGTTAAATTAACAACATCTTTTAAGTATTTGATCAATTTAAATAGTATTAGTAAAGTAGTAAGTAAGTAGGGAAAATTGGTAAAGCGTGTTAAGAAATCGATAACAGTACCCTATGATATAAACTACAACCTTTGTGAAAAACATGAGAATAGCTATTAATATACTTAATTGTCATGCATGTGCAAATTATTGATATCTGTCGTGTTTGCTAACATTGTTATAATTATCAAATTACGTTTAATTTGTATTACATGAAGATAACACAGTGTAATATGTATAAATTACACTACATATATTACACTTATGTAATACATACCAGTCTTTTCACGGAATGTAAGAGTATTTATAATATTATTACCATAACAATATCCGTATTTCAAAGTAGAAAGAATTAGTAGGAGAATTAGCAATAAAGAACTCGTGTTACTTAATTGATGAGACTATGAACATTATAATTATGATGGAGACAATTTTAATAACGCAATTAAATTTTTTGTATTTAGAACTGAAGAGATTGAATAAAACGTTATTGATCAATACCTGATGGTTAAGTCAATACATACAGACCAAGACAGGAATTGTTGCTTAAAACTTCTGTAAGTTTTAACCATAATTGTGAGAATTTAGTTCGATAGTTCCCAGAATTTGGATATTACAAAAGTGAACATTCTCAGGTCTTCCCCTTATTAAAAACCCTTTTTCCTAATGATACAACGTCCGCACGTACAAAATGATCTGAATGAATCATTTCACGCAAAAAAAAATACATTAAGATTTGCAAATTTTTTTGCACCCTATCCGCATTTTTCACGGCCTTGCGAAATGATACCTTCCCATGGCGTCATTCAACGTCTGTCTTTATTGGTTCGTATTTATTTTTAATGTCATTGCTTTATATGATTACATTTAGACTACTACAATACCCAACAATTTCTAGAATTCTTTCTACTAATCTATAATCATGTAAGATGTTTCTTCCTGCCTTCATTTCTTCTATAATATACTCTTAGGGTCATATTATACCCATTTCGTTAATCTTATCTATATCTTAAAAAAATCAGAAAATCCTACTTCAGTATGATTATAAACAACCTTTTCAAACTATTTGTATACTCACCTATCTCGAAATGGGTTGATGATGATACTTCAGTCATGAGATCAAAATCATCAATTTTATTTATAAGATTTATTAAATCTTGTATTACCACTAATACCAGGTATTTTTACTTCTTAAACCTTTACTATTGTCTTAACCTTAAATGTCAAAGGAAGTATTATAACACCAAACTATGTATTATTAGCGTCGACAGAATTCGTTCCACTCAAGCTATAGCCGACCTTATTACCCTAATTAATATTATCTACCTCTGCAGTGCTCCCTATAATTTCCTCAGCATACCAAACCAGACGTCAAGTAGGTCGTGACTGTTCGTGTAATGACGAAATAACATAATTGAATTAGATAACGGAACAGTATTAATTTCGAATACCATTTCATTAAAACAATGACATGCCCTTGACTTGAGTCACGAATGTCCTCAATGTTGGAACCTAATAAATGTGTAGGTGATCTAAGTATAGACGTATCGAGTTCTAAATTAAGAACAAATACATTTGACGAACGATTTAGCGCAGTAGTTAAGAGCTTTAGCCGCTCCGCTCACTGTGTCTAATAGTCGCGGGTTCGATTCTCGCACGGGACAAATCTTTTTGTGACCCACAATTATTTCTTTCGGTCTGGGTATTTGTGTATGTGAATTTTCATGTTTGTAAACGCACCTACAACACAAGAATAAATTCTAGAGAGGGGCGTTTAAAAAACAAATGCCATTGACTAGTGTTTCTTAACCGAAAGTGAAATGTATCGCTTTCGGTGAATAATTTAATCCACGTATTCCGTTATGCTGCCACCGAGGTCACCTAAACCGCTAAGTATTCTTTCTGTTATAAATCAAAATTTAATATTATACGCAAGTGAAATAATACCAAATAAATAATTTCTAGTTGGCATTATAAACTCATCATTCAAGTAATTAAGGACTCACGGTTTGTAAGGTATACTCGTGTATTGCTTACTTCTGGCTGGCGCTATTTTCATGTTAACCTGGAACTAAATAGGTATTTCCCCGTACCAAAACTGTTATTTTAGATTTCATATGCTATGGCAGTAACTTTAATAACAATGTTTTTAGTGTTTGTCAATAATTAATAATGTTTTATGATATAAGAAACAGATATTATGATCGGTTGAATAGAGTCGTTTGTGATCTAAACATAGTCAAATACCTAGCCTGTTAGAACTGGTGATTTCGATTTCCAATCCAAATTGTTTGCCAAAATTCAGAATCAAATTGAACTGATCCGTATCAGAAATTCCTACATAGCCTCATAGATCAAGAATCGCTAATCCGATTGGTATGTACGAAACTTGTATAAAAGTAAGGGCGACACGCATGCGCCAAGAAATGACACAGTAGCTAGTGACTGGCACGCGCGCGCGCAACCAAGGTCGCCACTCACCGCCACCACTCCTCTCCTGCGCCTGCGCCGACTGGTTCGACGACCGATTTGTAATATAATATTGCTTATTAATTGATCGGTAACATGTCGATTGAGATTCTAGGAAATCATTAAATTTACACAGGTGTATTTATAGCTAAAATATCAAATTAACCCGGGATTCATTGAAATATTTAAGTTCTAAAGCGACAGGTGTCGACTATTTTTCGGGAACTCTATCAACTACACTTACAGATTTGTAGTAAAGTTAATTCTTGAATGATCCCTTATGAACGTCAATATGCACTTTGTATGGGAAAGGAAATTTTGCTATGTTACCTATCTATCTATAGATATAGCGTGATAATATTATCAGGCTAGTTCAGTTGCGGAGAAGAAAGAGAGTAGAGAGTCCCCAACAGATTCTTTCCTTGCAGGCCTGTCTCGCTTCCTCCACTCTCACTGTTCGTCTCACACACGCTAGCCGCTCACGAAGATTCGCTTGCCCATAAGATCACCATTATGATAGCAATTATGAGGAGAATGCAAAAATAAGGAAATCAGATATAAAAATAAGGAAATTCAACTAACTAGCCATCTCGCATGTATCCTTAAGTCCTAAAGTACATTATATTATTACTTTTGGTGTTTCAAAGACAGTATTTCTAAAATTATATTAAATGCCATCAAAAGAATCGCCGATTTTTACCCCGACTTTTACCTTAAATATTTGAATTCGAGGCACTTCTTAAAATAAAATTTGGATATAAAAACCACATGAATATAAATTGTAACAGCGTTATTGGGTGAATAACCAAGTAGGCTCTTTAATATCGAGGTTTTCCTATAAGCGACATTGTACATTTCGAAGATTTGGTGTCAATGCTCTGTGCTGGCCTTTTTGTGTGTATAGAGATACAATCTGTCTCATAAATCGATCACTATGAACATTTTTTGCACGAATTTCAAACGGCTACTTTAATGTTTTTATGTATTCTAATTGAGTTGATTGAATTTTGTAACAGATGTTAACAAACAACGAAAAATTTGTAGTTTCATACATTTTGTATGAATGGGTTCTCTATTTTTTTTTATTTTCGGTATGTATCGTCATAGTGATAGTTGATGGTAATCATGGGTACTATCAGCTGTTTCAGCTTTTTGGGACCAATGTTAACGTTTTTCTCCATCCTTGCAATTAATATTATATAAACAACAAGCATGCAGTTATATTGTACAATCTACAAATCTTTCATCTATAATCTGTGTACAAATCTAAGAGTGTATAAATATAGAGCGCGAACAAACAAGTAACTCGTAAGAATAATTCATCATCATTATCATCTCAGCCTATACTTGTCCACTGCTGAACATAGGCCTCCCCAATCGCTTTCCAGCGTAAGTGGTCCAATGCCACCTGCATCCAACGACTTCCTGCGATTTTCACAAGATCGTCGGTCCATCTGGCAGGCGGTTGTCCTACGTCTCCACTCTAGAATCTTTCTGCCCCAACGCCCGTCCGATCTACGCGCTATGTGGCCCGCCCATTGCCACTTCAGCTTGCTAATCTTTATCTAATATTTTTTCATTTTATCTATTAAGTGGCGTTCAACGCAAAATCATGTCCATTCCCAAAACGATCCGTGTGTAGAATCTAGTGTGTAGAATCGCTCGGCTAAAACAATCTTATTTTTGAGAATATTTTTTTTCCAATATCCACTACTAAATGTCGTTATTCACGCCCACTGTTTTCACTATTTTTGAGATATCACGCTTTGCACCTAGTAAACTGTGGACTTTAGTAATACAGTCCTTAATATATTTATAATATCAGCTTTTACTGGCCCACTGCCGGGCAAAGCCCTTCTCTCACAAATCGAGGTTAGAGAGATTAGGTCATACTCCACCACGCGGACCCAGGTTTGTTGGAACTTATCGAGCCACCTATAAGGCTTCCAACTCGGCTTAACGACTACCACATTAAGTGGTAACCGAGACCAATGCCTTCCGAAACACGGAATTTTTATCTATGCTAGTTGTAAATCCAATATTTATTCTCGTGTAACTCAAAGAAACAATTAATTTAATCTCATAACATTTTCTCACGAATATTGCTATTCGCATAGTGGCTTGACCTACATTTCCTTTTTCTCAAATCACACGCCATGTAGCAAAGGTCAAATAAAAATATAGGTTTATCGTAAAACAATACCATGTTACCTAGCACCTACATACTATTTGTAAGATATTAAAGACAGGTTGATTAAATTATCACCTTTGATTATACCGTCATATTGTAATAGAGCAATTGTATTTCTGTCTATTTATCTATATCATCACGGCAGATCCCTGTGGCGTAGGCAAGGAGTTCCAATAGGTTCTTTCCTTACAAACTTCTCTGGCTACCTCCATCATCATCATTATTAGGTATTGGCCCTACTAATCCTTACTTAATATTATAGATTCGAAAGTAACTCTGTCTGTCTGTCGCGCTTTCACGCCAAAACTACTAAACCGATTTAAATGAAATTTGGTACACAGATAGTTTAGAGCCTGAAAAAGGACATAGGATTTTCAATGCGAAAAAAGGGTTGTAACGGGTTGAAAGGGGGGGATGAAAAGTTGTATGGAAGTATCATCATTTTTAGAGCTAGAAGCTTGAAACTTATTTTTTAGACTGTTGATTCGATATAAATAAATATGACATTCAAAATTTGTCAAAGTTTTACCCTCAAGGGTGTAAAATAACAATAGGGAATAGGGGATGAAAGTTTGTATGGAAATATGTAAATAATGAATGTTTTATAAGTGCGACATAAATGTAAATAATGAATGTTTTAAAAAGTGCGACAAAAGACCAAATATTAGAGCTATTCTGATGTAACATTTACGGAGTCATTACAAAATGTGAACTGAAGGGGCAAAGACACTATTATAACTGTGAAAGTTCGTATGTTTGGATGTTTGTTACTCAATCAG
This sequence comes from Phalera bucephala, assembly GCA_905147815.2. Lineage (NCBI taxonomy): Eukaryota > Metazoa > Arthropoda > Insecta > Lepidoptera > Notodontidae > Phalera > Phalera bucephala. The sequence goes on along the minus strand of LR990611.1, from coordinate 31,854,160 downwards.
GCAAAAACAGCTGAAAGGATTTGAATGAAATTTGGTAGACAGATAATTTATTACCGGGATTAAGACATATAATATCAGCCTATACTGCCCACTGCTGGGCAAAGGCCTTCTCACACAAATTGAGGTGAGAGAGATTAGGTCATACTCCACCACGCGGACCCAGTGCGGATTGGTGGAGGCAGGTTTGTGGCCACCTGCTGTTGGAACTTATCAAGCCGCCTTTAAGGCTTCCAACTCGGCTTAACGACTACCACATTAAGTGGTAACCGGGACCGACGGCTTAACGTGCCTTCCGAAGCGGAGACGGTCGAATATGAAAATGCAACAAACGGTCACACATCTCAGGCCGACCGAGTCGAATGCTGCTTAACCTTGGTGATCGGTAAGAACACCGCGGTCGCACAGCGCTTCGAGCGCCTGCCCATAGGCATAGGATAGGATAGGCTTAAGACATAGGATACTTTTAATTCCGGAAAAATGTTCCTGTCTTAAGTCCACGTGGACTAAGCCGCGGGCAGAAACTAGTAATATGATGAATGTGAAAGTTTGTATGTTTAGATGTATGTTACTCAATTACGCAATAACGGCTGAACGGATTGGAATGACATTTAGCACACAAATACTTTATTGCCTGGATTAACACATAACACATAATATACTTTTTATCCCGGAAGAATGGTAGATTCCTAGCTAGCTAGCTAGCTCCGCAGGCAGAAACTAGCTCTTCATAATTATAACTATCTCGTTGGTCTAGTGGCGGATGATACAGCTGACGATTGCAAGGTTCGAAGTTTTTTAAGACTTCAAGTTTGAAGCTGAATTTTGATAACAGCTTCGTCTAGTAAATAGAGCACAGGCTGCTTTAAGCACTGGATCAAGTTGTCGCTGTTTTGATTCCATATGGAACAAATCTTTGTGCTGCTCATAAACATTTGTTTGTGTCTGGATATTGTAGATGAAACTCATGTTTATAAGCATTCACGACACTAGAATAGTGCCTGGTATCTTATCTTAGTGTTGGCTTACCGGACCGAGGAAACCTCTGGCGCACTTCGACCCGATGGGATCTTTTGTGCTGTACTTGCCCTAATGCTCTTACGTACCTGCCGTGTCCAATACTCCCTGTATCGGGTTGTAAATCCCAGCAGGTGGGCAGAGCCGTAGTTCTTCTGGATTTGGATAGGCCAATCCCAGTAGCTTCATTCGCCGCGCGGCCAGAGCGTCGCAATGACAGAGGACATGCTTCATGGTTTAGTGTCTGTACAGCAGCACCTGCATACCACGTCGCCGCATAGGTTGTGTAGATGTTCTTTCGTGCCATAGTGGCCGGTGAATGCTCCAGTTATTTGCCTAAGTTAAATAGTGCCTAGTAAGAACCAATGTTTATTTTAAGATAAAAAATACCCAAACATAAAGAACCAGACAGAGAGACCTGTCAAAGTGGTAGAGAAAACTCAATGTTGAAGTAATATTTTGGCTCTGAAGAGAAAGTATGACTTATGGTTGTTAGCATATGTATGCAATTGTATTATTATACAAATCCCATTCCGCATCCAAAGCCATTGTTTAGCAGTTCATCGCTCCTTTACCATCGTCTCGTCTCTAACAACTTTCTTAAACACTCGTAAAACGGTACTAAAAACACCTCGACGAATTCCGGTCCTTTATTTTGCATTTCTAAACGCTTAAACGTCACTTCTTTCACTTTCGACATCGAATCAAGGAATACAAATTCTTGACGCATTAGGACAAGAACTCGTGTACTTTCGTTACCATCATTCAAAGCACCATCAAACCTAATGGTTTCACTCATTGAATAGAAAATAACGTACATACGGTACCAAAAGAATTGAATCAAATAGAAATTCCCAATTAGTAAACAGAGGCGGACCTTAGCAACAGTGTTGAATACCAATGAGTAACCAATGTGGACATTCTCAGGGCAATGCCAAGGAACGGTTTTGAGAAAACGATATTCCGATAGTACGTCGGCGAAATACAAATGAAAAACGAATTCCTATGTCATCATTCTTCAATACATTACATGAGAACCGAAATATCGGATTGGAGTATTCCGTTTGGTACAAGTAATTTTCTATCGTACGTATGCAAGTACGGTAGAACCATTCTTGTATTAAACTACATTTTAAATGCTATTATGAGTCTCAAGTTGGCATCATTATAGAGATTTTGTTCTATGAACATTGTATAGATGCAATAAGAAATATAATTAGAATGCCTAACCTGTACTTTTATAAGACCATAATGGAAATCGAAGTCATGCCTATAACTCAAAAGACAACTTCTTGACTGTTGCTTTAATTATCTTTCTTCAAAGAGAAAAATACACCTACAATCTTTCTTCAAAGAGAAAGAATGAAAGAAAAAAATACACCTTCAGGGCTTTTTGAGATTTAATATAAAAATATTTAATGTTCTTTGCCCTGATCCTAAGTTCACATTAATTTATTATTCAATATGTACAATCTTACATAACAAAGTACACGATTCAAAGAGGTAAAAACCGATGAATGATGGTATAGAAATCATGTAAATCACGGTTGCGGTTGGCAATCCCTATAAACAATGAAATGTTATTTATTAAAATTGCTTTTTTCACATTCTGCGTTATTCTAAATACGCTTGGCAAAGCTCCAATGCAAAATCATCGCATCAAAAATATGATCTACGTGCATTGAATATAATGTGGTTTTCTGCAATAGCGGTTGCCTTGTATCTTGAGGATATATTTTCTATCTTCACTTAGTACATCTTCAGTCTATATGTATGAGTAGTCCGTTTTTATTGTTCTTGATACAATCAAAATGCTATATAAGTTTGTGTTGTTTAAATATTTGCCATGACTAACAATACTATTTCTTCTTTTCCAGAATTGGTCTTTGCGGATTCGATAACCCACATAGAGATCAGAAATCAGAAGAAGTAAGAAGACACATAGGACAAGTGAGTTAATTCATCATTATTACTATACACATACATATTGAACAAACAGTTTATGTAAATGTAAGAATGATATTTTGATACACACATGAATTTAATAATAGCAATATTAAAAAAGGTTATGATAGGCATCTTGATACTAACTTAAGCAACACTAATGATGTAGGCACACACGATGGTTATCGTGATATACCAACTACTGACTGATGAACGATGACACCTACACTCAAAAACTATGATGAGTTCACGAATGAATGGGCTGATGCAGAATCTGCTTTACCAAATAAGCTAAACGAATCCAATGATTTTTTATAAACATTTATTTACGATGACGCAATTGATAATTGTAAGTAAGCCTGTAAATTATATTAAAAAAGTACGCGTGTACTTCACGGGTAAGATAACACGATGTTAAATCAGTCATATTTGAATTGTTTACACTAAATATAGTAAAAAAAACGAGAGTACTTGGATAGAGGATCGTGTAACTTAATGTATTAAGCAAAAAATGTCTAACAATTATGAACTTGAAATAATAGAAGCTAATGTCAATCATTGAATCTTGGGCCTAACTAACGATAATATTCATTTGAACGCTTAAACAAAAAACCCAGTGATGGGTCCAAAAGCACACAAAAGTAAGACAATGCATGTTATCAAGACACATGCAGGAAGCAATGGACTAGGATATATCAAAAGCTCTTGTTATAGAAATCAACATGTATGTTCTGACTTTAGTAAATAAATACATAATAGGATTTGAACAATGGGATCGAAAATTCTGATATTCAAATGAGACGCGGCATCGAGCTGTCAAATACAAGGCCGATGTGGCTTCTGATAGACATAAAATTGTAATTAATTTTATCTAGATACTGCCCTATTTATATGTTTAGTACTAGAGTACTAAGCTTTTATATTGATTGTTTAAAGAAGCGCATGCTATGGTCACCAGTTGTCTAAAAGTACATACTACTACAGTACTTAAAATATGAAATATTTTGGTTTTCTATTAAAAATATTTTCAGTTTCATAATATCTTTGCGAAAAAGCTTGTTATATTAAACTTATTCACATTTTTCAAATCATAATGGCCCAGCAAACAATATTAAAACTTAAAGAACGCTCATTGTAGCATAAAAAAACATTTGTTTTAAGCGTCTTTAATTTTATCGATCGCCTTGAAAACAAATTTAAACTCGACGCACATACTCTTCATTGATGATTGTTGTTTTGATTGATACACACAAGGCACAATTGCCATCGTAATAAATATGAGTAAGGCCGGGAGCTTAATGAGAAAAACGATCAGCAGCTTTTATTGTCCGTACCTAATTGTGTTCTTGGATAATCATTCTTTATGCCATCAAATAATTTAGGTATGATCCGATGTATGTAGCTGTAATCTATTTAATTACAGGAAACTGATTTAATACTGCAAATTTATTTGATTTGAAACAAAAAATCTACACGATTGGTCGCTCAGAACCATGAACATAGAGTAATTAGAATAATCCAACACAGACCAAAAAAGTCTACAAACATAGATAAAGTAGTAAAACAGAACAATAATCACAAACGATCAACCAAATCTGGATCATATCAAGTCTTATTCGTACTAACATTTCAAAACATCCAGTAAACCACTAGTTTGAGCTACGAATATATTATCTTCGGGCTAGCGAGCACAAGGAATTCAGTTCTGACGTGCGACAATTAAACTTGTTTCGTCAAACGTACAATGCACTTCCCACTACCGGCTTTGGTAACTGGTAAGCAAATGTTAATATATGCGTCCACTGAACAACGTATGGAGGAAAGATATGCAAGATAGGCAGTGAAGGAAATGAAATCGATCGGAAATTCAAAGGCAGTACGCTCGTAATTAAAGATATTAGGAGCTATAAAATACTAGCAGGGAAGGTTTGAACAAATAAATCTTGAGTTGATATTTGTTTCGTAAACGTTTTACATTATTTTATGATTGTTGAATAATTTGATAAACAATGAACTTAGCTAGCTGGATCATTTATTGATTCGGGATTCTTAGCATTTAAAAAGTAATTTCAAACTTATTCTTAAGTTTTTGTTCTTTCTTTTCATATTGTCTTATTTATGCTTACTTTTAAACAGTTTCAATACAATATTAAAAATTAGTTAGTTAGTTAAAACCGAAGTTTACTACTACAACTGCAATACACGTCAGGCAAATGATAAAAAAGAAAAAGAATATTGTGAGGAAATACGCATTTAAATCTTAAAACAAACTAAATATAAAGATCGTGACTAAATTAACAATGCAACAAGTACTGCTATTGATCCGTATAAAAGCGGATGTAGGTAATGTCGTCAAACTAAACAAGGAACGTACAGATTAACAAAAATAAATAAAATTCCGACCGAAACATTTTAAAATTTTAATGTTTAACAAAACGTAGATTCAGGACAAGGAAGCGTCAATCTTATTACACATTCCGTAAGATTTGTATCAGAAACGGTATGTACGTAAATTCGTGCATGGAACATTTGCTTTCTGTTTCTACCTAAATGACAAGGTCGTTATAGCAAAAGGTTACCCGTCTGTCGTTTGAGTCTATCATTTTATATGAAGGCATCACAGTTTTGTATTTTGAAATCTAAATCCGTCAAAATCTTAGCTGTATTTCTTAATTTCGTCATATATTGTAATTTTTGTGAGATAATTGAGGTTAAATTTATAGGATTCATTAAGTTTAGAACAAAAATTGTAAAGATGATAATATTTTTTTTTTTTAAATAACTCATTAACGCTCTTATAAATTCACATACGGACCAACTTCATATGAAGCGCTTCTTCTGATATTTTTTCTACGAATGATCGTTGTTCTAGTAACTTGCGTAGTAAGGCTTGCGATCACATGATGTCGGATTCGACACCGAGCGTACAACGTGTTACCGGGATAAATATACCTAAAAATACTCAGTCTTGAGTTGTACTCAGTTTATTAGAAATAACCTCACCCCAACTTTATTTCTTTTTGTGTGTTTTACTACAATCGTTGTAAGATAATAATCATTATGCCATTTAATCATCGATTGAAACTTTTTATCATCCTTCAAAATATTATTGATTTTAATATATTTTTTTCTAAAAATATTATTCTCTTAAACACTTCTTCCGTGTGGTTCATTAAACATAAATATTTAACAATTGCTTGACATGCACAAATAAATGAGATAAGGTCAATGAAGTCATAGGTCACAGTACCGCTCTATTGTTGAATAGTTCTGTCAAACATATAAATCATAATAAGATGAATGATGTTGAAGTAAAAACTATAACAACTAAAGGCGATGACCTTGTTGATGGTGAGATAAGGACATGGATTGTGATGTCATTGTCTAACGGGTGAAGACAGTTACAGCTTTATTTAAGGTGATTGTTCTTACATGAACTATTGAGTACTATTCGTAAATATACTCGAATGTAAAATATATTTAAAATATTATTTGGAAAATTAGATGCTTTGTCATAATTGAATTTGTGCACTGATCCAAATTTGAGATAATATAGCAGCAATAATAAATATTCGGATCAGACGCATTATACTGCATTATTATACTGCATCTCATCCGAATATTTTTTTAATTTTCTTGTCTTCATCTTACACAGTAGTTTTTTTAAAGTGATAGAATTACAAATATAATTCATAAGTTATTATGACATTTAAGTATATTATAGTAGGACCATTTTTACTAAAATTGTAGGGGCATGTGTTAGCAAGGTAAATTCGGAAAGCTTCGATACTTTTGGAGTGTTTGTTAATAATCATTAACATTTTTATAAAGAGAAATTTACTAACATATTTTATACACCAGCATAATTGAAAGGTCGTCTGAGAGCCACATAAAAAAATATCTGTTTAGTGTTCGATTCATTATCATGCCAATAATAATTAAACATCGCCACGTGCATAATCAAAGGTCATTCTCTTTATGTTTTTGTACAATAGTTAACTGTAAACTTAGGTATTGATATCAAGAAGTTGCTGTAACTAAGAATTCAAATTTGAAGTTCCTATGGAAGGGAAATATGCATATTCTCTCTTACTAAAGTGATTCTCTTGAAGTATTGTGAAACTTCCGAATCAGACAAGTAGTTATAGAACCAAAACGCTATTGAAAGGTATCATAACTTATATCATTCACTGTAGACCATTGAGTTCAATTCCAAACAAATTTAAATCACAAGGAGAATGCACTCATGAAGTAAATTTATTTGATTATACTTCAAAACTTGGAACTGGCTGTCCTTGAATATAAAATCTATATTAATAAATATAAAACTACGTAACACAATGCCCAATCTCCATGATAATACAAACGCAGGTGATGAAAGATTTATACTAAACAGCTTCCAAGTGTGTTTAGTGCCAAGGCCAGAGTATCTCTATGCCAAGGTCTAACATGTGCTAAAACTTACAATTGAACATAATCTCATGTAAATATCATATAAATTCACGATTATTATATACAAAACTGTGTATTTTCATCACGTTACTTTCTATATTTACGTGCTTCTAAGTTTAGAATCATATGTGTATAAAATGTACATTTTCGAATAGGTCATGTTCTTGAATTGTTATTGGTGCATTCGTCCACTTTATGGGTTATATGCTTGCCTTTGATTACACTTTTTATATGTTCATGTAATATGTAAGTAATATTGATGAAGTGATGGTTTGAAGTAGTAATTAAGAAGGTTGGTAGTTAAAAAAAATATTTATAGTACACGTATTTGTGTCAGCCTTAATTAAGCCTTCAAGTTTGTCAAATTACAGTTTTTAACACACGAACGACCAAAATACTAAATAAGAGATGATGAAGAAAAATATGCTTTTAATAATGAATTATTTATTTTTGTCAACAGGGTGTCAAAATAAAAATGGACGACGCCGGTAACATACTCGTCAGACGCTACTCCAAGAGTAGTGTGTTTGTGAAGAGTACAGCGGCCACCAGCAACGAAGAGACGGCTATCGGGCAAGACATACTCAAGTTACCTGGATATTCACTGGAACAAGAAAAAATATTTAAGGTAAGAACTGTTTTAGTAGTTTAGTTGATCCATCTGTAAACTTCAATGTTTAGAGATGAACCTGAAAAACCGTTAGAATCAAAAGTGAAAATACTGATGTACCTGCAACTTCAGGAATTGCATTATTTTGAGAACCTGTGCCCTCAACTTGTTTAGTCATAAATCTTTCTTTGTATTGTTTGATTATAAGGATATTGGTGCCATATTTGTGGCAGAGTGCACATGTTGCAACAAATTTATAGAAACGGTGTAAAATACTAAAAAGGTTAAAATATTAGGTGATTATATTTTCTACCAATTCTAAAGAAATTTTGTACCAATTTCACAAACAGACAAATAAAATTGATGACGAATAAAAGGCAAATAACCTGCACCGTGTAAAATTTTTAACAAAGCAGTTAATCAAACGATGCCAAAAAAACGTTAAAGGCGTAATTAGTTTAAGTGATACAAATAACGTTTTATTTTAAAAATTCGTGCAAAAACTACTTCAATGTCAAGTTTGTTTTTAAACCGGTATATACGATGCAGGAATCCCATATTCGTGTTCATACAATAATATATTCAAATAACTAGCAATATGTATAATCATACCAGACATTATAAAAATTTGGGAATCAATGACGCTTATATTAACAGTACATGCCAAATAACGTTCTACATCATTGTTTGCCTTACGTAATTACATCAAACCATATTTTACATAAAGTATGCAAGTAATCCACGACACATCATTGCTTAGTCCAGCTTTAATCAAATCATAACTGTAATTTATCTCAAGACCAATCCAATAAGTGCATCTAATTACACGTTCCGCGATCAACCTTCCTCTCTGGTATGTAATTTACAAAATTATCATATGAATCAATCAAAACACAATTCTGGTCGCTACTAACAAAATAAATTATTTTATGGTCAAGCAAGGTAAACTAGTCCACACCGAAATGCCAAAAATGTAGCTTTTTCCGTCAAGATGCGTTTATGAAACACATTTCGTAACGTGGATGCTTACATAATGATCTAAATTACTTACTAGATTCTCACAACAACAGAGTTGAGATCCACTCTGTTGTTGTGAGAAAATTTCCTATTCGATTACTTGCTTTATAGCTTTGTAGGTGTGGTCAAGCAATTAATATTTTTCTTTCACATCTTCTTGAGTTCTAACATGAAATTCGTCTATTGCTTCACCTGCGTCTGTAATTTCCTTACATTCGTCGGTATTAAAGACAATAATCATTGAGGAAAAAAATTAAGAGGCCGAAGCATTACTCTAATGCGTTTTGTGTTGCGGTGCATCGGTCGTTGGAGCCGCATCACGACTGCACTGATTGTGTTCGGCACGATTTACTCTGACCATGACATTGCTATGTAACTTTTATTATACATTTTAGCTTATTACGAAATATTCTGAACGCTATTGAAGGGTCGTTTGGAAATAATGTCAAATCTTATAGTGATTCTTTATGACCTTTGCATCGTGATCTAAGGTCATGACTTTTACTATATTATAGGTTTAGATTTCTCTACATTGTGTTTAAATAGAAAATCTATTAGGGTAAATTTAAATCATATTTTATTTTAGAAATAGATATACATTTATTCATTTGTCAAATACTTCCAATTTTGGATTTGATTTAGGTATAAAGGAAATTTTTCATATAATATTTTTTTATTTACCTTTGGCTAGTTGTTACTGATTACTGTCGTACCGGGCATTTATAGCACTTTTTTACAAAAGTCGCTTACGCTGAGAGAAAATTATGAAAGTATTTTTGTGATGATTTCTGCTAATAAAGTCTGACGTTTAATTTATCTTAGATACATTCATATTTATTCAAAAAATTAACTACACAAACAATAATCTATCTACCACTTGACAGCGAAGTTAATGAATGTCTGCCTAGATTGTTAATAACAAGAATAATACCCAACAAGTATAGACCATGACATTTTATGAATGCGATAGTAATGATATGACATACACAGATGGAAATATAATTACAAACATTTGGCCACAAATTAGTGGGCCGTGAGTTATATAGTACCTCACTTTCATCACAACCAAAACATACAGCATTGTAAAGATTATAACAAACGTATCACTTAGTGCAGTACTAGAAGAAAAACTTCCAAATAAAACAATAGCAAATTCACTTCCTAGTATATCTAAAAGATTCATTAGTAATTCATACACCATTGCCTGCAAAGTTGCGTAAGACCAGCAAACAATGCGAGAAGATAGCACCATTAAGCAAGGGAAAGAATGGTCATTGCCTCACTTATGTTGTTTGTATGTTATTCTATTTCCTTGGGAGCATTGAAAGAGAATTCGCCGAAAGTAAAGCCCCATTGTCCGTGGCCAACTTGGCACCAAAACAATGAGATGCTTCAATTAATTGCTATTGTGAGAAACATCATGCCTTTTCAAATTATTATTAAAATGATTGCGTGTAGAACATAAATTTAAGTTACGTTTTTTTAATTTTAACTTTAAATTTCACGGATAATATGATGCCTATTTGTTAATAGAAGAATTCAGATATGAAATTAAATATAAGTAAATTATTTTTAATTAGTGTTAGTTTTATAGATCTACGTAATCTACAGAAATTTGAATGAGATTGATTCCGGGCTGTAAAAATTGATTTTTTAGAACTAGAAAAACACAGGTGCATTTCCTTTCTGTAAGTTTTTGGTTTCGGTCCAAAGTAATAAAAATATGTGGGACCGCGTCTAATGCAACAATTACTAGTGAAACTAGTGTAAAATATTACTATAACAGTGATTATAGGTCATCCATTGACTTGTTGCACCAGATTCTTTATTAAACAAATCCAATTTTCTCGAAACAATACCGTCTAGTTTTGTAATTGGTTGGTCTCTGAGATTTTTTTCTTTGCTATCGGTTTGTTCCCACACCGGATTCCCTCGTGACTAAAATAATATGAAACAATGCTATCGTCCGTGTCAATTTGGTCTTCGAGTCTTATCGGATTGTCACCAACATGCTTCAAAACTTGGGAATTAGGATAAATGTCTTCACCTATATAAATTTTATTACTTATTAATGATGGCAATTTTGCACTTAATTTGTCTTAAAAAAGACGACCGAATCTATAAATTTAAATAATATAAATAGATTTGGTTAAATACTTAAACCAAATGCCAAAAATGTTATTATCGGTACACTTGTAGTTAATACAATAGTCTTTATTAACAATACGTACTTAATCACCAAAACAGTTATATATACAGTATAATTATCACAAAAATAACAGATTTATTAAGAAACATAATACAAAAGTACGAGTAATCATAAATATACATACAGGCCCTCCATGTTTTAAATTAACGATACATTTTAATGTATTTGTTTGTGTTGCTGTCAGTGAGTTTCTTTCGTTATCCATATTTCATCTTTTAAACTAATCATTGCTTGTTCATTTATTAAAAAGGCTTAAGAATTGTTTCTAGTTATATGAATATTTACAGATTGGTATAATCCCACGATTTTCAAGGTAAAGGTAAATCAGTGGCCGCATGATTCATCCTAATATCGACTTCAGTTTTCGTTCGCTGCATCTATAGTTAAATGTTATTATGTACGTCGTTTAAAAGTTTTCGTAAAAAAGTGTTTAAATATATTTCTTAAAATTTTGTACATTCCTACTTCACAAATGTATCAAGATCATCTTGCTAAGTGCAACACGGTTTACCTCGGCGTCTGCCTATCTAGACCTAAGCATTTATGTAAGATCAAAAATCTAGTTCATAGGAAAATAACACTGACAACCCAGTGTATTCACCTTAAATTTTCTCATATTTCCAGAATAAAACTTCAAATTATTTACCGTCTCCAAATTTAAAGTAACCTTGCAAAGAACGGAATTAATCATAGTTCTGAGAATGTTACCAATTAACAGACTACAAAGTTAGTGTCGTAACAATGGTTCTCCCATCGCGCGACTCATAATTGGAATTCTCGAAAATGCATCAGTACACAACCGCTCATCCTATGATTTACGATTAGCGACGTCGGTGAAGTTTTATAGATACCATCTATATAGTCTACTAGCTGTTTGTCGAAACTCGACTACAGAACTCCCATTATGCAATAATTCACCAGCTCAACTTGATTCATTTCGAAAATTGTACTTTATTAGTCTATAATTTAAATTGATGTTCCATTGTGCTTTTCATCCGGATAATCTGGTTGTAGTTTAATAACAGCTAAGCAATGCACCGATTATGTAACGGCTTCATAAGCGTCATTCAATTTTGTCGATGCATCCGACTCGGCGTTTCAACTTTTTGTCTCGGGGTTTCTCGGTTAATAATGGAAAACGTTTGAAAGTAGTTCAATCTGTAAAAGATTATCTTGATGAATGCACCTCACATGATCGTGTTGGAATTTTCGATTTCGTGACTGTAAGTTCAATGAGGTAGATAGAATCGATCATAAATGTAAGGATGTTAAAACTCTTTGTGTATTTACAGAAGGTGTCTAGAATTTTGAATGAAAACAATGAAGTACTTTATCGTATTTTTTAAAAGTAAATGGTACTACTATTACTACTATTATTTGACGAACGTCTACTTTATATCCTTAAATGACCACCCAGTCTTAACCAAAATCCTTTTCATCACATAATAAAACCTTTCATTTTTTCTTTACTATTTTCTAAAACTTTTTTCACACTTGACTGTGTATCTAGAGAGGAACACAACATGATGTCGGCACGATTTCTATTTGATCGACCGATTGTCTTTTCATTACCGTCTGATGGCTTGTTATGTAACATTAGTTTGATAACATCTCCTGATGCGAACACGTTTGATTGTATAACAATTTGTTTTAGAACATCTATTGTGTTAATTTAGATAAAGATGTAAATACGACTTGTTGCTACTCACTGTTTGTATGGATTATGGTGAGAACATAATGGGTATCATGTCTTGAAATTTGAACTTTGATTTCCTAACTAGGCCAAGCAGCTTATAATTATCTGATAAACACACGCTGACGGAGAAATCACTGAAAAAAATTAATATATTTTAATGATAAATTTTAATCATTTTCACTGATTTCTTCTCTTACAATTAATGAATTGTGATCATTAACTATCACTTGCTTTAAAGGTGAAGAAAAACATCGTGATGAAGCCTAAGAGTGTCTCGAAGGTATGTGAAGCTTGCCAACCCGCACTGGGCCAGCGTGGTGGACTATGGCCTAAACTCTCTCAGTTTAAAAGGAGGCCCGTACCCAACGCTGGGACAGTTTCTTAACAGGGCTAAAAAAACATGATTTTGATAAACAAATATTACATTTAACTACAATCATCTCAGTTGAGTATAGTAGTTATATCCTTAGTAAATAACGCATACTTAATATATCTTATACTTTACCGTCTATACGAAAATCGAGAAATAATTTAGGCACACATAGAATAAGACCAAAAGAACTTTTAAGTTAATAAACCGTTTAAGTTTCTACCACCATAAAATAAATAGGAAAAATTAACGCATAGTCGTAACATTTCTAATCTTGTTTTAGCTATTCGACATGAAGAAGTTCCAATCAAACGTGAACCGGGAACTGCGGCGTTCGTACCCTGACCGCAGGAGACTAGAGACCCAGTGCCTGAGCGCCATCGCCTTCGTGAAGTCGGAGTCCGACCTTCTCGACTGCCCTATATGGGTGCTGGTCATCAACGTTGTCGCTATGGACATGCTCAAATCTAAGCTGCCTCCTGGTAAGTAATTCTTAAAGATACCCGTTTAAATATTGGAGAGAGCCGAGCACGAAAATATTAACGTTAGCAAGTTTATATGTCATTCTTGTCACATTACAAATTTACAAAATAAACTTGAACGTAGCAGCACGATTACTCGTTAGCGTTACACCAAAATCAAAGTTTATAATCAATATTAAAAGGAACGCTACTATATATGTAAAGTATAGTTAAAAGTAAAAATAAAGTAATGGAGTGTATAAGGTCCTTTGGCAATGCAGGATTTTTTAGATTACATCAGGACACGGAAACATGTGGAGATGAAGGATACGTGATGAACGATAAGATGAAATTATGAATGAAAAATAAGATAAAAGAAAAAGAAATAGCATAATAACAACAAAGTACACTTACATACATTCGTACGAAGTATCATACATAGTGTTAAAACTATTTTTAATCGAAAATGTTATTGATTATAAAGTTAGGCACAGTTTTCTATGTGGTTTAAGTTTTTAAACACTTTATTTTGAGCGCACTCATAATAAACAAAGATCATTGCTATTCCTTTAGCAATAAAACCCGCTTTGATGAATCAGAGCAAGATATAAAAGGCCGCTTAACCTACAAAAAACCTAATCTAAATATTGATGAATAAAAATCTGGCTTTGAAGGGAATATTTTTTATCTGGTATATTTTCAAAAAAAAGATAAGTTAGAAAATTGTTTTACATTAAGCTATTGCAAATCTTGGTCGGTTCACGCAATCACGTTCATGAATAGTTTCTATTTTATTGCGGTGTGCCAGTCTTATTTGTGGTTACTTATTTAGATTATAATATATATTAGGTTTAACGTAACCATCTGCAAATTATTCACTGTAGTTTTTATTATACGACGTACAATATTTTCTACATAACCTATTTCTTACATTCCTTTTCATCAAAATTTAACAATCATAATATAATAATTTGAAAACTTTTGATTGTTCACTTGGCTATCAGCAAATTGTAAGATTTTCAAAACAATCCTTTTTGTATTCCCTTATATTTATAAAAATTAAATGCAGTCCTTAAATATATCAACAATAACTCATCATAATTACCAGTTTCTGATTGTCAATCTGAGTATCAACATATAGGAAGAATTTCAAATTGTCCTTCTTTTCCATTACCTTATTTTTGATAATTATTTTGATCTCTTTCAAGTATATCAACAATTACTTTATCATAATTACCAATTTTTACTTTAACTTCAAGAGACAAAAATTCATCTTGTGTATCATCATTTTCCTTTCCAACAAGATTCAACACTAGTACGTTAGCTCTCACTACTACTACTACTAAGGTTCTGTATCCGGTTGTCACGTCAGCTGCCGACCTTGGCAGCACAATACTCACTGTCGCTTTCTACAATCGCTTAGCAGTGGTCGCTGATCGTATCTTGAATATTTTGATATGTGCCGGCTTTGTTACGAATGCTACTAGATATGAAGATGGTATAGGTTTTTGCCATATGATATAGATTCTATCTGTCATGCTCATACAATTTAGTCGCCCCCACACAACATTTTTAATATAAAAAAAATCTTAATTGTGGAAAATGTGCGGAGTGTAGCTGAGCGACCGTATTCGCAACAACGAAGTAAAAAGCGAGTAGGTATGAAAGATAGTTTCGGTGTAAAGATGAGAAAGGGTATACTCCGTTGGTTCGGGCATATAGATAGAATGTCAGAAGAAAGAATGACAAAACAGATATACAATGCGATAGTGGAAGGATGTAGGTACCGGGAAAGACCTAGACTATCATACCATAACCGAATAGACCGAGTCTTATCGGAAGGACAAATCAAGAGTCTCTGTAACCGGCGAGCGTGTATGAGACGAATTATGAGAGTGGAGGAACGCAGAGAGGTATGTAAGGAAAGAACCTGTTGGAACTCTGTACTCTCTGCTTACCCCGCTAGAAATTTGGCGTGATGATATAGATAGAAATAGATTGAAAAATTCCTACAGGTCTGTGTAAATATTTTTAATTTAAGTATTTCTGCTTCATATTTACAGAACTTATTTCTATAAGCAAAAACTACAAATGTAGTACATACTCACGAATAAATCCAATATAGTGGCAAAGGAATTCAGAGAAATATAATTATTCTAACCGTTCAGATTTCATAGAAAAAAAAATAGCCAGCCTTAGTAATCAGAAGAGACAATGTTGCCAACAAAACAGGCTACTAAATTAATATTAAATTTGTTTACTTCTTCAGTTATATAATTTACTTTTAATATCTATAGGAAGAAGTTGAGCCCCTAAATTCCTGATAATTTCCTATAGAAATATTTTTATTATTCTTATCTTCAATAACTAAGCCGTTAGTCAGCAGAAGATTTACTTGCGCCACATAATTGTAATATTATTCTAAAATATCTACTTACTAAAAATTAATTGCGAAATCATGATGAACTAATATTGTGCATGTGCAAATTTCAATTGAAAAAAGAATTTATAAATCAAAGAAATATTAAAAAGGGGTATTTAAATATCAATAAGGTCCTCATTTATTAATAATGACAACTTACTTGTAGCTACACTACTTATAAATTCGCCGTGAAAGATATTAATGCGGTTCTTATAAGTGATTTATCAATAAATCACGATGTGCTACAATGGATTGTGTATTAATAAACCAACAAAATCGTTAACCTTTACAATAAGATTATTCATATTAAGTGATCAATTAGCAAACCAACTGTAGTATATTACAAAAAACTTATATTTCTAACACAAGTATTTTGTCCCTGAAAGTATGTTCTGAAACATTTAAAATATTGGTACATTAAGAGACTGGCCTCTTAACGGAGGACTATATATACCCTTCCTAATAAATTGTTTTTACTCCTTTTGTCGTAGTTTTCAATACCCAGTCCCAGCACTAATATATTAGTAACACGATAACATTAGAACATGTATCAAAATTCGAACAATAAGGTCGAAATACTCATACGATACAAAACTTAATAGACGTTTGTTCATAATCGCCAAAAAACACTTCCGTATTAAAAACAAGGCGATTGATATCATCTTCTCCAAGTTCAATGCGAACGTGTGGTCGAACTGGCCACGATTCCGAAAATAACGATACATCGTCTATAAAAGTTTTTGTTTTTTTTTCTAATATCAGCTTGATTAAGTAACGCATGGTCAAGGTGGGTTTAGAGTCATCAGTTTGCGATCGTCAGTGGGCGAGTAATGCCTATTGATTTACGCCATTCTGCAAAATACTTGAAATATTGACAATATCATCTAGATTATATTTATGAACTCTTCTATTCGAACTCCTTTTCAGTACGTTACCTGTTCGTAAGTACTATAACTTATTATCCGCATTTTTTATCAGATTTAACCATTAATAACCTCATTTCATTAATGTGATCAACCTTGTATTCTTTGAAGTATTTAGTCTTAGTAAATTTGCATAAAAATGTAGGATCAATATGTGGATCAATTCTAAATTTTGATTGACGTCTCTAAGACCGTCATACAAAAACATTTACACATACATATACAAGTAAACATGTCAATAAAAATGTACCCACAACTTCATTAAACTTCGCAAAAACTTAACCAGGAAATGATTTTGTATATATACTACTCCACCATCGGTCTATACAATTTATAAATTGGTCACAAAACTCAATTAACTATATTCAACAAACATGTGTGTGTGTTCCGCATATTTATGTAATTACTGGTCACATAAAACTAGACTAATGGTTAAGAAAAAATAATATGATATTACCATACAGAGAAATGTACGGCCTACTAAATCAAAATAATTTAAACAAACAAAAACAGATGCTTTAGTTCTTGATGCTCTAAAGTTATGATTAAGAAAGTAGCTGGAATTATAAATGTTCGGACAGCAGGTCATGCTTCAACCCTATTACAACCAATCTAAATCTGTTGCTGGCACGTCCCATCGTTAAAGTTGACAGCGGTAGCAAACGATTTCACAGCGCCGGAACAATGGCAAAAATTGCAATACCAAGTTCGAGCGACATAAATACACAATACTTGTCATAGTGAATAAATTACCTAACACCGATATCAAAGACAGAGACGCATGGGTTTACTGAAGAGTTAACCGTGCCCCTCTATCTTGTACCGTAAAAATATGCCATTTAACATTGCAACGCGAACTGTGTATATCAAATCACATCTCCGCGTGGGAGTTAATATATGATGGAGCTTTTAGTGCTTAAATGTCGACGACGCTCATTGCCCCGAAGATAGAATCATCATTAGTACGGTCGAAATTTGTGACAGTAATAACATTTACTTCGATGTTTACTTTAGGTTTTTTATATCATCAGTTACAAGGACACCGCCGAGCATCAGTCACGCGTCATCAACATCAACAGTAATTACCATTGAATGGGCGAACATACATACGTAGACGATGACTAGAGATGCCAAAAGATCAAAAAATGTTACAGTTACCTTGTCTTAGACCTCCGGGGGCAGCAGCCAGTATTATGGAACAATGGGACGACCTCAACGCTTATCATTAACCGACGAATATACGAAATTATTTTTTATAATGCACAGTAGTGTTCTCACGCGCAACCGCGAACATTTAACCAAAGTCGTCTTAACCTTGAGTTTATTAAAGTCTTAAGTGGAACTTGAAAAAATAGTGCGGAAAGTCCAGCATGAAAACAAAAAATTATTATACACTACTTGCGACCTTAAAAGCCGGGATCAACAAGAGACTATTATTTTAGCAATTACTGAAGACCTGCTCAGAATCGGTCCGGTTTACGCCACGCAAGGTGATCGGCTAGTAATAATGTACCATCAGGTATCAAAAGTGACTTCCGGAATTGCAATATTCCGAACAGCACACAGTTTGTTGTTCCAGCCAGTTATCCGTCCGTACCTATCGTGTTCACGCACAACGGATCGAATATTACTTCCTATATTTTGGTTTATAATAATCGCACAATCTCGCCAGATGGACCGACAAGTGTGAAGTATTACATAGATAGGTAATTTTCAAAACTGATTTAGTTCCCATAGCACGCAACCGCATCGGCTATGCAGAGCCTCACTTCTCAGTAGTCCGCTTATTGTTGTGCAACAATGCAATCTTCCATCGATCTCATGATGTATTGCACCTCATTTCACTCAAATCGTACTGCAAATTTCTAACTAATCCTGCCTACACTGGCAAGTTAACAGCAATTCAACATCTAATATTGGTTTTGTACAAATCATATTGAAGCCATGGGAAAGAAACCACACTGAGAGATTCCCTTGATTTTCCAACACGGATAAGATGCGTTCATAGATTTTCTGCAGTGGTTTCGCGGTCTAGCCACTGTTTATCTGTTAGGGAACTCAAATAAATCTATTGAGTAACGTAGCTAATGTTTTCTGTATGGAAGTCGTGACACTTAAACGTGGGGACTAGTCGTTTTAGCTGATACGGGATCCTATGTTTCAACTTAATGATATAGTCTTGTTTTAAAGATTGTTTTTGTTGATGCATTTTGTGATCCGGTAGTCAAATCGATATTCGAACCTTTTATTGAGGCTTACATTTTAATGGTTATGTCTATTAACATCGATAACATCTTCAACTTTGATAATAGCGTCTGCTTCGTCTATTTCAATCTGATCGTCCTCATTGTTCACATTTACATCACACATTTCGATTTCAAAACGAAGGTCGCAAGAATCGTGATCCACTCTAGCATAACTAGATCAAATTGGTAATGGAATCATTTACCCATAACCCATTAAATTCACTTTGAATTCGTAACGAGCACCAAATGAAACATTGAATGCTAGAGCAGACGTTGATCGTGACTGATGTTATGCAAAATGCAATACGGAGACAATAGGAAGCATGCTATCGAAAGTGATTTGTGATCTTTACAAATTGTGGTAGCCCTGATTTGGACTGTAGACGGGTCTACGGCTGTGGTATTGTTCAACTCAAATTGTTTCAGCTTCTTTTGTAATTCAGGTCAACTGCATCTTGTACCTACTAGGAGACAATACTAATGCGATTCGTTTAAAAACCGCTAATGATTTTAGTTTAAATAAATTTTAGGTTTGTGTTAGGGTGTAAAAAAGTGAGAAAACGTTGGGTTTAATAATTTTAAAGTGCATTAATTAATTTAAAGACAAAAATCTACTACTACTTAGCAATAATAAGATATTAATTGTGAAATTATGAAATGAAACAGCGGTGTATTTGAGAAGTATACTTGATAAAAGCAGTGCTTAGATCGTTGGACTGCAAAGTCAGAAGTCTACCCAGGCACGCACCTCTGTCTTTTTGGAAGCATGTGCGTATTAAAATTTAATGATCACTTTCTTTAACGGTGAAGGAAAACAGCGTGAAAAAACCTGCATGCCTAAGAGTTCTCGAAGGTGTGTGAAGTTCGCCGACCCGCACTGGGCCAGCGTGGTGGACTATGGCCTAATTCCTCTCTGTATGAGAGGAGGCCCGTGCCCGACGGTGGGACAGTTTCTTAACAGGGCTAATATTATTACTTGATAAGCCGAGGATTAAACTTCCTATTTATAGTCTATAAAACTCAGAAATATCTGTCAATAAACAACTGACAATAACTTTTTAGTGGCTTATTGAGCAAGGTATAGGTAGTAAATGTAGAATGAGAATTACCATAAATCCTTTTCAAAATGCATTTCGTCAATTAGCTGATCGCACATTGTATGAAAACTACAGTTGTTCATTCTTCAATACTGCACTTACCTATAATCTCTAACTTGAATTTATTTGGAAAACCACTAAAAAGTGTATAACCTCAAAAAAAACGTCCTTTCAACCTTGCTATTTCCAAATCAAAACTAAAGCAGAATCCCACAATCTTTTTTTAATCTTGAATCATATCGTACGACAAAATGGCGGGCCGAATATAAAATTCCTTTTTTGCAAATAGACACACGTAATTTTCTCGGCATTTAAAAACAATGTGTGTATCTCCGTTATTAACATTCAGGTCATTGGCTGAACTAATCTGGATTCTAATCCCGTTCCGTCGTGGCGTCTACGGTATTTCCAGAGCTGTGTATATCTTGTTAGTTTGTGTGAAACAAAGGTTTAATTTTTCGTTTCTGCAATGTTTTGTCGTGCCTTCTTCGTCAATATCTTTTAAATTTCGTTTTTTTGTGACTCGAGGAATATGATATATAAGTCAGTGTCACTTATAGATATACCTACTAGTAATATTAAATACAACTTAACAGTATTATTAGTATTACATTTTGCAAATAAAGGCTGGTTTTATTAAACTAGTTTGTTTGAGAAAAAATGTAATAGTTCTTGACTTTATTTTCCATTGCTGGGAAAACATAAAATCACGCAATACTTACATTATTCAAAAAAAAATAGTGCATGCAAATCTTAAATGACTATTGTTTTATTCATCTTTAAAGGTCACACAATTATATAAAAAAGCATTTGAAATTGCTTGAATAAAATACGTAATAACCTAGTTGCCTCAAAGCTCAACTTGTAGGCAAGCGGTACGAAATTCAAATTGCAGCCCAAAAAATCCATCCTCCTATATAGTAAACTAAAGTAATACCGCCATTGAAATACTACCCCGCTTAAACTGCGATATGATATTCGTTGCTGGATTCAGTCGATACGAGGCATGCCTTTTAAGTTTTGTCGTTTGAAGAAAAATACAACTAGAACCTTATAGTACTTTTTATTTTTTTTCAAAGTATTCACCACGTAGCTTAATACACTTTTCCATTCGCTCAAACCAGTTATTATAACATTTATTCCACTCTAAAGTGGGGGTGTTCAAAATGGCTGACTTGAAAGCGTCGACTGCTTCTTCCCCGGACTGGAACCTTTGACCACAAAGACTTTTCTTAATTTTAGGAAATGTAAAGAAATCGTTAGGGCTTAGGTCAGAATTGTATGGAGGATAGCCAAGAATTTTTACTTTTTCCTGCTTCAAATACTCAATCGTTTGACGAGCGCTGTGTGAGCTTGCGTTGTCGTGGTGCAGGATGATGCGTCGCTTTGAGTTAGATTTTCGAAGTTCGGCGATGACTTGTGGTAAACAAACTGTGGTTTACCACTCTGCGTTAACCGTTCTACGATCTTCAAGTGCAATAGTCACAACATGGCCGGTTTTTCCAACGAACGTGGCCACCATCTTCTTTGAAGTGCTTCGAGAACGAACAACTTTAGTCGGCTTTGGCTGGTCTTGAAAGACCCAGATTGTAGATTGTTGTTTGGAATCAGGACCGTAGGCATAGATCCAAGATTTGTCACCACTGATGATGTCGTAGACGTGATTTGACTCTCCTCGGTTGAACCTTTGCAGAGTTTCTTACACCATCTGACGCGGGCCGCCTTGTGATCGTCGGAAAGCAGATGCGGCATCCAACGGCAAACTAGCTTTCTCACACCAAGCGCTTCATGCAAGATTTTCTGAATGGTTGTCACTGAGATGCCTAATAGAGCCTCTATCTTTCGATACGTCACATGACGATCTTGGAGAATTAGTTGTCTCACAGCAATGATGTTATCTTCAGTGAAGGCGAATTTTGGGCGTCCTTCGCGAGATTTGTCACTAACACTAGTAGGTCCACGCTGGAATTCTAAATACCAGCGTTCGACAGTCCGCAGACATGGAGCTTCATCACTGAACACAGATGTTAGCTCTTCAAAACACTGAAGCCGTGTCAGGCCTCTTCTAAAGTTGTAGAAAATAATTGCACGAACATTTTCCTTAGAAAGATTCATTTTCGGCCGTAACCTGACAGATTGCAATCGACGCAATGACTAAACAATAGCATTAATCCTAATACTTTCAACTGTTTTGAGATTCTAAATTTAAACACATTCGAATATAGAACAGTTCCAAATTCAAAATTCCCGGGAAATATGGTAACGACAGAACTTAAAAGGCATGCCTAGTATCATTAACGTGTATTGTATAATAATAGCTGAGTTTATCCAATAACTCGAACACATAACAATTGGAAACATTTAGCGACGATTACGCAACTGCGACGGGAACGTTGTCGTGATATGCAGTTCGGATGGCAATCACTCCGCTTCACGACTCCCAACCTACGGTTATTAATGCTGTAAGACTGCGTCCATATAAGACAGGCGTATTTCCATAGAAAAACATGAGTCCAGCACCAAATTGGAGTTAGCGCGACGCTAGCGATCAAGCGTGCTATCAAGTTCATGTTTATAAAGTGAATTTGTTGTGTGACAAGGACGGCACATCGATAGCATTACGCTAAAGTCAATTTTTTTTCAGGCTAATTTCATGATCTTCGTAATTTTATATACGGAATATCTAAACGACATGAAAATGGAAACGCAACTTTCGTGCGACTGAAACTTCTTATAATTTATACAATAAGAACCGTCGTAGATCTAAACCCCTCTCGATGCACAGGATCAGACACCAGCTCTTGCCGTGCCCGTGATCTCGTGGTCGGCGTGACACCTAGTGTATGCCCTTTCCAAAAGCGATAGCCCAAGCCGAGGCCGTTCCTCCGAGAGGCGCCCTTGAGCTAGTTGCCCCCTTGCTCTTTAGGCTGGAGCATAGTTGATGCATGCTCGCCATCTTGAGGCGAGGCTGAAAGGTTCCTCCAACAGTGTAGATCATTCACACACAAACGGATCTAAACATGTTGCGTCACAAGAAAAAAACTGCTGTTAAGGACACTGACCGAAAGCGGGTGCATGTCGTATCGTTTGACGTTACCCATCCAGGAAAAGTGCTCTTTGGCTATCAGTCTCAAAATTATAAAAGTGGATCCTTATACCTGTAGAGTCGGTTTACTTTCTCCTACCTACAAGAATTGTGGTTGCTGTCACTGTCTTCCTTCTACTTTCTTAATCCTTAATCTATGTATAAACGCGCTTAAGAACCGTCTTCGCACTTCAAATCACCCATTACCCATACCTTCATCTGTGATATTAAAAACAGACGAACACGATCATCCGACTAAGACATTACAAAGCGAGGTCACTTCTGCAATCTACGACAGGGTAATTTCATGAGAATATAAACCCTTTAGGATGCGTTTTTTTATTTTCAATACACCTACAATGCTATATGACACTAGAGTACTGAGGTTATCTCATGGATTTAGAAGCGCACGATGCGAATGGTAATCACGAGGTCCTAGATTCGAATCCTTGGTAGACAGTGGGGTTTTGAGGCGTTTTTGCGTTTTTCCACAACCTACAGGACAATGACAATCTGGAGTCTGAAATTGTTCCCGGTAGAAGTAGACTCGACTCTATAAAAAATACACCGTCATGCCTTTATTCGCCCATGATGTTAGGTTTCGATGTAATAGGGGGCCTATTGCCATTGTACTGGACACAATTCCTAACTCAAGACTGTTATTGAGGACTTTCGATAATAAAAACAGTGCCCTACCTAAGATTCGAATCTCTACCTATAGCACCATGCACTACCAGATCAACACAGCAGATAACAGGCATTTAGCCATTACGTCCAAAAGAAGGCTAATGTTATACCATTATCTTTATTTCGTAATGGGATGAATAAGTATCTAGTACTTATCATTTACATAAATAAACCTATAAGGTACAGTACGTACGATTCAACTTAGCCAGTTTGAAGTTAGCTTCATTTGCGCATGTATAGACGCTAAGAAAAGCAATATCATAAAGGAATATCTTACCTGCCAAACAATCACGGACTTTTACGATACGATTCCGGAAACAGACGGACGATTTAGCGCAGCCGTTAAGAGCTTAAGCCGCTCCTCCCACTGTGTCTAATAGTCGCGGGTTCGATTCCCGCACGCGACAAATCTTTGTGTGATCAACAATTATTTGTTACGGTCTGGGTATTTATGTATGTGAATTTTCATGATTGTAAACGCACCCACGACACAGGAATAAATCCTAGTGTGGGGCTACCATTATACTAAAAAACACACAAAAAAAGAAATACCCTATTTCGTTCGATAATGGGTAGTAACGGATACCAATTGCAAGGTAATGAGGGCTTAGCTCGAAGAAATTCAAATTAGCGTGACGCTAGTGAGTTGATATGCCATCCTTGTCACACTACTCATTTACTAAATAAACATAAACGTGACAGCATGCTTACTGGGTAGTAAATAAAGTAAATATCAGCCTATACTGCCCACTGCTGGGCAAAGGCCTTCTCTCACAAATCGAGGTGAGAGAGATTAGGTCATACTCCACCACCCGGACCCAGTGCGGATTGCTGGAGGCAGGTTTGTGGCCACCCGCTGTTGGAACTTATGAAGCCGCCTTTAAGGCTTCCAACTCGGCTTAACGACTACCACATTAAGTGGTAACCCGGACCAACGGCTTAACGTGCCTTTGGAAGCACGGAGACGCTCAAATATGCCACAAACGGTCACCCATTTCAGGCCGACCGAGTCGAACGCTGCTTAACCTTGGTAATCGGTAAGAACACCGCGGTCGCACAGCGCTACGAGCGCCTCTCTCTTACTCGCTAGCCTTACACTAATGCCAAACTTTGTAGCCAACTTAAATTGCGCGTACTACTAATACTATAAATGTAAAAGTTTGTATGTTTGGATGTTCGTTACTCAATCACGCAATAACGGCGGTACGGATTTGGATGGAATTTGGCACACAGATAGTTTATTACCTGGATTAATACATAGGTTGGTTAGTTGACTGCCTCGTTGGTCTAGTGGCAAAGAACATCGCTGGGTGATCATGAGGTCCAAATCCTAGGTCGGACAAATGAAGTTTTTCTAATGAAAACTTCCCAGTATGAGTCCGGAGTCTGGAGTTGTGCCCGGTATATGGCAATAGGCTCGCCCCCTAATACATGGGACCTAACATCGTCGGCGAAAAGTGGGTGTACTCAGTACACCTCTGCCACCCCCGCTTGGGGAATATAGGCGTGACGGTATCTTTTTGTTTTTTTTTAAACGTGACCCCACACTAGGATTTATACCTGCGTCGTGAGTGCGTTTACAAACATGAAAATTAACATACACAAATACCCAGACCGAAACAAATAATTGTGGATCACACAAAGATTTGTCCCGTGCGGGAATCGAACCCGCGACTATTAGACTCAGTGGGCGGAGCGGCTTAAGCTCTTAACCACTGCGCTAAATCGTCCGTCCGCATTAATACATAGGATACTTTTTGCCCCAGAAAAATTTTAGTTTCCTATCTAAAATCAACGCGGACGAAGTCACGCGCAGGAACTAGTAGATTATAAATACCCTATTGGCCCTATTAACATTGCGAAATACTAGAGTTGGAATTATCTACACGACCGACTGCAGTACAAACGCGAACTGACAACTGCATAGATCATTTGGTGCCATATTGTCGCCGTTCTAAATTTTCGTTTATGACTCACAGGCGCTATCATTGCGAATGATTGAGCACATACTATTCAAATCCATACTAATTCTAGCAATCCACCTCTATCTATCTATATCATCACGCTAATTAGCGGGGTAGGTATAGAGTACATAGTCTCAACTCCCATAGTTCGTCTTATACATGCTCGCCTATTACTGTGATTCATAGTAATATTATGAAATAAGCTCTCATTTGAACCAATTATGCATAAAGTGTTAAATAATTAAACTAATAACTCTACTTGTCTGATACTTTTTCAAGCCTAAATCGCTGAAAAGATGTTAATAAAATTTGACAAGAAGATATATTGCATCCTAGGGAACGAGATAGCCTATTATTTGTTTCAAACAAAAAAAAAACAACAGAATCAAAAATAATGTTTTTTTTCCAGCAGGTTTTTAATGTATCTAAATATATACATTACTTACTTATACGAAATCAGTTCACTTCGTAGAATAATTATGAAACGTTTATAACATTCACCCTGTTCTTAATAAATTAAAACGTTATTATATTTATTATACTTATTCCTAATTGCAATACCCTTCCATTTCTATGTATATAGTTATTACTAGCCATTACCAAAGTTATCATTAAGTTATTCGATCTACACATCTGTTATTAAACAATTTGAATTTAAAAGCTTTCAAATTATTGGAGCAATTTTGATAAGAAGATTATTACCAGTTTAATAATAAAAAAAATGAAGTTACTTGAAATGATTCCATTGCTTTTTATTTAAAACATTACGCAACTGATTTAAACTATTATTTTTGTTACAGTTAACTCTATTAATAATTGGCCTTCGAATGTTTCAGTTATTAAACATGCTTAAATCATCATTAATTTATTTAGTCTTCCGCCGTTTTTAAAAGTTTAATTATTTAATGATTAATTTACCTAAAAGTTAACAATTACTAAATGACATAAAGGCTGATATAAAACTAGTTTAGATAAAAACTAGAAAAAAAAACAATCTCTTGATCGATCACGATAGCTAATTTAAATAAATACATAATCGATAATTACCTCACAATCCTTTTTCTTCCAACAGTCCAAAGACCTATGGACATCAAAAACCGGCCGCGGATCCCAATTCCGGATGAGGATCCGTACAGCATCGCAAGCTCCAACGCCAACGGATCTGGATCTAGTGGCAGTTCTGGAGGCTATGGACACAATGGACACAACGGACACAACGGACACGGCGTGGTGGCCGCGACCAGGGAGCAGCTGATGATGCAGATGGGGCAGAAGAGAGGTGATAGACCACCGAAACTCCCACCAAGGGAGAACGGATATGGACCCGCTGATATACCCAAGGTATGTAGAAAATGCTAATAAGTGTGTAAAAAAGGAGCCGCTCGTAGCGCCGTGAAACCACGGTTTGTTCTTACCAATCACTACGGTTAAGCAGCGTTCGACTCGGTCGGCCTGAGATGGGTGACCGTTTGTGGCATTTTCATATTCGAACGTCTCCGTGCTTCGGAAGGCACGGTAAGCCGTTGGTCCCCGATACCACTTAATTTGGTAGTTGTTAAGCCAAGTTGGAAGCCTTATAGGCGGTTTGATCAGTTCCAACAACAGGTGGCCACAAACCTGCCTCCACCAATGCGCGCTGGGTCGGCGTGAAGGCCGTGGGACAGTACAGGCTAATATTCTGATGTAGAAAATAAGCACAGTTAACATATGTAAACAGTTAAGCATCTTTATCACATCACACGCGCGTTCTACGCTGAACACTTCCGAGAAGCTGGGTAGAGCGCACGTGTGCGTTATTCTTCGTAATGTGGACCACTACTAAAGATGCTCAACTGTTTAGATTCATTAACTGCCAAATGAGAGAGGATAGATAATTTGTACATTCCCTTACGTCAACAAAGATTTACACTCTCTATCTTTACCTTCCACTATATATTCTCTCTCTCTCTCCCATATATAATCTCTAACTACTCGTATCTTAGAACAGTTGGCACGAGCCCTTTTTCCATTCCGATCTCGGTCTCGAACCTATACGCGCCTTTATTAAAAAGGCGACAACCCGATATTTTGCGAACGCGTGTAATCATAGTAATCCGCTAATCGTAGCCGCCGCCGACTACGAACCCAACTCCCCTCCTATCAACCGGTAGCGCCGTCTACGGCATGTTCTCACCGACCCACCCGATGCCCTTACATCTCTTCTTTCAGATACAGATACTGCACACAGGATCAGACACCGACCTCGCCGGCGAGGTCGAAGAATCCCTTGCCCGCCGGCCGGTGCAGAGCACCACGGCGAGACACCTAGTATACGCCCTCCCCCATAGCGACTGCCCAAGCCTAAGCCGTTCCTCCTTGAGGCGTCCTTGAGCTAGTTGCCCCCCTTGCCCTTCTGGCTCGAGCGTAGTGGTTGCACGCTCGCCATCTTGTCCGGTGAAGCTGTAAAGGCCCCGCGGCCAACAGCGTAGATCATTCACACACACAAAAGTAATTATTATGGTTATAGGCTTAGTATCTAATAGGCCGCAAAATCAATGTTGGGTTTTTTTTTCTTTATTAGCGTTCGACGATATCCTCGTACCTACATCACACTGTTTCCAAAAAAGCAACTGTGACACACACCTAAATGTTATTAAGATGAACCGCCCACATTCGCCAAACCCGAAGATACGGTAGATCATAACAACAATATCACTTAGTACCCGGCCATCAAATTACATCCAATTAAAACTTAAATACATCAAAAATACTCTAAAATTTGTGGCCAGTCAACCACAAAATAAAATATCAATAAAGCGAAGTCACTCGATCGACACCGCAACGCAAGTCGAACGACTCAATTCGCGACGCTTTATTTTATCAAGACATTTGCCCTCACTAAGAATTAATTTAATAGGGTATGATTTACGAAGCCACTGTTTCATGATTGAATTACAAACTTGCATCCACGCCTCGTAAATTTCATTTCAATATAAAATGCAAGATGTGGTTGCAATCGGCGAGGTAATTTTCGAAGTGAAAATTGCGTTATGAATTATTTCTTGCATTGTTAAGTTCGTGTATTAAGGTGCTTATTCAGGTGGCACGGCTATTTTTGCTGCGATGATTTACATGTAATTTTTATCATATCCAGTCTTATAATAAACATACCGTCAGATTTTTTTATTTTTTTAAGATCCTATATTGCTGATTGCCGAGACCGTATTTCGGTCTTGTTTTTTTACTATAATTTTCTTTGTCACCACTCGGTAATTTTGAGTTGTCTTTGTTGGGTTTAAAACAAAATAATTATTGAGCTTCTTATACTATTTCTGACTATGTAATTACTTTCATTACCAAGGTTAACCTCCCTGTGAGAATCTTGAATCCTTTCAGTGTTAAATATATTTTTTTCCGGTTCCTAAGCCCTAAATCTGGATCCCGGAATCCCCATGAAGATAAAATCGTAAGCTTAATTGAAAGTCATGAATTTTAGCGAAATCTTAATGGAGTTTCGATCACAAAACTCTAAAGAATAAAAAGGCACTACAAATCCCTTAATGATAAAGGACTGATTTATGCAAATGTAATCCAAAAATTCTTCGAATGAATAGTGGATGTGATATATTTCTAATCAGGTTAAGACAGCTGTCAAATGTACATTTCGGTCAAGATTCATAAATTACCTTACCTACCTGGTTCAAATAAGAGCAACACCGTTCATAATCTTCGCTTAATATGAGGATATTAAGCCAAATGGACATAAAAACATTAATAAGGCAGTGCTGTTTTATTTCTTCCTTACCAAAATTAACTTATCTAAAAATAATAAATACCCTAATAACAGCATTAATTAGATATCGAGTCTCTGTATAGCAGTTCTTTTTCCAAATGTAAATAATGACATCCTCTAGTTTCACAAAGTACCTGTCATTAATGCTCACCGAATGTAGAGAATTGATG
Source organism: Phalera bucephala (assembly GCA_905147815.2). Taxonomy (NCBI): domain Eukaryota; kingdom Metazoa; phylum Arthropoda; class Insecta; order Lepidoptera; family Notodontidae; genus Phalera; species Phalera bucephala. The sequence goes on along the minus strand of LR990611.1, from coordinate 31,824,021 downwards.
AATAAGTGGGCGTGATTTGCATGCAAGATTCCTTATTTGGTCACACCAAATCTCTATTAGGAATACCCATAAGCTTTTACATCAACATTCTACGCTCCGCAAGACTTTCTATCACAAACAAATTGATTGACCTAACAGCACCTGTCACTTCCTCATTTTTAAAAATAAAATATCATAAAGCTTTATTTAAGTTACGACTAACGAAATCTGATGTTTGTGCAAAATTTCATATTTCATCTAGAAAGTCTAATTCTGAATTGAGTAAGTCATAAAATATATAACGATGTTACACAACACAGCAGTAGTCTATAACATCAACATCATTTCGAGCACATTCATTATTGCGTAAATAATCTTTTGAATCATAACAATAGGAAAAAAACTTATAAACATCGGGTGAAAGTTCATTCCGATTAACGCCTGTCGGATCCGACTCCTTGTCAGATAATTGTAGACACGCACTATAGCAACCGTGCGAATGGACAATGGTCCGCTCAGCAGGGTAGATAGCCGTATCTTCCATCTCATCGCTTCGAAAGATAAATGATAGTATACCACTAAGGACTCGTAGGCCCTCCACTATTGGTTTACCCAAAGCTTAGCTTCTGACACTATACAAATGAACAATTGCCTTTGTGTGTCTGTTAACCTTCAGTTTTGAACGTGTCAGGTGTTTATTAAGAAAATTTACTGCTCCAACTGAAATGTTACGAGTCGGGTAGGTTTTCATATCATACGCGTGTGTTAAAATGATGTATATATTTTTATTGCCCCTAAGTAACTTGGTATCATTATTAAATTATGACAAAATCAGGGATGATCATTTTCTATGAATATTATGGCGCTATTTTAGGTCTCATTCAATCAATCAATCAATCAGCCTATCGCAGTCCACTGCTGGACATAGGCCTCTCCTAACACGCGCCATTGCACACGGTCCTCCGCCTTCCTTTGTTTCAGGTGCCTTACCATGTTAGGAGGTTTTTGGCCTACTATACCACGCTGGCCAGACGGGTTGGTATAGGGTTTGTTTCAAATTTTCCTTTTCTGGTCGTTGATCGAATGACCTCATTAATGCTGTATATTTTCGTTTAGAGTTTACCGAATATTTTAAACTTAATCCTAGTGAAAATTTGACAGATATAGTAAATATTCACAGCCACACATTCATATTTGTAGTCTAAATTTTATTTCTATTATAATTTCTCTATAGAGAGAGATATAAATCATAAATTGAAATATCTCCATTGATAAAAAACATTTCGTTTGATAAATCGTGTTCCTATGAGTTATATATCATGCCTCTTCCTTTTGAGATTCTATCTTTGGCTCGTTACATGGTAAAAGATTGTTAACCACCCACACTTTCATATTATTGCATCTGATTTTTCACCGTATTTTATTCGCCAATTGCTTGCTTTTACGTGTTCCTAGCTCTTGTTTAGTGCTCGTAACACATTGTTATTGCGATGCTATCTGGGTGTCCTTCCAGTCCCCGTGTCCCATGTCTTTATCCCACAATATCATGGAGAATGCGAATATAGTTCGCACATTATTGCACTTTTTATGAGAAAAAATATTTAAATCTGTATTTTAGATGTCGTACGCTATAGAAACGTTACGTTTTTCATTCGACTACAATAGGAGAAACGAAGAGAAAAATGCTAAAGTCCGCATCTACTTTAAATATATTTAAAAAGAATTATGTTGTTGTAAAATTCTTCCAAGTTGCGTGGAATATTAGTATTGTGGGGTTTAAAAATGTTGAGTACCAGTTACCACATTAAAAATATGATGTCCTTTTTACCATTACTTAGTCAATACGCCTTTACTATTGACTATGCCTTCTGAAACTTTTATACAAATACCGCTGATTACCTCAAAAGCATGAACTAATAAAGTATTGCTCTTTCACAGCCGGATTACGATGACATAGAAGCGGAAGGACGCATGCAAACGCAGTTCCCGAGGGGCAAGTCAGATAAGGGCAAAGACAACAAGAAATATGGTAAGTACCTACAAATCCCCTCTTACTTAAAGTATACTCGATTCGCATCATTAGGACATGATCACCTGAATCTGAAAAGTTCAAAATCTTGCTTAAGACTATATAAATTGCGACAACGACGTAAAGACGTTAAGTATCGAACAAACGATTTTCGAATTGATAATTTCAAAGTAATGAACGTTTTGATCACCAATATTTTATATTTAACGGACAAACAGAATTCGACCTGATTTACTTAATATGTTTTCGAAGATTTTCGGTTAGTACCTAATTGGTAAAATGTGGCTATTGTCACCAAACACATACCTATAACAGTAGTGGTAGAACTACCAGTGTACTAATGGCTAGGATTGACCCTGTCACACGGATAGAAATTGATGCAGGATAATTTCTCTACTGGCGTTTAATCTGTGCTACTGTCATAATTATAGTCGGGAGTAGGATATTTTTGTGTCGGATTACAATTGTGAACGATTGAATAAAACAAAATATCAGCGGTATTTTAAAATGTCGCAATCAATACATTATTTTTCAATTTAAAATAAATCAGGACTTCAATCCAATAAAAATAGACTTCATTCAACATAATTAGCCAACTTAATCGTCTTACCGATCAATGCGCGCTTATCCCACATACATCTTCTCCTATTTGGGATCACTTCAGATGTCACGAAACACGGTCCTAATTACCCCATAGCGTTTCATAACTCACACTGCTTTCAATTGAACAGATTAGCAATAATATACCTACCATTAAGGTACTCTTTTGTAAATTAAATGTTATTACTACATTTATAAGGGTCTAATTCCAACGGAGCAATAAATGTGGTTGAAACTTTTTTGCTTATTGAAGTCCAATTAACTTTGTAGGTATTTAAAAAGGAATTCGAAATCTTTGCATTAATTAATTTACTAGGAGGACATAAATCGAATGTAGTGTAGGGATGTTTGGGACCAAACAGGAGTGTTTAATGGGCCCAATTGAAAGAGGCGCCTGTATTGAGAGCGGGCATACCCTTTCGTTCCATGTTTGGTAGTTGCCTCGGTCATAACTTCTCGTTAATGGACAAATAAGTTTAATTATCCTACGTAAGGGACATGTCTTTTATTTATTTTGAAACAGATTTAAAGGTTTTAATGTTAGTGAAATTTAATGAGGTAAATAAAATAAAGCATGTACCACGTTGTCAGGTATTTATTTATTTTATTATCTTAGGAAAACATACAGTGTAATATTGACATAGAAAAAATTAATAACGAATTATATAGCAAAAACACCATTTACATGTTTCCACATGTATCACGTAGTAGGTAATGTAGTTAGTTATACAAATGTGTTAATAAAGGAACAGGGCCCTAAGTCGTTTCGTTTCAATACATTCGTTTCATTGCAATTATGCCTAATAAAATTAATCTGCTAAATTCTATACGGTCTATTAAAAAAATACTGACAAATGTTTCAAGTGGTACTCCTATGGAAAACCATAAGGACACCATTGATTTATAGATCATCAAAACTGTCAAAACCAACGATTATGTAGTAAATGAATGACAATTTTACTAAAACTGCAAAAGCAGACATGGTGCTCAGGTTTTGTTCAGTTTTTACATTCCTAGTGCTGAACTTCGATGCTTATTATTTCCTATTTCGTTCTTCATTTCTTGGGGTCATTTCTAAAGAGAACTTTAGGGTGAAAATTTTATACTTCTAATTAAAAGGATTATATGGTAATGTAATAAATTTAAATCTTAGTCGGATCACACCAATACTACGTAAGAACATTTATAATTCAGTAGCTTAAAATAGCTCTGCAACTTTTTTCTTTATCACATCCGTCGTATAATGGTCCTATTTAACATATTTGCCATACTAATAAAATAAGTGATGAATATTCTAATTATATCAAATAGATACCAAAAACCAGTCGCGTTGTGACCTTTATGATCATAATGATAAAATTGACCGGAGTAGCAACCTTATTAAATGGAGAAGACTAGAGTAGAGAGATTTTTATCCAACAATTTCTCGCGATCATCAGCAATCTGCTTGTATCGCGGCACTCCTTAGTGTAGCCTTTTTCTGATATATCAGTAGCAGTGATAGCGGTCTCGGGTTCAAACCCAGGCACCCTCTGTCTTTTCGAAAGAATGTGCGTACAAAAAAAAATATTATCACTTGCTTTAACGGTGAAGACATTGTGAGGAAACATTGTGAGGAAACCTGCATGCCTAAGAGTTTCTCGAAAGTGTGTGAAGTTCGCCATCCTCCACTGGGCCAGCGTGGTGGTGCCTAAGCCCTCTCTGTTTCAGGGGAGGCCTGTGCCCAACGGTAGGACAGTTTCTTATCAGGGCTAATATTAATAATATTTTATTTATTATATATCATCAGACACGTCACCAACTTTTACAGACTCGACAATAAATTAGAATAATCCATTCACGGACGGCTTAATCCAATCATTAAGAACTTAAGCCGACTCAAACTCATTGGAACGAGTAGTCGCCGGTTTCATTCCCGCACGGGACAAATCTTTATGTGACCCACAAATATTTGTTTCAATCTGAGTGTTCGTGTATGTGAGTTTCGCGCTTGTAAACGCACCAACGATAGAGGAATTATCCCTAATGAGGGGATACGTTTATTTTCAGAAAATTACAATTTTCAATCACATTCCGTCCCATGACGCACACAAAACATATCACAAAATATTAGTGGAGCAATCAAAATCGTTTTAAAGCGAGCATTCGGCCGTGTCCAAACACGACGCGGCTGACAGCATCCTAGATTTATCGTACCACCTCGCAATTTATACAACGATGTCGCAAGTGTGAACCTTTATATCAACATCTCTGGACGGATCTACTAGGGGTGTCGACTTGATACCTTGAAGATGGCGCTCTTTGGAAACGGTCGTGTTAAACTGCGAAGTATTTTAGATATGATGGCATGGACGCCGGGCAGGATTATTCTAGCAGTAGTAGGTACAATTAGTAAGCTAAAGTGGCAGTGGGCAGGTCACGTATGCCGCAGAACCGATAGCCGTTGGGGCAGACTGGTTCTTGAGTGGAGACCGCGTGTCGGCAAACGTATTGTAAGGCGCCCTATAGCTAGGTAAGGCGACAATATTCGTAAAGCAGCGGACAGGGATTGGAGGAGGAGAGCTGAAGATCGAGCTCAGTGCCGTGCCATCCGAGAGCCCTACGTCCAGCAGTGGACTGACACGAGCTGATGATGAAAAATGAACGAGTGCATGCTTGTTATATTACTGAAACTGGATTAATCAGATGACGTGGCATATTGTATCGTAAATACATAAAAATGAAAATAACATAGGTAAATTTCATTTCTTTGCTTAAAATTAAGTAAAATTTCAAACTTACCTTTCCAAAAATACCATTAGCCTAATGAATTTGAGTTGTTGATGAATTTCGCCCCATTGAAAAACGATTTAGTAATTAAATGTAACTATGTATTTTCAAGTTTTGGTTGATAACTTTTAAATATAACACGCGTTTATCTTCACGTTCAAGTTTTTTTTTTTATCCCTGACAACCCTATAGAGATCATTATTTATAAATCCGTGTCCACGCGTCTCGTGTTATAAGGCAATATTTGTGAAATATGGAATACAATTTTAAGGGCTGTTGGCACAATGAACGACAAACTTTTTCCTACAAATAATAAGCTGTTTGGTATATAACCAATAAACAAAAAAAGATAAAAGATAGATATTGCTCTCTTTTGTTATCCACTAATGAGAGAAAAGGAGGTGGAAATATTTCCGGGATTAGTTTACTCAGTTTTAAATTTTGATACTATTATAACAGTCTGTGTATACATTATTTGACATGGGTGTGCTTCGAAAGTCGTCCAAGAGAAAATGAATCCCCCACAAAACCGCAAACAAAATCCGAATAAGTGTCTCTTTTATAACGTAATGAGTGCACTTTTAATACTTTCATGTTTTCTAGTAAACAACAAATATTAAACTACCAATTCCCCATCTTAAATATATAACAAACGCACTGAATCATGCGAGCTGTACGTCACATACTTCCAAGAAAGTTGCCATCGCTCACAAAAAGTCAGTAATAAAACCTAGGCAGTGTATCACCTCTGTGGCCATACATCACAGATTACACTGGGACACTTACTCAAACACGAGCACCATCTTAAAAGGAGCGATACTATTTAAAATATTAAGAGATATAACGCCCGCCAAAGTCAGGTCTTTGAAATATGAGCTCGGTTCACGCTTGAGCGCACTTTGGATGAGTGATCGCTAACTTGGAAGGACGTGGTCCCTTGACTTTGGTTTTTTAGAAGGTGTTTCATAAAAAATGTTACTGGGTATAAAGTTTCTAAAATTTTGGGAGTTATTTATACCCGCCAGACCTCTTGTGGGAGGCAGAGAGTACAAATTTCGGAAAGGTTCTCTCCAGACTTCTCTAGCTAATGACCATTAACCATTTCGAGAGGTAATAACGATGATTAATTAATAGACTACCACTGCATTTAACTTTATTGATGATAACATTTATGTAAACGTAGGAATGGGACGCCTATAATTACATGCAATAGAATAAAAATCACCATGTAACCGAATTTTTACTATATACTATAATTTACTGCACTGTAGTCGGAATAATGCACAACGGCCATTCATTATACCATTATTACGCACCTTTACAAACTTTATTGTTATAATTAATATAAAGCTACTAATGTTCCACTCTATAACCTCACGCCAGATCCCTTGCGGGGTAGGCAGAGAGTACAGTACGTCCACTCTCCTTTAGTAAATCTTTAAAACATTTCATGATATAGTTTCGTTACTGACTTGTACACTCCGCTCACGGATTCACGGCTGCCAATGCCGAGTCACGTTTCACGCATACCATTTACGCCACGGGCGATCGGGTGTGACGTTTTCAGATCACAAAGGCACGTTCTAATTCGCTTTCCGTTCTTTATAGGATCCCAGTGCAGAGGTTACGAGCAGACAATGCCCTATTCTGTCGCAACCGTCTGACATTTGGATGTATCCTTGATATTTGAATCGGTATTCGAGTGAGGCGTAGGACGCTCAACATGGCTTGGTGCGCAAGAGCCGTTTTACACTAGAATATGTTCGCGTTTTCTAACACCGCGATAGATCTTAGTTATCGTCTTTGGTTAACACGTTTGGTGGTCGGTAAAGACGCGTAATGCGTATGTATGGGGATTTACTAGCGAGCCCCTTGTATGAACACGTTGATCAATACTATTTTGTTTTGGTCGGGATAAAGCTATCATTTTTATCTTATCTCTTTGAAAATGTATTGGTTGCGTCGTCGAAAGTCGGCGTTAAGGGTTAAAGAGAACAAGCTGATGTTTTATAGACTGGTTTCATATAATATTATATTATATTTTTATTAAACCTACCAGGCTCTATGTAAACTTTTGACAAAAGTACATAAAGACATCATTTGTTTCAGATGACCCCTACTACTGCGGTCTCCGAGCGCGCGTCCCTAACTTCGTCAAAGCGAATGGAGCAAAGGTTCTCCCAACGATGACTGAACGGCTTACCCTGAAGGAAGCGCCCGTGCCCAGCAAACGCTACAGCGTCGCACATGCGCACCCGCACCCCGCCGCCTTCCCCCCGCAAATGGCGCCGTACGCGCACGCGCCGATACCGCCGCAAGCCCTCTGGCACGCACGCTCCTACGAGAGCGGAATTGGTGCGTACGGTCCCCCTAAAAAGGAGAAGCTCATGTTCCAATTCTATCCAAACAGGGACAAACGGCTGCGACCCCTCGTGATCCAGCAGCCGCGCTAGTGTACATACAGACTAACCCCGCACTTTAATCCCACCGCCTCGACGCGGACTCTTCGCTCCAACCTTGGTATTTAAACTTTCCGTTACTAGTCAGCTTCGCTTGGTAGCACGAGCCTGTAGCTTCTTTCACTTCACACTTTTGTGTTCACACCTCCATAATCACTCTCTTCCTCATTACCATACTACTTTCTTGACGGTCTTGTCTTCTTCTTGCAAATATTTCGGTACTGCAAGCTTTGCTATCATCCTTGATTTAGGCATTTACAAATTCTGTCCCATTATTGAATCATATCCAATCTTGTTTGAAGTTATGTCCTAAATCAATATGTTTTCATGTTTTCAATACATGATTTAGAGTTTGTATGTAACAAAGTAGTAAACGTTTTATACCATCATGTATATACTGCACTGAATGATTTTTGAATATAGTAACTCTAAATCTATGGTCTTGGAGGTATTAATCATTTTAATCCGTCCTACGTTAGGAAAAACTAAAACAAACTTAAACGAGGGTAAAGAACTCACTGATGAATAAAGCCTGATCAGAAATGAGTCTGACTCAAATTTAAAGTTTTCTGCACAATCATTCTTCTAACCGGTTGTTTCGTTCAAAGGATCTATAGACCTTAAAAGCCACTACTTAAAAAAGACAAATTTCTGGTCAGGCATTTATAAAGAACACTGATGTCTGCTGACACTAATAGAAACACTCTTACAGACGGAGACCATTACGACCCATACGCGCTTTACGGCCGTCTTCCGATGCCAGGCCGTGGGTTCCCTCCACCACCAGCTCCCCACGCGCGCCACATGTTCATCGGAGAGTGGGACTAGAGTGCGAAAAACTAACAACTGGCAATTGGATAAGGGACAAGGATACCGTCACATCGATAATTACACAAACTATACCCCAATTAGAGTAATCTGGTTTCTTAAACTAAACTCTCTTCATTCAACTCTCCAACTTTCTTCTGATCAAACTACCATAACTTTTTTCTGATCAGGGTGTACGTGTTCTATAGCTGAGATATGTTTATGACGATGTCATGATTGGAAGTCACACCGTACATAACCAAAGACTGAGTTATGTTTTAGCAATTGTTCATTCTCAAATTAGCAACATTTTTTTTTAAATACTCTTAAAGAAATTATTTTTAATACGTATATCAATGTGACAGTATCTTATAAAAGGTAATTGTAATCTTGTAAATATTTGAGATTTTGTAAATTAATACGAATTTATGATCGTATGCGTCGATGATACGTGATTTAGATACAGGTATTGCTATATACTTGAGCTTTTCAGGTATAACGATATTTTATATTCTTTATACGATTTAGTTTTTACAATTAGATTTTAAAATAGTAATCAATTTTACCGTTAGATTGTAACGTATTTAACTGAATATTGTAAAAACTTAGTATAAATATATTATTGTAAGTTAACTATCACTGCCAATGTATTTAACGATCTTTGCGTGTTCAGCGACATCACAATTATCTCGTCGTTTTTTCTTATTAAGTGTCAATCCTAGTCAATTAAGGGTTGGGAAAATGAAATTGTTAAGGTCTTTTGAACTTTACAGTATTGTATTTTTGGCGAAGCTTTGTAATTTTTTATAAATTATTGTTTAAAATTTTTATTATGTTGCGAATATAACGTAGTACGCATTCTGCATTTCTTTACCGATTTATAAACAATTTATACATAATAAGTGTAGTAATGTTCATTTTTGTATGTAAATTCGATTTAAAAATCATATTATTCCATTAAATGTCATACTTAGTATAAAATAGATTATTCAATTTTAGTATAATAAATTCTTTTGTAAATAATTCTTTTCTTTTAATATTTTAGATCTAAGTTCTTCCATTAATGTATATCCTGATATAATCTCCAATACTCAATATCGTATGCTTAATTACGTGTACAACTATGATGACAATTAAAATGTAAATTATTGTCACAATTAGCGTAAGAAATATTTTGTTTGTGTATATTTCATACATTTTGTATTGTAGCACATAATAATATAGTGTTATCTGTATCGATATTGTTAGTTTTAAAATAATTTCCTTCAAAAACTATGCTCTTTTCGAGCACAGACTGTTTTGGTAGATCTTATTTTATAAATGCTTTTACAAAAACGAGTTATAAGTACTGATATTTAGCTTCAAAATTTGTATTCGGAGGTGCTACACACGTTACCATTTTGTATCTTATGTATTATTGTAGATAATTATAATGATACTTATTAATATATGTGAATATTGATCAAAAATCTATTTGACATTGAATATTTGACAGACAAATAATACTTTAGTATTTTTCATGTAAGGTGGATACTTTGACATTTGTAAGTGTCAAAGAATATTATACTTTATTCAATGGCGATAAGAGGAATGACCGGGTTCTATACTTATGGTTTTATGCCTTAACACCATTGAATTAAATATGAATTTCGTTTGGCACTAAGAACTGCCACTACCCATCCTATGTGAAAACTATTATATGATATGTTGAAAGACAATTTAAATTACAATATAAATGTTTCGTCTGATATAACTAAATTTTGTGATTTATATTACTCATTAATTTTTTTCGTAAAATACTCTGTTTAACTTATTAGAAGTTTCGAAGTAAGTAGGTACATTATAAGTAACACCGATGTACATTTACGCAATATATTTTCAAATTAAAATATTACTTTAAAATTGATATAAGTAACATCAACATCCACTTGTATTATGTAACACTGGGTGTTGGTTATCAAGTAACCTATTATAAGGAAAAACTTTTATGAGTAAATATACAATTATTTTAATAAACTTTTTTTGTTTTATTTAATTCATTACTAAATCATCTTCTGTAATACTAGTTTTTCTTATTCCAAATACAGGTAAAACACAATTACTTATGCAGCCATTATTTTAACAAATGATAATTTATATAGCACGAAACAGTCTACTGTCAAATTCTTACTCTGGTTGTTTATATTCACCTGCACCTATCCATTTCTTAATAAGATATTTAATATACTTTCTAGCTTCTTTGAGTTCTTCCGGATCTTCGGATCTATCAGAAAAAAGATCTCTACAATGAGACGCACGGGGAATTACTTTTGCTGGGGCATCATAAGACACGTCTTCTAATACGCCCAGTCTAGCCCATGGATCTAAATCTCCATTAACAAAAACTACATTCGTAACATTAGGCTTCAAACCTCCATACATCAAGTTCGTATTTGCAACACCTTCGTCTATTCTCTTTTCATTAAAATCTGCTCCATAAAGCGCAGCACACATTTTGTAGTAGAATTCCGTTGGAATATTTTTTGTAAAAGGTTGTTTGTGTGATGTAGTTGTCTGGTAGTAGCCAAATTCCGTACAAGTCTGATAAAACCAAGAAAAGAACCAATCTTCTTCTTTCATATTTTTGATCGCACGATCAAATTCGTAATCGTAGCACCTATTTTTCTGATTCCATGCACAAGCATCTTTATCTTTCGACGAAAATATACGCAAAGAACCATTAATTTTATCGCAATGATTTTTTATGCTAGTTGGATCACCGTATTGTGCTATATGCATAAATTCTGATGCCTTATCAAGGAAAAATAATTGTCGATTTTCGCTTTTAGTCATATCGACTTCTTCACAAATTTCTTCCTCTTTTTTTAGTTGTTCAATACCAAACTTCGATTGGAACAGTTTGTCGTATCTACTAAATATTTCTGACATCTTATCTAAACAACCCGGTGTACCATGTTGCTCAAAATCATCGTTAACTTTTTCTAAGTATTCGTAAAAGTCTATTTTCGCCAATACTGGTGCACTACTAGCAATAGCGGCATCCACCAAATTAGGATATAATAATTTCATCCATGCTGCCAAATTTCCAGCATACGAACCACCGACGACAACTACTTTGGAGTCTTTAAACTTAGGCATCATTTTTATGTCTTCAAGTAATCTTGCAGCATCAGCAAGGGCTTGTCTGGCACTCAAATACTTCAAATTTGCTGCATTCAATTCTTCGAAAGGTTTACTGTCTCCATAATACCTGTGCTCAGATGAATACATGGCGCCATTTGTTTCTTTTGCTAATTCGTATAATATTCCAGTTTGTATAAACACTGGATTTGCTTCTGCTTCCCCTTGCATGAACAAATACACGGGACCATCAGTTTTCCAGTAATCTAATCTTTCAAAGTATCTCATTTTGAATACTCCTTTTTCACTATCATCAAAATGGTCTAGAGGTTGTTCTAGCCATTTAGTGCTGATTTTCGGTGAATCATATAAAACCAGTGATGCGTTAAATACTTTTGTCAAAAAATCGTATCTGTGGTCAAGTCCTCGAAAACTGCAACCGCTTGTGAGGTAGACACATGACAGTATAATATTTAACTCAGCAAAATACATGGTTTTGAGTGTAGAAGTAAATGGTTGATATAACACTGATTTCCAGTTTTTATGCGGTACATTATAGTTATTTAGTACAGACGTAATGCGTGTTTGGGATTTCTAAACGGATCGTAAATGCGGGTGGTATGCATCAACGATTTATGGCTCGACGAAAACGTATGTGTGACATCACGTTGTGCTATTTTGATTATCGAATGTTTTTCGATATGTGTGAGTTATGTTAATTATGTGAAGAAATGAACTACCTACACGTCATATGTTAAATACAATAAACGTCGATAAAAAGAACAAGAACATAAAATGTGCATGACCTAGAAATATAATATACCTACTTAAATATTACAGGGTGGTATATACTTGGGAAAGTTGCTTGAAGGAGTAATTTTATCCACCAGTAAATAAACTTTCTTAAGTTCTTAGATTTACGCGAATATTACACATGAAATAAAACTATTTTACGGATTTTATCGCGGTTTATTTTTTTATTTTTAGTTCCCGAAAAAAATAAACCGCGATAAAATCCGTAAAATAGTTTTATTTCAAACTTTCTTAAATCAATTAAATTCCTACTTTTAACTAAACTTAAATTTAACTTTCTTAAATCTATTTAATTCCTACTGCAATGTTCATAAGGTCCTGAGTTCGAATTCTAAGTCGGACAGAGAGTTATTTTACTACAGAAAAAAATCCAGTATCAGTTTGGAGTTAGGAGTCATGCCCGATATAACGATAATAGGCTTGCCCCCTATTACATTGGGACCTAACATCGTCCGCGAAAAGTGGGTGTACGTAGTACACGTCTGCCACCGACGCTTGGGGAATATAGGCGTGATGGTGTTTATTTTTTTGTACATTATAATGCCCACCAGTAAATGACAGGATTATTTTTATTAATCCTCCAAAAAAAAATCGTGGTGATATTTTTCCATCGTCCAGTTAGGAACAACGCAAAAAGCAATTTACAAAGGGTAAAACTATATAATCACTTTAAGAGTGAAAGCGGCCAAAGAACCTGTTGGAACTCTGTACTCTCCGTTTACCCCACAAGGGATCTTGCGTGATGGTATAGAGAGCTTATTTCATACTTATTAGTCCGTTTTAAAAACGTAGATGTTTTATTCAAAAAATATTTTATGCTTTTTGGTCTCGTCTTCGATAAAAATTATATAATTACGAGGCTATTTTGTTTATAATATAACGTGATCAAATGTCGTGCAGCTAGATTACCGGCGGGAATGTTTATTTTCATAGATAATAAATGTTTCTCGAGTTGTTCTCAGCTCAGTGCACATAAAGGCATATTGTTTAAATAAAAACACTCGTTACTACACTAAACACTGTACTCTCTGCCTACCCCGCCAGGGATCTGGCATGATGATTAGATAGTTAAAAACACTTATAATACCTTCGACATAGATGTATGACCTCCGTAGTAAAACTTGACAGTTAGTCGGCATGTAGTTGCCATGGCAACGTTTAAACAACATTTCCATTGCGCGTGACGGTGTTCGCAACTCGTGTTTCTTTTGTAGGTGAAAAATAATTAGTTGCCACACCTATGGATTTTGCCGAGGGCAGTGCGGGAGGCAGGAGGTCTGAAGCACCACGCCCAGTTTCCAGACGGGGTTATAGAGAATACAACAACAGTGGTTCGGCGGTGTCCAGGTAAGATCCAGGTTTACGAGTGTTTCTGTGTCCAATCCTTGGTCATTAATTAGATTGTAGATATTTATGGATTAATTATGGATTTATTTAAGAAAAAAATGCAAATTAATCAACATAAAAACTCTATCATCAGTGTGTATGCCGCGGCCTTTACAGCTTCACCGGACAAGAGAGCGAGCGTGCAACCACTGCGCTGCAACCGGAAGGGTCCATCATCAGACAGATAGATTAATGTATCTATCAACTTTCACGATCGATCACGATTTCAACGGTTCTTTCCTTGCAGACCTCTCTGGCTTCCTAGACTGTCATAAACACTCGCCGGTTGCGGAGACTCTTGAGTCATACTAATTAAGGTTTAAAGAACTTTATATCTCATAAGAACATACATAGTTTACTTAAATGAGATTATAATGTGAAATCTTAAGACTATAATTATCACTTTGACGTCGTTATCGAGTCTTAGCCACTACACAAATTTCGTATTTATCCAGTCATATCCAAGTCCTGGTATGTCATTATTTCCTGTTTTATTAATATTTCTCGTATATATATTTCTTAAGTTTAGTTTTAAACACATTAATCCTGCTGCACTCTTTTAATTCATTTGGTAAGTTATTGTATAGTTGCGCTCCCTCAGTCAGTATGGTTCTTTTCCCGTAAGTTATTGTACGTGGTTGAGTGAGTTGTATTTTGTTCCTATTCCTTAAGTAGTGCTTTTGTTTTCTTGTAGTAAATGTTATGTTCGAATGTATGTTGCCTGTGATATTTTTTTTAACTAAAATGCTTGTTTTAAATTTATATAGCTGGGTTAGATTAAATAATTTTGTTTTAATATATAGCTCTTTTGTGGGCGCAAAATAGTTATAATGGAAAATTATTTTAATAATTTTGTTTTGTAATGTTTGTAGCCGGATAAGGTTTGTCTTAGACGCTACTCCTCATATTTCGATCAAATATTCTAGGTGTGTATTTATTAATGAATTATATATCAGGGTGCGCACTTTACGTGGTATACAATTTGCCACCTTCCTCAGTGCACCCAGAACTGAGCTCAGTTTAGATCTGATGTGCTCAATGTGCGTCTTCCACGTAAGCCGGTCGTCTAGATATAGTCCTAAATATGTTTGATGATTTGATCTCTGTATTATCTTATGGTTAATCGTTAGTGGTGTGTAACTGGGGATCTTCTTATTCTTTGAAGTAAAAATCATGTAGTAAGTTTTCGAAATGTTAACTGTCAATAAATTGTATAGATACCAATCATTAATTTTGTCAAGATCTTTTTGAGCTACTGATATGATAGCGTGGATGGAGTTCTCAAAATAACACAAACAGGTGTCGTCAGCATAGACAGTAAGGTGACCAGTTATTTCCGTATTTTTAATGTTATTAAACTTGTGTTTTTTATTGTGTTGTGATGTACTACGGTATAACGTATTCGACAAGATACCTCCACTATTTTTTGTAGCAAAAGTTGAGTGCTATACTCTATCACTTTGTGCCAAGTGCTTGCCGTAACGTGATATGTTCAAATGCTGTTTTATTTAAAAAATATGCCTCCATGTGCACTGTGATACTGTTTTAACAACTTGAGACACATTATCTATCTATATCATCCCGCCAGATCCGTTGCAGGGTAGGCAGAGAGTTCAAAGTTCCAACAGGTTCTTTCCTTACAGACCTCTCTGGCTTCCTCCACTTTCATAGTTCGTCTCATACACGCTTGCAGGTTACGGAGACCCTTAACTTGTCCTTCAGATAAGACTTGGTCTATTTGATCATGGTAAGATAGTTTAGGTCTTGCCCGGTACCTACATCCCTCCACTTTCGCATTGTATATTTCTTTTTATAGAAAAACTACCGGTGTCCGACCTAGGATTTGGACACAGGACAGCATGATCGCAATGCACATTATTCGCCACTAGACCAACGAAACAGTCCAACCCACGAAATCATATGTAGGCTTAGATATTTAGTAGTTAGGTATAGTATGTTAATATTATTGGGTGTTTAGAAGCAGCACCATGAGACCGACGTCAGCGTATCGAGGCAGTACAGCCAGGCTTTCAACTTCTGGATTCGGACCAGCTCCACCGACTGCCAGCAGACAGCCCACAGCTATGACTGGGTTTTCAATGGTAAATATTGTTATAAATCATAAAAAAAAATCGTTACACCTATATTCCCCATGCGGGGTAGACAGGCGTACTGTGTACACCCACTTATCGCAGACGATGTTAGGTTCCAATTTTATAGGACACTAGCCTATGGCTATCGTAGTGGGCCCAATTGTAAATGTCAGTTTTTTTTTATACGTAGCCCCACTATCATTTATTCCTGTGTCGTGGATGCGTTTACAAACATGAAACTTCACATACACAAATACCCAGACCGGAACAAGTAATTGTGGATCACACAATGATTTTTGTCCCGTGCGAGAATCGGTCCCGCGACTACAAGACAGTGGGTGGAGCGGATTAAGCTCTTAACCACTGCGCTAATTCGTCCGTCTGATTATTATTGAGAATTTTCCGACTGAAAAAACACATTTCTTCCGACCTAGGATTTGAATCTAGGACTTCGTGATCGCTACCGCAATGTCGCATTACACCAAAGAGGCAGTTAAAAATTATCTTTCTCAATTCACAAATAGGTGCATACTACCATAGGTTACCTACCATTAAACATATTTAGGTGAAAGCAGGTGAAGCCACAGACAGGACCTTACTTCTACGGTAAGGTACCATTAACCATATTTAAGAGTAAGTACGTAAAGCCAGATAAACCAAATTTTTATTGCTGAGAAAAATCTGCAAAAGATCCCCAACCCTCTGTACAGATACAGACGTCTGTGATACTGCTTCATTTGAAAAATCACCGTTGACAACCCTCGGGTCAAAACCTCATTGGAAAATGCTGTAGGAAAAACTTGACATAAAATTTTTACATTAAAAATCACCTGAATCGTGCTTGCATAATACTTTTTCAGATCGATAGGCCCATTACCCAGCAAGGCATATCAGGTGTTCGCACTGGCACCGCCCGAGGTTTCCGCACGAGACAGCTGCAAGACAAACGGTACTGGGAAGAGCTGATGCAAGTAAAAGTGCGCGAGATGAAGGCTGAAATAGCGAGGTTGAGTGAACAAGCTGATGCCGGGGAGAGAGAGAAATCGGCAAAGAAACACTATGAGAAGAGGGTCAGGGAACTAGCGCAGGAATTGACTGGTGAGTTATTATGGGAGAAGACATCAAACTTTCTACTGGAAGGTAAAAGTCTTAAAAAATTCCTAAATTTGTTTTAGGTGAACTTGGTGGTTTCTCTAGTTGGCCATTTGAGACAAGTCTTGAATGCAAATAATTTATTTCTAGATTCATCAGATCACCTAGAAACATAGTTAATATATAATTACGAAATATAGTAACGACTTTGCTAAGTAGTAGCATTTGACGCGAAGATATTGTGCTCTTTCTTGCAGAGCCTGTAAATTACCCCAAGCGATAATGCTACTTTAATGCGAATTTATATTTCTATCTGAACATAAATTACACGGTCACGTGATATGGTGGCGTTTCCAGAAAGAACTTTTTGATGGCATTATCGTGCTATTTATTTTCATGTAGTTGAAAATAATGTTTGCATTGCAGATTTGCAAGGACGTCTAGCAGATTACAATACAGCGATACGCATAGCCAACGGAGAAGCTACAAAACAAACAGTAGAAGAACAAACCAAAGAATTAGAAGCGAGCAATCAGAAGATGCAGGACGAAGTAGAACAAGTGTTCATGGAGAAACAGAGAAAAGAGAACCAGTTAAGGCAGCTGAGAGAGCAGATGGATAAGGTAAAAAATCAATTAAATTAAATTTAACAAAATTGTATGTACATAACCAAAATTAAAATTTTCTAGGAGCAATCTACAATAACAAAATTGCTAGCAGAAATGACACAGGAGCAAAAGGATCAATACAATAAATTGGAAACGACTGCAGCGGCTTTGAGAGAAGAGGTGGAACAAGCCAGAACTACAATCGACCATCTAAATAAGGAGAAAGAAGAGTTTACTAAGGAAATATCTGAATCCCAGGTAGCCTAATGTAATCTATCTATCTATATCAATATCATGACGACGATTTAACGCAGTTGTTAAGAGCTTGAGCTGCTCCGCCCACTGTGTCTAATAGTCGCAGGTTCGATTCCCGCACGGGACAAATCTTTGTGTGATCCACAATTATTTGTTCCCGTCTGGGTATTTGTGTTTGTGAATTTTCATGTTTGTAAACGCACCCACGACACAGGAATAAATCCTAGTGTGGGGCTACATTCTATAAAAAAAAAG
Source organism: Phalera bucephala (assembly GCA_905147815.2). Lineage (NCBI taxonomy): Eukaryota > Metazoa > Arthropoda > Insecta > Lepidoptera > Notodontidae > Phalera > Phalera bucephala. The sequence continues at coordinate 31,805,756 of LR990611.1, read as the reverse complement.
AAAAAAAAAAAGATCCCTTCATCTCGATAGGTAGAAAGATAGATTTGTTGGCAGTTACATGAAGGATTTAGGTGGAGAGAAGTTAGTAGCACAAAATGTAAGAAAATCCTATTAAAATACGTATACGTCGGATATGATACCATTAAATAATGACTTACAGATTAAAGTCCATCTATTGGAGTTACACCGTCGTCTAGCGGCTGCTGAAGAGAAACGGGACAATATTAAAAATGAAATAAACAATCGTCTGGATCCACAAGAAGAAAGAGAAAAATTGTTGCTTCAGGTAAATAAGATAGTAACTACAGCCAAATTTATTTTGCAATTTCTATTGTGCTATGCTATATGTAGTTAACACACACGCAATACTATAAAAATGAAGGAATATTAAAAAAAAAACAAACTTTCAAGTCAAACTTTAATTATTCAGGTTCGTGAAGATAATGCAGCAATCGCATCATTGGATAGTAATGCTGCAAATCTTAAGGAACAGACGAAGAAAGTCCAAGAATTGATCGAACAAGCAGAACAGGTAGATAATTAGGAATACTTAGGACTAAAGTAAACTTAGGACTTGGTTACTGGAAAAATATTGGTTTATCGTAGAATGGTTACGATTATTAGAGGCGTAATAAATTAAATTTGTATAACAGTCAACGCCTAAAATCTAATGAGCTTTGCTTTTACAAATATATCAATTTTTAGGATCTCGAAGAAGGAAACTCCGAACGTCATCAAAAATACCGCGAACTAAGGAAGAGAGAAGAAACAATGGATTCTTTTATGGCATCGTACGAAGAGAACCTTAAGAAAGAACAGGACAAGATCGAACAACTGGAAAAGGACATTGTATTTGCATTAGAGCACAGCAGTTCTAACATAGACTTAGATTTGAGCGAGATTGATTCATTGAAACAAAAAGATGGATACACATCGGCTTATGATGATACCAAGAAGTCCATTGAAGCTTTGTCAAAAGATTATGAGAGATTCCAGGGTAATTTGAAAAAGGTAAACGTAACTAAAGACTATCAACCAAGATCCACACACTATATAGATTTATAAAATTTTAATTTTATAATCAAGATTCAATCAATCTATATAGCGTGTGGGTCTTGGTTTACAGTTTTACAGAGTTACAGTGGCGGGCTTAGTCCCATAAAAAATATAGTTACGAACTCACCACGAAACCGTTCATGGAATGATATTGAAAGGGTATTCGCTATATAATAAATAAGCAAAATTCCTTTTGAGAAGTAATTAGTAAGTAAAAAAAAGCAAACGTAGAATTGACGTAATATAATCAATTATTTATTATTATTATAGGCTGAAGCAACGAGGGAACGACTCGCAACAGAACTGCAAACTCTTCCAGATAAAACAAGAGCCATGAAAGAAGAACTTATTACTCTTTCTGATCTAGAGAAGTTAAGGGAAGAAGGTATGTATATTCCAGATGTAAATAAGCAGAAAGTGGTGTTTGGATCGAAATTCAAGTACAAGAGTATTTAATATTATTTTTATTGGGAAATATCCTAATAGTGACACGTTATCGCTTCTCCGTGGGTGTATGTAATTTAAAATTCTTAAAGGGGAAGAAAAGAAGAAAGCCTTGCAGACTAAACTACAGCAGTTGAGAGAGAAATTGGCGCCAACGGAGAGTGCTGTGATAGAAGCGACTAACAAATTGAAGAAGTTGCAGGTAATTAAGACATTTTTATTACTATTCTACATGCAACGTGACTCAATCTGACTGTGCTTGAAACGAAGATCTAACGTCATTAAAAAGATAAATTTGTATTTTTGTAAATCGGTTGTAATGTGCTCAGATTCTGCTGGGCATCTAACATATTTGCCCAAGCTCCTTTTGGCTGGTACGGCATCAAGCTTCCAGAGCAAGATATAGAGATGATTACCACAAGCAAATTGTACAAAACGTTAAATGAGCAAATAATAATGAAATGTTTTATTAGCTAAATTTATCCCTCCATTTGTCTTATAATTCTTCTACTTAGGTACTTCTAATTATTTTCAAGGCCACACTTGATGGAAACGAAATGTACGCAAAACTGAACAGTTTAGAGGACCAATTAGCTCAGCTTGAGACGAGAAAGACTGTGTTGGAAGAAGACATTGCTTCTATCACTTTGAAGGCAGACTATGAGCCGATAAAGAAACAAGCAATGGAAGAACTTGCGACGTTGAATAAAATGATTATTGAAGATTTAAATAGTGTTAAGGCTTATTAAAACGATGTGGATTTATTTTAAATATGTTAAACAGAAATCGTTATAATTAAACTAAAAGTTAAATAGCGCCGCAATGCCAATCGTGTGCAGTTGAAAAAAATGCACAAACTCAATTTGAATTATTTCCTGTTCGTCTCTTACGTTGTTCCTGGTTTCACGTGATGCCGCTCGTATACATTATCTCGCTTCAATTCCTATGATTGCCAGTATAGCCGAGCGCTTGCGTCGCCTTCCGTCGGGCTCCTTGAGCTATTTGACCAAACCTTTATTATAAAGATTTCTATGGTTGCACCCTACTACCATGATAATTTAATTTCAGGCTTAATTAATAAATAAATTCATTCATTAATTGCATTATTAAAATAACCTTGAACTCATAGTAAGTTCTATACACTGAACTTTTTATGATCAGCCCAGTACGTTCCAGTTTTTGTTTCAAAATAAAATAAAACGAAAATATAAGAATTTAAGTTTATTTTATACATCGTTAATAATTTAATATCACAGACAATTCACTACATACTTATCAAGTAGTCTGTCTCATGAAAGCGGAGAGTGATTTATTAGTATTTTTAATGCGCTGGTAATACCGAGATTGTCACCTATTGTTCTAGTGAACCATAGATATAGACGAACTAGTTTTGATACACGCTAGAATTATTTAATGGTATGTTCTTATTCTATAAATTTCTGCATAATTTATCTTAAATACCTCCTAACATGAAATTTTATTAAATATCGTGATATTGCACCGATATATTGATATATTGAATTACTTTGAGTCTTCAGACAATTCGTATTTTCATAAAAAAAATAGAGCTTACAAGAATTCGATTCAATATCTGAAACGCAATAAGTTATAGGTTCTCATTGAAGATAATCAAGCACTTATAAACCATTGACACGAAAAAATACGTTGGAATGCTATAATTTCTATGTAACCCCCACACTACTCTTTTTTCTACCTCGTTCTTCCACTCTTCTGTGTGTATAGTATATTGTTTCTAAAAATCATAAAACTAAATTAGATTTTCCTTTGAAAGTATTCAAATATCAAATCTATTTATTCCCAGTTCATCCGGGGTTGCACGACCCGATTTATTAAAATTTGCCACCATTTTCGACTCTCAGCTTTCATTACACAGACTCTAGCTTAATCATTTGGTACCTAAATATGTACAATACTTCTTACGCTTTCATTCGCAAATATCAGACAAATTGTTTTAACAAATTATTTATCATTCCTTGTGACACACGTGACTATTTTTCCAAAATGTCGACAAGTGATTACCTAGTATCATAGTACAGTTTATTAGATTTTATTGAATTTGTGTATAGGATAGACATTGGCCTGCGTCATTCTTAGCCTGCAAGGTTTCATTTTGCCAAACTATTGCAGTAACAATAACATTCACCAACTGCGGTACGGCATAACATCACACGATTACATCTTTCATCCTGATTCAATCATATCATGAATCATCTTAATTGCTAGAAACCTTTGCTTGCTTATCTAATAGCACGGAGATTTCTGAAGGCACTTCCTTGTTGTTCGCTTTTATGAGCGAGCACAGATTGCGAATAAACTTCTGTTTTGGCGTGACGTTGGCTTCTTGCATACGCGTCCATAGTGCCATCGCCTCTGGGTAGTTGTCGTCGCGTTCTGAAATCAACATATTTAATAAGGGTACTTATAAAATAAATAAATAACAATTCATTCTCTACGGTCACTTCCGGTTTTTCCGTGCACCGATAATATTGTGTGGTATAGTAGACCTGTTGGAACTCTGTACTCTGCCTACCCCGCAAGGGATCTGGCGTAATGATATAAATAATTGGATAATAGAACAACTGTAACGTGTTTTTTTTTTTATATTGCGACCTGAGCAACCCCATCCAATGCTTGAAAGCTCGCAGCTTATGTATATTTTGAGATGGGTACATTTGGTATAACCACATAATAGTTAACGAAGATAAAATGTTTTGGAGGAACTATTCCCGTGTAGAGGGTGCGTTTAACAATTTCCTAAATCCAGTATTTATATTTGGCATAAATAAATGTGAAGAATACCAAAATTATGATTTTAGAACGGGAAGAAACCAGAACGAATGCACGGATTATGGTTGGTAACGATGTGCTGGAGCAAGTGAATGAGTTTGTATATCTTGGATGCGCTTTTAGTAAGGTTGGGAAATACACCGCTGATATAGAGAGAAGAGTGAATGCCGGGAATAGAGTGAATGGTGCGATGGGCAAGCTACGTGGGAGCCAGCACTTAAGCCAAAGGCGCAGCTGGCCATGCATAACGGAGTGCTTGTTCCAACGCTGTTATATGGGCAGTGAGTTGGTTACGTAAGAAGGAGAACGAAAGCAGGATAAATGCGGTCAGAATGCGAGCTCTGCGGGAGATGTGCGGAGTCACGCTGACCGACTGTATTCGCAACAGCGTAGTAATAAAGCAAGTAGGTATGAAAGATAGTATCGGTGTAAAGATGAGAAAGGGTATGCTCTGTTGGTTCGGACATATAGAAAGAATGTCAGAAGAAAGAATGAAAAAACAGATATACAATGCGAAAGTGGAAGGATGTAGGTACCGGGGAAGACCTAGACTATCTTACCATGACCAAATAGACCCGTGTCTTATCTGAAGGGCAAGTGAAGAGTCTCTGTAACGGCGAACGTGAATGAGACGAACTATGAGAGTGGAGGAAGCCAGAGAGGTCTGTAAGGAAAGAACCTGTTGGAACTCTGTAGTCTCTGCCTACCCCGCGAGGGAGCTGGTGTGATAAGCGATAATATAGCACAAATATCCTTATCGACGGGCACGAAAGTTGCAAATGCCATTTTGTTTGGGATATGTGCCTTTGTTCTATGGGAACGTCGAAATATTTGTGTATCATAGAAAAATATATCCTGTGGGAGAATTAAAGAAGCGATTACTCGATTGACTGAGGCGAGCGGCCTAAACCAACACAAAATTAAAAGACTAGTCCGCTGAGTGTCTCGCCGAAACTTCAGCGGAGGGCGTGTTCTGATCGGTGGCAGATGTACCAAATTCATAATTTATATAAAATAATAGTCTAGGTCTTCCCCGGTACCTACATCCTTCCACTTTCGCATTGTATATCTGTTATGTCATTTTTTTCAAGTCAAAAGTCTCCGTAACCGGCGAGCGTGTATGAGACCAGCTATGAGAGTGGAGGAAGCCAGAGAGGTATGTAAGGAAAGAACCTGTGGAACTCTGTACTCTCTGCCTACCTCGCAAGGGATCTGGCGCGATGATATAGATAGATAGAATAGATAGATAATAATAATATCAGTCAATACGGTCCCACTGCTGGGGAAAGCCCTTCTCTCACAAATCGAGGTGAGAGAGATCTCTTTCATCTCGATTATGCTCCACCATGCGGACCCAGTGCGGCTTAACGACCACCAGATTGCGTGGTAGCCGGGACCAACGGGTTAACCTGCCTGCACGTTAAATACGAAAATATCACAAAGGGTCACCCATCACAGGCCGACCAAGTCGAACGCTGCTGATCCTTGGTGATCGTTAGGAACACCGCTGTCGCACAGCGTTACGAGCGTCTCGACATTTTGTAAGTGCTTTCACTTTACGATGATTTTATATAGGATTTTGACCGTAATGCTTTTTGACCCTTTTGTTTTTGCCGTATGGGCGACAAGAGAATTTTTATAACTTATATAGAAGAAAGAACGTCAAAACAGATATACAATGCGAAAGTGGAAGGATGTACGTACCAGGGAAGACCTAGACTATCTTACCATGACCAAATAGACCCGTGTCTTATCTGAAAGGCAAGTCAAGAGTCTCTGTAACCGGCGAACGTGTATGAGACGAAATAGGAGAGTGGAGGAAGCCAGAGTTCTGTAAGGCGGTCGTTCTGTCGTTATTTATTGCATTATTAATTGACATTTATGAATTGCCCTGGTAAAGTTTGAAGCCATTAAACAAAATAAGAAGAAAGATAAAATGACTTTGACTTTGTATGGGTGAAACCGTAATCAAGTAATATCGCTACAGTCATCCAAAGATTTTGTGGCCGCGGCCATATTGGAACAAACGCTGTCATCAAATGAAATGCCACTTCATGACAGTCGCAGGGTTGCCGTTTGCTATGAAATTTCTTTTTTTAGGTAGTAAAAATGCGGACCCATCTGTTGAAATATTTCCCTGGAAGTAGAAAAAAATTACTAAATGATAACCCTAATTTCACGTGTGTGTGTGAGTGATGTACGCTGTTGGCCGCAAGGCTTTTACAGCTTCACCGGACTTAAGGGGGAGCGTGCAACCACTACGCTCGAGCCAGAAAGGCAAGGGACGACATACTCGAAGGTGCCTTGAAGAGGCGGCCGCGGTTGGGACAGTCGCTGTGGGGGGACGGGGTGCACTACTAAGTGCACCGGTCAACCGCCGGCTATGGGAGGGGATCTACGACTACGTCGTCGTCGCCCGTATTCTGAGCGGAAAGAATGGATGACAAAGCATCGGGGGGATCGGTGGGAACATGTCGCGGCCGACGGTGGCGGCAGGGGTTGCGGGGGATGGTAGTCGGCGGCGGCTACGATTAACGGATTCGCATGGGTAGATGCGTTCGCCAAGTGTCGTGTTGTCGCATTTTTAATATAGGCGCGAATAGGTTCGAGACCTAGATCGGAGTGGAGGTCCTAATTTCACATCAACGCCCCCCTGTCAATGTCATCTACGGGCCAAATTATCCTTGTCGCACTGTATGTAACCACCACTTACGATGCACGTCGAGTATCAAGTCGTAGACGGCGTCGACGTCGACGTGCCGAAGATCCTGTGCACACTGCGCGATGGTCTCCAACGCGTGCACTTTCTTCTCGTCCGCGAACCGCTCGCAGCGGCGTATGAGCGCGTCCGGGTGGAACTTCACTGTAGGGTCCAGAAGTAGGCGCCGAAGAGTACGCTTGAAACCGACTTCTGCTAGCGCTGCTATTAGTGTCAGCTGTAGAAAATGGAACAATGGTTTTTTTCATCATTTTATATCATCACACCAGATCTTAGATTGGAGAAAGCCAGAGAGGTATATAAAGAAAGAACCTGTTGGAACTCTGTACTCTCTTCCTACCTCGCCAGGGATATTTTTTATATAGACATAGATAGATAGATTACTATATGATATCTATATCATCCTTTGACGGGTCGGGTAGGCAGAGAGTGCAGTTCTGACAGCTTCTTTTCTTACAGACCCTTCTAGCTTTTTCTCTCATAGTATATTCTTTAACAGTTTCAAAACGAATAGTTTTCCTTTTGCAACTGTTATCAGAAACAGAAACACAAGTCTTATGTTATGTCTGCAAATTAAGCAAATTAACAAAATATGTTTTCTCAATAATATAATGATAATGTCATTGTTAACGTATTCATCATTTAAAAAAATGTCCCACTATAAGCATTATTCCTGTATCAGGGATGCGGATTACTAACATATATTTCACAAGCACAATACGAAAAATATTTGTAGATCGCAAAACAGACGTGCAAAACATTTATTTTGTACGAGAGAGACCGTAGTGTAGCTATGGCATCTATACTATATGCACGATTTATGATATAGTCAATACAAGAACATACGTTAACATAGCTTCATTTATACGAATATATTGTTACGACCTGAACATACCCCGATATCTTAAAAAGTCTTTATCGGGGGATGTCGATTCTAAAACGCATAACACACCCTTAGGTCCCCCGGTGATCTGACTAGAAATATCTAGAATCCGCGCTTAAGTGCTGAAACGTCTAGAAGGTAGCGAGCGGTATACAAGTACCTACTCGTTCCCGTACGAATAGGTATGTAATAATAATACCGCTTTGTGGGCCGCGCCGGCTATTGTTCGATGTACTTCTATCGATGTACTTAGAGGGTTTGCGTCCGTTATAGAACTTCCATACGCGTATAAAAGGACCACAGAGCGCGGGGACGGACAGTCTCTTCTCGGAAGCGATAGCGATCAAATCGGAGAACAAGCGATCTACGTGGAATACACCGGCGACTTTAGCAACGATATACGGATACTATATAAAAGCAGTGATAGCCCAGTGGTTAGACCGTTGGACTGCAAAGTCAGAGGTCTCGGGTTTAAACCCGGGGTTTAACGTGTCTTTTCGAAACCATGTGCGTATTAAAAATTAATGATCACTTGCTTTAACGGTGATAGAAAACATCGTGAGGAAACCTGCATGCCTAAGAGTTTCTCGAAGGTGTGTGAAGTTCGCCAACCCGCACTGGGTCAGCGTGGTTGACTATGGCCTAAACCCTCTCAGTTTGGGAGGAAGCCCGTGCCCAACGGAGGGACATTTTCTTAACAGGGCTAATATATATATATATACGAATAGGAGTGATCCAGCGACTTGAAGGCAGTATTTGGGTACTGGCGTTAGTAGTACTAGTGTGTGATTAGTTCGCGTGTATTTGCATACGACGTACTGTTTTGTGTGTACAGCGCCTAATCAAGTACTTCGCACGTTATTCGGCATTTAATTACCCTGCAAACGTAACAATATAAACAGCCAAAACATCTAACCTGTACATCTCCCGGTCCATGCACTTTCTTATCAACATTCAGAATAGTATGCACCATTTTGTTGTACCTTCCGTTTGATTTCTCATTCATCAGGAAATTCTCTTCGGATTGACCATCGGTCATAGTGCTCAATATCTTGCAAAGGATCTCGTGTTTCAACGGGGTTTTGTTGTATTTGTTGGATAGCCTGACGAATTCGTTCACTGCTTCTTGTAAGTTATTGCTGTTGAATAAATGACGGACGATTTAGCGCAGAGGTTAAAAGCTTAAGCAGCTCCGCCCACTGTGACTAATAGTCGCGGGTTCGATTCCCGTACGGAACAAATCTTTGTGTGATCCACAATTAATTGTTTCGGTCTGGGTATTTGTGTATGTGAATTTTCATGTCTCACAGTAATAAGTCCTAGTGATGGGCGAAGTTTAAAAAAAACAGTACATAGATCAACAAATTTTTTTTATGATGCTTTTTTATTAACCTGCTCCTGAGAGTAATAGAGTAAAAATGCCTAGTAAAAAATAAGTTTCTTCGCTCAGGCATAAGCCTTCACTTTATATTTCCCCAGCTCTCGGTCTATTGCTATTTCGAGCCACGAAGTACCTGCAAAGGTGTCCAAATCGTCCGCCAACAATAATACACAAAATATAATATCATCAAATATGAGACGAACTATGAGAGTGGAGGAAGCCAGAGAGGTCTGTAAGGAACGAATCTGTTAGAACTCTGTACTCTCTACCTACCCCGCGAAATATTATCTTCTTGTGTAGGCCGCTCTGAAGCACAATAGAGCGACGAAATACGCAAGGTGGCTGGCAGCGTTCGGAAGAGAAGAGCTCAGTGGCGTGCTTTGGGAGAGACCTATGTCCAGCAGTGGACTGCTGCGGGTTGATGATGACGATGATGACGATCCTCTTGAACACACCGTCACGCCTATATTCCTTAAGCGGGGCTGGCAGTGGTGTACTGAGTCATTTATTTTTCGCCGAAGATGTTAGGTCCCATTTAATAGGGGGCGAGCCTATTGCCCTATACTGGGGACAATTTCAGACACGGGACTCAGACTGGGAATTTTCTTTACCAAAACTACGCTTGTCCGGTCAAGAATTTGAACCCCTCGTGATCACAAAGCGATGCGCTCTGCCACTAGACAAACGATCCATTTGAAAACTCTTAAAATTATTGTACGAATAATGATAACCAATCCGCACTGGGTCCAGGTGGTGTAACGTTATCTCTGTTACCTCGGTTTGTGAGAGTAGACAAAAAGCTTTCATTATATTTCTTATACTAATGGCTTCATCTCCCTTTCGCCTTGAAATGAGTGTGATACTAACTTCTTCAAGTGCACTCGAATCAATGGTCCAAGTAGTATATTGTTAGGCTTGCAGTATCGCAGTGTGGTGAGCAGTTCAAACATTTTGCGGACGTCCAGGTGAGTGCCGTGCGCCGCCGTGGCATCCAACAGTCGCCAGCAATTCATTATTATACCGCGCCCGCCAACTATTTGCCTGAAAGTTCCAAAAATATATTAAATAACTCCTAGTGATTACTTGAGTTTGTGATGGTTAACATGTAGCAGCATTGCAATCCTAGAGAATGACATTGGGACTGTTAGTTAAGGCCTTGAGTAGTGACACGCTATTATGGCGACACCAGGCCAATGACGGAAATCGAGAAGGCCAGACATCGAGATTCCAATGACGTCACGACTCTATTTTTGTGGTGGTGTAGGGTATTGGGCCTAAGTTTAAAATCCCTACCAAATCAACCCCTCTCCGAACGCAACAGCGCTCGCGCCCGCGCGCAAATACAACGCGGCGTTAGTATGTGATGGAACTATCGCGGCGCGTACAGCCGACGACGCGCAGGTTAGTAATAAATTACAAAACGAATGAAAGAACACTGAAATTAAGTAGTAAAATGCTAATATATAACAGACGTGAGTGTTGTGATAGTGTGCCCTTCAGCGCGTCCCGGGACGTCAAGTTCAACCTAGGCGCAGAGCTGGTTGAGACGGGATAAGTTGCAGGCCCAAAAACGTTATTCAAATATTAAAATTATTATTTACAACCTGAGCTATCGAATCATACAGGTGGTGTGTGAATGATCTACGCTTTCGTAAAGGTTCCGCAGCCAACAAGGCAGATATTTTACAAACCATTACAAAAGGTAAGACTCGTGACGTCATCATTGTAACCTGTCCTTCTCGATTCCTGTCATCGGCGGCGTCACTAATCTGGCCATAGGCATGGCTACGCCATAACAGAGCGTCGCCACTACCCGAGTTGACATCGTCACGCTATAACGGAGCGCCGCTACTCCCGGTGTTGGCGTCGCGACGACATAACAGAACGTCGCTACACCCGGTTAAGACGTCGCAACGCCATAACCGAGCGTCGCAACGACATAACAGAGCGTCGATGTCGCGACGCCATTACAGTGTCGCTACTTCGCTACTTCCGGAGCTGACGTCGCGACGCCATATCAGAGCGTCGCTACTCCCGGCGTCGGCATCGCGACGCCATTGCAGAGTATCGCTACTCCCGGCATGGGTGTCGCGACGCCATAAAAGAGTGTTGATATTTCTGCCGAAGTCGGGAGTATTCCCGGCTTCGGCGTAGCGACGCCATATCAGAGCGTCGACACTGCCGGCGTAGGCGTCGCAAAGTTATAACTCAGCGTCGCGACGCCATTACAGAGCGTCCCTACTTCCGGCGTGGGTGGCGCGATGCCATAATCGAGCGTCGCTATTTCTGGCGTAGGCGTCGCGATACTATTACAGAGCGTCGGTACTCCCAGCTTCGGCGTCGCGAAGCCATGACAAAGTGTCGCTACTCAGGGCATCGGCATCAGGACGATGTACCAGAGCTTCGCTACTTCCAGCGTCGGCGCCGCGACGACATAACAGAGCGTCGCTATTTTTGGAATCAGCGTTGCGACGCCATAATACTGCGGCACGACGACGACCGCGCAATTTATTGACAAAATATGATCACTTTCTGATCGGACCTAACCGGATTTGTGATAGGTTTTGTCCTGCAGTGGGATAGTTCATGCTTATCACTTTAAGATCCTCAAAAAATGTAATTAAACAATGCAAGAATACCTTTTCTTAGACTGTTCGTTGATCAACTCGAATGCTTGTTTGATGTGCTCCCTATACACCATAAGGGTAGCAAAGTCGATAACTTTGAATTCGTCCAGTGTGAAGTTGGGAGATGATTTGTTGAGGTCCGCCAGTGCTAACTCAGCCATATCCAGTTCACCAAGTTTCACGTGAAGATCGAAGATGGCTGCTTTCATGCCCGCTGATAGAGTTACCTGTAGATGACAAATGTATGAAACTCCAGTGAGTTTTCGCAGACCATGTATTTTAAAAAGGGTATTGAAATTTTAATTTAGATACTATCAAATGCTTTTAGAATGGTGGTATACCATTCTAAAACCATTCGCAAAATATATTCGTCAAATGTTGGATGATAAGCAGTGGTAACCCAGATAGTCAAACTGCCGGTGTTAAAAAAAAAAACATAGCTCCACCCTAGGATTTATTCCTGTGTCGTGGGTGCATTTGCAAACATGCAAATTCACATACACAAATACCCAGACCGGAACAAATAATTGCGGATCACACTAAGATTTGTCCTCTGCGGGAATCAAACCCGCGACTATTAGACACAGTGGGAGGAGCAGCTTAAGCTCTTAACCACTGCGCTAAATCGTCCATCATCCCCCTGGTAGTCCTTGTAACGGCAGAGTCCAAGGACAAAGTATTAACTCTTATTCTTTAAATGACGTCATCATTTGCAGTGAAGGAATATCTAAAGAAGAAAACATATTATAAAGATATGTAAAAGTATAATAACCAAATAATGTTAAAAGGATCACCGCACCACCACTAATAAAACTGACAATGCGGCATATTTGTCGGAAAATGTCAAAATTGTCGCATTACCACGAAAGGTCCTGTTTCATAAAGCGGTTCTGTGGCTTATTATATTCTTTGTCACAAGACATGGGTACGGTGACATTTGATCAAATTCCATTTCACGCATTTCATAGTATTCCGGAATATTTCAAATAGGGAATCCAGAAAATAAACAAAAATATAAAAATACATACAAAATATGTTTTAATTTACCTTTAAATCATATGCTGTTTATAAATTTGCGTAATTATTTAAAAAACTTAAAACTTAATTATGTAAATTGGAACGGTTTGCGTTTTAGGGACTGACACGAATGAAATGATTATAAACGATATTATTGAAAAAAAAAACAACGTAAAAATCGATTACCAATTTCTTTATGAATATTATTGTACGTATACGACTAAAAGATATAGTATAGTCATAGTCAAGAAATTAATAAAAAAACACTTGACATATAAAAATAGACAGGTTCGTAGATTTTTAAATAAATCAAATGTTTTGTCAGACGATTTTTCTGAAGAATCGCTTGATTCGTATATAAATGATGAAATTATTGTATTTTGTGTTCTTTTTGTTACTTTATTGTATTGTATATTTATATATTTTTAAAATCGATTCATTCTTCGTTATAAGTTATCACGATACGATAGTAAATCGATTTTATTTTATTCGATTTTATCGTCACCACATTTCTAGAAAATGTAAAAATTCCAAACGTCCCCGTACCCATGGTTTGTAAAAAAGACTATAGTGACAAGTTTGTCACTATCACTTTTGTTATCCCCCCCCCCCTCTGGCCACTACATGGAGACCAAAAATTTCAGAGTTCCAAAACTAACCCCTTCTCTCTGGCACTTCTCTGCGATCTCTCGGGCTGATGCCAAGTTCCCCTCCCGGCAGTACTGCTGCAACAGCTTCCTAAGTACACCCCGTGTGTTCATACCCTTAGCCTCAAGCTCGTGTAGGTGTGCCCTCAGAGCTTCTTCATTCATTTGTTTCTGAAAGACGAAGAAAGGAGGGTGTTTATTTAGACTTATTCTGGACGAAGGACAAGGAAATCTGTGAAGATTTAGTCATACGGAAAAATTCCCTGTAGGTATCCATACACACATGGAAAAATATGGTGAAGCTATCCCACATGCACTGCAATTTTAGTAGCCTATAATTATCCCAGAAAGATCATCTCCTTTCGTTGAAAATCCCACTACTAAAAATCGGTGCAGCCGTTCCGAAAATTAGCCCGGACAAATTAACAGATGGCCAGACCAAGAAATATTTCAAAAAGACTCGTGCCTGGGTATTATCAGCACGCAAATAGCCATATGACGTTAAGTATAAGTCTTGTATCTCTATCCATCATCACGCCAGATCCCTTACTGGGTAGACAGAGAGTGCAGAGTTCGAACAGGTTCTTTTCTTGCCAACCTCTCTGACTCAAACTATAAGTCTTTATTTTTAAACTCACATTTCAATATTTGTAGTAGTATTTCTTACCGGATGCAGGATCTGCTGCTCAAAAATGTCAGCTTCGTCCACAATACGTTCGTCTGTCAATTGTATTATATTATCCTTCAACGTTGTAATAATATTCGGATCAAACTTCTCGGAGATACGAGATATACAGTAATCCGCCGCTGACGTGGATATCTTTAACTTTGTTGTGTTTAGTGCCTATTGGAGAATAAGAAGATATAATAACAATATTGATTATTTAACTATGGGAGAACATTATCTACCAGTAGGAGAATATTAATTATTTAACCCTTTAAGGGTGCCTTTACAAACACAAATTTCATATAAACACACATCTATCTATCTATCTATATCATCACGCCAGATCCCTCGCGGGGTAGGCAGAGAGTACAGAGTTCCAACAGATTCTTTCCTTACTTACATCTCTGGCTTCCTCCACTCTCATAGTTCGTCTCATACACGCTCGCCGGTTACGGAGACTCTTGACTTGACGTTCAGATAAGAGTCACATACACTGATCACACATATATAATAATATCAGCCTATACTGCCCACTGCTGGGCAAAGGCCTTCTCTCACAAATCGAGGTGAGAGAGATTAGGTCGTACTCCACCACGCGGACCCAGTGCGGATTGGTGGAGGCAGGTTTGTGACCACCTGCTGTTGGAACTTATTAAGCCGCCTTTAAGGCTTCCAACTCGGCTTAACGACTACCACATTAAGTGGTAACCGGGACTAACGGCTTAACGTGCCTTTAGAAGCACGGAGACGCTCGAATATGAAAATGCCACATATATACTGATCGAAACAATATTTTTGGATCTAACAAACATTAGTCTCGTGCAGTGATCGTATGAGACGAACTATGAGAGTGGAGGAAGCCAGAGAGGTATGTAAATACCTCTCTGGCTTCCTCCACTCTCATAGTTCGTCTCATACACGCTCGCCGGTTACGGAGACTCTTGACTTGTCGTTCAGATAAGAGTCACATACACTGATCACACATATATACTGATCGAAAAAATATTTTTGGATCTCACAAAAATTAGTCTAGTGCAGTGATCGTACTAGAGAGATACAATGAGCAAAACAGCCTAACCTCAAATTACTAGACAAAGTCTAAGGTTATTTCGGGTTTACCATCTCTATCTATCTATATCATCATGCCAGCTCCCTCGCAGGGCAGGCAAAGAGTACAGAGTAACAACACTTCGGGTTTACCATAATCCCTTTAAAAGTAATCCCTAACTTTCTGAGAGGAATAAATACGAAAATCACATCTCCTTGATGTCTGCTTGGTTTAGTGGTTTGGTCATAGACTGCTCAATTCACCGGTGTAGTTACAGATTTGAAATTTGATTTGTCCGAGTTTTGTAGATGTGTTATTTAATTCCTGAAATGAAGCAACAATTTTTAAAGACAAAATACACTACATACCTTAACCAAATTACCTATATCAGAAAGGTTTTCCTTCACTTTCTTATTTTGCATAAACTTGCACAGGAATCTGCCCACCCAGTCTTTCTTCTTATCACTCGCTTTGTGTTGCAAGTCTTCCAGAATATGGATCGTCGAGGTGACATCATCGCTCATGAGGTAACCTCTCAATAAGGGCTTAAGTATCTTCTCTACGTCGACTTTGCCTTGGAATAGTTCACCTTGAATGTGAGAGGGTAAAGTTCACATTTTATTGGCAAGCATATCAATCATATACAATAATAAAGAGTTATAGAATAGTATCAAAGCAGTTAGAACGTAAAACCTGGTTTACATTTAATTTATTTGCGAGACATGCAACTGAAATGTGGAGGGGCAGGGAAGGGGACATATAACTGAACAACGCGAGAATGTAAGCAATATTAACATTCTCGAGCAGCACAATTTCAAGTCGTCTTTCCTGATCAGTGCCACACGCATGGCCTTGTAAGCCCAAGGGTATGTTTAAGTAGAGGGTAAGCTTCCTATTTCGATACTCTGAACAGACAAGGTTAAAATGACAAAGCTGGACAGTCACAAAGGAAGCAACTGCGTGGGAATTTAGTTTGGTTAGATTCTTAGACTTTCCTACAAAAAGCTTGTCATTCATCAAATTTAAACGTCTTTTTTAAAACAAGCTTATAGCCTGAATATCACAGAGCTATCTTGTTAAGTTGAGGAGCACCTATCGAAACCTTCAGGCCTAATCATGACACCAACTCCATGGTGCCATATTATTGTTATATAAAGTAATATACATAGGTATATGTCAAATTTTAGCTCAATAAGATGTAAGTAAGTGCTTCGAAAATGGATTATAAATTTTGAATTAGAAAGACAGACATACAAATAAAGCAAGTTAAATCATAGATGATCAATTAACATTAGATAATTTCTCTCTTATATAACAATAGATAAGATAATCATAGATTATAAATTATATCAATTCATTACTTACATCGTAGATGACACTAGACAGACATTACATCAATTCATAACATGCTTGTAGCGCTGTGCGACCGCGGTGATCTTACTGATCACCAAGGTTAAGCAGCGTTCGACTCGATCAGCCTGAGGTGGGTGACCGTTTGTGGCATTCTCATATTCGAGCGTCTCCGTGCTTCGGAAGGCACGTTAAGCCGTTGGTCCCGGTTACCACTTAATGTGGTAGTCGTTAAGCCGAGTTGGAAGCCTTAAAGGCGGCTTGATAAGTTCCAACAGCAGGTGGCCACAAACCTGCCTCCACCAATCAGCACTGGGTCCGCGTGGTGGAGTATGACCTAATCTCTCTCACCTCGCTTTGTGAGAGAAGGGCTTTGCCCAGCAGTGGGCAGTATAGGCCGATATTATTATTACTTACATATCTCACTAGCCGCTCGAACTTGTCCAGTGGTCAACAGTGTCTCCATCATCGGTGTAAGCACTGAGGACACTGTCAAACCCGTCTCCAAGAACTTCTTCATAAGGTTCTGTGGTGATGTGAAGCTGACATACGGTAATGTATAGTCCACCATTGTCTCGTAATCTGGTTTGATGTCCATTTGAACCATAGTTGTTAGTGTGTTCATTATACCTGAGGAGGTTCACAATTCATTACTTGAGGTTTAATTACCAAATGGAAAGTAAATGTATATTTGCAACATGTAATAAGTAACATTATATGGAACTATCTAAATACCTTTCAATTTATGAAAAGATGAAAATATCAGGGTGGCAATAAATTTAAATCCAAGTAATATGTAACAACACATTTATTTGATAAAGAGTGTTATTGGCCACTCTACCAAAATCAAATCAGTATAAACTAAAATATGGAAATGATGCTATAATACTGCACGCAATTCATCCATAATTTAGTGAGAAGTAGTATTATTATTATATCAATTATTATTCCACTGCTGAGCAAAGGCCTCCCTCCACTTTTTTAGCGAGAAGTAATGTTCTAAATGTTCCACATTCGTTCCACAATGAATCTCACACTTTTTGGCTGTTTGTAAAAATCAGATTGTTAGATTCTCACCTTTCTCTCCATAAGACTTAGAAGAATGAATCAATATAGGCCAAAAGTAGTGGGGCCGGAGTGGCATGCCTAGCTGCTTCATTCTGGTCATGAGGTCGAGAGCCAGTGGGATCTTGGCGTGCTGCAGGGCGGCCTCCGCAGCGTTTTGCAACGCGATGGGGTTGCGCCCAGAAGACATCAACTCTTGTGTTATGAGGCCTATTATACTGGATGGCTGTAATAACCATAACAGTTAGATATATCCGAACAGGTGGTTGAATGTTCACAGTAAAGTTTAGTTAAGAAAGTAGCTGACAAGTTATTCAAACCTAAAATTGGTTAACAAAAAAAAACACTCCGAGAGTAGATTCATATTTACAAAGAAAGAGAAAGAAAGTAATTATATTTGTCAAAGCATTAGAGACACGACATTTAGCTAATATGACACATACATATCAACTATTCAACCATACAATTACAAAAGGTTCGGCCGATTAGCATTGTTTAAAAAAAAAAGGAACACCACAAAGTAATACACATGAGTATGTGTCTCACGGCTGAGCCAAATAGGTATCCAGATCAGCTTTATAATAATAATAATAATAATGCCAGGCACAAGTTCGAGGCACTGATTTTCATCTGGACCCTCCTGAGTCTTCACAGATGTCAATCCAGTATTTCTCCTACTTGTATGTATGAGGGAAACACAGAGCATGAGAGATAAGATTCGAAAGAAATATATCTATTTGAATGTAAAGGCTCATAAGATTAACATTAATCGTTACAAATTTAGATAAATGCAGGCAAGAAATAAGTAATCTTCTTGTAACATACCATTGAGGCTTTTACACAATCTCGAACTAAACTCCTCCCATGCAATCCTTGATCATCTTTCGGTCCAAAAGAAGGCAGCGGCAAACATTTGTAGATCTCTAAAGCGGCTAATGGATGGTTTTGGAAAACAAGTAGTGTAGATATGCTCTGCATATAAGGAGATATTGATGGCGTGGTGAGGATCTCCTCAGGTAGGTATTTTAAGATCTGTAATTTATAAGCAAGATTTGTGTTTATAGTATGCACAAGAATTGCGTTGTTACAGGAAGATTGGTCAGTTTCTGAAATTAATGGGAAATATAATGAGCTTAAAGAACGGCGACAGACTTAAATACATAAACAAGTAAAGAGTACAACTGACCTTAGATATAGATCCATACAACCCAACAATTGCTAGAGTCTTAATAATATCCATGATATTTGTTTCACCAAATTGCAAGCCATTTTTAACAGCCTTATCCATTTCTTCTAGAACGAGTTCAGGCCGTTTTTTCCAAGCAAAAGCCCTTGCTCTAGCTGTGTAAGTGTTGATGGAAGGTTCTAGATTCAATGACTTCATCATTATTAACACTTCTTGGATGTTCTGGATAGTGCTGGAATTTAAATAGTGTCCAGGAGTATAGGGATTTCATAGACTAGATGGTATAGCATCTATGACATATATTTTATTCTTTAAAATGTGTCATTTACTAATGTATGATTCACTCAATGGAACTATACTGGAAAAAGTTGATATTGTTGTCATGATGATCTTAGTAATTATTTTCTCTATAGCCCCTCTGTACTTGATTTACCAGTTTTTGAAGGATATAAAAAAGACTTACCCAGATTTACCCTGACAAATGATGAGAGAGTTAAAAACATTTTCACTTGCTGGAAAACTCAGTGCCTTCATGTTTGATATCACTTCTGTAGCTTGATTTAAGTCTCCTGCCTGTATATAACAAGATTCTCTATGTTAACATTATTTATTGTGTTAGAGAAGAAGGGAGAGTTTATCATTCAATAGGATTGTGTTAGGATACTCAATCTTCGGCTAGAGTAAACTTAAGTAATCTAGTATTTTCTTTCACTCAAAGCCCTCTAACAGACTGAAATAGTTTGAATTGGTCTGAGAAAGCTGAGCTTTTACAAATAATAGTGCCATTAAGGCCATTAAGCAGTTGAAATGGGTATGTGAGAACTCTAGCCAACTTAACTAATTTTGCATTAAGTGCACTAAATATTTTTGCAAACTATGCAATTTAAGGCATATTATTTGTAAAGAAAAGTTATTATATTGATAAGAGAAGAATTACAAGTTTTGCCAGAATACCAGAGCTGCACTATGATTATAATACAGCAATATGTTACTACTTGCAATACGTAATTATTGTTCCTTTGAGTGTGTAAGTCAAATGAATGTCTTTTTAACACCACAGTTAGACACTTAGTATATGCCCTCCCCCATAGCGACTGCCCAAGCCGAGGCCGTTCCTCCTTGCGGCGCCCTTGAGCTAGTTGCCCCCATTTCCTTCTGTCTCAAGCGTAATGGCTGCATGCTCGGCCTCTTGTCCAGTGAAGCTGTAATGGCCAGATCACTCATACATACACACATAAAAAGAATAATTTTTCTTCTTTCTGACATTGTACCTACCAACTGACTTATCTCTCCTAGTGATCCAATCAATTGCAATATAAGCCCATACGTAGTAGGAGTTGCCTTCACTGTCTCCTTGGTCTAGTGGCAAATAATGAGCTTTGCGATCATGAGGTCTTGGGTTCAAATCCTAGGTCGGATAAACGTGGTTTTTCTAACGATAAATTCCCAGTATCAGTCCAGAGCCTGGAATTATGTCTGGTATATGGCAATAAGCTCGACCTCTATTACATGGGACTGAGTTGTACACTGTACACCTCTGCCATCCATGTGTGGACCCACCCCCGCTTGGGGAATATAGGTGCTACGGTGTATCTCTCTTCTTTTATAAGTATGTGGATTGTACCCTTTCATAACCACTGTTAACCATTGTATTAAATGTCTTACCTCTCCTAGCGCTTGCAATATAAGCTCATAAGTAATATTAGTTGGCTTAACTGGTGCCATCTGATCCAAGAATGTACTAGCTGTGAGAGTTCTGTTGTTGGCTATATACACTTTTAGCAGTTCATTGTAGTGTTCCACCTCAAATTCTGTGTGAGGTCTGGAATAGACGGGGACACCACTGTAAAGTTCTATCTTTTAACTATTGCATTCCTATATCCTATTTTGGACTGTCTCCTGCTGTTGTTAATTCTCTCCTGCGCCTATAGCCAAGTTGACAATCTACAGTCGTTAACGCTAATAGAAAGCGGAAAAATGTATGGGGATGACATTTTGCAAAGAAAAGTAATGTGGTCAAAATAATGCGCTATCGATTGAGACAAGAGAATAGAAACAAAACGCTTGCAACTTGTCTAGGCCCTCTGTACAGATGGTGGAGCGGCAGATGCACACCAGGTCTCTCAAATATAATCCTGTCCAGTCCAGTCCTGGCAAACAAAGTCATATAATTTGCCAAATATTAAAATTGACAGGTGACTTTGTTTGATAGGCTAAAGGTTTCGCCCATGGATATATTACAATCAAGGATATAAAACAAAGGATTGAGTACTGTCAAAAAATTACCAAAGAAAATTAATCTCTTACTCACAGCCACAACATTGAATTTTCTATAATTTAAACAACTCTAGAAATCTTGTTGAGCCAGAGCAATAACCAGAAGCCCGGTGTCACGCTCGCACCCATTACGATGCAGTATGGTGATCATAAGGTAGAACTAATATGGACTATACCTATTTGTGATATAGTTTAAATACTCTGTAAGCCATTTATTACAGAGTTCAAAGGAACAAGGTTCTCAATTTGGCTTTATATACAGAATGGATTAAGATGGGGCAGTAAGGGCAGCTATCTCAACCGTTGTAGATACAGAAAAATGGCTCTAGGGGACTATCCAAAATTTTTGCGATATTTGGAGCTGAATTTACAGATTCTGAAAAAATGTAGTCAACAAGAAAATGGACAATTTAATCAAAAACTTTGACTACTACTTATTTAAGATGTGGCATATGCGTAGAAAGAAAGAATTACGGCAAGAAACAGTGCCCGCGAATTATACGTTAATTATATGGCAAGTCCATTATCGTACCAATGTTTGGTCACCCTACTTAGAAAGAGACATAGGGCTCTCAGTGAGTACCCTTGTCATCCCGTTTTTTATGCAGAGTGCTCAATCCATTGTAATGTATCCATGGTTTTGCCACAAACCCGACACAGCGCGACGGTGGCTCGGCTTGGGGAGTTGAAATGTACTGAAATGTACGGGAGACGCCACACAGCGCAGCCCCGCTCGGCGCGACGCATTGCATTGCTTTGTGATCACGCAGTCCTGGGTTCAAATCCTGGGTCAGACAAGTGTAGTTTTTGTAACGAAAACTTCCCAGTACAAGTCTGGAGTCTGGAATTGTAATATCCGGTATATGGCAATTGGCTCGCCCCCTATTACATGGGACCTAACATCGTTGGCGAAACGTGGGTGTACTCCGTACACCTCTGCCACCCCCGCTTGGAGAATCTAGGTGTAATGGTGTATTGCATCAAATACCGCAACACAGTTTTAAAACTATAAATTACATACCTTGCAGGAAAGCAATTTTAAGTTAAATTTTCGCTTAATAGGTAATGTGTTCTTTTAGAACTTGCTAATTACACATATAGTTGTATGATAGCATATTTTATGCATATATGAGATGAACTATGAGAGTGAAGGAAGCCAGAGGTCTGCAAGGTAAGAACCTATTGGAACTCTGTACTCTGCCAGCCTGCATGCAATCTGGCATTATGATATAGATAGATTTTTACACATTTTTTTTAATCCTAAGCACCTTTAAATTATTAACCATTCTTACAATTACTTAGTACAATATAAAAATATTATATTGTTAGAGAATATTAGTTAGAATATCTAACCGATGATTTAGCAGTTGTTAAAAGCTTAAGCCTCTCTGCCCACTGGGTTGAATAGTCACTGGTTCGATTCCTGCATGGGACAATTCTTTGTGTGACCCACATTTATTTGCATCAGTCTGGGTATTTGTGTATGCGAAATTTCATGTTTGTAAACACACCCACATCTTAGGAATAAATCCTAGTGTGTGACTATGTTTTAAAAAAAAAAGTAGAATCTCACCTGATTGTCTTCCACACCTCTTCAACCAAAGCCATTCTAGATGATGATGACTCATCAGGTAGCAATTCCGTACAGCACCGGATAAGAAGCAATCCTTGTTTCTTACTTGAGTAATTCATTTCAGATACTTTACCTAACACTCTCATTAGATCATTCTTGTATACTCTGTTTTTCTGATAAATATCAGTGGAAAGTCCTGCTATATACTTTTCCAATAATTCCTCAGAAGACAAAATCGTTTTTCTTACATTTTCATTGACTTTCGACTCTTGTGATAATTTTGGTGAATAATGCTTCTGGGCACACTTATCAGTATGTTTCACATAACGAACGGTTGATATTGTCCTATAAATAAATAAATAAATTTTAAATAAAGCATTAGATATAGATTTGTGTATTAATAATAGATACTAACCTAGTTAATGGTAGCGCACGGCATTTACGCAAATACGACGCCGAAAAATGTTTTTCATTATACAAAACCTTGCTGTTCAAGAGTTGTCTTGATAAACTTGCAATTTTTATGCTTCTTCTTATCATTGTATACATATTTAATTTCTGAAACTACAATTTAATTATCAAAATTTTCAATCACCAATGTTTTTCTTAAAGTGACAGCTTAGGGATGCTGATCTGAGATCGATTAATCAGAGAATCGATTTCACAGGCCAAAAAAAAAAAGATTTTTTAAATCGATTGAAGCTCTGAATCGATTTAGTAAATCAATATTTCACCCTAGAAAATCGTCATTCGATTTTTTTCTGTTTTGGTAAAAACAATAGTCTGTCAAGTCCACAGACTATTATTTTTAAAAAGCTTAAATATTAAGCATTGAGAACTATAATGTATTCTATCTATTTTCTGAACTTTTTAATGTAACAAAGACATTTAGAAAATAGATGTCTTCTTTTCTACCTGATACTTTAATATGTTAATAAAAATAATAGTATTTATGGAATTCCCAAAAAAAATATATTATTATTTTTCGTTTATTATGGTATCTTGTTTGTCAGGTAAGTTATTTTATATAATTTGAATAGAATGTCCAATAAAATATTTGTTTTTTTTCAATTTCATTGTAATGGCAACAGGTTTTTTTACGTTCAGAGTGTTTTGCCGGGTATATTTTGACGTAAATAAACATTTGTTTGTAATATGAGTGGCATTGTAATGCTAAAATGATATCCTTCTTTATATTTTAGCCTATATTTTAGATTGAAAACCACACATTTTTGTAAATATGTGCTTTTATTAGTAAATGCGCGATAGGTACGACCGCCATTTTTTCATACAAAATTGTACTTACTTTGAACATTGTTTTGTTTGATTATTTGTTTGAAATGCATAATACGAAATATTTCAGAGCAATATATCAGTATTCCACTATATAATATCTTGTTTTATTTCACCTAAACACCACCCCCGTATGAGTATAGGAGACGAAAAAGAAACTAGGTGCAAACTAGATGACTTTCACATTTTACCTCATTTTTCTTTTTCTGTTGATTATTTATCTATTTCAATGTATGTTACAATAAGATAAGTATATTTCCTTTAAACTTATCTAATGTTTTTATCTATAAGGTTCAAGATCATAAATTACTTGATACTACAAAAGGTATCTTGCTATCTTACCATCAGAAAAAGGCCTTTCTTCTGTAAGGCGTTCTGGGCGATTATATTGTTTAGAAGACATAAAACTAGAAATGCACATTTTTAGCTACTTATCCTAGATTCCAAAAAGCATAACTTGTGATTCCAAAGTAGGGTAATATTTTCAAAAAAAATAAATTTTTCGTAAACACCCATTATTTTTCTCGTATGTATTTTTTAGTCTGAAAATGTAATTTTTTAGGGTGATGAATCAAATAAATGTATATACAAGTAGGACACAGTAACATCATAGATGGAAATACTTTGTATTTCAAGGCTAAACGTTAGGTAGTTTTTGAATTATCGTCGTTTTTATAAACCTCGGAATATTTCTGACCGCGCGGCCGTGACCTTAATGAGCATTCTGGTATAACGCCTTTCGTCGCGGGTGGAGCAGAAGGGTTAAGAAGTATTTGTACTTAATCCAGATGCTGGGTCAACTAAGATAACGCAGGTATCAGAAATATTGAACGAAACCCATCAACTGGAGCTACCAAGAGACAAATTTAGAAAAACCGATATAACAAAATGCTCTTTGATTTCGAATAAAGGTTTATTCAAAATCAAAGAAGCACTGTTCATCGACTATTATTACTTTATAAGGTCTTATCTAACAGATAGAAACTTTTTATCAAGTATGGATAAGCGATAACTGCCTTAATCCGCATAAAAACTAAAGTACCCCAAGGCCATAGGGCCAATCATGTACCCGATCTTCACAGCTGACTTATCAATTACAGACGAGGTGATTACGCGTACATTTGCTGATGACACTGCTGTAATATCCATTGCCAAAACACCAAAAAAATGTTTCTAAAAAGCTCCAAATTACGCAATTTGCCGGCCGGCCGGCGGACAAGGGATTCTTCTACCTCGCGGGCGAGGTCGGTGTTTAATTCTGTGCGTGATATCTGTATCCGTATCTGTATATGAAAGAAGGGATGTAAGTGCATCGGGAGGGCTAGTGAGAACATGCCGCAAACGGCGGTAGTGGCTGTTAGGTTCGTAGTCGGCGGTGGCTACGATTAATTGATTTCTATGATTGGGCGAGTTATATCGAGTTGTCGCCTTTTCAATAAAGGCGCAAATAGGTTCGACACCGAGATCGGAATGGAGAGCCACTTTGAACAAATGTATCCGATTTATATCGTACATTATGTTGGCACCCTGCAACTTGTTTCTAACTTCATTACAGTGAACATTTTCATACGTGGCGCTAGTGTCGAACCGCCCGTTCTGTCATTGTCAAACTAATCGTGATTCGTGGATGCGGAGTGTTTTGTGTTGTGAGTGAATGTTAGAAATTGAAGTAATCTTTCGGTGTCATGTGGTAAGTTTTCTATATTTTCTCACTATTTACTATAATAAATCGTTACAGTAATATAAGACGTGTGTGATATAAATCGAAAGTTACATAGTTTGATAGTTTGGTGGTTGGAGCCGCCGTTATTTGACCGCCATCGCCCAAGCTTGCCGACCGTCCCCTCAGCTCCGCCTTTGCAACAAAACGTGACATTTAACTTTTCTGTATGAAAATAAATGTCCTCGGTAGCAATGTGCATAATATAACTTATAATTCAATTTACTACAATGACCTAACCTTGTAAAAACGTTCCTTCGAGGCTAGTACCCAGTTTACCTAAACCATCGTATGCTACCGACTTCCCGCCGATGAATCACGACAATATCAGTAATTACGATACGTGGTGCGGTTCACGAATGATATTTCAATATTATAACCGTAGTTTCGGTGACTAGTAGGTAGTTAATAAGATTGTTTGAGCTGACCTCCCTTGTACCTATTGATAATTTTTATTCGCTATCGAGGGGTTTCATTACTTACCAGTTTAATATTATTTCAAATATTTTAAACATTAAATATGTTTTAATTTGGGAAGGTTAACATTCATGTAGGTAATTTATCAGAGAAGTTAATTGGACTTATGAACATCATGAAAAAGAATGTCGTTTGTTGCTTTATTAGTCTTTTCGATTTTGTTAAGTTAGTTGTGTTATCTGTGGACCTTACCAGAGTTAATGATCTCAAGTTATTTTTTTTACATCCTATAACTTTAGTCACATAGGCTAACAACCTCATTAGGATGTGTACTTACTCTTCATAGTTAATTTATACAGTTGTTACATATTTACAGAATAGATCATGAAGCACATGAGTGTGGGCAACACTGTAAAATACCTATACAGTTACTTGTGTTTAGAAAAATAATGCTTGATGACGGACAATTTAGCACAATGGTTAAGAGCTCAAGCCGCTCCGGCCACTGTGTCTAATAGCCGGGGGTTCGATTTCCACACGGGACATATCTTTGTGAGACCCACAAATATTTCATTCAGTCTGGGTATTTGTGTATGTGAATTTTCACATTTGTAAATGCACCCACGACAGGAATAAATCCTAGTGTGGGGCAACGTTTTATAAAAAAAGAAAAGAAAGAAAGAAAAGAATGGTAGTGGTTTTTTGTGTACACCCACTTCTCGCCGGCGAACTTAGGTCCTATGTAATTGGGCGCGAGCCTAGCCCTTGTATCATGCACAACACCAGACTCCAGGCTGCTACTGAAAATATTTCAAATTCAAATTCATTTATTATTGTGTATCATAGGTTACATAGGTTGGTATAAGTGTTACATTAGTTCTCTATGATCAGCCTATACGGCGTACAATATTGCATATATTTCTGAGTGATCTAAAAAAATACCAAAAAAATATATATATTATTCTATTTTATACCTCAATGTCATCATCAGAAAAATAATATTATTATAAAATGTCAAATAAATTATTAATATACCTATGCAAAAAAATTACAATATTTGATCTTTAATATAGCATAATAAAATATAATCAATAAAACAAAAAAAAAAAAAATTCTATTGAAAAAGTATGTTTTGTTCGACCTAGAGAACCTGTTAGAACTCTGTACTTTCTGTCGACCCCGCAAGGGATCTGGCATGATGATATCGATAGATAGAACCTTATGATTGATATGTGCATATTTCACCACTAGGCTTATGAGGTGGTCAAAGGAAAATAATCTCCCCATTTTAAAACAAGTCACAAGTTTATTAAAATTGTGCTCATGCCAGAGGGGTATGTAATAAAAGAACCTGTTGGAACTCTGTACACTCTGCCTGCCCCGCAGGGGATCTGGCATGATGTTAGAGATAGATTGATAGACTCATGCTTTATAAATCAAAGTATTGATTATCTATACTGTACCTGTATACAAGGTGTAATATACATAACGTAAGACCTCAGACACCCCACTTAGATTGTTGCTTTAGGATAAACTCCTAGGGTATACGAAATACGAAAATCAAACTTTCAAGGAATTTCCTTCCATTTTTTGAAGCTTTGGTACCCAAACTGACCACGAATCCCATACTTTTGTATAAATATTGAGGTATATGTATTAGAAATGCATTTGAAATAACCATATTGCTTTAAATAATGATTAAATTTTGTATAATACAATGGACTGAACACTGACTCAATGCGTAACCACAATTTCTGATGTTAAAAAAGACGAGTAACATACTTTAAAAATAGTTTGAATTGATTCAGTTGATGATTTGGAATAAACTACTTTAAGGTCTTGCGTTAATTATGTTACACCTTGTATATATCTCATATACAGATATATGAGATATATATATCATAATTGTAACAACAGGACACTAACTTGTTATTTCAATCTTCATTTAATTTGAAGCTTCATGTTAATTATCTCTGTACGAAATGATTGTTTGACACAATTATTGGGTATTGTTTTGTTTTATTAGATAGCAGTTTCTGGAACAAGTAAACAGGGCAGTGAATCTTACAACATTATAATGTTAATTAAATACTTTGTTATTTTATGTATTCAGTATTTGTTTAATGAGTACATGCATCGTAGAATCCATGGTATTTTATTGTAAGATTTAGTTGAACTGAATGGATTGAATCCATGCAATGCCAGAAAAGAAAGTAAATTTTATGTACATGTTGCTAGAATTCATTTTTCACTATTGATGCCTTGTGGATTGGTCCTGTTTAGGGTAAAACATCCAACTTATATGTAGAACAATTGATTTATACCTTTTCTATTTTTTTGATGAAGTTGAACTAAAGTTTTTCCCTGTTCTGCGGTTTTTATTTTTTCTAATGCCGCAGGGGTTAGATTTTGCTCTCTCGCTCTCGCTCTAATATGCTTGATTATGAATATGTCCTTCATGGAATGACTGCTAGTCTGACCTTATATGTCTAAAGGCCTTGCACTGCAGATAAAATAAAATTCAGAATTGTTACAGTTCTGATTATTTTGTTTAATGGGCTTTTGAATCATTGAGATCAGATTTTAAATTGGATTGGCATTATTGAATCCCCAGTTCCTTTGCCATGCCACAGAAATAGTTCAATAAATGTTGAGTTATTGTTCACAAAAATCATGCCATACCATGATCCAGATATTTTTTTAGGAAAGTCATTTTTACACCTAGAAAGCATTTCTATGATAATATAAACTATGGCTTGATATTTTGAATGTAACTAAAACTTCAAAAATCGCTTACACAATAGGTCATCCAGAAAATTAGAAAACATCATATCACTCTTAAGGTCTTTTTCAATCATTCTACATGTGCAGCCTGTGGGTTTATTATACACAGAGGACATACAGCGACCTATAATAACGCACTTAGGCTACTGTTGGGACTGCCGTGGCGTTGTAGTGCCTCCATAATATTTGCAGAGCTTTGCAGCCATTATGAGTAAACGGCGTGCCTCCATGATGGCTCGTTTACGCGGCAGTACCAATAGTATCTAAGCGTTTTTTTATGATCGGTTGGGCTCACCTATGTTGAAGAGGTGGGTTTTATTACCCACAAATTAGTGTGCAATAATATAATTATTACGAACATTATAATTTAATTAAAAAAATATATTATTAACGAATAAAATAATATTAAATATTTTTATTCAAACATCATCTGAAAATGCATACATACATAATAAATCAGTCTACAGTAGGATACTACCGCATTCATCGTCGTTGCTCTACCGGATCGACACTGTTCAACACTCGATACGGCACGCTGTCCTAACCTTAGGTCAATAAAGTGAGAATTGACGCCAATTAGCTGGTTTCAAGTTCACATGCGACCATCAAACTGAACATGGCTGAGAAATAATTGTAATAGTTTAAGACGGGACAAATTCCCTTGCGAAACACCGCTGTTACCATTTAAAAATAGGTACATATAACTCAATGCAAAAACGACGAATAACTATATTTTTTTCTTCCGTCGCTTTTTTCATTGACAACTGGTTAGCGATTGACCCGTTTCACCTGACGGAAAGTGGCGATAGGGCCGAAGATGTAGCTCGCTGACTCAGTAATAGCCTATTCACCGATTTATAACTTGTTGAGAAAATAGAAGACGCAAGTGAGACTGATTCCGAATAATGCAAAGGTGTTGACCAGCAGCGGCCGTAACCTACCACCGGTAGATTAGGATCAGCGATTTTGCCGAAGGCTTATTTGACAGAATTTTCTTTCTGTGCGAATAAGGTATTAGAAAGTCTTTAACATCAACAATTTGCTTTTAGGACACAAAGCTTATGCTTATTAAGTATTTGAGATCGTTGGTCCTTACAGGTATAAGAATATTCGTATAAATTTCGTGTAAAATGCTTTTATGTTAATTCTGATGCTTAGGTATTGCTTGTTTGTTCATTCATTTCGCAATCGGTTAAGTTGGTTCTTTAGATGCATTTCATATAAAAGTAGGAAAAACGTCAAAGTACAAAGTTTAACTCATAACATGTCCAACATTTGTGATAGTTATTCCTAATTTAGTCGTTGAAGCTTGGTGAACGTAAAAACAATTCGGAGCATTCATCCAGTATAAAATAGCTTGGATGGGTTTCATCGCACAACATATTATGCATAATTTAATGCTTGGTTTACACATAGCGAGTGGCATCTACCACTCTGTAAGAAAAGTACCATAATCTATCTATCTATCTATCTATAACCTCACGCCAGATCCCTTGCGGGGTAGGCAGAGAGTACAGAGTTCCAACAGGTGAAAGTGGAAGGATGCAGGTACCGGGGAAGACCTAGACTATCTTACCACGACCAAATAAACCGAGTTTTATCTGATGGAAAAGTCAAGAGTCTCCGTAACCGGCGAGCGTGTATGAGACGAACTATGAGAGTCGAGGAAGCCAGAGAGGTATGTAAGGAAAGTACCATAATGTTGATAATGTGAATGGTCGTTATATTGGCTAGAAAGTGACTACTAACAAGAATTTTCATTTTAGTAGTTTAGTTTTCTAAATTAATTCATGTTGTTCAAGATAAGATTGATATACTATAAATTTCATTTTAATCTAATAATATATTAGCTCTGTTAAGGAACTGTCCCACCGTTGGGCACGGGCCTCCTCTCAAACTGAGAGGGTTTAGGACATAGTCTACCACGCTGGCCCAGTGCGGGTTGGCGAACTTCACACACCTTCGAGAAACTCTTAGGCATGCAGGTTTCCTCACGATGTTTTCCTTCACCGTTAAAGCAAGTGATCATTAATTTTAATATGCACATGCTAGCTTGTCCAGATTTGTAATAGAATTAGTACCGTTATCAACTCGGGCCGTGTGATCCAGACATCGCTTTATATATCAGCTGTTAGCCTTATTTTTACTTTTTATTGCCCATCCGACCTTTCACGTTCTACGCCAAACGTAAAACATAATTAAAAAAGTAGCATTTTTAAGTTTCAAGTTACTTAAATGATAAATATGTAATTAAAATTAGTTGCGTAAGTCGTTAGAGATAAGTGTTACTTCACCTTTCGCTTATCCGAGTACGTAATATTTCTTATCTTTTCTCTTACTGTAGATGATGTTAGGTATTATAGTGTTGTCAGCTAATGGAAGTACCGTTAGTTTTTAATTTTTAGTCTTTGATATCATTGAACATGTTCGCGTTCAGGGTTATCGGTGTAACCTTGACAGCTATGACCTTTAAGGGCCAAGGGTTTTGCCGTATTTTATTATGGTGATATTTATAGTTTCCTTTTAATATTTGAATAATGCTATAAGCAAAACTAGTACTGGCTAATCTAGATTTAATAATAATATGAAAAACGCGTTCTTACACAGGAAAGTTTAATATCGTTTCCAGGGACAATTAAGTCACAGTTTGCAGGGTGTGCAGTAGAGTAACTAATTAATTTCTTCGCCACGACTACCTATATTCTCCTTTTGAACGTTCACAATTGATAATCTGTCTGGCATATGTTGCGTTTGCGAATAGCCTCTCGAGCAAAAACTTTTTAGTAAAAACAAACACGTAACAGAGGATTCCAAACATGTATTTTTACGGAACATTAAACAGATCGTTCGCACTAAACACCAATCATAATTTGCGTAAGCCGCCAGTCTGAGGTGTTATAGGTGTACGCAGTCATATGTAAATAGATAAGGTAAAAAACTAGTTTTTTTTTTACTTCATGCACTTCAACAATTTTGAAATATAATTTTAGATTGTATATTTTAGAATCTGGTAAAAGGAATACACGATTGAACGAAATTTTCTCCATAGAAAAAAAATCTAAAGTCGTTTCTATTGTTTCGCATTTTCTGATTCCAACGCGAAATGCTTAAGAACTAATCAATAGAATTTACTTAAAAACATAGCAAATGTTTGTAGCAAAGTTCTTGTAAAGCAGTTTTTTATTTCATAGTGTAGTTTTTTTTTAGATAATGATATGCACACTTTGTTTTTGCACATAAGTCGTTTATTTCCGAGCGCGCGCTCAATATATCCGCCCCTTATTATTCTTTTCTCCGGGTCGGTAATGGTCGATCGCAGTAGGCCCTTAATGAGCCTATTTTTCCTAATTACTCTACTAACGTATTATTGTGACCATATGAAAACTACATCATGATGGAGTTCTTCGTAATTCCATAATGGCCAATATTGCAAATCTTTCAGTGGCAGTTCTATAAGCGGTGGTAACTAATGCACATCGGTTGAAAAGGGAGATAATCTACTACTTACGGCTTCGTAGAGCGTACTACTACTAACTCAGTACACTGAGTGACGTAGACGACGCTCGTCGACGATAATATATTATGTGACGTTTTGTCGCTTTTGTCACTGTTGGTGCTTCGAGCGTCAGAGAAGACTCTACGAAGCCGAAACTAGCTGATTATTTCCCTCAGCCGATGTGCATTATTTCCCGCAGCTTTACCGTATTAACTAATTTATGTTGCATCAGCGATCAGTTTAAGCCATCTGTACAGAGTAAATGAGCCTATTTCTTCCTAGGTACGCTACTATCGTATTATAGTGACCATAATAAAATAATTGCCTAACATGGTTTCTTCTAACTCTTATAATGGCGAATACTGCAAATCTTCCAGTAACTACTATTAAATATTTTATGTCTGCGACCAATTTATCAAGTTTCTTGTCTCGTATAAACATCGTCAAATCTATTCCATTCTGTATCTTTATTGTTAACAGAGAGTTTGTTAAAATTATTCAAATTCTGATCGTGAAAATAACATTTTCTTTATTTATTTTTTTGTATAGTTGCATGTGGTTTTTTACTGTTTCTTTCTCAATAAAATCTCACATTCTGTGAATTTTTATTTTAGAAGAGACAAAACATTTGTATGTATAATTATACAAAATCCCGAACATTTTTCCGAGAGACCCGAATTCAAAACATTTTAAATTTTTAATCGAAAACAGCCGACGCCAAGTGTAATTAGTCATAGATACGCAATTCCGTGTTAACCGCGAACAAAAACACAATCCAATTTAAACTTTAACAGCGTATACTAAAGTCTAATTGAGAGGAGAGTACTATTAGCACTTAGTGCGTTATTGCATAATTATCTCGATTTAATTTTGATCGGCTACTGGTTAGTCATGTTCACACCATCTGCTACTATTTGTAGTGGTAAAGCTTTCCATTCCCTACCGGATTTAATACAAATAAATCTATATTTAAATGTATCTCTCTTGATTTTATACTTAACGGTTATTGGCAACGTTCATTGCTCTGTGCTAGATGTAATATAACCTTTAATGCCATTTAGGAAACCGCAATGAACTTGACAGGATATCGATATTCAAAACTTCACTTCTCGTGGAAGGCATTATACGAGAAACGCACTTCCACAATTCAAACAAGTACGTGCTTTGCCATAACACAATCACTTGAGAAGTATTATTGTAGCCTTATTTTGCCATGACAGAAGTGACTTTTGTGTGTGTGTGTGTGTGTGTGTGTGTAAATGCTCTACGCTGTTGGCCGCGGGGCCTTTATAGCTTCACCGGACAAGAGGTCACGCTCAAGCTAGAAGGGCAACGGGGCAACTAGCTCAAGGGCGCCTCTAGGAGGAACGGCTTCGGCTTGGGCAGTTGCTATGGGGGAGGGCGTATACTAGGTGTCTCGTCGTGGTGCTCGCAGTGGTCGCCGGCCGGCGAGGTCGGTGTTTGATCCTGTGTGCGGTATCTGTATCCGAAAGAAGGGATGTAAGGGCATCGGGAGGGTAACAGAGAGTCGTGATAGTCAGTTTGTATCTGTCTCTTTCTCGAGGCAAATATGTAATAATAATATTGCTAAAATGGCTGAAAACCCTCTTGGGCTTCACGGATTAATGGCCGATAGATACAGATATCTAACTAAACTATTAGATGACACCCCGTCCAAGAAATTCTTGAAACTTGTAAAAGATGATTAGAATAATTCAATGCATAACGAAGAATTGTTCGACTTTTTGCCGACCATCCAAAAGGATTATCTGGTACCTTACGAACGAAACGAACAGTAAGTATTCCGGATAGCCACAGTTTACCAAAATAATATTTCGTAAAATTTTTGGGTTTCGGTATGTTTTAGAGGTCAGAATGTCTAATTCTTCATGGATATTTTGCTTGAATAGAACTACATACTATATAATCTATGCAATCTAGAAGCTGTTTAAATAAAATTTATTAATTTGTTAATCATATTTCATGATAGGTATGTTTGATAAGTTCATTGTCTTCGTGAACAATGATAAATAATAATTTGATTGTTCCATTAGTTCAGGAATGGATGTCTAATGTGGCAGATAAATCTCTAGATAGTAATTTAAAGTTTTTAATGAGTATTTATAACTATAATGAAGTTTAGAGTGTTGTTTCTGACAGAGAAATTCAAAATCCTTGAAATATGCTAGTGAAAACGAAAGTTCAGATGATGAGTGTTTAAGAGCCTGTTGGTGCCGTTTTGGTTAAGGTAAAGAAACCAGTTTGTATTGATACACAAATCACGACTGATGTGTTTATCAATATTGATAGTAAGCTTTACAAGACATAAGAGTACAATAATGATATTAAAGTAACTAGCCCAGTGTTCAATGGTATTTCCCATCGATAGATATTTTTAACTCCCTTAGGGATGATTTTTAATTTTTCTTAGTGGTGACCGACAATATACTATAGGAATTCTTGTGTAAAATTTAATGCTTCTAGCTTAACCCACCAGTTTAGGCCTGGCGAAGCCTGTTAGATGGGTTTCGAGTAGATTTGACATTATTAATTTTAGCAAACCTACTTTTGAGAATATATTACGTGAAAATGCAATCCTATTTGCTAAATTCATTAAAGTTGTTGACTATATTACTGCATAGTCTTAGGATTTGTGCAATTCTAAATCTTTATCATTTAAATGTACTGACATAAAATGTAATTGATATTAAACTGTTAGAAATCTGTCCTTTAACTTCATATCATAACAAATTAATAAATTTAGGATCACAGATCAATAAATTTAGGCGTCCGTTTTGTCTGATCAGAATTACAAGCATACTGTTATATAGGCTTCCATGTTTTTATTACTTATAACATTAGAAAATCATTGGTAAAACGCTGTGAATTATCTGTACACGAGTAGCGTATCATCAGTAGTTCGAAACGTGCTTGTGCGCCGGGTCTCGTTTGTCATGCGCGTCGGTATGACTGTAGCGGATGGCAACCGATTTGTGGAATTCGCTGCAAGTAATAAGCGGATTGATCCTTTATACTATATAATACTTATTTTCTATATCTATATCATCAGGCCGTATGACTTGCAGACAATTTATTTTCTTCACCAAATTACAGACATGACAATTTATTTCCTTAGCCAAATTTCATAAGTCCTTTTAGGAAAAACATTTTGTGATGTGACATGTCGATTTTGAATGGCATTAAAGTTCATTTGAGTAGTTTTGTGGTAGAAAATGGTCTTAACATAAATCACTCTTTATGTCGATACAGTATAGCCCTGCAATCTATTCATCATCATTATTCGCTAGGGGCCGGGTGCATTGTATAATACCATATTCCCAGTATTATTTTAATTAGTAGGATTAACTATTAGAACATCTATAGATATATAGATTAGCTTCAGGATGTATTAATCTCAGCCCCTCCTCTGGCCTCATCATATTTTGTTTTCCAAAATGTATCCTATATTTTATTTTAGCTTATAATCAACCTCTACCAGATTTCATTTAAATCTTTTCAGCCGAGACGAGATTGAATAACGTTAAACCAACATCATAATTTTCGCATTTATCATTTTTGTAGGACAAGGGTGGATGATATTTCAAAAGGGATAATTTGGAAAGATAAATTCTAACAGTTCAGGCTATTTTGAAATGATTCGTTGCTTGTAGATATATAACTCACTTACTACACAAATGATGAATTATAAAGTTATTAAATGAATAAATGCGGTCGAAATGCGAGCTCTGCGGATGATGAGCGGAGTTTAGCTGACCGACCGTATTCGCAACAGCGTAGTAAGTAAGCGAGTAGGTATGAAAGATAGTATCGGTGTAAAGATGAGAAAGGGTATGTTCCATTGGTTCGGGCACATAGAAAGAATGGCAGACGAAAGAATGACAAAACAGATATACAATGTGAAATTGGAAGGATGTAGGTACCGGGGAAGAGCTAGACTATCTTACCATGACTAAATAGACCGAGTCTTATCTAAAGGACAAGTCAAGAGCCTCCGTAACCGGCGAGCGTGTACGAGACGAACTATTATAGTGGAGGAAGCCAGAGAGGTATGTAAGGGATCTGGCGTGGTGTTATAGATTGATAGATAAACTTATTAATATACGGTATTACCTCCCTAAGATTTGACGATTATGTCTGGATCTTTAGAACGCTTGCGTGGAGACATGGGTTCAAAGAAAGAAAAACAGCAAACTGACCTGATTAAAAATATTCCCTAGCGTTCCTTACTTTGTAGATAATTTGAAAGAATAGGAAGGGCAAGGTCAATTTTAAACTCGCACTTTAGAGAACCCGCTCTAAGTCAACGTGACTGGAATTCGTCACATCTTGTAGACAATGGCATGCCATAAGGGAGAAATAAAAGTGCTAATTATTATTATTCAGTTCGATAGTGTTAAAATGAGCTTAAAATAGTAGTACTGTCTTCATTTTTTTGATTAACTTGTCTTTTATCAAGTCATACATTCTATGTTAATTAAATAAATTTCATATTTTACCGCCCCCTGGTATTCCCGTAATGATTCCATAGGGATTATTTATAGCGTTTTTCTAATATCCTCCTAATTTAGAATTCTAGTATAATTTTGCCTGTAGTTTGAAGTTCTATAATAAGGACATATTGAGGTTTTGATAAATGTAAATTGGAAATTCCATCAACTGTTATCAAAGAATTAACCTTCCTAGTTTCCATAATCGCTACTCGCTGCCTCTACCAGCTCATACATTGTTCAGTACGATCGCGGTGGGTGTGCGTTACGGACGGAAGCCTCGCATGCTCTCGCGCAGTCCGATTACCGCGTGTGCATAGACCAGTGCCAATCAGAGAACGATCGTGTTCTATTAGAAATTGTGTGAATGTGATTTTGAGAATTTGAGATTTAAATGTGAATACTAATTTTAAAACCAGTGTTTTTGGTTTTGTGCTGGCTAAAAAGGTTCTAAGTGCCATTTTAACTGAAGTGGATATTCAATTGACTAGGATAATAAAGTCTATTGCTTCAGTTGTGTGTGAGTTGATGCTTATTATATTTTTTTCTTTGTCAATGCGTACAGGAAGCTGTTTATTATTCTGAGTACCTAATGACTACTCATTAGATATTACTTATATTTGCATTGCTAAAGTCATATTTTTAAGTTTATAGGTTTGCTTTAAAGATTTATTTGATCAGTTTTTTAGTAATACTTGCGGCGAAAGTTTTAAAGGCATTTCGTAGTTACGTCATTTCAAAATGATTGGTCTGGTAGTACTGCTATAAATAGAAAGTTTGTACGTAGAGTTTTGAAGATACCCAATGTAAACCCTATTGTAAGAAATAATTTATGTGCTAAATCAAAAACTTACACTAACATAGAAATTTGAATAGTGATAAATTGAATTAATTAAAAACACATGAGACTAATATATTGCATTGTAATAAAGATAATGAAATTAATTAAAATAAATACCATAATAATAAATTTACTGTCTGTTTATTAATATAAAGAATTACTTAGTTAATAGAAGAATATAGTCGTAGTCTTTATATAAAGTTAATTCTTTTAACACAGTGATAACTGAGAAAAATAGAAATATAGAAATACGTTGTAGTACTTAACAGATTCTTCGTTATTTATATGGAATCATTTCCAATAGAAATTAGTGTTAAGGGCGAGTTAACTTGCAGCATTGTTTCGGGATGTTACAGTTGAAAACTTTAAACACATCGAACATCTCAGAATGGTACAGAAGTATACTAAAAGACTCTCCATAAAATGAGAACTCTAATTAATAGATAGCGTCATAAAAATGGAATCTCACGTTTGCGCTTTTGATAAAACAAAAAAAAATAATCTTTGATTTGAACTTGCAACTATTAAATTATTACACTAAGCATAAGTTACAAAACAAAATATTCAGATTCTTATAACATTTGTATACACAAGGACAAAAAGATGAGGAAGTCTTAGAAATAAAACTAGCAACTATGTTTATATTTTTATTCTAGTACAATTCATTATACTTCTTGCTATCTTGTAATATTGTCTAATGTTTGTGTTAATAAATTATTATATAATATTTACTTTCCAAATCCGCACAAAATATCTACAACATAGTGACGTTTAGGTGAAGCCTCGGTGTCGTTAACAGCAGTATTACGTGGGAAAGTTCTATATTTAGGCTGGTTATTGCCCTCTGTCCCAAAGTTAAGTGGATGTGCACACGCTACGAAAAATTTGGTACAAAATTATTGATTTACTTCGATAACGGTCGTGGTGAGGTGATTTTTAATAGTGTGCTTACTGACCAAACACCTATTAAACTTGCAAATATAGGTATTAAACTAGTAGAACTAAAAACAATCTTAACTATAATACTATCTTGACTGGAAACAAGGGTGTCCAGTTAAGATGGATGGTGCTATTTTGCGTGTCCGTAGCCTGCTTTATCTACGAGGGGGCGATGCTCTTGCAAAAGCAATTTTGGAAATGGTTTATCCATCGATATATTATTTGGACTATATTAAGGCGATAGTTTGAAAAACGGCCCGAAAAAGTACAAGTGTATGGGTGTGGTTTTATTTCGAATAAGTTCGGTTCAAACATAGCCAATGTGACGATGCATTAAAATGCTACCGTTTGCTTAAAGTACCATTATAAAAAGATCTGAGGTCACTAAGTTGCTAGCTATCAGTAAGTATATCCAAAAGTGGCCGGTTTGGGTGGTATTTTCTTGGTGACCCGTAATCTAGAACCGTAATCTACAAATCATTTATCGATGGATTTATCTGGTTGCTTATTTCCTCTGCTCTGGTTGTTAATAAATTTGCCTCAAACCATGCTTACTTCAAACTATTGGTGTGTTTATCCGCTGATCATATATTATTCAATGTTTTAGGCACAGATCTGTCTTAGCAATGTATAGGTCATTCTTATGTAAATATGGG
Organism: Phalera bucephala; assembly: GCA_905147815.2. NCBI lineage: Eukaryota > Metazoa > Arthropoda > Insecta > Lepidoptera > Notodontidae > Phalera > Phalera bucephala. Next base: position 31,766,354 of record LR990611.1, on the reverse strand, counting down.
CCAAGGGGACCTAGATCATGTATGAACGATACGATTGTTTTAGTAAATTTATTATCAATCAATAAATACGTAGCTGCTCAAGCCACTAGTCTTGAATTCATTTGTCTCGGTAGTTTTCTTTATATACGAGTAATAAGATTTAGGTTAAGACGATGCAATCATTATGCCTACCCATAAATTGGTTCTTGACGCTGCAATTTCTTAAATAAGGCTTAATGTTACAGAAACCTGTAGTTAAATTATTCTATTATTCTGTAGTTCATATCTGCAAGAGATGATATAGAAGAGAAAATATTTTCCCAAATTGTATTCATGTTGGCCAAAGTCTGACGAATAGTATCATTGGAATATATCTAATTACTTTTCTATGTATGGTTTCTGCAAATGAGTAGGTATTTATGAGGATTGTCGACACGTGCAGGCCAGATTATGAGTATTTATTTAACGTAACCTTGACGTAGAGTTCCATTATCTCTAGGCTGTTTAACTGGAGTATATTTCAGCGATAAATTAGGTAGCACCGCTAGTGAAGTTTTAGCTTGAGGAATACCGTTGAGTTTTCGTATTATTACATTTTGTATGGGAAATTGAAATCTAGAATTTCAGTTCCCATAGTCAATTGATTAAACAAAAACCCAAAAGCGGGTTTACGTTAATTACTAAAAATAGGTTAAGTTAGGTTAGTAACTAACACACGCAGGCTCGCGCCGTAAAAGCGCTGCGTCCGCGCAGCCTCCGAAAGGCGGTAGGGGGGAGACCGAACTCCCCTAATACGTGTCGAGGTCCGCACACGGACTCACACGGCCCGCCGGCGCCACAGAGGTCATGCTGGTGACGATTCCTGTGGCCCGGCAAAAGGGCAGTAGGACGCCGAGGGGTTTTAGTGGGTGCAAGCCCCACATAACCACCCGGGCCGTGCCCTCGGCCCGGGGGTACAAGTAAGGCATTTCCCCTCGAAAAAAAAAGTAAGTAACTAAATATTTGCAATAGGTTGTAATATGATTAGTTTTCTACTAGGTTGGGCTTTTGTTTAATATTATTTCTAACACACCTACTATTCCATTTCGAAAACTGCTGTTTAAGAAAATTGAGAAATGAAATAAAGGCCCACGTTTAACGACATTACCTTCTTTTCAGAAATTAATAGTATCAACTACATATTCATGTACTTGATTGTAATGTTCTTAATATATGCGTGTTGTATATTCTCGTACTTTACAATATCAATCATCTAAACAAATTTACTCTTTCTCTCGACACAGTTCTTGTGACTTTCTCTTTACTACGGTGTTGTTTTACCTCGTTGTCATAACGATATTACCCCTCACCAAGTTGATTCTTAAATAAGAAGTAGTTAGATCTAAAATAAATAGACGTATTCTTTCAGAAATTAAGGTTGTTTGTTATTTACGACGATACCAACATAATAAACTGCTAATCTTGAACTATAACCACAGATACGCTGATTGTTTCCTTATTCCTTATCTTTATACGCTAATTATAAAATATTTTAGGAGGCGCTCGCAGCGCTGTGAAACGGTATTCTTACCGATTCCGTACCGACACCGTTCGGCTTGGTTGGTCTAGGATGGGTGATCGTCGGAATGCACGTTAAGTCTTTGGTCCCAGTTTATTTAGAAGTCGTTACTTCCAAGTTGGGACCCTACTGGGAAGTTAGCTATAGGCCGATTTATTACACCATAATTGTAAAATTAAAATGCTGGTAGTAAATTTGAAGATCAATTATTACTGTATCTGTTACATTATTACTATATCGGTCAGTTTAAAAGTTATTTTTTAAAAAGAGATACATTTGTCTTTCTGTCTGCTGACCGTTAAAGATGCCATTGGTCTAAAGAAAGTCTCGTACTTTTATAAGTTTAATATAACAGAAAAGAATTCAACCTGAAACTTTAATGAGCAAAAAATTCTGCATCTACTGCCGAGTAGCGTATTTTAATTTCATTCCCATTCAGTTTGGTCAGATGCCAAGTAGAATCTGTTTTCAGTTTTTGATTGGTTACCAGGTTAACTTACAAATAACATACACATACCAATGTTCAACCATAGTTTACTTATTATTTACCTGTTTTTAATTAAACTCTGTTTGGTTTTTGTGGTAACATGTGCTTTGGTGACACATTTTAATTGATGATATTTTCAGCTTGCAATATTTTTCATTATTACGATCAATCGAAAGACGTCTACTGCAGGAGAGAGATCTCCCTCCCTCAAAGACCTCTACGACGACTGGTTTTGTACTGTATGCATCATGCAGTGTTTAGTATCTACACAATTTATAGAAATAAGAAATTCTATTAAACTACAATAATCCATTTTATAATTCATCTCTGTCGGGAGTTTCTAATCCCAGCCTCAAAAAAGGACTTTTAAGGAGAGATCATAATCTTTTTAAACCTTTGTCAATCGATCTTGCTCGTGAATTTGACCAAAGGAATTCTGATGCCGTTACTAATACACAAGCTGCTTTGAAAAACTGTTATTTATGATGTAATTATCTGTGGGCGTCGGCATTTTCCCCGTGCCCGCTTGCTAAACCGTTCTGAGAACCTTGATTTCTCAAAGTTTAATAAATTGGCCAAGAGTCCCGTGATTGCTTTACGAGTTTATATTGATTGGTACCTATTTATAAAATTTACCTTTTATAGGATTATATTTGAATATTATATTCAAGTAGCGTTACTTCATTAATTATGTTGCTGTGTTATTTTGATGTTTGTTAAAAGCGTTGATTTTCTTGGGTGTGAATTTTTCTTTGTAAGGTTTTGGTACCCGTAGGCACCTTTTTAGTCCTTTTCATTATTATAAGCGATTATACAAGGTATACTATATATAATGTAAGACCTGAAAGTACTTTGTTCTAAATCGACAACTAAATCGATCCCAACTATTTTCAATGTATGTTACATCGTTTTTTTAGGTTATCAAAAATTTGGAAGTTGATTTTTGTTTAGAATTTGTAAAGCAATAATCTGATTGGGGTGTCTGAGGTCTTGCGTTATTTATAGTTAGTTTTGCTATCGTTTATGAATTCACCATCTTTTTCAATACGTTTAATGTTACACTAAAACCTGAGCTGTATTACAGTTGATGATCTGCTTTTTTAAAATTTATTTACTTATCTGTACATTACCTTAGGGTTATTTCCTAGCTCGAAAATGTTTATGTTAAACCAAATGTAATCATATGTTGGGAGTAACCTGTTTTGTACCAAAAAAAATATGTTACACCTATATAATATTTATTTGATTTAAAATAAAACAAGTTGATTCTAAGGTTCTATCAGTACTGTAACACTAATGAACCTTAGGCTGATTACTGAACTTCATGATTATTAAACTACATCTAAATTAAGATATCCATCGATATGACTTTTGCGGAAAATACTTGAGTGTAATTGTTATAAACGACATCATCTATTGTTACAGGTTAGGTGTGCGTGCAGTTAGATAAGCAACAACTGTGATAGGATTGTTGCAACTATTCAGAAGTGTGGAATGGTTCCTGTGTGTTGGTGGTTTCTTGTTGATGTAAGTAATTGGATTTGGTTTGTTAATTTGCATTAGAAAATAGCCTTTTAGACATAATCATTTTAAGTGCAATGCCTTAAAATGGGTATCAATTTTATCCATAGCAGTTGTAATTTATAGACTCATTTATTTAGCCAATTCACATCCGTTTTTATATTAGTGTCAACTGTTGTTGTAAAAATGAGCGTTGAAGTCGACGCTTACGAGCGTTAAGGCACGTAGAAGACGCGAGCGTTTTAAGCGCTCTCGACTAGAGTGTTTTTACAACACTAGTGTCAACACATGAACTAGAACTCCTTACTTTCTCTTTGATAGCTTTTAATGCTACTTACATCAAATAAATTGATTTATGTGTAGCGTAAAAGAATTAATAATGTAATGGATCTAATTGTCACCTAGACCATCGTCCCATTTTACCTGACTTTACTTCATTTTATATTTATTTTCATTTCTAAATTATTTGTGATATAATTATGTAATCCCCAATTTACGAAAGTATCACCGATTTGTCAAGATCCTGACCGCAGTCAGGACTTGGCCGGATAAAATAGATGATCCGGTATTTTCCCATCCAATTTTGAGAGTGAATAACTATAATTATGTCTATCGTCTTAACTTATTACCACTAATACCAAAGACGTTTTCTCCAATTAAATTCAAACAAACTTAAGTCATTAACATTTCAAATATTGTATCGTAAAGTTGACTGCATAGTACATAACACATTTTATACGATGGTTTCAAGTTAGCGTTTCTCCACTCATATTAAAACGGATACACTAACTACGATGACGAGTAGCAACTCAATGGATCAAGAGTGGATAGCAATCCAATACAACATTAAAATATAAACCTGAAGGTATTCAATGATAAAGAAATGCTGAGATTCTTAATTAATACGTCAATGTCCCGGTGACCTTATTGATATCGCCATCACGTGGTAGACTATATTTTTCAATTTATTGATGCGGTCGTTCAACTTATAACATTCAGCGTCTAAAATAAAAATTATTCTTAATTCATCATCATAGTCTGGAGCCTCTCTACTAACTATAGGTCTTCTCTTTCCTCGCCCTTTTTCTTGTTAAGTTTCCAATTAGTTTTGTTGATACCTATATCGCCATCACGTCTTTCAACTCATAACATTCAGTATCTAGAATGAAAATTATTCCTTGCTACTAGCGACCCGCCCTAGCTTCGCACGGGTGAATTATACACATAAACCTTTCTCTTGAATTACTGCGTCCATTGGTGAAAACCGTATGACAATCGCGTTCGGACATATAGACAGACGCGGCACTATGTTTTATAATATGTAGTGATTCGTTATCATTGACCTCTACCGACTATTTAGTTCGTTTACCTCGCTCTACACTTTGTTAAGTCTCCAATGTATAAGTTTACAGCTCTTAAGATAGACTAGAACTTCCTAGACTGTGGACGGACAGTTCATGAATTGTTAAGTTCACTCTGCCAACTTCTGATGTACTCACTGCGTACTTATATTAATGTTTAATGGATTTGGAATTTACAACTTTGATATGGCGAAATGTTGTTTGCTTTCTAACAGTATAAAACCGTTAGGTATATGTTACAATATTGATTTTGTTACCTCGTGTAGTATGCGCGTCAGATTATGTTCTCTGGTTTCATTGTCGTATAACATTTATCGTGTATCATCATGAGTTAATGTTTCAATCAATAATATACAGTGTCAATTTTTTAAGTGAACGTGTATGGACAATCCAAAGTAACCGTCTGTAAAAAATATTAAAAGGGGTCTCGGGGCCGGTTTTGGTGAAAATTAAAACAGCATCATATTATACAGCATAATATTTTGAAAAAACTATTTCGGATTTAAAACTGAAGTTTAATTTAACAAAATCGATCCTAAGACTACTTTGAGCATTTTAGCATTTCCTTCTAGTTTCGAATTCGCCCAACCACGCCTACTAAAAAATTGTGTATACGTGTACTACCTACGTTATTACTACCATTTACAATGCGCGTTAGTACCCTTCATGTTTACTTTACCTCCTTAGATGCACATTTCGATGGCTGCAGCCGTGATTACTGTTTATCATATCTAACCATTTCTATGTTCAAATCCAAACAAACCTGACATGCATAAATAGTAAGTACCGTCGAAGAAGGTTGCCAAGTCGAAGTTGCGGCTATAAATTGAAATACAACGATTTCTAGACAAATATATAGGAGAACTTCACGGGAACGCAAAAATATTTTTAGTAGTGTTACAAGTTTGATAACAAATAATATGAAATGTATGTTTGAACGATCTGAATTATCGATACTCCAACCAATTAACCGCGAAATATTGTCTTTTAAACTGCTCAAAATTTTTAACAGCAAACGAAGGTTGCAGAAGCAAATTATTTCCAAGAAGGCAACTTCAGTGAATTTGTATAATACGACACCCGACCCGGTGTCACCTGAGACCAAACCTTAAAAGGCTCTTCATTCAATCACGGCAACAACAAACCTTAAAGGCGATTAACTGCTTAAGTAGTCGACACATGCTTTGTAGGTGTTTACACTTAACTATTCAGCACAGTAAACCAATTAGTATTCATCGTACAATTCATGTTACCAGCTACAGTTGTCCTACGCGCGCTTTGCTTGTTTCCATCCTAGCATTGTCACAGTTAGGCATGTTCACTCATTCTAATAAAAACTCGATCATCGAAACTATTCGAATCGAGTGCACTAGAATCAATTTTCGATTTAGACGAGGATTAAAAGATATCCTCTCGAATCTAAGTCGATTTTTCTGAATTTGCTGAGTGAATGAAAATTTGGTATCTATCTTCATTTATGCATTAAATTTTTAAAGATATAAAGTAGAAAAATGATAAAAGGATATAAAAATGACTATATTTAGTACGCGGTGTTTTAAAAATAAACGTGTTTTACTATATAACATACACAACATAAATAAGTCATATTATTGATTACCACGGTTTTATTATTGTAATGTGAATCGGTCCGTTTCGAATGTTGCCTGAATCGATTCATTGATTCATAACGATTTAAAAATATTATTTCACTCGATAAAATCGATGTTAAATCAACATGCCTAGTCACAGCTCAGCCAACGTGCCAGAAATGTTTGAGAATATTTAATATTCCTTCGCTTTGGTAAAGGTAGCTAACCAATATTTGGTTGCGTTTCAACCGATTAAATTGTTATCATATATTATGCTATGTGGCCTTTCATTTAGATTGACAGGGAACAGTATATTTATAGGTTCATCGGATACTGTTAAATGTTAGTGTCTCTATCGTTAACAGAATAGGAGTCTTTGTTTTATTGATCTTACAAAACTTTCATTACTCATGTATTTACTAATGTTGGAATCCTTGAAATTGCTGATTAATGATGAGCTTTGTTGTTTGATTTGTTCTTCGTTCATTTGTTTTTTTTTGTGGCCCCTTTTTAGTATAACATTTATGATAGAAGGTTTTGCTGTCCCACTAGGGGTGATTTTGTAGTTGTTACGTGACACCAGGAATGATTGAGGTGTCATTAGTGAGTATACAAACATGAATTTCAAATATACAAACGCCCAGGCCATAACAAATTATTGTGGGACACAATAATATGTTCTGTGCGGGGGTCGGATCCGCGACTACTGGATGCAGAGTTCTGCGCTGTGATCCGAGCTGCCTACGCTCAAATTAAGAGCGAGACCAAGCCCTTTACTTTCATTGTTCCTATACAAAACAAACTTTAACATATTCCTTAACCGTATCTTAAATATAACTTAATAGCACAGGTGGTGTTTGTACTTGGTTTGAATATATAATCAGTTAGGGTACTGTTATATTTCCCTTCAACGGGGGTAATTTATTAATGCAATTCATAAATAATATGTTTACTTATATTATCGACGTTTCGGATGCTTTCGAACACTTATTCATTCCGCTTGTCAATATGCCAGAAATGTAAATAAATACCATAAATAAAGAAGGTATTACGCAAATATTTGAAGTCATACAATGTTATAGGTATTTTAATAATTATTGTAATACAAAGCGGAAAATACATTAATTACCTAATCATTAGCATACACTGTCATGATGGATTGGAAACAATGAAATTTTAAATTTGCTTCAGAATGGACATTGTTCGGCGCCCATACATGATTCTCCCCAGAACCAACAGCAATGAAAAAATAATTGTATGATTTCAAATCACCAAAACATTCTCTTCAGGTATTTATTAGTAAATGGACAAGCGGGGGAATCGCAATATTGCACAAAAAGAATTAGATTTTGAGGTTATAATTTAGTAGCCAATAATGCATATGAGGTTATATTGTGTAGGCAAAAATATATTGAGTGGACTTAAAGATTAATTATATTTTATAGATAACTATCGACACACTAAGGTACTATCTATATAAGTATTTCATCTAACAAAACAAGCAATTGAGAGTGGAGGATGCCAGAGAGGTATGTAAGGAAAGAACGAAGAAGAAGGAAAGAAAGAAGAAAAATCTAGATAGCTAATAGGTACGCCTACTACTTTTTACAGAGTCAATTCTATATAAGTACTTACAATGCTTTGAAATATTCGTTTTAAATTGCAAATTGTCCGTTAGATATGGATATTAGCCATTATTTAAATAATATAGATAAATAATGATGGTACGGGTCAAGTGTTTTTTAGTTCTGGGGTAATTTTCGACAATGTCCTTTTCATTTTATTGATTGTCACCATATTTTTGGTACCTCCTCTTCGAGTCCTCTTGAGTCGTGTTCTTCATGTATAAGGGGCGATGACCTCCATCTTCCAGGAGTGGAAGACTCCAGCTCTAAGGCGCTCTTGTGATGTTTTGCCATTTTCTCCTGTCCTCGGCGACATGCAGCGCGTTGTAGACTGTAGTGTCCAGTGGTGCGAATCTGGTCAGACCAATGTGCAGGGCTGCGGCTTAGAGGTCTTTGTCCATCGACTTTTCCAGTGACCATTAGCTTCTCCATGTTGTCACCGTCTTTTCTGGCAATATGGTCAAGGGACTCTAAGATACGCTTTAGATAGTTGGTTGAGAGTCTTGTCGTGTCTCTGAGCTGTTTCAGTATCGGTACGTTATGATGACGATGAGCATATTTATGGTTAGTGAAATATGTATGACAATAAAATATTTATCACTCTGTATGAAAATTAAATTAAATAGGTATATTTATGTAGTTAGAATCTTTAAAAATACTTTTTCTTTAAACATCACAAAATTTATGACACCCATATTTATCTCTCTACCTATAACACCTGAGGCGGGAGCACTTCACTCCACCTTTGGAAGAAGTACATCCAGTGCAAAACGTAAATTATGAGTAAGAAGCCAAAAACGTCTGTACAATAACTCTGAAATATTATAGAGTAGCTTCCACCCGCGACTTTGTCAACGTTGACTTTAGACCCTAACATTTTTCCGGTATAGAAAGTATCCTGTCTTAATCTAGGTAATAAACTATCTGTGTGCTAAATTTCATCCAAATCCGGTCAGCCCTTTTTGCGTGATTAAGTAACAAACAAACCAAACATACAAACTTTCTCATTTATAATATTAATAGGATTGTCAAACTATCGTACAAATATAAAAATCTCAATGATAGCAATTTGTCTGCTGTATTATCTGGCCGGGTAAACAAAAAGTTACCTAGTGTTTTTCTCTCGTATCAATATTGTCGTCATAATTATGGTCTTTTCTCGTATTAAGCAGTATTTTCGACATAAGATATATCGGCTCTTCAAACTCGCCACTCGTGGCTGCCATCACACGTTGTAATTAGGTTACTGTACGTCGAACTATTAGAATCCCATTTACAACTCAAAGCTCTACACGGCAATAACGCTTGGAATTCCTCGGCTCGTTGTTATGTCGACAGGTCATCTGTAGTTAATGAAGTGTCGAGGTATCGTGTGCCAGCCTGTCATCGACACTACATGGCTCTTTTCAGGCGCAAACTACGACAATCAGTTTTAGGGTTCCCACTATTAAATAGTGTAACTTGCCTTGAGTGGTACCTACTTAAGTCAAACATGTGCTTGCTTCGAGTATCATGTATTGTTTTATAAGGTACCTTACCTATTGTAAACTAAATTAGCAGCTACCGTACAAAAACAGTAATTTATTATAAAATCATACTTGGTACCCTCACTATAATATAATTAATAATTAAACAAAATCAGACTTAAATTAATATTAGAAACTAGAAGTATTTTATAATATAATAATTATCGCAACACGACTACGATTAGACGTCCGCGCGATTCGGTGTCTGGAGCAAAAGTGTCGAATCGATCGCACGTCCGTTGTATTTTCTCCGTTTGACAGCCGGCTGAAGTAACTTCACTTAGTGTTGCCAACACTATTGCTTACATAATTACACAAGTTAACTTGCACACGCTACAAAAGATTAGTTTAATCACTACGAGAAATTCCATGTCCAATGCGTTTGCGTCACTTTCACATTTTAAATTTGCACCTATATTGTAATTTATTAAATGCACATGATGTGAGGAATTTTTATTTGAGTCAGTTTATTTTGTATCATTAATTGTTAGTTTGACCTTTTTATTTAGGAGAACTCTCAGGCCTGTATTGGCAACCTTTTCATATTTTGAGTTTGAATCCTCATCTATATTACAACTCGTATTACCAATTGTATGTTAGTCAGACTATTAATGTTATTGAATAATTTTCCCGTATCCACTTCATTATCGTGCAAATGAATTATCCTGGTAACTTTTAAAAGCGGTGGGTATTCTATTGTAAATGGTATTTGATATTATATTTATTTCTCTGTCCTCTGTATCGCTTTGCATATTCCAATAAAAACAATTTATTACGGTGTAGGTAGGACGTTAAATTTGACTTTGATATTATGAATGCGCGGTCTTATGCGTCATACTTACATCAGAATGAGGGTTCAAGTTTTCGCGATCACTTATTATGTCAATGTTTGGGCAGACGTCTGTATCAATGTCAATGTTACTTCCTTTGATAAATACGTATTTTGGATTTCATGTTACGTTAATCATACAATGTTATCGCAAAAAGGATGATTATCGAATTAAGGTTGGTATGGATTACGACTAATTTTGGCATCGTGATTTCAATGTAGACTAGTACTTCAATTGGGCGATAAATCATTTCAAGGGTCGCCGTGAATTAGTCAACGCTGAAGCTGTACAGTCGTAAAATGCCGTGACATTGTTCAGTTTTGACGTCGCTAAGAATATATGTGTTGATTCAATCTACACGTTTGAGATGAAAATGCATTAAATCTAATAATAGACGCATTGACAGAGTTGGAGTCAACCCTGCCTAGTCGTGCTCAAACAAGTGATGTTTACATCAAATGAGCAAGCTTCAGGGGACGCTTACAGTAAAGTTTATTCACCTCATCCCATGTGCTAAAGCGCCGTATGTTGCAAGTGATTGTTTATGGAAATGTGCGGTTTTAATTTTGAACTTTTAATGTAATTAAGAGGCTATTTTCATTGTTGAACGATACTTGTTTGTCGGGCCGCCGTCAGCCGCAGGCCGGGAAGCTTAAAATATTAATTATGTAACTTGTGTCAACAACAGCCTCTTGTTAGCGCAACGTTTTAGGAGTTTTGTTAGCTGACCTCGTCAAGTGTATTGTTCAAGTCGTGATAGGTTCCCCTTATGAAAGTTCGTGTAAATAACCTTGAAAATGTACATTGCATTTCAAATATACATAACAATAATGATCTTAAATCTTACGTACTTAGATACTGTAGTATTTTCCATATAGGACAGGTGGTGACAGTTCTAATTGCCAAACAGAATTAATATTTAATTCAATGGTGTTAAGGCATAAAACCATAAGTATTATCACCATGCCTCTTATTGCCATTGAATAAAGTATAATTTCGTTTGGCAATTAGAACTGTCACTACCCATCCTATGTGAAAAATACTATAATGATTACTCAATTGAATATCTTACTATAGTTTCCACTATTTCCTCTGTTTACGATTATCATACCTACATGCTTTGCATTTCGATAGACCGTACAAAGTCGAACAATCATCATGCGGGATTGAAAAGCAGATCAAGGTTGTTCGCAATTGTCTAATTGAATAACAACTTGTATATTAATTTGTTCCATTTTATCGTAATTGTCTTCGAAAGTTTAGAATACTGCATTCAACACGCTATGTAAGTTCAGTGATTTAAAAAGAGAATCTTCTAAACTAAGCAATATTCCTGGTATTATCAATGGTAATTTTCAACTAGGTGCTACAACCTATGCGTTTGAGGTAATAGCGCAATATATCATCTATGATGTCGATGCATTTATTTCAATGAATCCAGCGACGCATTTTAAGCAGATCTTTGGACTTACTAATTTCTAAATGATTTTGTACAAATTCAAAATTGGTCTGTAAAAACTTCAAGTGAAACTCAGAAGGACGGTGAAACATCTTCCCAATTATCAACTGCGAAATCAAATCAAGTTTGTGTGGTTTTTCGAAAGGTCTCCATTCTGTATTCTGTATTTGACGTTTTCGTGTTGGCTTAACAATTTTGCGGTTCGCCTACACCGTTTGCGGTCGTGACACAAATTCCATCCAGATATTAGTGGATGAGAATCACCTTTTGTAATGTGGAGTTGTTGTTCTAATGACCTTAGCAAAGATATTGGTCGTAGTTACATCTTTACTACTTCTGTTGATATTTTTATTAAGTTGTGCGCTCAAGGATTTGTTAAAAGTTTAGTAAAACAGTTTGCAGCAGTCAATTAGCGACGTCCGAACCCTTAGGGTTAGGGTACGGATAAATTTAATACTATGTTCTTTTAAAATATAAAAAAAGACAATGGTTAGAATTATAATAAACTGCACGTCCTATCGATGATCTAAAATCTAGAAAAACTGAAAAGAAATAAATTTATCAATCTTACGACAAATTGTAACGAATAGTCACCCACCTAACATATAGTTCCGTGATAGAAATTGTAAAAATTAATGTCTTCAATGACAATCGGATTTAAATTTTTTAGAGATATTTCAAAAGGAATAAAATAAACAGACGATTCAAGTTAATCGCTTCGTGTCTGTAACATCTACAACTAAAGTACTGAAATATTCAATATCCTTTGAGCAATCACACGCGAAGCTTCAAAAGATTTCCAATACAATAGGAATGAATGAAACGTGTGCCATTGAGGGACTCAACCGTTCTATTCCATGAAAGCTTTCAACTGCATTAGATTTGATGTTGTATAATATTAATATTTTATCTTATTCCAGATTATTATACAGTAGCAAATGAAATGTTGGAAACTTTATTTATAATAGCTACTTATTTAGTCCATCATGTTATCGTATTTGCTCATCTAGAAATTGACTGCAGTAATCGTGGACATGTGTCGTCAGAGCAGCCAGTTGTCGTGATTTCCACCTAAGGTCACGTTCTGTTGCGGCGTCATCTACATGATTTTAAATGAACGTACACATAGTAAACATCTTGAAAATTGGAACGCAGTATCAGCCTATTGCTTCGCCCTGCAAAAGTCTGACTAGTAATAATTTGAAGTGACCCAACAACGATGATGATAATAAACATCGATGGAATACTGTAACAATTTGCCGTTTGTCACTAAGATTTTTAGCGAAACCCTGGTACACTTGTATACTTTTCGTCTATTAAATATTTTTATGAAAGGCCACCCAGTTCTCTGAGATTATGTACTTCTATAATATTTTAGATATTACCCTTTTCATTTGACAGAAATGTTAAGGGCATCGGTACACAAAAAGATTCATGAAAGAGAAGAGAGTGTAATGTAAAAAAATACTGAATATTTCCATTGTTTACCAACCACGTTATAGTCATAGCTAATTTTAAGCATTATATTTTCGATCCCGGGGTTATCTGTCCGGATGTGCTCATGAGCGTAAAAATTGTGATAAAACTCGCACTTAACCAACGGTTTTTGCAATTGTTTGGATTTATAAAGCTGACACGGTGAATTTTATACAGACTTTCATTTTTCAAAGATATCATTGTAATCTGAACATAATACCCACCGGTATAATACCGGTCGCTTTCGCTTCCTTTTCTACAGTCATTAAAAAGTGTGAGATGGCTCCATTAGATAGTCGCGAAGGTAGATTCCTTATGTTGATGAATTGCGTTCTCTTAGTATTCAAAAGGCAAATTACCGTTTCAACGAATTGTGGATCATTGAAATGTTATCATCATTATCAATCATCCTGTATCTACCCTTCTGAGTGGAGGTCTATCCTTCAGCACGCCATTCGTTCCGGTCCTGTGCTACTCTATCCCATAAATGGCCGGCCACCTTCGCAACGTCATTGCTCCATCTGGCCTAGTGTCTGCGTTTGGGCCTTCGACCCTTTCTGGGCCACCACTCAAATGTCACGTCATGAATAAATCCAAAACTTCGAAAAAAAAAATCTACCCAATAGCAATATTTATCTAAGAAGTGTACATTTTCTTCCATTACTCATGCCATTATAAGCACTTACCACTGGAATTGCATAGCATTCAGCTTACAGTAACAAAATTATTCTGATTTCATACAGTATTTTTAATTAATTACCACGGGTGCGATGATGTTTATTATGAAGTATCTAGAGACATCTTGTCATGACACGAATTCCTTAATTTGATTACGCAACATTGTCTGGACTTTACATTGTTATCATAATCGTAAATGGATACACTTTAGGAATGATTTTGGCTTTAAATTCATCATTTTGGTAACCTTCTATAAGCGTCGTGAGGTATTCAAATGCTAGATCGGACATGCTATTGGTGTATTTCTATCAAGTTTCAACTAGTCTGGTTCAAGTCTTATTACATTGTAAAATGAAATGGGTGACGAGATGTGGATATACGTAGTACACCACTGTCCATACTTAGGGAATATAGATGTGAAAGTGTCTTTGTTTTTTCTTTAAAATTCAGTATTAACAGATCTTTCATTACGTTTATAATAAGGGAATTTGAATATTATAATTCTCGATGCGCTGTTAGTTATAAACGATTTTGCATACCAACGTAATTCTCATATTACATAGCTAACATGCCTAGACTGCCTCGTTGGTCTGGTGGCAAAGCACATCGCTTTGTGATCACGAGGTCCTGGGTTCAAATCCTAGGTCGGACAAATGTAGTTTTTCTAACGAAAAGTTCCCGGTATGAGTCCGGAGTCTAGAATTGTGCCCGGTATATGGCAATAGGCTCGCCCCCTATTACATGGGTCCTAACATCGTTGGCGAAACGTGGGTGTACTCAGTACGCCTCTGCCACCCCCGCTTGGGGAATATAGGCGTGATGGTGTAACATTTTCGAGTCTATTGCCATTTATTGACGATTTCTAATTCTGGACTTCTACAGAGAATTTTTCGATAGTTAAACTTCATAACCAACTTGTCTAACGTAGGATTCAAACCAAATCCTGTGATAGCCGCCTCATAAGCCACTATTAAATCGAAGAATCTTTCTATTATATTTGGGCCTAAGGTCTAACCAAATTAAATATCTGTCCATCTATATTATCCCGCCAGATCCCTTGCGTGGTAAGCAGAAGTTCCAGCCGAAGTAAATAATGGTAATATATTAACAAAAGCTTCGTGAACGTTATCACGAAGTGCAGTACCTACGAGCACTTGATGGCTGACCGTATCTTATCTTACACGTAACGTTTTGAGCTATACAATCCGAGGTGTAATACTGCTCAGCTTGGCTGGCAATCACCAGGCCCTAGGCTTGAATTCCAGGTCAGTTTAACTGTGGCTTCCCTATCTAAAAATTCCCAGTAGCTCCGACTAGATAGTAGCTCCTGGTTCTTGTATAGTACCGGGCCAAAGCGACACTGTCGGCGAATTTTGGCGTGATGGCGTTTTATGAAAGTTTCACACTTCACGCGAGATCCTCGGCGAGAACTCTTCTGGGTCCATATTCGAAAGATTCTCAATACAGTACGCACGCTCGCGTTCTCAATTCCTTTTTTCGCACCAAATATCCGATAAAAATCTAAAAGAATATATGAATCGACTCCTAATTCACCGTTCTCGTGTTCTCACTTTCTCGCGAGTTTTGCTCTATTTTATTTATTTATTTTAGTTTGCATTATTCTTATTGTGAAAGCCCTGTCCCATTATTTCATATAATTCCGTTTATCAAAATCTTTTAAAATGTATTATCCGCGTTGGTTACGGTTTTCAGAAATTTGCTAACTGAGAATAAATTGTTTAATGATTTTGGATGCACTTCCAATGGTCGTTGATATTTACAGTCATTGGATAATAGACTTTTAGAGCCTTAAAAATAAACAAAAAATACAGACAAAGTATAGGTATGACTTATTAAGGTAGTAGTGGTTATATATTAAAGTAACTTACTGTCTTTACTGCCCCATTGCTGGGCAAGGACCTTCTCTTACAAGTCGACATGAGAGAGAATTAGTAACGTTGACCCAGTGAAGATTGATGGAGGCAGGATTCCAACTGGGTTTTACTACTATCACATGAAATGATAACCCAGGCTAACAGTTTAACGTACCTTCTGCAGCACGAAGGCGCATAAATATGAGTATGCTACAAAGGATCACCTATCTCAAACTGACCTTGGTGATCGCTGAGAAAACCGCATCTTCATAGTGCTATAAGGGCCTTATTAGTTAGTTCAAAATTACATTCATGTTCATAATTGATTCAACACATTGCTTACTCTAGCAAGTTGTAAAGTGTTTCGCATTCCAAGAATTTTCACTTTGCGCTAAATGAGAATTCTAAGTCCGAACACGTGAAGCCGCTTGTAAAATCATTTAAACTACACTTTACATATAAACGAGAATGAAACTTTTTAAGTACTTTCACAGCCAGTATGAAAAGAAAATTTAATGTTTAGTATTATTTTAATGCGTGCCACAATAATATCTAATGGTTTCATAGAAAAGTGATTCTAAACAGGACTAACAAGGAAGTCTGGGAGCAAAAATAGAATTCTCTAGTTATTAAAAAAATAAACACGGCCAAGCCAACATTCCCCAAGCTTAGATGGCAGAGGTGTAGCGTGTACAGTCAGCCACATAAGTAGCTTAACATTCTTAGTTTTTCCATATGTCATCAACGATGTTAGTTCCCAATGTAATAAGGTGCGAGCATATTACCAATACACCGGGCACAGTTCCAGACTCTGGACTTTTTTCGACCAAGTTTCCAACCTAAACACATCGTGTTATAAGAACAAATGGGACACAATTTTTGTTATTTCAAGATTTACAGATCACTTTGTCGTTACATTCTCTATATCGTTGTAGTCAACCCCCGGTCGCTATAAATCCTCTCGTACCATCGGGATGTTGCCATTGAAAGGGGCGAAATGGCCAGGACTATAAAAGCCAGTTGGCCAATGATAGCTTTACCGCTTATGTAGCGTAAAACATAACCGATCTGTTGAAGGAGGGTCTTCTGACTGGAATCCATAATGAATGCTGTCTATATTTTGTATTTTTTCTTCAATGAAATAATGTGTAAGATGGAAATTAATTTGAAAGTCAGCCTCTTTAAGTGTAAGCGTATTTGCAAATTGTGTCAATTTCGCTTGTCAGGTAATAAGCTGTTTTAATTACGAGGTCTTACATTAAATTGGTAAAACATCATGTCAAAGCACATACCGACAAAAGTACAGAAACTGTTATAACAAACAGAAATTGTATTGAATAGTTAATTAGAAGGTGTAAAGATGAGAAAGGGCATGCTCCGTTGTTTCGGGCATATAAAAAGAATGACAAAACAGATATACAATGTCACAGTGGAAGGATGCAGGTACCGGGAAAGACCTAGACTATCTTACTACGACCAAATAAACCGAGTCTTAACTGAAGGAAAAGTCAAGAGTCTCCGTAACCGGCGAGCGTGTATGAGACGAACTATGAGAGTGGAGGAAACCAGAGAGGTAAGTAAGGAAAGAACCTGTTGGAAATCTGTACTCTCTGCCTACCCCACAAGGGATCTGGCGTGATGATATAGATAGATAGTTAATTAGATTAATTTATAATCTACTTTATATGCACTTTTATGTTAGTACCATATTATTCGTTGTCTGGAACGGGCGATAACTGCTAAGCCTGCTTGAAACACACGATATATCACTCTGAACCCGACGACGGATTGCGACGCGGATTAAATGAGTCTCGTGTGGTAAACGACGGGAACATTTCACCTAGAAGTATCTTTTTAACGTGGAATAATTTTTATATGAGCGTGTGTGTACTGATATGTTTTTTTAAGACTGCATTGAATTCATGAATAAATAGAGGATATTTCCTACCTACCCCGCAACGGATCTGGTGTGATGGTATAGATAGATAGAGAAAATTTAGGCAGCAAACCAATGATGTTATTGTGTGAAACACGGGCTATATTTAATGTCCTTGTCGGTACATATTTTCTGGTTTACATTTTGGTAAAGAAATATACTGTATTGATATTATTAACTTAGTAAAAACTTCTAGCTGTTCTCTAGAACAATCTCAATTTTAAACATCAAAAACCTATGTACTGGAAAGTTTAAAGACATTTTCCAGTTGTAAACCAATGTAGGAAAGTGGGTCACCATTCTGCTTATCGGCATCATCACGACACAAATCTCAGCACATGTTGCTCTTAGAGTTATTACCCTCATAATTGACTAGGGGCCACTTACCCTACCCATTTACCAGGTAAAGGAGAAAACCGCGATGGCACACTTGCCTCCGCAGAAATTGCTAAAGGTACTTCGCCTAATAATGGTAAACTCACTTTGGTACATAATTAATACTTTCTGTGTAAGTAAGTGGTGTTAATTACATTATTCGAAAAGAAGGTAATCGCGTACACTAACTGGTAGGCCAACAGTAGGTCAGCGGTCGAGCAAGAAATTAAGTCCTAATTGAGGTGGTAATGTGTAACTATGAATGACTTCCTTAGGCGAGTTTACCACATACTTAGTTAAAAGCGTTGCTTAAGCAGCAATAGGGAAGGAAGGTTCAAGATTTTTTTCACAAGCTTACTTTACTGCCCCACTCCTAAGCAAAGGCATCCCCTTTCCATTTCCACAACTGTCGATCCATTCCCATTTCGGGCCACGAAGTACCTGCAAAGATGTCTAAATCATCGCGCCACCTTTTCCTAGGTCTACTTCGTCAACTGCGACCACTGCTACGGGGATCCAGTTGGCGACGGCGTTCAAGGTTCAAGTTATAACACAATATATGTCTACTCTCCCTACTCCGTTTTCTTTACTCATATTCAATACCGTTCCAATGTGCCTCTTATAAACGTATTTATCGACTGTGGTTATCTTTCCGACTCAGACAATCTTGCTCGTAACGGCGGCGTTCGGATCATAAAACATCGGTGTCTCTTTGAGGCTCCCTATTTTCCCGTCGTCACCCTACCGAGCTAACTTTATGCACCCTTACAAATGGAAAATTAGCTTCAAGAAGAATTGCTTTCATTATATCTTGCAACGAAATAATGTATATTTGGTGTCAAGTAGTAGCTAGAGTATTTTTGTTACGTACTTATCCAGCTAATAAAAAAACCTCTAATGCATGTGTTAAAATAGGAACTTCCGCTGTTCGTTTCGAATCGAATATTTTGTGATAAACTAACGGAATGGATTCAACGTTATTGAATTAACAGACTTGTGAATCCTGCTGACAAACTCAATTGGCATCGAACCCACGAGTTTGGCTGTAAACCTCAGGTTGATGCCACGCCAGCCCATGATTTTGTAAAACGTACTTTGTAAAGTCTAATAGCTTATCGACGTAGCTCCGAGAAGACCGCTTTGATAACGTTACACTCCAGTAGCTAACTTAACTCTATTTGGGGTAGGTAGATATTGATAAATTTTAAAATGTACGTTTTGTTTGATGTTCTATCTAAGACGCTTTCCTCTTGAGAAGAAAATACGGACGCTATAAAATATTGCAAACATTTCACCATGGTGGACGTGTTGATCGTTCTTGGAAACGTTTAGTATCCTTTCTATTACAATACATCTTGTAGTTCTCTATGACGTAATTCTGATCATAGATAGATAGATAGATAGATAATACTTTATTGTTCCACCAGAAATACAAGAAGGAAAAAAAAGAGACAATATTTCAATTGAAAGATAGTGTAACAATGGGCGGCCTTATCACTCATAGTGATTTCTTCCAGGCAACCTTTGGATGGAGAGGATCTAAAGAAAACACAAGATTTAGGGGGGAATGGAATTGAATCATATTTCAATTGATGTCATGAAAGATAGCGATTATGGTCATCTGTTTGTCCATAACTCATTTGAAAGGACGACCGAAAAGCAATCAGCCATAAGTCTATAATTCCATACACCGTGGTAATTCTAGATGTGAGATAGTTACCACATGTTCCGTTTCCGTCCCAAACCGAATGGATATTGCGATTCAGCGGTTAAACCATGGGCTGCCATCGTGAGCCGCGGTTATTGCTTATGAGAACACCGCAGACATGTGTGACATGAAAACCTAATGTATTTGATATAGCTACTTGAAAAAGAAGATTACTCTGTGTGTATAATTAGAAATAATCCAAATATATCCGTCTGATGAAACTTGATTATTGAAAGTTCTTTTTTGATTGTGGTACAGTATCATAAATATGTGTTACTTATAAAACTGTTTTTTTGTAACACTGTTTAATTTTATTTAAGATATCTTACAAAGGTTTAGTGTCAATAGCTGAATAGGACCTAATCCTAATTCCCTCTAAGCACTTGTTATGTCTGAATGAGCTCTCATTCTCAAGGAAACTTTATCCTCGATTCGATTATCGGATGGCCCTCTGTTTTCTCCTGAATGGAATTGAATCGGTCATTTGCTATTGTTTCAGCTTTACAATTTGAATATACGGCGGCACGGCGCTGTTTGTTCAAAGTCTGTTCTGACTCGTGAATTTTAAAAGCGAAACGGAGCATTTGTCTGTGAACTAAACTTTAGTTTGTTTTAACCTACATTGTTCTGTTTCATTGTGAATATAGTTAATTTAATCCGTTACGGCAGAATTTAAGAGAATTATTTTGAGTTTCTTGTCGGAGACAATTCTTAAAGTGTTATATTGAATAGTTTTGCAAGCTTTCTCTAAACATTTAATATCTAGTCTATACAGTATTCTTCTTGTATTATCTTGCCGTAACAACAATGTTTGTTGTATTAACGGTAAAAAGTCAATATTATTGAATATTCATTGAATACGTTTTCATTCAACCATGTTATCAAGAGTTACGATTAACGTTTCTAGCAAGCCAGTCGATTTATATACCGTTAGTGAACTGGTCATGGCGACGGTCACGGCCTCTGAATGCATTTTTTTTTCTGTCTAACCTACTGAGGAATCATGTTAGTAGACAGGTTCTACTAGTTTACAGACTACAGTTTACATTTCTATTAAGTCTTCTACTTGCGCGAGAAGATTCACATAAAATAGGAAGTTGATAATAAATAGAGTCACTCAATTCCCTTAGAAAAGCACCGTAATATAAATTGGCGCAGCTTGGTCGTTGCTGTAGAATAGTATAGAGTTATGTGTTGCATCCGTACGATGCAGCCATTCCGGCGCCGAACTGTTTACTCCAATCGTAAATAGTTTACATTCAAAAAACACGAGGTGTTGAAAAAGTTGTTACTGCATCAGTTGGATCTGCTTAATCCAAATACTTTGGAGTTTGTATTTGTTTATCATTTGCAAACGTTTCAAGTTTTTTGCATTTGGCTGAGTACATATCTGGCTCAATTCCAATAATTTGTGTTTCTTATATTGCACTACAGTTGTCGAAAATTTTATGTAAAAGTTATAAGTATAAAGATTTGTTATGGTCGATGAAGTTAATATACCTGCTGTCCTTAAACGGTAATTGTTACTTATTTGTTTATAAGTGCGTTATAATTGAAGTTGACTCATTTAGTACCGCAGCGGAATTATTAAGTTGACATCATCTTTAACACGTTTATTCTCTTAAGTGTACATTACCAAGGTTTGGCATTGAAACAAAAACGTCATTTATTTTACACTTATCAACCAACGAATTTTAATATGGCTATAAACTTTACGTGTTTGTAAATGAAGTTAGCATTACAAGAATCTTATTAAAACTTTCATAGACTATATCAAATCCAAAACCCTTTATTTTACAGCTGGAGGATTAATCTTGTGATCTTGATGTAGATGTAATAATTTTGAGCGTATTCCGCAAAAGGATGTTCCGAATAGATGCAATGTTCGGAGAGATGAATGAGTGGGATTCGGTTAAATCGCTGGGGTAATTGGCGCAGATCCAATGCCCGTAGGCGAAACAGCGAGGGAGACGACCCACGGCAGGAAAGCCGAGAAATTAGACCCTTGCTGCAAACTAAATTTGTTTTTATATTAAATTTATAAGCTAGAGAATTCGAATGGGGAAATGAAAAAGTGAAGGTTATAAAATTACTTTTTCTTTATACCACAACATGAAAACACCTAAAAGGAATTCTTAAGAAATAGGTTTACTAAGAATATTTAATGTTATCAAATGACTCTTAGTAAGCCAGTCGTCAGCAAGATTTTCTACCTGAAGCGTCGTATGGAAAATAGATAACATAATTTGAACGCATTACTGAGGTATGTAGATATCTTAAACTATTAATTTGGCTTTATATGGTATTCTAGTTATGTATATAGAAACTAGAATACCAACAAAACAGTATACATTTCTTATTGGAGAACATTGAAATCAAGCTCCTATACCCTTATAAATTCAATAGAACTCTTCAATACTAAATTGTAAATCCTTTTACCCTCCAATGGCACTAGATTTTAAGTTACGTCCACAGAACAAGTGAAACTTATCACTATGTTTTATAGTGGCTTTCGATTGCCTGCGGGAGGGAAATGACGTAGAAATAGATGACGCCCTGGATGTTGACCCAACGGAAATAGAAGGGTCACTTTGTGGGGTTGACGGCACTGTTCCTGATACGACGTTGCCACCAACCTTAGATGATTTATTGGGACAAATGAAATACTGTTCAAGTTATTTATAAAGGCTTTAACTAGCTAAACAGTTAGTAGAAATAAGGTGTTCCAAAAAATAAAGGAAGGATTTCAGAAGTAGTAAATAAAAGTAATTTAGTTAATATTTTTCTGCAGTATTATGTGTTAAAAGGAGTTTAAACCGACAGTTCAAGATTACTATACAAAGGCATCCCTCTATTTCAAAATTATAAAACTGATCAACCGTATGATAAACTGATTTTTTCTTTAAAATCTCTGTATTCCAGAAAAGTATACTTTGAAACTTTGTAGTATTTTCAATTACTGTAACACACATATTATTATATAACTCATAACTGTATAATTGTGATAACTTTATCTGTTACTACCTCAACAATGAGTCAAGGGCGATTAAATTCATGATATCTTATATAATTACTGACATTGTAGCTAACAGTTCGCTAAATGTTCCTATCTTCCTTGTTCCAGTTGCTACTACAGTAGTTACGTCATCTGTTAGTCAATGTTCTTTTAAAATTGCTGTTGCTATGCCTGTAACGCGTACAATCTTGCGTCACTCGTATTGTTCAGAAGAAACGCCCTTACGCCTTATACTTTATTCAGTAATGCATCGAAAATTCGAAGCGTACCTTTCGGAATGTAATTGAAGATATCTCGGTTGGGCAGAATGATAAATATGCATTAATAGATTAATATATTACGTAGCCTTCCTACAATATATATTGAATTAGCTTTCGATTTGTAATGCTCTGTTATTCCTGTAACGGTTTTAACGATTTTTCATTTATTTAAAGAACGCAGTTACAGAACAACATTCAGAGGGATCTGCTATTATTGTTTATACATGACCTGCGAAATTCTAGTGACATTATAGAATACACGGACCCGACCCAATTTTTGGTTCCGTGTTTAGGATGCGGGCGTATCTACCGTCGTTTCCACTTTTATGATACCGAGACACGACGTTAAACCTTTACGCCGTTTATCGACCAAATACGTATCTATTGTGGGTACGTATCTTGTCAATCGATGTCTCCTCCCTTTTGTTCGGGATTATTAATCCGTTTCGCATCCGTACTGTTTTCGGCATTTAAGGCAAATAGCTTATTGTTGTTTTACTCTTTTCGGTTTTACCAGTTCTGCGTTTTATGACTTGTTGGTTTTAAACGGTTTACTCTCGTTTTGCAATTTGGTATAATCTTGTGTATAGAAATAAATACCCACGATATATCGTAAAGAAAGGATAATACTAGTTAGTTATATATTTTGCGATGTTCCGAGTTATAATTGGTCTTTAATGATCTCTCAAAGTGGTCTGTTTTCGTTAATTACTGAATTTAAAATATTTTTTATTGTATTCCGATACCTCTTGTAGGTTTGCTTTACAAAATCGCGTTCTTCAACTAATAGCAAGATTTATTAGTATCGAATCACTTTATATATTAGACTAACCCAATAGTCCTTCAACTGGCTTACCAGTACATGTTCTGCCCGTTAAAATGGGGTCAATAGTTACATTATGACAACTAAAAGAGTAATTGTCCGCACACACGTACCCTCACAACCACTTTTATCCAGATACAATCTTAACATTGGCCTGAACAATTGTAGGTCATACAAAAGTAAACGACATTATACTTTTCTTATCCTCATAACGTTAACAGTACACATTTACATTTCCTTTTATTTTTTCACACAACGTTGTATCCAGTCTTGCCAATTTTATTTATTTTTACGTCTCATCATTCACATTCTATTACATAAGGAAATCCTTCGTTCGCATCAAAGAGATTTAGGTCCGTAGAAATATTGATGGACACTTGGGATGTTGACATTAATGTTATAGATGTAGCTGTTCACCTGATATGAAGATTTCAAATTTAATTACTAAGCATCTAGCCAAAAAACAATCAAATGTTTGATTGTTTTTTGGCTAGATGCTTTCTTTCCCTATTATTTGAATTGAATAAAGAATTGAAATTGTTCTTGCAGTCTTGTTTCATAATCTAGTCTCAAGATATTAACTTCGAATATTTTAGGTGAATAGGGGTTCGAACATTGTAATCAATAATCTATCGAAAAGTTGCAGTCTTAAAACCCAGATATCTAGTTCGTCGTGCAAATGTAAATGAAGATGTTTTCTATTATTCGAATAGAGTTCAAGAGTGTACCGTAGCAGTGTCAACTGGCGGGTACCAACGGGGATTTGTTTTGTATCGATTAAACCTTTGTGAGATAGTATTTGTACCTTGTATTAGTGTTAAGTACTTTTGTTTATTTTCTATGCAATATTTTTTGATAATTTTTAGGCACTAACGTGAAATCACTAGGTATTCTATCCCAATGCATATATGCATACAATTTTAATGAGGTATGATTTTAATATAATGATCGTAAGTAATATACTCACTATCGACTTATGTTGTATTAGAAATATTTATGGAATGGGTGCCAGATAACATATACGTATGGGTAATCAAAATTTTATGTCCCTCCTGTGATACTCTCTACTCTAAATTCAGTATTCCGTTAGGTGACTGACAATAAAATCTAATTTGCTGCATAGCTGATTTCCCTTTACTGCTGAGATTGGAGTAACTGAAATGAAAATGTCTGAGGATTTTCCAAGAGCAAACTTGGAAATAGAATAAAATCGTCCATTTCACCTTATGAGAACGAGTCGGTGTTAATATGGTGTCGATAAAGTTTGTTATTATTGTTGCAGGGATTGTTATTTTTATTCATCAAAAGGAAATGCTCTGATAAATATAATCGCGTACCATTCTAAATGTATAGTTATTAAAGAATTCTCTATAATTAACAACATATTGAGGGGTTCACCTCGGTAGTAAAGTAACAGTTTGCTTTAGACTGTCAAACGTTCTGCAGTAATGAGCTATTCTTCTTGTAATTCTCCTTCTTATGTAACCTTCCCTCTTAACCTAGTCTCTTAATTGCGATTTAGTTACTCGTTTATACCTAATAAATTTTGTTGTTGTATTGACTACATTAGATCATTTCGTTGGATATCTGCCATTGGTTTTCGCTTTTAAAAACATGAATGGTATTCAGAATCTGGACTTTACGTTATAATCAATCCAACGCATGCTTGAAAAATAAGCGTGTAAATCTCTTAGTAGCTCATTTCGCAACATTTCATCTCTATTTTCTTCCGGGACAAGGTTTGTTTTCTATTCATATTATTTAAGCTTTATTTACGAGCTATCTAAGAAGTCAGAAAAAATTTGGTAATCCAGTAAAGTACGTCTTTACTTTTGCTAAAACGAGGAGGACTTGCAAAAGATATATTCTTTTCCAGTACCAATTTTGGTCACATGTTACTTAATGCTAAAGAAAGTTGACTTTTTATATTACTTTGACCTTTGCAATATGGCTTGTTAAAAGTAGTTTTCTCTTTGTTATCTGCCCTTTAACGATTTCACGGAATAGTTTGTTTCTATACGCAGCAGATGTAGTTTGTTATTTGTAGTTATATCTTTAATTTCTATTTGCGTCATCTAACCAGCGTCTCTGTATTATTTTATATCAGATATATTTATTGGTATATCAGAATACTCAGTTGACTTGGTATTATCAAATTTATAATATACAAGTACACTATCAATGCATCCTTCATAAGATTCAATAGTTTATGTCAGTATTAAAGTTATTCAGTCAATCAAAATAATAAAACTGCCACTTTTAATTAAATTCTCCGTTGTGTCATAACTCGTCAAAGCGAGTCAACGCGATTCCAATTCCCCTCGATTTTTTTCAAGTCTTCATTACGCCGTTGCTTCAAAGCTGTTAAATGACAAGTACGTTATCGGCGGACGTAAAGATTTCACATCAAGGGCCCTCGTCTAGCTATATTTAGCTCCGTGTACTGTATCTAGGACATCGACTGAGTTGAAGGTAGGTGTTGCATGTGGGATGCTGTAGGTAATAGCAGGTTTCCTTGATTCGTTTATTACTAATGCCCATATTTTCAGCTTAAAGAATTTAAGATAGATTTTATCCTGTGATTGTTATATTCAGATAAGGAAAGATAAACGCTGCTTTGAAGGATGGTTGTCGTGATTCTGTTACCGGAACAGGGGTTTTATAATTTATTGCGCTATTGTATCTCATATATCAATTCGACAGTGTATAGTAATGGATTATTCCTAAGATACATCTGAGATTTAGAAAAGAACTTTTGATTCCAATTACAAATTAGTTTCAAGTCGATTCAATTTTTAATTGGGTCCTGCTTTTATTCTTTTACAAACTCAAACAATTTTGTATAAGGCCTGCGGGGTCGCTTTCATAAAGTCTATTTAATTATTTTTAATCTAATTTAACTACTATTCTACCAGTGCATCACAAAGCGGCCTCCACTGCGAACATCAGGCGTTTTCTACTGAGTTTCTTACTCAGGGGGCTTGTCTTTTTTATTTATTTCTCTATCTCTTTTTTGCTTTTCTTTTTTTTAATCATATTGTGTGGATACAATATTCAGATTACAATTAAATAGTTTACGATCTGGCCTTGATGCCTTACGATCGAGATATGAATCTAATGATGTTATCTGTAAAGAGTGTCTAAAGGATTCCAGATGGACCAGTCTCCACAAGCAGAACCTGTTCACGAGTATGACTGCTGGAACAGCCATCACTCCCTTCAACCATATTGGAGGGAAGAGAGTGTTGTTTTGGTTCAACGAACTACTTCAACTATACACTAATTTTGTTTTGCTATGGGACGTGAAGGTGACGTATCACAATTTCGAATATGTTGTGTTTGGCCCACCTCGTTAAATGTCCATCATGTAGTGATGTGTTGTACAGATAAGTCATGTAATTTGGGTTTTTGGTTCGCACGCGGCGTCCAATTCCACAATGTTGACTTTCTCTTCAAAATTTTTAATTCCTTTTTCGGAATATATTCGGTTTTGCTTTCTCAAAATCTTGACTTTGCGTAAGACTACAATATAACACTTTACATATAAAAATACTTGCTTACATCATTTCCAATACGTTACCTTAATAATTCCTATACGTGTGTGTGTGTGAAAGATCTACGCTGTTGGCCGCGGGGCCTTTACAGCTTCACCTGACAAAAATTCCTATAAGTCTATAATACGCGCTACTTATAAATGCTTCCTTGCTACCGCGCAATACGAAGCGCGGTAGCAATAATGTTTGAAAAAAAATGTGTTCAGCTCCTAACATTTATCACAAGCTTTTACTTATAAAAGCTTGTGATAAATGTTAAGAGCTAAACACATTTTTTTCAAACAACTGCCTAAAATTTATACCAGGAAGAATCTGCTATTGATGTATTACAACTTGGTTTAAAAGAAAAAACGTATACTATTGGGATCATGTGAAATATGCGCCTAATGTCTAGGTATACACCGATCGAATAGAGTTAAATTATACATTGAAGAATTGTATCGATGGCAAAAACATTCGAATAAAATTATTTTGGCTTTAATGGCGACATAAACTGTATTAGTAATGTCTTAGTTATTGCTAATTTATTAAGTTATTTGGTTGCCTATCTTCCATCTCCAGATAGTCTAGCTTCTGAAATGTTCCTAGAAGCAGGATTAGAAGCTTTGCCTTCTGAATCAGCACCAAATAACCGGCTACCGTGGACACCCTATGTGACAGCTTTCATACAGATCGTTTTATTTCCCCTGTTCACTTCTCCAGACAACGCAGAACGATTCGCCTAAATAACTGGGGAGTTGGACTGGATGATAGACGGTTTCCGATAGCGTCGCTCGGCTCGATCCGTGAGTTGATTGATGATAACATCGAATACATTAAAACACAACATTATACTGATTTATTGATACGTTAATCGATTCCGTTTATCTATTATCGTGTTTGATTGTGAATTTTTGTTTTAGTGTTTATAGGGCATTGTATCTTGTTGATCAGTGTTTGTTACATAGGCTGTAAAAAGTAGCTCACATCAGAACCTGATATCAAATAATTAATTATACATTAAAAAGTAATGTTAGTCTGACTGCCTCATTGATCTTGTGTTTGTCACGAGGCCCTGCATTCAAATTCTAGTTCAGACGAAATTAGACGTTTTTCTGTTGAAAAATTACATATCAGTACAACGGTTATAGCCTCCAGGGACGGCGTCAGCGAGAGTGGGCGTACATAGCACACCTTTGCTACCCCCACTTTAGTAATATATTCGGTTTTTCTTTCTCAAAACCTTGACTTTGCGTAAGACTACAATATAACAAGCTACTTCGGCGGCGTTATTTTTTACAAATTATTCTAAGATGTTATTCAAGCCTTGTCATAAAAATGATTTTAACCACCCTCTTTTAATGCAGGTGATATTAAGATTCCTGCACGTTCCCATGATAGGTGTCGTAGTTCGAATATGAATTTGAATAAATAATCCCGCCTGATTGTAATTCAAATTGATATCGACAGAGACAAACTAGATAATGGAAATTTCAATGACTGAAGACCTCAATCTATTGGAGTCTTAGAAGCAAAATCACCACTAACTTATTTCATTTAACTTGGTCCCTTGGTCGGTCAGCGTTTCTAGATTGCTCCCCTATCCAACTTCGAGAAATATTATCTAGTTACGCCCAACTTTCCACTTTGCCCGACTGATAGATGTCGTCTGCAAAAAATATAACTTTCACCTATTTATTTTTACGGATAGGTACATTGAAATAGGCTTAAGCCCGGTTTTTGATTTAACCCTTCTAATTAGGCCTATCGCGATCGACCACTTATCCACCGGAAGAGTGACAGTGATGCAACAACTTTACAAATAATAAGGGACGGATATGTTGCGCGCGTGCTCGGAAGTAAAGGACATATGCGCAAAAACAAATTTTATCATTTTCTAAAAAAAAACTAGACTGAAATTAAAAACTACTTTACAAGAACTTTGCTACAATTATTCTTATGTTTTCAAGTAAATTCTATTGACTTTGGTTCTTAAGCGTTTCGCATTGGAATTAGAAAATGTAAAGCATTAGAATCTTTTGTTTTATTTCTATCGAGAAAATTTCGTTTATCAATAATACAGTCAAGAATCATATTTCGAAATATATATTAAGTCTCTAATCCATATACTACTTGAAGTGCATAAAAAATAATAACACGTTTTTTCGCAGTAGCCCCTTAATTTAGGTAATTTGCGGTTCAAATCTAAACAAAAATCGTCCTCAGTTAAATCAGAATGGTTTTTTTTATGGGATATCTTCAGAAGTTTAATTCAGAATCGTCAAAATACGGCTAATTATGTAGATAAATTTTAGTATAAGGTACATATCGTCAGTGAAGCTGACCGACCGTATTCGCAACAGCGTAGTGAGAAAGCGGGTAGGTATGAAATATAGTATCGGTGTAAAGATAATAAAGAATGTCCGAGGAAAGAATGACAAAACAGATATACAATGCGAAAGTGGAAGGACGTAGGTACCGAGGAAGACCTACACTATTTTATTATGACCGAATAGACCGAGTCTTATCTGAAGGACAAGTCAAGAGTCTCCGTAACCAGCGAGCGTGTATGAGACTAACTATGAGAGTGGAGGAAGCCAGAAAGGTATGTTAGTAAAGAACCAGTTGGAACTCTGTCCTCTCTGCCTGCCCCGCAAGGAATCTGGCGTGATGATATAGATAGATAGATAATAGATATAGATAGATAGATAAAACTTGTATTTACGTAGTGCTAGATTAGCCTCCATTCGTTTACACTTAAAGGTTACTACCTAGCTGAATTATTATAAACAGAATGTGATCATATGTTGAGTGTAACCTGTTCATGTACCAAATAAACCTCTGTGCTGTCTCAATCTCATCCAGGTTCCTGACATCTGCTATTAATGATAATGTTGATTTTTTGGGCTATCGTCAGATTTCGAACAATCTTCTATATTCTCTTCTTCTATAAAAAATTTAGAATCTTCCAATAATCAGAATCAGAAGGCAATAAGAGCTTGTTTCATAAGTCCGTCGATTCCAATTATACTGATATAATTCCTGAAATAATTTTAACGAGTTGCGACGGATGTGACAATAACATCAAGCTCTTATTTATTAAACCTTTGAGAAATTAATTTCCGATACATCAAATTGAAGAACAGTAATCCGATAATCCTCTTCATACTAGAATTCATGTTTAATTATAGTATAAATTAGATTTGATCTATTATTTTGATTGAACTTCGTATCTCTATCTATAATACTTAGTTACTTGAAGTCTCGGCGTCTGTTTCGAAGTTTGTTTAATAATTTGTCAAGCCTAGCAGATGATTTCTTAACTTTATGTGTAGACTTATCTAGAATATCCAGATGTGGTAATACGGCGACCTTACCTCAACAAGTTTTGGAGAATACTATGTTTGTACATCATCTCTTTTTAACTGAAGTTGTCTGAAAGAAGAAAAAAGAGAAAAAAAACCATTTTATAGGAGGACATACAGAGAAAATTATTTACCTTACTCTCCATATTTAACTTTTAATTAAATAATTAATAAATGTCCGATACAATTATTATGTTTTCCTAATAGTTAGGTACTTTAAGTTCTTGGATTATGCCTAATGATATTTGCATGCCTAAAGGCAGAATATGGTGTACGACCATTGTAATTTTAACATCCACTGTAACCCATTTTCGCAAATAAACTGATTTGATTTACTTACCTACATCAAACTACTAGTACTAACTCAAACATCTTTATACTCAAACAACTAGAACTAGTGTAAACGTCAAATGGTCTACGTAACTACTGTCTCTCCATATTTAAAACAGATTGATTTTTGTTTGCCATGTAGATGTTGGTTTTCTTGGAGGATAGAATTAAGTTCATCATATCTAATGTTCTTTTTAATGTTTTCGTTGTCTATCATACGTAGTGTATAAAACCTATCGAATGATTAACGACATTATTTTTATGATTTCAGTTGTGCGGTTGAGGCGAGCTCAGCATCATGGGAAAGCTGCTCTCGAAAATCTTCGGTAACAAGGAGATGAGGATACTGATGTTGGGCCTCGATGCTGCCGGAAAGACTAGTATCCTTTTTTGAAACAACTCGACAACAACTTTTATTCGTTTCAAAAGAAAGCTAAAAAAGATGAAGCGATTTTTATCATCAATTTAGGAATTTCTGCAATCATCTTGTGGTTGCTTTCGTTTAGCATCTATCTTTCATTGATCAATATCACAACAATTTTTATTGCTTGATTTTGTAGAAAAACATTTGTCAAATTAGTGACCATATCAAATTTAAACCAGACAAAGCTAAATGCTTTTCGTTTACATTTTCATTTACCGATTTTATAAGCTCGCGTGTTGTGCTGTGTATGAAATTATTTTCAGCATTGAATACACATTTGAATATTAGTAATGTCATCTGTAATCAAAAATATAATCTTTGTTGGAAAACCTGAATTGAAATCACTCAACTTTTGAGTACAAAAACATGAAAACATGTGTTACATGAACTTTACTTTTGCTATTTTATTTCGTGGATGGTTCTGAAAGATACTTGAGCTCTGAGTAAGGGTTCATAATTGACCCAGTTGTATCGACGGTATCTCGTCTTAGGTAGGCGGCGAGGCGATCCGGCGCTATGCGGTTGTCCGTATATCTGAGAAAAAGTAGTCTTTTTTCTGTCAATCTATATCATCACGCCAGATCCCTTGCGGGGTAGGCAGAGAGTACAGAGTTTTAACACGTTCTTTTCTTACATACCTCTCTGGCTCCACTCACATAGTTCGTCTCAACACGCTCGCCGGTTACGGAGACTCTTGACTTGTCCTTCAGATAATACTCGGTCTATTTGGGCATGGTAAGATAGTATATGTCTTCCCCGGTACCTACATCCTTCTACTTTCGCATTGTATATCTGTTTTGTAGTCTATTTTAATAAATAATTAATGTAGACCCGTGTATACTAATCAAAATATAACGTTTTTATATTTTTGTCGAATTCAGTTGTAGCTTTCTTAACCTCGGCTGCTTTGTCACAGCGATTTGACGCAATTTTCACGTGTTTCCGCAACTATTGATCACCGTACAACCCGTAGGGTTATATGATAAATGTATTCCCAACATGAAGACTATGCAGTCTTCATGTTGCGAGTACATTTATCATATAACCCCATCACATTTAGCTAACTATCATTATCACCCAGCCTAATAGGTATTTGTGTAAACTATGCCCATTCCGATCTCGGTCTCGAACCTTTTCGCGCCTTCATAAAGAAGGCGACAACCCGATATTTTGCGAACGCGTCCAATCATAGTGATCCGTTAATCGTAGCCGCCGCCGACTACGAACCCAACTCCCCTCCTATCAACCGCTACCGCCGTCCGCGGCATGTTCTCAACGACCCTCCCGATGCCCTTACATCCGTTCTTTCGGATACAGATACCGCACACGGGATCAGACGCCGACCTCGCCAGCGAGGTCGAAGAATCCCTTGCCCGCCGGCCGGTGCAGAGCACCACGGCGAGACACCTAGTATACGCCCTCCCCCATAGCGACTGCCCAAGCCGAGGCCGTTCCTCCTTGAGGCGCCCTTGAGCTAGTTGCCCCCTTGCCCTTCTGGCTCGAGCGTAGTGAAGCTGTAAAGGCCCCGCGGCCAACAGCCTAGATCATTCACACACACACACATAATTGTATAAACTATGCATTTTATACAACTACACAATTATTAGGCTATACGTGATAATGATAGTTTTAAATAATGATGGTGGATGGATTTGGTGATATTCATATATGCGTGGTTTTACATAATATTATTAAATCACATAATAAAGTACGATAACCTACTGCAAACATTATGCAGTCCACGAACAATATTATTGTCACATCTCACGCAAAATAACAACCCAATAAACACTGGGCTGTACGAACTATATTAATATTCCTTAAAATAAACCCTTTCAGCTATTTTATATAAATTAAAATTAGGTCAGTCAGTCACAACGATACCTACGGTCGGTTTCAACGTGGAAACTGTAACGTATAAGAACGTCAAATTCAACGTGTGGGACGTCGGGGGGCAGGACAAAATACGGCCGCTATGGAGGCATTACTATACAGGTAATTAGAACACA
The DNA here is from genome assembly GCA_905147815.2 of Phalera bucephala. Classification (NCBI taxonomy): domain Eukaryota; kingdom Metazoa; phylum Arthropoda; class Insecta; order Lepidoptera; family Notodontidae; genus Phalera; species Phalera bucephala. The sequence continues at coordinate 31,732,612 of LR990611.1, read as the reverse complement.
AATTATCTTAGTCTGTCTGGGTACTCTGTTCTGCTAAATATAAAGAAATATAACGATACTACACGTCGCTACAAAGTTGAGACTACTTACCGATAGATGGCGGTAAAGATTAGACGAGGATCTGCCATACATATCTAGAACGCGATAGTTTGCACGACGCGTAACATATACGCCCCTTCCAACAACTCGGTGTTGGCAGGCCCCGCCAGGTACCGCACCGCACCCGTCTGGCAAAAAAATCTTCCCTTTGCCAAATCCTGTCATAAGTCCTAACGTTTAAACTGTTTTTCAAGTGGAGATAATGAGGGCATGAAGTTAGTACGACTGCCCTATACATTATCCAATTTGATGATGGCTCGGTCTAGTGGCCTCAGCAGTCTCACTAGCTCGAGTAGCCGCAGTTTTTTTTAAACGTATCCCCACACTAGTATTGATTCCTATGTCGTGGGTGCTTTTACAAACATGAAAATTCACATACACAAATACCCAGACTGAAACAAATAATTGTGGGTCACACGTCCCGTACGGGAATCGAACTCACGACTATTAGTCACAGTGGGCGGAGTAGCTTAAGCTCTTTACCACCGCTAAATCGTCGGTCGAATATTAAGTGCTATGTAGTATTGTAAAAATGAGCGCTGAAGTCGAGCGTTTAGCGTTGAGTCGACGCTCACGAGCGTTGAAACACGTAGAAAACGCGAGCGTTTTAAGCGCCGACTCGAGCGTTTTACAACACTAGTGCTATGTCAGTATGTGTGTGCGTGTGAATGAATGCTATGTTAGTGACTTTGGTCCTACTGTGTATCTCGTCGTTTGTAAACAGGTACTTAACTAGTTTGTGAATAATTGCAGGAACCCAAGGTCTAATATTCGTGGTGGACTGCGCGGATCGCGACCGCATCGACGAGGCGCGCCAGGAGTTGCACAGGATCATCAACGACAGGGAGATGCGCGACGCCATCATACTCATATTCGCGAACAAGCAGGACTTACCAGACGGTGATTATCTGTGATACTTTAACTTTATGACCTTATGATATTCAGGCAAAATTTGTCAGGCGCTCGTAGCGCTGTGCGACCGCGGTGTTCTTACCGATCGTCAAGGTTAAGCAGCGTTTGACTCGGTCGGCCCGAGATCGGTGACCGTTTGTGGCATTTGCATATTCGAGCGCCTCCGTGCTTCGGAAGGCACCCTAAGCCGTTGGTCCCGGCTACCACTTAATGTGGTAGTCGTTAAGCCGAGTAGGAAGCCTTAAAGGCGGCTTTATAAGTTCCAACAGCAGGTGGCCACAAACCTGCCTCCATCAATCCGTACTGGGATTCCACTCCTCACACACTCCACGTGGTGGAGTATGACCTAATCTCTCTCATCTTGATTTGTGAGAGAAGGCCTTTGCCCATCAGTAGGCAGTAAAGGATGATATTATAAATTTTGCCAACATCCAATCTATCCCTACACACATTCCAATGTGTGTAGGAGTAGATTGGATTGGAAAGTACAACGAAGGATATAAATTCATGTGGAAATATGCAGTCTCTTAATCAATATTATACAGACTGTGGATTTGTATCATCGTGGAATTGACGGGAGCTCCAGTGCTTGTAATAAATCCGTATTCTGTTCAACTACTGGGATAGCGATGCGCGACTGCGAATGATTGCATTCGAATCATTCGACTTTATAAATCATTCGAATTATTCGAATGATTCACGAAAATTAGTTACTAATTGCCTCCCATTCGACTTGCTGGACCGAATGAACGAATAATGAATAAAAAGTTCGGCGAACGAATAATGAATTTACCTATCGGTCGTCCTTTGTATCCGGTAACAAAGGAAAGTAAGTTAGCATTATTCGGACCGCAGCTTACCACCACGGTCGCACGGGCGCTTTTTGCGTTAAAGCACTGTAAAGGCTTTTAAAAAAATGTACTATTAGCCGTTTGTTTCACGGATTACATTTAAATTCCTAACTAGAAACTTTATTAAAACGCACTTTTAAACACAAACCAGCAGGAGCGTTATTATTTAGTTTAGTTGTTACTAATCACTCGCACACGTAATTGGTTTTGGCGCGGAAATGGCGCGAGAAGCGGCGAATCATTCGAAATTCGAATAATTCATTCATAATCGAATGAGAGTCGCAGATAATCTAATCGAATTACCATTAGTAGTGACTAATTAGTAGTCGTCATTCGAATATAAAAATTTGTATATTACTAATGTTCAAGTCGAATCAGAAAATTAGTAGTTGCAGACGTTTCGAATAGTCAGATTATTCGAAGTCGCGCATCTTTATGCTGGGCGAAGGGCTTCTCTTAGGAGCAAGGGTGACTTTAGGTCATACTCTACCACTTGGGCCTACAATACACGCAGTGCTACAATGTTTTTCATACGATATCATCATCCTAATAATTTGTTAATCTGATCAAATCCCATTTTATCTGCAAATTATTATAGTCCCAAGTCTAAACGATTGTGCACCTAATTTTAACTTAATAAAAAATTACGTTCTTTGTTTAAAAACGTCTTAAAGATCTATGGTAAGAAAAGAATCATTGTAGAAAAATAATAAAGAAATGAAATTATAGTTTTATTACCTCCAGTATAAAGGAACCAAGAGGGATTTAACAGTTTAACGTATGAGGCTGACGATATGTATTATATTGTAGCTATTTGCTGTCCCCAAATGAATATGGTTACGTTGTAGTATATATTAGTTCCCCCCTCCCGAACAAGCCGGTTTCCGGAAAGGTTTTAGTACCATAGACCACATACATACGCTGCGGCAGGTTATACAGAAGACTGAGGAGTATAATCGGCCACTATGCTTGGCGTTTGTGGACTATGAGAAAGCCTTTGATTCGATCGAGACTTGGGCGGTTCTTAGATCTCTCCAGCGATGCCGCATTGACTATAGGTACATCGAAGTGTTGAAGTGCTTGTATAATAACGCCACCATGTCAGTCCGAGTACAGGGGCAGTGCACGAAGGTGATCCCCATAAAAAGAGGAGTAAGACAGGGAGACGTCATTTCTCCGAAACTGTTTACGGCCACCTTAGAGGACGCCTTCAAGCTCTTGGAATGGCAAGGACTTGGCATCAACATCAATGGCGAATACATCACTCACCTTCGATTTGCCGACGACATTGTGGTCATGGCGGAGTCGCTGGAAGATCTAGGACGAATGCTCGGTGACCTCAATAGAGTATCCCAACAAGTGGGTCTTAAAATGAATATGGACAAAACAAAAATAATGTCTAACGTCCATGTCGTACCCACCGCACTCACCGTTGGGAACTCTACTCTTGAAGTTGTCGACGAATACATTTACCTGGGACAGGCAGTCCGGTTAGGTAGGTCCAACTTTGAGAGAGAGGTCAATCGACGAATCCAACTCGGCTGGGCAGCGTTCGGGAAACTGCGCAACATCTTCTCATCCAAAATACCTCAGTGCCTAAAGACTAAAGTGTTTAGTCAATGTGTGTTACCAGTGATGACATATGGATCAGAGACGTGGTCTCTTACAATAGGTCTCATAAAAAAGCTCAAGGTTGCTCAGCGAGCTATGGAAAGAGCTATGCTCGGCGTTTCTCTACGTGATCGAATCAGGAATGAGGAGATTCGTAGAAGAACCAAGGTCACCGACATAGCCCTCAGGATTAGCATGCTGAAGTGGCAATGGGCTGGCCACATAGCGCGAAGATCGGACGGGCGTTGGGGCAGAAAGATTCTAGAGTGGAGACCACGTATTGGCAAGCGCAGCGTAGGACGACCGCCTGCCAGATGGACCGACGATCTTGTGAAAATCGCAGGAAATCGTTGGATGCAGGTGGCATCGGACCGGTTACGCTGGAAAGCGATTGGGGAGGCCTATGTTCAGCAGTGGACAAGTATAGGCTGAAATGATGATATATTAGTCAGCCAGTTTGTATTAGTCGTCGTACATCACAAGCATCTCTGATTTTCTAATTCATTTGTCTTGTTTTCCCTGCATTCAACGGAGTATTGTATCTTTTCCAGCGATGAAACCGCACGAGATCCAAGAGAAGCTGGGTCTGACCCGCATCCGCGACCGCAACTGGTACGTGCAGCCGTCGTGCGCGACGTCCGGCGACGGGCTGTACGAGGGGCTGACGTGGCTCACCAGCAACCACAAGTTATGAGCTGCGGAGTAGGCGGCCGCCAGCCGCCACGCGCCACGGTACGTGCCGCACTCACTACTGGCCTGCCGCGATACAGAGTAATCACATACATTCATAGGATAACGGGCGAATACGATATAGGGACGATTTAGCGCAGTGGTTAAGAGCTTAAGCCGCTCCGCCCACTGTGTCTAATAGTCGCGGATTCGTTTCCCGCACGGGACAAATCTTTGTGTGATCCACAAATATTTGTGCCGGGCTGGGTATTTGTGTATGTGAATTTTCATGTTTGTAAACGCACCCACGACGCATGAATAAATCTAGGGGGCTGTTTTTTATAAATAAAAAATACATATTCTCCGTAACCGGCGAGCATGTATGAGACGAACTATGAGAGTGGAGGAAGCCAGAGAGGTCTGTAAGAAAAGAACCTGTTGGAACTCTGTATTCTCTGCCTACCCCGCAAGGTATCAGGCGGGATATAGATAGATAGATAGATAGATAGACATACATACATACACTCACACCTTTATCTTACTGAGGTAGGCAGAGACCACAGTTTGTCTTTATCCTACGTCTCTGACACACCTCATTCGCTTCATCTATGTTCATACATCTCTTCATGCATTTCCGTCGATTAAGTGTGCTACGCTCTTGACTCTTTTCAAAGAGACTATTAATTTGGTCATGATAGGTTCTCCTTGCGCGACCTCTTCCGTCACTTCCACTCACATTTCTCGATATATTCCTTGCGTTAGTCTCCCATCTTACATCCTCTCCACATGCCCATACCAATTCAACATACCTCTTTCAATCCTAGTCATCACGTTATACTTAAACTTTCATCGGTTTCTAATCACACTATTTTTCATTCGGTCAGCAAGGGTCACACCACATATATTGCGGAAATTATAGAGTAACTTATATTACAGCGTCGTATACATCTATAAGGGGACGAATTTCCAGAGACATGTCGGTTGTGAAGCCGGGTGATATCGAGCGACGTCTCTCGACATCTTGTCTCGCAACTTATGCCGTCCACATTTATTATGTCAATGGCAGCATGTTGCTCGAAGAAGTTCACCACATCGTTCGTTCACATTATTGCGCAACACACGTCTTCAGTCTGTGACTTTTGTCCCTCAACTGAAGTGCCGAGAATGGGGTGTCAAGAATTAAACCGCGCGATGTCTCCAGACTTGTGGTGAGACACTCGACATCGCCTGATGTCTTTGTGCCGTAAAGGTTTAAATCACAACAATTTTCTGCACTGGATGACGTCTCCGAGCTTCTAGACTGGCGACAACGAGGCATTAAAATCAAGGGAGAGAACATTTCATACCTCTCGTCTTGCTAATCAGATGTGGTCATGGTTGAGACTCACCTGACAGACCAGCACTAGGCTCGCTGGCCTAGTCTCTTAACATCTAGGTCTTAAAAGGGACATAGACAAAAAGAACAGTAGTTTTCTCACTCCTGTGACTTACTGATTCATTAAAAACCTAATCCGTTTCTAGGTGACTTAAAATTTTGTATGTAAGTCGGTCTGAGCGCGTATGTTTAAATCAGAAACCATTAATTATAAGTTATAAGTTAATAGTTACTTTAACAGCTGGGTGTTCAGTATAACTTTGTATCTTTCTTTCATACAATAACTTCATAGAATATGACAGTCATCATTATCAACCATTAGGTACTATGTTTTTTAAATTAAAAAAAATCTTTTAAAAATAATAATATCGTCTACTATATCTTGCGAACATTAATATCATCGATTTTGATCTATAAGTAAAGCTAAGGTCATTTACTACAGTATAAATTATTGTTCTTTTATTTACTTACTTACTCTTACTTACTCCGTTGGCCAAAGTGAGTCTTGGCCTCCGAAACGAGATTCCGCCACTTCTCACGGTTCTGCGCAATTCCCTGCCAGTCTTCGGCTTAGAGCTCACGCAGATTCGCCTCAACCATGTCCTTCCAGCGATACCTGGGACGACCAACCCGTCGGCGGCCATTCTTTGAATGTGGCCAAGCCATCGGAGTCTGTACGCTTTGGTCTCTCCTATGATATTAGGCCAGCCATGAGTTCTTCGATTTCGGCGTTATTGCGGGCCAACTCTCCAAGTTCCATCTGAGTTTCGGACGGGGCAGGGGTTTCTTTTTTTACCTGGGGAAAATCCTGCATAGGACTTTCGCGAGCCTCGGGGGGGGGGGGGGGGGAGCGCTCGCGGGGTGTGTCGGATTCCTACCGACTAAAAACCCCAGGGTGGCTGACATGAGCACTTTGGAGGGGCTCCGTATGAAACGCAGCAGTGCCCCTCTTGTGGCCGGTTCTGAAGAGCCCGCCTTCGGGGGAAACTAATGACACGCTTCCCCCGCACCAACACGGTGCTCACGGCGACGTCCACCACGCCGCCGTCCTCCTCGGGGTAATGTGCGAATCCTATTTTAACTATCATCAAGTGTAGACTGTGTCTTATCTGAAGGGCAAGTCAAGAGTCTCCGTAACAGGCGAATGTGTATAAGACGAGCTATGAGAATGGAGGAAGCCAGAGAGGTATGTTAAGAAATAACCTGTTGGAACTCTGTACTCTCTGCCTACCCCGCGAGGGAGCTGGAGTGATGATATAGATAGATAGATCAAGTGTTTAATGAAATCTATATCTAATTCTATCTTATTATATTTTCCAGGTGAGGATGTCGATGCCATTTAATTTAAGTAAGCGGCCGTGTCGTCGGATCAAGTAACGTCATTGTGAATACCAGTGTTGATGTGTGATGGCTACAGCCATGCGCTCGCGCAGAGCGGGACTGTGAGTGTGCCCAACGGACTTATACACCCTTAGATAGCAACCAAGCGATCGCTTGACACAAAATCAATTATTCCATTTAAAAAAAAAAGTTATGTTGTAACGATATTCGATTATTTTTTTTATGTTATTTAAAGTATTATTACATAAAGTAAAATGTTTTTTTTTTTATTTAGTTTAATGTTTACCTCCTTTTTGTATAGTAAGATAGAAATAATGTTTCTAAATGCATTATAGTGGGTAATTGAGGAGGTGTGGATGAACGCAATATTGTTTATGGATATAAGTGGTAACGCGCACGCTGTTGGTATACGTATGGTGTAGCTTGGTTGTATGAATATATTTACGGTATTGTTCTAATCTAGTTAATAACCACCAATTCAGATGTCCAGTTAAATTACACATAATTAATATAGTAATTACTATTATAATATCATTTGATTGACATATGGAAAATAAATATGATTATTTTGTAGGAATATGTTTCTTTTTATATGTAATTATTACTGTTTTTGATCTGAACTCTCATTTTCATCCGTCCTAGACATTTTACTTGATTTTACGCTCGCTGTGTGAACGCAAATTATTATTTTCGTTACAGATTCTTAAGTTCTAACAGCAATCAAGCTACAGGCATCGTCGAAAAGCAATAAATAAGTGTTATACTAAAGAGCTTGGCTATGGCAATTAGCTCACAATAGATACATACACTAACCATAGAATAGAATTTAGACCTTAAATTCGTCTGCTGATGGTACAATGTACCTTGAAACACAGTGTCAAGCTAATTTCAACCTTAATTAATAGTATCTGAGATCTTTATTTTCTAAACCCAAAGTGCATGCAGCCTGCTATATCCAATAGTGCTCTCTCAAAGCTATGCTGCTATATATTTTTTAACTGGTTGAAGCTACTTTCGATTCGGTCAAAGGACATTCTGCGTCCATACATGATTTGCCCCAGAACCAACAGCAATGAAAAAATACGTTTCTGATTTCAAGTTACCTGCTAATTATCTTAATGTATTTATTATTAAACGGACAATCGTGGGAATTGCATTATTGCAATATAAGTGTTAGATTTTGAGGTTATAATTTAGTAGCCAACAATACATTTGTAAAATTGTTATATAAAAATACACTAGCAATAATCAAATAGATTATTATTCAATGTAATCAATTGAATATAATCGATTGATAGGATTGAAATCTCCAACCGTAATTCGATAACAAACTACTACTTAGTTCTTAAAAATATTCATTTTGGATTGCAGATTGTCCGTTACATGTGGATGGTTGCAACTATTATATTAAAACAGATAAATAATTATGGTATAGGTAACATGTTTGTTGGTTCTGGGGCCATTTTCGAAGATGTCCTTTAATTCACTGGATGTATCGTTACAATTTATTACTTTCTCATGGGTTAAAGGAATAAATATTATTCCTACCTCTAGGATATAAAGAAAATTCATATATCATTATCTCGTCTATTCCATGTATAAAGCACTTGTAACTACAAAGAGGCGATAATACAATTTGAATGGGGTGTACTGTCAACAAAAAAGGTAGCTGACATTCTTAGTTTTTATTAATCACTTGCTGAATTGCTTTTTACACTAAATCCATTCATATTTGCCGCGTTCGTAAAATTTGACGAATATATACAACGTGTGGTAAATACATTTGAAACATGGAGAATGTTCAGCGAATCAGTTGCTGACTGTACTGTACTGTACTGTGAATTGGGCATTTATCGATGTTCTTAGAATTCGAGTAGGGTCTCGTGAGTTAAAAAAAAAACTATAAAAGTATTTTTTAGTTCAGTCAAAATAATTTGATCCTCAAAGTATTGACATTAGCTGCTCTTCAGTTAACGTCCTTGCTACACACACGATACGATGCCACATAATGTCCAACATTATATGTACATATTGAAGCGTATTTTTATTCGCCTGTTTGATTGTTGATTTCGTTTTTTGTATGTGAATAATAAGACATATAGATCCACTATAGTTGTAAAGTTGTATTATTGCTTTCCGCTTTCGATGTAATGGCCGAACGCGACATACATACCAATGTTATGCTAAGGCATTAGTGGTCGAAATTGCTTGGCAAATTGTGTTATGGCTGGAACATCATATTGTGTTACTCGGGTAACGTTGTGTATCTGTAAATAGCCTTATGATCACGCTGTAATGCAAAAAAACGAGGTTTTTTTCGTTTGGAGCGTGAGACAAATCTTCTGTTGTAAAAATGAGCGCTAAACGTCTAGCGTTTACCGCTGAGTCGGCGCATATAAGCGTTGAAGCACGTTGAAGACTCAAGTGTTTAAGTGCTGACTCGAGTGCTTTTACAACAAGAGACGAAACTCACGCAGACAAGCGAAACAATGTTATTCATTCACGTTCCAGCATATGTTATTTAATGATGTCACAGGACTTATCGATCCATAAAGCTGACATTTGATGGGGCCGGAGTGGATAAACGCTATATACATTGGTCGACGAATATATACAACGTGGAACGTTAATTAAAGCAAGACCTGAAAGTAAGTTCATCTAAATCGGCAACTGAAAGCATTCCATTTAAAATTTCTGTCACTCATTCTTATTGTTCCTCACTCCGCTGTATTAGACAATAAATTTTGATCATAGTTAACAGCAATACAGTGATTTTAATCGCACTTATCTTCAATGTGCCAGGTAATTATAGATCGAAATGGTAGTTTTCATTGAAAGTGCAAGTTTGGTGTTCGCATTGGAATTTGAAAGCAGAAATCCGAGATCTAGCGTTATTTAAGTTACACGTTGTATAATATTTACCAAAAGTCATTTTTATCGGTGTTCATTTTCATTCTGCTTTTGATAGTAATGTTTTAGCAAACATTGTCTTACCTCAGTTAACGTATCTAAACAGTTAAGCATATTGGTACGCGGGCCGAATAAGAAACACGCTCATAGACATAGACGCGCGCTATACGCAGCTTCTTGGAAGTGTTTACAAGCTGCCGAGAAGCCGCGTAGAACGCGCAACTGTGTGCGTGATTCTGGTTCCGATCCCTCGTACTAAAATACTCAACTGTTTAAATAATGTTAACTGTGGTCGTGCCCAGGGCCTTAGTAAGTAGCGTTAGATCGGGGACCATCTCATTTTCTATGATGCGGCTTGAGTGGACCTTGAAATCAGACTATAAAAAAATTGATTTTGATAGCTTCCGAGTGTTGCGCTAGCTTCTACCTAAAGGTGATTCGCTTGATCTTTTATAAAAATGAACGTTTTGTATAGTGTGTGAGTTTTCAAATATGGTGAAGAAAATCATTTAATACCATTTCTATTTTAATTGATGATAGTTAAAAATTTGAAATAAAGCTGTATAAAGCGACAAAACATACTTTGAATCGGCAACAGGATCTTTATTGTTGGATAAAAAATGATCCTGCAGGTGACTGTTTGAGAAAATTAAACTTGGTGACAACATTATACATTTAGCGTGCAAAAGTTGTGTTAAAATTAACCAAATCGTTGCGTTGCTTATATTAGTCAAAAGATTTTGACGTAAAATAAAATTGTCTTTTTCGGAATTTGTCGCAAGTTTCCTACTAAAAAGATAGGCACCCTAGACCTGGTCTGACAATGACGTTATCAGGACGCCAAACACCTGTTAGTGACCATGGATGCTGTTAAATCATCGGGAACTTAATACCAAAATTAAAACACGACAAAGCTAAAAAAAAGTTCTATTTTATGTGTTTAATAAATATGGAGGCCTCTGATTTTAATAAAACATGGTCGATTCGGAAGCACCTATTATCAGGTCCACAGCTGTTAGGATGGCAATCTTTAGTTAACATTATTTCTTGCCTAAATGAGAATGTCACGAATGTAAGCGAGTAATGCGATAGAAGCTGTTATTTTCTGTTGAACTCACCCGTACTTGTGATATAAATTTATTTCATAGAACATAAAACACTATGATTATTTTTTTATAATATTTGAATGATTTTTGATGGTTATAATCTACGGCATGATAATATAAATGAAGTCATGTTTTGTCAAATTTAGAACTGATTGTATCTTGATAAACGATTATCATTTTTGAATTAAAGTGCAATTTAACTTTTGAGCAAATATATTGCACGGAGATGTAAAGATTACTTCTAATTTATATGATAAAATACCTCTGGTTCGTTGCGCGGGAACGTCGGTAACAGTTACAACCTATTGTATAATATTGTAGAAAGATAAATTCAATATAAATTCACCCTTGAACTATTGTTTTATTTTTAGTATAATTTTTGAAGGAGATCTTCAAGTTCAATCAATCAATCAATCAGCCTATCGCAGCCCACTGCTGGACATAGGCCTCTCCTAACACACGCCATTGCACACGGTCCTCCGCCTTCCGCATCCAGTCTGTCCCAGCGACCTTTTTGAGGTCGTCGGTCCATCTAGTCTACAAATTCGTGTGTCCATTATAAACAGTCGACTGAACTGAACTGGTCATGTGAAGAAAGGGCCATAAACATTCACCAGACAAAAGGTCGGGTGTGCAAGAACTACAGCCAGAGGGGCAAATAGAACAACCGGCTGTAGGCGCGTTAAGGGGGAACAGGCTCCGCCTGGGCAGTCGCTATGGAGAAGATGAACGATGTATATCGCCGTAGTTCTTTTCAACGGATAACAGGCTAGAGATTCTGCGACGTCTTGTGGAAGTCGATCTGATCCCGTGTGTTGTATTTTGTATGCGATAGAAGAGAAGTGAGGGCATTGGAAGATTGAGGATAAGCCGCAAGCGTCAGCGGCTTGTACAAAAACCTGGATGCTTGGTGCTTCCAGGCTTTTGTACATTGTGTGTGTTTCAATGCCTTTTGGTCCCAATACCGAATTCACAAAGTATAGGTACTTAACTATTCGAAATGCACAACAAAACAAACTTGATTTCCAACGAACTGTAATTCTGTGTATCAATCTGAATAAAATCAAACGTCTCTGATCATATCACTAAGTATCCAGTCCATGTACATGATGAGTCTGCTAAACTTTTTCTTTGAATAACGTATCAGCCTCGTCATTTTTCGACGCGCTTTCAAGCCAATACATTCTTCATGTCTTAGCTTCATTTAAATATTGGGAGCTTTATTTGAAACGGCGTAGGGTGTAAAATTAAGTGCTGCTTTGGTCGGTGGATGCCGTGGTAATGGAGGAATCCGCAGTGACGTCTTCGTACCTCGGCGGGAGAATGATTTGCAGTTCCTCGTTCAGCTGGACCTCATCATCAGGCACGTTGTCTTCTACGATTTTGTTGTCAAATTCTTCGTTTGTTGATATACCGCTGTAAATATAAAAAAGAAACTTGTAACATCTCACGCCCTTGTCGGGATTGTCCTCGATAACTCCTTCGCACGGGCGCTTATTCAACGTGAGGTGCTGAAGCGCTGTAATCGATTTTAAAGAATATACCCGTCAGACGTTTGTTTCATTCCAGCGCTTTATTAACGCGCGTCGAAAAAGCGTCCGTGCACGCGATAGCGCCAACAGTTTTCTTTGAGAACGCCGGAAATGCGATCAAACGTGTATGTATTCAACATCGGTCTAGGTCCTACACTCTAGGATGTTTTTATCAAGAGAGCTGACCTGAGCACCGTTACTAATAGGTATGACTAATTCATTCGCCAAAGCAAATAAGTGAACTTAATACTTTCGTATCAAAAAGGCACCTTAGCAAAACGACATCGAAACTTCCAAATAGCACAATGACAAACATACTTGAACAATTTTCTAGAAGCAAATGGTTTAAATATGTTTGCACTGCTCATCCTTTAGAATATTTTTTATTCACGTAAACCGTTACAGTATTTATGAATCGTCAAAATAGTGACAAAGACTCTACCACCACTTCGGAATGTCATTCCTGTGGAGAAGAAGGGCAAGAAACTCCACGGTTACTCTTTTAAAATAGTATTTTTACAATTTTTTCATCTACATTTTGTTTTGGGGTATAGGAGAACAATGTAGTAAGGTATGAATCGTCAAAATAGTAACAAAGACTCTACCACCACTTCGGAATGTCATTCCTGTGGAGAAGAAGGGCAAGAAACTCCACGGTTACTCTTTTAAAATAGTATTTTTACAATTTTTTCATCTACATTTTGTTTTGGGGTATAGGAGAACAATGTATTAAGGTAAGTCTAAATTAAATGAACCAAGTCAAACTATTCATGAGAACGGCTACATGGTTCTCTCATTTACAGATAAAGAAATGAGGAAGAAAAATGATCAATATTAATTAACTACTAGAAGGATGAGAGGGAATAATAAATAATAATAGCTGAACATGTTTTATCCACATTCTGGTGGAGCTGGAACAGCATCTATTCAAGCATTTTTATCTTTTAAATAATTATCTAGAGTATAGTAAGCTCTCTTGCAGAGCGTACGTTTAATACAAGATTTGAATTTATCTTTACTAAGTTGAGTGACGTCAAGTGGAATTTTATTATAAAATCTAACACAGGACCCCATGAAAGACGTGTGAATTTTAGACAGACGAAATTACGGTTGATCCCATTTATATCTATGTCGCGTTATAGCAATGCCTAGCACTTTCCAGCCCTACCAGGCAAGTGAGCTAATTGTAAATGAAGATTGAGGCTTCTGATTTACTCCAAACAAAATATAGTGTATTATATTTCACTGCTCATTTTCTTCTTTTACTGCCCTGCTCTACAACTACAAAGTGTGCTGAATATAAATGATGATTATGACTTCCCACCATGGATATAATACAATGGATTGAGCACTGCTAAAAAAACGGCATGACAAGGATACTCACTGAGAGCCCTACGTCTCTAAGTAGGGTGATCAAACATTGGTACGATTATGGACTTGTTGACATATAATTAACGTATAATTCTCGGGCACTGTTTATTGCCGTAATTCTTTCTTTCTACGCATATGCCACATCTTAAATGAGTAGTATCTTAGTTGACGGACGATTTAGCGCAGTGGTTAAGAGCTTAAGCCGCTCTGCCCACTGCGTCTAATAGTCGCGGGTTCGAGTCCCGCACGGGACAAATATTTGTGTGATCCACAATTATTTGTTCCGATCTGGGTATTTGTGTATGTGAATTTTCATGTTTGTAAACGCACCCACGACACAGGAATACATCCTAGTGTGGGGAAACGTTTTTTCAAAAAAAAAAAAAAAAGTAGTCTAAAGTTTTTGAACTCTGACATTTTTTTCAGTATCTGTAAATTTAGCTCCAAATATCGCAAAAATTTAAGATAGTCCCCTGGAACCGTTTTTCTGTATCTACAAGGGTTGAGATAGCTGCCCTTATTGCCCCATCTCCTTCAGGTCCAAAAAGTTGAATTTTCATTATGTTGAATTCCCAATATGTTGAATCTCAAAATGTTGAATTCCCAAAATGTTGAATTCTCATTATGTTGAATTTTAGAAATGTTGCATCCCAAAATGTTGAATTCCTGGAATGTTGGGATTCTCATAATGTTGAATTACCGAAATGTTGAATTCTCATTATGTTAAATTTTTCAAATGTTGAAAATCTGACGGGTCTGTTTCTCATAATATTTTTTCCGTGTGGTTCCGTACTAAGAATGTATCAATCCATATTATCCCTTGTTTGCCCTAGAAGGCGAAATAGAGAATACCTAAACCAGGAAATGAGCAGCACTGTAATGATGAGAATAAATATAACTTAAAAATAAAAGGAAACGGATTTTCTAAAAGCAAAAAAGAAATATTTAAAGGCGGTGCCGGTTAGTGCAGTCGGTCACTTTGCACTTTGAGTGGTGGTGGTGGTGGTTTGCACTTTGCACGTCGGGAAATTCGGCTTTAAGTCAGTTTACCTTTTTTTTTAAAGTTATATATTTTACAATTTCAAGTGATGAGATAATTATATTATTCTGCTTAGTTCTACAATAAGGTACATACAGGATTGATGTAATACCCATAATAACGGAATCTCTACATTCGCCCTGTTTGCCGTTCCTTATAGCTTCAAAGTCCAAGGTTCAATACCGATTTCATTAAAATGGGTCCACCTCTATATTAAAGCAAAAAGAATTATCAAAGTCAGTTCATAAATAAAGACGTTATAAAAAACAGACGAATTGTAAATCTCCTTATTTTTTTAAGTCTATATATGCTGGTTATTTCCTATGGGACCTATGGGATTACCACAATACTTATAATAACTCCATCTACAGATTTAAGATACTTGTCGTTAAGGAGTTCCCTGGTGTATCTTCAAAGTCCAAGATCCAATACCGATGATTAAAATGGTATACTGAACCCAATGCAAAAAGAATCATCAAAATCAGTCCACAATTAACGGAAATATCGGCGAACATACATAAAGCATACACACAGACGAACATAGAACTTCCTCCTTTTTGAATTCAGTTTAAGAGCATTAGGATTGACGTTCTTGTAGTCAACGTAACAAATATGAATTCAACATTTTGATAAGTTCAACATTGTGAGAAGTGTTTGTTCAATATAATGAGAATTCAACGATTTTGGACTCAACTTTAAGGGAATTCAACATTTTGAGATTCAACATATTGGGAATTCAACATAATGAAAATTCAACAGTTTGCAAATTCAACTTTTTGGACCTGAAGGCCCCATCTTAACACATTCTGTATATAAAGACGAATTGAGAACCTTGTTTGTTTTGAACTCGGTAATAAATGGTTTACAGCGTATTTAAACCACTACATAAACAGGTATAGTCCGTATTAGTTCTACCTTATGGTCACCGTACTGCATCGTAATGGGTGCGAGCGTGACACCGGGCTTCTGGATAACCAGAAGCTCTCACTCATCATGGTTTCTCGAGTTGTTTAAATCATAGAAAATTCAATGTTGTGTCTGTGAGTAAGAGCTTAATTTTCTTTGGAAATTTTTTGACAGTACTCAATCCTTTGTTTTATATCCATGCTTCCCACTCACTCCAACTGATCGCCTGCCTTAGCTCCAGCCAGTACGGAGGTGTACAACCTGGCACGGGCGCCGTGTAGTCGCATGCCGGCGGGCACATCTTCCGCGCCCGACCGCGTCTCTGATATTGGATTTAATGAGTTAGCACCGTTACGTGTCAAAAAAAGATTGATCAACTCACTACTCTCCTTCTTGGCACATGAAAACATTCCTTTTTTAATGTGCGCGTATGGGCGGATAGGACTACTGGTGGTAACTGGTTCTTCGACGATGGTTAGTAGTTAAAGGCTCATTAGATCGAGTAATTCTTTTTTTCTTTCTTTTCTTTTTTAAGAAAACGTAGACCCCACACTAGGATTTATTCCTGTATCGTGGGTGCGTTTAAAAATTTGTAAACATGAAAATACCCAGACCGAAACATAATTGTGGATCACACAAAGATTTGTCCCGTGCAGGAATCGAACCCTTTGTTTGAACCAGGAACCGAAAATTATGTGTTCGTTTCGCGCACAGGACATTATTTGTTTTGGTCTGTATTCTCACTTATAATTACTGTAATAAGGCCTAATTGGGGACTACATTTTTAAAAAGAAAAATGGTAGGGTAAGTGCTCCAGTGAATAAAACCTTAAGAAATTTTCCAACTTTGAGAAATCATTTAATTGTTTTACCGTTATGGGATGCAGTTCAAACTTATATTTTAGTGTTAGGAATGTGTTTAAAATTAAGAATTTAGTCCTTTTTATGACAAATTATGTGTATTTTTTAGTCATTCAGGGTTAAATCCAAATTGACACCAAAACCCCAGTCAAGGAACTCAATTCACCAGTACACGAACATGATCAATTAGTTTATTATCTATGAGCATGATGAATCCAGTAAATGAACATAATTTTGAATATTTTTAATTTGCTGAAAATGGTAATAATTAAATAAAAAAAACCTTTAAACATTAACTACACAAAAACGTTATAAACTTACAAAAATATAAAGCAGAAACAAAAGTTATTTTCGAAGAAATAAAGTTTGTAATAGTTAAAAGTATCTCACGTGTTATGGCTCTAAACCATCTAAATCCTTAGTTCCCAAAGTGGTCCAGGTGGACTCCCAGGGGTCCACGGGAGACTCGAAGGGGGTCTACGTTGGCGTGACAAAAAATGGGGGTTCACAATTCGAAAGCGGGGGTCCATGAAAATTTATTTGCTTTCGATGGTGAAGAACTAAAATGTTGGTTTGACTTCACCTGTCAATGTAGGCAGATAATATTTTAAGAAGCTCACTGACTGTTACTTGTAAAAACTTGCATATTCCATATTCAGTACATCGTGTCGAGACTTGTAAAGCGCCACCGCTGACGCCGCCGCCGTCCGCAACGCTTGTTCAGACGTGCAAAGGGACGAAATACGACTTGTGGTGTGTGTGCTTGCAATCTTGCATAAACTTGTTTGATTCTTCACCAATATAAATACGAATGCCAAGGATAAACGTTACTCATTTGTTTCCGGAATTCCGAAAAGAAAAGTAAAGTGAATCGATGTTAGTGTTTGCCAGTGTCAGATAAAGTAAGTCTTTACCTGCCTATTTGTTATACATACTTTTATTTTATATTGTAATAAGTATATTTGTAATGTTTGCGTGTAGGTACGTATTTTAAATACTGAACAGAGTCATTATTAGATACTTCCATAAAAGAACAGAAAACCGAGAAAGGTTGAACGTTTTGTCCCTACTTTATTTCTTTTTTACCCGACTGTGTGGTGGTAACCTAAAGGAGAGATATATTATGATTGACCTGCATGATTGTAAATATTTCAGGTTCCTAATGCTAAATGACTTAATTAAACATATTTTCATAAATTGTACGCGTCTTTACGTACCCGTAACGTGCATCAAAGTAATAAATAAATAATTAAAATCGCGGAGTTTTGATATCATAATATTACTTAAAAGTATTTTCAATCGAATTTACAGAAATATATCAAAAAATATTTATGTAGAAATGTTTTACATTTCATTAAAATCGGTTCAGCCGTATTCATAAAACCCTATTATATGTTTTATGAAGCGATTTATTGCTTTTAATAATATTAGAATTAGTTTGCCGTCGGTAGTTTGTTTATTTCATTGGAATAATTAATTAGGTAGTCCTATTCTGTTAAAATAGCCATATCTTGTAGAGTAAGACCGCCTTATGAATACTAAAACAAAGTTTTTTTTTCGGGGGTCTGTCCAAGAGCGTGCTCGTCGTGACCCCTGCCAGTCATTATGGCTGCAAACTTGGACCGAAGACGTACCGCAGTGCGGGCTAGGGCATCCCCCCGAGGCGACGCGTACCGGCCCGCCCCCGTCGGTACGAATATAGGTGGAAGAGGCGATGGGGGCCGCCACTTATCACGCCGGGCCCGAACTGGCGAGTAGTGGGGTGCAGAGTACCGAATAGGCACTTGGAATGTAAGGGGTGGTATGGAAGATAAGATGCATGAGGTGATTGATATAATGAAAGAGAGACGCCTGGATGCTCTGTGTGGAACAGAGACTAAGCGAAGGGGCAGTGAAACCTGTGATCTTCCTGATGGCATGATGCCTCTGTGGTCCGGGGTACCGCAGGGCAATCATGCCAGCATGGGAGTGGGTATCTTGCTGTCTCATCGCCTGGCCTCTGGAGTGAGAGATTATGGCCTGTACGATGCAAGACTTCTCTGGGTCCGTTTAAAACTGGTTGTCACTAAAGTATTTTTGGTGGCAGCATATGCTCCCGTAAGCTCGTCGACACCCCAGGACCTTGAGAAATTTTGGGATAATGTCAGAGAAGTTCTGGATCTGGCTGAGGCTAATGAAAAGGTGATTTTGTGTGGCGATCTGAACGGATGGGTGGGAACCAGGCGGCAAACTTGCGACGCTGCTCTGGGTCCTTATGGTGATAAGAGAGTGAATGATGCAGGTAAGCTCATTGTGGATGTATGTTTGGAAAGGGGCCTCCTTGTGTCTAATACGATATTCCAACATAAGGATATACATATGTACACGTGGAGAAGGAATGAACAAACAAGCATGATAGATTTGATCCTGGTAGATAACCGTCTCCGAAGCAAACTCCAAGATACACGTGCGTATAGAGGCCCCACTCTTGAATCAGACCACTATCTCGTAGGTAGTTGCGCGGTTTAGTGGTCTCTTCAGGAAGTGGAGGCACTGGCGAGAGCGTATCCCGTTCGGAGACCTTGAAAGAATAAAGGTTGAAAAGTTGCAAGATGAGAGTGTGAGAAGAATGTATGAAGACAAGAGTCCGGACAAGCTTTTGGCAGTAGGTTCTTCGGACTCAAATGTAGATGAATGCTGGAATAGCCTGAAAGAGAGTTTAGTAGATTCCACGAAAGAAGTATGTGGTTGCTCAAAGAAGCATATTACAGCAAAAGGTGATGCATGGTGGGATGCGGAGTTGCAAAGCTCTGTAGAAAGTAAGAAGAAAGCATGGCAGGACTATGTTTCATCTTTGAACCTGAATGCCAGTATGACAGAGATGAAGAAAGAAATATACCGGCAATGCAAGAATGCCACCAAAACCTAAGTGAAAGAAAAGCGTGAAAGAGCCAGTGCGATTGAGGAGGAGAGGCTGGCGAAGAACTTCGAGAACAACACTAAACTCTTTTGGAACAAAGTGAGAAAGTCTCGAGGTGATTCGTCAGGTTCCAGAATGGAAAGGATAAAGTCTAAGGATGGCGACATTCTTGCAGATACACAAGCTGTATTAAACCGGTGGAGTGAATATTTTGGAGAAATGTATGGATACTGGTGCCACAGACGAGCCCAGAGACGAGTTTGTGGCACCGGAATCAACAGAGGGCATCACTACGGAAGAAGTTGAATGGGCGATAGGAAGTATGAAAAATGGTAAAGCTGCGGGAATAGACATGATATCTGCCGAGATGATCAAATATGGTGGAACTTGCGTCCGGGACGCCTTTCGGGTCCTTGCAAATCTTTGCTGGAGGACCGGTAGGGTCCCTACAGATTGGCGCCGCGCAGTCATTGTACGCTTGTACAAAGGCAAGGGTTCACAATATGACTGCGCCAAATACAGAGCCATTAGTTTGATCAGCTTGGCAGCCAAGGTGTATGGTAAAATTGTTGAAAGGAGAATGCGCGAGAAGTCCGGTGGAATGTTGTGCGAGGCACAAGGGGGTTTCAGGTCCGGAAGAGGATGTTCGGATCAAGTTTTCTCCCTTCGCAACATCGTAGAGAAGCATCTGGCAGTGGGCCGGAAGGTTTTCTGCAGTTTTGTGGATCTGGAGAAGGCGTTTGATAGAGTTGTGCGAAAGAGACTTTGGGACATTTTGCCTGAGTATGGTATAAATGGCACTCTGGTGCGGGCCGTCCAGTCCACCTATGTGGACTGCAATGCATGCGTACGGGTGGGTGGTAACATGTCACCCTGGTTTGACGTTGAAATCGGCGTCAAGCAGGGTTGCGTGTTGTCCGCTAGACTGTTGATAATATATTTGGATAAAAGTCTTCAAAGACTGAAAGCGATGAATGAAGGTGTACAAATGAGTGATCTAGTGGTAAATCATCTACTATATGCAGATGACGCGGTTTTGATAGCGCCAACAGCCACTGATCTGCAATCACTAGTCACAGTTATGAAAGACGACTGCATGAAAAATGGCTTACATTTGAATGTGAAGAAAACCAAAATTATGGTTTTTGAACGGGAAAAAACCAGAACGAATGCAAGGATTGTGGTTGGGAACGATGTGCTGGAGCAAGGGAATGAGTTTGTATATCTTGGATGCGCATTCAGTAAGGATAGAAAATACACCGCTGACATAGAGAGAAGAGTGAGTGCAGGGAACAGAGTGAATGGCGCGATGAGAAAGCTACTTGGGAGCCGGCACTTAAGCCGAAAGACGCACCTGGCCATACATAATGGAGTGCTTGTCCCAACGCTGTTATATGGCAGCGAGAGCTGGGTATGTAAGAAGGAGAATGAAAGAAGGATAAATGCGGTGAAAATGCGAGCTCTGCGGAAGATGTGCGGAGTGAAGCTGACCGACCGTATTCGCAACAGCGTAGTAAGAAAGCATAGGTATGAAAGAGAGTATCGGTGTAAAGATGAGAAAGGGTATGCTCCGTTGGTTCGGGCATATAGAAAGAATGTCCGAAGAAAGAATGACAAAACTGATATACAATGCGAAAGTGGAAGGATGTAGGTACCGGGGAAGACCTAGACTATCTTACCATGACCAAATAGACCGGGTCTTATCTGAAGGACAAGTCAGGAGTCTCCGTAACCGGCGAGCGTGTATGAGACGAACTATGAGAGTAGAGGAAGCCAGGGAGGTATGTAAGGAAAGAGCCTGTTGGAACTCGGTACTCTCTGCCTACCCCGCAAGGTATCTGGCGTGATGATATAGATAGATAGATAGATTTTCATAAGTTGTACGCGTCTTTACGTACCCGTAACGTGCAACAAAGTAATAAATAACTAATTAAAATCGCGGAGTTTTGATATCAAAATATTACTTAAAAGTATTTTCAATCGAATTTACAGAAATATATCAAAAAATATTTATGAAAAAATGTTTTACATTACATTAAAATCGGTTCAGTCGTATTCATAAAACCCAATTTTATGTTTTATGAAGCGATTTATTGCTTTTAATAATATTAGAATTAGTTTGCCGTCGGTACTTTGTTTATTTCATTGCAATAATTAATTAGGTAATCCTATTCTGTTAAAATAGCCATATCTTGTTGAGTAAGACCGCCTTATGAATACTAAAACAAAGTTTTTTTTATTTACAGGTAGGTATTTGATACGAAACATGGCTGAATCTAAGAAGAAATGTCGACAGTGTAGTCTTAATCATTTAAAATTTGGTTTTCTTCCATCAAAGGCAGATAAGCGATTGCCCATATGCCTTTTGTGCAACAAAGTTTTGAGCAATGACTCTATGAAACCATCTAAGCTCGAAGATAATCTAAAAAGGTGTCATCCTGATAAAATAGGTAAAGATTTGAAATATTTTCAAGCATTGAAGGAAAAATATGAAAAAAGACCCACCGTGCACAGTATGTTCGCTTTAACGTCTGAAAGTAACGATAATAGCTTGCGGGCGGGCATCTTACAATATCTCATTACTTATAGCGTAATCTGGGACACCGCACACCGTTGGAGAACAGTTAACGCTTTTGAAAAAGTTTTAAAAACTGTTCTGCACAAATCTCCATTTGACATACTTAAAAGAATTCCTTTGAGTAACAACACTCTCCTCCTCCTCGAGTCGTATTCCTCATGTCTGAGGGTCGTGGCCTCCACCTCCCAGGAGTCTTGCACTTGTGAAGTTTCTCCATTGTCCCCTGTCCTCGGCGGCATGCAGCGCGTTGTGGACTGTAGTGTCCAGAGTGGTGCGAATCTGGTCAGACCAACGCGTTGGGATGCGGCCTCGAGGTCTTCGTCCATCGACCTTCCCAGTGACCATGAGCCTCTCCAAGTTGTCACCGTCTTTTCTAGCAATGTGGCCAAAGAACTCCAGGATACGCTTGAGACAGATGGTAGAGGGCATGTCGTGACTCGTAGCTGTTTCAGTATCGATACGTTAGTTCGATGAGTCGTCCAAGGTATCCTTAACATTCTCCTCCAGCACCACATTTTAAATGCGTCAATACGCCCCTGGTCTGCTGCTTTAAGGGTCCATGTCTCAGCTCCATAGAGAAAGATAGAAAAGACAAGGGTCCGCACTAGCCTGATTTTTGTTTTAAGGCAGATTCCTCTGTTCTTCCAAATCTTTTGAAGCCGAGTCATAGCACCTTTGGCTATTCCGATGCGTCTTCGCACTTCGACTTCGCAAGTGCCGTCATTGCTGATGGTGGATCCAAGGTAAACAAAATTGTCGACAGTCTGTAAGTCCAGTACACCAGTGAAGTTCAGTTTGTTAGCGCGGTCCACCACCATAATTTTGGTCTTCGACCTATTAATGGAGAGGCCCAAGCCATTGCTAACCATCTCCATCCTATTCAGAAGCAAGGACATTTCAGCTTCACTTGCAGCAAACAACGTCGTGTCGTCGGCGTATCGGAGGTTTGTGATCTTTACTCCGCCAATCCGTGCGCCTCCATACCAGTCTTCAAACGTGTGCCGCATGATATACTCTCCGTAGGCGTTGAATAAGATGGGGGATAGGATGCAACCCTGGCGAACACCTTTGCCAAAACAGAAGGGTCGGGATGATATTTCATCAATTTTTACGACTCCTTGACTTTTTTGGTATAAGGATTGAAGCAGTGACGTAAGATGGTTTGGCACGCCAAGGTCCGTAAGTACCTGCCACAAGGAGTTCCAGTTGACTCACACTCTACAAAGACGTATTGATCAAATGAGTTCTGATATTGAAAGTTTCTTGTGTAATTATCTGCAAACACCTCTTTTTTTCTATTCAACTGGACGAAACAACTTTACCTGGTAATAAAGCATTATTATTGGCATATGTTCGATTTGTTATGGACGAAGAAATTCATGACGGGCTACTATTCGCAAAAACTTTGGAGACGGACACTAAAGGTGAATCAATATTTAATGACCTGAGTTATTTTTTTAAGGAAAAATTGATTCCATTCGCAAACGTTATTTCGGTGGCAACAGATGGAGCTCCTGCCATGGTCAGGCGATATCATGGGTTTATAAGTCATCTATAAAGAATTATACCAGAGGTAACTGCTATTCACTGTGTCATCCACCGACATTACCTAGTAGCGAAAAAATTGAGTGATATATAGCACCAATCGCTTCAATTTGTGATTAATGCAGTTAACAAAGTAAGCAGCACTGCGTTGAATACGCGTTTATTTGCACAATTGTGCGATGAAAATGAAGACTTTCAACGATTGCTTACATACTGAAGTACGCTGGTTGTCGAAAGGTCCACGTTGTTAACCAGATTTTACGGACTTTTTAAATCAGTTTTAGAGTTTCTGGAAAGTAAAGATCCAGATTTAAAAGAAAACCTGATCAATTTAAAAGCAGACATCGCGTATTTGACAGATTTGTTCAAAAAATTTAATGACATTTACTTACAATTACAAGGGGACAGCCTCAATTTAATAAAAACAAAGGGAGAAATCTCAGCTTTTTTGGCAAATTGAATTTATGAAGCAAAATATTAGTCTGCGCGAATTTTCCCAGTTGTCAAACTTGTCACAGGTAGAATGCTTTGATGAGAATATTTAGACATATTTTCAACATTTAATTGCCCTGAATGATGCCTTTAAAATCAGGTTTGAAGATATTCTGACGACGGAAATACCACCATGGATCATAAATCCATTTGATAAATTCGGAAGTGGAGAATGTGATATTACAAGAGGATCTACTAGAGCTTAGCACTAATGAGGAGCTGAAATAGCCGAAAAATATGCTGGATTGTGGGGAATTGAGAGAAAGCTTTTGATAGCGTTTCCCTCGTCATATCTTATCGAAAAAAGATTTAATGTCGTTACAAACCTTTTAACAAAAAAAGGAGCTGATTGAATATCACGGAACTGGTAGATTTGTGGTTATACCTCACAAAACCGAAGCCAAATATTAATTATTTGCCGTCAATCCATCAAGTACATCCCTCCCATTAAAATTATTTACTACTATTTTATGATTTGACTATTTTTATGACTATTTTTTGATTGGGGGTCTGTCCAAGAGCGTGCTCGTCGCGACCCCTGCCAGTCATTATGGCTGCAATCTTGGACCGAAGACGTACCGCAGTGCGGGCTAGGGCGTCCCCCCGAGGCGACGCGTACCGGTCCGCCCCCGTCGGTACGAATATAGGTGGAAGCGGCGATGGGGGCCGCCACCCATCACGCCGGGCCCGAACTGGCGAGCCGTGGGGTGCAGAGTGCCGAATAGGCACTTGGAATGTAAGGGGTGGTATGGAAGATAAGATGCATGAGGTGATTGATGTAATGAAAGAGAGACGCCTGGATGCTCTGTGTTTAACAGAGACTAAGCGAAGGGGCAGTGAAACCTGTGATCTTCCTGATGGCATGATGGCTCTGTGGTCCGGGGTACCGCAGGGCAGTCATGCCAGCATGGGAGTGGGTATCTTGCTGTCTCATCGCCTGGCCTCTGGAGTGAGAGATTATGGCCTATACGATGCAAGACTTCTCTGGGTCCGTTTAAAACTGGGTGTCACTAAAGTATTTTTGGTGGCAGCATATGCTCCCGTAAGCTCGTCGACACCCCAGGACCTTGAGAAGTTTTGGGATAATGTCAGAGAAGTTCTGGATCTGGCTGAGGCTAATGAAAAGGTGATTTTGTGTGGCGATCTGAACGGATGGGTGGGAACCAGGCGGCAAACTTGCGACGCTGCTCTGGGTCCTTATGGTGATAAGAGAGTGAATGATGCAGGTAAGCTCATTGTGGATGTATGTTTGGAAAGGGGCCTCCTTGTGTCTAATACAATATTCCAACATAAGGATATACACATGTACACGTGGAGAAGGAATGAACAAAAAAGCATGATAGATTTGATCCTGGTAGATAACCGTCTCCGAAGCAAACTCCAAGATACACGTACGTATAGAGGCCCCACTCTTGAATCAGACCACTATCTCGTAGTTGCGCGGTTTAGTGGTCTCTTCAGGAAGTGGAGGCACTGGCGAGAGCGTATCTCCTTCGGAGACCTTGAAAGAATAAAGGTTGAAAAGTTGCAAGATGAGAGCGTGAGAAGAATGTATGAAGACAGAGTCCGGGACAAGCTTTTGGCAGTAGGTTCTTCGGACTCAAATGTAGATGAATGCTGGAATAGCCTGAAAGAGAGTTTAGTAGATTCCGCGAAAGAAGTATGTGGTTGCTCAAAGAAGCATATTACAGCAAAAGGTGATGCATGGTGGGACGCGGAGTTGCAAAGCTCCGTAGAAAGTAAGAAGAAAGCATGGCAGGACTATGTTTCTTCTTTGAACCTGAATGCCAGTATGACAGAGATGAAGAAAGAAATATACCGGCAATGCAAGAGTGCCACCAAAACCTTAGTGAAAGAAAAGCGTGAAAGAGCCAGTGCGATTGAGGAGGAGAGGCTGGCGAAGAACTTCGAGAACAACACTAAACTCTTTTGGAGCAAAGTGAGAAAGTCTCGAGGTGATTCGTCAGGTTCCAGAATGGAAAGGATAAAGTCTAAGGATGGTGACATTCTTGCAGATACACAAGCTGTATTAACCCGGTGGAGTGAATATTTTGGAGAAATGTATGGAGATGCCCCGGAAACTGGTGCCACAGACGAGCCCAGAGACGAGTTTGTGGCACCGGAATCAACAGAGGGCATCACTATGGAAGAAGTTGAATGGGCGATAGGAAGTATGAAAAATGGTAAAGCTGCGGGAATAGACATGATATCTGCCGAGATGATCAAATATGGTGGAACTTGCGTCCGGGACGCCTTTCGGGTCCTTGCAAATCTTTGCTGGAGGACCGGTAGGGTCCCTACAGATTGGCGCCGCGCAGTCATTGTACCCTTGTACAAAGGCAAGGGTTCACAATATGACTGCGCTAATTACAGAGCCATTAGTTTGATCAGCTTGGCAGCCAAGGTGTATGGTAAAATTGTTGAGAGGAGAATGCGCGAGAAGTCCGATGGAATGTTGTGCGAGGCACAAGGGGGTTTCAGGTCCGGAAGAGGATGTTCGGATCAAGTTTTCTCCCTTCGCAACATCGTAGAGAAGCATCTGGCAGTGGGCCGGAAGGTTTTCTGCGGTTTTGTGGATCTGGAGAAGGCGTTTGATAGAGTTGTGCGAAAGAGACTTTGGGACATTTTGCCTGAGTATGGTATAAATGGCACTCTGCTGCGGGCCGTCCAGTCCACCTATGTGGACTGCAAGGCATGCGTACGGGTGGGTGGTAACATGTCACCCTGGTTTGACGTTGAAATCGGCGTCAAGCAGGGTTGCGTGTTGTCCGCTAGACTGTTTATAATATATTTGGATAAAAGTCTTCAAAGACTGAAAGCGATGAATGAAGGTGTACAAATGAGTGATCTAGTGGTAAATCATCTACTATATGCAGATGACGCGGTTTTGATAGCGCCAACAGCCACTGATCTGCAATCACTAGTCACAGTTATGAAAGACGACTGCATGAAAAATGGCTTACATTTGAATGTGAAGAAAACCAAAATTATGGTTTTTGAACGGGAAGAAACCAGAACGAATGCAAGGATTGTGGTTGGGAACGATGTGCTGGAGCAAGTGAATGAGTTTGTATATCTTGGATGCGCATTCAGTAAGGATGGAAAATACACCGCTGACATAGAGAGAAGAGTGAGTGCAGGGAACAGAGTGAATGGCGCGATGGGAAAGCTACTTGGGAGCCGGCACTTAAGCCGAAAAGCGCAGCTGGCCATACATAATGGAGTGCTTGTCCCAACGCTGTTATATGGCAGCGAGAGCTGGGTATGTAAGAAGGAGAATGAAAGTAGGATAAATGCGGTGGAAATGCGAGCTCTGCGGAAGATGTGCGGAGTGAAGCTGACCGACCGTATTCGCAACAGCGTAGTAAGAAAGCAAATAGGTATGAAAGAGAATATCGGTGTAAAGATGAGAAAGGGTATGCTCCGTTGGTTCGGGCATATAGAAAGAATGTCCGAAGAAAGAATGACAAAACTGATATACAACGCGAAAGTGGAAGGATGTAGGTACCGGGGAAGACCTAGACTATCTTACCATGACCAAATAGACCGGGTCTTATCTGAAGGACAAGTCAGGAGTCTCCGTAACCGGCGAGCGTGTATGAGACGAATTATGAGAGTAGAGGAAGCCAGAGAGGTATGTAAGGAAAGAGCCTGTTGGAACTCTGTACTCTCTGCCTACCCCGTAAGGGATCTGGCGTGATGATATAGATATAGATAGATTTTTTGATTGTCATTGTAGAAGTCATGTTACGTTATTAATGTTTAATTTTAATTATATTACGACTGTTATCATATTACAGTGTAATATGATAATAATAATAATTAATAGTGTAATAATTATATATTTGAATAAATACAACAAGAAAAATATGCTATTTTTCTTTCTATTTTTACCACTCCGAATGGGGAGTTATCTAAATGAAATAAGTGAGAATTGATTGGTTCCTTGTACTGTGAGTAGATGTCAAAAAAGTAAAATTGGATGGAATCCCTTTTTTTAATGGCCAACTTTACTTTTTTGACATCCACTCCCAGCACAATCAATTAATTAATTAACCAATTAATTCTCACTTTTTTTTTTCAAAAACTTAATTCGTGGTTGGAACTCAGCCGCAACGCAAATTTCCATAATAATAATAATTATAGCCCTGTTAAGAAACTGTCCCACTGTTGGGCACTGGCCTCCTCTCAAACAGAGAGGGTTTTAGGCCATAGTCCACCACGCTGGCCCAGTGCGGGTTGGCGAACTTTACACACCTTTGAGAAACTCTTAGGCGTGCAAGTTTCCTCACGATGTTTTCCTTCACCGTTAAAGCAAGTGATAATTAATTTTTAATACGCATATGCTTTCGAAAAGACAGAGGTGCGTGCCTGGATTTGAACCCGAGACCTCTGACTTTGCAGTCCAACGGTCTAACCACTAGGCTATCACTGCTATCACTGCTGCAAATTTCCATAGTTACAAATAATTCAATTAAGGCTGAAAAGTTAAGTTAAAGATGTCGTGCCTTACCGGAGTCCTCGAACAATTTATTGATGTCTCAAAATCGACAACTTTATATGCTCACAATTTTGATTGATTGAAGTAAAAAATAATTTTACTACGATATAGGAGGACAAGTTGACTTTCGGAATAAAAATACTCAACTGCAACTGCATTTGGAAAAAACTGTGTTTTGTTCATTCACTGGGGTGTATTCATTCACTAAAGGACTTACCCTACATGGTCTCACACGTCGCGGGCGACGTCCAATACGTAAACAAGACAGTAATACTGCAGATGTTGACTTTATAAAATAGGTAGTTATAAAATTAACTTATATCTAGGTGTTTTCATTATTTTCATTGGCATATAAATAAAATCTCACCGTTATCTGCTTGACAGGGAGCAATAGGTTTGCTTTCCTTTCCGTTAGCGGTATCGTCGGGCGGCAGCGACACTTTCAATGTTTCTTCGGGATTATCTAAAATTAAATTACATCAATAATTTTAATAAATTCTGCGTTCCCTAAACTTGTACATGAATAGAGCTGTGGAAATGATCCATTTTAAAACTTACTTTTTTGTATAAAAGTCTGCAATTTCAGGGGATGAACCCACCTACAAACATTACCAAAACCTTTTGTTACGCGGTGTATCTAATGATACGAAGGTACCAATCTCAGTACACACACCCTTCAAAATTATTGCAGGTAGGTATACCTACTACTACCTACCTACTACTAGTATAGTCTACAAAAAGTGGCGCTATATTAGTTAAAATAAGGTATTGATAAATATAGGCCATCATATAACCTATTGGAACTCTGCACTCTCTACCTCCCCCCCAAGGGATGAGGCGAGATGCTTTAGATATGAAGATAAATATAGGACACTCCATTCATAGGTGACAACCTAGTGGCGACATGTATAAGTACCTTTTACGGGGTTCCCTCTTGACGGTAAATCGGCGTAACCGCGGAAGAGTGTCTCCAGCTCGTCTGGCGTCATGCGGCGTAGATACGGTACGCGCTTCAGGTCGGGCCGGTGAAGGCTTCGAAAAGAGTTTCGATGCTGTTCAAACAGAACAAATATCTATAGTTAGTTGCGCTCAGAACACCTGTAAAGCTATTAACTTTAAACATATATGATTCATGAACCTATCGTAGAAATCGACCACCATGTTAACTTCTGACGGCCGGTTTCAATATTTAACTCAAAGATAGATTTGCCTACTACAGAGAGATGTTTTTTTATTTTAGTTTTTTGTACAGGAAGGAAATCTATCCTGGAGTGGAACAAGAGTAGAATATTGAAACTGGCCATAAATCTACATAAAATATAATTAGACGTTTTCTATTAAATAATTTTTTTTTTTTGAAGTTTGTAGTAGGTATATTCTCGTATGTATCTTTCACGTTAAGAAGGTGAGGTAGTGGTTTGTAAAGTATCTAAAAGATCTTACCTTGACAAGGCCTGGCGGTACTTGGAACCTCTCGCAGGCGCGTGACATACTGAGACATTGAATCACGCTGTCGTGTTTGACGGAGATTGCAGACAGTCCGCTGCGTACGAGGTCTTCATTGATCTGCACGATTTACAGTCGGATAAGAGTGGGTGTCTCACCCGTCAGTGCAGGGATCGGAAGTAGTCATTTTGGCAAAAACTGGCTGAGAGTAACCGAAGCGATCTTCAGGAACATACTCTTATCCACTTTTAATGAGTCGTGTTCTAAATCTACTGTCATCCGATTGTACCTAATATAGGTATCTACACTTCTACCTAAAATCCATTGAGTAGGAACCTACGATTACGTACTCAGTAGCGTGGTGGAGGAGCCTATGTCCAGCAGTCTCTAGACAGGCTGATAATGGCTATTTCCAAACGTTGTCATTTTGGAAATTGAGTAAGTAGATAAATATTTTAGGAAATTGTCGACCGTTTTGGCATAACTGACAAATATCAAAAAAAAAAAATTGATAGCAATGGAGCCTTTCTATAGGGTTGTGGTTTGTTTACCGTGTTATAGCGTTTAAAATCTAGACCTTGTCCTCTATCGTTTAACATCAGTCATCGTTCAATCTTGTAAATTTCCTACTAGGTATGTCAGTTTACGTGGGTCACCCCTCCAAATCCAAAACTTGTTTGATTAAAGTTTAGCGTTATACCTAATAGCTGTTTTATATATTTTTTATAGCCGTGTTTACGATGAATAGAAATACCCAAATATATTGCCCCGCATCAATCAAACCGAGGACCCATATTCATTTGATATGGTTAGGATATTCCATTATTTAGGGACAGGGATATTTTGTCACTTAAATGTGAAAAGTCACGGAATATGAAGTAAAAACGTCTTTTCACAAAAAAAATCAATATCTTATTTCTTTGCACATCGCCTTTTGTTAATCTACGGCTGATACGTTGTAAATTGCATCTTAAACCGTTTTGAATCTATTCAAGCCGAAAGTATACCCAAATAAGCTCGGGAGGCAATCTCTCAAATTACCCTAAACGATTATAAAAGCAATTTTATCTCAACCCTCTTCCGGTCCCCGCCCCTAAAATTGATGCTGATGACGCCCTCTTAGGTGTTTACATTATAATATTACACTGCTTTTTTTGTATTTTATCTAATGGAGGAGAAATATCTGACTAAGAGTCTTACACTTCTACGTAGTTACGACATAATTCTTTTTTTTTCTTTTTTCTTTTAAAAAACGTAGCCCCACACTAGGATTTATTCCTGTGTCGTGGGTGCGTTTACAAACATGAAAATTCACAAACAAATACCCAGACCGGAACAAATAATTGTGGATCACACAAAGATTTGTCCCGTGCGGGAATCGAACCCGCGACTATTCGACACAGTGGGCGGAGCAGCTCAAGCTCTTAACCACTGCGCTAAATCGTCCGTCAAGTCCGCTAAATTGACCCCTACGTTGGTCTATTTTTGGGTACAAATTCTCGGTCTGACATTTTTTTAATGTTTTCACGTTTGGTAGAACACTGCACAACAACAGAAATCGCTAGGGTAAGAAAGCGTGTAGGTTGAAAGAAAGTATAAGTGGAAAGAAGATAACTGGTTTGCTCTGGCGGTACGGACAGATTTACAATGCGACAGTGGAGGGGTGGGGCCCAGGATAACGAGGGAAAACCTAACTACCTATCTTACCGTGATCAAACAGACCGTATCTTATGCCAGTCGAAAGTCTGTAACTTGCGAATATGAGAAGAACTATGAGAGTGGAGGAAGCGAGTGAGGTCTGCAAGGACAGAATCGGGGTGATCTATAAATGCCAAATCGTTTTTTACGCGTCAGAATCTTTACCTGTAACTCTCTACCTTCACAGCACGGCACGAGCGAAAGAAGCTCTTCCTTTAGCTTGTGTGCAGAGTTCAGACCAGTGGTAACGTTGTCGCCACTAGCCACTGGGTTCATGAGAAGCAGCGATGCATCCGACGACCTTTTCTCCTTCACCTCAATGTTGTCCGAGGACGGGTCCTTCGCGCTAATATTGGTACCCATGTTAATGTCCTTCACGGTCATCAGAAGGGTGTTATTTTCGTGGAGTAGCTGCATCACTGTTTATGGTTATTGCTGGTTCAGTTTGAGTGGTTCGTTTTGCACTGTTCACATTTTCGTTAGATGTTTGACGTGACGTTTCTAATTTTGAATGGTTTATTTTTTTTTGTTCGTGTTGAGATCAATGGTGTTGACGGAAAGGAGGTGATAGTGATGTATTGTAACCTTTGTAGTTTTAGACGAACTGTGTATAAAGAGTGGTGTGATTGACTGGCGATACCTCGCCAGTGAAAAAGATTGAAATCATCTAGGGGTATGGGTTCCTAGCGTCCAGTTGGTGTCCAATAGCATCCAAGTAAAGGTATGGGAGAAGCGGTTCGTTAGAGTGAGATAAGAGTGTCACTGGACCGTCCCGTTTGGAGATCTTGGACCCTCTACTTGGTAGGAGGCCACCGCTGAAAATTTCTAGTATACTTAATAAATTCTCTACATGGCTGGACTCTTTTTTGACTGAGAGATTTTCCGCTGTGAAACTCCCAAAAATACTTTTTCTAGTCTTAAGTAGCGTTTGTGTCTGAAGTTATGCTCGAAATAATAACAATAGGCTCGCACCCCTACTACATTACCACATGCAGTCGTATAAGAATCTTTTGGCCCGGGGCCAAAATCGGAACAAACGCTAACTGAGTTGCCGTTTGCTATGAAATTTACTCAAGCTATTTTTTTATATGTAACCGTGCGAACATACTTATTAAAATATCTCCTTGAAAGTAGGATAATTTTACTGAATGTTAACGCTAATTTCACACTAACGACCCCTGTAAATGTTATCCATGGGCCAAAGGATCCTTGTCGTCCTTGTCATATTATCGGCATATCATACTGACATTAAAATTGTAATTATGTTGATGTACCCAATAGTGACTGCCTCGTTGGTCTAGTGGCAAAGTGCATCGCTTTGTGATCACGAGGTCCTGGGTTCAAATCCTAGGTCGGACAAGTGTAGTTTTTCTAGCGAAAAACTTCCCAGTACGAGTACGGAGTCTGGAATTGTGCCCGGCAATAAGCCCGGCCCCTATTACATGGGACCTAACATCGTCGGCGACACGTGGGTGTACTCAGTTCACCTCTGCCACCCCCGCTTGGGGAATATAGGCGTGACGGTGTACCCAATAGTACGGCTCTACCCACAGAAATCATAATATTATTATGATTTCTGTGGCTCTCCCACATTCACTCGGAGAATGTAGGCATGTGGGTTATTTTTTTTGTGTCTCTCTATAGTGGTAGGTTGCAAGTTGCCACAATTATACCTACTTACTTTATTGCT
The DNA here is from genome assembly GCA_905147815.2 of Phalera bucephala. Classification (NCBI taxonomy): domain Eukaryota; kingdom Metazoa; phylum Arthropoda; class Insecta; order Lepidoptera; family Notodontidae; genus Phalera; species Phalera bucephala. Next base: position 31,699,181 of record LR990611.1, on the reverse strand, counting down.
GTTTCCCTACTCATACCTATAAAGAGTATTGAATCAGCCAGTTCTTTTTTTCGACAGGCAGTACTTGATCCCTCCGCTTCAGCAACTTAAGAACATCGTATCGGACACCGATCACGTACCAACACTTGACTAAAATTACGCGCTTCGAGGAAATAGCGCATTTTCCCTATAGAGAGGTCAAGTATACCCGGCAATCATACCTACTCAGGAACTGAATATATTTGGATATTCGTCTAGAATATGATTAGAGAAAATAAACGATGTAAGTACCTGTATAGATCAGAGAACTGCTCGAGCATGGTCGAACAGTTTATTACAAAGATCTAGCACAGTACCGGGTTTATTAAATATCAGACCTTTTGAAAATAAATAATTTCCTTAAGCGGACAATGATATATGGCTATTTATAAATCAAGCAGACCCTAATGATGGCCCTGTTGTTACAAAAATATCATAAAAGAGCGCTTTGTTTGTCCGGAATTTTCGGATTCCGGAATTAAAACAATAATGAAACCGTACCCCCTCCTTATTATATGATAGATATATTCCTGTGTTGTGGGTGTGTTTATAAACGCGTATTTTAAGTACGCATATATCCAGACCGAAATATAATTTCTGTTTCCCAAAATGATTTTTCCCGTGCGGGAATCGAACCCGCGACTACTCGATCCAGTGACCGAAGCGGCCTATGCCCTTAACCACAGGACCAACCCGTCGTCATCAATTTTTATTTATGTATACAGTCGCTTCGGTCTGGTAACCTATTATAATAATAAATCATTCATTTTAGGCAACTGAAGTTTCACAAAAATAATTATGTGCAACTTACAGGCCCATAGAATATATAACTTACAGTCTAACATACATATAATATATAAAAACTTATAAAACTTAGACACGTGTGTTGACGGCTATATGTTGCGCTGTGCAGGGGCGTGTCGTAGTCTTCCACGAAATCTCCTGAAGATCACGCCCTTCGGCCAGGACTCCTCGGTCATGAAAGCTTGGCGGTGGAAACACGCACAACAAAGGAATTGAGTGCCGTATTTTTTTGCGAGTTCAGCTTCTCGACCCTCAGATTGTAGAAGGTCTTCTTACGGGCGTACTCCGTAATATCCTCGGCTTTAGTGGTGTAGTGTAGCCGAGACAAGTACAGCAGTGTTGTTGGTACTGCTGAACGAAGGAGTATGCCATCTTCTATTGGTGCAGTCCCACACCGGTTTCGTCGGGGAGGCTTCTTTTTCGTCTCCACCTTGATGAAGCCTTCCTCATCAATTTGACCCTTCGTGCGGGCCTTCCCAGTTTTCTTCTCTGGCGCGCGGGCGGCGACGGCGGCGTAATCACGACGAGAAGTAGTAGCGTTTACGTTTGACGTCACAGGCGGGGCTGCGGAGGTGGCGGCGGGGCTCGGTGCATCGCGTGGGGCAGCAACAGCCGGCGACGCATCGGCCGACTCAAAACTGCCGACGGATTAATTTTGCGCCCCGCGAAGTACGTTGATATTAGAAGCCTCGTGCGACCTACTTTCCGAGCTAGCGCCACGCAATGACGCAACCTGATCCCGTAGTTCGCGGATGGTAGTTTCCGAAGCCTCCAACCTGAATTGAACTTCGGCTAGGCTAGACTTTAGGGTGTTTATGCCCTTCAGCAGCCTGGTTACATCGACGTGGTTGAATGTGACAGGGGTCAGCCTGTGCAGCTGCCTCGCCATTAAGGCGGGCACGTCGTCAGGTCTGTCTCCTTCAGAAGGGTGATGATGTCCTGGAGACTTCTCTCGCCCTTTTCGTCCCTCCTGTGGGTCGGCATGCGATCGCTCATCCCGAGCGATTAGTACAGCAGCACCTTCGCACTGCAAATTTCTTTATGTTTGAAGTTAGTCTTGCAAATCTGCAAGATGCCAAATTCATCCATCGTGTCTATGGCGTGCTCTAAAAACGCCAAGACTTCGTTGGCTATGAGTCTTCCCAAACTCATAGCGGCAATCACGTGCAGCGGCTATAGCCGCGCAAATCGCGAATTATAATAATTCGTAAATGCAGTGTGGCACGTCCGAATCCGAGCGCGCACTGCACTGCACTAATGATGAAACTATTAAAGTTATCCATTTATATTAACACGCAGGATCCCTTGCGGGTAGGCAGAGAGTACAGATTTCCAACAGCTTCATTCCTTACAGACCTGGCTTCCTCCACTCTAATGGTTCGTCTCATACACGCTCGCCGGTTACGGAGACTTGCCTTGCCCTTCATATAAGACACGGACTATTTGGTCATCGTAAGATAGTCTCGGTCTTCCACAGACCCACATCCTTCGACTTTTGCCTTGTATATCTGTTTTGTCATTCTTGTTTCAGACAATTTATGCACGAACCATCGGAGCATAGGTACCCTTTCTCATATTTACACCAATACTATCTTTCATCGCTATTTAAATTAGATAAAGATTTTAAAAAAAATGTTTGTGCAGTTTTTCTCCTAAATGTTATTTGCCAAAAAATCGACACTTCAATTTGAACCACTTTGAGTATACCTAAAAATGTAGACATTATGTAGGTGCACAAAATAAAACAAATACCTCATTTTCCGATGTATTTGCTACTAATTAAATTAAAACATCAAAATAACACTCAATAAAACAATGTAAAATAAATTTATAATAGTTACGTAAACGTTCGATTTCGAAAGAAAATCATGTCATATGGAATTTAACCAAAACAGACATTGTACAGCTTTGCATTGTTCTTTACAATCAAAATAAAATTATGATATGTTCAATCATAATTAGCGACAGGTGAGATATGCTTGACGTCGCCCTCCTTCACTTGGCCGGGTACGTAGAAGTCCGCCACTACTTCCTGCTCAATAATAGACGTGGGGCTGGAGCATTTCTGTAACAAATAAATCAGCATAATATTATACTATGCTATGAGAGTTGAGCAGGCGAGAAAACTCTGCAAGGAAAGAACCTGTTCGAACTCTAAACTTTTCGCGTACACCGCAAGGGATCTGGCATATCGCTCTTGTAGAACAGTAGTGATTTATCTAAAAAAATCAAGTGTTTTAATCGCGTCCTTTTAGAACCGAACGGCGTGGGTCATCATCATCATCAGCCTATAGCAGTCCACTGCTGGACATAGGCCTGTCCAAATACACGCCACTGGGTACGATCTTAGGCTATTCTGCCGCAGTTTTTGCCAGCCACCCTAAGAAGGTCATCGCTTCACCTAGCCTGAGGGCGTCCTGCATTACGTTTGCCAGTCCGTGGTCTCCACTCAAGAACTCGTTTGTCCCAGCGGTCATGGGTTGTTCGGCTAATGTGACCAGCCCATTGCCACTTCAGCTTACTAATCCGGTGGGCTATGTCGATAACTTTGGTTCTCTGTCGAATGACTTCGTTCCGGATTCTATCCTTCAGAGAAACTCCGAGCATAGCCCTTTCCAAAGCTCGCTGAGTGACTTTAAATTCATGGACCAGTCCAATCGTGAGTCGTCCACGTTTCGGCTCCATAAGTCATAACGTGCAGGACGCACTGATTGAAGAATTTTGACTTTAGGCTTCGTGGAATAGGCGATGTAAATACTCGACGTAATTTTCTAAATGCCGCCCAGCCCAGCCGTATTCTTCTGTTGACCTCTTTCTCGAAGTTGATTTTCCCCAACTGCAGAGTTTGTCGTAGGTAAACATATACTTGAACAACCTCGAGAATAGTACCATGTATTGCAACACGTTCTGGTACTACATGTCGGTTAAGCATTACCTTGGTCTTGTCCTCATGCGGAGACCTATGCGTTCGGAAGAATCGGCTAGGCTGGTCAGCATCTGTTGTAGATCCTGCAACGTTTCGGCCATAATGACGATGTCGTCTGCAAATCTCAAGTGTGAGATATGACTGCCATTAATGTTTATGCCATGGCCTTCCCAGTCCAGCGTCTTAAACATATCCTCCAATGCATTTGTAAACAATTTGGGGGAAATAACGTCCCCTTGTCTCACACCTCGATCAATTGGATTAGGGTTGGTCTGCTGGTTTTGTATCTGGATGGCCATGGTCGTGACGTTATAGAGACTTCTTAACACTTGGATGTATCGCCAGTCGCTTTGGCATCGTTGCAAGGATTCCAGAACTGACCAGGTCTCGATCGAGTCAAAGGCTTTCTCATAGTCCACGAATACTAAGCACAGGGGCCGATTATACTCTTCGGTCTTTTGTATACTATGCCGTATAGTGTACATGTGGTCTATGGTTCCATACCCTCTTCGAAATCCGGCCTGTTCCAGGGGTTGAAATTCGTCGAGCCTTCACGCAAGACGATTCGTGATAACTCTTGAAAACAGCTTTAAATGTGGCTCAGAAGTGAAATAGGGTGGTAGTTCTTCAGTTGAGTCTCACCCTTTTTGAAGAATAATACGACCACGCTCCCACCCCAAGCCTCTGGGGTTCGCCCGTTAAAGAGGACAGAGTTAAAGATATTTTGGAGCTCCTTCAGGACCGGTTTACCTCCTGCTTTTAAGAGTTCAGTTGTAACTCCGTCCTCTTCAGGGGTTTTTCCATTCCTTAGCTGCTCAAGGGCCATCACGATTTCGTCTAGGCTGATTTCGGGCAGGTCTTCCGTGAAGTGGCGGCTTAATGTAGCTCTAGGATCCTCATTTCCGGGATCAGGACGAGATGTATGCGAGGCGTATAATCGGCTGTAGAAGTCTTCTACTTTCAAAAGAATCTCCGGCTTAGAAGTGAAGACATCCCCATTGGCTTTGGACAACTTCGTCAGATGACTCCTCCCCAAAGACTGGACGAACACTTTCGAATCCCAATTTTGCTCGATTGCTTTTTCAATAGAGCGTGTATTAGCGCATCGGAGGTCATAACGTACCAGTTTGTTTACTCGTTTGTTGGGTGCCAGTCGCTCTGATAAAGTATTGGGTGGGTTTTCACGTCGATCCCTCATAAGCCGCAGTGTCATCTCCGAGAACTTCGTTTTCTTACTTATACGTCGCCTTTCACAGAATCTCGTACCTTCCTCCCTGAGGATTTCAACCACATTTGTAAGGGCCTGGTCTACGTCATTTGTGGTTTCCAGATTTGACTGGAACGCTTCTGATCCTACTACGGTTTGGAGGAGGTTGGGTTGGAGCCTGGCCTTCATCAAACGGACTCGCTCGAGCTGAAAGTTGATATTCAGTGAGCCTCTGACAAGTCGGTGATTGCTTCCGGTATTAAACCTGTTGATCACTGAGACATCTCTGAATATGTGCTTCTTGTCCGTTATGATGAAGTCAATCTCATTTTTAGTCCTAGTGTCGGGGCTTTGCCATGTCCATTTTCTTTGGGGCTGTTTCTTAAAATAAATACACATAATATCCCAACACCAAGATAATGATATTTCGTGATTTTTTCCGAAACCCCCGTGAACGAACTTCGAACCTCACGTGATTAATGGACCCTAAGGGAGAATAGGTCTCACACCAAGCAAGCACCTTATGTACTGATAGAGAAAAGTTTCTGGGCACCTACTGTTAGATCTTGGCAAACCACGCTTTTGGGTAGTAGTGTGACTTATTATAAATCACAACGTTTCAGCATCATAATGGTCATTATCTCTTTCTGTAGTATAATGTCACATTAACACAACAGAGTTATTATAAAATAGTGTCTTATACTTGCTCTTTGGTCTTGTCGGTTAGCGCAACATGCAACACTTAGTGGGCAGTTACAATAGTTTGTAGTACAAGTGACACTTTTATAACAAAATTACTTATATAATCGCTACAAGTGTGTCTCTATATGTGTTTTTATATAAGTATAATTTTGCGAGTTAATAAAAGTTTGTTTTGTTAGTTAACGACACAAGGAACACTAATTGAATTAAAATAACGGGACAGGTGCAAATTGACAAAGGCTCGTCTACATCTGCGAATAGCAGTTGCGTGTTTCAATATTCAATTTAGTTGAGGTTTAACATGAATTTATTAGCGTAACAACTATAATCAACAACGATAACGATTGTCGTCCATAAGTACTTACTGGTTTTCTATAAAGACCCCAGAGACCACACTGGCGTAGAGGACATCAACTGACCTATGTCTTCGGTTTACTGCCCAAGAGTACTGGCGGAGCAGCCTCAGTCAGTCACGTCGCACTTTCCCTCAACATGCTGTGTTCTTCACGGACGAAACAAGCATGAACTTAAAATATTTTTGGAAAATAAAAAACAAAATTTCACGTACGAACCTCACGCATTTTCCTTGTTTTATCTGTAGATTGGATTTTTACTTTGCACCCGTTCGTTCGTAATTTGCTGCTATAAGTGTCTTGTCAGTTAAATAGAGAACAGTTCCTTGTAACTATTAAAACTATTAGGTGTACTTAAGGTCTCGTAATTTCTTCTGACACGTTACTTTCTCAACAGTAAATACCAAGAAACTCTCCTCAAGTGGATCGGACTGTCTGTAAGATAATGATTAGTGAGTAGTTTTAAGAACTTACCCTTTTTACTTTCTCTATCTTCATCTCTACCAGCAAAGACCGCAGGATCCGGTGAGCGAGGTACTCGGCAGCCCGGCGCACATCCGCGCAATCCGCGTAGACCCGGTTGTTAACTACGGCATCCGTTAGCCCTTCCATAGCTTCGCCCCATTCCACTGTGGTAGATATCGTTTGAGGACCAACATTATACGGAAACTAATGTTTAATCGCACTCTTTGTGCGATGTGTGAGAGCAGTGATAGCTTAATGTTTAGACCGTTGGACGGCATAGTCAGAGGTCCCGGGTGCAAACCCAGGCACGCACTTCTGTCCTTTCGATCCTTTTCTGGGTAGAGTTTAAGCATGTGCGTATTAAAAAAAAAAATTATTACTTGCTTTAACGGTGAAGGAAAACAGCGCGACGAAACCTACATGCCTAAGAGTTTCTCAAAGGTGTATGAAGTTCACCAACCCACACTGGGCCAGCGTGGTGGACTATGACCTAAGACCTCTCAGTTTGAGAGGAGGCCTGTGCCCAACGGTGGGATAGTTTCTTAACAGGGTTAATACTATTATTATTTGTTTTTAATGTTTGGAAGGACCTATGAACTATTCTTAACCAATCTGCATCGGGTCCGAGCTGAATTTGCCATATTTGATCCAAATAAATATTTGAATTTGAAATGAATATTGAATGCGAGAGAGATCTTTAAGAAAAAATCTTTAATTTGTACCTGCTGTCTGAATAGGTTTATTATGGCACAATGGATTTATTATCTTTTTAGAAAGAATGTGTAAAAAGAGCTCATATGAGTTAGTAGAGGCCTCTGCAGATCGATCAAACACAAAGTTAGCTGTGCGTGCAAAGAATCTCTACACCAAATTAAGGTCAGCGATAGGTCCAGTGCAGGTTGATGAAGGCAAGTTTAACGCCACCTGCTTTTTAAAATACCAAGCCGCCCATAAGGCTTCGAACTTGTCACAAACGGTCACCCATCACAGCCTGTCCGAAGCCTCTACGAATGTAATTATTATTAATCTATTATATGTAATTACTTGGGTGTCTCATGTGTGGCAGCGTCACCTTCCCCACGTTGATGTCCATGCCCTTCTGAACCTTTTGGCTGACGTTCCTTGATAACAGCTTTGCAGCTGCATTGACCATCTTCGAAGAAATAATATTATAATCATCGAAATGCTGTCGTATGAGATGTACAAATATCGTAATACCCTGTACTACATGTATTTTTTAGTTCCGTGATTATTTGTTTTATCTCGGGAGCGGTGACAGGTTTCATAAATAATAATTTACAGACAGGGTGGTGGAGTGACTTAATTATTTTATTTTTATGAGAATGTACATGGTCAACAAATAAGTCATTAAAATTTTTAAAATAATATCATGAAGATTTTGTATATAAAACCCCTTTAGTTTGATTTGTTTTATGTATGTGTTGTTTTGTGTATAATTTAATAGGTCGACTAGAAAGGCTCCCTGCCAAATTAATTTTACGTAGAAATAAATGCCATAACTTACATTTGAATGTAAAGAAAACCAAGATTATGGTTTTTGAACGGGAAGAAACCAGAACGAATGAAAGGATTGTGCTTGGTTACTATATGCTGGAGCCAGTGAATGAGTTTGTATATCTTGGATGCGCCTTCAGTATGGATGGGAAATACACCGCTGACATAGAGAGAAGAGTGAATGCAGGGAACAGAGTAAATGGTGCGATGGCAAAGCAACTGAAGAGCCGAAACTTAAGCCAAAAGGCGCAGCTGGCCATACATAAGGGAATGCTTGTCCTAACGCTGTTATATGGTAGTTTGAGCTGGGTATGTAAGAAGAAGAATGAAAGTAGGATACATGCGGTGGAAATGCGAGCTCTGCGGAAGATGTGCGGAGTGAAGCTGACCGACCGCATTAGCAACAGCGTTGTAAGAAAGCGACTAGGTATGAAAGATAGTATCACTGTAAAGATGAGATAGGGTATGCTCCGTTGGTTTGAGCATATAAAAAGAATGGCAGAAGAAAGAATGACAAAACAGATATACATGCGAAAGTGGAAGGATGTGGGTACCGGGGAAGACCACGACCAAATAGACAGAGTCTTAGCTGAAGGACAAGTCAAGAGTCTCCGTAACCGGCGAGCGCGTACGAGGCATGCCTTTTAAGTTTTGTCGTTTGAAGAAAAAACACAACTAGAATCTTATAGGACTTTTTAATGTTTTTCAAAGTATTCACCACGTAGCTTAATACACTTTTCCATTCGATCAAACCAGTTATTATAACATTTATTCCACTCTAAAGTGGGGGTGTTCAAAATGGCTGACTTGAAAGCGTCGACTGCTTCTTCACCGGACTGGAACCTTTGACCACGAAGACTTTTCTTAATTTTAGGAAATGTAAAGAAATCGTTAGGGCTTAGGTCAGGACTGTATGGAGGATGGTCAAGAATTTCTACTTTTTTCGGCTTCAAATACTTAATCGTTTGACGAGCGCTGTGTGAGCTTGCGTTGTCGTGGTGCAGGATGATGCGTCGCTTTGAGTTAGATTTTCGAAGTTCGACGATGACTGTGGTATACCACTCTGCGTTAACCATTCTACGATCTTCAAGTGCAATAGTCGCAACATGGCCAGTTTTTCCAACGAACGTGGCCACCATCTTCTTTGAAGTGCTTCGAGAACGAACAACTTTAGTCGGCTTTGGAACGTCTTGAAAGACCCAGATTGTAGATTGTTGTTTGGAATCAGGATCGTAGGCTTAGATCCAAGATTTGTCACCACTGATGATGTCGTAGACGTGATTTGACTCTCCTCGGTTGAACCTTTGCAGAGTTTTCTTACACCATCTGACGCGGGCCGCCTTGTGATTATCGGAAAGCAGATGCGGTATCCAACGGCAAACTAGCTTTCTCACACCAAGCGCTTCATGCAAGATCTTCTGAATGGTTGTCCCTGAGATGCCTAATAGAGCCTCTATCTCTCGGTACGTCACATGACGATCTTCGTGTATTAGTTGTCTCACAGCAATGATGTTATCTTCAGTGAAGGCGGATTTTGGGCGTCCTTCGCGAGATTTGTCACTAACACTAGTATGTCCACGCTGGAATTCTAAATACCAGCGTTCGACAGTTCGCAGACATGGGGCTTCATCACTGAACACAGATGTTAGCTCTTCAAAACACTGAAGCCGTGTCAGGCCTCTTCTAAAGTTGTAGAAAATAATTGCACGAACATTTTCCTTAGAAAGATTCATTTTCGTACGTAACTTGACAGATTTCAATCGACGCTGTGACTAAACAATAGCATTAGTCCTAATACTTTCAACTGCTTTGAGATTCAAAATTTAAACACAGTCGAATATAGAACAGATCCAAATTCAAAATTGCCGGGATATATGGACATGACAGAACTTAAAAGGCATGCCTCGTATGAGACGAATTATGGGAGTGAAGGAAGCCAGAGCGGCATGTAAGGAAAGAACTTGTTGGAACTCTGTACTCTCCACCTACCCAGCAAGGGATCTGGCGTGATCATATAGATAGATAGAGAGATAGATTAATGCCATAGGGTACAAAATTGTTTTCCCATGTTATAGTTTTTGTAAATGCTAGCTGTTACATACCTCGAGCAACCTCCTTCTTTCTGGTAAGTAGTTGCCGAGAGCCACAGGATCGGGCAGGTCTTCTACACGGTCCGAGAATGTCACCTCTGCTAACTTAGTTTTTGATGGCTGCAAACATACACCATTTAAAATATTCTCTTCTAATCCAGTTCACTATTTTTAACTGATTTTATAACAACAGGAATAATAAAGGAAACAGAATAATAAAGCTTCACGGTTTGTAAATCTACATTGATAATAATAATAAAGTAATAATAGTAAAGTAATAATAATAGCCCAAAAGTAATAACGACGCTTCTATTGGGGTATGGCTTTAGCTACGGTAGAGTGAGATGCTAGACTATGCGTCCGGAGATAAACAAAGCTTAGAGACACGAGATGACAGCGCGAGAATGTCAGCAGTGTTTACACATTTGCCGTTCCCAGTTTCTCATCCACTTCCTAGCCTGTTGCTCCACAAACGGGCTGAGTGTAATTGGATTATGATCATTGTTGTCTCCTGCAGGTATAATAAAGTTGTCCGAAATATCATCAACTACGTACAACAGGAGTGGGCGGCCTGTCTCTGGTGCTCTTCAAGTCTTGTTCGGTCATGTCCTCCGGCGGGATCTTGGTAATGTCTCCGAAGCCGATTGAGCCTCCTCGCACATTCACGTACTGTCGTGCCAGCTCCGCAGTTAACTGAATGGACCAGCGACTTGTTTTGCTTCTGCGGAGGAGTACTTATGAGGTTAATTAGGGTCAGGTAATTGAAGAGGTCGGTATTTTTTCTGACCCTTGTTCCCTATACGCGTATTTTTCGGATAAGATTGGAACTTATATTATCTACTAGACTTGAAATGACGATGATTAATTACTCAGTAACATCATGAATCCCGCCAAGTGCGTGAGTGCGACCGAGGTATAATATAAACATTTTAGTTTTCAGCTCTATTAACATCAGCATTGGTATGCTGCATATGGACAAGAACAATGCCTGCCTCATAAGAATTAAATTACACTTATAATAATACAATAGGTCTCATAAAAAAGCTCAGAGTTGCTCAGCGAGTTATGCTCGGCTTTTCTCTACGTGATCGAATCAGGAATGAGGAGATTCGTAGAAGAACCAAGATCACCGACACAGCCCTCAGGATTAGCAAGCTGAAGTGGCAATGGGCGGGCCACATAGCGCGAAGATCGGACGGGTGTTGGGGCAGAAAGATTCTAGAGTGGAGACCACGTATTGGCAAGCGCAGCGTAGGACGACCGCCTGCCAGATGGACCGACGATCTTGTGAAAATCGCAGGAAGTCGATGCAGGTGGCGTGGGACCGGTAACGCTGAAAAGCGATTGGGGAGGTCTATGTTCAGCAGTGGACAAGTATAGTGGCTGAGATTGACCTTTAAAAATTACTAAAGAAATATCTATCTATAACCTCACGCCAGATCCCTTGCGGGGTAGGCAGAGAGTACAGAGTTCCAACAGGTTCTTTCCTTACATACCTCTCTGGCTTCCTCGACTCTCATAGTTAGTCTCATGCACGCTCGCCGGTTACGGAGACTCTTGACTTTTCCATCAGATAAGACTCGGTTTATTTGGTCGTGGTAAGATAGTCTAGGTCTTCCCCGGTACCTGCATCCTTCCACTTTCACATTATATATCTGTTTTGTCATTCTTTCCTCTGGCATTCTTTCTATATGCTCGAACCAACGGAGCATGCCCTTTCTCATCTTTACACCGATACTATCTTTCATACCTACTCGCTGTCTTACTATGCTGTTGCTAATGCGGTCGGTCAGCTTCACTCCGCACATCTTCCGCAGAGCTCGCATTTCTACCGCATTTATCCTACTTTCATTTTCCTTCTTACATACCCAGCTCTCGCTACCATAATACAGCGTTGGGACAAGAACTCCGTTATGTATGGCCAGCTGCGCCTTATGGCTTAAGTGCCGGCTCCCGTGTAGCTTTCCCATCGCACCATTCACTCTGTTCCCTGCACTCACTCTTCTCTCTATGTCAGCGGTGTATTAACCATCCTTACTGAAGGCGCATCCAAGATATACAAACTCATTCCCTTGCTCCAGCACTAAAGAAATACATAATAATATAATATTAATATTTATTTCACCAAATAAAAGCACATACATATTTCTTAGATCTAAGGCTAATAATAAATAATAATTATTAACATATACCTTCATTCGATGTATGTATTATACAGGGGTTAGCACTATCGTCTATATTCAATAGGTAAACAGATGCCACTGGGCATCAGCTGTGACAAAACAGTACATCCACATTATGCGGAAGTATTTTTATCATAGCTGTTATCCCCAAGAAAAAAGATACCTCATTATTGAGGTATTCTTTAAAATGACAGCCTCGTTGGTCTAGTAGCAAAGCGCATCACTTTGTGATCACGAGGTCCTGGGTTCAAATCCTAGATCGGACAAATGTGGTTTTTCTAACGAAAACTTCCCAGTATGAGTCCGGAGTCAGGAATTGTGCCCGGTATATGGCAATAGGCTCGCCCCCTATTACATGGGACCTAACATCGTTGGTGAAACGTGGGTGTACTTAGTACACCTCTGCCACCCCCGCTTGGGGAATACAGGCGTGACGGTTTTTTTTTAATATTTGATGACTGTGTTTAAACATAGAATTTATTCCTGTGTCGTGAGTGTGTTTACAAACATGAAATTTCATATTCACAAATACCGACACCGAAACTAATCATTGTGAACCACACAGATTTTACCCGTGCGGGAATCGAATCCGCGAGTATTCGACCCAGTGGGCGGAGCGGCTTAAGCTCTTAACCACTGCCAAATCGCCCGTCGTAGCTTTTTCTTCGGGGATAACAACCAACAGTGCCTTGCATGGCACATATGTGGTACTGACCGTCTCTTGCTTGTGTTACTAGGGCGGATGCTGCGGAAAAACACGAGAGCTGCCCGTGAGTGAACACTGCTCTCTACATCGTGCAGTAGCAGATGCACGCGCCGCCGGGCGAACTCCAGCACTGCGTTCTCTAGCATCTGGTGGGATCCAAATATGAATAAATATAGCCAGAAAAATAAACAGCTACGCATTAGGATAGATTATATTTGAAAGCAGCGCTTATTTTAAGAGTGGATGGATTAATTACTTCCAATTTAGAGTAAATTAAGCTTTTCCAAAATTATCTGTCATGAGAATAAATAGCATTATGATTCCTTTTTGTATGCCAAACAGTTTGCTCTCAAAGTATTTATGAATCGTCAAAATAGTAACAAAGGCTCTACCAACACTTCGGAATGTCATTTCTGTGGAGAAGAAGGGCAAGAAACTCCACGGTTACTCTTCTAAAATAGTAATTTTACAATTTTTTCCATCTACTTCTTGTTGTGGGGTGTGGGAGAACAATTTAGCATCAGGTGAGTCTAAATTAAATAACCCAGGTTATACTATTCATGAGAATGGCTACACGGTTCTCTGTTAAAAAAATGAGGAAAAAAAATGATTAATTTTATTAAACTACGAGAAGGAAGAGAGATCTTAAGCTAGTTGCAACCTCCCTTAACTACTCCTAAAGTGAACTCCCGACATACCAAAATTATTCGGAGAAATTTACCCAAATTTATACCACAAATATTACAAGTAGGTATTCAAGATTTCCTCAAAGGTCAAGAAACCTCAACCATTTCTGTTATTTACTCACTGGATATGTACACAAATGACGGAGGTCAAAATAATAATCCCCTTATGCCGGCAGTAACCGTGAACCCACATAAATTACAATATTTTAAGAACGAGGGAGTACTGACATGTGGAAAACAAAACAAAATATCTTCGTAAGTAGGTACTGCTATTTATGCAATGGTAATATTGGATATGAAGGGGAGAATAATTTGTGCCGCTAAAGATTTTGTGGCGTACAAATTTGTTGAAATGCTGCTTCCCCTGTAAAATTCGTAAGTAAATAAGTCTAAGAGCAGCTGACGGCAGAACAGTCTGCGATCCATCCTGGCGCGTGCCTGTCCCAAGGTCATGTGAGCGTCTCCTTGAGGTCATGAGTGTAGTACGTAAGTGATAATATGCTTTAGCATCGATATATTATAACAAGATACACAGTCCCGTTCTAAAATTACACTAAAAAACGTCCCCAAATCTCCTTAAGTAGTTATGATATAAATTAGGGCATATTGTACCTTACTTCTATCATTTAAAGTAGTATTTGCATAACAATGAACAAAAAGCAATAAAATTTTACGACCGAAGCTCACTGGTAGAACACAAAATGAGTGGCCCGCGCCCAAGAGAGACAGATACAGTTGCGGACTGCATACGATGTTATAAATGCACGAAATAATTAAAAAATGCATTATTTAATGCGAATAAAGACAACACAGTGTGAAGTGAAGAAGAAGAATAACTTAAAATGAAACACCCTACAATTTTTTGTTACGTTTTTTGTACAGTTTTTAATTGCCCAGTTCGGCATGTTCGTCTCGCGGTAAACAAGCGACTAAAAGCGGAACACTGCTAGTTTTTTAGTACCGCCCCCTTTTATCTGCCTTCAAGTGATGCCACCTTTCGAGCGGCGAGCGTGTATGTAACTATATTCGATCGATGTGCATTATATAGCTGCCACAAACCTCATCCATAAGTCCAACTGCGGCTGACGGCAGAAGAGTCTCCATGTCCATCCTAGCGCGTGCCTGTCCCAAGGTCATAAGGGCATCTCCTTGCGTCGACAGAGCATTGGACATCGCTTCAACAGCAAGTCGTTGAGCTAGCTCGGGACTCATGCCTTTGGCACCTCGTTTAGACTGTTGCATAAGACGTGAAAAAGTCTATTTAAGTACACATTGCAGGTACCTACTTACAAATCCTACTAATATTATAAATGTGAAAGTGTGTTTGTTTATTTAACGTGTAAAAACGGCTCAACGGATTTGGATAAATTTGCCAAACATAGTTTATTACATAAGACACTTTTTATCCCAGAAAAATGTAAGGTTCCTATTTAAAGTCAATGCGGACGAAGTTGCAGGTTGAAACTAGTAAACTAATGCTAAGAAACAACTAGCTAAATAAATGTTGCAATTTGTGGTCCTTGCAAATTGAGTGCCGACCCTGGTCTACCGAAAAGACCATAGAAGTGATAATTTTACCTTACACTGTATATACGTACAGTTTGAAATAGCTTAAGTATAGCCACTGATCTGCAAACACTAGTCACAGCACAGAAGAAAACCAAAATTATGGTTTTTGAACGGGAAGAAACCAGAACGAATGCAAGGATTGTGGTTGGTAACGATGTGCTGGAGCAAGTGAATGAGTTTGTATATCTTGGATGCGCCTTCAGTAAGGATGGGAAATACACCGCTGATATAGAGAGAAGAGTGAATGCAGGTAATAGAGTGAATGGTGCGATGGGAAGGCTACTTGGGAGCCGGCACTTAAGCTAAAAGGCGCAGCTGGCCATGCATAACGGAGTGCTTGTCCCAACGCTGTTATATGGCAGTGAGAGTTGGGTATGTAAGAAGGAGAACGAAAGCAGGATAAATGCGGTCGGAATGCGATCTCTGCGGAAGATGTGCGTAGTCACGCTGACCGACCGTATTCGCAACAGCGTAGTAAGAAAGCGAGTAGGTATGAAAGATAGTATCGGTGTAAAGATGAGAAAGGGTATGCTCCGTTGGTTCGGGCATATAGAAAGAATGCCAGAAGAAAGAATGACAAAACAGATATAAAATGCGAAAGTGGAAGAATGTAGGTGCCGGGGAAGACCTAAACTATCTTACCATGCCCAAATAGACTGTGTCTTATCTGAAGGGCAAGTCAAGAGTCTCCGTAACCGGCGAGTGTGTATGAGACGAACTATGAGAGTGGAGGAAGCCAGAGAGGTAAGGAAAGAACCTGTTGGAACTCTGTACTCTCTGCCTGCCCCGCGAGGGAGCTGGCGTGATAATATAGATATAGAGTATTGTCACTTTTTTCTCCAAATTAATGCAAGGAGTATCAAAATCGTATATTCAATAACACACGTGGTGTCTATCTACCTAAAATGCCAGTAGTACCTAAAATACTGATAAAATATCAGTCTTATATTCTTAATCTCATATTTTTAATTCGCAAATGAAAACACGGAGGTTTATTATTGTTCAGGAACAAATAATGTAGTTACCGTACCAGAAGTAGTATATGCAGTTACTTTATTTTCTAAAAGTAGCCGAGAACGAAGTTAGCATAGCGAAAAGGGTATTCACAGAGGTTTAAAAATATTTTCCCTGAATACAATAGTGGAAGCTTAATGGATTTGGCTATCCCTTAATGGATGTTCAAGATCATTGTTCAAAGCGTAGATCAAGTTCAAAAGGGCCCATTTATAGCAGATGAAAGGTACTCCTATGAAATGAAACGCTAACAGTTGGCTTACACAATTTTACTTTTAAAGTCTCGGATTTAATTTGATTTTTCCACTAGCTTGTTCTAAAAAGCGTTTCGGATTAAACATTAAACACTTCATTTGTTTTAAAAGACATTATAAAAAAACGACTCAATACAGGCTCGCTAAATGTGGGAAGATGGATAAATCTTTTGATACTTTTTTAAACACACTCACCTATATTCTCCAAACGGAAGCAGAGTTGTATATGTTTACCCACTTTTTGCCGACGATGTTAGGTCCCAATGCAAAAGTGGGCGAGCCTATTCTAATATACCGGGCACAATGTCAAACTTTGGACTGATACTGGGAATTTTGCCATCGAAAAATTCCATTCTGTACACACATTTTGGCTGACCTACGTTCGATCTCGAGGATCTCGTGATCTCTAAGCACATTCTTTCTTTAAATATAAAACGTAGCCCCACACTAGGATTAATTCCTGTATCGTGGGTGCGTTTACGAACATGTAAATTCACACACAGAAATACCCAAATCGAAAAAAATAATGGTGGGTCACCCAAAGATTTGTCCCGTACGGGAATCGAACCCGCGACTATTAGACACAGTGGGCGGAGCGGCTTAAGCTCTTAACCACCGCGCTAAATCGTCCAATTATTTTCGTCGTCGTCCTTCGTTATTCGCCACTAGACAGTACTCAGTTAATTCTTATAACTGTATATTTTAAATAAGAATCTTATCTTTTCCCTTACTTTACACCGGAAAATGTAAACGTTTCAACTCACCTTCTCGAACTCCAAGCCCATCTTCTTGACGAGCTTTGCAGCCTTCGCATGCTCACCATGTATTCGTTTCCAGTTCTCTAGCCTGATACGTTGCAGTTGCAAGTCGGTGTTATAGGCATATATTTCTGCTTTCCTGTATAAGGTATTTGCAATTATACCTGGTTCACAAAGAACTCCTAAGAATAAGTTTTCAATTGACCTTTTTATGTCGACGGATTTTGAGAAAAAAATCTATACTATTTTGTCAGGCAATGTCTAAGGATCCCACAATAGACTAGGCTTAATCCCAATAACACCTAAATCATAAGAAAGCCCGTGCATGGAAATAAAAAGAAACGCTATACCAAAAGAGATGTCAGGTAACGTTTTATACTAATACGTTACCTAACAATGATCAACTATAATTGAACATTTGTGCCACACAAGGCCACTGGTGCAAAAATTTATTATTGTTCTATTGTGTGTCTTCGATTTTTTTTATAATTCAAACTCAGTTGTCATGCTTAGATGCAACCCGTCATACACTCAAAATGTGTAATATAAATACTTTCTTGCACACCCCACATTTGAACTGGGGCCTTTCAAAACCATGTTTCTCAACCAAATGCAACACCCGAAAATCGTCTTGAAGAAATCTCTCCGAACAATACGCACATGGATACTGTAATTTTCTTTCAAATTTTATATTGTGTAGGTTAATCTCGTGAGTCGTTTTCTCGGATTCCTTGTTAAAAGACGTCTCGCAATGTGTGCATTTCTGAGGTCCTAACCCCCACCTTAGCTAAACTTCTCTAAGTGAAGACAACTAATAATGTATGCGACTCTCCGTAATATAACCGATAAGTATTCAAAATTTTATCAGCCAGCAACACATAGCTACCGAAACAATTCAGACAACGTTCAATACGCAATCAAGTCTTTATCGCTCTGCAATCCAATGTCGTAAAGAACCTAAAGAAATCAACATAAATTTGGATTAAGCGATTCCCCTTTGTTAAAACACAATTTAGAATCAACTGGTGCTTTTCTAAAGCGGAAGGAGACAGGGTTTTTGTTTTTTTTTTCTTTAGCTAAGCTATTAGATAACACAATATTTTGGACTTTTAATATCTAAATATCATTCTAACCATTTTCCAGATAGAAAAGTGAAAACATTATGATTACTATATAGCTACTTATTTGGAACATAGATATTTAATATGTAATCCTAATTATTATCTTGAAAATGTGTTTTACCGTTGCTAAATTATGGTTACTCCTTTAATCGTATTTTTGACATAACCCAGAAGGAGTGGTGCTTTTTAACCGACTTCAAAAAGGAGGAGGTTCTATATTCGTCTATATGTCATTTCTGGACCGATTTTGACGATTATTTTTGCGTTGGGTTCAGTACAGCTCCAAGGTAGTCTCATTTTAATTTCATTGGTATTGGACCTTGAAGATACACCAGGGAACTCTTTAACGACAAACAATAGGAACGTGTCAATTGAGATATTATGGGTATTACGTCAATCCTATAGGTAGGAAATAAGCAGAATGTTAGCCGACTTCAAAAAGTACGAGGTTCATAATTCGTGTGTGTTTTTTTAATAACTTCTTTGTTTATAAACCGATTGTGATGATCCTTTTGCATTGGGTACAACATAGCTCTGAGGTGGTCCCATTTTAATTTTATCAGGGAACTCCTTAATGGCTAACAGCACAAGTGTGTAAATTCAGTTATTATAAGTATTATATAAATCCTGTAGGTACCTTACTGTAGAACTAAGGATAATAATATAATATGGGTCTATTATTAATTATTTCACTCATCACTTAAAATTGTAAAAACAAGATTTAAAAAAAAAACGACTAAACCAACCGGTACCGACTTCAAATATTTACTTTCCCTTTTTTAAAAAGTTTTTTTTACAATAATTTCTATAGTATGTATTGAATCTTGAACAAAAAAAAAATCCAAATCAGAAACACGACTTATCTACCGTATATGTAATACCATTGCCGAAGCCGTAATTGCCAAAACATTTGTCAGTGCTGCAGTTGGAGAAAATTAATTTAAATTGTTTCAATAAATACGAATTATTGAGGACTTCTTGTTGCCAAAAGATGGAAGAATCGCGGTACTGAGCAAATAAATGTTGAAAAACCAATTGAATAATTGACTTTACACGTTTCTAAGACTGTATTAAAGATTACTACCTGGTTTGTGTTCAGAGTTTTAAAATTGAAACCTTGTTCATTTTGCAAGGGTTCAAGTTGGCTAATTGCTTCTTAAC
Organism: Phalera bucephala; assembly: GCA_905147815.2. Lineage (NCBI taxonomy): Eukaryota > Metazoa > Arthropoda > Insecta > Lepidoptera > Notodontidae > Phalera > Phalera bucephala. The sequence goes on along the minus strand of LR990611.1, from coordinate 31,679,649 downwards.
CGTCTCAAAAAACGGCACGTGCAATGAAAGAGGGCAGGGTTTTTTTCCAGCAATGGGGCACCATAATTTTATTCTAGGCAAAAAAGGAAAATATCTTACTTGGCCCTCCTTTGGGCGCCAGCTCCCATGTCTTCGCAGTATAATTTAAGAAGAAGAGCCTCTTCTTGTATTTTCTGATTTTGTGCCCCGACACGCGCAGCCCATTTATTATTAGCCTGAAATATTATTTTAAGGCAAGCAAATAAGTCACTTTGGAGTTAATTTTAGAAATTATTTTCAAAAATATTCCATAAAGGCGTGACGGATAACCGTTATGAAAAAACTTAAAAAGAAATTATTTTTTTTTAATTATAAGGTAATCAAAATTCTCATCGTGATTAAGTGAGATAACATGGTACATTGTTTTTTTTTTTTAATGTGGTGCCCACAATAAAGCCATTTTTTTATAATATACCAACTGGACATTTCGCTATTTACTTGACATTACCTAAATATGCTGTTGAATTTTGCTGGCTATAAATAGAATAAGGTTCAGTACCTCATCTTCCAACCTCTTGGCCTTCGCCTCTTTCTCCTGTTTCAGCCTGTTCAACCTCTTCTTCTCGTTGGCCCTCCACTGCCTGACCATGGTGATCTTCCTCCGCAGTTCCATCTCGGCTGCAGCTTGGACCCTCTGTTTGATTCTGTTTTGTTTCTCAAAGGCCCGCGCTGCTCTATCTTTTCGCTGTTTCTCATTGTATTCGGCCAAATACTTCATACGCTGTTGTATCTTTTTCTCTTGTGCTTTTGCTCTGCGATAAACAAATACCAAACATAATCTCTATCTATCTACCTTTTTTTTTTTACCTGGGTAAAATCCTGCGTAGGACTTCCGCGAGCCTCGGGGGAAGCTCGCGGGGCGTGTCGGATTCCTACCGACTAAAAACCCCAAGGTGGTCGACATCAGCACTTTGGAGGGGCTCCGGGATCTCCGTATGGAACGCACCGGTGCCCCTCTTGTGCCTCGCTCTGACGAGCCCGCCATCGAAGGGAGACTTGATGACATGCTCCCCCCCGCACCGACGCGGTGCTCACGGTGACGTGGGCCACACCACGCCGCCGTCCTCCTCTATATATCTACCTATATCATTACGCCAGGCCCCTTGCGGTAGGCAACCAAATATAGCTATCAGCATTATTGTTATTCTTCATCACATAAAGTACTGAAGTAACTACTTTATATATATTTTACTGGTTACTGGTTAAGGCGATCTTAACTCAAAATATAAGTTACCTTTCAGCGAAATTTTGAGAGAAGAAAGTAAATGGGTTAGGTTATTTAGTAACCTTTTTTTTCAAATTCAGGGTCTTTATATTAAGTTGAACATCAAAAAACAAATTTCAATAAATACATATAACTATAACTAAATTTTCATATGAAAAGTGTGAATATTTTTGAAAACATGGGTCTATAATAATAGTCTTCATATTGTCAATTAAGCAACTAACTCTGTTATGTTGGTTTACGGATGATTTTTGTATTGTAGAATCTCAATGCTGAATCCTTGTATCAATGCTGAAGGAACTCCTCGTGCAAAGCTAGCCTACATTTAAATGCGATACAAAAGTATTTAAATTAACGTAGGTCTAAACTGCCCTTAAGATCCATTTAGAACAGTTGTTACCACAATTTAATGTGCCCAGCTCTACTTCAGTGGATATTATGAAACAGCTCTAGTCACATTAGGAAGTTGGAAATATTTGAAATTATTAAAACAATTTTCTTTAGGTTTGCGAGTAATTTTACCAAATGTTGAACTGAATTATCGAACTTTGCTACAATTATTCGCTATGTTTTTAAGTAAATTCTATCGACTAGTTCTTAAGCGCGTTCCAATCGAAAAATGTAAAGCAATAGTGAAGACTTTTGATTTTTTTTGTATCGAGAATTTTGTTTTTAATCGTGTATTCCTTTCTATTCTAAAATATACAGTAAAATATATATTTCGAATAATAAATCTCTAATCCATATACTTCTTGAAGTGCATGGGGTACAAAACACGTTTTTTTTCGCGGTAGTTCCTTAATAAAGAATCTGCATCTTGGACAGGATGTTTGAGTTTTACAGCTTCAGTGTTGTTTTAACCACGTCACCAGTAAATAACAGAGGACGATCACTTGGTTTAGTTGTTAGAATGTAGAGCGCTTCACACTTGATTTAGTCGTCGCTGGATATTTCTCGTGCGGGATAATTGATAGACTGCTTGAGTTTCCGCGGGCTGAATTTCCGCACGGAACAAATGTGTGACCCACAAATCCTTCGCCAACAAACTGTGCGTGCAGTTTGGCGAATTTGTATATCATTCTATTTGTAACTATTTATCGAAATTAAATAAATTAAGTCAAGAGTTTCCGTAACCGGCGAGTGTGTATGAGACGAACTATGAGAGTGGAGGAAGCCAGAGAGGTATGTAAGGAAAGAACCTGTTGGAACTCTGTACTCTCTGCCTACCCCGCGAGGGAGCTGGCGTGATGATATAGATAGATAGATAGAAATAAATTAAAAAAATATATATATTTGGTTCGGTCTGGGTGTTTATGTATTTGTAGTTTCATGTTTGTAAACGCACCGATGACACACGAATAATTCCTAGTCTGGGGCTAAGTTTATTTAAAAAAAATCTTTCTTCTGTTTTGGCATCTGTGTATGCGAATTCCGTGTTAATAAACGCACCTAAGACATAGACATACTATTTTACCCAATGCTGTTATATGGCAGTGAGAGTTGGGTATGTAAGAAGGAGAACGAAAGCAGGATAAATGCGGTCGAAATGCGATCTCTGCGGAAGATGTGCGGAGTCACGCTGACCGACCGTATTCGCAACAGCTTAGTAAGAAAGCGAGTAGGTATGAAAGATAGTATCGGTGTAAAGATGAGAAAGGGTATGCTCCGTTGGTTCGGGCATATAGAAAGAATGCCAGAAGAAAGAATGACAAAACAGATATACAATGCGAAAGTGGAAGGATGTAGGTGCCGGGGAAGACCTAGACTATCTTACCATGACCAAATAGACCGTGTCTTAGCTGAAGGGCAAGTCAAGAGTCTCCGTCACCGGCGAGTGTGTATGAGACGAACTATGAGAGTGGAGGAAGCCAGAGAGGTATGTAAGGAAAGAACCTGTTGGAACTCTGTACTCTCTGCCTACCCCGCGAGGGAGCTGGCGTGATGATATAGATAGATAGACTATTTATGCTAATACCAAGCTATTACTAAATACCAACCAACTTAGCATGTCTCGGAAACCGCACGGGAATGCGAAGTAATGCTTAATTTGGTTCTAAATTTAAATACCAATGAGCAACACAATTCGTGAATATGAATATTTTATTGGTTCTGTAATCGAATAATGTAAATTTTCCTGGATCCAGTATTCGCTTTAAATAAACCTACGTAATAAGAACCGATATATCCAATATTTTCGTTATTTGAATGTCAAATTAATTCGATTGTCTTGCCTCGTACTGTTGTTACTGTAATATTATATTGGATTCTTGGTAAGGGCCTAGGGCGATTGACCATTTATCAACCGGGGGAGTTAAAGTGATGTAATTCCATTACTATACTTATATACATTAGCCACTATCATCCCATCCATTGTTGGGCAAAGGCCTTCCTCCACTGCTTCCGGTTCTGTTTTCGGCTTTTAAATGCCAGTCTTCCAGGAATGAGTCGAGCGCGTCCCGCCATCTTCGTCTGGGTCAGCCGCGACGTCGTTTATAGTTCTGTGGGACCTAGTTGGTAATTATTTTTGCCCAAACTGTATTAGACATGCGGCAGATGTGGCCAGCCCAGTTCAATTTTAACGTGGCGGCTTTGTGACCCACATCAGAATTTTTTGTCGTGGAGCGCAGTGTATTATTCCTAATATGGTAAAAAAAACGCCGTTACGCCTATATTCTCCAGAGAGGGTGGCAGAGGTGTACTGAGTACACCCACGTTTCACCGACGATGTTAGGTCCTATGTAATAGAGGGCGAGCCTATTGCCATATACAGGCCCAATTCCAGACTCCGGACTCATACTGGGAATTTTTCGTTGCAAAAACTACATTTGTCCGACCTAGGATTTGAACCCAGGACCTCGTGATCACAAAGCGATGCGCTTTGCCACCAGACCAACGAGGCAGTCTAGTCCTAATATGGTCTGTTAGTTTAATACCTAAAATGCTGCGATCCATGTTACGCTGGCAAGCCACAATTGCTTTACAAAAGAATAATAAATAAGGGACGGACATATTGAGCGCACGCACGGAAATAAACAACGTTTGTGCAAAAACAAATTTGATAATTTTCTGAAAAAAATACAATACGTAATAAAAAAACTGCTTTACAAGAACTTTGCTACAATTATTCGTTATGTTTTTGAGTTCATCCTATTGATTAGTTCTTAAGCATTTCGCGTTGGAATCAGAAAATGGAAAGCATTAGAGATGACTTTAGATTTTTTTATATCGAGAAAATTTACGTTAACTGCCTAGTTGGTCTAGTGGTAAAGCGCACCGCTTTGTGATCACAAGTTTCTGGGTTCAAATCCTAGGTCGGACAAATTTAGTTTTTCTAACGAAAAAATTTCCATTATGAGTCCGGAGTCGGGAATTGTGCCTGATATATGTCAATAGGCTCGCCTCCTATTATACGTGGGACCTAACATCGTTGGCGAAGCGTGGGTGTACTCAGTACATCTCTGCCACCCCCACTTGGGGAATACAGTGACGGTGTGTGAGAAAATTTCGGTTATTCGTGTATTGCTCTTACCAGATTCTAAAACATACAAAAATCATATTTCGAAATAAGAAGTCTCTATGCATGAAGTACAAAAACACATTTTATTCGCGGTGGTCCCTTAATATCACCTTTTTAGTTTTTTGATGTTCAATATTTGGGTCTTTCTTGGTAGGATATAAATTAAATACCTACATATATAATAAGTATTGTGTTGGTCTAGTGGCAAATTGTGTCTGGCAACCACGAGTTCCTTCCCTAGTCGGGTGCGGTCCTATGAATTAATGTAACTCCCCAGTGAAAACAATGATAATGAAATTGAAAAGTCAGTTTAACACTTTCGATACCTTTTCTGACGCTCTTAGTCGAATTTAGGTATAATGGTCTTATATTTATGTCCAAATACAAACATAATGGTTAACATTTCACCAAAGCCAAACCTACCTAATTATTTAAGGCAACATATATTTTACGATTCTTGGTTTGGCTGGATTTTTGTTTCTTCAAAACCCAATATACGAGTACTTACTTAAATAAAAATACACATATATAAGTTGAAATGAACATAAAACCGAAATACCCAAGTGTGTACGGTGCGGAGTGCTTCGTTAAAATTTAAAACCGATGTCGGACTGAAGCTGAAACGATTCTGAATGCAATGAGGACTAGAGAAATTCCTTACTTTCCCCAAGTGGAGAATATTCGAGCTTTTCCCGGGACCTACGTGTGCATTCCGAACGGTTCTTTTAATTAAAAACGTTTCCTTTGATTTTAAGGGTACTCGTTAGAGTAAAAAAATCTAAGGAATACTTTTACCCTGTTTTAACGCCGGCTTAGAAAATTATGTTTAGTTGACGATATACACGTACTATAATCTGTCGGTTTAAGTATTTAACTAAATGCAAACACTAGCATACTAAAAAATATTTAAATGTCACTGTAGTATTAAAATGCATTGTTTTAAATAAAGTTTGTCCGCGCCACTTATGTTTGTGCTTCTTTAATTTTCTACCCTCCTAATTAGGACGAGTACCTATTGCTCCTTCTGCAGCTGCAATCAGAAATCTGTTTGTCATTACAAACAGTCTTTGTTCCATACCTTGGATGATCTAATACACCGTCACGCCTATATTCCCCAAGCGGGGGTGGCAGAGGTGTACTGAGTACACCCACGTTTGGCCGACGATGTTAGGTCCTATGTAATAGGGGGCGAGCCTATTGCCATATAACGGGCACAATTCCAGATTCCGGACTCGTACTGGGAAGTTTTTCGTAAGAAAAACGACACTTGTCCTACCTAGGATTTGAGCCCAGGACCTCGTGATCACAAAGCGATGCGCTTTGCCACTAGACCAACGATCTACCACGAAAAAATGTGACCGGAACGTGCCTATCGCAGAATCCCCGTTTGGAAGACCAGGTTTGTCGTTCGCTCCCTATACTATCACCACCACGCAGAGGCGCATGTATATTACTTAGATGCCGCTCTAACAAAGTTATTTTCAAATAAACGATAATTGCCTATTTTATATTATTTTTATATTATTCTTTTACTTTTTGCTGTTACTTTAATACCTTAACCGCCAGACTATAGCAGTATATATTGCATAAATAAAATTAACTTCTCTCCTATTGAGTTAAGGTTTGCGATGCATAAAGTATTCACAGCCACACTTCTTGAGCAAGCATTGCAATTATTTTTCTTCTGTGTTCGCGAGGATATCTAAATGACTGTGCGAATCTCGAACCACCTCATATTTGTCAAGTTTGTTGTCAAATGACAGGTTTTATGAAAATCTTGGAAGAATCAACTATACAAAAAACGAACTAGTTTATAGTATAAAATATGAATGACCATGTAGACCGCTGGATAAATTCGATTTAATAGATACGTATTAGGTGGGCATGCTCACATGGTGAGGAAACGCGTTGCGTCTTGCGCGCCCCCACCAAGGAGAGCACGGGATGAAGACGAGGTTTGTGCAAAACAGACCAGGACTGCCCGCGCCGCAGAAGTTATGCCAATTGCGATTCCTGCGGCGGGGCACTCAGGCAAGAGACGGACGCCGGGAGGTTTTAGTGGGTGCCCCACATAACTGCCAGATCACCATAGCCCGCGATGTGCGCTAGGCATTTCCCTCGAAAAAAAGGCCCACATCGTGAAAAGATGATCTGGTAAAGGTCGCGGGTAAAAGCTGGACGCATGCAATCACAAAGCCGGTCGTTTGTGACGATTTTTGGCGAAAACCTTCGTCCTGCAGTGGGTATCATTCGGCTGATAATGATGATGCGACACACAATAATAAAATATATAAATAATAACAGCCTATACTGCCCACTGCTGGGCAATGAAGGTCATTGCTTAGCAGTGGGCAGTATAGGCTGTTGCTTCACGAGGTGAGAGAGATTAGGTCACTACACAACGCGGACCATGTGCGGATTGGTGAAGGCAGGTTTGTGGCCACCTGCTGTTGGAACTTATGAAGCCGCCTATAAGGCTACCAACTCGGCCTAACACATTAAGTGGTAGTCGGGACCAACGGCTTAACGTGCCTTCCGAAGCACGGAGAAACTAGATTATTAAAATGCCACAAACGGTCACCGATCTCAGGCCGACAGAGTCGAACGCAGCTTAGCCTTGGTGATCGGTAAGAACACCGCGGTTGAAGAGCGCTACGAGCGCCTCTTAGCGAAAGAGAAATGATATGTATAATATTGTAAATATATACTTATCATAAATATTTCATTTTACCACCATTTAGTTAAATAGTGTAGTTCTAACCTGTAAACCTGTAGAAGTGCATAAAACATGACTTACTTAAGTAGGCTAAAAACAATCAATACTGACTAAGAAGCTAGTTGCATCGTACAGTTAACGTAGCCAAGCTAGTGGTGCGGAGGAAATTAATTAAGCATCCATCGGAGGGCTCTAACAACACAAGTTTAACGCTTAACAGCATAACACTGCGATTAAAATCATGGGCATTATTCTCTCTATCGTCTATCTATTATTAACAACATAATTTAAATTAATATGTTAGTTAAACATTTGCTCGGATGATTACGTTTAGTTAGAAGCTTAATACGGATTTTGGCTAAGTATTTATTTATTTTAGCTAGGTTGGGCACCGAGGAAAAACTTAAGAAATGAAAGGCTATAGGGATAGTTTTTCCTGACAGTGGGAGCACATCAGTATTTGGCAAGTTGCTAAGAGTTGTATCTTGAAAATATCAAATCTATAACGATTACGAGGAGTTACATTCGTTTCATTGATTTTAAAAGTTGATTATTCCACTATTTCTGAGTTTACAAAACTGAATAAATAGGTTTTTGGGAATGTTTTTATGTATTTAAATAAATTAATTTTCATGGAAATTGCAATTCTGACCGATCTTTTCTTGGTGGATCTATCACAATTTTTAAAATTTTGTTCTAGCCGTGTGCCGCAGAATTCAATGTTATCAGTTAAATAAAAATTAATCGATCCAATGTACAGCAAGCAACATTTGAAAAGAACCTCCTTGTTCATTTCTAAATTATATGCAAATATAACTATTGCTAATGCAGTTATGATTACTTTACGAAATGTAAGTCCGCCACTTGAAGGGAGTTGACGAATCCAGTGATTAAATAGGTTATGCAAATGCGACGGCAAAATTCTCAAGTTTAGACTCCAACTTGATGCATTGAGTTTGCGAACGAGGACAAACATTGAATACAAATATCTGCATACTGCTCTACCATTGCGAGGATAGTGTTGTGCATTGTATGGCAACTGTCGTATTGCTCATCAATCTTTTCTTTTTCAGCCGTGATAGCCTAGTAGTTAGGTTCAAACCCAGGCACGCACCTCTGTCTTTTCGAAAACATGTGCGTATTAAAAAATAACTATCACTTGCTTTCACGGTGAAGGAAAACGTCGTGAGGAAACCTGCATGCCTAAGAGTTTCTCGAAGGTGTGTGAAGTTCACCAACCCGCACTGGGCCAGCGTGGTGGACTATGGCCTAAGCCCTCTCAGTTTGAGAGGAGGCCCGAGCCCAACGGTGGGACAGTTTATTAACAGGGCTAATATTATATATGACATAGCTGTCAGTGACTTTGGTCGTCCTGCGGATCTCCTCGTTTCTGATTCGATCCCGCAGGGTAACTCCGAGCATAGCTATCTCCATCGCCCTTTGAGTGACCTTGAGCCTTCTTATGAAGCCCATCGTAAGCGACCAGCGTAAACGGCTCATCAATAGTTCTTAATAAATTATTAATCCCTATAAAGGCCTTTTAGACATTCTATTGTTGCATTATCATTCATTCCGGATTTCAACAATTATTTCATCAATATTAAACTGAAGGATCTGTCGTTACATTCCGATCAACTGAACGGACCAACAAATCTTTCTCTCCTGACAAGTCCGTTCTTTATAAGGACTTCCTTTTAAAGGCGCAGGTTTCTGGTACAAGTGTTTATTCTTGAAAGAAAGATTTTATACTGTAAAGAAGTATAACCTATTCTTTCTTGACATGATTAGTGGAACAAGGATTTTACCCAGTAGTATAGGCTCGTTTATTATAAATATTAATATCCTAATAATCAAGTTGATTCGTGTTATAAATCTTCCGCAATTAATTTTGCTTCGCTCGTCCTCTTATACGCGATGTAACAGGTGTGTTATATTAATCTCTTCAACGATAGTTCTCTTGAGCAATTAATTCAAAGGATCTACAGACTCATTTGTCCTACAAGCGGTCGTTAAAAAGTTTTTAAGATCTTAAGACACCGTAATGTAATGAATAGTTATTCTCTGAAGGATTTGTATTTCAATTTCGTACATCTGAATTGCCTTTAAATCTAGCCTATGCTAAGCTGCGTAGTAGCATCGCAGGGTAAAATTTGAGGATACCATAGCTTCATACTAGACGAAAGAAGGCACGAAGTAATGGCACGTTCTCCACTACTTAGCCTGACATTTTGCTGATGTAATGTATGCTACTGAAGCGCCACTATGCTACCGAAATTTTGAAGTAACTGAATCTTTAGCTACAGTAAATATAGCCCTTAAGTCAAGACGATAAGCTATGTTCTAGGGCTATGAAAAGAACTATGGTCGGCGTTACTCGGAAGAATGGAGTCTGGAATGAGGAATGGAGACAGCTCTCAGGTTAGGTGATATATTAGTACAGACTATGTGATAAACTGCAATCGTTATGCACAGTTAAGAGGCTTTCGGGCGGCTAGATAAATTCTATTATCTACTAGTTGGTCCAAACGAACGAAAAAAATCACGAAGCAATTACGTCGTTTAATAAAGCAATATACCGTCAATAATCCGTAAGTAGAAGTTTCTCGATAGCTCTTCAGTTTGCGATGCAAATGGTAGCGGTTCGGTTACACCGCAGCCCGATGCACGACTATGCAATATCAGCATTGTGCGCGATGTAATTACATTTTAGCCGAGTATTGTGACCCAAATGAAATTGCAGATGCCAATATGGGACGCTTGTAAATATATATGAAAATCGTAGTAGGCGTGTGTATAGACAATGATTATTTTTTAGTAACTCACCTTGAGAAGTTGGGATTTGCAAATTTCTGGTTTCCGGATCTGGGGTTTTTATAACAGTTCTAGCAGGTGCTTTAGGAGGATATAGGATGAGTTTGGAGTAAAGATACGAAATTCAGCTTAGATACTCAGGTTAAAGGAAATATTTTATTTTATTTTATTATATTTGGAAAACTTACAGCTAGCATAACATACTACAAAATATAAAATTTAAACAAATGAAAGCCATTTTCAAATTTCCACAGATAGCAAAAGAATAAGAGAAAAATAGTACAGTCGGCATCCAGTGTAACACTTATGACTATTACCATAAATTCGCTCCCGCATCTTATGATAGACCGCAAGTGTTAGTCGACCTGGTATAAAACATATGATCTAGAGTTAAGAAAATAATGCTCTAGCCAATAGCATCTCGTCTCGCATCAATATCGAGAGGTTAGGAACATTACGCACTGGAGAACTACCCAACCCATTTACGCTTTAAACAGGCACTTTCCTTTGCAATGTACGTAGACAGAATCCGAATATAAAACTCATTACAACCGTTAGGGTTAAGGAGGAAAGGTCAAATACAAAATAAAATACTGCCGCTTCATTAACAAATAAAGAAAATAAGTTTCCGGGCCTAAGCAAATACGTTGGGAGACCAAATGAAAATAAACTGTCGCCATTAATCAGGCGGTTTTGCGGCGACGTGCCGTCGGGCCCTGTGCCTCCTTTGCCACGGCTAAATACCCACAACTCTCATTAGTCTGAACCGCAAATACGCTCATTGTAATTCAGGGCAGGGTGGGTTAGGTTGGTTAGTATTAGTTGACACCTAGTTTCGATACAATAATGTCAAGGAAAAGACAGAAATGCTGTTTAGATTTAGACTAGGTAATTTGTTATGCCTCATTCAGCAGTCGAAAGTTTCATATACTCCCTTATGTTGGTTAATTTTCCTTATATACGATTCATGAGGCATTCAATGCAAACCTCATTTATTGAATAGATAAGAATAGAAATAACACCTAAAATAAGGCTACCTAAAGAATAATCATAAGAAATGACAACTTGGTAGTAGTATGATCTTAGTTGGGTTGCTCAGTCATATCACTGCATCTAATAGTTGTTAATTTTCTCGTGCAGGAATCGATCCCTGCATGAAAAAAACTTTTGTATGTATAGGAACTTACATGTATAAGAAAACATGTTTGTAATTGTACAGAAATATTAGGTGCAGTACAACACCCACGGTACAGAAATATTAGGTACCCAAGTATGGGACAAAGATTCTGTAAAGAAATAAACGTCCATAGCTTGTAAAAGATCCGGGAGGTATAACAGAAATTTAGAATAAACATAGACGGAGCTTAATTTCCATAATCATATTTGCAAGTGATTATAAATGCATGAGGCTCGCCGTCGTTCGTTCAATCAACCGAGTAAATGCATTAATACTTATGTAAGTATGGCAGGTTGAATAATATTTTTTATTCTATAGTTCGATATATTCTCCTTTGCCATGTCCTTACTTAACTTAGGTGATTTAATTCTAAAATGAATTGTGGACACTTATAATTCCACTTGGTTGAACCAAATGTATAAAATCCTACTGTCAAGTGGGATCTGCCTCACTTTATGTACCTTTGTTTTTATTAAGTTTCAAAATGATGGCAATTACAAAGTTAAACAAATAAATGACACTGTCTAAACTAAGCTAAGTTCTATCGGATATGAAAATTATCTCTTCAAATTTTTCTTTAGTAGAAAGTTACCAAGAAAGGGGATCATACTCACTGTCGTTTTTTCTCGGCCCATTCATCTGCGTGTTCTTGTACCACTTTCTCGAGGTGTTCCCTGGCTTTTTCTGCTTTGGTGAAGACCTGAAGCCGTCTAGCTACGTCCACTTCCACACGCTTCAGTGTAAGGTCGTCTTTGGCTCGTTCATCCTGTCGGTCATTAATTTAAATTTAGGCAACCTGTCTATCTATAACGTCACGCAGGGTAAAAGTACCTACAGAGTTTCAGCAGGTTCCTTTCTTACAGACCTCTTTCACTTTTTCTATTCTCATAGTTTGTTTCATACCCAACCTCCGGTTACGCAGACTCTTGACTCTTTAAAGATAATATTATACCTATTATTACTAATGTACTACTCTCTTGGATGTCAGTTGTCCCATACGGTGCATCATTGCGTCACTGAAACGCTTATTTGACAGTGGTTAAGAGCTTAAGCTGCTCCGCCCACTGTGTCTAATAGTCGCGGGTTCGATTCCCGCAGGGGTTAAAGCTTTGTGTGATCCACAATTATGGTTTGGGTATTTGTATGTGTGAATTTTTATGTTTGTAAACGCACCCACGACACAGGAATAAATCCTAGTGAGGGGCTAACTTTTTAAAAAATAAAAGAAAAGAAAATAAAGATGTGTTATCTTCGCGCTACGGCGTCGCACGCGCGCTTTTTACTATACGCAGACGAGCGACGTGGGTGCTTGCCAGAATCTTAGTTTTGGAAACAGAATTTCTTCTGCAGCCACGTAGTAGGTACCATAATACGCTAGCGGGTTGCGTTACGCAAAGGATACGCGCACACAGTTACAATACCGATACCGATACAATAACGTACATTTGTACCGTATACGCGGTGCATTTGTTAATGTGGTCGCACTCTTAGATATCATTTGTTGCACAGACGACGATATCAGTTGTGGGTCTGCGTGGTACAGTATGATCTTAATTTTTTTCATCTCGATTTGGGAGAAACGTCCTTGGCCAAGCTGTGGGCCATTATAGGCTTGTTTAATAAATAAGCAACAAAATCTTACCAGTTTTATCATCTCCATATGTATCCTGTCCATGAACTGATTGTACAGATACTTTCTGTATTGATTGAACTCTTTCAACGAGCACACAGCTCTGCCGTCCTTGGTGCAGTAGCCAAGGGTCTTCATTCTGTTTCTGGCTGGTTTCTGGGCAAAGTGGTGGGCGAGGTGCGGATCATGCATAGGCACGTAATCGTAGGACACATTATTGCAGTAAGGATCCTTGAGATCGAAGGTAGGAGTCGGGCCTTCACTGCCGAGGCCGAGCCTTCGAACCTGAAATAAGATTTTGAAAATTCATTTCCAAGAATATTCCTATAAGTATTTGCCAGCGGACTGCACGAGTTTTTTTTTGGTTGCCCTCTCCCACTTGATTAGTGTAAAAAGCCCTTTGCCCAGCAGTGGGACAGTACTGTTGATATTTTTTAAATTTATGTAGTATATATGATATTCCAGCTTGTAAGTATATCCCAGTGCGAAAATTTTATCTAAACCTATTTCGTCATTTACTAGGCATGCCTTTTAAGTTCTGTCGTTTCCATATTTCCCGGCAATTTTGAATCTGGAACTGTTCTATAATCGAATGTGTTTAAATTTTGTATCTCAAAAGAGTTGAAAGTATTAGGATTAATGCTATTTTGTTTAGTCACAGCGTCGATTGTAATCTGTCAAGTTACGTACGAAAATGAATCTTTCTAAGGAAAATGTTCGTGCAATAATTTTCTACAACTTTAGAAGAGGCCTGACACGGCTTCATTGTTTTGAAGAGCTAACATCTGTGTTCAGTGATGAAGCCCCATGTCTGCGGACTGTCGAACGCTGGTATTTAGATTTTTTTCTTTTTTTATTAATTCCAGCGTGGACATACTAGTGTTAGTGACAAATCACGGGAAAGACGCCCAAAATCCGCCTTCACTGAAGATAACATCATTGCTGTGAGACAACTAATTCTCGAAGATCGTCATGTGACATATCGAGAGATAGAGGCTCTATTAGGCATCTCAGGGACAACCATTCAAAAGATCTTGCATGAAGCGCTTGGTGTGAGAAAGCTAGTTTGCCGTTGTATACCGCATCTGCTTTCCGACGATCACAAGGCAGCCCGCGTCAGATGATGTAAGAAAACTCTGCAAAGGTTCAACCGAGGAGAGTCAAATCACGTTTACGATATTATCAATGGTGACGAATTTTGGATCTATGCCTACGACCCTGATTCCAAACAACAATCTATTGGTGGGTCTTTCAAGTCGAGCCAAAGCCAACTAAAGTTGTTCGTTCTCGAAGCACTTCAAAGAAGATGGTGGCCACGTTTGTTGGATAAACCGGCCATGTTGCGACTATTGCACTTAAAGATCGTAGAACGGTTAACGCAGAGTGGTATACCACAGTTTGTTTACCACAAGTCTTCGCCTAACTTCGAAAATCTAACTCAAAGCAACGCATCATCCTGCACCATGACAACGCAAGCTCACACAGCGCTCGTCAAACGATTGAGTATTTGAAGCAGGAAAAAGTAGAAATTCTTGACCATCCTCCATACAGTCCTGACCTAAGCCCTAACGATTTCTTTACATTTCCTAAAATTAAGAAAAGTCTTCGTGGTCAAAGGTTCCAGTCCGGTGAAGAAGCAGTCGACGCTTTCAAGTCAGCCATTTTGAACACCCCCACTTTAGAGTGGAATAAATGTGATAATAACTGGTTTGAGCGAATGGAAAAGTGTATTTAGCTACGTGGTGAATACTTTGGGCATACACTCGCGGCGAACGGCTGTGCTACAGTATACTAGTGCTTATAAATTCGCTAAATAGCATAAAAAGTGTATATTTCGAAGTCAAAATATTACTAATGTGTGATAAACACGAACAATAACGACATAGTAAAAAATTATGTAAGTGCATAACTAAATCAAGGTGTAATTACCAAAAACTAATGTGTAAAAATTTGATAAAACCGATAATTCAAACGTATTGTGACTTTGTTGTGCTTTGTAACAATCAAGAGGTGAACGATCGACTTTCACTTTTCAAGGTCATCGATGCATCGTAAAACATACCCCGGCACAAATAATAGGCTAATTCGCAAGCAATGTACGGAGTGATCATAGTGCATTTGATGTTGACTCTGTAAACAAAATATTATAGAGGGGCAGTTCAAATCCAGCAAATATTCTTTTTGACTTTTTTTTCTTTTTGACTGTTATTTTCTTTTTTTGCGTTTTTATTTTTATTCTTGTTAATAAAGAAAGATATATATTATATTAATGTCGAAAATTATAAAGACCAAACTAGAGATTAATTGAGTGACAGAGAGAACAAAAATGGATAACTGCGATGACCAAGACCACGCGAACGTCACGTTCAGACCACGAAATCTGTTTAAAACCAAATCTTATGTCTCTCTACACAATGAATCTATTATTTTAGACTCTGCAAGCGAACTCCATATGAAAAGTCTAGATTTATCAACAGGTCCAGAGCTTGATTTGCTTCAAGAAATGCGAACTGAAATATGCAATCTGAAAAGGAAAATTCAGGCAGCAAATAACGAAATTGATAACCTACTCCTAGAGAATAATCAACTTAAAAATGTAATTACATCTAGAGATATGCAAATCAGCTCCCTAAAAGAAATTTGCATGAGTCCTAAAAGTAGCCTGAAACAATTTACTCGAAAATCATCGCACAAACAATCACCTCGGCGAAACTTTACCACATCACCCCATCTTACTGATAAACCACTAATATCCCAGAAGGAGCCGATTATTATTAAAACAATGGGGACCTCCAACGCTATGATACATAATGAGCAAACTGACGCGGGTTTAAATAAACAACAATTACCTAAGATTTCTAACCCCATAATTCAGAGTAAACAAGCCGACGACGACTCGAAACAACAACTATCGCCCAAAATTTCTCCAAGCAAACATATCCTTATCTTCGGTGGAAAACAGTGCAAAGGCTTGTCAATAAAACTCCTTGAATCACGGAAACACAATCCATATGACCACTATAAAGTAACAGCTTTCATCAAACCTGAGGCAACCACTGAAAAGATACTTGATGTCTGTAACCCGCAAGGAGTATCAGAAAATGACATAGTCATTTTGTGTGTAGGAGAACACGATATTAATCCAACAAAGGCGGCTATGGAGTTATATACAACATTAAAAGAACTTAATAAATGTCATGTATTTGTATTAAGTGTTCACAATAATAAGCATTTAAATGTAAGAATGTTAAATAATTCTTTAAAATTAGTATGCAATCTATTCACAAATTGTAATTTCTTAGACTTATCACTCATTAAACATCCACGTTCTATGTATGAAACATGTAAACTAATTAATAATGCTATTGACCAGCGTGATTATAACAATAAATTCTTGACTTATACTAATCGACAAAACAGATCTATGTACACGAGGCAGGTTGAGAGAATTGAGACAGTAAACACAAAATCAATAACCAATATCAATAGCAATCCGCGTAAAGGTACAATCCCTTATTATTTTAGTAAAAGAACGGTCTCTAAACCGTTAAACTGTCAGATTCCAAGTCAAATTCCAATCCTACCAAAGAAAGGCACGATACCATATTATTTTAAGAAAATTATACAAAGAAGGATGACGCTAATTTATCTGTGAAAATGGATCTAGACATAACATTTCACAATAATAACTTGACATTTTTTCGAACCTCATACTGACAATTGTAATTTATTACGTATTTTACATCAAAATATAGCAGGGCTTAAATCCAAAAGTGATTTAATTGACATAGCTCTATCTGACTTGCATAACAAAAAAAGAATCCCTGATATTATATGCTTTACAGAAACTTTTATTAAGACAGATACTGAATCTACTCTTAAAATAAACGGATACCTCCTGGCTTCAATTTATTCTCGGGAAAAATCTAGGGGTGGTGTATGTATATTTGTAAAGAAAGGTATAGTGTTTAAAAAACTTTGTTATATTAAAGATTATGCGTGCAATAATATATTCGAATGTTGTGGAATTGAGGTTACTGAATGTAATATATTAATAATATGCCTTTACAGAACACCAAACTCAAATATCAATATTTTTTTTAAATACTTAGAAACGCTTCTATTCAAAATTTCTTTTAAATCTAATAAAAAAATTGTACTACTAGGCGACATCAATATCAATACACTAAAAGCAAATAAAGCTACATATGACTTGATCGACATCACTAGAAACCACAATATGCGTCTATTCATTAAAGAGCCAACAAGATTGAATTCGTGCTTAGACCATGTCATAAGCAACGTAAAAAACGGTATTGCTGAACTGTTAAGTCTCGGACTCTCAGATCACGACAAAGCGCAACTATTTAGTATTCCGATTAAATGTGATTTAAATAACGTAAATATACTACGAACTTTTGTGCGAGACTACAGTACAGAAAATCGAAAAATTTATTGAATATTTAAAAAAGATATCATTTCACGAAGTATATTATCAGTCCGACCTTAATAAGGCATTTGATATATTTTATGATGAGATTCTACTACTTTATTCTTTATGCTTTCCTAAAATAAGGCGAGTTATTAATATAAATTATAAGGGTGCTAAATGGATAACTAAAGGCTTAAAACGAAGCTGTAAGATAAAAAGAACCCTCCAGTATCGTTCCTACACTTACAGAAGCACCGAAAATAAAGAATATTATAAAAACTACTCAAATATTTTACGTAAGTGTATAAACGTCTCTAAAAAAATCAACAATCATAATTACATAAGGAATGCATATAATAAATGCATCTTGGAGACTAATAAACAACGAAACAGAAACTCCTATAAATCATGATTTCATCAAAGAAATAAGACTTGCGGATACCATTCTGAATGAACCTGCACAAATAGCAAATGCATTTAATCAACATCTCATAGCTAGTACTAATAAAACCTCCAACCATAGACATAACACCTGTAAAACCGTATGTAACACACAAATTAACAAAAGCTTATTTTTAAACCCGACATCAGAATCAGAAGTAAAAAATATTATACAGGCTCTAAAAAACACTGACTCAACTGGATATGACGAAATTAATACCAAAATCTTGAAATGTGTAGAATCTATTATTCCTGTTGTGACATATCTCATAAATTTATCATTTGAAAAAGGTGTTTTTCCTGATAAATTGAAAATATCTGTGGTTAAACCAATACATAAAAAAGGGGATTCATCTGATATGAACAATTTTAGACCCATAACTTTAATCCCGGTTTTATCGAAGGTTTTCGAAAAAGCTATATATAAACGTATAAATAATTTCTTAAATAAATTTAACATCATCAAGAGAGAACAAAATGGTTTTCAAACGGGAAAATCAACAACTCTTGCTACATTCAGCTTAATGCATGATGTCGTTTGTAATGTTGATAAAAAACAACCTACAACCGTAATATTCTTTGATATGACCAAGGCATTTGACTTTGTGTCCCATAAAGTACTTATAGAAAAGTTACAAAATTACGGCGTCAGGGGACCTGTACTAGAACTAATTAAATCTTACCTTAGTGGCCGTAGACAGTGTGTAGAAATTACAGCTATAGATAAAACAAAATCATTAGTAAATTGTAATAGGTCGACTTACGAAATTAATAGTTCAGGTGTACCACAAGGCAGTGTCCTTGGGCCACTCTTATTCTTAATATATATTAATGATCTTCCTGATGTAACAACCCACAAATGCACTCTATTTGCGGACGATATATCCATTATTGTGACATGTAAAGACAATGACATATCCAATTATGAATCAGAAATAAATAATGTAATTAAAATAGTAATAGAATGGCTTAATAATAATAATCTTACTGCAAATCTTAATAAAACAAACTATATACAATTTAGGACTAAAGGTGCCAAGCCTAAAAATCTGAATATAATATTCAATGGACATCAGATAGAAAAAAAAACCAATACTAAGTTTTTGGGTATAATTGTAAACGACTACTGTGACTGGAAAGAACATATAGACCAAGTGCGAAAAAAGATAAATAAATACGTTTACGTTTTGAATAAACTGCGTAAAACAGTATCAACAGAAACAGCGCTAACAGCTTACTATGGCTATGTGGCATCAATCCTGCGTTATGGTTTGCTACTGTGGGGTAACTCTACAGATATGAATAAAGCATTTCTCTGTCAAAAAAAATGTGTGAGAGCTATTGTTGGTATACCTCCTTATGAATCATGCAAACCTGTTTTTAAAAGCCTCAAAATTCTCACCTTGCCTTGCATGTATATACTTGAAATAGGTGTATTTGTAAAAACATACAAAAATCAATTTGTCACGGCAAAAGAAATGTTTCCGAGGAATACAAGAAAAGGTGAAAGATTAGTTATAGATAGAACACCAAAGACCTCTCTTTTCCACAATAGCTCATACTCTATGTGTGTTAAAATCTATAACGCATTACCTGAATCCATTAAACCCTTTCCTCTTTATACATTTAAAAAGAAATTAAAGATATGGCTACTCGAAAAAAATTATTATAAATTAAATGACTTATTCGATTAATAATTGTATAACTATTTCATGTTTGACATTATTTGTAATTAAGTATAAGTATGACATTAATTGAACGATTGCTAATTGCTATTCTGTAATATATCATATACATATATATATATATATTTTTTTTTTTTGTAACAATATGTATGATGATATAATATTTTCCTGCTTAAATTTCACATGTCTACTAAAGACAAAATAGGCTGACCGATGTATTAGATCCAGACCAACTATGTTATACCCTATTTTATGTGAAATAAATGAATTTGAATTTGAAAAACAATCAAAACTACTAAAAGGTTCTAGTTGTGTTTTTTCTTCAAACAACAAAACTTAAAAGGCATGCCATGCCTCGTAGCAACAAACATATTATCATTCAAACATTTAAACTTTCGCATCTATTATATTATCGTAAGATATATAAGTCGGAGGCTATTATTTTGCAATATTCGACGATTACAGGTAATGGAATGTCAGGCAGTCATTATCATTTTAGTAACTTTCTATCATAGAGGATATAAAACATAAAGGGATTATAAACGCAGTTTAGCCGTACATTTTTTCTGGACACTTGGTACCATTTAGGTAACCAATTTAAACTTCTTTTTTATCCGAAATTTATGACTTGTCATTTTGACGTAGGCTCCATGCAAATTTATCGCTTAATATTTGTTTATCTAGTGACTGTGTTCTCGGAGACTTTTAATTTGTTTTCAATTAATAAATATGTATATATTTAAAATATTTGTGAAAACATGGTGCCACACAACTAAAATACCGTGTTTTATATTGGAACGCAAATCTTATTGGTCTAGAAAAGCAGATGAAGCTAAATTATGTAAGCTTCGGCCGGTGACTTGGTTTTGCTGTATGTAAAGATCGATTGAGATCCTTGAGCATAAATGATTGGATTTAGATAGAATCTTAATAATCATATTCTCAAAGAAATTAGTCATAATGATGGGAAAATGTACATCGATATCGATATCATTTTCGAGAATTGGTAGTTATATAATTAGTAACACATGTTTTGTTTTGTTTTAGTATGCCTGCAGATATTGCAGCCTAAATGAATAGTGTTTTATGCAATACTGAGAGCACATTAGAGTTGAAATCAGTATAGTTGTATCTTCTCAAAACATTTTATAAAAGAGTGCTTCGATGTTTGACTTAAATAGCGATGATTACAACCAGTAGCAGTTTCAATGTAAACTTAACTTTAAATTGTTCTCTTTTAAATTAATTATATTTTTGCAATAGGTTTTTTCTTACATATTTTTTTCGCACTTATATTGAAATCAATAAAACACGTTCTGTAAGGGAATTTTATTTTTACAAGCTTTTATTTAACTTACAATGTTCGTATGCCTATCTGTCCTTGTGTCTGTCTTTCTGGTCCCAATCTTGTAATCTATTTTTCAAGCACTTGCGGCTATCCGATTTAGCTAAAATTTGGCATATGTATGTAAGTCCGATGACAATGCAATAGTATGGTACCATGGAGCTGGTCTGATGATAGAGTCGGAAGGTGGGTATAGGAACATGTGAACTATACAACATCACCCCTCATGTTAAAGCTGGTTAAATTGGTACTGAAAAGTACTATATAACCAGATATTGTTCAGGGTCTGATGATGACGCCGAAAAGTGGCCAATGAAAGCGCACAAGGACTCAAAATAACCCTGCCGTGTTTGGGCTCGTTGGATTTGTCTTTATGAGTACTATACACCCGGATGGTGTCCAAAATCTGATGATGGAGCCGGAGGGTGGCAAATGAAACTACCCAACTTCTCAACATAAGCCCGCCGTGTTTGGGCTCATTGGATTTGTCTTGACGAGTTCTGTAGACCCGGATGGTGTCCATGGTCTCATGATGGAGGTGGAGGGTGACCAACAGAACTACCCAACTATTCAACATAACCCTGACGTGTTGGGGCTCGTTACATTCGTCTTGACAAGTACTATCGTACTTGTCGGTCTCCGTTGTGTTTTTGTTATAAAAGCTTGTGTGTCAAGTGAATGTCAAGTGATTATTTAGATTGTCAATAGCTAGACAGAATTACTACTATTGATTACTACAAAACTTAAGTAAGTTACGCATTAATAATAGGCATTATGAGATACAGCGATATTGCGTATTGTAAAAAATATTTAATTTTCGGCATATATACAAAATGATTTTATCGATAAAGCTTTCGCAGTTGTATGGGAAAGTACTAACACTACGTCTATGTGAAAACAAAAGTATAGTCTGTGGACTATGTTAAAAAAAATGTACAAGGGCGTAACTGGTAATGATGGATTCGTCCCCTTTCTTATCACTGACATGACATAAGTGTAAGCAGTGCAAATATATACTCTTGTAAATGCTCCCTCTATGCTTCTAGTACCTCTATGCTTTCTATCTTGTCTATAGACAAACTATGCCATTAATAATTGACTGAGTGTGTTTAGTTCTGATGCGATGACAGATGTCAAATTACTACCGACCGATAACCGTTATTTCAAGATTCCTTTATGTTCGGCCACCATGTCGACTACTATGAAAACGAAGATAAATCCACCTTTAACCGTTACTAGCATTGAAACGGCCATCAGGAAACCGAAGCGCCGATACATATTATAGTAAGAGGGAGAGACCTTTCCATAGCAGCTTATAGCTTGCTCGGATAGTCCGTTGTGCGCCCGTCGATAATTATATATTTCCCCATATACAGCCAACCTGCTGAGATGAGATTATATACTTGGTTGTGATAACAAAATTCAATGAGATATGAGAAATCCTACTATCCTACTTCCTACTAATCCTACTAATATTATAAAATGTGAAAGTTTGTATGTTTGGAAGTTTGTTACTCGATCACGCAAAAACGGCGGAACGGATTTGGATGAAATTTGGCACACAGATATTTTATTACTTGAATTAACACATAATATACTTTTATCCCGGAAAAATGTTAGGTTACTGTCTAAAGTCAACGCAGACTAAGTCAAAAAGCAAAGGGCTTAGGTACTTGACTTATTTACTTTGCAACAACTATAGTGAACTCACAATAGGTAGCAATTTCAAATAGAGTGTAAAACGGCTTTCTCGGAGGTCGTGCCTAGTTAGATCCATTTGACAAATGTATTTTTCTAGTTTATTTTGATATAAGGATTAAAAGGTTACGGTAGACACGTATGACCGCGTGAAGGCTAGCCCCGAAGTATGGTCCACGAAGTCATGTAAAAGCAAGCCCAGTTTTCCCCCAATGATGGGCGCAACACAGACGAGTACCGGTGCGTTTCTCAAGATCCTTAAGCCCCTAAAACGTATCGATGCCACTCATTTTGGTGTTTAAAAGTCCATAGGAGACCGAGAAGCTCACTGAGTTTTCTTTCGAGACTCGTAAACGTCCTATGCAGGATTTTTCCACTTAAAAAGGTAGCTTTTGCGAAACATTACAAAAATATAAGAGTTAAATGTATACCACTTACTCTTTTAAACCTATCTATCTATCTATAACCTCACGCCAGATCCCTTGCGGGGTAGGCAGAGAGTACAGAGTTCCAACAGGTTCTTTCCTTACATACCTCTCTGGCTTCCTCGACTCTCATAGTTCGTCTCATACACGCTCGCCGGTTACGGAGACTCTTTTAAAAATTACTTATTTGTTGACGTCAATAAATTTATGGACAAAATTCATACTAAATACAGTCATTTTCCATGATGGCAGGCTTATTAAATGGTTTCACTGCTCACAACATGACACCGACGCTACAGCATAATAGCGAGGTATATCGTCGCACACTTTGTATGCATAATTTTCCATTAATTATAAAAAGTGTGGTGCAAGCGATAAGACATAGACATTATTCAATTTAAATTATTGGTTTGACATCTGAAAATTGAATCTCAAACTAGGCTTTCGTGGGCGGTTCAGCAGATCAGCAGAAGAAGATTGAAAGAAATTTAAAAGGTATCTTCTTCTTCTTCTTCAAGTTATGGCTTCACACTAATTATAAGTGTATTTTGCCAGTGTCCGGTGAGATATATAATCGTGTTTGTTTAATTTAATTCGACTCCCCGTCGAATTTGATGACAACTGTGATAATGAAATTAGTGAAGTACCCCACCCTGGATAGTAAAGCGGTGGATACTTTACATACCAATTGCAACGGCCGTTTTGAGGGATGTCGAAAAGGCACGTTTTATCACTTTGTTACAATTACCTTCACTCATGCACGTATAAATACACATAATGGTTAATATTCCACCAACATTACACATTATTATTCAAAATAACTCAAGTTTTGGAAATTAAAACAAATTGACAACATCACTCTTCGAC
This sequence comes from Phalera bucephala, assembly GCA_905147815.2. NCBI lineage: Eukaryota > Metazoa > Arthropoda > Insecta > Lepidoptera > Notodontidae > Phalera > Phalera bucephala. The sequence goes on along the minus strand of LR990611.1, from coordinate 31,655,641 downwards.
TTCCCGCCAAAACTCCTGAGCCATAGTTTTTTCAAAAGGTATCTTCTATCTAATGGTCACTAAAAGCACAGTAAACATATATATTTATACTGTGCCAAAGGGTTACTCATAATAAACTACGAAAATTATTAAAAGTTTTGCTTTTAAGAATTTTCATGATGAGTAAAATGGTTGGTTATTATTTCTATTCTTGATAAAACTGCATCTTTCCACGCTCGTTCTCGTTGCTGATGATATACGAACCAAAAAAAAATAATCTATTCTATCTCTCTATCTATAAGTCCAATAATCCTACTAATATTATAAATGTGAAAGTTTGTACGTGTAGATAATAGATATTTGTTATTCAATAACGCAAAAACGGCTAAACAGATTTGTATAAAATTTGATACACAGATAGTTTATTAACCGAATTGACACAAAGGATACTTTTTATCTCGGAAAAATCTTAAGTTCCTGTCTAAAGTCCACGCGGAGGAAGTCGCGGGCAGAAACTACTGGGAAAAATTTTTTGACACATACCCACGACAAGTGATTACGTTCACGATTCCTAAATCGCTCTTCGCTCATATGTTACGCCTAGATAAACGTATTCATTCACGCTTGGAAATTATAATTGACCGCGTCATCAGTCCTATTTGGATAATGAGACGTGTGGTATAAACTGCTAACAACCGAATTATTTTTGTTTTACACCTAAATATGTTTTCTTTATTGTTATCTATGTTGTCTGTCACTAAAATAATAATATTAGTAAGAAAAATAATCTCAAACAGATTTAGCAGACTTGAAAGCGATATAGTTAATTTAGTAACCGTTTAATCAGAATTGAAAGCAGTATTTAGTCTACTAATTGAAGACAAAAATGTCTCCATTTCATTGAAGATAGTATTCAAACGATGTTGAGCGCTAAAGTAAAAAATACACTTCAGTTGATTCAGTAACCATTTTGTCTGACTTAAAAACGATATACTTAATTCAATAACCGTTTTAAAGGCAACATAGTTAATTCAATTCCCGTTTTATCACACTTATACGCAATATAGTCAATTTAGTAAACGTCTTATCAGACTTAAAAATATACCGACATTTAATTTAAGCAGTTTTATCAAACTTGAAAGCGATGCAGTCAATTCTGTAATAATTTCATCAGAATTGAGAACGGTACAGTAAACTCAGTAACAAAATTTCCTACATTTAAATACCGTAAAGTTAAAATGTACCGACATTTAATTTAAGCAGTTTTATGGAACTTAAAAGCGATGCAGTCAATTCAGTAATAATTTCATCAGAATTGAGAACGGTACAGTAAACTCAGTATCAAAATTTACTACATTTAAATACCGTAAAGTTATTTTGGGTATGTGAATATTCATGTTTGTAAACGTACCCACGATACAGGAACAAATACTAGTGTCGGGCTACGATTAAAAAAAAAGTTATCGTCCTAAAAGACTTGATAACCCCATGATGGCTATTTAATAGTACTACAGTTAATTCGTTAACTAACTTGATACCGGTATACAGTTAATTCAGTAACCGTTTTAACAAACTTCAAAGCAAAAATTGCAATACGTCTTTAAAGGTCGCCATCAATATACGACGGAAGCAGGTTAAGTGAAGCTAAAAGCCTCCCTAATTTAAAGCGAGACATATCCGGTGACGCATTGTTGAAAATATGCGTAAGGAAGTCAATTTGAAAGGTGGGTGTAAAATTGTTGAAAATAAACCGATAAAGTATACAAAAAAAGATTATTTATTGGATGTCATTAGAAGAGAATTCTTCTGTTACAGCCGAAAAACGTCCATTTCAGGACTTAGGCCTGTCCCAAAGATCACCATTAAACAACGTCTCAAGAGGATAAAAACATTAAAGGTGTCGGTACATAGCTGACGCAACGCGACGGGGGTGCGACGGTGGCGCGACCTGAGGAGTTGTAATGTACTGAAATGTACGGGAGACGCCACACAGCGCAGTCACGCTCGGCGCGACGGCAAATATCATGACCCGCCGCCGTCGCGCCCTACGCGCTTACAAACGTAGCACGACGGAGCGAGACGCCAATACGCGTACGAGCGAGACGCTAGTGTTGCGCGGCCGCTTGGCCGTCGTGTCGCGCGGCTGCCAAGCGGCCGCCCGAGCGTCAGCCGAACGCCTCCGTCACGATCCGTCGGCTATTTTACCAAACCTTTACTTATGTAAATAAGCGTGAGAGATAAATAATTTAATCCATACTAATATTATAAGTGCGGAAGTAACTCTGTCTGTTTGTCTGTTAAATTTTTACGCCCAAACCGCTGAATGAGATGTTGATAAAATTTGGCAAGGAAATAGATTTGATTCAAGAGAAGGATATAGGGTGTAAAATACACGCCTGAAAATAACGCGAACGATGTTTCGGGTACAGCTAGTATCCGATACAAGGGGTTCGCTTGGGATTTGGCCTGATGATTATAGATAAATAGACAATCGACGTATCTGCGTGTAACTTCATCGCATCGCAATTAGCATTCGCTAACTTATAATCCTTTCGTAAGTAATTTCTGATTCAAATTGCGCGATACCTATTTCAGAAAACGTATTTGAACCAGATGAAATTCAGCTCCAATCATTTGCACCTGGCATTGCGCTGATTAGATAACTTTCTAGGGACTTTCATCCATGAGACATATGAGTCTTGGAATCTCTTTTTTTGTGCTTTGTTTACACGAACGTTTTCTTACATTCTTTCTTCCTTTAATCTCGAATATTTCAACGCAATGTTTTGACTTGTTTATATAAACTTTTTAATTCTTTCTTTCTCCAATCAAAGTTAATACTCACTCAACAGACTGTAATGTAAACATATACATAAAAGTGGAACGGACAGATATGTATGTACTTTTACAGTTGGCTATTAATTTTCGCAGGCGAGGGTAGTCGCATGGGGATGACGTCACATGACAGTTTTGCTGAACCTTCATCATGTCTTGTAAGAAACGGCTAACGGCTGTAATATTATGTGAACGGCTGTAATATTATGTGAACGGACGGAAATATACAGTGCACACCCAATACCTACACAATATCCCGAGACTGAACCTTTGATAGTAATTTTTGGGCAAAAGTTATTAAAAAAAACTTTCATCATAGTTAATTTCATTTTAATACACTATTGTATTATGCGTCTTATCTCAAAGGTGGATTGGACTTCACTTTCGCAGATTAATTTTAATGGTGTGTCGATTCCGTATAGTGAAACTGTAAAAAACTTAGACTTAACGATGTATCGCTGTATGAGTTGGGCTAGTCAGCTGCAAGACGCCAGTCGCAAACTATACGCTGCAGCAAGTTCTTTTAGAACACAATCTCTGATGCTTCCTATTCTCGACTATGCTGACATCTGCTATCTAGATCTCACTGAAGACCAGTTAAATAAACTTGACGTCTTCAAAATTTTTGTATAAGATTTATATTTGGCTTGCGCAAATATGATCATGTATCTCAGTTTCGTTCTAAGCTCAAGTGCCTCCCTATACGTCTTAGCCGGAATACGCATATCCTCTGTATTCTGTGCAATATTTTGTTCAATCAGTTTTCCCCGCGTTACCTTAGTGAACGATTCAATTTCCTTCACTTTTCCAACTCGTATGCTTTAAGGTCATCAGAAAACTTGGCTCTCATAATGCCTCTACACTCTAGCACCTTTTACGATAACTCTTTTACGGTCAAAGCCGTATGGCTGTGGAACTCACTTCCTGTTTCTATAAGGAGTGCTTCATCTATTCATATATTGAGAGGTCAGGTGTAAAAGTTCTACATCACCGATTAACTAAATTACATTTGCGGACTGTTTTATATATGCTGTTACTAGTTGCTTACATTACACAGGCCAACGAAGAATTTTTTTTTTCAGTGCACCTCTATGATGCCTATGGTCGATAAAGTAGGTAATGTACAATATATTTTCATACGTTATTTTTACTCATCAGCTCTAATTTACCTTCTACCCTCATTTAATTTTTTTCCCGGTCTTTTTCGTAAATAGTCATTATTACAATAACATCGATAAAGTTTATGTTACTATATCATTATGGCTAGTACGTCCAGATGTTGTGTTAACAATCCTGATACATTTTGTTATGTTTGTGGTGAATACATACTAAAAGATCAGCGTAAATCGATAACAGACACTGTGAATCGTCTGTATTTTACTTACTTCGGTATTGAAATTCGAGACCAAGATAATGTGTGGGCGCCTCATAGTATATGTAAACTATGCGTTGAACATTTGCGACAATGGGAGAAAGGGACACGTAAGTCTTTGAAGTTTGGAGTGCCTATGATATGGCGAGAACAAAAAAATCATTATGACGACTGTTACTTTTCTATGACTAATATAGTGGGCATCAACAAAAACAATCGCCGTAAATGGAAATACCCTAATATTTCTTCAGCACAAAGACCTACTCCGTATTCAGAAAATGTTCCAATACCAGCTTTTATTTAAATTAGGGCTGATGAAACAGTTTGTTAAGGCTCTCGACAGAAATGGTCAATGTTTTCAGTTTCATCATCTCAGCCTATACTTGTCCACTGCTGAACATAGGTCTCCCCAATCGCTTTCCAGCGTAACCGGTCCGATGCCACCTGCATCCAACGACTTCCTGCGATTTTCACAAGATCGTCGGTCCATCTGGCAGGCGGTCGTCCCACGCTGCGCTTGCCAATACGTGGTCTCTACTCTAGAATCTTTCTGCCCCAACGCCCGTCCGATCTACGCGCTATGTGGCCCGCCCATTGCCACTTCAGCTTGCTAATCTTAACGGCTATGTCGGTGACCTTGGTTCTTCTACGAATCCCCTCATTCCTGATTCGATCGCGTTGAGAAACGCCGAGCATAGCTCTCTGAGCTCTCCATAGCTCGCTGAGCAACTCTGAGCTTTTTTTTGAGACCTATTGTAAGATACCACGTCTCTGATCCATATATCATCACTGGTAACACACATTGACTAAAAACTTTAGTCTTAAGGCACTGAGGTATTTTGGATGAGAAGATGTTGCGCAGTTTCCCGAACGCTGCCCAGCCGAGTTGGATTCGTCGATTGACCTCTCTCTCAAAGTTGGACTTACCTAACCGGACTATCTGTCCCAGGTAAATGTATTCGTCGACAACTTCAAGAGTAGAGTTCCCAACGGTGAGTGCGGTGGGTACGACATGGACGTTAGACATTATTGTCCATGTTCATTTTAAGACTCACTTGTTGAGATACTCTGTTGAGGTCATCGAGCATTTGTCATAGATCTTCCAGCGACTCCGCCACGACCACAATGTCGTCGGCAAATCGAAGGTGAGTGATGTATTCGCCATTGATGTTGATGCCAAGTCCTTGCCATTCCAAGAGCTTGAAGGCGTCCTCTAAGGTGGCCGTAAACAGTTTTGGAGAAATGACGTCTCCCTGCCTTACTCCTCTTTTTATGGGGATTGCCTTCGTGCATTGCCCCTGTACTCGGACTGACATGGTGGCGATATTATACAAGCACTTCAACACTTCAATGTACCGATAGTCAATGCGGCATCGCTGGAGAGATCTAAGAACCGCCCAAGTCTCGATCGAATCGAAGGCTTTCTCATAGTCTACAAACGCCAAGCATAGTGGCCGATTATACTCCTCGGTCTTCTGTATAATCTGCCGCAGCGTATTTATGTGGTCTATGGTACTAAAGCCTTTCCGGAAACCGGCTTGTTCGGGAGGCTGGAAGTCATCAAGCCTGCGTTCGAGACGATTCGTGATGACTCTCGAAAACAACTTATAAACATGGCTCAGCAGTGTGATGGGCCTATAATTCTTCCGTAAAGTGTTATCACTTTTCTTGAAAAACAGTACCATCACACCCCTGTTCCATGCTTCCGGCGTTTTCTCTTCGAGCAAGACGGAATTAAATAGCCTCTGAAGGACTTTAAGTACCGGCGTTCCGCCCGCTTTCAGAAGCTCTGCGGTAATTCCGTCTTCGCCTGGCGCTTTGTTATTTTTGAGTTGTTTGAGAGCCATCCTAATCTCGTACAGGCTGATGTGCGAGATATCTTCAATGTCGTGTCGGGTTAGCTTGGCTTTTGGGTCTTTTACCAAGTCAACAACAGGTTCAGCTACTTAGGTGTACAACTGCCCATAGAACCTCTCTATCTCCCTGAGCACCTCTGACCTATTCGACGTTACGTTTCCGTCCTCCGTCTTCAGCTTCGTCAACTGGCTTTGCCCAATAGACGCGTCTCTTGCGAACACTTTGGAGCCCTTGTTCTGTGCTATGGTCTCCTCAATACGCATTGTATTGAAGGACCGTAAATCGTGTCGCAAGGACTTCAGTATCTGTCCATTGAGCTGCTTATAGGACTTAGCATCATCGGAGGTTTGGAGCGTCATGGAACGTCGCTCAGCCATGAGGTTTCGGGTGTAGTTGGATAGTTTTTGAGGTCTATTTTTACGGTGGGGCTTAAAATACTTGGACCCGACCGCATGGATAGTCTCTACCAGCCTGTTGTTGATTTCGTCCACTGATGCGCTGCTGTCTAGCAATTCGAAGCGGTTTGCCAATTCGAGTTGAAAGTTCTCGGGGTTTTGGATATGTGCATAATAAGGTCGGAGCGCAGAGTTATCAGAGGCGATCTTTCCATTTTGACATTAATATTTAATGTGCCTCTGACCATTCGGTGATCACTGCCGGTTTTTACCCTGTCAATCACGGAGATATCATTAAATATTTGTCGCTTGGTGCTCATGATGAAGTCTATCTCATTTTTTGTGGAACCATCAGGGCTCATCCAGGTCCATTTCCTATGAGGCGGCTTCCAGAAGAAAGAGTTCATCATAAAGAGTCCCTCCTTCTCCAGATATTCGGCCAGCCTCTGACCCCTGGGGTTGCGCTGCTCATATCCAAATTGCCCCACTCTCAACTCATCATCGCCCCGTTTGCCCAGCCGCGCATTGAAGTCACCCATAACCACTGTAAAGTGTGCTTTGGAAGTATGTATGGCTCTACTAATGTCCTCATACATTACTTTGACGTCATCATCTGAGTATGCCGAGGTCGGTGCGTAGACCTGTATGACCTTCAGCGAATATCTTTTGGATATTCTGAGTATCAGGTACGCTACCCTGCTCGACACACTAGTGATGGACACAACGTTGTCTATGAGTGACTTGTGGACGATAAATCCGACACCACCTTGCGACTGCTGTTCGCCCTCCCGGTAGTAAAGTTTTCAGTTTATTTCACAGAAATTTCCTGGTTTAAGTACTGAAAAACTAAAAGCAGGTATCTTTGATGGACCTTAAATACGTCATTTAATGAAAGGCACCACTAATTTTGAGACTTCAATGAATGATCTGACAAGGCTTGCGTGGAAATCTTTTGTAGCAGTTGCACAAAATTTCCTCGGAAATCATAAGGCTGATAACTATGTAGAATTAGTAGAAGAAATGCTGGTTCGTTTCAAAAATTTTGGCTGTAAGATGAGTATAAAATTACACTATCTCAATAGTCATCTAGATCAATTTTAACACAATTTAGGAGATTTAAGCGAAGAACAAGGAGGACGTTTCCAGCAAGACATAAAAACGATGGAGAATAGATACCAAGGAAGGTGGGACACCCATATGATAGCCGACTATTGCTGGGGAATCATGCGAGATTGCCCACGCCCACGTTTAATACTAATAAAATATTATTTTTTTCTGAAAACTGTATTTTTTATATCTCTGGAACTCGAGCTGATAGAAAAGAACCGGTAACATGTTTGATATCACCATGTAAGATATACTTAAAATCAGGTCTAAAATCCCCGGCACCAAAATCGTTTTAGGCCTGTGTAATAGACTTATCTTAGGCGCGTATATATTATTTTTACTTGTGAATTGAATGTATATTATTTAAGTAGTTTATGATAGATTTGTGTATTGTTATGCTCTGTTTGCTAAGTATACCCCCAAATCTTGTATTTTCTTTAGATCCTCTCCATCCAAAGGTTGCCTGGAAGAGATCACTATTAGTGATAAGCCCGCCCATTGTTACACTACCTTTCAATTGAAATATTGTGTCTTTTTATTTCCTTGTGGTATTTCTGGTGGAACAATGAAGTATTATCTATCTATCTATCTATCTAAAATATCTCTGCTGACACTTAATTAAATTCGTACCTGTTATAAAGAATTTTATGAATAGAACATTTTGCGAGGACAGTGGGTGGTAACAAATGACACATTTTTTTATTAATTAGCTAGCAACATTGAAATGTCAAATGTCAGCGCAGTCATTCATTTTTTTCAAAAATAATTCAAAAGACACTCCTAGCACTGTACGACTGCGGTGTTCTTAGAGATCACCAAGGTTAAGCAGCGTTCGACTCGGGCGGCCTGACATGGGTGACCGTTTATGGTATTTTCATATTCGAGTATCTTCGTGCTTCGTAAGGCACGTTAAGCCGTTGGTCCCGGTTACCTAATAATGTGGTAGTCGTTAAGCCAAGTTGGAAGCTTTATAGGTGTCTGATAAGTTCCAACAGCAGGTGGCCACAAACCTACCTCGGCCAATCCGCACTGGGTCCGCGTGGTGGAGTATGACCTTATCTTTTTCACTTCACTTTGTGAGAGAAGGCCAGCCTTTGCCCAGTAGTGCAACAGTATAGGCTGATATTATTATTATATATTATTCTACTACGATTCTGTGCTCCAAAACATAAATCACTGACGTAGGCCACTCAGCTGTAACACTGAAATGGAGCTGGGCCGGACATATCTGCCGCATGTCGGATGGGGTTTGGGCTAAAACAACCACACAGTGGGTGCCACCAGGCGAAAAACGACAGCGTGGCAGGCCCAGAAAGAGGTGGCGAGATGAGCTGGACTCCTACGACAAGGACTGGCATCAGCTTGCATTGGACCGAGACAGGTGGAAAACGGGAGGGAAGGCCTTCGCCCCGCAGTGAGGCAGTGTAGGCTTATAATAATAATAATTCTACTATTAAAATAAATTGAATTTAATTTCTAAGCGAATACTCGTATAGCCATCATCATCAGTCGAAATACCTCCACTGCAAAACAAAGGCCTCCCCCAAATGATCGTCACGATGACCGGTTTCACGACGCATCCAGCTATTCCGTTTACTAAATATCCATAACCAAATTAAATTGATCCAACAAATATTTAAAACAGTATTTCTTTATTTTACCACGACCAAATAGACCGTGTCCTATATGAAAGACAAATCAAGTCTCCGTAACCGGCGAGCGTGTATGAGACTAACTATGAGAGTGAAGCGAGCCAGAGAGGTATTTAAGGAAAGAACCTGTTGTAACTCTGTACTCTCTGCCTACCCCGCAAGGGATATGGCGTGATGTTATAGATAGCTAGATAATTTCTTTAACAAACCTAATACAAAAGCATATTCAGGCGAACATTACGGGGGCGCTAAAGAGATTTATCACGCGAGAGCTCCACACATATGGAACCATTCATGGAGCGTACAGTAAGCATTAGCATAATGAGAACACGCGCCTTTTATAAAGGATTTCAAGTATTTTGAGAACTAGATTTTGTGATACATTATAGTATATGTGTGAATATCATCGATCAATGAGATACCCAGGTGACAGATTAGTAGTACTAATAATGTCTTATGTATATTAACTCTATATTGTGCACACAGATTTAGCGCAGTGGTTAAGAGCTTAAGCGGCTCCGCCCACTGTGTCTAATAGTCGCGGGTTCGATTCCCGCACGGGACAAATTTTTGTGTGATCCACAATTATTTGTTCCGGTCTGGGTATTTGTGTATGTGAATATTCATGTTTGTAAACGCACCCACGACACCGGAATAAATCCTAGTGTGGGGCTACGTTTTTTAAAACAAATAAAAAAAAATTGTTACAAGTACTTAAACAACAAAGTAAATTAATTTATAGACTTATTTTTTTGGTACTAGATTTGACGGACGATTTGGCGTAGTTGTTCGGAGTTAAAAACGTTCTGCCCACTGGGTCGAATAGTCGCAGGTTCGATTCCCGCACGGGACAAATCATTTTGTAACCCACAATTATTAGTTTCACACAATTTCCACAATAAATCCAAGTGTGGATTTGGTGGAAACCTCAAGGTTTTATTTTTAAACAAAAAAAAGGCGAGTTTAATTCAAAGTCGAGTTATCTACCAGCACCTTTGAGTAATAGAAACACAAATCAAAAACAAAACAAATTAAAAAGAAAAAAAAAGGGAAGCTTTTTATTACTAAGTCCTAGAAACACTATAAAATAAAAAAAAATCCGTTGCTATCAGTGTTCTGGAATTCTGTATTTTGTGAGACATTATATTTATATGAATAACGACAATGAGTGTAGATACTCTATTGTCAGATTTACTAGTATGTTTCCGAGTAAAATAGTATCATTGCAGTAGTGTTTATTATATGTGGTAAAATGTGATAGCTCTTTTAAGTCCTGGAAACACTACTATAGCAGGAACGTTGTGGCAGGATTTGTCAAAGGGAAGATCTTCCAGCCAGACGGGTGGTGTGTCTGGCGGGGCCTGCCACTCTCCCCGAGAGTTGTTGTCGGGGGCTTGTATATATGTTACACGTCGTGCGCACTTTAATATCGCGTTCTAGACATGTATGGCGAATCGTCAGCACCATCTTTTGGTAGGTAGTCGCAACTATGTAGCGACGTATAGGGGTAACTACAACTACAAAATAAAAAAATATCAGTCCTATCAGTGTCCTGGTATTTCGTATTTTGTGAGGCATGAATGCACATCATCAATCAACATGTGTAGTTAAAGTATAGTTGATAGATTAGTAGTAACAATCCTGACCTGTGGATGTTAGAAGTAGGAAGGCTGGAGGTTTTTTTTAATTCCTAATAATAACACTATGAAATAAACGTATAGAAAGAATGCTAAAACAGATATACAATGCGAAAGTGGAAGGATGTAGGCACCGGGGAAAGACCTCGACAATCTTACCATGACCAAATAGACCGTGTTGTATCTGAAAGGCAAGTCAAGAGTCTCGGTAACCGGCGAGCGTGTACGTGACGAACTATGAGAGTGGAGAGAGCCAGAGAGGTATATAAGGAAAGATCGTGTTGGAACTCTGTACTCCCTAAATAGACCACGAAATAAAAAAAAACCATAGCACTGGTGTATTTTTTCATCAGCCCGTTGTGTGGAATTCTTATATTGTAGTACGCTTCAATTTTAAAATCTAAGAAATGTTAAAATTATAAGAATTTCCTTTTTTGGTACCAGTTACATTTTTACTCTCCGTAAATTGTTTTGGTATATCCATAATAATACTCAGATGCAGTAAACTACTAAACTAGTAACTTTGTCTGTCTGTCTGTTTGTTTGTTACCTTTTCACGCGTAAACCGCTGAACAGATTCTGATCAAAGGACATCGTCGAAAATGGCCCTAGAACGAACAAACATGTGATTATACCATCATGATTTATCGTTTTTATTATAGTAGTTGCAAACATCCATATCTAACGGAAAATATGCAATCCAAAACGAATATTTCGAAGTACTTAAGTCAAAGTCACCAACGTCTTTTCCGAATGTCAATGTTATCAAATTACGGTTGGAGATGTCAATCCTATTACTCGGTTATACTAATCGATTACATTGAATCATGATCGATTTGATTATTGCTAGTATCTATCTATCTATCTATCTATCTATCTATATCATCACGCCAGCTCCCTCGCGGGGTAGGCAGAGAGTACAGAGTTCCAACAGGTTCTTTCCTTACATACCTCTTTGGCTTCCTCCACTCTCATAGTTCGTCTCATACACACTCGCCGGTTACGGAGACTATTGACTTGCCCTTCAGCTAAGACACGGTCTATTTGGTCATGGTAAGATAGTCTAGGTCTTCCCCGGCACCTACATCCTTTCACTTTCGCATTGTATATCTGTTTTGTCATTCTTTCTTCTGGCATTCTTTCTATATGCCCGAACCAACGGAGCATACCCTTTCTCATTTTTACACCGATACTATCTTTCATACCTACTCGCTTTCATACTACGCTGTTGCGAATACGGTCGGTCAGCGTGACTCCGCACATCTTCCGCAGAGATCGCATTTCGACCGCATTTATCCTGCTTTCGTTCTCCTTCTTACATACCCAACTCTCACTGCCATATAACAGCGTTGGGACAAGCACTCCGTTATGCATGGCCAGCTGCGCCTTTTGGCCTAAGTGCCGGCTCCCAAGTAGCCTTCCCATCGCACCATTCACTCTATTACCTGCATTCACTCTTCTCTCTATATCAGCGGTGTATTTCCCATCCTCACTGAAGGCGCATCCAAGATATACAAACTCATTCACTTGCTCCAGCACATCGTTACATTATTGCTAGTATATTTTTACATAACGATTTTACAAATGTATTGTTGGCTACTAAATATAACCTCAAAATCTTATACTTTTTGCAATAATGCAATTCCCCCGCTTGTCCCTTTAATAATAAATGCATGAAGATAATTTGCAGGTAACTTGAAATCATACAAGCATTTTTTTATTGCTGTTGACAAATCATGTATCGACACAGAACGATGTCTTTGGCAAGGAGACAGATTTTATACTGGGGAAGGATATAGGCTACGGTTTGTTTTAAGAAAACTTAAGGGTGTAATATACACCTGAAAAAAACCGAACGAAGTCGCGGGTACAGTTAGTCCTACTAATATTATAAATGTAAAAGTTTCTATGTTTTTTACTCGGATTTGGATGAAATTTGGCACACAGATAGTTTATTACGTATATTAACACATATAATATCCCGGAATAATATATTCCCTTATATATTTTATTACATAATATTATTAACCCTATTGAGTTCTTAGATTTACGCGAATATAACACATGATATAAAACTATTTTACGGATTTTATCGCGGTTTATTTTTTTACGTCGGGAACTAAAAATAAAAAAAATAAACCGCGATAAAATCCGTAAAATAGTTTTATTTCATTATTAACCAAGTTAAGAAACTGTTCCACTTCTGGGCACGGGCCTCCTCTCCAACTAAGAGGGTTTAGGCCATAGTCCACCACGCTGGCCCAGTGCGGGTTGGCGAACTTTACACACCTTCGAGAAACTCTTAGGCATGCAGGTTTCCTCACGATGTTTTCCTTCACCGTTAAAGCAAGTGATAATTAATTTGAAATACGCACATGCTTTCGAAAAGACAGTGGTGCGTGCCTGGGTTTGAACCCGAGACCTCTGACTTTGCGGTCTAACCACTAGGCTATCATTGCTTATCATATTCCCTTATAATCCCGGAAAATGTTTGGTTCCTCTCTAAAGTTAACACGGACGACATCGCGGGCAGAAACTAGCACCAAATGAATTCCAAACTAAAATAACTACTTTCTTGGGAACCATTTAATAGATATACAACTATTTAACTATGCACACCGTACCAATAACCTCTTCTAATTTACTCCAAACTTCAAGGTCAGTTAAGGTCAACTAACGTCGTGGCTTTGGGTTGGTCTATTCAGGGACCATATTCGTTATGACCAATTAAAACACGTAACACGGCACGTTGCTATATAATAAAAAAATAAACATTGAAACGCCATAATCTCCAGGCGGGCGTGGCAGAGGTGTACTTTGTACACCCTCTTTAAGTCGACGATGCTAGGTCCTATGTAATAGGGGGCGAGCCTATTGCCATATACCGGGCACAATTTCGAACTCCGAACTGCTACTGGGAATTTTTCGATAGAAAGAAGAAATGCATTTGTCCGACTTAGGATTTGATTCCAGGAGCTCGTGATAGACCAACCAGGCTGTCTTAGGTTACAATTACTTCATGAACTGATCGACTTATGGTATTCCAGTAGCAACAAAATACCATTACATATAATTTCACCAATTTATCGTAACTCGCCTCGTTTGGTTAGAGCGAATAAGGGCCGAGAGCCAGATCAATAACCCTTTCAGTGGGATTAACTGAAATTACTATTGTAATAAGATGTGGGTTCGGTGACTTTGTCTAGTGTTGTATATTTATTTTTTGTGGGTACCCCTACTGTCACGTAATTTTATTGATTTACTAGCTTCTACCCGCCACTTCGTCTGCGTTGAATTTAGACAGGAACCTTACATTTTCGTGAGATAAAAAGTATCCTAATGTTATCTATCCTTATTGGAGCATACACAGGCCACTATGGCACAAATGAACATCTACACAAGATGAACCTAGCTAACGACTATGCAGGAACTGTGGCACAGAAACTGAAACCATGAAGCACATTCTTTGCAAATGCGATGCTCTGGCGGCGCGGCGAATGAACTTGCTGGGGGTGGCCTATCCATCACTAGGAGAGTATCGGCCCTTACCCCCGGCGGAATACATAGCCTATTACAGGGAGTATTTGGGACACCAGGTACGTAAGAGCACTAGGGCTAAGGGCAGTACAAAAGATCCCATTGGGGTCGAAGTGCGTTTGATGAAAATCAACCCTACAAAAAAAATGCCAAATAAGATAAGATCCTAATGTTAACCCAGGTAATAAACTAATCGTGTGCCAAATTTTGTCCGAATCCATTTAGCCGTTTTTGCGTGATCGAGTAACACACATTTAACCATACAAACTTGCACATTTATAATATTGGTTGGATGGGATGAGTTTTCTTCCATTGAGTGAGAGAGTGTTAGATATTTAGAGTCCTACAAGTATTCATTCGTATAAATCAGTAAATAAAAATCTTACGCGCTAAAATAACACAGATTAACTATCTAGAAAAGAACCGCTAAATAATAGTATTTTTGATTAATTGGTCTTAACTAATACCTGTGCCTATGTGTGCCATAGAAAAAAAATAATCCAGAAGCTGCGTTCAGTCGTAATTGAACGCCACGCGGTGAAGCAAAAAAATCAACAATCGTCCTGCGCTCAACGCACTTCCCACCCGCATAATGTTGCTAGTTATAAATGGTTAACCACTTTTTGGGGTAAATGTTCAGTAAGAAATTATAAAATCATTATTGTTTATTACTAGCAGTAACATGTATCTTTATATATATTAACGATGGAAATAGACGCAATTAAGTAGGTTCTTAAAAAAACGCGATTCCATTAGCAGTAAGTTAATAATATTTATTTTATTTATAAGTAATTTTTTTATTTGTGTCGTTAAGTTACAATTACAAAGTTCTGGAATCGATTCTTAGGATGGAAAAAAATATATTATATTTAATATCCCTTTTTTTGAATCATTTTTTTAAATATTGTCTGAAATAAGGGGGGGGGGGGGGAAGGCGGTACACCTCTGCCACTGCCACGTGGCGAAATATGCTTTTTTAGTATCTAACATCGTCGGCAAAATGTATGTCTATGTTTCATCCGGCTTCATCATTATACTACTAGGAATGAAATTATATCCCGACTTTAACTATCTACTCTGCGTCATACATATAAAAGCGTCATTCCAGACAGCTTTTATTAATTAAAAGTGGTACAAGTACTTTCGTCATCGTAACTAAGTAGATAAGTCATTATGTAATAAGTAACTAAATTAATAAAAGTTAGTATTATAACAACTAAGATCCATAGTAAATAAAAGTAGGGAAAAATTACACTGCGGTATTGGCAACACAGACAAAATGGACACATCATTTTCGGTGACAATTATTTTATTTTTTTTTAAAAACGTAGCCCCACACTAGGATTTATTCCTGTGTCGTGGGTGCGTTTACAAACATGAAAATTCACATACACAAATACCCAGACCGGAACAAATAATTGTGGATCACACAAAGATTTGTCCCGTGCGGGACTCGAACCCGCGACTATTAGACGCAGTGGGCAGAGCGGCTTAAGCTCTTAACCACTGCGCTAAATCGTCCGTTAGCTAAATTATGAACGGAACATTTAATTCAATATTTAAATAATACGATGTCTGATTGCGATTGCGCTACTTACAAATAAAAAGTAATCCTATCCTGTTTCTTTTTGAGCTAGACATAGCATAGCAAGAGCCATAATTAAATTTAAATTGACACGCGTAGAGCGTAAAAGTATGACTACTTGCTTTACAGGTACTAATTGTTTTTCAATCCGTTGCGCGCCCGCGGCTTCTAGATTATTATTATTCTATGGTGTTTGCCTAATGATTAACTTAATCTTAGCACAAGTCTGTTAGTGAAAAATAAAATCTTTATTCGTTATTCATCTATATCAGACAGATACTAAATATCCATTATACCCATTACATCTATACTAATATTATAAAGAAGAGAGATTTCCTTGTTTGTTTGATTGTAATCGATAAATATTGATAGCCTAGTGGTTAGACCGTTGGACTGCAAAGTCAGAGGTCTCGGGTTCAAACCCAGGCACGCACCTCTGACTTTTCGAAAGCATGTGCGTATCAAAAAATAATGATCACTTGATTTAATGATGTTCCCTCAGGATAGAAATCAAACCCCAGTTTTCCGTGGCATCATTTATTAGCGGAATGACATCCGTCACCCACAACTCATCGTTCCATAAATCGTGTCGTGACCATAAAGGTCGCTATACTACACTCCTCCCCACTAAAACGCTAACTACACTCCTCCCTACTAAAATGGGAACAACCCAACTCTGTGGAGAGACCAGCAGGAACCAACTCTATTTCGGTAACTTATTTAGTCTACACTTCCGAATGGGTCGCGGCTGGGGCGGTACAGGCGTGGCTGGTAGCGTTGTGTATTCCTCTTCCGGTTGCTCAAGTCGCCGCCCCTCGGGCGATGAAATCGTTACGAGCCCCGTTTCCGGACGCGGCCCCGTCGTGCGGGCGTCTGTTAACTCTGCCTGCCCTGGTTGGGCCTCTAGAGGATCCACGCTCGGTGCAACCCCGTGCGATCGATTACGAATTGTGGGGATCACAAGTAAATTCGCATCACTACGCCTTAACTGATCAATATGCCTATGTATGTGGTTATCTTTTCCATCCGAAACCTGAAAATCCTTAGCCCCTGAGGTGCTAGCCACTGTACCTGGTAGCCATTTCTCTTTCTTTAAAAACTGGCGATACCAAACATCGTCACCAACTCTCACTACCCTATCCACACCTCCCGCGGCATCTACTTGAGTCCTTTGCATCCCCCGCACCTTAGCTTCCCTATCCGGCTTGATTGCGTCTAAACGCGTTCGTAAGCGCCTACCCATAAGCAATAACGATGGAGTTTCACCTGTCGTACAATGTTCGGTGTTACGGTAGTGGAGCAAAAACCTATTTAACGCAAATTCCACACACTCTCTTCCTAATAACGCTTTTCTAATCACTCTTTTTAGAGTCTTAACAGCATTTTCAGCCGCACCATTCGAAGCCGGGTGATAGGGAGCCGAAAAAACATGCTCAATTCCCTCCCTCTCCAAAAATGTCGCAAATTCCTTACTAGTGAAAGGCGGTCCATTATCTGTTACCACTTGTCTAGGGATGCCAAACCTACTCCATAGCTCGTTCAGCTTAGAAACAGTTCCACGCGCCGCCGTATTTGGCAATGGAAAAACCTCCAGCCACTTGGACATAGCGTCCACTACGACCAAGAAAATTTTCCCTTCCACCGGACCCATAAAATCCAAGTGGAGTCTGGTCCACGGCCGGCCCGGCCAGGCCCAAGGGCGTGGCGTCGACCGCGGCGGCGCGTCCGCATACGCCGCACATGTCACACATGCGCGGCACTCCCGTTCTACCGCCTCATCGATACCAGGCCACCACACGTAGCTGCGAGCTATGGCCTTTGATTTGACTATGCCCATGTGTGGCTCGTGAATCATATTCAACACTCTCCCTCGACAACTCTCCGGAACTATCACTCTGTGCCCCCACATAATACACCCCAATTCCTCGTATAGCTGGAATTTCCTATTAAAGTATGGCCCCATTCCTGCTAAGTCACAGGAATCCGGCCAACCATCCCGAACATAAGCTAATACTCGACTTAAAATGGGATCTTTTAACGTTAAATACTTAATTTCCCTGTAGTCCAGCAACAGAGCGTCCTGTGCAAAATGTAAATATGTTTGCTCCGGCATCGAGTCTTTAGACTGGGTATATTCGTCGGTCCGCGGTAATCTAGATAAACCATCGGCACAGTTGTCACTAGTTTTAATATACTCAATATCATAGTCATATGCCGATAAGATCACTGCCCAACGCTGCATTCTACTCGCAGTCATAGTCGGTATACCAGCGTTGGGCCCTAATATGGACACTAACGGCTTATGATCAGTACGCAAAATGAACTTGCGACCGTACAGGTACTGATGGAACTTTTTAATACTAAATATGATCGCTAAAGCTTCTCGGTGAATCTGAGAATAATTTTTCTCAGCTGCTGTGAGCGTCCGCGACGCGTAAGCAACCGGACGCTCCCCGCGCGCTCCGGGCTGCGATAACACGGCGCCCACCCCCCGCGCGCTCGCGTCGCACGTCACCGTTAGGGCTTTCTTCGGATCATAATGAGCTAAAACCTCACTACCCACCAACGCACGTTTGATCTTCTCAAAGGAACGCTCGCAATCCCTGTCCCATGCCCAAGAAACCCCTTTATGCAATAACCTAAGCAAAGGTCCCAATAGTGAACTAAAATTCTTGACGAACCTACCAAAGAAATTCACCATACCGAGAAACGACCGCAATTCCGTGATATTCAAAGGCGGACTAATTTTTAAAATGGCCTCAATCTTAGACGTATCAGCCTTTATTCCGTCTTTCGTGACAATAAACCCTAAATATTTAACTTCGTCTACCAGGAAAACACATTTGCTTTTTTTCAGTTTTAACCCATTATCGGCCATTCTCTTGAAAACTGCTTCAAGAGCCTGTAAGTGTTCTGTTTTTGTCCTACCGCCAATTATGATGTCATCGAGAAACCCCTGTACATAAGGTATACCCTGCAACAATTTCATCATAATTCTCTGAAAAATACCTACGCTTGACGATAGCCCGAAAACTAGCCTATTATAACGGAATAAACCCTTATGAGTATTTATAACAGTGAATTTTTTAGAGTCATCTAGTTCTATTTGGTTGTATGCGTTAGATAAATCAATTTTACTAAAATATTGTGCACCATTAAGACCTACAAGCACCTCATCAATCTTTGGCAGAGGGTAACGATCGATCAGTAAGGCGGGGTTCAACGTTGACTTGTAATCCACACAAATCCGTAGCGTACCGTCCGCTTTATTAACAGGGACCAAGGGTGAGGCCCAATCTGAGCAATCTACTGGCTCGATGACGCCGGAGCGCAGCATCGCGTCCAGCTCCGCATCGACGCGCTCGCGCAGCGCGTACGGCAGTGGCCGCGCCCGGTGGAATACTGGCTCCGCGCCCTCGCGCACGCGCAAAGTCGCCTTGCCACCTGTGTACCGTCCCAGGCCGTCACCGAACACTTCTTTATACCTGTCGAGTAATTTACATATTTCTTCGTCAATGTGCAAACCCTTTTTTATAAAATTACATCTAAATTTAGGTACATCGATTTGTAATTCAGCTAACCACTGCCTGCCGATCAAAGAAGTAGTACCCTTATCAATAATAAATAACTCTAAACACTTCTCCACGTTATTAAAACGTACCGTGGGCTTAATAACACCTACCGGCTTAATTTTTGTGCCGTCATAAAATTTCAAAACGGTGCTATCTTTTTCAATTGGTAAATTACTAAAAAGATTCTCATACACAATATTACTAATGCATGATATCGCCGTACCGGTATCAATTTCCATCTCGAGTAAAACGTTATCAACCGTGATGAGTAAACTTACGGCTTTATAGTTATTTAATGCCAATAGATTCATGTGTTCGATATCATCCTCTTCCTCCTCCTCGCTCGACTCCTGACCGGCGTGACCGTAATGGAAACCTCGCCTCACAGCTTTATCGCCACGACGTTCATGCCACTCCCGCAGGCTCCGGTCATGTATAGACGGACACACCCTTCGCAAATGACCAACCCGCTGGCACTTGCTACATACAAACTTGCGAAACCGACAGGTCTTGAAGCAATGGTTGTTAGCACCACAAGCTGAACAGCTGTCTCCCGACAATTCCGTCGAACATTGTACTCTTGTTAAAGTCCGTGAGGATGACGACAATATGCCGCCGGCAGGCGGCTGGGCGCCTGCCCGAGCATTGTTCGCTGCCGGCACGCCCGCGCCGCTGCGCCCAGCGCACCCGGGAGCCTGCCCGGCGCGCCACGCACACGATGACAAAGCATGCACTGGCCAAGTGCCACTGCCAGTTGCTTCAGAATCCCCTTTCGCACCTTCGACCACCGCTGCGTCCCGCTTCGCCGCTTCTAAAGAACAAGCTAACTTGACAGCATCCGCAAACGTCATCGAATCGTTCTCCGCGAATAGCCGCTGTCTAATTACTTCGCTTCTGATCCCGCAGATAAATTGGTCCCGCAAATTTTCATTCAAACTTGAATCAAATTTACAATTACGTGATAATTTCTTCAATTCCGCCACAAAACTTGCGATATTCTCTCCTGAGTTTTGACGCTTTTGACGAAAACGGTATCTCTCGGCGAGACAACAAGGCGCCGGTTGCAAATGTTGACGCATAAGATTATCGACTTGCACATATGTCAACTCAGAAGGCTTGTTTGGGCTAGCGAGATTTACTAGTAATTCGTAAGCCTCGTCCCCCATGCTAGCAATCAAAGTCGGTAGCTTTAAATCTTCTACCACTTTATTCACTTTAAAGTACATATCTAGTCTATCAACATATGATGACCACATACCAGACTGTACATCAAATTCATTCAATTTTCCGATCGACATTTTTATGTATGATAATTACTTTGTTAAACACACCAAACACACGTAATTTAACTCGTCGCCACTGTGATGTTCCCTCAGGATAGAAATCAAACCCCAGTTTTCCGTGGCATCATTTATTAGCGGAATGACATCCGTCACCCACAACTCATCGTTCCATAAATCGTGTCGTGACCATAAAGGTCGCTATACTACACTAATATTATAAAGAAGAGAGATTTCCTTGTTTGTTTGATTGTAATCGATAAATATTGATAGCCTAGTGGTTAGACCGTTGGACTGCAAAGTCAGAGGTCTCGGGTTCAAACCCAGGCACGCACCTCTGACTTTTCGAAAGCATGTGCGTATCAAAAAATAATGATCACTTGATTTAATGGTGAAGGAAAACATCGTGAGGAAACCTGCATGCCTAAGAGTTTCTTGAAGGTGTGTGAAGTTCGCCAACCCGCACTGGGCCAGCATGGTGGATTACGGCCAGTGGCGGGGCAAGAGCTAAATTTGATGTGGGCAAATTATATTTCGCGAGGCCCTCGAGTGGCGCACCACGACGAATTTAACGAAATGAAAAAAAAAACATATGAACCCACTTAATTCTTATAGATTAGATAGATAATGATCTTATCATATTTAGTATAAAAACAAAGTGCATAAATAAGTTAATAATAAACCGTGATTAATCTATAAAAATAGTAATTTAAAATTTGGTATGTCAACATGGTTGTACGACAAAATTTTATTTCGTTGCATCCAAGGCGCGATGCCCTTCCAACCGCGAGGCCGTAGGCGACGGCCCACGTCGCCCACGCCTTACGCCGCCCCTGACTACGGTCTAAGCCCTCTCAGTTTGAGAGGAGGCCCGTGCGCAACGGTGGGACAGTTTCTTAACAGGGCTAATATTATTAATCAATAAACTCTAAAAAGTTACTGAAGTAACATAGATCTGATAAGCGGCGCATTGTGAGGTACCAAGCCGCGGGAAACAGATAGTCTCTCATAAACACGCGTGAATCCACCAGAACAATCGTATTATCCAGAAGGTCGTAGATAGTCCCTCTTTTAAATCCTTTCAAAACGTTTCATATACAATACAATGTTTTGTAAATAAGTGATACAATCTTAAAGCAAAATAAGGCCAGTTATGCAATAATCGTTCAATAAAGTAATTGATAATTAAGGGGAATTGGACTTTATCTATGGGGGTTAAAGCTCATTTTTTTAATTACCATCTATGTGATTGAAATATTATTGCATATCTAAATTAAGTAAAGGTTGATTTATTACTTGTGGAGGCTGTATTCAGCGCTACATCCACGCATTTAAGACCGGTATTTGCATGACAAACATTTGGAACTGAACGCCTAAACCTCCAAGATATTATGAATGTTGTTACGGTGGATGAAGACATATTTACATTTTGTTGAAATATGTAAATTTTTCGTGGAGTTATATAATGTGACACGTGACAATTTTTCAATTGTGTTGGCAGCTCGCTGAAAATATGGCGCCAAATTCGATGTAGGATTTTTAACTATGTGTACGTTTGAACATGATCGTTATGTTGATGAGAGTAAAGAAAAATATTGCAATGAGAGCTAGTTCCAGTTGGAAAATATCTTAAAAGATCTATTATGAAGACAACATTAATGGGTTTAGACTTACGACGAAGACTGTTGTGTGTGTTTTTGTTGTTTTATTTTGTTTTGTTGGCGTTTGTGACGGCACCAACTGGCCTAACAGAAGACTAGCGGTGGTTGCTAAGTAGCCAGCATTATGCTGAGTTGGGACCGTTTTTTGTGACGAGGTCATATAATTACATTTTTTTTTATTAACCATTGTAAGTTTAATTACCTAATACCTAAAGCTTGTTGCAAAAATAAACTTATTTTATTTTACTATAAGATAATAAATCTATATAACGGAGGATCATTACTTTCCTGAGCACTCACTGTGGGCAAAAGCAGGGATTCGGGGGAGAAAATAAATTCTCAGCGGGTAACTCGATGATCAATGCTCGATACGATGGAACGATACGGTGGTACGATGGAAAATACACTTTAACTTGTCACACAATTCACTCATGATACATAACACAGTTCCTAGGCTTGAGTTTTCACTTTTGTTGTTTTCACAGTTGATGCTTAACTTCTCCAACAACAACCAGCAACGGACTGATCCCGAATACACATTGATCTCCGTTTTATCAGTTACCGTGTTGACCCACCTAGGCTCTGTATACGTCATTTGACGTTTGTGTGTCGTTTTAAAACCGTACTCATGACCCGAATATGACATATCGTCGTTGTCAAACCAATATCTGTTATGTGCAAAAAGTATAACTTTGAGATATTGAATTAACACGATCTCCTGTAAAATTTTATATGAAGCAGATTTTTGAAGCATATTTTTCTAGCGACCACACTTTATCGTTTAATGCTGTAAGTCACATAGCAATCTTTTTATATGAAAATTTGGTTAGAAAACTAGTCATAATAGTCAGAATGTCGAAATCTGCAAAAAGTGCCCGTAGCCGATTTTGGTTTGACAACGACGATATATTAGACTATAAGTAACGTCCATATTATTGTGTATGATGTCTTGTAAATTGGATAATGTGTAGAGCATACATCCTAACTTTACGCCCTACGTATAATTCAATCTCACCCGATAAATAAAGATTGGATAGGATAGGTTCGGGATGTGTAGATCGTACTGGGCCCTTATTCGATATGGCCATTTAAATACGTAACGCAGCGCGTTACCATAACTTCGTCAAATTATCGTTTAATGGTTCTCCAACGGCATATGGTATAACGATTTCACGAGGTTATCGTAACGCGACACGTTTATGTTTTAAAACCATTTTCCCTTAATGTATTTAACGCATAATGTATTTAATTATAAAATTATTGAACGGAGAATGCGCGTGAAGTCCGATGGAATGTTGTGCGAGGCACAAGGGGGTTTCAGGTCTGGAAGAGGATGTTCGGATCAAGTCTTCTCACTCCGCAATATCGTAGAGAAGCATCTGGCAGTGGGCCGGAAGGTTTTCTGCGGTTTTGTAGATCTGGAGAAGGCATTTGACAGAGTTGTGCGAAAGAGACTTTGGGACATTTTGCCAGAGTATGGTATAGATGGCACTCTGTTGCGAGCCGTCCAGTCCACTTATGTGGACTGCAAGGCATGCGTACGGGTGGGTGGTAACAGGTCACCCTGGTTTGACGTTAAAATCGGCGTCAAGCAGGGTTGCGTGTTGTCCGCTAGACTGTTTATAATATATCTGGACAAAAGTCTTCAAAGACTGAAAGTGATGAATGAAGGTGTACAAATGGGTGACTTAGTGGTAAACCATCTACTTTATGCAGATGACGCGGTTTTAATAGCGCCAACAGCCACTGATCTGCAAACACTAGTCACAGTTATGAAAGACGACTGCATGATCAATGGCTTACACTTGAATGTGAAGAAAACCAAGATTATGGTTTTTGAAAGGGAAGAAACCAGAACGAATGTAAGGATTGTGGTTGGTAACGATGTGCTGGAGCAAGTGAATGAGTTTGTATATCTTGGATGCGCCTTCAGTAAGGATGGGAAATACACCGCTGACATAGAGAGAAGAGTGAGTGCAGGGAACAGAGTGAATGGTGCGATGGGAAAGCTACTCGGGAGCCGGCACTTAAGCCATAAGGCGCAGCTGGCCATACATAACGGAGTTCTTGTCCCAACGCTGTTATATGGTAGCGAGAGCTGGGTATGTAAGAAGGAGAATGAAAGTAGGATAAATGCGGTAGAAATGCGAGCTCTGCGGAAGATGTGCGGAGTGAAGCTGACCGACCGCATTAGCAACAGCATAGTAAGACAGCGAGTAGGTATGAAAGATAGTATCGGTGTAAAGATGAGAAAGGGCATGCTCCGTTGGTTCGGGCATATAGAAAGAATGCCAGAGGAAAGAATGACAAAACAGATATACAATGTGAAAGTGGAAGGATGCAGGTACCGGGGAAGACCTAGACTATCTTACCACGACCAAATAAACCGAGTCTTATCTGATGGAAAAGTCAAGAGTCTCCGTAACCGGCGAGCGTGTGTGGGGCGAACTATGAGAGTTGAGGAAGCCAGAGAGGTATGTAAGGAAAGAACCTGTTGGAACTCTGTACTCTCTGCCTACCCCGCAAGGGATCTGGCGTGAGGTTATAGATAGATAGATAGATAGGTATTTAACGCGAAACAATGTAGCGAAGTCTTCTGCGAAGTGTGTGGTCAAATCATCGGTGATTTTCAACATTTGTATGCGTTCGTGAATCCTGAATTATTCCGGAAAATTCTGCTATATAATTTGTTTCTGCCCTCAATAATAACATTACTATAAAAATATAAATAGTTTTGAAAATATGCCGATACCAAATAGGCCCCGTGATTGCAAGAATATATGTCACCGATCGCCGTTATAATATTATGCGTAAACATAAAACTTCCTACTAATATTATAAATGTGGAAGTTTGTATGTTTAAATGTTTGTAACTCAATCACGCAAAAATGGATGTACGGATTTAGATGAAATTTGGCACACATAGTTTAGATACACATATAGGATTCTTATCTAGGAAAAATATTAGTTTCCTGTCTAAAGTCAACGCAGACGAAGCCGGGGGCAGAAACTAGTTTCGTATAAAAGCGTGTTCAAAATCATTCGTCTTTGAGGGTATACAGAGGGGAGAATGCCTTTGCCTTTGTATAGCAAATTAAAGTCTTCATAATTATGTTAGCATTTTTAAATTTAATTATTAGTAACGTTTATTAATACTGGCAATTGTGGTAGAAATGTCTATACTGATTTCAGTTTTAGTCGAATATTTTTAGTACGAATGGTAGACATTTATCTGAAAGTAGTAGAAAAGGTTGGCAACATATATATGGTGACATGCGAGCGGTCCGCTACGGAGGCATTCTGACTTCAGGCGTGGCGAACGGCGAAGCAGAGACTGGACTGAGAGAGTTATTTGCTATCTATCTATCTATCTATAACCTCACGCCAGATCCCTTGCGGGGTAGGCAGAGAGTACAGAGTTTCAACAGGTTCTTTCCTTACATACCTCTCTGGCTTCCTCGACTCTCATAGTTCGTCTCATACATGCTCGCCGGTTACGGAGACTCTTGACTTTTCCATCAGATAAGACTCTGGTTATTTGGTCGTGGTAAGATAGTCTAGGTCTTCCCCGGTACCTGCAGCCTTCCACTTTCACATTGTATATCTGTTTTGTCATTCTTTCCTCTGGCATTCTTTCTATATGCCCGAACCAACGGAGCATGCCCTTTCTCATCTTTACACCGATACTATCTTTCATACCTACTCGCTGTCTTACTATGCTGTTGCTAATGCGGTCGGTCAGCTTCACTCCGCACATCTTCCGCAGAGCTCGCATTTCCACCGCATTTATCCTACTTTCATTCTCCTTTTTACATACCCAGCTCTCGCTACCATATAACAGCGTTGGGACAAGAACTCCGTTATGTATGGCCAGCTGCGCCTTATGGCTTAAGTGCCGGCTCCCGAGTAGCTTTCCCATCGCACCATTCACTCTGTTTCCTGCACTCACTCTTCTCTCTATGTCAGCGGTGTATTTTCCATCCTTACTGAAGGCGCATCCAAGATATACAAACTCATTCACTTGCTCCAGCACATCGTTACCAACCACAATCCTTACATTCGTTCGTCGTCTGAGTTATTTGCTGTACAGTTAAAGTTAGCTATTGTTGCAAGTCTAAAGTAATAAATATTTGAACAGTGGACTAGTGGTTTCTCTCAGTTATGATAATTCTAGACTTCATTCACGGCTCCGCCCGCCTGAACTAAGTGGAATGAAAATAAAATTATAAAATTGATCTTACCTACTTAAAAACTGTAATAAGTTAGATCAAGACCAGTTAGCTGGAACTATTTTGCTGCCGTGCAAGCAATGAACACGTTAAGAATTTTCTCTAGTTCCATATATTTAACATCAGACAAAAATCTATCCAAATTAAAAAAAACTTTTCTCAAAATCTATTCAATGGTTTTTGCCTGATAAACTAACACACAGAGATGACCGTGACAAATAATTGTTTTAAAGAAACTATTCACAAATGAACATACAGTCTAATGATTATTTACTACTCAAAACACTACTTATAATAAAAATTCTTACGTCCTCGCCAATTTTCCCGCGCGAAAATACAATTTTTCCTTTCGGCATTTTTGGCACTGGCAATTTGCACTCCAGTCCAAGTTTGTACCACAAAGGCAAACCATTTTTTGGCACGGCCCGCACTGGTTTCGGTATCGAATCGATTACTTTCTTTAGCTCCGTAGGCTTCCTAAGTGTCATCAACGTTATGTCTATGTCATCTATATCTTCGAGTTCAAGCTCCCCTTTTTCTGACGACATGTTTGCGTTATATTGTTTTTCTCAATAAATAAATATAAGGAAAATATCGCGACGCCACACCGCTATATGGGGTGGTCTACTAAAATTTGACAGGTAGTCGACGTTCGATTTTCTAATGCGCAGACAATGAGTGTCAATGATTGATTTTTAATTGACTTATTCAAGTTGCCAATATCATTTTGCGTATTTATGTAGGTTTAATGAGGTATGTGCTTAGGCTGTTTGCACACGGCTAATCATTTTGAACTTATTAGACCGGGTGGTCTAATAAGTTCAAATAGTTAAATAAAGGACCTTCTATAAATTACGTCACACGAATTTCTTGACTTTTAGAAAGTGTGTGCCCGCGTGGGGCGCGTGGGATTGGCGAAGGCAGGTTTGTGACCACGTGCTGTTGAAACTTATCTTACATTTAAAGATGTAAATGTAATGTCATCATCATCATCAGCCGAAAGACGTCCACTGCAGGACAAAACCCCAAAGATCGCCACAACGACCGACTTTGTACTGTACGCATCCAGCTTCTACCTGCGACCTTCACTAGGTCATCGCTCCACCTTATGGGTGGCCTGCCCACTTCACGTCTTTCGGTATGAGTTAGCCACTCGAGAACCTTTCTGTGATGTAATGTAGTCGACATTGAGTGTTAACCGCGGCCAACGGCTTAACGTGTCTTCCGAAGGACGGCGACGCTTGAATATGGAAATGCCACAAACGGTCACCCATCTCAGATCGACCGAGCCGAATGTTACCTAACCTTGGTGATCGCCAAGAACACCGTGGTCGGACAGCACTACGAGCGGCTGTTTGTTTGTTGTTTACCATCGGGCAACACTTGAGAGTTTGCTCCCTCTTTCATAATAAACTCGTTTCAACAAATTTCCCTTCGCGTATGCCATCAGAGAGAATGTTCATTAAGCTCTAACTTTGATGTTTCATCTTATTAAACTTAACTTACTTAACTTAACAAAAGTTATTACGTTAAATGAGAATTTACCTCAAATCCTTTCAAAGAGATACATCTATTTATTATGTACTTAGTTTTTTTTTATATAAAATGTAGCCATGGGGGTCAGTGTTAATTATTCAAATCTTCTTAATTTTAGGAGCATACAATTAAAATTTCGATGGAAATTAAATTAACCCCCTAAAGTACTCTAGACTACCAATGACTTTTGGACGTCAAATGCCCCAGTCCCTCCATGGTCACAGGTTTTGTAGACCACTCGACACGTCGGGAACTTAAAAACCAAAAATTAAACGCAATAAAATCCGAAATATTTTAGTTGTTTTTACAAGAAATTTTTGCCCAACTATGACCCAGATAAGGAACTACATCTGTGTCGTGGGCGCGATTACAAATATGTGAAATTCACGTACACAAACACCCAGGCGTAAACAAGCATTCGTAGGTCCCAAAGTTAACCCTATCAAGTTCTTACATATGAACTAATGGACCTTAAGCTGTATATTACAACATTGAACAGCTAAGCCTATAACTGCGTCGTTGGTCTAGTAGCGAATAATGCGCGTAGCGATTACGAGGGCCTAAGTCCTTGTAATGGATAAACTCAAAAACTACTATAACGAAAATACTATAATATTTTTAGTTCAACATTATCCAATATTACCAACTTAATGTGTTTGTATCCCGGTTACAAATTAGCTCTTAACTAGAATTATAGATTTTCTGAGAATTTAGACTTTTTTTTCTCCTTGTGCACTTAGTCAATAAGCAAGATTTATGTATTTAGATAATGTAATGATAATTTAGATATGTATTTAGATAAGTTAGTATGTGTGTGGTCATACCGCGACCTCAACTACCGGCTTCAACGGAAGACCAGCGCTGATTGCTTGCAGTCAGCACAATGCTGAATTGGGACCGATTCGCAACAATATTAGTTTTTTTTTTTGTGTTTTTAGTGTATTACTACATTTTTTTATTTTTTGTTGCGAATAAATTTATTTTCTTTCTTTTTTTCTATAATCGATTTTTTAAATTATATTATTATAGATTTTACTTCAAAAAATTAGAGATCCTTTCATCTTTAATTTCACCTTAATTATTTGCAGCGTAGGACGACCGCCTACCAGATGGAACGACGATCTTGCAAGGATCGCAGGTAGTCGTTAAATGCAGGTGACATCGGTGCGGCTGCGCTAGAGAACGATTGGGGAGGCCTTTGTTAAGCAGTGAACAAGGCTGAGATGATGATATTATGTTAAGGCGAAATGAAGTTTACGGGGACAGGTAGTGTTCAATATTTATGTTATTTTTATCAAGCACCAGTGACCCGTACGGCTTCGCACGAGTGAATTATACACATACGCCTTCCTCTTGAATCACTCTGTCCATTGGTGAAAACCGTAAGAAAATCCGTTTGTTAGTTATCGAGTTTATCACGTTCAGACAGACAGACAGACAGAGGCGGCGGGGGACTTTGTTTTATAAAATGTAACGATAGCTATAGTGATGTATCAGACAAAATCTATAAACGAGTATTTAAATGCTCGAAGTTCAAAGTATAGTAAAGGAAAAATACGCAATAACGTGGCTATATAGTAGCTACGCAGAGCTCTTATTCGCTACGAGTAATTAACGTACCGCGGCACGTTATGTTTACTTCGTGATATAACCTTTTAATGGTACTCCAGTGGCAGTGTTGGGCATTATTGAATCATAATAGTTAAGCTATACCGTTTGAACGTCAAACGCCCCAGTCGCTCCCGTGACTATGGGTGTTTTAGAGCACTCGAAACTTCGGGAACTCTCTTGTGTTTGAGTGATGTACGCTGTTGGCCGTGAGGCCTTTACAGGTTCACCGGACTTAAGGGCGAGCGTGCAACCACCACGCTCGAGCCAGAAGGGCAAGGGGCGACATACTCGAGGGCGCCTCAAGGAGGAACGGCCTCGGTTTGGACAGTCGCTACGGGGGGAGGGGGTGTAACTAGTGCACCGGTCGGTGGGCTAGGGGATCTACGACTTCGTCGTCGTCGTCCGTATCCGGAGCGGAAAGAAGCGATGTCAAAGCATCGGGGGGATCGGTGAGAACATGTCCCCATTCGGGGAATGGATTTGGTTTCGGAGATCTACAAGTAAAGCAGTACAAGAAAAATAGTAGTATAGAAATATTCTACCAGAATGTCAGAGGTCTTCGAACAAAGTTAAACTCATTCTACAAGAATATTGAAGTATCTGGTGCCGATATTTTTGCAATAACGGAAACAGGTTGCAATGATTCTGTACGAGACGCAGAAATAATACCGCCTGGATACCAAATAATACGGTGCGACAGAACGGACGGGCGTAAGCAAGGCGGAGCGTTTCTCGTGGCCACACACCGTTTTGAACTGCGTAAAGTGGCGGTACCGGGCGACGTCGTCATTGATAACTGTTCGTTTGAGATTGTATGCTGTAGCGTGTATTTGAACTACAGACATTTGTTTTTATGTTGTGTTGTCTATATTCCTCCTGGGAGTAGCGAAATGGAATATATGCAGTTATTTAGGATTATTGAACAGTGTTGTACTAAATACAATAATGTTATAGTGTTAGGTGATTTTAATTTACATTCTAGTAATGAAAATATCATAAATTATTTTGAATATGTTATGGCCTTCTGTGAACTTATTCAAAAAAATTAAATACCGAACTGTAATAATCGGCAATTAGATTTAGTGTTAAGCTCGTTGAGTTTGGAGGGGGGCATGTCTGTGTGCGCGGCGGACGAAGCATTGGTTGCGATCGACCTGCACCACCCGCCGCTCGCGGTCTCCGTCCAGTTCGGTGGCTGCTCTGATGAAGTGGTAGACACTCATGAGCAAGATCTTACACAAACACAAGAGTGGAATTTTACTAAAGCGAATTTTCTTGAGCTGTACCCTTCAATAGCAGCCATCGATTGGAGTCTATTGTATGGTATCCAGGAACCAGAAAAGGCCCTGGATTTTTTCTACGGAGCACTTAACAATACAATTGATAGTTGGGTACCCAAAAAAATGTTTAGAATAGTAAACTCACGGTATAGGTACCCAAAGTGGTACACGCCGGACATTATTAGTAATATAAAACTTAAGGCTAGACTACATAAGCGATACAAATGTAGTAGGTCAAAAAACGATTACGCGGAGTTCTCAATTGTTAGAGCAAAAGTGAAAGACTTATTAGAAAGAGCGTATGAAGATTACCAGGACGGACTACAACGAAGTTTGTCGGTAGATCCAGGATCGTTCTGGGGTTACGTAAGATCAAAACGGGGTTCCATAAATCGCAAAAAAATTACTAAAGATGGTCACATATTATCCGAGTCGGTATGTGCATCTGAGTTTGCCAAATACTTTCAATCTGTGTACGGAAGGGACCAGGCTATCCTAAACGTGGGGGAGGCAGCAGCGGCGGCCAGAGCGGGCGCTATTCGCGTGCACGTCCCCCGATTGAGTACTGAGGAAGTTCGCACCGCTCTCTCGAGGCTAAAGCCAAAACGTTCCGCGGGACCGGACGGCATACCCGTATTTATTGTTAGGGATTGTGGGAGCAGCTTGGTAAAACCTCTCAATCACATTTTTAATTTGTGTTTAAAAGCGTCATATTTTCCACAGCGCTGGAAAATTACCAGGGTTATACCTATACCAAAAGGGGATCCTGGGACAGACATAACTGGGTTTAGGCCAATTGTAATTTTATCAACGCCAGCGAAGGTGTTTGAATCTGCAGTACAGAATAGCGTTCAAAAACAGGTAGCTGCCCAACTCTCAGACGCTCAACATGGGTTCCGTCAAACTCGCAGCACAACCAGTAACCTTCTTGTTGCCATGGCGTACATCGTACCGCACGTCGACGCGGGAGTGCAGGTCGATGCCACCTATTTTGACTTTCGTAAAGCTTTCGACTTGGTAAATAACGACGTACTCCTAACTAAGTTGGCTACCATTGGTTGCACCAATCAACTACTGCAATTCTTTGCCGACTACATGAGGGGCAGACAGCAATATGTAGAATACGCGGGTTGTAAGTCTGACCGTTATTTTACTAACACAGGTGTGAGTCAAGGAAGCAACTTGGGGCCGTTACTGTTTGTACTTATGATAAATGATTTGCCTGAGGTAGTCAAGGAAGCCAAATGCCTGTTGTTCGCAGATGACCTCAAATTGCTTATGGGTATCAGGGATAAGGATGACTGTGAGCGCCTCCAGCAGGACGTTGATAGGGTAGTGGAATGGACTCAGAAAAATAAATTACAGTTTAACACTGCCAAATGTTCAGTGTTAACATTTAGTAGAGCGAAAAAGCCACTGCTCCATAACTACGAAGTTCAAGGTGTCCCAATAAAAAGAATAGACACGGTGAGAGACTTGGGAGTTCACATGACAGCCGACCTGAACTTCCGAGCACACATTATCAATGTATGTAAAAAGGCCTATAAGACTTTGGGATTCGTACTTCGGCAAGTGGGTGAATTTAAAAGTATTAAGGCCGTAAAAGTTTTGTACGATGCATTGGTAAGAAGCCAGCTCGAGAGCAACGCGGCAGTGTGGGCACCACACGAAGCCAAGTACAGTCTCATGGTGGAGCGTATTCAGAACAAGTTCACAAGATATTTGTATTGGAGGTTGTATAGTGTTTACCCATATTATCCCTTAATGTATCCGACGTTGTTTATTCTGGGAATGACAGGATATAACAAGTTGGAAGTCAGGAGGGATCTTAACCTCGCGCAGTATGTGTTGAGCTTGCTTCGAGGGAAGGTATCCAACCCGAGCATACTGGAATCGATTGGATTGTGTGTGCCCAATGAGTATGTGCACCGTAGGAGGAAACCACGTCTTTTCGCGGTACCCCGAGGGCGAACGCACCTACTTGACAAAATGCCCTTAACGCGTATCATGCACACGCTAAATGTAATTGCCGATAATATTGATTTATTTTGTTGTTCTGTAGATGAATTTAAACGGGTCACACTGTACATATTGTGTTACGGTAATGGGTAATCTTAAGTTATAATTACACTATTGTATTGGGATAGTCCTGTAATAATAGTCGTAAGTCGGTATAAATAAATAAATAAATAAATAAAAAATGTCGCGGCCAGCGGTAGCGGCAGGGGTCGGGTTCGTAGTCGGCGGCGGCTACGATTAGCGGATTCGCATGGGAAGATGTGTTCGCGAAGTGTCGAGTTGTCGCCTTTTTAATATAGGCGCGATTTGATTCGAGACCGAGATCGGAGTGGAGGTCGACATTTCGTACAAACCACGGGGCTCCTACGGCTTTGCGGAGGAAGCGGGACTGAACCGCTTGAAGTCTATCGATGTGAGAGTGGGCTGCATGCCCGAACACCTCACATGCGTACGTCATGATGGGTCGCACGCAAGTTTTGTAAAGTGTCACCTTATTTCTAAGGGACATTTTACTCCGCTTGCAGATTAGTGGATAGAGACGGCCGAGCACAAAGGATGCTCGATGACGGACTCGCTTGATGTGCGGGCCGAAGGACATGGGTGACCCCCGGAAACTCTCTTGCCCGGTGAAACTGTAAAGGCCCCGCGGCCAACAGCGCAGATCAGTCTCACACACACTTCAGGAACTTAAAAACCAAAAATAAACCGCGATAAAATCCGAGATTTTTTAATTGCAATTTAATTTGATCAGAATGAATTTTTGCCCAACCCTATCCTGTGGCATACAGAATTCTGTTTCGTCCAGAAGTTATCGTAACGCGCCGCGTTTGGTTTTAGCAAATAACGGCCCAGTAGCGAAATTGCTATTGAAATTCACTCTCCGCTTTTTGCTCTATACAGTTCGGATGCTGCAAACTTTTTGTAGAAAAAACTGTTTCAGAGCGCTAAACACGAAAACTGTAACGTTAACGTGACGCTGTCAGTAATCTTGCTGTCCTGTTCATGTTTATTTAATCAATTTGTAGTGTGACAAGGATAGCATATCAACTCGGTAGGGTCACGCCAATGTCAATCTTTTCGTGCTGAGCTCTCAGGTCTCTATACACCTATGCTGCACCTCTTTTTACGCAAAGAAAATAAAAAAGAGAGTACGTTTAAATTTGTATGTGTCGCTGGTCTTTCAGGTCATCCTTTACTGTTCGCAAAACTAGGGGTGTTTAATTTTCGGTTCTTTTATTTGTGGCATTCTTTTATTTTATTTTTGAAAAACGTTTTTCGCATTGGGGTTCCAGTGGCGTTTACAAAAATAAAATTCAAATACACAAACCTAGATTGCAATAAATATTTGAGAAACATACATGGCACAAAAATTTGTCCCGTGCGACAATCGAACCGTCGACTACTTGATCCTGTGGGCGGAGATGCTTAAGCTCCAAAACCACTGAACCAAGTCATCTGTCGATTGTAATTCTGCACCGATTTTACCGTAGTTTTTATTTACATTTGATTCCTGGTTAAACATCCAGAGGTCTATAAGGAAAGAACCTGTTGGAACTCTGTACTCTCTGCCTAACCCGCTAGGGATACGTTGTGATTTCTTTTTTTAAAAAAAACGTAGGCGTACACTTGGAATTCACTCCCATCCCTCCAATATCGTCGGGGGAGTGATGGCTGTTCCAGTAGTCACACTCGTGAACGGGTGCTGCTTGTCCTGGTCCATTTGGAATCCTTTAGACACTCTCTATAAAAAACATCACTAGTCATATCTCGGTCGTATGGCATCACTCTGGAGCTAGATTGTAAACTATTTAATTGTAACCTAAACATTGTATCCACACAAGATGATTAAAAAAAATATATAAAGTTAAAAAGAGAAAGAGAATTCATTAAAAAAAAGTCAAGCCCGCTGAGAATAACGGCCGGATCTTCTCAGTGGAGACCGCGTTCCGATCCAGTGGTAGATAAGTAGTTAAATTAGATTTACAAAAACTAGTGGTCGCCCATAGGTCGATATTCGACCTACTCTTTCATCGTTTGCTGGTTATGTTTGACATTCAGTAAGACTATAGACAAATAATATTAAAGCCAAATATCAATTTGACGTGTATTGTGTCAAATACATAGTAGTGTGTGTAACGTTTTTTTCATTGATTGTTATGTTATGTTTTATGCATAATTTAAAAAAAAATATTAGCATTCTGCACTCCTTCTCTATATAAACTATAAGTGGGGGAAATTTCATACTTTACGTCCGTGCAATTTTCGTAAAAATGTGTACAAAGTTTTTGCGTCACGTATTAATATATAGGTGTAAATTGACACTTTGTTTTGTAGGGCTTATACAAAACAAATTATTTGAATTTGAATAATTCCTGTCGTGGGTGCGTTTACCAACACGAAATTCACATGTACAAACACCCCGACCGAATCGAATATTTGTGGGTCACACATAGATTTGTTCCATGCTGGCATCGAACCCCCGACTACTTGTTTGTGATAGATAATATTAGTAAGTATGTAAGTGTTGTGATGACCATGAAATTGGGTAAATAAATTGTTAGTTGATCATATACCTACTTTTTCATTTTATTTATTTATCAATAATACTTTATAGTAATAATGAAATAACTTAAAATTAAATTATGCGTACCATACTCTGCACATACAATATAATATGATTATATACATTTTATGAGTGATTAACAATAGCTCCAGTATCAGATTTATTCTCAATATTTTATGGCACAGAACTTGGGTTGTATTATCCCCGCTAATAGATACAGGGCTAATATACCTACAACTGCATTGCATATTAATATCTGAATAATAGAAATGCCTTCTTAAATAGTTATATTACTTACTGTAGGGTATCAAGGTTATCCCTAAAGACGCAATTACAGACGTACAAAGTAGAGCTACCTAAGCTTTGCCGAGATATTTCTGGTCTCTATGTGGTCCTTCTTCGGGCTCTACAACAATGTATTATCTTGAAAGCATGTGCGACTACGACATTTTAGATCGTACGTCTGTTGCCCACTTTGGTATAATTAATTATACTTACGGTTCAACATAACTGTCACCCTTTTTCCTCTATTATGCCATATACCCCAAGCGGGGGTAGCAGAAGTGTAAATGTATTGGGGGTTGCCTATGTTGTTTTTTTTTAATTTCAATAATGAACCGGCTTGTCCCGCACTAGGAATTATTCCTGTATCGTAGGTGTATTTACAAGTCTGATTTTCATAAACATAGACCTAGCCTGCAATAATCGTTTGTAGGTTATAAAGACTTTTTAATGCAGTGAACAGAGCGGTCTACGCTTTGACCACTAGAAGGAAGTCATCGTCAATATTCCACGGGCACAATTCCAAATTTCAGACTGCTATCAGTAGCAGTCTGTCTCCGTCCGAAAAAATCCTGGGAATTTATGGATCGGAAAACTAAGATTCGAGCCCACGACCTCGGCATTATCAGCCGCACAATGCTCCTTTAGACATAGTAACGACCTACGATTTTAAAAGCTCAGATAAATACGCGTTTTCCAAACAGTCATTTAAAGGCAGAATTTTAAAAGAATAGGTTACCACACTAACCTAATATATGTTAGGTTAGGTTAGGTTATGATTTTATTTACTTTTATGAATTCCAATTATTTATTTACTGTGGCTCTTACTCTAAAGTAATATTTTCGTATCTCTTATAATATTATAATATACTTGACACAAGCATAAATATATCCATTATTTTCCATTCTATAGTTACAACTAATACTTTAAATTTCAAGAGTATCTCTTGGCGCCATCTCACGACTTACTTGTATTTAGTGATATCCTTTAATTGGCGAAGAATGATAATATTACGTAAACTTTATACTCTGTAGTTAGTAAGCTGTCCAAAGTCCAAATAAAATAGGGATGTCCAAATAAAAATAAATAAATAAATCATTAGTTCTATCTATATCTATCTATATCATCACGCCAGATCCCTTAGGACCTTATAAAGGAAAGCGAATAGGTAGGGTAGGCAGAGAATACAGAGTTCCAACAGGTTCCTTCCTTACATACTTCTCTGGCTTCCTCTACTCTCATAGTTCGTCTCATACACGCTTGCCGGTTACGGAGACTCCTGAATTGTCCTTCAGATAAGACCCGGTCTATTTGGTCATGGTAAGATAGTCAAGGTCTTCCCCGGTACCTATATCCTTCCACTTTCGCATTGTATATCAGTTTTGTCATTCTTTCTTCGGACATTCTTTCTATATGCGCGAACCAACGGAGCATACCCTTTCTCATCTTTACACCGATACTCTCTTTCATACCTATTCGCTTTCTTACTACGCTGGTAAATCATTAGTTTTTTTAAATTAATTACTAAGGTTGCGAATTAGTCCATTTGTCGGCGCCACCTTTTGGCCAACGGACAGCTGTCAAAGGGACATTTTGTCAATCGCCAATGTGAGTTTGACATTATATGACTTACGCGCAAAGCTTACACGGTTCGACAGGCGCGAAATTAATAGAAATTATTTATTGATGTCTTATAAATAAACACTCATTTTTATGTCCATTATATACATATAACTCAACAAGGGTTCTATAACGATTGATGGAAAAGCAGTTCTTATCTTTGCCAAATTTACATGTTACCTCTAACCAATGAGGTAAATAAATAGAGAAGAAAACGTCACTTCGGCGCGTCGAAAAAAGTGTAACCATTTAAAAGTATGCCGACGTAGCTTTGAACCCGATAAATAATTTGGAGTAAACATATACCCATCTTTTTTACTCTTGTTCCCGACCATACCGATATTATGTCGATCCGATAGAGGTAGAAACATTATTAGTAGTGGGTGGCTCGGTGTTGCCTACTATATGATTTTTGCCCACAATTAAAATTCACAATGAATATAAATTTTTAATGAATGTTATAAATATAAATCTTTAATTATAATTTTTAAATTAACTTGGTTACATTTAGAATTCAATACATACATGAGTAAAATGAATTATTATGGAAACTCATTTTATTCAATATGAAACTAGAATTGGAATACAGATATTTAGATATTAGTTAATAGTGTCTATTAGGGTATGTAATCAATTTATCACAATGTTATTGAATGAGTAATAAACAAAAATGGGTATGTTACCTATTGCATTATTTTCAGAATATGCAGGTTGATGGTTGCAGTCTATTAAGAGTGCGTAAAATAAGTAAAAAATTACAAAACGCTTATCTCCTCAACAAACTCAGAAAAACGTTGTTGCCCATTTCCCGTTTCCAGTGACGACGTCTTGGTCCAGACGTTAAGAGCGGTAGGCCGCTCCGGTTACTAGACTGAATAGTAGCGGCTTCAATTCCCGCACGGTACAAATCTTTGTGTAATTAGCACATTGTGTTTAAGTCTTAACATTTGTTTGTGTGATTTTCATGTTTGTAAACGTACCCACGATACAAGAGTAATAATAATAATAATATTAGCCCTGTTAAGAAACTGTTCCACTGTTGGGCACGGGCCTCCTCTCAAACTGAGAGGGTTTAGGCCATAGTCCACCACGCTGGCCCAGTGCGGGTTGGCGAACTTCACACACCTTCGAGAAACTCTTAGGCATGCAGGTTTCCTCACGATGTTTTCCTTCACCGTTAAAGCAAGTGATAGTTAAATTTTAATACGCACATACCTTCGAAAAGACAGAGGTGCGTGCCTGGGTTTGAACCTGAAACCTATGACTTTGGAAAGAAAAAAGTCCTGGTTAATTGCCTAATTGCTTTCTAGGATACGCCAGGGAACAAATGAGGTGGAGCTATTATTTACCGGATCCATACGGCAATTGTGTAATAATGAATTATGTACAAAATTCGGTATGAGCAAATAGCTTATTTCTTTTTTTTAATGAAATTGCACCCTTTGGGAACCCAAAAAATAATAACATAGGTATTCGCATAGTACATAATTACAAGTGACAAAATCATCCAACATTTTCCCATACAGACGGGAACACCGAATGGTTTTTTAATACCAACACTGAATTTTATTTTTGCACCTTAAAATCAGTTTTTCATTTTATTTACTAGTAAATATATGAAGAAACAATAAACCTCTGTATGGAAAGTAGTACCACTTGCGATATAGTGATTTTGTGACCTCAAATCGCGTTCTTACACCACGCATTTACCTATTTTGTGTTTTTTTATTAATGTGTTACACGTCAGGCGTCAGGCAAGCCAATGAATGACACAATATAACATGCCTGCGGGCATATTCTAAACCATTTAAACACTCATTTTTATGTCCATTATATAACATAACTCAAAAAGGATTCTGTAACGATTGATGCGAAAGCAGTCATTATCTTTGCCACATTTACAAATGCCTCTAACAATGTAAATTTGACAATACCCATTTCAAATGATTCTCAAACTTAAGTAACTCACTCAAGAGACTCAAGAATCAAATAAACATCCTTGACTTGCTTCTTTTAGGAATATTTGTCTAGGATTGCCTCTTTGGTCTTTTGCACGTGGGCCGTCTAACGATTATTGGTCATGAGTTTGTAGGAATTACTTAGGTTATTCTATAAATTCCAGTAGCATCCTGGAGTCTTGAATTGTGCCCAGTGTAATGGCAATAGACTCGCTGAATATTGCATTGGGACCTAACATTGTCGGCGAAATGTGGAAGCTGTACTTCCGCGGGCCAAAATATCATACAAGGATATGTTGGCTCGCGGAAAAAATCGGAACAACGTTGTCATCAAGTGTCACTTCATGACAGTCGCAGAGTTGCCGTTTTCAATGAAATTTTCCCAAGTTCTTGTTTTAATTAATAACCATGCGGACCCACCTGTTGAAATGTAAAGTAAGTCCCCTGTAAGTAGAAACAATTTGCTTAATGATAACCCTAATTTAACACTGTAATGTATGCAAATAATCATTCAATAGTAGGTAGTTGTAAATCTTTGCCCATTCGCACTGTCTGAGAATAAATGTGTCGCATGAGCTTTGCGTCTTACTAATTTTCGGCTGTATATACTTCATTGGCGACGATTACGTACGAATTCGCGTGTGTATAACGCAATAGAGAGGAGTTATAAACAAACAACGATATCGATCGGCAAAATCATCGAATTTGACATCGAAACAGACTGGCGGTTGTACGTGAAACGGCTTGAACAGTATTTCATCGTGAATAACATTTCTGAGGAGCTGAAAGTGCCAACTTCACGGTGATGGGTGCCAAAAGTTACGAGCTACTAGTGAACCTGTGTACGCCGGATAAAACATTCAAAGAATTAACGGTCACTATGGAAAAACACCTGCAGCCACGCCCTAGTATTTTAGCGGAATGTTTTAAATTCCATCATCGGAATCAAAATACTGGCGAGAAAATAAGTGATTACATCGCGGAATTAAAAAAGTTGTCGAGATCAGGTGAATTTGGACAGTGGCTAAACGAAGGTTTACGTGATCAGTTAGTTTGTGATTTAATAAGCGAAACCATTCGACAACGATTATTTTCTGAAGAGACGCTAGATTTCCAGAGAGCCTGTAGTTGGCACTAAATATGGAAGCAGCTGAAAAAGACGCGGCGGCAGTCAACGTGCAAATTGGAGAGAAGACGGCTACAGTAGAATGTCAGGTGATTGCTAGTGCTGGTACACCTATGAAAGGCAACAGGGTTATGGACGAACTATAACGAGAAGAACGATGCTCACTACGAGGGTCACGAGTGGAACATGTAATAAGACGACGCGAAACAACACAGACAGAGCGGCAGGATATTTGGCCAGTGCTACCGAACGGGGCAGCCAG
Organism: Phalera bucephala; assembly: GCA_905147815.2. NCBI lineage: Eukaryota > Metazoa > Arthropoda > Insecta > Lepidoptera > Notodontidae > Phalera > Phalera bucephala. The sequence continues at coordinate 31,614,685 of LR990611.1, read as the reverse complement.
GCGGGCGGACACTGGCGATGCCAAGCATGTGCCGGAGACCATGATGTGCGGTCGTGCAGCGCTACGTATGTCGTCTGTGCAACCAGGCCGGCCATCTACGACGAGTATGTCCGAGGCTGAGGGATACCGGTCACAACTATATGGACGACGCGGCCGAGTTGAGTAACAGCAGTGACGAGGTAGGGACAATAAATCAATTAGCATTAGAAAATTATCCACCGATCTTTATAGAAGTCAGTATTGACAATATAAACGTTGCAATAGAATGTGATACAGGGACTGCAGTATCCTGTATAAGTAACGAATTTTATAGGCAACATTTTAAAAATACCAAGTTAGAAGAATGTAATTTAGTACTTAGATATTATACAGGTGAAACGATACGACCATTGGGGGTAATTAAACCCGTAGTGAAATATAAACATAAGTCTAAGCACCTGGATTTGTATGTAATAAATAATGGAAAAACTATTTTACTTGGCAGACCGTGGATAGCGGACTTAGGAATAAGCATACCTAGCGTAGGAAACAATAAAAATGTAAACCATGTATCTTATGGAAATTTTAACTTTGAAATGTTTATTTCCAGATATTGTAACGTGTTTTCGGACGGGCTGGGGTGCTTCACCGGTGGCCAGGTCAGCATACATTTGCGCGAGGGGGCGAGGCCAGTGTTCATGCGCGCGCGACCACGTGCGTACGCGCTGCGCGAGCCGGTGGAGCGCGCGCTCGAGCAGCTAGTGCGCGACGGCGTGCTCACGGCTGTGGACCGCTCCGACTGGGACACGCATATTGTGCCAGTCGTCAAGAAAGATGGTAACATTAGGATATGCGCTGATTACAAACTAACACTTAACAAAGTGCTGGAAGTCGATCGTTACCCTCTGCCCAGGTTTAGGACTTGTTAGCGAAAAACACAATTTTTGAGAATCCGTGTACGGTTTCTCAAAAATTGATCTTTCGCAAGCATATGCACAATTAGAGCTCGATGATAGTAGTAAATGTACCGTAATTAATACACATAAAGGTCTGTTTCGATATAACTGTTTAGTGTGTGGGCTCGCGTCCAGTCCGGGTATTTTTCAAAAGAAATTAGAACAACTTTGTGCTCATCTGTCCTATGTAGGAGTATTCTTAGACGATATTATTATTACAGGCTTAGATACCGCATCCCACTTAGATAATTTTAATAAGGATTTTAAGATATTGGAATCGAACGGTCTCAAGGTAAAAAAAGAAAAATGTAGTTTTTTCAGGAACGTATCACATATTTAGGGTACGTGATATCAAGCAAGGGGGTATATACGTGTCCGGACAAAGTTAGGGCTATTACAGACACGCCCGTTCCTAGAAATGTGCCAGAATTGAGATTATTCTTAGGAATGGTGATGTATTACGCCAAATTTGTGAAAAACATAAGTTTTATTTTAGCGCCATTATATAATTTGCTGCGGTCAGGGGTTAAGTTCGTATCGGGCAAGCAGTGCGAGAAGGCATTTAAGGAAGTGAAGTGTTTATTGGCTTCAAGCGAAGGACTCGCGCACTACTCGCCAGACCTACCGTTGATAGTGACGACGGACGCGAGCAGCGTGGGGGTGGGCGCGCTGATATCGCACGTCACGCCGCGCGGGCAGCGCCCCGTGGCCTACGCGTCGCGCTCGCTCACTAGGGCCGAGCGAGCATACTCGCAAATAGAAAGGGAGGCTTTAGCCATTGTCTACGGAATAAGGAAATTTCATCAGTACTTATATGGTCGAAAATTTACCTTGAGAACCGATCATAAGCATCAAACATCAATATTTGGGAGTAAAGCTGGTATTCCCGTGATGGCCGCTAGCCGTATGCAAAGGTGGGGAGTATTGTTATCGGGGTACGACTACGATATTCAGTATGTATCGTGGGCTAAAAACAGCGCAGATGCCCTATCGCGGTTACCCTCACAACGTAGTAAAGAACTGAACGTGAAGAAAATCACTTATTTCAATTTCGTTGAGGACTTTTTACCGGTCACTCACGCTGATATTCGTAAGTCGATGGCTGCGGATACCTTGTTAAGTAGAATACTTATTTACACTCAGACGGGTTGGCCGGCATATTGTAGTGAAGAAAATCTGAAACCGTATTATACACGACGTAATGAAATTTATTCTGAAGGAAATTGTCTCATGTGGGGTTACAGAATTATTGTGCCAGTATCATTACGCTCGCAGATCCTTCGACAACTACATAGTAGCCACATGGGAATCGTAAAAACCAAATCGTGGGCGCACTTACGTGTGGTGGCCGAATATCGATAGGGACATATAGGAGCTATGCCGCCAGTGCGGCACCTTCGCGGCCGAGCTGCCGGCGCCGGCGCGCGCGCCGTCACAACCCTGGCCCTACCCGGCGCAGCCGTGATCGAGGCTACATATTGACTTTTTGTTGCGCGGTTTGACGTCTCTCGTCATTATTGATTCAACTTCGAAGTCGTTAGAAGTGTTTGAAATGTCTCGCACTACGGCAGGGGTAGTTACCAAAATATTAAGAAGTCTATTTGCGATGTTCGGTCTGCCAATAGAAGTGGTATCGGATCAGGGCCCGCCGTTTACGAGTGCCGAGTTCAAGTCATTCCTCAAAAATAATGGAATCCGTCAATCTTTTCCCCCCGCGTATTATCCGGCGTCAAACGGAGCAGCGGAGAACGCGGTTAAATTATGTAAAAATGTCATTAAGAAAGCCCTCACGGATAGATTTGATATCGATTCAGCCCTGCAGATATTTTTACTAGCCTATAGAAACACCATACACGCGACAACGGGAGAAACACCTGCATTTGCAAAAACGTTCAATACGTTCACGGTTAGATTTGTTGCGGGGCGAGCGGGCAGTCGCGGACCGCGTGAGTGAGGCGCAGCGGCGACAGGTCAGGTACGCGCGGGGCAACTTACGAAAACTCGGGCCCGGAGACCCGGTATGGCTCAAGCAATATAGGGGTCAACAAAAGTGGGAAGAGGGTTCAGTAATACATAAGGAAGGATCACGTCGGTTTTGTGTAAGGGAAGGTAATGGTCGACACCACACTAAACACATAGACCAAATTCGAAGAACAACACGCATGTCTGATGTTCCCTGTCCAGAGGATAGCGTTATAACTGTAGAAAATACAGATAAGCAAGAGGAAGCTCAACTTCCTGGCGCATCTCCATCTGCGATGAGTAGGGGTAACATTGGGGAGGAAGGCGATAGCGGTGAGCACGACTTGGCGCGAGAACCTGTTGAGGTCTTTGGGACACCTACACAGTCCTCGCCCCCACCTGCAGCAACCACGCCGCCCGGTTATGACCTGCCGTTGGTGAAGTACCCCAAGCGTATGCGCAAGCCGGTTGAACGGTTTCGCATATGAGGAAAAAAAAACCTAATGTAAAATAAATTCAGATTTTAAGTTTTTATTTTTTTTAATATTTTTATTTTTATTTTATTTGTTTCATTATTCTAGATGTTAAATTAAGGGTGGAGGTGTAAGGTATGCAAATAATCATTCAATAGTAGGTAGTTGTAAATCTTAGTTCAATAGCACTGTCTGAGAATAAATGTGTCACATGAGCTTTGCGTCTTACTAATTTTCGGCTGTATATACTTCATACACCAACCTGTCGATATCATCCACGCGCCAAAATATCCTTGTCGCATTATCCACAGTGCACCATTTAAGTGAGTGTCAATATATTGTGATACGTGATTATTTTTATTCCGCTTTCAAGAAAATTAGACGGACGATTTAGCGCAGTGGTTAAGAGCTTGAGCTGCTCCGCCCACTGTGTCGAATAGTCGCGGGTTCGATTCCCGCACGGGATAAATCTTTGTGTGATCCACAATTATTTGTTCCGGTCTGGGTATTTGTTTGTGAATTTTCATGTTTGTAAACGCACCCACGACACAGGAATAAATCCTAGTGTGGGGCTACGTTTTTAAAAAAAAGAAAGAAAAGAAAAGAAGAAAACGGCCGTGTCGAGTAGAGGGACTAAAATCTATTAGTCTACTTCTTTTGTATCGTAAACCTGACTTACACTTGACCGTTAGTTTACAATAAGTACTGTTTTTAATTAGAGTCACAAAAAAATCTAATCTTAACCGGTGATTTGGTTTTTTTTACTCTAAACATATGTAGAGTTTTTTTTTATTTTAATAGTGAGAGGCGAGCTTCCTGTCTTTTTATCGGCACGATACTGTGTATGAGTGTGTGTGTGTGAGTGTGTGTAAATGATCTACGCTGTTGGCTGGGCAACTAGCTCAAGGGCTTGGGCAGTCGCTATGGGGGAGGGCATATACGAGGCGTCTCGCCGTGGTGCTCTGCACCGGCTGGCGGGCAACCGGCACAATACTTTACTCCAGACTGCTATTAAGAGTTTTGGCGGTAAGTCGAAGAGTGATGTCATCAATTTGTTTTAATTTTTCGGAACTTGGATTATTTCGAATATTAATGTGTAATGTTAGTGGAATATTAACCATTATGTATTCCTGTATATATGATAATTGTAACAAAGTGATAAAACGTGTCTTTTCGATTTCTCTCAAAACGGCCCTCGCAATTGGTAAGTAAAGTATGCGTCGCTTTTTTATCCAGGGTGAGGTACATAATCAATTTTATTATCATCGTTGTGATCAAGTTAATCGGAAAGTTAACTTAATTTAGAAATTAAATCTTACAAACACGATTACACATATCACTGGACATTGGCGAAATACACTTAAAAGTGTGAAGTCATAACGTAAAGAAGAAGACTGCTATTAACAGAGAGAGAGAGAAAGAGAGAGAGACCTCAATAGCACGTAGTCCGCCTTGGGATATGATGAACCCAAAACCTCGTGACTGCCAGCCATACCATGCTCTGCCAGAACAATGAAGCAGTCAAATCAGTTTGTTAAACATAAATAAAAACAAAAAAAAGGTATGTAAGGTAAGAACATATTGGAACTCTGTACTCTCTGGTTACCCCGCAAGGGACCCGGCGTGATGATATAGATAGATATAAATAAAGTGAGTCTTTCTAGCATTGATAAAGTGGTAACTCTATGTATTGCGTTGCTAATCATATTATAATTACATTTTTAATTTATTCGAGGACAAAGTAATTGAAAGTTGTCATAACTTTATATAACAAAGTTTAAACATCAGATCGGCTCTAACTTTTGACGCGTCAGCTTGGGAGTTGTGACAAGTTTTTCTTTTTCATCTAGCATTTACGGATACTTTATCCTACATCACTACGGCCATTAGTCTGATAGAGGTTCCGTAGTAGCGATGCTCCAGATGCTATTTGATTCTTAAATATCGTACATAATATGCTAAAAATGCATAGCTCAGCTAAAAACTTTTAGCAAAGAATGCTTGATAGACATGTGGAACAGGAAAACACGACTTCAAATATCTGACTTTCCTTGTATCACAGCTGAGTAATAAAACTATTTCTATAAACAACAATTTCACACGTAACCTCAAAAAATGTTTACATTGCAGAATCCAGTAAACATTCCCAAAGTGTAGAAAATAAACAATTAGCGCGCTAGAAGTCAGTGGGGCAAGTCAAGAGTCTCCGTAGCAGGCGACGTTTATGAGACGAACTTTTAGAGTGGATGAAGCCAGAGAGGTCTGTAAGGCAAGAACCTGTCGGAACTCCGTACTTTCTGCCTACCCTGCAGGGGATCTGGCGTGATGACATGGATATATAGATGCCACTGGAGTATTTATAGGATCATTTCACGAACTAATCGTAACGCGTGGCGTTGCGAATTAGGGCCCAGCTGTGATCGAGGTGCACTTTGCAGTACTAGCGTACAGTGTGTGTGGAAATTGCGCAGAGGGTCGGCGCGGTACACGAACGCGCCCGCAGACGTGCCCGAGCCGCCGCCAGACGCCCGCGTCCGTACCGCGCCGGCTTTCCGCCGTCGATCGTGTGCCATCAGTTAAAAAAAAAATTAAAAAAGGTAACTAGTGATGCGAACTACGTAAAATTCCGACAAGTGTCAAGCCGAGTGCGTTTACTATAAACAACAGTTGTGTTTACGAATGCCGCGCGATCTGCACTCTAAAGGTTAAGTTTGTTGAACTTGCTTTTCGCGGCACGCGCCGGCTTCCTTATGACGTCAGGTGTAGTGCAGCGCTAACTAGATTAGACGCTAAGCCAACTCTGTAATTTGACTGAGGTAAGGCCCGCGACAGACTTGGAGGACGCGACGTGTAAACGCGGTATTTCATAATCGGTTCATTCATAACTCGTTCAAGGTTGAACTAATGCCTGTTGTGTATGTGTTATCAGCGTTTTCCGGAAATTTAAAACATTTTATATTTCTATATCGTAAACTTGCGGTATACTTTCGTATAATGTTGCTTTGCTGATTGATTTAAATTAGACGTGCTTGCAATCCACCTCGAGTTTTCTGAGGACAGTAATTAGTGATTAGGAATATAATTGTTATAATGAAATGCTATAATAGAACCTCGCCAGCCGTTTACGTGTAAAACAACGCAATTAAACAAACATCTAACATTCTTGTTGTCAACGTTTTTCTTTATATTTTAGTAAGGATTTTTAAAATATTTTCAGATAATGGATTATTTTAGCTAAAAGTATAGTAGGTGTATCGCGAAGCTCATTATTAAAGACTTATAAAAGCACATCAGTAGGTCGTCAATAGTAATTGATTTTGATTCACATTCACAACAACTCAGAGCGAAATAAATATTTGTGTACACATAAAGATTTATTTCGTGCTGGATTCATACACATCAAGTGACCGGAGAGACTTAAGTTCTAACAACTAAACCAAGCTGTATCAAAATAGCACTTGTTCACACTTTTTACTTTACCAAATCAAAGTCCGATACACTTTCCTACCACTCGTGTAAACCAGGAGCCAAAATGACCTCTATAGTGGGTACCAAAGTTTGAACCAAGAAGATCTTACCATGACCAAGACCGTGTCTTATCTGAGGGGTAAGTCAAAAGTGTCTGTAACCGGTGAGGATGTATGAGACGAACTATGAGAGTGGAGAAAGCTAGAAAGATCTGTAAGAAAATAACCTGTTGGACCTTTGTAATCTCGAGAAGTCTGACGTGATGATACAGATGGATTAAAAAAGAAATAATATATCTGGCTTCTATGGCAAAATGTCCGGCCTAAATAGCGCTGAGTTCGGCTTTTTTTATTTCAGGGCTAAGGCCTAAGCAGACAACAATAAGCAAATTCCTAACTGAATGTGACCAATATCACATACCAGCCGCTATGAGAAAACTTTGTAATGTAAAACGACCACCCAAAGGTTAAGATAGCATTTGAGAAGGTATAATTTATACGGTCATAAGGATACACATTCTATACGAGTGTGTATAAGTAACAGGATACACTCGCCACGATCAGCAATACTGATTACGTGTTATCTTGTACGAATGAGCTGGGAATATATATATTAGCAGTATACGTTTTATATATTGAGATATTTTAATTTGACAGACCATAATAGTAAATGGAATACAAAGCTCACTATAATGTATTTGCTTGCGGTGGCTGTCAGGAGCGGGTCACTCCCTTCCCTCCAATATGGTCGAGGGGCGTGATGTAGGGTTGTTCTAGTAGTCATACTCGTGAGTCTGTGCTGCTTGTGGGGACTGTTCCATCTACAATCCTTTAGACACTCTTTATAAATAACATCATTAGTCTCATATTTTCGTCGTACGGCATCACACTGGAGCTAGATCGCAAACTATTTTGACATTGTATCTACACAATATGATTAAAAAAAAATAGGAAGGAAATAAGAGTCAAGAGTCTCCGTAACCGGCGAGCGTGTATGAGACGAACTGTGAGAGTAGAGGAAGCCAGAGAGGTCTGTAAGGAAAGAACCTGTTGGAACTCTGTACTCTCTGCCTACCCCACGAGGGAGCTGGCGTGATGATAGAAAATAGAGAAAGAGAATTAAATAAAAAATGACAAACCCGCTGACTTTCTTCGCCGGATCTTCCCAGTTGAGGCCACGTTCCGATCCGGTGGTAGAATAGTAGTTAAATACGATTAAAAAAAAAGTAAAGTGATTATTTGTAAGCGCCCCCGTGGGACTTATACAAAATAGTTTATTTGAGTTTGAGTTTCTGTAGAATCCGCTTATAATGACATCGGAAGGAAATAACAAATACTTTATACTAAGTGACTATCAAACAAAGCGTAATCTTAAAAAATAAACTATTTATTTTTGTTAGTAATAGAGATAAAAAATACTACACAATATAAGTATATATAGAACTTTGAAATTTTTTATCTTAATCAAAAACAGGAACAATGGACTGACTAAACATAAAAGAAATTACTACATATTGTAATATACTTGTACTTTTTACACAAGAAATTAACACATTTTTTTAAATAGATCATAATAAGCGATATATCAATAATCGAAGTCATATTACCCAAACTTTGTTTTTTAAAAGTTTATATGGAACCAAACTTCGCACTGCAATTCGTCATATTAAGCAGTTGGTCAATATAGCCTAAGTCATAATAAACGGATATTACTGTACTTAGATATAAGCGAATATTATATCTGTGTGTCATCTTCGGTATATATACTAGACATTAGAACTTCCAAAAAGTACCAAAGACTTTTCAGAACCGAGCAAAGGCAACAAGTTACCGCTCTCACCAATCATCACGCCCAATAGTCAGAAAATAAGGCAGATCAAATTGTTTATTTAGCGAAAGCCTTCGGAGCCCGACGCACATTTTGGGACTGCGATATTTACTTTCGTCTAACTTAACACGACAAAGTTACAAGGGAAAAACTCTTCTTGAGTAGACCGATTCGAGATAATAGGGAAAAAGTTTTGTTAAGCGTTGTTTGTATAATAGGAATTGCCAACATTATGCGTTGTAGGTAACGGAATAATAATTCATGTATAGGGCTACAAGGATCTTTTGGCCCATAGATAACATTGGCATGGTGTGAAATTAGGATTAACATTTAGTAAAATGTTAATCCTAATTTATAGTAATTTAAAAAAGTACTTTGGTAACCAGAACGAATGCAAGGATTGTGGTTGGTAACGATGTGCTGGAGCAAGTGAATGAGTTTGTATATCTTGGATGCGCATTCAGTAAGGACGGGAAATACACCGCTGACATAGAGGGAAGAGTGAGTGCAGGGAACAGAGTGAATGGCGCGATGGGACAGCTACTTGGGAGCCGGCACTTAAGCCAAAAGGTGCAGCTGGCCATACATAACGGAGTGCTTGTCTCAACGCTGTTATATGGCAGCGAGAGCTGGGTATGTAAGAAGGAGAATGAAAGTAAGATAAATGCGGTGGAAATGCGAGCTAGTTCAATACCTTGATTGGCTTATTCATGTACAATGCCACAAAAACATATAGAATATAATTCCCACAATAAGAAACTTGAATTACAGATAGCTACTATATTGTCATGTCAGATCACTTGCAGGATATAGAAAGAAAAAATAAAGGCGAAATAAACAATTTAGAAAGACGAATTCGCGCAGTGGGAGCTTAAGCCGCTCCGCCCACTGGGCCGAATAGTCGCGAGTTCGATTCCCGCACGGGACAAATCTTTGCGTGACCCACAATTATTTGCTTCAGACTGGGTATTTGTGTATGTAAAATTTCATATTTGTAAACGCATCCACAGGAATGCTAGTGAGGGTGCGTGTTCATTAAAAAAAATCTTTTATTTTACCAACACACTAGAGGAAAATGCAATAAGATACATAAAACAAAAACGGTATAAGTTGTGTGGGGTCAAACAGGAGTCTGCCCCAGAATATTACTGTGCATGTATATTGTGCAGTGCTGGTGGACCGTGACGTTACTTGCAATCGGCCAAAATACCAATTCTGGTAGATTGCTAGTAATGTCTCGGGCGATAGATAGATAATACGGATTATAAATAGGCACCTACTCCACACAAATTTAGTAATACTTAGTTATAACGCAAATGGACTATTTCCACAGATCGTGCGGTTGTCATAATCGGCTGCAAATAAGTTTGGCCAAAACAACAGGCCAAACCCAGACGTATCTCAAAATTATAATCTTAGAACAAAGTGGCGAATGTTCTGCTAACTTTGTAAAGCTTATTATAATGTTTGTTGCTCATTAATTTTGCCGTTTGGAAATTATTTATTGTTGAAAACTTGATTAAAACAATATGTTGTCGGTATAAACATAATGAATTTTAGAAAACCACACAAGCTATCTTGATTAATGTAAAGAGAAAAAGTTGCTATATTTAAAAATTAAACCTATGGTTTTTCACTCATAGCATTCGTAACCTCACACTATGAGTTATTCCTATGCCATAAGTTCTTTACAAGCATAAATTCACATAGGTACACAAGCATTTAGAGCAAAACAAAAACTTGTGAGGCACATAAATATTTATCCCGTCCCCGATCGCTTTCGCGAATGTTTAATGAGCAGAGTGCTCACTGGATTGAGTCAGTCGTTAGTTGGCCTACCCTCTAACTCCAATTACTTCACATAAAATCCTTGTAAAAATTCGAAACGATTTATAAAGGTATTTTGAGAATCTTGAATGAATCGAATAAAAACATCTTGCTGGTGTGTAGTAGTGTGTGCATAGTGCGTGCTTCTGAATGTTCTTCTTCCTTCTGGGAGTACCTCTCAAATTAGTGAAGGTTGGCAATCAGCTCTGCATATTATTTCCGGCGGCACGGCGCAGCCGGGACTTTTTTCAACGGCCAACTTACCATTTCCCTTTTCTGAATGTTGGTTCATTGGAAGCTCAGCAGATTTGTATTCAAGAGAAGTTTCCATAGGAAAAGTTGAAAAGTATCCTTGCTTGCGCGAGAGTGTAAACTGCGGGGGTAGGATTATGTACATGAAACTAAGGGAAGAGTTTATGTTACACTTTGTATTGCTCATACTACCGCGCAAATATGCTAGATGTAAATCAGAGGTACAAATCAGTAGCAGTAAAATAAATATCCTTCAATAAAGTTGGAACAGTGTTTGTCCTCATGAGGTATGACTTGTAATGCAGAAATCAACTGCTTGAGCGTTGCGATAATCGCGATTTCTATTCACGCATATAACAATATACGTTCGTAAATTCTTATTGGCTGCCTCGTCGATCTGGATGAATTGTTCAGTTAGCGTTTACGAGGTCCTGGGTTCCAATGTCTGCAATTGTGCTTGCTATAATAGCAATATGCTTAGGCTTGCGTTTTATTACAATGGGACCTAGAATCGTCGGCAATGTGGGTGTACACATTACACTCCTGTCATTATTGGGTAATGTAGGTGTGACGGTGTATACTTCTCAATTCATATTTTATTTCAGTATTATTCTAAACGGACAAAATGTCCGTTTGTAATGCAACACAAAATTACGACCGGACATATTAATTTGTAACAGCTGAGTTGATATCAGGGGGTAAAGTACAAACCGTTTGTCGTTATAGTAACATTGTCGAGAAGTCGTGCTGTCACGTTCATCTTTATTCAATTAATTTGTAGTATGAATGGGATGGCATATCAACTTAATAGTGTTACTTTAACATCAATATGTTTGTACTTAGCTCTAGGGTGTTAAGTACAAACCATCTGACTTTATAGTAGCATTGCCGAGGAATTGTGCTGTCGTTTTCATCCTTACTAAGTGACTTTGTGGTGTGAAAAGGATGGCATATCAATTCCAAAGCGTTACACTACCGTCAATCTGTTCATGCTTAGTCATAAGAGTGTGTTGTTAAGGAAATTCTGTACGTGCGTTATGGAATGTATCTACAATGCGTGCGTATGAATGTAGAGCATTCGTTTGAATTGATAAACGTACGCTTTATTAATAATAAATATGAAGTAGATTGCGTCAAGTTCTTGATGTATTTTGCATTTGATTTTTTTATGATGTGTTTTATGTAGGACTATTTGGTTTTTACTCGACTGCCCCAGACGCACCCGACTGCGAATATAAAAAAAAATATTGAATAAGAATAATCTTTTGTTTTACTGTAAATAAGTGATTCTCAATTAAACGTGCAAATCATTAAGAGCAAATTCAAATCTTTGTTTGTATCTCCGGGGTTTTGGAAACCTATGTATCTATGTGCAATTATTATTTAATTGAAACCTCTATGTCCGAAAAACAATTGTGAAATTATGTTTGAAAATGGTGACCATCCTGTCCCCTTCCTTACTGAAACTTACTCCTTATATCTTCAGCTATCTGCCAGTGAAGTCCTGTCAGAATCAGCCCAACTATTTCGGAGCTTAGCCGGAACAAACAGGCAGTCAGACCAAAATATTAAAAATTGTTTTTTTTTTTTATACGTACCGTATATACTTCCATATGCATTTGGTAAAAAAAACTGTTATTTTGCTACAAATAGACGCTTCAATTTTATTTATTGTATAGATGTCTAGTACTATTTCGAATTCTATGGGCTATTCAATAGGAAGCAACCAGTTGTGTAATGCAAGGTATCTCTTTAATTTTTCCAATAGTCCCATCGACCGTGGCTCTAAATTGAAGCTTTTAATACATATCAATTGGGTGTCGGTTGTACGCAGTAGTACTGGATCGTTGCGGTGTTTGTCGATCAACCGACATAACTATACAACTGATACATGAGTGACCATTTCAATTATGAGTGCATACTTTAGTATACGTTACACTGTGGTTACTGGTGAAGCAATTTTTAACGCGGCGACGATTAAATGCTATAGTCACACAACTGAAGACCAATAACAAAGTAAATTACGCTTTTTTACTTAAAATTAGAGTGCATTTTTACTTAAAATTAAAGCAAATTTTTGGGTTACGTCATGGTTGCATACGGCCAGCGTTCATACATCGACGATTAGTTAATACGGCTACGGTGATTTGTTTATAGAATTTTGTTTGATGAAGCGCGTAATGAAACATTATGGTAGGTGATTTTAAAATTTGCGTTTTGAAATTTTTGAATTTGAGTCCAAAATTGAACGAAAAATTGCATGAAAAAACATGCTTGTGTCGTTGGTCCAATCTGGCGCAGACATAACAATGTCCTCAGTTTAAACCCCGCTTTAGCGGAATCACTGTAGCTTTGCAATTGATATACTTACCAGTGCATACCCGGTTTTAATATTTTTAAAAACATATAGGTTAAGCATTCTTTCGAAATTAAAGCACTTAATTTCGAAAGAATGTAAGTACTATAATTTTATACTTAATTTTGAATAGTTTTGAAAAATATCTGTAAACATATGATTGTCTCTATAAGTCTACATTCTATATTAATTTTAGCAGCTACGGCAGATGTTAAGACTAGCTAGATTAACAAATCAATGCGATCCTTATTGATCAAATGACACTGCCCAATTAGCGGTTGAAATAATTGATAATTAGCTGATTGTTATTCAACCATGGACATCGGAATGTATCGTATGCATGATTTTCGTTGATTTGAGTATATAAAAGCTCTACGTTGCTGTACCTTCGTTTTCAAACAATATTGTCGCCTATTAATTATTAAAAAAATTTTTTGGCCGTGGATGTATCGAAACAATGAATGATGAATTTGGTATAAACAATACCAAATTCATCATCAAAAATTAATGGTACTTAACATTTTTTAAAACAGAAGAAAATAGACATATACGAACATTTTTGGGTCGAACCCACGACTAGTCATTACAGTGAGCGCAGCCACCTACGCTCTAACCCTCTTTTTACCTAGAGAAAAATCCTGTACTGGACTTCAGCGAGCCTCGGGGGAAGATTGCGGGCCATATCAGATCCCTACCGATTAAAGTCCTCAGGGTGGCCTACGTCAACACTTTGGAGAGGCGCCGGGATCTCTGTATGGAATGCACCGGTACCACGTTCTAACTCGTAGACTAAGCCATCCTCAAATATCAAAATTGCCAAACAATGAATTTTAATACACATACCAAAATTGTAAGCAAGAATCACAAACACTTAAAAAAACAATTAACAAAATCCCTTTCACTAATTTGATTCTCAGCGGTCAATTCATTGCTTCCCCAAGTTTTTCCTGCAATTAAAAACTACAGTTCAGAAATACTTCACGGGATCCGAGACCCGCAGCTGTTCAGACGGGATTTCAGTTGGGATAAAGTTTTTGCTATCATTTGTCTTTCTTGATTCTTTGACACTCCGAGCTGTTGGAATATTTTCTACTGAGGGTTTAGCACGAATCGATTAACGCTAACGTGACGCTATCGAGTTGATATTCCATGACTTTCTTACTAATATTAAAAAAAGAATTATTTAAACAAACAATTAAACATATATCCTCTAACATACCCCGATTGCGACCTGGCTTAATACTAAAAGTTATGATGACATTGAGGCTATGCTCAAGTCAGCTTATATTGACTTTAGTTTAATTGATATGCTTCTACTTTAACAAACTCCAAACACACACACACGCACGCACACACACATGCGCTCGCACACACACTCACACACATACTTAAAACACAATTAAGAAAAACAAACACCTCTTTATTTAACGTCAAACATACGAGTATAAACACACATTATTGCGCTGAACTATTGTTTAATTTTTGTTACTTATTTTGTTTTTATTTTTAGTTTGTTACCTAAATTTTATGCTTATTTTATTTAGTAACCCTTCGTTGTGTAAGGTACTATTGTATTGTTTCTCAAGGGAAGGGCGGTGTCCTCAAACACAAGCAATACTATGCTTAAATGAAGACTCCAACTCCTGTAAAATTTAGTACCACAAGTTAAAGAAATAACCATTTACATTTTGTTTTATGTTACTTTAGTGTACTTTTGGCTTAAAATATTAGTCGATCTAGTGGTAATACATCCCAGGCGCATTCACACAGTTGTGCGAAAATCTAATTTTACGAAGATTTTATGAAGAATACAGATAATGTGTTACAGAGGTTTTCCTGTCGAAAAATTCCCATTAGCCTCCTAGTAATTGTAATTAGATATCAATGAAATAGCAATAAGCTCGCCTCTAATAAGAATTTAACATCGTCGGTAAAGTATGAGTGTGGTCTGGTCCAAGTTTGGTGTACTTACACAGCACACGTCCGACACGCTTGCTTAGGAAATGTTGGCGACACGGCGTTTTTATTTTAATTTTAATGTATTACAGTTATAAACTTGCATTTTGAACTAGTAATAAGGAGTATTGCTTTGTTGTAATACGGGTGTGAATGACGTCGGCCGCATAGGAATCTGCTTCAATTAATATAGGAATTCCTTGCGTTATTTGTACAGTATAGTTATTATATGGCGCCTCGTAAGTTTATCTCATACCTGCCAAGACTGGCTCTAATTTCTGTGATTAAATTGTTAGGTAAGAAAAATAACGAAAGTCAGATAAAATCTACCCCTATAACTTTTAAGGCTTTAGGAATACCTCATAATCATAATCAGAAAGTTAGTCCAATGCGGGACGTAGGCCACTTGTAATGTGCGTCACGCAGCCCGATCCTCAGATTTATTTAGGAATACCTAACTTGAACTGCACTTTAAAATTATAATACAATATGAATAGATGACGGCTTGCTCCTCCCCAGTTATTGGGTCGTATAGGCGAAGGTTCAATCTACGGGACAAATCTTTGTACTACCCACAATGTTTGTTGTTTGGTGTTTGAATAGTTCCAAGTGTTTGCTCTACACATTTCACACACACATCTACTCTCTTCCGTTCATTATAAGAAAAATGATAATTTTAACTAAACTTTTTAATTTTTAGGATGACGTAAAAGTTAGTCCAACCAGTTAATACTAGAAAATAACTACCTACATAACCTTTAGAATAACTAAAGTTAAGTGATGGGTGAATAGATAAATAAAGAATTATATTTCAAAGTCTTAGTGGCTTCTAGTAGAGACACTAAAATCAAGACAAAAAGAGTAAGTTAATAGAATCATCCGATTAAAGTGAATCTTAGAGATCTTATTTACATAAAATGGAATACGAGATGAAACATTTTAATCTCCGGTAAATCTTTGCACTGTATGTTTGCCCGGAGATAGAAGCTACTGCTATTTTGATTTGCCTTTGCAATTCCCTCGAGCTTGGTCTGAGTTCTTAACATTTACTCTAGTCTGCATTTAATAGATTCAGTTTACTTCATGTTATCTATCTATCTATCTATATCATCACGCCAGCTCCCTCGCGGGGTAGGCAGAGAGTACAGAGTTCCAACAGGTTCTTTCCCTACATACCTCTCTGGCTTCCTCCACTCTCATAGTTCGTCTCATACACACTCGCCGGTTACGGAGACTCTTGAATTGCCCTTCAGATAAGACACGGTCTATTTGGTCATGGTAAGATAGTCTAGGTCTTCCCCGGTACCTACATCCTTCCACTTTCGCATTGTATATCTGTTATGTCATGTTATGTTTACGTATAAATGTTATCTTATATTTTTTTATAAATAAGTGCTGGGGTATGTTGAAGAAAACACGGAAATGCAAAAACACATACTTAATAGACAATTCGTAAAATTTTGAGTCTTCCAAAAGGTAGAGGCAGTGTTTTGATCCTAATAGGGGACTAAAGAAAATTTAAAGTTCTAATACCCCGCAGGTTAATACAAAAAATAAGTGTGTTTAATAAAATTCTACTAACCTACTAATATTATAAATGTGAAAGTTTGTATGGTTAAAATAAATTTGTCACTTATTTAATGAAATAAAATTAGTGAAATACTCGAGAAAGCATAAAGGAAAAATAAAAAATCTAACAAGAATGAGACCACGATATTACTTTCATATATCAATTATTAAACTTGCTACAGGGTTGACGATTTTTTCAAAAAGAATAAAATAAGTGTGTCAAAGTCAATGGTAGAGCTCGGTAGTATTTGCTCTGTCTGATTGTACTTTTTCTGTTGTGCTATTAATATTATAAATCTTCAAGATTTTATCTGAGCAACCAGTTTCTTGGAAGTTAATTTAATACTTTATAATTACTTGTAATTTGACAGTAACATTTAGCATGGCAATGAAATTACTTTCACATTACACATGCTCTACTTTTCTGTGATGCAAATTTTAAATGTAACGAGCGTGTATTATGAAGCTAAAACATTGTCGTTATCTTGCAAAGTATGATTCATGTAATTTTGTTGACAATAGCCCGTTATCATCTCAAATGCTATTTTCATGTTTGCGTAAAATATTTTGTTACGTACATATTATCGGCTATAGAATAGAGTTAAAACACCTTGAAGCCTATATTCCCCAAGCGGGGGTGGCAGAGATGTACTGAGTACACCCACTTTTCGCCAACGATGTTAGATCCCATGTTATAGGGGGCGAGCCTATCGCCATATACCGGGCGTACTGGGAAGTTTTCGTTAGAAAAACCACATTTGTCCGATTAGAATTGAGTTATTGCAATATATAATTTAATACCTTTTAATAACAATTATTCCAGCATGAAAATCGAAATAACTTTATAAGTACATCCATTTTTGCGGCTGAAACGTATCTGTATAAATTGAGATAGATGGAGACACTGTTGATATTTAAACGTAGATTTCTATTTAGTAGCAAATTCTAAAATTTTGTAGGTGAAATATAGGACGTGGCTCCTCAATTCAAACGTTTGAACCAAGGAATAACCCTTTAACGTCATGTAAGTTTGAAATATTGCACTACTACTTTCAAGATTGGGCTTTCCGAATGTTCTATTTTGTTACTAAGTTTAGGTAGCATCCTCGTACTCAATCACGGCCATGGAAAAATATAGTGATGTTTTATTCCTAACAAAATTGGGTACGAAGCAAAAATATTTGATATTTTTATACCCGGGAAACAAAACGTCTATAGGGATTAAGTAAAGCTTTATTAATGCCGACAGAGAGCGAATTTAGGTCTGTGTGCGTAAAAAGTAGTGTAGGTACGTACTACACTGAGCTATAAATGCTTTTATCGCCACACTCTGGATTTTAAGAGTCTGATCCATTGCCAATTTATCGCGCGCGTTATTTTGACTTCCTCGAGTGGCGCGAAGTGGTAGAATGCGAGCAGTGATCACAAAATCCTGGATTCAAATACTAAAATACTAAGATAAAATGTGCTTTTACTGAATAAATAATTCTTCCTTGCTGCCCGAAGTCCAGAATTGTACTTGAGTAATATAGGTGTGACGGAGTTTCCTATTATTTTGATAAATTACATACGAGAACTGTCATAATTCCCATTATAGGTTAGTATCTTAATAAAAAACAAATAACGTTTGATTTAAAAGTTTTTAGAAAGAACGTAATATGAAAGATAGCGATATTATTGTTATTTAAATTAGGTATTAATTTGAAGTCCCTGCTTCTGATAACAGTCATAGGCGTTAGATATATTTAAAAGGCACAAAAATCTGCCAGTCTACAGTAAATAAGCCACAGAAATTTTTCGCATGCTTGGTAATAAAATATTAAATATAAAAATGCTTACCCACCCCTGTAACACGTAGCTGTGGCCTGTTAAGTGAAAACAAATATCCTGTATTCTTTGTAACTATTTTAATTACTCAAAATAAGCCTCATAAAAACATACAAAGAGCGAAACTATCGATGAACCGTCGCGATTCCTTTCGCCAATGGATCACTATCTTTACCCGCAGTAGGATACAGTGATAATTCAAAACCTGTTTCACATATAACAGCTACTCTCGCCTAATACCGACCCAGATATTCAAGGTCCTCTATATTTTACTAGATAACAGTGATGGCGTATCTATAGCCTGTTGTATGACGTCCTTGTGTGTTCTAGCATTTAGAGAGCTCTGAAGTGTTTACGGATGTATGTATACGAATAACGCTAGCATATAGTGGCTTCTGCTGTAAGAATTGTGGGTTTTAGAATCTCGTATGTCTGCATACAGTCCGTATATAATTTTAAAGGGTAAGGACCCCTTTTACTTGTTAGACCTATGTCCCTGTGCAATCATTAGCGAATATGAAAATAATTACCTATCATTTTCTTAAGGAATTCCATATCCAAATTAACCATGAACCCCGGTGTTTTGTAAAATAATCTTTGAAAGTGCAATTGAGAGCGTCGTAGTGCTTTTAATTATGGTTAAATTTCGCTAATTAAAGAGCAGTAAAGAACATTTTGATACCAACCAGCTCCTTTTTTGTTAATCTTGCCCAGTTTCCAACCGTCATCGATCTACCTAATTGGTTCTATAGTAAAAAATAATAGCGTTTAAATTATGGTCGTTTTTTGGATTAATTGGATTGAAAATAATTGTTTGGCTTTAACTGTATATTTGTCATTTTTATTACTGGAATCAAAAATAATACTCACGAATTTGTTAAGTTTTTGTCTTATAGTTCGGCTTATCCCATCTTTCTCTGCGACAAATCTGCCCATTTTTCGTGTTCTATCTCTATCAAAGTACTCCTCCTTTTTACTTTTTCTCAATGTTTTTTGACAGGTTTTGAGACAATTCAAACGCTCTCTGAGTCTCTTCGATGATTAAATCTCGGTCATCGATAGAGGCCATCGTGGGTCCTTAGAAGAGTAACAGTGGTGGGAATGTGTGTCGGCCTTCTATAAGTCCGTAGTAACATTAAAATAAACTTAAACTTATAAATTTGAATGATAAGTGGCATACAATTTACATGCTTTAATGAATTGTTGATGCTTTCTTTGCCTATTTCGTTGATCAAATCGAATTTTCGGATATTGACCTGGGTGAAGGAATACATGGATACATTACTTTCAACCTTTTAAGCAACAAAATATGTAATCTTGGAAGTGATTTTGTAACAGTCACGCGGGTATTACGTTAGTGTTCATACCTCGTGACTATCACAACCACTTTGTAATTCCTGTTTTACTACAGTGAATAATTTAAACAACATTATTATCATATTAAACTGAGATATATAAATAAGTATGTGAATACTGCGTTTCTACTACGGGCAATAAGATGACTCTGGCTTATTATTATTATTTTTTAAACGTAGCCCCACACTAGGATTTATTCCTGTGTCGTGGGTGCGTTTTCAAACATGAAAATTCACAAACAAATACCCAGACCGGAACAAATAATTGTGGATCACACAAAGATTTGTCCCGTGCGGGAATCGAACTTGCGACTATTTGACACAGTGGGCGGAGCAGCTCAAGCTCTTAACCACTGCGCTAAATCGTCCGTCAAATATGGTAAACTTATTAAAATATGGTCTAGGAGTTTTAGAATTATTATCTCGTAAAATCAATATATTTCTATTCTGTTTTAGCTTCTCTGATAAGTTGCAGTTTTTCAGTTCCACTTCTGAGCAAGGGCCCTTCCCTTGCTGTACTATTGTTTTTATTTAATAATAATATGCCCGCAGGGCAGCTTGTGGCGAGCTGTTGGTGAGTGACGACACCACGGACCCGAGTGCTTCAGAGAGTCGGTCAGGGCCCCCAACTCGGCGTGTCTTCGTCGGTCGAGTGGAAACCGAAGGGTGCCCGCAGGACTCTCGGCTCTGGCTAGCCTTAATTGGCCGTCCAGAGAGGAGCCGTGAGAGCTATATCGATTGGAAGATAATGCGTTCCTACGTCGATGCACTCCAGGGGTGGAAGTGTTAAAGGGCATAACGCCGCGAGTAACTTCGGAGAAAGCTCAGCACACCTCTCTACACCCCTGAGCCGCTCACACCGGTGTTGCCCTCAGTTGTCCTAAGACGACCGTTTGAGGGCCCATCTAGTAAGCGGCGAGTCACCGCCGGCCACGGTAGGTATCACTAATTATGGCCGGTGTCCGCCCCCCTTTGAAATAGTCCAGTTTTTGTCCATCAAACCTCATTTACATAGCCCTTGTTTTCTTTCCATAATTTACAATAGTCCTTGCACTTGCCGGGATCAGTTCGCTGGTTATGTTTCTTCATTTTCAGCAAGTGATCTCAGCAGGTGATTTACATAACATTAACTTTTCGCAAAGAGCCTTTACGTGTTAGACCCATGTCAAGCCTTTCAAAGGCCCGGGTCTTTAACCGGGCCTTTGAAAGCCCGTGAATCTCAAAAAAAAAAAAATTAATAATAATATAAGCTCTGTTAAGAAACTGTCCCACTGTTGGGCACGGACCTCCTCTCTAACTAAGAGGGCTTAGGCCATAGTCCACCACGCTGGCCCAGTGCGTGTTGGCGAACTTCACACACCTTCGAGAATCTCTTAGGTATGCAGGTTTCCTCACGATGTTTTCCTTCACCCATAAAGCAAGTGATAATTAATTTTAAATACGCACGTGCTTTCGAAAAGGCAGAGGTGGGTGCCTGGCTTTCAAATTCATAATAATATAAATAAATTACTAAATTTAGATTAGAATAAATTACCGATTCTGGATTTAGAGTAGGAATAAATAAACAAGTGAAATATCGTTTAATAATACAACAATGAGGAAAATCACTTAAATAAAATATGCTGGTACGTACTATCTACTTAAAACCTATAATATTATAGTTGAGCGGATTTATGGGTACTGTGCACAGAATTATTATGAATTTGGGGTACTATAAAATTTTGATATTTATATCACCTAAAAACACACACTCAAGATCTGTCTGCCTCGTTGCTTTAGTGAAAAATCGCATCACTTTGTGATCACGAGATCCTGGGTACAAATCCTAGGCGGACAAAGTAGTTTTTTCACGAAAGATTTCCAGTATGAGTCCGGAGTCTGGAACTGTGCCCGGTATATGGCAATAGGCTCGCCCCCTATTATAAAGAACCTAATATCGTCGGCGAAAAGTGAGGATACTTAGTACACCTCTGCCACCTCTGCTTGGGAAATATAAGCGTGACGGAATTTATGTATTTAATTTTTTACCTGTTTTAGATTTTGCACACCTGTCTCTTATATCTAGTATAGAACGTTCTAAATACGGCCAGACCTTGGAGTTCGATTTGGCTAATTAACACCAAACTGTATTAATTAACTCGACCACAGGACACATACCGCTTTTAACACGTAATTTTAATAACAGACTGACTAATGAAATAGCCGATGGAGCGCGACGGGAGCGTGACAGAAGCGCTCGTCTACGTTCGGTCGTGATGTTTGCCGCCGCGCTGAGCAGGGCTGCGCTGTGTGGCGTCTCCCGTACATTTCAGTACATCACAACTCCCGAAGCCGCGCCACCGTTGCGCTCCCATCGTGCTGCGTTGGCTATGTGGCGAAACCTTTAATGATTGTCTTGATGGTCTAATTCATAGTGATATAGCGCCTGGCGGTAACGAGGTCTTTGGTTTGAATCCCAGTTTCAAAACAGCCTGTCTTTGCAGAAGACCCTATAAACTAGGCAGTTTTTTGATTATTTTGTAAAATGAGGACATATCAAATATTACAGTGCTTCATTTGTTTCTTATTACTCTTTATGTGGAATCATTAATGAAAATTCTCGAAAGATCTAACTGTGACTTGTTATTTGTCAGATGGAGATATCAAGAGCATCTGAAATTTATGACCGACTGGTAGAGTGATAGAAATGAAAATATAGAAGGTTTGCAAGTTTATAGCTGGTTAGCGTTCATAATTCGTTCAATAATCATAATAAACAGGTATGTGTGATATGAAAAAAATACCGTCATAGTTTGATAGTTCTAGCGAGTATGACAGATGTGTATTGTGTTGTGTACCCACATTTTGCCGGCAATACTTGTTTCTAATCTAATTGAGATTAGAGCCGGATCTACAGTCATTACAAACTGCATAATTTTCGACTCCAGACTGCTTTTAAGATTTATTAATAGAATAATCCCGACAACATTATATCTGGATTCGAGTACATTGTGATTGCCAACCGCAACATACAATTTTTAAATAAAAGAATGTAGCCCCACACTGGAAATTATACCTGTGTCATGCATGAGTGCGTTACCATGCACAAACACCCAGACCGAAACATACATTTGTAAGTTACAAGAAGATTAGCCCCGTGTGGGGATCTAAACCGCGACTTTTTTAAGCACATTTTTTACAATTAATTATCTTTTGTATGCATAGTGAGGTGTGAGTAATAGCAATACATGTAAAATAGCCATAATGCTTTGAATAATCATCAAATTTTGTTTAATACAGCGAAAATTAATGAAAACTTAAAAAAAAATTGGAATCGATTCAGTTGACGATTTAGAACAAACTACTTTCAGGTCTTGCGTTAATTATGTTACAGCTTGTATAATGCGTGGAACATCTACAAGGTGTATCATAAATAATGCGAGACCTCCGACACCCCGACTAGATATTTTGTTCCCAAATTCCATACGAAAACCAATTTTCCAAATTTAAAATTTATAATCCCTTTTTTACGCACTTTTATACCCCAATTAACAATGAAACTTGTACGTGTATATGTGCGAATTAAGAAAAACGTTTTAGAAATTCATTCGAAATCTCCGTATTGCTTTGAATCAAGTATAAATTTAGTTTATTATAGTGCACTAAGGGAGTAACAGCATTTCTTGCAAATGATAAAAATGTAATGTACATTAAAATAGTTGGAATCAATTCAGTTATAGATTTATAACAAACTTCTTGCGAGCATTAGCGAGATTTAGAACGAAGGTCTTGCGTTTATTATGTTACATCTTATATAATGGAGGTGTACTATGTACGCCCACATTTCGCTAACAATGTTAGGGCTCAATATGATAGGGGCAAGACTTGCCATCACACCAACGAGGCTGCAGTCTCTATCAATGAATAAAACAAAAACCAACACTGTCAGATTATTCAACAATGCAAATGATATTGGCGTATAAAATAAGCATAGAGCTAATCCGTCACTGCAGTCAGTAATATTGCGGGCATAGTGAATTACATGGAGTTTCTTCTGTGTGTAGTTTGGCTACAGCATCCGTTCATAAGTCCTGTGTTTACTTGAAAAAAAATCCCTATTAATGAAAATCATTAAAGCAGTGGCTTTATGTGTTGTGAAATCCCAAATTGTAGTGGTGTTTTTAATGATTATAGTGGTGTGATGAGGTCTCGAATGATGATATAGATAGGTTACAGTGGTGTCTAATCCGTCATTGCAGTCGGTAATATTGCAGGCATAGTGAATTACATGACGTTTCTGTGCGGTTAGTTCGGTCACGACATCTGTACATTAGTTCTGTGTTTACTTAAGAAACGGCCGGTTCCTATATTCAACTCATCGATAGATTTGCCTACTACGGATAGAATATTGATACACTTTGTATGGAAAATCTTTCAAAATTCTACTGACAGTAAGCAAATCTATCCTTGAGTGGAATACAGGAACCGGCCGTTAGTGTAAATCATTAAAGGAGTTTCTTTATGTGTTGTATAATCCAATATTGTAGTGGTATTATTAATTATGCGAGTGGTGTGAACGAGTCTCCAATGATGATATAGATATATAGATAGATTATATTGGTGTTTTTACCCAATTCTCTTGTCTATTTCTTTGGCGCGCTCCGTAGCTGTGCTGTGGTTAAAATGCTTTGGTGGAGTGTGTGTGTGTGTGAATGATGTACGCTGTTGGCCGCGAGGCCTTTACAGCTTCACCGGCCTTAAAGGCGAGCGTGCAACCACTACGCTCTAGCCAGCCAGAAGGGCAAGAGGCGACATACTCGAGGGCGCCACTTCGAGGCGCCCTCGGTTGGGACAGTTGCTGTAGGGGGACGGGTGCACTACTAAGTGCACCGGTCAACCGCCGGCTATGGGAGGGGATCTACTACTACGTCGTCGTCGTCACCCGTATTCTGAGCGGAAAGAAGGGATGACAAAGCATCGGGGGGGTCGGTGAGAACATGCCGCGGCTGGCGGTGGCGGCAGGGGTCGGGGAGGAGAGTGCAGTTTTTAATGCAGTGATTTTCTTTTAATATTTTGGCTTAAATTTGTGTACTAGTTTATGATTTTTATGATAAATGATTAAAAAAAGGGCCCTGGGCTCATAAACCTAGGTTAAACAAAGTGTTGTGAGGGTGTCTCTATGGGAAAAATGTCAGTAGTAATGTGAAGTCTGAAATTGTACCTAACCTAGCACCTACTTAATACCTAGACCTAACATTGTCAAAGAAATGTGTGTTCAGTACACCCCTGCTATATATTATATAACATATACCTACTACAGTAGAATCCGCTTATAATGACATCGAAGGGCAACGAAAAATACGTCATAC
This sequence comes from Phalera bucephala, assembly GCA_905147815.2. Taxonomy (NCBI): domain Eukaryota; kingdom Metazoa; phylum Arthropoda; class Insecta; order Lepidoptera; family Notodontidae; genus Phalera; species Phalera bucephala. Next base: position 31,589,530 of record LR990611.1, on the reverse strand, counting down.
AAAGCGTACTCTTAGAATTACTTTTGTTAGTCTTAGAGAAAAAACAACAAAATGTATCTAAAGAACTTTTACATCGTCACTCTTATATTCCCCAAGCGGGGGTGGAAAGAGGTGTACTGAGTACACCCACGTTTCGCCGACGATGTTAGGTCCCATGTAATAGGGGGCGAGCCTATTGCCATATACCGGGCACAATTCCAGACTCCGGACTCGTACTGAGAAGTTTTCGTAAGAAAAACTACACTTGTCCGACCTAGGATTTGAACCCAGGATCTCGTGATTACAAAGCAATACGCTTTGCCACTAGACCAACGAGGCAGTAAAGAACTTGTAACATTTTTTAAATTACCCTAATTCAGGAACAGTACTAAACCTAATGTACTAGCACTTTTTACATAAGAAATAAACACAATTTCTTATAAATAGGTCATAATAAGTGAAATCATTATATCCAAACTTCTTTCATAGAACTTAATATGGAACCAAAATTCGCATTGCAAGTGCGTTATATGAGGCGATTGGTCAATATAGCCGGCGTCATAATAAATAAATTCTACTGTACTAATTATATAATTTCAACCTTTTTTTAACGGTAGCTCTTCGTCTAACGACTCCTAATTAAGAAAACAGAAACAAAAAGTTACCATAAACTTACCAAGTTCTCGCAATCACATTTCCGATATATTTTGTCAGAAGTCAAGTAAAATAGTTTTAATATTTCGCTACTTAAAAAAAGAAGCAAACAGAATGTTTTCAAAGCTCAATGATTCGCCTTCATTTTTCTTGGAGAAAATTTAAGGTGAAAATTTCTTTTAACAATAAAAAACCCTGACCCAATTTAGTTTAAAAAATCTATAGGACTCCTGCCCGTAACAGGAGTTCTATTCGCTATGATCAATTAGCCACGTAACGCGGCTTGTTACGATAACTTTGTGAAATGATTTTGAATTTAATAGTACTCCAGTACTTCATGATAGCTTAGTGGTTAGATTGTTGGACTGCAAAGTCAGAGGTCTCGGGTTCAAACCCAGGCACGCACCTCTGGCTTTTCAAAAGCATGTGCGTATTAAACATTAATTATAACTTGCTTTAACGGTAAAGAAAAACATCGTGAGGAATCCTGCATGCCTAAGAGTTTCTCGAAGGTAGTGTAAAGTTCGCCTACCCGCACTGGGCCAGAGTAGTGGACTATGGCCTAAGCCTGAGAGGGCCTAAGTTTGAGAGGAGGCCCATGCCCTACGGTGGGACAGTTTCCTAACATGGCTAATATTATTATTTCTATCTATCTATCTATATCATCACGCCATATCCCTTGCGGGGGTAGGCAGAGAGTACAGAGTTCCAACAGGTTCTTTTCTTACATACCTCTCTAGCTTCCTCCAAAGTCATAGTACGTCTCATACACGCTCGCCGGTTACGAAGACCCTTGACTTGACCTTCAGATAAGACTCGGTCTATTTGGTCACGGTAAGATAGTCTAGGCCTATTATTATTATTACTTCATGACACGATCATTTCAGGAATTTATCGTAACGCGTCGCGTTTGCTCAAAGCGAATAAGGGCCCTGGTATTGTTTTAAAGGCCCGTGTTTTTCGGCCATTGTGGTTTTACGATCAAGGCGTTATTATTTTCTCAGCGAATGCTGTTGGGGATATTTTGGAGAATAATTTCGGTAGGCAAAGGAGATACAATATCAGCGTACTGGGTATGAGATTGGGCAAAACTTCTCGATGCGTTGATTTTTTCCCGTATCGTTTACTCCGAAGTAAGTATGGCAAAGAGGTACCTACTGGGAACACCCACGTTTTGCTGACAATGCTAAGTTCTGATATAAAATATTATAGAGCCTATTTTAATTATACTGAGCTCAACTGTAGGCTGCTTTTGAGAATTCTAATACTAAATAACAATTTATTCAATAATGAATTAGACGTATGTACTTGAATTATAATTATATAGGTACATCAATACTAATTAGCTACCTATACATATCCCTTCGCGTGGTAGGCAGATATCGCGGCGGGTAAATGACACCCTCTACATATTATCACAAATCGTTGTTTATAGTAAACGCATGTACCTATATTCTAATGTCGAATCGAATTTCAGCGAAGATGAATCAAAAGTGAATTGATAAGCAAATACATCTAAACAATCAGTACATATCAGTGTGTACATATTCAGCAGTATTAAAGTGTTTAAATAAGTGTTAGTGAAAAGTTAATTAGTCAACTCGTCCCGTACGTCGTACTTTGAATAGTTTTAAAGTGAAAACAATACTTAGTGAATAATTACGTTATAAATATACTAATAGCGGTTTTGTCGTTCAGTGTACTTAAGGCCCTGTGTACAGATAGACAGAAAAGCGCATGAAGATGTCTGAACGGTTCAAAGTTACGAAGTTCGAGGAGCCTTCGGGGAAGACCTATAAGAACTATGGGGCAACGTCAGCTGAGAGTGACGTGGAGTTGAAAGGGAAACTGCTTCCTGATTCAGGTGAGTGAGATTAAAATATTTTTTATTCATCTATTTGATGGAAAGATTTACAGGAACAGCACATACCAATATTAATGGGTGATACATATGTTGTATTTCGCATTAATTTTACTACAGCCAGTGTTTTTATTACGCGGCCAATTAAATAGTCAAATATAGCCTGGCTATTGAAGTCATTAAAATGAATACGGTAGAGAAACGATGAAACAAAATTCATTAATTTTGTTCGTTCATTAATTTCTCAACCGTTTCAATTTTATCTTCGTTAGTTGCCAGGTTGTATTTATTTATATTATTGTCCACGCCAAGAAAAAAAACTGACTATTAGTATATAGCTTCTCCTTAAGGCAATAATAGCGGGAATATACTTTTAAAAATTTTCATCACAATTTAAATTTGTCTCATATGTCCTATTAAGTACTTCCTCGTCTTATATGCAGTTGGAAATACATCCTAATTGCATAATAAAAGACAAATGATTTAATAAGCATTTAAAACTATGTACGGAGCAGTTTTTTCTTTCTCTTGTAAAATTATCTCTTTCGTTTCACCTAAGGTTTTTACTCTAAAGCGACGATATATAGACCATAAAATGAATAACGGGAAAGTATAATTGCCCGTGTAACTACTGGTAGTAATACGGGAAACAAACGGGTAAAAAATTCTTGCCCGTATTACTACTGGTAGTACCACGGGTAAAATGACCTTCCCATGTTACTACTGGGCCTTTCGGTAGTACTGCGGGAAAGAATTATTGCCCGTGTTACTACTGGTAGTAGCACGGGTAAAATGACCTTCCCGTGTTACTACTGGGCCTGTCGGTAGTACTACGGGCAAGAATTATTGCCCGTGTTACTACTGGTAGTACCAAGGGTAAAATGACCTTCCCGTGTTACTACTGGGCCTGTCGGTAGTACTACGGGTAAGAATTATTCCCCGTGTTA